>OZ024730.1:39157500-40530628 GCA_964016875.1 Fallopia convolvulus | reverse complement strand
AAATGGGAACTCACATGTGAAGACAACGACCGTTCAGCGCAGATCGCGGGATTCTGTCTCAGACAGCCAGAGGGAACAGTCTGAGGATCAGACTGTCACGCTTCATCCAACGGTCCGATTGATTCAAGAAGTTGACCTAGTTCAAACCAAAGTCACATGTGAAGAAAGTACAACTTGGGCATCAAGCAAAGGGCATTTTGGACACAAACGAAAGATGCGACTGCCCAAGACAAATGGACTATAAAGCCAAATGAATAGTACTCGGTCTGAGTACTTCTCCCAGAACTTACAAACACCCACATCAGATAAAAGAAAGAAAAGGAAGAGAAGTCCCCGCCGACGAGTGTATGATCTCGACGACGGTGAAGCTGAAGTTCCCTGGAGCAAGGGAACTGAGAAGTCAGCGTAAGGTTTGAGTTACTTGTGTTTTGCTGTTGTGAGCTTAGGAACTCAGTTGAGAGGATTTACTAGTGTTGCTAGAGTTAGGAAGAACTTGTAGGAACAGAGAAGTGTAAATCCGGCTGTGTAACTAAGGAACAAAGCAATTAATATAAGTAAGTCATTCAAAATCCTCCAAGCGGAGGTAGAGGTTTACCCATACAACTAGTTGGTTGTAGTGGGGTTCCTCTATAAAGGAACTGTGCCTTTCACTGTTTTTATTACTTGCGATTATTTACTTCCGCTGCCTTGGGAACAGCTTAATTGCCAATTCCCAAGCTCACTGCTAACCGATTACGATCCATCAATTGGTATCAGAGCCAGCGCTCTAGATTTGTGTTAGCATAGCAGGTGCCAAAATGGCTCAGGAACTTACTCAGGTGGGGAACAATACCAGCAAGCCGCCAAGGCTTATAACAGGAAGATTTGAAAGCTGGCAACGCGACATGAAAGATTGGATGCGTGGCCAAGACTACCAAGCCTGGTGCGTCATCGAAAGGGGGAACTTCGAAATCGATCCAGCTATTGTCAACGACCTCTCAAAGTGGGGTCCCAACGAGTACAAGTGCATGGAGGCAAACTACAAAGCCAAACAGTACCTAAAGAGGTCCATGTGCGTACAAGATTGTGACAGGGTTGCAAACCTTGACACAGCCAAGGAAATGTGGGAAGCCATCCAACAAATGCACGTTGGGAAATCAGATCTTAGAGAAGATCTTCAGATGAATGCAAAAAGGGAGTTCTACAACTTCCAAATGGAAATGGGAGAGTCCGTCGATAGCTACCAATCCCGGTTTGAAGGACTTTGCACCAAGATGGAAGGATTGGGGATCACAAAAGAAGAAATCACCCACAAAATGAAGGTCCAACAGCTCTTCAATGGATTGACTGGAGAATGGGCAAACGAGAGAACGATGTTCAAGGAAAACCCAGAAAATCGAACACTTATGCTTCATCAAGTGTTTGGAAAGCTAGTAGGACATGAGAAGAGAAAGATCGATGATAAGGAACAAACTCGAGCTCATCGAGGGATCGCACTCAAGATCGAAAAGATGCTCAAATCAACCCAAGAACAACATGAAGAATCTGAAGAAGAAGAGGATGAAGAGATAGTTCTTGTAACAAAGGCTCTTCGAAATTTCTACAAAGGAAAGTCTCAACGGAACAGTGGGAACTGGGGAAAGGGACAGAGTTCCCAAAGAAAGCCCACAGAGAAGGATCTCTCAGAAGTGACTTGCTACAAATGCAACAGGAAAGGACATTTTGCGAAGGAATGTCCACAAGGAACTGAAGGCAGAAAGTAAGGAAAGAAGGCCTACATCGCTACTTGGAGCGATGATGAAGACGAAGATCCTGAAGCATGGGCACTCCCAGACATGTGTGGCATGACCATAGGAGAAACCACTGGGGAACAACCCAGTGAGGTAACCACTGAAACTGTTCTTGATTCCTTGAGTAATTATGAAAAACCTGAATTGTTGAAAATTCTTTCAAGTCTTGTTAAAGATAACATAAAACTGCAAAACAAGTTGGAAAAACAGGAACACATAAATTCTCAATTAGTTGGTCTTGAGCCCTGTCCCAACTGCACATCCCTTCTAGAAAAACTCAAGTCCCATGTGTCTCACATCGTAGATCTAGAAAGAGAAATCAAAACTTTAGAGAAAGATGAGAACACCCTCCTGCAAAACTTGAGTAAGACTCCCGAACATCCTGAAGCCTCTAGTTCCCAAATTAAGTTCGTCCCAGCCAGACATGGCATAGGATACAAAGGTGAGTGCTCCAAGAACAGAAAGTCACCCCTGAGCGAACATGAGATCCATGAGTGTAGGGCCTTAGAACTCCAGTGCGAGAAACAGAAAAATGCTCATCTCGAGGAGAAAATCAGGGTCCTAGAGAGTGGAAACAATGGTGAGAAAGACTACTATACTAGGAACTCTGGACATAGAATCTATGTCAAAATTGCTAAGGGAAATGGGTCTCGAGTGTACAACAAAGAAACCATGGATAGGAACCGTATCTAGAGACCACACCCAAAATACTACCTGGGAGAATACTACAAGACATGTTGGCACTGTGGTGCTCATGGGCACTACAAGGATGCATGTCCCAAGAAGAGAGCCCAAACCCCTAGAAGCCATGAGTTCCCAAACAGACAAAAACGTCATGCTCATCACCAAAGGAACTCCAACTCTCAAAATTCTAAAGACATCAACATTTCTGACTATGTCTTGAATGAAAATGTTTTCCCTTGCAAGGGACCTGGCAAGAGTCATCTTGCTTGGGTCTCAAAACACTAACTCTTCCTTGTAGGTGGCTGTGAGAGGGAACAGTACATGGTTCATAGATAGTGGATGCTCGAACCATATGACAGGAAACAAGGATATCCTCATCTCACTCCACACTCATGCCGAAGGAGGCCACGTCTCATTTGGCAACAAGAACAAAGGAGAAGTTATTGGAAAAGGAGAAGTGTTGCTCAACAAATCCATCAAAGTCAGCAACGTAAATCTGGTAAAGGATCTGGGATACAATCTGCTGAGTGTCTCCCAGATGTGTGATCAAGGGAACAACATCGTCACTTTCGACTCAGATGAATGTCTCGTCATCAACAAGAAGACCAACAAAGTAATTCTGAGAGGAAGAAGATACAACAATGTGTATGTGGTGGACACCAACTTTGAACCACCAATGAAGTTGTGCCTTGCGAGTTCCCAAGATGACACGGAACTCTGGCATCGAAGATTAGGACATGCGGGTGTAAATCAAATCCTGAAGCTTTATCTACAGGATCTGGTCATTGGTCTTCCACGAATTAATCTCGAAGGAGTCAAAATGTGTGAAGCATGTGTTCGAGGGAAACAGACTAGAACCTCCTTTAAACCCAAAAAGGTGGTAAGCACAACCAGGTCCCTGGAGTTGATTCACATGGATCTCTGTGGTCCCATGAGAACAGCTAGCTACGGTGGAAAAAGGTACATGTATGTTTTAATTGATGATTTTTCAAGATTCACTTGGGTTGTTTTCTTGAAGGCAAAATCCCAAGCGTTTGAAGAATTTGAGCCCTTCATCAAAAGAACAGAAGTAAGCTTGGGGCTGAAACTGAAAGCAATCAGATCTGATCACGGAACTGAGTTTCAAAACTCGGAGTTCCTAAACTTCTGTGAGCAAAATGGGATCTCTCACAACTTTTCGGCTCCTCGCACTCCTCATCAAAATGGAGTGGTCGAGAGAAAGAACAGAACTCTGGAGGACATGGCTAGAACCATGATGATCGAAAGTGGAGTTCCTGAGTACTTCTGGACTGAAGCAATCTCCACAGCTACATACATCCTAAATCGAGCCATGACAAGGCCCCTGATCAACAAGACTTCCTATGAGCTCATCAAAGGGAGAAAACCAAACATCTCACACTTGAGAACATTTGGTTGCACGTGTTTTGTTCACAACAACGGCAAAGACAATCTTGGTAAATTCGACCCCAGAAGCGACGAAGGGATCTTCCTGGGATACTCATCACAAAGCAACGCTTACAGGGTCTACAATAAAAGAACCAAGAAGATAGAGGAAAGCATTCATGTCGTCTTCAATGAAAAGTCTGTAAAGATGGGAACCGAGACCCAAGGGAAGGGAACTCTGTTCAAGCTAGTCAGACATGAAGACGATGATGATGACGAGGATGAGCCAAGGAAAAGGGATGAAGACTATCCAAGTGCAAGCCATATCCCACAACCAGGGAACAACGACGAAGGTCCAACCCTCACTGATCAAACCTTCCTCGAGGCTCCTTCCTCAGAAGAACCACAAGACATCTCCAACTCACTCGAGGTCCCCTCTTCAGGGAACAACTCTGCTGTCCCCCAAGACAATACCTTGCCAGAATCAAGTATTCAAGGGGAACAAAGAGGAAACCTGCCAGAAATCTCTGAAGAAACATCAAATGAAGAAGCTGGAGATGAGAGTTCCCATGACAAAGAAACATCGAATG
This sequence comes from Fallopia convolvulus, assembly GCA_964016875.1. Lineage (NCBI taxonomy): Eukaryota > Viridiplantae > Streptophyta > Magnoliopsida > Caryophyllales > Polygonaceae > Fallopia > Fallopia convolvulus. Next base: position 40,526,202 of record OZ024730.1, on the reverse strand, counting down.
AGGATGATACACATGCAAAGGAACTCACTCATATAAGAACCTTTCAACAAAGGAAGGACCACCCTCTTGAGAACATCATTTCCCCTCTTGTTAAAGGTGTGCAGACTCGTTCCTCTCTCAATAATTTTTGTGCTTTTAACGCGTTTGTTTCAATGGTGGAACCCAAAAATATCAAAGAAGCATTAAGGGACCCAGATTGGATTCAAGCCATGCAAGAGGAACTCCACCAATTCGAGAGAAACAAAGTTTGGAAGCTAGTTCCTAGGCCCAAAAACAAGAACATCATAGGAACCCGATGGGTTTTTAGGAACAAGCTCGATGATACTGGAGCTGTAGCAAGGAACAAGGCTAGGTTAGTAGCACAAGGATACAGGCAAGAGGAAGGGATTGACTACGATGAGACCTTCGCACCAGTTGCCAGGATCGAGGCAATCAGACTCCTCATCGCCTATGCTGCTCACAAGGGATTCAAACTTTATCAAATGGATGTGAAAACAGCCTTCCTAAATGGACATCTCAAGGAAGAAGTGTATGTGGCCCAACCTCCAGGATTCGAAGATGAGAAAATGCCCAATCATGTCTATTTCCTGGAAAGGGCCCTTTACGGACTCAAATAAGCTCCCCGAGCTTGGTATGACAGGTTTGCTCAATTCCTCTTGTCCCATGGATACATTCGTGGTTCCATAGACAAGACTTTGTTTTTAAAGAAAGAATCTAAAGACATTTTGATTGTGCAAGTATATGTTGATGACATTGTGTTTGGAGCAACTAACGAAACTCTTGTAGAAAAGTTCAAGGACCTCATGAGCAATGAGTTTGAGATGAGTCTCATTGGGGAACTCACGTTCTTCTTGGGACTTCAAATATCCCAAACAAAGGAGGGAACAAAGATCCATCAACAGAAATACATCAAGGAAATGCTCGTGAAGTATGGGATGGAACATTCAAAGCCCATTGACACTCCCATCTCACCAAATTCAAGGCTAAATGCAGATGAAACAGGTATCAGTGTGGACCAAAGGAACTATCGAGGTATGATCGGGTCCCTTCTCTACTTAACAGCTAGTAGACCTGATATCATGTTCTCCGTATGTCTTTGTGCTCGTTTTCAAGCTAACCCTAAGGAATCACACCTGAAAGAGGTGAAGAGAATTTTCAGGTATCTCAAAGGGAACAATAACTTGTGCCTTTGGTATCCAAGGAACAGTTCCCTTGAGCTCATTGCATACACAGATGCTGACTTTGCAGGGCACTTGGTTGACAGAAAGAGCACTTCAGGAATGGCCCAGTTCCTAGGGTCCTGCTTAGTTTCGTGGGGATCTAAAAAGCAAAACTCAGTGGCACTCTCCACAGCTGAAGCTGAATATGTGGCTGCCGCATCATGCTGTTCCCAGGTTCTATGGCTTAAGTCACAACTCCAGGATTACGGTATGCCTTTTGGCCCAGTTCCCATACTCTGTGATAACACTAGTGCCATAAACATTTCCAAAAATTCTGTGCATCATTCTAGAACTAAGCATATTGATATAAGGCATCACTTTCTACGTGACAATGTTGAGAATGGGAACATTTCGATGGAACACTGTAGAACTGAAGAGCAAATTGCGGATATTCTTACCAAAGCTTTAGACAGACGTCCCTACCAACGTTTTCGAATGCTTCTAGGGATGATAACTCTAAACTAAACAAGTCCCTGTTTATCTCTCTCTCAATGCCTGACTAGTTTATCTAAAATTGCATGATAAGGAACTTGGATTCATTGCTTTCACTATGCCATGATTACTAGTCTAGAGAAAAATGTGTACAAAGGAACTCTATTTCTTTTGGCCCAAAATGATCAACCAGAGTTCCCTTTCTCCCTCATTACAAGCCACCATGACGATTGATCATATGACCCACCTTAAGCTAGGGACCAGACAAATGCTTCTCATGAGCCAAAACATTTCCTTTATCGAGTTGCAAATTGTCTGGTTCCCTTTGAGTTCCCTAGCCCCACAAAAAGATGAGTGTGAAGTTCCCTCAACCACTTCACTCTCCCTGACCTTGAAAAGATCATGGGAACTGCTGCATCTACAAAGGGAACACTGACTAATCTTCAAAGAAAAACCGTCACTTGGGAAACGGACTTTCGTGTCAGAAGCTCTGAAGCGTTACAGGCCAAGTATTCAAAATTTGAAAAGGACTTCCCAAGAGATTGTGACGCGTGTCCAGAAGCGTGCTTGAGAAGTTGAAACGGCGCCCACGTTCATTGGGCAACGGTTATCGAGGTTATTCCACTTCCCTTTCTACCCTTCACCTCCTCTCTCCTTTAAAACCCCTCTTTGCCATTTTTAGGCCCTTTACTCCATCTTACATCCCTGTCATTCGTCTTCCCCAAATCCTTTTCACTCTCTTTTCAAGAAACCTCCAAAGCCTCCCAAATTCTTACAAAAATGGCCCCTCAACACACATTCGCACAAATCAGAGAGTGGGTACTTGCCAATCCTCGCACTCTCTTCATCACTCAACTGAACGAGATCGAGCAAGAACAAGACCCAACCATGAAGGATGTCCTCATTCAAGGGCTATACAATCAAGTAAGCCCCTTCTTGCCCCCTCCTCCTCCTCAGGTCGACGAAACCGTCTCCTGGACCTCTTCCTCCTCCGAATCTCTTCCTCTTCCACCTCCAACCACCAACACCTCCTCCGGAGTTGTCATCGTTGACAACTTCGGAGATGCTCGCCCCTCCGTCAATGAAAAACCCCATAAATCCAAACATCGCCACTCATCCAAACATCGCCACTCATCAAAAGATCCCTCAAAATCCAAAAAATCCAAACACTCCCACAACCCCTCCAAATCCAAAAAGCGTAAACACTCTGAGGCCTCTGAATTCTCGGAGCCCAGAAAGAAGGCTTTCTTCCGATTTGAGGACTACCTGAACTGCTCCAAGGAGAGTTCTTGTGCTCCCAAACCTCCCTACCCTTTTCCTTCCGACGATGGGAACTCCGAACCCCAGAGTCTACTTCGCTCTTCCTCCTCCATCCCTCCTCTTCAAATCGAGGGACCTCCTCCGCCACCTCCTCCAGTTCCCGCCACGATGGGAACTCCAACATCCCAACCTCCTTCACTTCCTCTCGTTCCCATCATTACGGGATCTCCAACTCCACCTTCACCTCACAAAACGCCTTCTCCTTCCTCACCAAAACACATTTCCACCACTCCCATCTCCGCTTCGGGGATCTCTCCTCCACAGGACCGCAGATCCCTTCCTCCTCCTTCCACTCAACTCACAACCCCTATTCCTTCTTCTCCTCTCCCCTCTTCAATCACGTCTCCCACCACCACCAAACTCCCCTCTCCCTCACCATCCAAAAGTACCGTCGCCCTCTCCTCAGCTGACGACGATCTTCCTCTTTTTGTGGTCATCGGCAAAATGACCAAGGACCCTCCTCCGATCATCATGGGAACTTTGGAGGAGGAAGCCCAGCTCAAGGCCATCGAGGAAGTACTCAACAGGGGTCCCTCTGAGCACACAGTCTCCCAAGGGACAAAGTCCCCAGAAAAGGTTGCTCCTCAAGAGCCCACAGAGACAAGGGACCTCGCACCTGCTGGAGGTGCTGAGGCAACAACAAGTCATCCTGGAGATGACGCGGAGGGCTCCGGTTCGAGCTCCTCCGAGGAAGAAGGGACCTCCCATGATGAGGTCGAAGAAGAAGAAGAAGCTCCAGCTACAAAGGAGCCAGCACGTATCCCTACACCTGGACACCAAATGTTGGTGTCCGCGAGTTCCCCACCACCAAGGGACCGCGTGCTTATGATCGAAGCGGCTGCACCCCCTCAGCAGAAAGGACCTCGCACGGTCTCTAGGGGGAACAAATCCAAACACAAGTCAAGGAAGGGGAAGGGGACCACCAAGCATCATGTCACTGAGCGCCGAAAGCTTCTCCCTCCCCTCATTGTTTCCAAAGAGGTGCTAACTGAAAATGGTCTAGAGGAACTGTGGGAACTGATCAAGGCCCAGGGCTGGGAGAGACTCTGCCAAGAAACTGTGAGAGTAGATCCCTCACAAGTGCGTCAATTCTACAACAACTTCACTATCACCAACGACGGCACTCAGGGAACTCTCTCCCACGAAGGCGACGAGTTCATTTTTACAACGTCTACGATCCGCCTTCAACTCCAGGTCCCTGGTCAAGGGCTTAGCGAGGTGCCCAGCAAGCTCTGGGGGGACTTCAACAGCGCCGAGGTGTACAACACAATTTTTGAGGGTCGGGTTCCCTCTAAGGTTCTCTCGACGCATCATCTGTCCTTGGTCGCCAAGCTCGCTCACCAATTCATCATCAACGTGGTGATCCCACGACAAGAAAAGCGCCTGGTCGTCAACATCCCCGATGCTATCATCCTCTACCACTTCCTCCTCAAGAAGCCCATAAATCTTCCCCGAATTATCCTTGGGCACATGGAAAAGTGCATGGCCTCCAAGTCCCACTCCCTTCCCTACTCCGGGCTGATCAAGAAGCTCCTACAAAAAGAGGGTCTCTACGATGCCTCTAAAGAAGAAATCGAGCTTGGAAGGGAACTGGACATTACAGTTGCCCAGAAGATGAGGCACTCGGAGCCTGTAGAGGAGGCGGCTCCCCTAGAGTCTGGTACACAAGAGGGGAACTCTTCAGTGTTGCTCCGCATCGCCAACACCCTCGATCAGATTGCTAGGGACCAGGCAGTGTTGGCCAGAGGACAAGAAAAGCTTACACAAGTCCTTACGCGCCTTTGTGACGCCTTGTTCCCTCAGAGCCCATGATCTCTCCCTTCTTGTTCCCTTAATCCAAAAATGACCACCAATTGTACTTGGGTTCCCATTGTACATATTCTCTTAAGTAATGAAATGGTCTTTATTTTGATTGCGTGTTCCATTCTTTCCTAATATTGCTTTGCTTAGTTTTCGATGATGTCAAAAGGGGGAAAGATAAAAAATGTGAGATGAGTTAAAAGTTTAAGTTATCACAGACCACGCATAAGCTAAGGGGGAACAATTGCATAAAAAGCCTAATAGGAACTATGTGTCTCACCAGAAGTGGTTCCCTAAATCTAAATGTCTCACTAAGAGTGACTTCCCAAAATCATACTTAGGAACTCATCAGCATATCATTCATTGAAACACTTGCATTTTTGTGATGGGTTTGTCATCATCAAAAAGGGGGAAATTGTTGGGACGTTGTTGGGACCTCTGGTTCTAAGCAACGGATCAACGATTCACTTCTCTTTAAGTTTTGATAATGACAAATACCATAGGGAACTAATGTGGTTTGTTCAAGTATTTCTAAGGAACACAGGTACAGCCAAGAACTCCTATGAATGACAAAGCCACTACTAGCCACAATGAAGAGTTTCCATCAAGGGAACTCTGAAGAGGAAAGTTCCCATGAAGTGGGAACTCCCAAAAACAAACAAGAAAACACAAGCTTACAACGATGAAGAGTTTCCATCAAGGGAACTCTGAAGAAGTCAGTTCCCATGAAATGGGAACTCACATGTGAAGACAACGACCGTTCAGCGCAGATCGCGGGATTCTGTCTCAGACAACCAGAGGGAACAGTCTGAGGATCAGACTGTCACGCTTTATCCAACGGTCCGATTGATTCAAGAAGTTGACCTAGTTCAAACCAAAGTCACATGTGAAGAAAGTACAACTTGGGCATCAAGCAAAGGGCATTTTGGACACAAACGAAAGATGCGACTGCCCAAGACAAATGGACTATAAAGCCAAATGAATAGTACTCGGTCTGAGTACTTCTCCCAGAACTTACAAACACCCACATCAGAGAAAAGAAAGAAAAGGAAGAGAAGTCCCCGCCGGCGAGTGTGTGATCTCGACGACGGTGAAGCTGAAGTTCCCTGGAGCAAGGGAACTGAGAAGTCAGCGTAAGGTTTGAGTTACTTGTGTTTTGCTGTTGTGAGCTTAGGAACTCAGTTGAGAGGATTTACTAGTGTTGCTAGAGTTAGGAAGAACTTGTAGGAACAGAGAAGTGTAAATCCGGCTGTGTAACTAAGGAACAAAGCAATTAATATAAGTAAGTCATTCAAAATCCTCCAAGCGGAGGTAGAGGTTTACCCATACAACTAGTTGGTTGTAGTGGGGTTCCTCTATAAAGGAACTGTGCCTTTCACTGTTTTTATTACTTGCGATTATTTACTTCCGCTGCCTTGGGAACAGCTTAATTGCCAGTTCCCAAGCTCACTGCTAACCGATTACGATCCACCACTATGGATGACCCTCGGTACTGGCTCGACAATGAGAACCGAGGTGATAGAATTTACGGTGGTGCACCTACCCTCGACCTACAATGCAATCATCGGGAGAGTCTCCTTGATGAAGTTCCAGGCGGCGGTCTCCATCTACCACCTCAAAATGAAGTTCCCCACCAACGGTGGTGTCGGAGAGGTGAAGGGCAACCAAGAAGAGGGCCGCGTCTGCTACATGACCTCAGCAAAACAAAAGTGCTCCGTGTTCATGGTAGAGGCCTCAGGCGAAGCAGATCTCGAGGTCCGGGATTTCACAATACCCACCCCCGAGGCAGAAAGAAGGGTGATTACCCCCTTCGAAAACAACTCCGAGAAGATCTACCTCGGGGGTTGTCTCACCGGATATGCAACGACGTCACTAGAAGCCCTGTTTGCTGGATCCCGCGACGTGTTCGCCTGAACTGCAAAAGATCTCCGAGGTGTGCCTCGGACATTGGCCCAACACTCCCTGAACATCGACGTCGCCATTTGCCCCGTAGTGCAGCGTCGAAGAAAAATGAACGAAGAAAGAGCAATCGCCGCGAACGAAGAGGTGGCCAAGCTGCTGGCCGCAGATTTCATCCGTGAGGTCCAATATCCGAAATGGATGTCCAATGTCTTATTGGTCAAAAAGGCGAGCGGCAAGTGCCGGATGTGTGTAAATTTCAAGGACCTCAACAATGCATGTCCCAAAGACAGCTACCCTCTGCCCTCGATTGATGCACTCGTAGATTCAACTGCGGGGCACGAGGTCTTGAGTTTCCTCGACGCTTATTCGGGATACAACCAGATCTCGATGAATCCTCGTGACGAGGAGGAGACGTCCTTTATCACCCAGCGGGGAACATACTGTTACAAGGTCATGCCATTTGGCCTCAAAAACGCCGGGGCCACATTCCAACGCCTCTTTGATCGGGTCTTCAAAGACCACCTGGACAGGAATGTATCCGCTTACGTCGATGACATCGTGGTGCGAAGCAAGAGCCCCGAGGAGCACCTGGCTGATCTCTCCGAGGTCTTCACTACCCTCGGGCACCACCAGCTCAGCCTGAACCCCGAGAAATGCGTTTTCGGCGTATCATTAGGGAAGTTTTTGGGATTCATGATCAGCGAGCGCGGGATAGATGTCAACCCCGCCAAAATAGAATCTATCCTCGCAATGAGGTCTCCCAGATCTCGAACCGAGGTGCAACGACTCAATGGCGCTGTAAATTACTTGGGGCGATTTTGCTCCCGTTTAGCGGACAAGTTCGTCTAGGACGAGAGGCTCGAGACTGCCTTCTCCGAGTTAAAGATCTTCCTCACCAATCTCCCCACCTTGTCACCTCCGCATGCGGGCGAAGACTTGCAACTGTATGTAGCGGTGAGCCCCGAGACAGTCAGCGCGGTGCTCACTAGAGAAGCCATGCACCCGGTGTACTTTGTGAGTCGCGTGCTCCAGCCTGCGGAGCAGCGATACTCCCCAGCAGAGAAAATGGTGCTGACCGTAGTGACCGCCGCAAGGCGTCTACGCCCATACTTCCACACACATCCCATCCAGGTCCTCTCGGACCTCCCACTCCGTCAAATCCTGTATCAGCTCGCCCTCTCCGGGCGTATGACAAAGTGGGCCGTCGAGCTCTCTGAGTTCGACATCAGTTATCTCCCGAGGACCGCAATGAAGGGACAAGCCCTCGCCGACTTTATGGTAGAGGTCACCTTCCCCGAAACCGACACAAGCTCGGACGAATGGAAGGTGTTCGTTGACGACTCGCGATGTGACGTCGGTGGCGGGGCCGGAGTATTCCTCGCTGGCCCCTCAATCGAGACAGAGTATGCTCTCAACTTCGCCTTTGATGCCACCAAAAACGACGCCGAGTACGAGGCCATGATCGACGGGATCGAGATGGCACTACTTAGTGGAGCCCGCAAGATCAAGGTCTACACAGATTCTGAATTGGTGGCACGACAACTCAACGACCAATACGACACCAGGACAGGTTTTCTGCCCGCCTACAGAGCAAAAGTGAAGGCTTTGGTCTCATGCCTGGAGACCTTCGCGGTAGAGTCGATCCCACGAGCCTCAAACACAAAGGCGGATGCCCTCGCCAGGTTAGGCTCCGCACTTCCCTTGGATGTGGGGAACCGCGTGATGGTAGAGAGAAAGCTCTCACGAAGTGTTGATAGTGAGGTCTCGTCCATAAGGACCGAGGACTGGAGGTTCCCAGTGACGAGGTATATACAAAGCGGCATCCTCCCAGAGGACCCCGCGCTGGCCAAGAAACTAAAGATGCAAGCTTCCCGCTACTGCGTCGTCGGTGACCAGCTTTACCGTCGAGGCTACGCTGAACCCAACTTGCTATGCATACCGCCCGAGACCACGGACCACGCCCTCTACTAGGCCCACGAGGGAGTTTGTGGGGGAAACCCGGGGTGGAGGTCTTTGGTACACAAGATCGTCCACTTGGGGTACTTCTGGCCCACTCTCCTACAAGACGCAGAGGCTTACGTCCAAAGATGCATCGGGTGCCAAAACACGGGAACCTCCAACACACACCGACGGCCCCCCTCCGCAGCATCCACGCACCATGCCCATTCGCCATGTGGGGAATGGACATTTTAGGTCCCTTCCCCAAAGCAGCTTGCCAGGTGCAATACATTTTGGTCATTGTCGACTACTTCACGAAGTGGATCGAAGCACATGCAATGGCAAAAATCACCGGGGCGAAGGTCTGCGAATTCCTGTGGAAGAACCTCGTCTGCCTTTTTGGTGTCTCCATGACAATCATGACCGATCATGGTCCCCAGTTCGATTGCGAAGAGACTCGAGCTTTCTGCTCTAAGCTGGGCATCGACCTCAAATTTTGCTCCGTGGCCCATCCTCAGTCCAATGGCCAGGTAGAAAACGTCAATGCCCGCATCTTGACAGACCTAAAGAAGCGCCTGGGCGTGGCACAAGGCCGCTGGGCCGAGTTACTCCCACTCGTCCTCTGGACGTATCGCACGACCTCGCGTCGCGCAACGGGTGAAACACCCTTCGCTCTAACTTACGGGGCGGAGGCCCTCGTTCCCGTAGAAACCCTGATCCCATCGACAAGGGTGTACAACTTCGATGAAAAAGAAAACGAGGCCAACCTCAGGGTCGAACTGCAATTCCGAGACGAAGTCCGCGAGGTGGCAAACCTACGCTCTAGAGAATACAAGCGATGTGTCGCCGTATATCACGACGAGAAGGTCAGACCTCGCTTCTTGGCCACAGGAAACCTCGTTCTGAGACGCACCAAAGGGGGCAAATTGGACCCTAACTGGGAAGGACCCTACCTCCTCGGAGAAGAAGTCGCGCCCGGGGCTTTTAAGCTCAGGGACGGAGGGGCGCACACTGAGCAAGACATGGAACGTCGCGCGACTCAAAAAATATTACATGTAAAATCTCGAAACCCCGTTGTTCTTCACAGTTTTGATGAATAAAGGATTGCAGGCTTTTCAAAAAAAATCTCCCTTGAAAATCCACCCCTCGCTTCCCGCTTGGGGTTGGAGAATCTCGTTTGAAAATATGGTCCACCCCTCGCTTCCCGCTTGGGGTTGGAGAATCTCGTTAAGATCCACCCCTCGCTTCCCGCTTGGGGTTGGAGGACCTCGTTAGAATCCACCCCTCGCTTCTCGCTTGGGGTACGAACGAGGTTCGTGGACCCTCTAAGAAGGCAGGATTTGCTGACAGTTATTTTAGATTGGAACGAACTTCCGGAACAACGAAGCCGAATTTAGTGAAAGGCGAGGTCCGGCAGAAGCTCATAACCTCGATGCGGAACTAAAACGCCCGATGTGGCCCGAGTTCCACAAAAACGTGGCACTCGAACCATGGGGTTGGATGGATAAAGATAGACGTATGCAAGAAAGACTAAGGCAAACAAACAATCAAGCATAGGAAAAGAAAGTGACATAAGGTGTAAAGATAAAGAGGCCACGAGGACCACGATATTCGATTACAGACCCCGTAGGGCCACCCAAACAAAAAAAGAAGAAATGTTTTAATTACAGACCCCGTAGGGCCACCAAGGAAAAAATGGTTTTCACTTCTTCAGGGTTTCGGCGTCTGGACCGGTGAGGTCGACAGTTTCACTCTTTGAAGCTTCGACGGAGGTAGCGGAGGGCTGTGGCGCGGGCGCATCGGCCGTGGGCTGAGGTCCCGTGGAGATCAACTCCGGGTTCCCTCTGGCGAGATCTGCCTCGCGGGGAGCCTCGCTAGACACTGTCCCATCCTCGTTGAGGAAAAACACACATTCCCCCTCGGGATCCTCCGATCCCAACTCCCCCATGGTCTCAGCGTAATTAGGGTTGAAGAAGACGATTTGGGGGTCGAGGTGCCTATACTTGGCCACCGCCTGCTTAACGCCCATACGGACGGCCTGGTGGAACATCTTCCTCACACTCTCCACCAGCACCGCCTGGTACTCCTCCGAGTCCACATACCTGGGACCCGCGGCCTCGACCTCCTTGTTGAGCTTAACAATACGTCCTTCAAGATGCCTGATTTCCTCCTCGGACCTCAAGACCTCCGCCTCCTTCTCCTTAAAAAACTTGTGTTCAGCGGAGAGCTTACCCCGAAGCTCCTCGTTCTCACTCCTCAAGACCTCGACCTCATCCCTCGCCTTTTTCTCCCCCTCTTTCGCCGCCAGCGCCGCCTTTGCCTCCTCCCTCGCCGAGGTCTCCGCGGCCTCGACCCGCTTCTTAGCCACAGCCTCCGCGGCCTTGGACCTCTCCGAAACCTCGGCCAGTTCCTTGGCCTGTCGCTCACATACCTCGTTGCGAGCTTGAAGAGCCGCCCCCATCTTGTCTATCCTCGCATGAGCAAGAACGATGCGGCTCCGATTATAATTATCAAAAAATGTGTGCTGCAAATGTGCAGGAGGGTGAGAAAAGAAACAAAAAAGAGACAGAAATTAAACGCACAAAAGCAGAAGCTTACCATGTCCGAGTATCGAGCGGCCTCATCGTCAAGTGCCGCATCGGTGAGGTTATTGGCCCACGAGATCTCCTCCTTATAGTCCCCCCGGGTCCACTCCAACGGGGCCCCCCTAATCGGTCCAGGACAGTGAAACCTGGCGGGATGGGTGACTCGGCTAAAATCGTTGTTGCCAAGATCAAAGATAAATAACCCTAAACTACTAACTAGTATAGCAAGCAAGCAAGGGGTCGAACCCAAGAGAATCGGGATTCTGATCAATCAGCAGGAAACTAGACAGGGGTTTTCGGAAGTTCAGGCAAACAAACAAATAAGCAAATATTGTTGGGTTTAAATCAATTAGAAGGAAAGCAGAGTTCATTCAATCAATTCCACCTTTTTACTCATCCGATCATTGATTCATCCACTTTTCTATTTATTCCCTAGTTAATTCCAATCCTTATAAAAGATTTCCGCTTGTCCACGGTCCAAGCGAAATTATGATATGAACAAGAACGCTTAATTCAAATCATGCAAAATATTAAGGATAGAAGGATATTAATTCATGCAATCAAGCTACGAGTCTCATGCATAAAATAACAATCAAACACTCTTTCTCAATTCTAGTCCACGGTCCTAGAAAAGAGTTGTTTCAAGGATAAATAAGATTGCACAGACAACAATCAAACAAATCCAAACAATAGAATATCAATCAAATTCAACAAGTTGCGCACCAAGAGAAATCAATTGATAATCATAAATTAAGCACAAGAGTTTTGATATTAACCAAGGGATAGAAAAGTTACCAGAATCTCACGAATTACATAAAAAGGCTTCCTTGATTAAACAAACTCCAAGGGAAAATTAGTTCTCCATAATACTGAAAATATGCTAGAAATTGTCTCTAAATTCTGTCGTAACCCTAAAGTGAAACTCGAAACAAACCTTAAATAGTAGAAAACAAGTCCGAAAATATAAAAATATAAAAACACAAAAGATAAAATAAAGACGAAACGAAGGCGGCGCTGAAACCCTGGATCCGCGAGCGCGGATTCAATCCGCGGGCGCGGATCTTCTCTCTTGCCTCGGCCGCGGAACCCCAACGATCCGCGATCGCGGAAATAATCCGCGGTCGCGGATCCAGCCTTCCTCGCCCTCGGATGGTTTGCTTCTACCTCCGCACCGCGGGCTCGGATCTGATCCGAGGGCGCGGATCTTGACTCCTTGAACTTCAGCTTCGAATTTAGGATTTCTGTCTTCCAAATCTTCAACTGTAGGCTTCTGCTGATATTACAGATAATCACCTAATCTAGCCTAAAACACTCAGAAAATCCTAATAAAAATACAGAATTACGCTGTACTAAAACCAGCGTATCAATGGGGGCCTGTAACCTCGCGACCTCGCCCCTCGAAGTCGAACGCGGGGATGATGTCCAAACCCCGCGAGCCTCGTTGGTGGTCGCCCGTCCGGGATTTCTTCTTTTTCTCCCCAGGGGAAGACTCCGTTTCCTTCCTTTTCCGCTCGGCCTTGTCGTCAGACCCCCGGGGAGGATGGGAGGATGCCTTCGGGACGACCCCTTTCACCGGGACCGCCTCAGACCTTTTGTCCCCTTGGGGCGGCCCCGCGACGTCCCATGAGACGCCCTCGCGACATTCCCATTGGGCGGGACCCCCTCGGACGCGATCGTCGGCGGAACAGGTTTAGGCTGCGCTGTACCCATCCTCGCCTGCGAGCTCGGCTCGTTGATGCTTATCCCCTTGGGAACCCGGGGAGCCGGGACTTTGGAACTAGAAGTCAGGGGCTGTTTCCCCTTCAACTTCGTGGTAAGAGCGTGCAGAAGATCCACTGTCAAGTGAAAAAGCATAAAAAAAGAAAAAAAACAGGTTAAGAAGAAGTCAGAAACATATATAACGAGGTTTATAACCTCGTAACCTTACAAAGAAAAGAAGAGCAATCAGAAAGAGAATAAACTACCCTCTCCACCCTCGCAGGGAGGGAAACTGAGGCTCAGCCCGGCCCGCTCAAGCCGGTCCTGAGAAAGGTATATCTCATATGGCGCCTGGTACGCTGTAGCGTATCGAGCCTTGAAACACTCAGAAAATCCTAATAAAAATACAGAATTACGCTGTACTAAAACCAGCGTATCAAATTCCCCTATACTTAGATCTTGCTCGTCCTCGAGTAAGCTCAAAATAAATCTAACAATCAATCCTATCAAAGATCCACAGGAAGTAAAGGGAAATATGAAAAATCTACTCTCAACTCGCAACCCAGACCCATGTAGAGAAATAGTGAGCAAAACAAGAAAGCTCAAATCACACACCTCTCAGATACAAGATATAACACTCAAGCTCCAAAAAGTGTAGAGCAACCTAGGATCTACCCAACATCAAAAATGTAATCCCCAGACCCCAAAGTAGAATATGATCCTAAACACTCTGATTTTACCACTCATTCTACTTAGGCGCCCTTTCGGGTTTTCACCTAATCACTCTTTTCATTTTTCTTAGGTGTGCTCACAAATACTCACATCTCTCATTAACCTCATATTACCCCAGCCTAATGCTGGTCCGGGTTACCTGCTTATTACCTGAGCTGCCCTTTCGGGTTTTCAACTCATCCCAGGATTTTATATGCCTTTTTTCATATTTTTTATGGCTTTTTTAATTATTATTATTTTTTTATTTTTTATTTTTTTTTATTTTTATTTTTATAATTATGACAGAAATAGAATGCAACTGTACATATAATACAAATATAGCAGTGAATCCCTTCCCCCATACTTAAACCCTTCATTGTCCCCAATGAAGCTAAGAAATAAAGACCAAAGTACAGAAGAAGGAATCAGAAGACTCACTGATGATCTGGTGGAGGGATTGATGGATAACAGGGCCACTGTGTCTGCCAGAAAACAGCTGCCTGCCTCTGATGCTCATAAAATGCCTCCAATGAGCGATCCATAGCATCCTGACGAGCAGACATGGCATCTTGACGAATAGATAAGTGCTGCATCCCACTCAACATACGATCCTCAAAACTCATACCATCTGTCCATGGCAAACTGGAGGAAGCAGAAGTAGAAGCAGAAGTGGATGCACGAGTAGCTGGGGGAGGTGCACCCCAACCAACTGTAGTCTGTGGAGCAGGAGCCCATCCAGAAGGCTCAGAATAAAATCTAGCACGAAATGCATCAGCCTGCTCATCCCAACCAACACCATCAGCCTCATACTCATCGCCAACAAACTCCTCTACAGGAACATCTACATTAGGCTGCAGATGAAAAGAATACACAGTATCGCCATACTGTAAATGTGCAGGTAGACGCAGATAAGCTGTAGCAGGATGCCCATGCAAACAAGTCCACCCGTCATCAACTGACCCTCTCAAACAATTAGCCCTAACTAAAGCCTGGTGAGTGTATCTGTACCCATCAGTCAAATGCCGACCAAACTGTGCCTCAATCTGCTCTCTAGAAACAAATCTGGTGGCTAAAAGAGTAACCATACCACCCAATCCAATTTACCCCCTCTTATCTGGATACTTCTCAGCAAACTGAATAAATAATCTGAACCAATCCGGGCAGTGAGACGGAAAAGGAAACAAGCATCTAATAATCCTCAAATCTCGAGCACGAAACTTATTTGGCTCTCCCTGAGCGAAAAATGCCATGGCCAGAACCTTGTGACACAGACGGACACAGGGATGGGGAATCTTACTGTTAAGCTCCCCAGAACGAGTGTTAAAAAGGGAGCCAGTAAGCGTATACCAAAAATCATAAATAGTGGGATCAGACAGTATGCTCGTCCACCCATCAGTAGGTGGTGAAGTGATCCCAAAAATAAGACAGGCCTCCTCACGGGTCAAACTACATAATCTATCACAAGCATGAAAACTCAAGACCCCATCAGCAAAGCGGAAAGTGGACAGAAACTCCATAGTAAGACCCTTATAAGTAGGCATAGCTAGAGCAGAGAAATTACCCAAACCCCCAGTCGCCAGTAACTGCTCTGCACACTCTCTAAGTCCCAAATTAATCAATGTAGGGACATCAAAAAATTTAGTACTGACAAACTCCCTATCCTCATACTTATCCCAAAGCTCCCTCTGTCCCTCACTCAGATGCTGTAAAGCGTAATATGCCATAGCTGAATAAATAATACAGAGCTGAGCAAGAAAATTACCAAGTTACTGAAATCCGCGGCCTCGGACAGCAAATAAGGCGCGGACTGGACGAAAGAAATCCGCGGGCGCGGAAGATTTCCGAGAGCGCAGACAGGCAAAGAAAATCCGCGGGCGCGGAATTGTACCTCGGGCGCAGATCTGGAAATTTTCAGATCTGGAGCTCGTCGTCAATGGCGAATTCCGACCCACACAACTCAACACAATTCGTCTCAAACAACCCCAAATCCACTCCAAACAGCAAAAATCAAACTCTAGAAACAAGATTCGAGTACTAACCGATGTAGATCTAGTTCGATTGTGCTCCAAAACTTCAATCCACACCAAACTTCGACTCCAACAATGGTGAACCGGGCTGCACACGAATCCGCGGGCGCGGAATGACACCGAGGTCGCGGATCTCTGGGTCGCGGATGGTGAGGGTGGCCGCGGGTGTGGTGATTTGGTGGTTGAAGGGTGGTGGTGGTTGATAATGGAGTGTTTGTTGTAAGGGAGTGTTTGGTGAGAAGGGAATTATGATATGGAGAAGGGTAGGTGGGGTAGGTGAAATTTTATTTTTTTTATTTTATTTTCGGGTTCGGTTTGGTACTGGTTCGGGCTTTTTCGGGGGTTTCACCCGAAAACCTTTTTATTTCAGGGGTTTCACCTGAAAGCCTTTTATTTCGGGGGTTTCACCCGAAAGCCTTTTATTTTTTTTATTTTTTTTTTCGAATAATTGATAAAAATCAGGCCAATCCGCGATCTCGGATCATATCCGTGGTCGCGGAATTTGCCGCGGTCTCGGATCAAATCCGGGGTCGCGGATCGAGCCGCGGGCTCCAACTCCTCTCGGACTGGTTTCTTTTGATGGGAAAAATGGTATCTGCAAGTTAGCCCGACAAAAACAAAACGAATACTAAACTAAAACTAAACTAAAAAGATAAAAAGAAAAGAAAAGAAAAACTTACCTCGGGTTGCCTCCCGAGCAGCACCTTTGTTTAACGTTTTTGGCCCGACGTCCTTATGCTCAGAATGGATCATCATCAATCTGAAACTGGACCCTTTTTTCTTCATGTGCCATAGATAATAGGCCCTTTGAAACATCAATTGCGGCGCTCGCCGTCTTCATAAATGGACGACCCAACAGCAAAACTGGGTCGTATCTCCCCTTACCGATCTCTAGGACATAAAAGTCCGTCGGAAAAATTAAACCATCCACCTGCACTAAGACATCTTCCAAAAATCCTTTCGGATGCGCTTTAGAGTGGTCAGCCAGTTCAATAGTAATATTAGAATCATGTAATGGCCCTAGGTCTAACTTCTCATAGATGCTAAGTGGCATGACATTAATGGATGCACCTAAATCAAGCATAGAATGCTCAATTTTAGCCTCACCAATTGTAACGGGAACAGTAAACCTCCCTGGATCCCCATACTTCTTAGGCAATTGCCTTTGAAGCATGGAAGACACATTTTCAGTATTTTCCACAAGATTAATTTTCTTAACTTGTCCCTTTTCTTTTTGTTTCCTCTTTATAGTACATAATTCTTTCAGAAATTTAGCAAACCGAGGAATACTTTGAACAAGTTTAAGTAAAGGAACATTTACCTCACACTTGGAGAAGGTTTCGAAAATTTCTTTGTCATTGGTTGGCCTCCTGGTGTCCTTTAGTGCCTCAGGAAACGGTGGAGCTGGATTTTGTGAAGCCATGGGGGAAAACGAAGGTCTGATATAGCCATCAGATTCTGCCAGGGGGGTGATCCGCGAGCTCGGATTGGGTTCCGCGGTCTCGGATGATCCGGGGGCACGGAATTTTTCCGTGGTCGCGGATTTCGGAATTTCCTCGATTTTTGCGCCGCGATCAGAACTGCCCTCCGGTGAACTCGGCTGGTTTCCGCTGGCCGAAATTTCAGTATCTATCTCTTTCCCACTCCTTAATGTCATTGCACTCACATTCTCTCTCGGGTTAATGGGTTGAAATGGCAATTTTCCCGAGTCCTTAGCTTCTAGCCGGTTCAGAGTGGTTGCAATCTGACTTAACTGAATTTCCAAACTCTTCATTGCAGCCTTAGTCTCTTGATTTTCCTTCATAAGTTGATTGATAATGGCTGGATTTTCTTGAGGAGCCTGGGGCCTTGGCACATAATTAGGCCTGGGAACATAGTTGGGTTGACATCCCTGTGGTGGAAAAGGTTGTTGAGGTTGTTGATTCCACCTAAAGTTAGGATGATTTGCCCACCCCGGGTTGTAGGTATTTGAATATGGATCATTCCGGGGCCTCTGTTCATAGTTCCCTATAGCATTCACATCAGATGCTAGCTCTTGCATGATAGGGCATGCATCAGAAGGATGGCTAGATTCGCCACAGATTCCACAAGCCCTAGAACTTGAAGCTCCATTGCCCGCCAACAGTTGCTTCATCATAGCTTTCAACTCCCTTACTTCAGCATTCAGGGAGTCATTAATAGAATGAACAGACCTACTGTTGGATCTCTTTCTCTGATTTCTGCTTTGCTCTGCTAGAGTCTCCAACTTCTCAAAACGCTTGCCTAGGAGTGAGATTCTCATAAGAACCTCCACAGGAAGCATTCATCAGGCTCCTATCAGCATCAAAAAGACCTTCAATAATATAGCAAATCAGGTCTTTATCAGAATAGCCATGGTAAGGATAATTGGCTATGAGTCTCTTGTAACGCTCATAGTACTCATACAGATTCTCATCATCTCCCTGTTCCAAACTGCTCAGCTGCTTCTTGATAGACGTTTGCTTGGCAGCAGGGAAATATTTCTCCAGAAAAGCACCCTTCATCTGATCCCATGTAGTAATCATCTCAGGTGCTAAGTATAGATACCATTCCTTAGCTGAATCAACCAAGGAAAATTGGAAAGCCCTCAACATTAGCTGATCTTCAGTTACATCAGCTGGCTTCATTCTCAAGCAAACAGAATGGAACTCTGCAAGGTGTTTATTCGGATCCTCCCCACTCAGCCCATGGAACTTAGGCAAATAATGGAGAAGACCAGATTTAAGCTCAAATTTCACTCCTTCTCCCAGGGCGGGAAACTGAAGACCAAGTTGTTGCTGCTCTAAATTAGGCGCAGTCAGTTGCCTAATAGTGCGATCTGCCATGGTTACTAGCTGCTCTTCAACCTCTGAATCAGATGAAGAAGAAGAAGATGAAACTGGATCAAACTGTATGCCTAGCACTTGAGCCTGAACCTGACGTCTCAACTGTCTCAGACTCCTGTTAATTTTTGGATCAAACGGAACAACAGGCGAATTATCAGTAGAACGGGTAAGAACCATAAGATAGGTTCTTACCAATTCGGGGGATCTGGACGAATCGATCCGCGGGCGCGGAAAAATTCCGAGGTCGCGGATTCGTCAGAAACGCCGATTAAACAGAAAATTAAAAACCGATTCCCCGGCAACGGCGCCAAAATTTGACTCGGCTAAAATCGTTGTTGCCAAGATCAAAGATAAATAACCCTAAACTACTAACTAGTATAGCAAGCAAGCGAGGGGTCGAACCCAAGAGAATCGGGATTCTGATCAATCAGCAGGAAACTAGACAGGGGTTTTCGAAAGTTCAGGCAAACATACAAATAAGCAAATATTGTTGGGTTTAAATCAATTAGAAGGAAAGCAGATTTCATTCCATCAATTCCACCTTTTTACTCATTCGATCATTGATTCATCCACTTTTCTATTTATTCCCTAGTTAATTCCAATCCTTATAAAAGATTTCCGCTTGTCCACGGTCCAAGCGGAATTATGATATGAACAAGAACGCTTAATTCAAATCATGCAAAATATTAAGGATAGAAGGATATTAATTCATGCAATCAAGCTACGAGTCTCATGCATAAAATAACAATCAAACACTCTTTCTCAATTCTAGTCCACGGTCCTAGAAAAGAGTTGTTTCAAGGATAAATAAGATTGCACAGACAACAATCAAACAAATCCAAACAATAGAATATCAATCAAATTCAACAAGTTGCGCACCAAGAGAAATCAATTGATAATCATAAATTAAGCACAAGAGTTTTGATATTAACCAAGGGATAGAAAAGTTACCAGAATCTCACGAATTACATAAAAAGGCTTCCTTGATTAAACAAACTCCAAGGGAAAATTAGTTCTCCATAATACTGAAAATATGCTAGAAATTGTCTCTAAATTCTGTCGTAACCCTAAAGTGAAACTCGAAACAAACCTTAAATAGTAGAAAACAAGTCCGAAAATATAAAAATATAAAAACACAAAAGATAAAATAAAGACGAAACGAAGGCGGCGCTGAAACCCTGGATCCGCAAGCGCGGATTCAATCCGCGGGCGCGGATCTTCTCTCTTGCCTCGGCCGCGGAACCCCAACGATCCGCGATCGCGGAAATAATCCGCGGTCGCGGATCCAGCCTTCCTCGCCCTCGGATGGTTTGCTTCTACCTCCGCACCGCGGGCTCGGATCTGATCTGAGGGCGCGGATCTTGACTCCTTGAACTTCAGCTTCGAATTTAGGATTTCTGTCTTCCAAATCTTCAACTGTAGGCTTCTGCTGATATTACAGATAATCACCTAATCTAGCCTAAAACACTCAGAAAATCCTAATAAAAATACAGAATTACGCTGTACTAAAACCAGCGTATCAATGGGGGCCTGTAACCTCGCGACCTCGCCCCTCGAAGTCGAACGCGGGGATGATGTCCAAACCCCGCGAGCCTCGTTGGTGGTCGCCCGTCCGGGATTTCTTCTTTTTCTCCCCAGGGGAAGACTCCGTTTCCTTCCTTTTCCGCTCGGCCTTGTCGTCAGACCCCCGGGGAGGATGGGAGGATGCCTTCGGGACGACCCCTTTCACCGGGACCGCCTCAGACCTTTTGTCCCCTTGGGGCGGCCCCGCTACGTCCCATGAGACGCCCTCGCGACATTCCCTTGGGTGGGACCCCCTCGGACGCGATCGTCGGCGGAACAGGTTTAGGCTGCGCTGTACCCATCCTCGCCTGCGAGCTCGGCTCGTTGATGCTTATCCCCTTGGGAACCCGGGGAGCCGGGACTTTGGAACTAGAAGTCAGGGGTTGTTTCCCCTTCAACTTCGTGGTAAGAGCGTGCAGAAGATCCACTGTCAAGTGAAAAAGCATAAAAAAAGAAAAAAAACAGGTTAAGAAGAAGTCAGAAACATATATAACGAGGTTTATAACCTCGTAACCTTACAAAGAAAAGAAGAGCAATCAGAAAGAGAATAAACTACCCTCTCCACCCTCGCGGGGAGGGAAACTGAGGCTCAGCCCGGCCCGCTCAAGCCGGTCCTGAGAAAGGTATATCTCATATGGCGCCTGGTACGCTGTAGCGTATCGAGCCTTGAGTGCCTGGAACACAGCGACCTTGTACGGGCACACGCACCTCTCAAAGGTACCCGGCGCCACAGGGAAATTGAGATATCTCCCGCGGAGATCTTGAACCAAAAACCACTTAGGTTTCCACATCCCGACGTTCGACTAGGTCGTGGTGATCTTGACGTTCGGCGTGCTGAGATTGACGAGGGAACACCGAGGCTCCCTCCTCGCTAAAACTAACGCCGACAAAACATTGAGGTTCGGTTCGTCCATGAGCTCGCGACTTCGAATCGTGTAGGCACACAGCAGCCGCCAGGCATTCGGGAACAGCTAGGCAGGACAGACACCCATAGCCCACAGGAAATCCACGATGTGCTGGGCCAAAGGCAGCCTGAAGCCCGCTTGAAGACCGAAGAGGTGCACGACCGCACACCCCTCATAGGACGCCAAGGGTCGTCCCTCCTCCTCTAGGAGTGCCAGATCGACTCCCTCGGGCTAGGGGAAGTCCTTAGCTATCTTCGCGAGGTCGTCCAGCTCAAGATCGGTGGCCATCCCCTCGGACAGATAGGCCTCAGGGGTGCTCGAGCTCATGGGAATCCGTTCTTCGAGGACAGCAGGAACGCCAGACACGGCGTCAGTAATATAGGCCTCGGGAAAGCTCGGAGGCACGCCCTCAACCTCGGCGGCGATCACATCAGGAGAAGAAGAGGAGGCCATTTCAACACCAGAATAAACGCGAAGACGGGGAAAGAGTGAATTGATCGAAGCAGCGGAGTCGCTAGACGAAGGCTCGCTGAAGACCAACGAAGGGGAACTTGGGTTCTGAGAATCACTAGGCTCTACACTCCCTACAGATTCGGAGACCTCCTGGTAGAAATTCTCTTGAACGTTGAAAACAAAACCGGGCGGTGGACTCGCAGAAGCTCTCCTAGGCATGAAAAGGCAACGTCCAGGCTGCGAAAAGCTAGAACCTGGAAAAGAAATGGTCAGTAAGACACTAGGGGCAAGGTAACCAAAGAAAAAAGCACGACGTCATAACCTCGGGAGGAAAGAAGCGCGAGATCGTAACCTCGGAAGGAAAAAAGCACGAGGTCATAACCTCTGGAGGAAAGAAGCACGAGATCATAACCTCGGAAGAAAAGAAGCGCGAGATCGTAACCTCGGAAGGAAAAAAGCACGAGGTCATAACCTCAAGAGGAAAGAAGCACGAGATCATAACCTCGGAGAGAGAGGCTACCCGAAGTCATAAGGGGGAAAGCCACGTGGCACCCTAGAAGCTACTCTGACAAGATAGGACGGCAAAGAAGAATTTGAAGCGCCAAAAGAAAGGAAAGAGAAAGAAGGCCAACCAACGGTGGAAGCCAGCGGTGGAAGCCCAAACATCCCGTCAATCAGACATCATGACGTTTGGGCTCCCGAGGGTTTCGAAATTCAAAAAGTGGTGGGCGGAGAAGCAGAACTTTATCGCCACCAAACGAGCAATAAACCCAAAAAACACAGTGGTAACCTCACGGCGGCGACTGCCCCTCACCACCGTCCCACCGCCACAGCGCCGGCGAGGGACACCCATCAAAACACCGTCACCCAAAAAAAAATTGAAGGGAAAAGAAAAGAAAAAAAAACACAGCGAACCAGCGAAGAGCAAAACGGAAAAAACGCCAGACGACACACAGAAACACCCGCCCCCTCACCATCGTCGTTCCGCCACCGTGACATCGGCGCGAAACGCCAGGCGACACACCGTCGCCCAACCGAAGCACGAAACAAAAAACAGACAAAGAAGAATCTGAAGCAAAAAACACCAGAAAACGAGAGAAAGAGAGTCGGGGACTTACTTGTTTAGAATCGGCGTGGAAGGAGCGTTGACACGGCTGGGAAGCGGTGGAGGTTCGTCGGAAACCATCTCGGCAACCGTTCGTAGAAAACTGAGAAGACGAAGAGAAAGAAAGCGAAAAGGTTGAAGGAGAAGATGAAGGGGAAGCGTGTGAGATACGCTCTTATAAAGAGCAAGAAGTGGGCCTCACCTCACCCGCAAAAGGCTTATTGGGCCTACCCTACCAAAACAGCCCATTATGCTAAAGCACGAAAAACAGACCCGGGAAGATCCGCCCGTGCGAGCGGAAGAGAATCCTAAGTGTGAAGCCTCGCAAAGAAAGAAACCTCGCAAAGGAAGAAACCTCGCAGGATCCCCTCCTCGTACCTCGTGGCCCCAAGGAACTTATGGACTGCGAACCTCGGAGCGAGGTCCTCAGGCCATGGGGTTGTGATGATGTCCAAAACAGTAAAACAAGAAGTGGGCCCGGGGTACCAAGAGCAAGTGGGCCAGAAGGGATTCCCAAAGGCAATTTAGGGACCCACATTCATACCCTTTGTTTATTTAAAACAAAACTCATACCCTCGCGAGGTCTCCCAACTACCCGGGACGAGGTCTCGACCTCGTCACCGACTCTACTAAACGCACCCGCCCACTCAGACCAATCACAAGCGACCTCATTCCCAAACCAATCACAAGCGACCTCATTCCCGAACCAATCACAAGCGGCCTCGTCCCCGGACCAACCAAAAACCCCTATTCCGAGCGTCCCACATCGGACCTTGGCCTAAACTCAGCTCCCCAAATCTCTATAAATAGAGGAGAACCTCGTATGAAGAGGGGGTCGAAAAACCACTTGAACTCAAGAACTCTCTTGCTTGTTGAAGATCGACGTGATAGAAACATCGTCAAAAGACCTCGCTACAGACAGGAGAAGTCCACAAAAAGACTAAGTCATACAAAGACCTCGCCCACACTAAAGACCTCGCTACAAAATCTCACAAAGCTCTCGACACCACGAACCCAAATCTGTCCCACCCCAGAGTCAACCTCGCAATATTTAGGTTTGATCTCGGAACCTCGTAGGAGGTCTAGGTGTAATTCTCAAAGTTATTCATCAACCTCGTAGGTTTGTATCCTCGCTATTGGGAGAAAATCATAAATAAAGGAGCAAGTGTTTGCACTCAAATATAATAATTTTGTTCCTTGTCTCGTGGCGTAGCTGTTATTTCGGGTTTCATCAAATGGTAATTGGTCATACAAGAGGAGAGGCTCGCAAAAGTGGGACGGAATGGCCTGGCCCGTCCAGCCGGGCTAAACACGTCCGGGCCATGGGCCGTTCCCAGGTTGGGCGAAATAGCCCGGTCAAGCCATGCTGGTCAACGGTCCAGAAGCTCGGATTGGGCCGGTTGCAAACGACTACTTTCAATTAGCCATTCGCAACGGCTAGTTTCATAAAAAAATCAAACGGCTATGTAGCCGTTTTAAATAAAAAAAAATTATTTCACTTCTATCTTACGTCTATAAATACCACTTCATCTCATACTTTTTCTTCACACAATCTTCTAAACTCTCATTTTCTTCTACTTCCTTTTTCTACAAAGAGTCTTAATCTCTCCATTCTCTCAAGTCTTAATCTAATTCTCTAAGTCCTAATCTCTCTTTCCATAAAAAAAAGAGTGTTATTCTCTCCATTCTAAGTTTCTAATATCTTCTTCCTCTCATTCACTAGTTTAGCTTATTTATTTACAATTTGCAAACAATGTTTTCCCCTTTTACCAAAAAAAAATAGAGAGACAAGGTTTGGGTCTAACCCAAGAGGAATTTGAGTGTTTGGCGAAGCTTGGAAGGGCTCAAATGGAAGATCAAGCCAGTAATTTTATTCCCTTTTTAAATTGATTTGTTATTTCATTTATAATATAAATAATTATTATTATTAACTAAAATATTTGAAAATTTTATTTTGTAGGCTTGATCCCATTTCAAACAAGTGTTGCGCAAGAGGTGGGAAGCTCAAGAGCAAAAAAAAATACCTCATGGGTTTGGAAATACTTCGACAAAATCGAAGAAGAGAACAACCCTGGTCATTTTCAATGTTTGTGCCAAATTTGCAAAGCGAAGGGTAAAAATTCAAAGTATAAATTTATCAAAACCTTTAGGTTGATCCAAAAAACACAATTTCTTACAAATATCTATTTAAGAAGGCATTGATGTGATCCAACTAACGAAGAGACCTCCCTTTTGAAACTGCAATTGATAAAATAAACTCGATAGTAGTTTTATCATTGTTCTTCCTCTTGATCTGATTGACTCATTTGTTTTCAATGACATTAGTGTTGGGTGGTTGAGGTACTAAAGTTCAATTGCGATTGTAAGGAAGAGCATTGCATAGCAGTCCGCCATAACAAATTCTTATTTGTAGAAGCAAACGTGGTAGGCTCTTTGTCACCTACATTGGGTGGAGTTGGGTGCTTAGTAGCTTGTAGCACTCTGAGATTGATATTTCCTGTTCTAGCACGATGGACCATGGAATGACTAAAAACATCAGATGGGTGCAGAAATGAGACTTAAATCGTTGTAGGTGGGACATCCGAAGTAGATCTGACTGTTTGGGACAATGAGATCGGACAATCGACAGGTCTGACTGTTTGGGACAACGTGGTAGGCTCTTTTTTATCCTATGGTCATAGGGTAATGTGTAAAAACTAAAAAGCGTCTCCTACATTTGTTAAATTACGATTTTGGGTTCTTATCTTATGCCTTAATATAAATTATGATTGCAATCTAATCAATCAATGTGTAAATATATATAGGTGGACTACCTACTAGGTAAGAATCCAAAAGAAATGAGCTACATGGTAGGATACGGACCCAAGTATCCGGAGAAGGTTCACCATAGATGATCATCGATACCATCGATCATGCAACATCCGGCGAAAGTAGGATTACCAAGAAGGCTTCACATGGATGAACTCAGCTAGTCCCAACCCGAATGTCGTTAAAGGCGCAATAGTTGGAGGTCCTGGTACTAACGATGAGTATGGGGATGATAGGAATAACTACAAGCAAGATGAGCCCGCAACAGCCACTGTTGCGCCCTTTGTTGGCGTGCTTGCTGGCCTTTCTGCTTAATTTAATTTAATTAGCTTGTATTTTTTACTAATTATAGCGGTTCTTAGCTAGTTTGTTTTGTGATGGAATAATTAGGGTGCCATTGTTGCTAGAAATATTTGAGCTAAAGAAATGAGAGGGTAAAGCTCATTTGTATATGAGCTTATTACTTCTTGTTATCAAAGATACAATGATAAAAAAAAATAACACCTATGAATTTTGCACGACACCTTTCAGCTGATTGCACCATTGATTGTGATGGTTTGAGATTTTAAACATGAAAAATGTTATTTTGTTTTTATCATTGTATATGTTGAAATTTTGATATACTAAAAAACTCAAATTATAATTCAACATATAATTGTAAATCTACAACTTTCTTTTTTTAAAATTTATTTTTGTTTAAATTTAAAAGTACTTTTGGGTAAAAATGTGTTTTTATTTCTATGTAAAATGTACTTATACTTCACATATTTAAAGATAAATTAAAATATTTTTTATTCAAAATTAATTTTAATCATTAACTATAACAAGGTGGTGATAATGATAAGCTAAAACATGGCCCTAAAGTACGAAAACGTTTTGGTCAAACTAGAAATGTATGTTCGTAGAAAGATGGACACAACTTCTCACGTGCATAGAAAATGCGAAATGCATGAATTATCGAAATCCCTGATTAGTGCTGGAAAAGAATTCTTTATTAGTGGATAAAAAATTCTCAAAATGACTCTTTCTTTTTTTTCACAATTTGGCTATTAAACATAAAAAAATAATTTATTTTCAGTTTTGATCGCCTCTAAATTACACCTATGTATGAAAAGGTAAGACTCTAAATGGCTAAATGCTCATTCCACAATCAATATGTGACCCATAACAAATAATACATATTATAGAGATATAGAACCTTAAAACTTCTAGATGCATAAAACTTTTAAATCGGTGGATGTTAATAAGTCTAAATTTGTATCAAGAGTCTTAATATTCAAGTGTATGCTAAAAATCATTATGTAGGTCATGTACTATAATTTGATCATCTACTTGTGTTTTTAATTGAAAAATATAGCAAATCTGGAGCAGTTCAATATTTAATTTTTCGTAAAGTCCTACAACTTATGTTATATGCGGAAATGAAATCTATCGTATACCTAATACATTAAATAAAAAAAATTATCAGTGGTTACTTTTGACATTTTTTGTTAGAAATTGTAATTTTAATTTAAAGCATGATCTCATTTTGTTTGGTTGCTTTTGCTTTGGAGATTACTAACCATGAGACATTGAATGTAGTGGTTTCACCATGTATAGTAGTAGGAAGCACTAAGGCGAATCTAGCTCGCACTTGTAAAGACAATGTCGAGTTATCCATCATTAGTGGATCCTATAATGATTCAAGTTATATGGTCATTGATTTAGCTCGATTTATTGCCTAGTTTTTTTCCCATTTTGATGCCCTCCTATTAAGAATTATAAGTAGATTTTCAAATTGACAGAAGTATAGTAGCTTGTCATTGTAGCCTAGTAGTTGTAGAGTTGAATATTGACTGACTAGATTAATTGTATTCATTATGAAAGATTACAATATATAATGTTACATGTATTAGGCTCTAATTAATCTTATCCTATTTTTGGAATAACATTATACTGGATAACATAATATCATACAAGATATTTTTTCCATAATACAAATAATCTATCTTTTTTCAATTACCCCTCACAAGATGATGGGCGTGGAGTAGGGATGCTCATGGGTCGGGTCGTGGGTCGAACCGTTTGACCTCACAAATTACAACTCACACAAATCACGCAAAAATAGAACTCACAAATACAGAAAACAAATTAGAATCAGAAAATACAAATTAATCTCACAAAAGCAAACAAATAGAACTCATATAATACAAATTAATCTCACAAAGCAATCACCGAATCATACAAATAACAAATTAGAACTCAAATTAATTATCATGTCAAAATGTCTTGGATCATGTCAATGCTTCGCTTTTGCTCTCTCGGGATCAAATTAATCATCACCCATGTAAAGAGGACCTTACGTTCAACATCATCGAGTTGGTGACAAAGGAGCCACTCTCGACTTCCTCCACCTCAGTTACTACCCTCAGCAACTCATCAGAATCTACCTCTTTAGGCCATGCACCTCTGTGATACTCAGCATATCCCTTGTCAGAAACCTTCAACAGGGTAGCCAACTCCATGCTTAACACAATGAACTTTTCTCCATTGATCTCATAAGTTCCCATAGTCATTTTCTCTCTATCCTCCATAGTCAACGACTTATAGAACTCTCTTATCAACCCCGGAATGAAACTTTCTTCTTCCTTGAACAAATGTTCCCAGCCTTGGAACGACAACAACTCAGAGACATCCTTTAACCCAATAGACTCGATGAACCCATCATCCACGATGAGTTCCTTCACAAACTCACGCTCAGCAACATTAATTCCCCCTTCACTTTTGTTGTCCACACTAGATTTTTTAGATTTACCACTCGCATCAAGTCTCCTACTCGCTCTAGTAGCAGCCTTTTTGCTTTTCTTCCCCCTTATTGTTTTCTTAGAGACAATAGAGTCTCCACCCTCAGAACCAGCAGAAGTGGGAGCCACTTCCCTTCCTCTCTTTCCTGTTACCTTAGGTATAGTAACATCATCCTTATTAGATTTCTCAAACAAATCAAAACATTTCTTAGCAATTTCTTCCTTACACTTAACTCTAGAAGAAGACGCAACAACTTTAAGAGTAGAAAGAGTCGGATCACTACGAGTACCTTGTTCTCAGTCATCGTGACCTTCAACATTCAGAGGCAGTAGAGGAGAGTCGGGAACCTCAACGGGGTCAACCACCCTGCTTGGGTCAGCAACCTTAGGAAGGTCGTCAACCTAAGCACCTTTTCCCTCCAAGGCAACAATGGTCGTCTTCTCCACAAGGCCTGTTTCTTTTTCCAGGTTCTTGAGTATCCATGGCCTCGATTGATTGAACTACCTCTTGAACAGAGTCAAAATCTCCTAGCATGTTTTGCGTTTCGAAATTGTTGATCCCTAACATAGATTCCGGTTCAACTTGCTCTTTCTCTTTCTCTTTTGAAATTGGGAGGGATTTGTTAGGAGAAAGGTGGAGATTTTCTTTAGAGGCTTAGTTTTTTAGAGATTCTTGAGGAATTGGAAGATTCTCGGTTGGATTTTGGGAAGATTGCCCAAGTTCTTGAGATTGTGATGGTTGTGGAGCTTTAAGCATAAGAGGGGTTTGAGATTGATTGGCGGTTTGAATGGCGGCAAAGAGCATAGCCAGGGTTTTTGGATCAACCACTTTCCCAAGCTATAGGGCTTGGGTTCGTTGTATTTCATTACTACGGATTGGGGACGAGGGGTTAGGGTTAGGGTTTGATGCCATTGATGGAGAAAGGTTGAAGCTTTTCGAGAGAGAGAGTTGCAAAGAAGAGCAAGAGAGCAAGAATATTGCAAGAGAAAAAGCGTACCTCTTTTGACTCAATCTTCTCTATATTTATGCTTGTAATGTAGAGGATTTGATTGGAAACAAGATCTTTTAAATGTAGCCTTGAATTAACTGAAAAGGCAACTCTCCTATTTCCAAAAGATTTCGAAATTTTAAATTGATATCGTTGGATAAAGTCGGCTCTTGTCTTACTCGAAGTCAACCTGCTCGGCCTGATCTGAGTCAACCACTTAACCAGCAAAAATTCCATACATTTGACTCAATCTTCTCTATATTTATGCCTGTAATGTAGAGGATTTGATTGGAAACAAGATCTTTTAAAGATAGCCTTGAATGAACTGAAAAGGTAACTCTCCTATTGCCAAAAGATTTCGAAATTTTAAAAAGATACCATTGGATAAAGTCGGTTCTTGTCTTACTCTGAAGTTGACCTCCTCGACCTGATCTGAGTCAACCACTTAACCAGCAAGAATTCCATACAAATGACGTTCCCCGCATTAGTCGCAATCACTAACATTTCTCATGTTGCCAACATCCATTTGAAAAAGAATATGTCTGGTTCTTGGGGGTTTTCACAAGGGTGCCAAAGAGAACCATGGAAAAATATTTATGTGGATTTGTCAATCAATCATGTAGATAAGTCTTCGTATATAAAGAATAACACACAAAAATAAGTTCATAGAGACGCCCTGGCATGACAGGCTTGGGTAGGTTGTAGAATCAACCATCATTTGTGCCTGTAATGAGGGTTAGGAACACCGGGTTTGATTCTTTTCGATCAAACAATGGTTTCAAAATGCATTTAAAAACATATATCAAGAGGCAATAAATAAAGACAAAATGATATGCATGGTTCATGAGTATGTAACATAGAAGCATTCAAGACTTTACACCTTAAGATCGTAAAACCATTGAATCATAAAGAGAGCATCTAATCTAGCCAATCATTGAGAGAACATGGATAGGAAATAGATTAATTTGGAGAAATCATACCTAGCTCCATGCGAAATTGCATGAAGGGTTCACAATTGAGAGCCTTTGTGAATATGTCTACACGGTGTTTACTTGTTTTGCAGTCTATGGTCACCAACCCTTTCTCAACACAATCACGAAGAAAGTGATGATGGATTTCGATATGCTTGGTTCGTGAGTGTTGGACAGGATTCTTCGAAATGTTGATGGTGCTTGTATTGCCACAAAGTATTGGAATGTCATCATACTTCAATCCAAAATCATGAAGTTGTTGCTTGAGCCAAAGGAGTTGAGTACAACACGCAGCAACGGTAATGTACTCAGCCTCCGCACTAGAGAGAGCAACTGAATTTTGTTTCTTAGATCCCCAAGATACGAGACATGCTCCAAGAAATTGAGCCATCCCCGATGTACTCTTGCGATCTACCTTGTTCCCAGCAAAGTCAGCGTCTGAGTAGCCAACTAGCCCAAAATAGAGGTTGGGTACCATAAGAACAGATTATCCGAACCTTTGAGATACCTTAGTATCCTTTTCAGAGCTTTAAGATTAGATTCTTTTGGATCTGACTGAAATCGAGAACATAGACATACACTACACATAATGTCGGGTCTGCTTGTTGTGAGGTAAAGTAGGAAACCTATAATACCTCGATACAGCATTTGGTCAACTTTCTTATCATTCTCATCTTTTCCTAGAGAAGTGGTGGGGGAGATGGGTGTGTCAAAGGACTTTGAACTGTCCAAGCCGAATTTCTTAACACACTCCCTGAGATATATCTGTTGATGCACGCTTGTGCCATCATCTCTTTGAACAACTTGAAGTCCTAATAAGAACTTAATTTCACCAATCATACTCATCTCAAATTCATTGGGTTGGCGAACATCTTTACCAACTTATCATAAGTCGATCCGAAGATGATGTCGTCGACGTATACCTGCACAACCAAGAGTGTGCTTTCCTTTCTTGAGAAGAAAAAGAGTCTTATCCACATGTCCTCGAACATATCCATGTTGAAGCAAGAATTGAGACAACCTATCATACCAAGCTCTTGGAGCCTGTTTCAACCCATAAAATGCTTTTTCGAGTTTGAAGACATGGTCTGGGTGAGCGACGTCTTCAAAACCCGAAGTTTGCTCAACAAAGACTTTTTCTTTAAGAATGCCATTTGGAAAGGCGGTCTTTACATCCATTTGTTGAAGCTTGAATCCATGATGAGTCGAATAAGTAATCAAGAGACAAATTGCCTCAAGACGAGCTACAAGAGAAAATGTCTCATCATAATCTATTCCTTCATGTTGGTTATATCGCTTAACACAAGTCTAGCTTTGTTTCTCATGACATTCCTAGTATCATCGAGCTTGTTTCTGAACACCGAATGTGTTCCAATCACAGTTCTGTCCTTGGGTCATGGAACCAAATGTGAAACCTTATTTCTCTCAAACTGATGAAGTTCGTCTTGCATAGCACAAACCCAATTTGGATCCTTCAAAGCTTAATCCATAGTCTTGGGTTCCATTATTGAGAGAAAAGCATTAAATGCACAAAAGTTCTGAAGTGAAGAAGGTGTTTGAACCCCTTTCAAAAATCAGATATGATATTGGTTACCGGGTGAGCATCCTTCTGTTGATTACTCAATTGAATCTAAGTAAGGTCAACCACCTCACTTTCTTGATGTTGCTCAGAATCAGGGTTTTCGTCATTTACTGGTTCTTCACTTTGCTCAGATATTGCATCTTTAGAATTCTCATTTTCTTCAGCCTCTTCTAACAATGGCATATCAAAATCATCAAGGTCGTCCACATGTTATGGGTCGGCAACTTCAGGAACCTGAATGATTTCCACAATGCGAACCTTTGTTTCATCCCAAATATGGAAACCTGTATCACCTTCATCCTCGTCTTCGATAGAGCTTCCACCCATTGTGTTTCCATCAAACATAACGTGAACACTTTCTTCCACTTCTTTGTTCGCTTGTTGAAGACTTTGTAGGCTTTAGTGTGTTGTGAGTAGCCTAAAAACGTTTCTTCATCACTTCTAGCATTCATCTTACCCAGATTATCCTTGCATTGTTGTACACAACACATTTGCAACCAAACGTATGTAGGTGGGCGATGTTCGGTTTTCTTCCTCTCAAAAGCTCGTATGGTGTCTTCCCAAGAAGAGGGCGCACCATAGCTCTATTTAGCACATAAAAAGCGACATTGATAGCTTCTCCCCAGAAATTCCTTGGTAGGCCACTTGAGATTAGCAAGGTTCTCGACATGTCCTCCAAAGTTCGATACTTTCTCTTAACTACACCGTTTTGTTGAGGAGTTCGTGGGGCTGAAAAGTTGTGACGTATAATGTTTTCCTTGCAAAAGTCCAAGAACTAAGCATTTTCAAATTCTGTTCCATGATCTGATCGAATTGAAACCAAAGGTACTCCAAGCACCTTCTGCATTAACTTCCTCAATGCATTGGATTCTTCGAATACTTGATCTTTAGAAGACAAGAAAAATGTTCAAGTATACCGTGAAAAGTCGTCAACAATTACATAAACATATATGCTACCTCCTCGACTTCTTATTCTCATAGGTCCACACAAATCCATATGAATTAACTCCAAAGGTTTAAATGTACTTACCTCTTTCTTAGGTTTGAATGAAGATCTAACTTGTTTTCCTTTGACACATGGTTCACAAATTTCATACTTGTTTGGATCGAACTTAGGTAACCTACGTACCAAATCTTGTTTGTGAAGTTTGTCAATAAGTTGTAGACTCGCATGACCAAATCTGTTATGTCAGAGGTTGGAAACGTCTTCAATCACTTGGAGACACAACTTCTCTTCATGTAATAGTCAAGGAACAACTTTGTAAAGATTGTTTTCACACGTTCCCCTCTGAAGAATCTTACTTGAGATGATTTCAATCACTTGAAATCAATGAGAGTCCAAAACAACTTGATAGAGATTGTTAGCACAAAGTTGGGAAACACTTAAGAGATTATATCCAAGACCTTTGACAAAACCGGCGTTGCTGACACAAAAGTTCTTAGAAATTCTTACATTTCCAATGCCCGTGACTTGTCCCTTACTATTGTTACCGAAGGTGATGTTTCTACCTTTCTATTGTTGAAGTGGGATGAATGACTCAAAGCTTCCCGTCATAAATGTTGAGCAAGCACTATCAAAGAACCAGAGACCGCTTTCCCTCACTCCATTCTGCAAGGTAAAAGTCAATTTTTACGAACCCAGAGTTGCTTAACAACTCTTCTCGGTTGGGCAAATGTGGTGTCTTTCAAAACATCTTTCATTATAGACTCTTTTAGGATCAATGGTTGGCTCACGTTCATGAGCATCCCAAAGTCCATAGTATTTGCAGTCTCTTTTCTTTTTCCTACACTCATGTTGATAATGACCTTCTTTTTCACAATACCAACAAGTTTTATGAGATTTAAGACCAACATATTTGCTATATCCAGGATAGAGTGGTTTGTTGTTAATACGAGTTTGAAAGTCAATTTGTAAAAAGGGTTTCAAGTTCTCAACTTGTTTCTTCCAGACTTTATGTGCCTTTTGACCCGAGTACCAAGGTTGCTTACCTTTGCCTACGTTCCCCACCTTAGATGTAGAACCACTTGGGTTGTTGCTACAAGAAGGTGTGTAACCCTTAGGCTTAGGAGGGCACATCATTGTCGGTTCCTTAGGCATATAGGAATATCCAAGTCCGGGTCTTGAACTCACAAATGTCTTTGCATAATCCTCATAAGCTTCTATTAGCAACAAACTCTTCTATCCATTTTTTCTTTTTAATCGCATTACTTGCCTTTTCTTTTTTTTTCGGGTCGTTGACTAACTTAGCATTACCAAGTTTTAACATGAGATTTTCTCCTTCCAGGTTTGTTACATTCTGAGATGTGCACTTGCACTGGACCGTGGTTGTGGTTCTTTGGGTCACGGTTGTGGCTCTCCAGGCCGCGGTTACCATCTGTGACAGTGGTTACTCATCCTGGTTCGTGCGATTGCCTACAACCTTGTAGACTTTGATTACTTTCGGATTCAGCAACACGCATTGTTGAATCCCATAGTTCGCCAAACCCCTCAAATTCAAAGTGTGTAGCATTACGAACGTCAATTTCGTTACTCTACTTGGTCCCTTGACGGCTCACGCGATGAGCGATCGTGCTTGCAAGTGGGGTCGGTCACGGTTTAGGTCATCTTCAAGCAAGGCGCCTTTCTCGGTGCACACTAGGGTTTGATCCTCCGAGCGTATATCGGAGTTTCACTTGATCGCTCTGCAGGTTGCGATTGTTTTTCAAGAGAAGATTAGAGTTTGCCCTATTGCTTTGTGGGTAGCGGGCGCTAATACCTTGGCGGTGGTCGCTACCGCCTGGGTTGTGGTAGCGGATATTTGGGCCGCGTCCCCATTCGAATGGACCGCGGTCAGAATCGTTTGGGTCACGGTGGCGTCTAGATTCATTGGCGACTAGGGTTTGCGCGTTCGCTATTCTTTCAGGACCAAGAAAGGTTGCTCCTTGGTTGTCAGAGGTCGATTCAATTCCAGCATCATTATTGCGAGGATCGATTGCTCATTTACATCATTTGAGAACTTCACTCGCTTGTGGCTCGACGTGGAATCCACTAATTAGTTGATCTTTTGAAAGTGGAAACAAGTCTTTTGGACATACTTTATTGGGATTGGTAAAGTCAGCGCATACTCTCCAATTTCTCTTTATTATGATGGTGTTTGATGACCAAGTTTGACACCAAACCTCTTGAATAGCGTTGGCTTCCTTTAATTTCTTTATTTCAGCGATCACGACTTTAGTGTGCTGGATAGAGGATTGTCTCACTTGCTTTTATGATCCGCCTCACGTTTGGGAGGACATTTAGCCTATGGCAAGCGAGATTCGGGTCTATTCCAAGCATGTTGTATGGGTACCAAGCCTACTCCGCTCAGATCTTCCGGCCCGTTCCGTTGTGATGACTTTCGTGTTCTTCAGTTTCGTGTGGTCCGCGGTCGCGGCTTCGCAGGTCGTAATCGCGGAAACCCTTGAGACAAGTTTCGGCCTTGTGAGATCCGTGACCGCGATTTTGGCTACCGCGGTCAATGCTTCTCGGGCCGCGTCCGCGGTCTTCCTAGCGGTTGATTTCGATGGCTGCACACGTCCGATCGAGGAAATATCGATCATCACTGTTTGTGCGGGTCATGAGTCCGCTCCAAGAAGTTGTCAACTTTCCTTCGTTAGAATTTTTTGTTTTAATGGTGGTTGATCATTGATATGCAATTCACGATCAAGCTTTCGACTTTGGGCTAGCGGGCGTGCACCCGGAGCCAGTACGCCAATCGGTGGTCCACTACCAACCTTTGGGCGGAATTGAATTCAACAAGGGATTGGAAAAGTGGCAAGGTCACTCCTTGCCCCTAAAGCCATCGATTTCGCAGCGCGCACTACGATCGACACTGGTCTTCAATTCACAAAAAATCGTCTACCAACCTTAGTGCACAAAAATTCGCCTTCAATGCACTGATCGTATACTCCCTTCTTCATTTTTCGTTTCAATCTCCTCTTCAACCTAGAACCTGCAAAACAATATACACAGGGCAGGGTCCTCTTAATCCACCTCCGATGCCTAAGTCAAAAGAGCAGTTTGTCGATCGAACGTCAAGGTAAAAGCAGACTACAAGCAAGCTGAGCGAATATTAGCCTATATTCAATGTCCAAGCTGTTCAAATATCAGCCTGTCAATGTGTTGATCGAAAATCAGCATGTGTCTACCATACATGATGATCCTCAAGTACTCGTAAAGAGGGGGGGGGAGAAAAGATCGAAAATTCTGTCTCTACAAAGCGATATTTTACTTCCCAATTCTCGCAGAATTTCTATCTTTTAATTAAGATAGAATCTTTCATCATAAGGTAGTTAAGAAAATATCTTGTTTTTTTTTGAGTAGGTAAGGATTCGATGTACCGGACAGGTCGGATAAATCGAGCGGTCGAGTGAACGGCAGTCTAAAAACTGACAAGAACAGACACAAACAAACAAAACACGAAAGAAAATATCTTGTTTTTGGATGACAATCTTTACAAAGATGTCAGGCTTTCTTCCGAACATCGATCGTAAAATAGTAATCAGCCATAACTTTATGTTGCCACTAATATTGCCACTTTGCAAACAACTAGAGATCGCTTGCTGCTCGATTGCTAAGAGAGCTCAATCATGATTTTAT
Source organism: Fallopia convolvulus (assembly GCA_964016875.1). NCBI lineage: Eukaryota > Viridiplantae > Streptophyta > Magnoliopsida > Caryophyllales > Polygonaceae > Fallopia > Fallopia convolvulus. The sequence continues at coordinate 40,489,949 of OZ024730.1, read as the reverse complement.
TCAATCAATTGTGAACGGCAATTTGTTCAGTCGCAAGAAGATATGATAGGTAAAAATTTTGACAGGTACGTAAACATGTGACGATGGAGCCCATTAATGTTAACTAGCTAGTCAGTATAGATAAGGTTCCAGTAGATCGAGTAAACCAATTTGCTTTTACAAACCAAATGAAAGGCCGCAAAATGAGGGGACCGATAACAAGCACTAGCATTTTCTCATGTCATATCGGAGTGCAATTCTGTGGCAGACTTTTCGAGCTCATTAGTCGTGGCATTTTCCGGATCCAGATTGAAGGCGATAATTTGCAGCTGGTCAAGACCATTCTTGGTGACTGGCGCTGCCCGTGGGAGATTGAGTTGCTACGTTCGGACATCCACTGCTTACTTGCCCGGTTTTAGAATTGGAGCATTTCTCATATCATACAGGAATGCTATTATATGGTGGACTTCATCGTTGAATCTTTCAGACATGTCTCTTCTATCCCGCTCGCAGTTAACTCGGGTTTGCTTACCACAGGATGCTCTAGGGTGACAACTAGCTTATTAGTAGCTACCCTAATCTCTTTCCTAATTAAAAAAAAAAAGCACTAGCATTTTCACACCCACAAAAAGGAGAAGCACTAGCATTTGATTTAATACCACACCCACATGACTACTACTTGCTTATGTACGTGTTGCATATTTGCATTGCCTTTCTCCAACTTAGCTAAGCTACTTAAATTCATGTCATTTTGAAATATGTTAGTTTCTCGAATCAAATTCACCATTAGCAAACCCTTAAAACTAATTTTTCTTTTTCCAAGTTTTTAATCTATGATCACCGTGATTGGTTCACCATCAAAAATGTAACATTTTTTTTATGGAAAGTGATTAGGGGCATGATCATCTCGATATTTGAAATGTAACAATTTGATTCTTAACTAGTTTTACCCGTCGTACCATGTACGACTACGATTCGATATTAGTTTTACCCGTCGTACCATGTAGTCATGTACAACTACGATTCAATATTTTATAGACATTATAAATAGGATTTTAACAAGTAAATTAATTAAAATATTATATAAACTTCAATATGAGTAATTTATTGCTCGTAGAATGTATAATTTTTTAATTAAATATTTTATTATTATAAATGTATAAATAAATTCGTCAAACGATATATGCTAAAATATTTATATTTATTTTAAAATATTTTAAATATTTTATCTTTAATTTTAAATATTTGTATAAGGAAGTTTTCAAAAGATATTGTTATACTAAATAGATATTTGTTAGATGTTAGAGATAAATTTAAATAGTTAAAAAAATTAAATAGAAAGAAGTTATCTGGTGGCTCGAAAAGGTTCAACTTTAATATATAGTTATAGATAGATATTTGTATAAGGAAGTTTTGAAAAGATATTGTTATACTAAATAGATAATTGTTTGATATTAAATATAGATTTAAATAGTTAAAGAAGAATTTAGTAGAAAAAAGTTAAAAATTAAGAATAAAAATTAATTTTGTAAATACGATGGGGGGCCAAAAATTGTTCTGGTGGATCGAAAAGGGACAGATTTAATATATAGTTATAGATACAATTTCACATTAATTTATTAAAAATGCCATGTGGCGCAAATTTTACAAAAGACTTGGGTTTTGTTTTATAATGTACTAGTTTTACCCGTCGTACCATGTACGACTACGATTCGATATTTTATAAACATTATAAATAAGATATTAATAAATAAAAATATAATATTAATATAAGTAATTTATTGCTTGCAGACTGTATAATTTTTGAGTCCGGAACCTAAAACCACTCGTAAAATAGGCCATATTCCGCTAAACCCCCCGAATATAACTATTTATTTTTAACCACCCCTAAACTACCCTCCGTTATCTCTTCACCACCCATCGTTAGTTGGCCCGTTAAAAAAGAGAGAAAACCCGAAAATGCCCTTAGCTTTTACCTGATACACGAGGGTACTCCACATAGTGACCGGCAACTCGATTTCCCCCAAATTCTCACTCTCATTCATCCTCTGAAATCCGCGAGGGGAAATCGAAAATTGGGGATTTTGAAATGGTGGGAGATTGAAGGAGTAAGGTCGTTTCTAATGCTAGAATCGAATTCTTCGATTCGTTTCTAGAGTGTTGAGCGGCAAGTGTGTAGTAGTGAGTAATTGGGTTCGTTTGTTAGGGTTTCGATCAACAAGTGCAACTCTGGGTAGCAACAAGTGCGAGTGCAAGTGTGGTTTCGTTGCATTAAGTGAGTACGAAACTGGTGCCTCTACTGGTTGAGCTTTATTGACACATTAACCATGGTAAGTCACAATTACTTGTTGTCTTTATCTCTGAATTTTTGTTTTCGATTGACATAGTACACGTTGTACCTAGGTTAATTCATAATATTGTAACTTACCCATGTAGTCACAATTTCTTGCTGTCTTTATTGACATATCCATGGTAAGTCACAATTGGCTTTGTTTATGCATTTTCATGTCCATTAGAAGGTAGGACCACATTAAATGGTGTGCACAGATTCTATTTTGAATGTCAGTTGGCATGTGACTGGTTTTTATTGAAAAAAATAGTGTAAAGATTCTCACAAGTATAGGAATTGACTAAATTGCCATTTTTGACTTGCATAACTGTAGGCATCCATGGTGGCATTTAGGTTCATGTATGAGGGGCAGTTTTACATCTCCTAGTTTGGCACTTTATGCTATAAAAAGGGAAAGGTGCACTTGTATAAAGATGTTGATCCGGATATGGTTTCCAAGGTTGTAATAGAGAGTCTGATAAAAGAAGAATTTGGGTTGATTGGTTTGAGGGAGATGTGGTACTCTAGATCTGGAATGACATTGCAAGATGGGCTGACATTCGCTGGGGACATTGATGTCATAGATATGGTTAATGCAGTTGGTAGGGATAGGTTAGTGCACTTATATATTGTCCAAGTTGATGAGGCCAGTCCAACAGATTTGAGAAAGCAAGGCCCAAGTACATCTCAGCCCACTTGGAAAACCATACCACATAAAACCTCATCTCATACACCACTTCCTAGGAAGAGCAACACCCAAACCCTAAACACTCCAAAAAATCTAGATCTGGGAGATGGTTCAGAAAGTGATGATGGAGAAAGCTCATCAACTGATGATGAAGATGATACTGTCTTAGGGGGAGAAAGCTCTTCAAATGATGAAGAAGATGACTTCATAGAAACAGAGGATGAAGATGATGACTTGTTTGAGTCCAATGTAGATGATGTTGTTGATGATTATGGGGATAAAACCACACTGTTTGAACCAACTGGTGATGATGTTGTATTAGATGATGAGGAAGCTATTGAAGATTCTGACGGTTTCAAGAGTTTGAGTGATTCAGATGAGCCTAGCCATCAAAGGTATTCTGAATTCAACCCTTTAGTTGACTTTAAGAAAAGAATTCAATTCAAAAAGGGCATGTTATTTGGTTCAAATGACATATTTAGAAGGGCTCTTAGGCAATATTCCATAGAGAATGGGGGTGACTATTATTATTTGCATAATGATAAGACAAAGGTTTCAGCTTATTGTAAGCTCAGGTGCAATTGTGGGATGAAACATTCTAGGAAAAAGTGTGTGTGTAAAAAAGTTCTTTGTGGGTTTAGGGCAACAGCTAGAAAAATGGGGTCTGATGGAACTTTTCAACTAAAGAGTTTTGATGGAAAGCATGAGTGTGGGTGGCAACATGTGAATACAAAGATGACTTATGTGTGGCTGGCTCAAAAGTATTTGGAATATTATAGAGATGACCCACAATGGAAACTAAAAGCTTTCATTAATGATGTTCAAAGAGACCACAGTGTTACTATCACATATACTCAAGCTTGGAAGGGTAGGTTTAGAGCTATGTTGATGACTCAGGGTGATGCTAAAGTCCAATATGGAAAGGTGTGGGATTATGCTGCCACCATTAGAAAATGGAATCAAGGAAGTTCTGCCTTTGTCCATGTTTGTTTAGATGATCCAGAAAAGCCAATATTCCAGAGATTGTATGTATGTTTTGATGCTTGTAAAAAGGGTTTTGTACAAGGATGTAGACCAATAGTTGGTCTTGATGGATGTCATCTTAGAGGGGCCTACACTGGACAAGTTCTTGCTGCAATTGGGAAGGATGGGAATGACAACATATTCCCTATTGCTATTGTTGTTGTGGAAGCAAAGAGGAAAGAGACATGGGGTTGGTTCTTGGAGATTTTGATGAGTTTGATGAGAGATATTGGAGATGTGAATCCTACCTTCATGTCTGATAGGCAAAAGGTGTGTCCATTTCAATTCACTCTTGTTATAGTTTCCTTTGTATAAGTTTTTGGTTTCACATGCATACTCACACTCACATTGTCAACCATGCAGGGGCTCATAGAAGCACTAAGTGATGTTGCTCCCAACTGTGACACCAGGGTCTGTGTGAGGCATCTATACAACAACTTCAAAGCAAGGTGGCCAGGTAAAACATATAAAGATGCAGTGTGGGCAGCAACTAAGGCATTCACTCAGCCTGACTTTGCTACTGAATGGAGGAGGTGAAGAAGTTGAGTGAAGATGCACACAGGTACATGATGCAAGCCAATCCTAGTACCTGGTCTAGACATGCTTTTAGGAACTACACAAAGTCAGACATGTTGCTTAACAACATCTGTGAGAGTTTCAACAATTGGATATTGGTTGGAAGGGAGTTGCCAATTTTATCCATGTTTGAGTGGATTAGGAGAAAGATCATGAAGAGGCTACTAGAGAAGCGTGAGGGGATGAGGAAGTATGAGAGGTATTTTACTCCAACTATTGTTAAAAGGATAGATTTTGCAAAGCAAGAAGTTGTGAGAAACTGTACACCATTCTGGGGTGGAGAATCAAGATGGGAGGTGGATCACAGGGGAATGACATATGTTGTGGACTTGGGTGCTAAAAGCTGTGGATGCTATAGGTGGGATCTAACTGGAATTCCATGTTGTCATGCTCTATCCTGTCTTCTAAAAGAAAGGCTCCAATTACAAGACTATGTGCATCCATACTACCACAAGGATGCTTACCTAAGGGCCTATGGTGTTATGCTTAACCCAATGCCTGGAGAAGTCCAATGGGAGAAGACAAGTCACAAGCCCCCAGAGCCTCCCCTATATATTGTTCAACCAGGTAGACCAAGAAAGTCAAGAAGGAGAGAGCCAGGTGAAGAGACAGTTGCACAAAGAGCAAAGAAGAGAATGAGAGTTGTTGGAAAATCAAGGTGCTCTAACTGTGGACAAACTGGCCATTACAAGAATAAGTGCAAGAATCAACCAAAGGGACCTGACCCTCCAAAGGTTCCAAACAAAGGTGGTAGGCCTCCAAATCCAACAACAGTTTTGTTTGGCTCTCAAAAAAGAAAGTACACCAAAAAGGTACAAAAAATTGTCATTGGTGAATTACATACTAAGTGATTTGTTCTTAAAAGTGATGTTCACAGTTGATTTGTTCAAAAAAAATTTGTAGGGGTCTTTGCCTGCAAGCAGTGTTGCTCAAGGTTCTTCATGTGCTCCTGTGTCTTCATCTCAACCTGTGTCTTCATCTCAACCTGTGTCTTCATCTGCTCCTATGTGTACATCTGCTTCAGAAGTGATTTGTTCTTAGGTACACCCTAAATGCCACACATAATTTGTCACTGTCTTTTCATGTAGTCGTCTCAAATTGCTCTATCTCATGCTTACTTTTGTCACTGTCTTTGTCATGTAGTCGTCTCAAGGACAAGCCAGAGCACCCCTCAACAGCAACAAGGACATCCTGCTAGTCCAAGGACAAGGCTGAAGATGATGGCAAGTAAAAAAGCAACTGCACAAGTCCTAAGGCATTCTCCTAGGAAACTGAACTTGCTGCACAAGTCCTAAGTCAATTTCATGGTTGTTGTGTGTAGTTTTGGTTAGATGAATCTGTATGGTAACAGACAACTTATTATGTGGTTTTATGTATGGTCTTGTAATGGCATTAGCCTCTTTTGTATGACAGTTAGCTTGGTGTTATGTATTTGGTCTTGTGTCTGGTATTGTTGGTCCTGTTATGGCAGTTAGCCTCTATGTGGATGGTTTTGTAAGGCAACAAACAGATGGCATTTTTTGCCTACTTTGGAATGACAATTATGTTATCTAAGTGTTCTCTTGAAGTGTTATGCAATACATTGTCAATTTATGTAGTCAAATTGAGTAAACTGGAACTTTATTACTCAAAATCAGTCAAATACAGTACTTGAATATTACAACATTCATCAACATAGCAGCTGCAATGAAACAAAGCATGACAACAAATTTTTTTTGATCATGTGCCTTCAACTTCATGAACATAGTTTCCGAGTCTAATTTATATGAGTTCTCCATCTTCAACCTATCAAATGATGATTTTGAAGCATCAAGTTCATGTCTCACTTTCTCCAATTCAGCTTGATACACAGCAAGTGATTGTTGCAGTTTTAGGTTGTCCTCTTCAACATTCTCTTTAGCCTTGATGAGGTTGTTGATGACCACCACTGCTCTTTCATTATATTCTTCATCTATCCATACGAAAAACTTGCATTTCTGATTCGTTGCATATTGTGGACATCCATAAAATCTTCTCCCCCAATTTCTCTCTGTATGTGCGGTTGAATGTCTTGCTTTCAAACCACAATAGCACATCCTAGGTTCGGAATTGCAACTTGTAGAACTTGATCTAGACATTATAAACATGTATATATCCAAATTCGAACATTTTAAGTTGCAATATCAACTTCCACGAATCAATGGAAACAAAGCTGTAAGAAAACAATTGGATGAACTTACCCAGAATTCAGCTATGTGGGACTTTAAAAGCATGAAACGCGATCAGGAAGCAAAAAATCGAGGCGATTGAGCATGAAATTCGCCAGATTGAGAAAATGGATCGAATTGGGGATGAACACTTAGGGTTTCATGCTTACATGAATGCGTAAATTGTGAATACATCACACTCTTTTAAGGATGTCGATGATAACCGGCTATGGGCAGTCAACAAGTAAAAGCTAAGGGCAAAAAGTATTATAAGGGTGGTTTTCTCACTTTTTTAACGGGCCAACTAACGATGGATTGTGAAGAGATAACGGAGGGTAGTTTAGGGGTGGTTAAAAATAAATAGTTATATTCGGGGTGGTTTAGCGGAATATGGCCTATTTTACGGGTGGTTTTAGGTTCCGGACTCATAATTTTTTTTATCAAATATTATATTCTTCACATTTTATTACTTTTTATTTACGTAAATTTAGGGCTTATTAAATATTTTAATACATCTATTGAATATTTTATTATCTATTTTTATAAATTTTAAATTTATAAATATTTATCATTAATTTTTTATAAAAGAAAATCACAATATATATCTATAAATAAATTCGTCAAAAGATATATGCTAAAAGATTTATATTTATTCTAAAATATTTTATCTTTGATCTTAAATACTTGTATAAGGAAGTTTTCAAAAGATATCGTTATACTAAATAGATATTTGTTTGATGTTAAAGATAGATTTAAATAGTTAAAGAAGAATTTAATAATAAAAAAAATTAAAATATTAGGAATAAAAATTAATTTTATAATTATAAGGTGGGGTCAGAATCGTTCTGGTGGCTCGAAAAGGAACAGCTTTAATATATAGTTATAGATAGATAGATAGATAAATAATATCTTTTGAGATTGATTGATGTTTTGGTTTTTGCAAATGTTTTAGTAGTATCTATCCGTTTAGGAACTCTTCCTTACTAGTATGTATGCTTCGATATTTTTCATGCCTTGATAAATTGTTTGGCCAAATATACCAACAACCACAACAACAACAACAACAAAAAATAAAAAAAAGGTGTACGTAGTCACATATGATGGCGATTCATGAGTAATCATAAGTGGATCAAATTGTCATATGCATATATTGAAGAGTCGGAGAAGAAGAAGTGAGGAAAAATGGGAGAGTGCATAGCTTCTATTTGACAAGAAATGGAATCTCCAAAAGGAGAAGATGGGATCAACTCACCCCACAACAATAGTGCTCTAGGCTAGACATAGAGAGGGGCAAAAACAATGGTGACACCACATCATATCATGATCCAAGTCATTTTTACCCCACCCAAGCTCTCAAGTCTCAACTAACTGAAAAAGAGCCGACATGAAATACAATCTCCTTTTATCTATATGTGTAAAATAGAAAAGTAGCTCATCATACAAGGATAAAGGGGAAAACTATGACTTACCTTAGAGAAAAGATACACAAAGAAATATATATAGTTTCGGGAAAATATCAATTGACATATGAGTAAATATTGAACAATGTTGTAGACAATGAAGTAGATGCCAATTCATTTTAATTATACTTTTGTGTATTATTTAGGGGGTTTAAGATTTAAGATTTAGTATCTATGTTTTGAACCTTTTCATGTGTATGTTATCTACTTTAAACCAAAAAAGTATGTTGATGTCACAACAACTTAGGTGTTAAGGATGACTTCTCAATCATGAGTTTAAACCCCCTCCCCTATTGTAATCGAACTTGAACTATTCAGCATTTTTATCTTCCACTTTTTTTCAACTTTTGTAAAATGAATATACATTTAAGGCCTTGTTTTAAAAGTACTTTTCATTAAACATGCGTTTTCTTTTATCTTGAAACGCATAGAGTAATTAATTTTTATGCATTTCGAGGCAAATTAATGCACGTCTTTTATCAAAAGTACTTTTTGACACAACTAGCAATCTAGCATCCATGTTCCCAATTCTGAACATGGGCGTGTAACCGAACACAGTAATAGGCAAACAGCAGCTTCTAAGACCCTAACCTTCATGTTCATTTAGTAATCAATTCAGTATCATATTATTTAATAATTTGTATTACCATTTGCTATTTTTGAATAGTTCATGTTTGGAATCAATGGTACGGGCAAAAATACTAGCAAGTTTTTAAGGTTCTGCTGAAAAGGACCCAGAATAGATAAAAGTAAAACTATTAAAACTTGGGGGATGGACGGATTAAGGTTAGATTGAACATACAAATCATGGCAAAATTATCAATGACCAGAGGTCCAGAGCACTCTTATAATTCAACAAGTTCATCCTGAACAAGCAATTTTTAAACGACAAACATGTGTTAACACATGCCATTTTGCAACTAGCGACACCACTCTTCATCAGCCAAATCAATGGCCTAGTTTTAGTCAGATAGTGTAATTACAAAAAACAAGGTTCAAATGAAACGTTCAAGTGACATCTTGATCTGAGAGGATATGCTGTCTGCCTTTGAAAAATTACAATCTTTCCCTGAACAAGAGCAAACAAAAGAAATCAGAACTTTCTTACAAAAATCAAGAGTCTAGTTGAACAAAGTTTCTTTCATTTTAGAAACTCATGTCCTCCCATGTTGAGAAAATACTAATTCTGATGAGATGGATAGTTGAACATTGGAGATCCAAGTCCATTCCACCAAATTGAGAAGAAAAACAAGAAAGCACATAATGCCTGAACAAAGTAAACATCTAGAAGCAATTTGCATCAGTATATACTTATATAGATTGCATCAGTATATCACACCGTTAGTTAACTACAACTCAAAATTAAGAGCCCTATTGGGTTTGTGGCTCAAAGCTACAAACGTCCAACACTCAACAGGCTAGCGCCATAATGGGAGCCAAGTACAACACCAGCAGGCACCAGTACAATATCTCAATTACAAACTGCACTTCATTTCAAGAAGCAATTTGCTTTATGGCTATAGGTTTTACTGTAGTTTTATTACAAGAACTCTTCAGCTTCAGCACAAACAATATGAGATGAGATCTAATACAGCCCAACTATGTGCATTTTGCTCTAGAAAAATATGGCAAAACAGCTAACCTAAGCAATCCCATTTATTATTTTAACATTTTCTTTCCATCACCATTGCTGCTATGCTATAAATCATAACACTTCTCTGCAACACTAACTTCTTCAACATTGAACAAATGAAACACTAAAGTCTACACTTATCCTCAAAAAACAGAAACAGAAACCTATCAATTGAAAAAAAAAATTTAAGACTACTATTGTCAACAGTCACCACTCACCAGAACTAGACAGTACTAGAAATCTCTTACCAGCACCAGCCACCAATCAAGTAGCTTTAAAAAATGAACAAAATGATGCCAAAACATGAACATGGTAATTATCAATAGAAAAGAAACCAAAACATCCCTATCAACTGTCACCAGAACTAGGTAGTACTAGAAAGCTTTCACTGAGCACCATCCACCAATCAAGTAGTTTTATAAAAAAAATTAACAAATGATTGTAACATGAGCAATTGACTCACCTCATCTCTTAACGAGCATTCATACCCATGAGCATCTGGTTTCCTTTTGGAAAGTATATGACATTGTTATTCCTCGACATAGTAGCTGCATTTTCCTTAGAAGCCTCAATTTTTCTCAGCTCAACCAGACCCATTCCAGCAGCAGCAGTTGCATCTGAGATCAGCTTAGCAGACTCACTTTCTCCCTCTGCCCTAATAATAGCAGCCCGTCTCTCTTGTTCTGCCTTCATCACCACAAATTTGGATCTCTCAGCCTCCTGCTGAGCCACCTGCTTCTGCTCCACAGCACGGGAGAATTCTTGCCCATAAGATAGATGAGTGATAGCCACATCATCCAATAGAATGTTGAAGTCCTTGGCCCTACAAATTACAAATCAAGAATCCATGATCCATACTGCAAACGATCTTTTAAATATGTGGGCATCAAATAGTATCTACCAACATAATACTTCAGTCTAGAGATCCTATAAGTTAGCATCTAATCCAGTTCAGTATATATCAGGAGTCCAGTCTCAGTGAGAATTAAATAATAATGCTGATTATGTTTTGCATATAGCAACCCCTTTCTTCATAATGGTCACAATATTATCCAAGCAAAAGTTCTTCATAATGCTACACAAACTGCAAAATCTGAATATAGGTTAATCTTTCAGATCTCATCCATTTCTTTATGTTATGATAGACCAGCATTAGTTTGAGCCCGAAATCAAGCCCAATTCTCACTCGACAAATAAATGAACACTCGCAAACAGGAAATTCTTCTTCTTAAAATGTCGAATATTGCCCTAATTTCTCCCAACAACAGTATCATCCTACAAAACACCTTCAGAAGTATAGTAGTTCTAATCTAGATTATGCCATCCATATTTGCATGAATTCACTGAAACGGAGCTTGAATCTTACCTCCTAATCAAGCTTTCCTTTACCATAGCCGAGACCTTAGGCCTCTCAGTAAGCAGCTGATCGGCGTTGAACTGAGCCACGACCGCCTTCAGCACCTCATTCCCAATCGAAGGCAGGACCTTCTCATCATACTCCAACCCCAGGTTCTGGAAAATGGTGGGAAGCTTGCCGACATCGGGGCGAGACAAAACACGGAGGGTGAGATTCACCATCTGAAGATCCTTCGTTCCGGAGATGGAGGAGAAGGTGTGGGGGCGAGTACGGATGTCGAAAACGAACGGCTTCTGAAGCCATGGGATCAGGAAGTGGGTGCCTTCTCCGACAGTAGTTTCCTTCACTCCTCCGAGACGATCAAAGAGGACGGCGCGCTCGCCACCGTCGACGGTGTAGAGGGCGGAGTTGAGCACGGTGGCTCCGAGACCGAGGCCGAACGCAGCCCTAGCGATATTGTTGAGGAACGAAACTGCTGCTTGGTTCGCCATTTTCGCTGATGATCAGAAAATGGAGAATGAGAGGCAGTTCGGGTAGGGTTTATGGGTCACCTGACTTCCAGAAAAACCCTAGTGGCTTGGGGAAGGGGAAAGCGTAGGAGGTTGGGCTGACATTTTGGGCTATGTCATTGGGCTGGGCCTCATCTTTTTTTTTTTTTTTTGAATGAAGGCGGTAATTCATTCATGTAAAATATGGTTACAAAAACTTTAGATAAACTAGAGAAATTAGTGAGTTTCTAGGCCTAGCCTAACAAATCCTTTCTTTTCTTGACTCTCTATTACACTTTCTCCATCTAGCCTTAAGACAATTTCTATTGTGGTTAATCACAATTCTAGAACATTCATCCACATCACAACTCACTTGTTGAAATATTGTCCTATTCCTTACCATCCAAATATAGTACATAACTGCACTACGACATGCTACCCATAGGTGAAACATAAATCCTTTTCTGTTAGTTATGCTTAGCACCGTTTCAATCCATTCTTCTATGGTGTAGTGTTTGCGTCCTATCCTTGCCCACGTTAACACATTGCTAAGAACCTTCTTCGAAAAGTTGCACTTGGACCAAAGATGTTCCCAAGTCTTTTGGCATTTGTCATTGTACAATTCACAAATGTCCTCTTGTATGATACCCATAGCCTTCAACTTGTCCTTGGTATGAACTCCTTTTTTGGAAATCATCCAAGTAGTGAATGATATTCTTGGAGTATTAAGGTCACTCCATATCTACTTGCACCACTCTTCTGGGGAACCTCTACTTCTCATGCTTTCATAAATTGAGTTCCAGTCAAACTTGCATCTTCTTGTTAGAATGAGCACAGGATTTTCACCTTCAATTGGCTCCTTGATCTCATCTCTCAGTTTCAGCAAAGATTTTCAAAGAGCACTTGAAGTAGATTTACATTTAGTTCCCCATATGGATTCTCCTCTTAGGTTGACTTTGGTTGCGCAGGATAAGATCATAAAGCAACTCCGAGAAGCTAGCTTTATTTCGGGATAAGATCTCCTTGAGACCCAACCCGCCCTCCTCTTTCGACCTACAAACAATCCTCCAAGCAATTGGAGCTTTTCTTCCTTCTGCATTACCCGACCATAAGAAATTCCATAGCAGACTCACTACTTGCTTGATGACACCTTTAGACAACAAGAACACTTTACACCAATAAATCAATAATTGAGCACTTCATACAAGACTGCTATGACAATCTCAAGTCTCCCTGCATAAGACAATTTTCTCACATACCAATTATTAACTTTCGCAAAGATCTTGGCAATTAGGGGCATGTACTCATTTTTCTCTGCCCTTGCACTACAAAGAGGGACCCCTAGATAGGTCAGTGGCAACGTCTTGATCATTTCTTCTTCACGTTTTTAGGTATTGTTTAAATATTAAAGCAAGACTTGTACTTAATAAGATCTCGGATTATGCCAAATTCAGTGCTTAAAGCACCAAATCAATTGCAAATGTGGGAATTACCGTACACGTGAATGAGCTGAATAATAGAATAGCTTCATACGTGGGACTTAGCATACATGTTTGCATTTGCTCTTTCCTCATGTCCTTGAATACCAACAGAATTTAACCTTACACCTCAAATTTGGATGCATTATTTAAGATATCTGGTATAAAAGGATAGTCAGCCATTTACAAGTTAAAGGGTAAGAAAATTTCAGTTTCATGTTCTTATACAAGATAAACATGAGGCGTTTTCTTCCAGATAAGTTCTTCACATCTTCAGCCACTTTGGTTTTATAGCTTTCTTCTCAGCTGGCTTGCGTTCTGCAACATTTGGAGGAGCCGGATCGGAAGATGTAGATTCTGGTGTAGGAGTGGCAGCCTCTACTGGTTCAGGGACAAGATCTAGACCTTTCAATGACATAACTTCCTCTCCAAGAAAAGAACCTGAATAAACTTCATCGTCTGCAGAGCACATAATTGACATAATTTATCGCTTCAGTACATCAAGACATGAATGTAAACACCTTTTGCATGCTCCTTTTATAAAAACAAAGTGACATCTCCGTTTATCGCATACAACATTTTTTCGCATACCTTTTGGCACGTCATAAGAGAAATAAACAATTGCACCAGGAACAAAGCCAGCAGAAAAAAAATCTTGAGTAGTGTCTTTAATTTGCTTCTTTGGAGGCGTTGTATCTGGAAAATAAATAATAATATAGATATACAGTGAGAACCGATTCTTCAAGAAAATGGGAACAAAATGAAAAAGAAATTGAGATTCCATACACAAATAGAAAGGTAATTCTGGACAGGCAACCACTTTCTTCAGAAGATCAATTAGGTTTTGAAGGGTCTCAGATGGATGAAATGTTGCCTCGAAAGTGTGATTGTCAGGAAATCTCACCCTGACGACAGCCTGCAGGCAATCAAGAAACAGAAAAAATTTAATGATGAAAGCTTGCAGGTAGCAAAGAAGAAAAACATGAGATTTCATGCCTATGAATCCTCAAAAGATGGTTCTCAACTCTACCTTTGTATACCTCGACCGCCGAGCAGCAACTTCAGCATCTCTAATCTTGCGGGTCTTCAAGTACTTATCTAATACAGAAAATCGTTACTTGCTAAGTCAATTAAGTGTATAAATCTGAGCTTTCATGGAGTATATGGTTTTCTAGGTGGTGCCAGAATAGGCTACTCAGCAACTACACTACTATGAAATGTACAAGCAATAGGATGGGTATGGAATAATGGAAGAAAATCATCCAAGCTATCTCTTCAAAGTATACTCAAGTGACATCAGTATTAAACCTATGGCTTCCAATGCACATAATAAACAATTTACAGTTTGCAGATTAATACAAGAAACAACTCTAGCAAATATATCTACGTGATGACTTTGATCTTTGAAGCCTATATAATTCATGAGTCCTCAATGGCTAAATATGCAAGAGAATAATCTTCAAATTGCAACAACACATAAAATTGAATCATAATATACATGTAGAAAACGGTGGTTTTCATTGGCTTACCCTCTTTTTTAGTTGCCAATAGACGATAGTAATCCTCTGGTGTGAACTCGAAGAAACTATCAGACTCCTCTGAGAGATAAAGATTGGTAAATGAAAAAGTTTTCATTAATCAGTGCATCCAATAAAGCCCTTTTAGCAATGTAATTGACTTCCACAGAATGAACGCAATGCTCCTTGTTAAGCTCACAAATTCAGTTATGCAAAAAGAAATTGCTCTTACCAGTATCTGTTATCCCAGTGGGAGATTCGGAAGTTCCAAATGTCTCAAAAACACGGATTTCTCGTCCATATTTTTCTTTAGCAGCTATAAGTTTAGCCTACAAACATCTTGAAACAATAAGTACTGAAACCCACTAACACATCACAAGACATTGCTATTTACTTAATCAAAAAAGAAAAACGAAGCCTAAGCTCTACATTTGCTAGTAGTCAAATTTACTGTATCAATGTGCCATTTTCAAAAAGGAAAATTGCTTAGTTTTCTTATTATATTCCCTTTTCTTTGAGCAAATGAATCAGAATAACAATTGCTATTAGTAATTTTATCAATATTTTCAATATGGCTGATCCAGGGACAAGGTATGAGCAGAAATGAATAAATCCTAACAAGATATTTTGTTAACAGCGACATGAACTCGAATCAATAACATATACCCTAGACAAATCTTCTAGCAAAAACTAAGATCATAAAGAAGTTCAGGAATCGACCACACAAGAAGCAACATACTTTCTTCCAATAAACAGAATCCAAAAACAAAAGCCTAAGCTCTACATTACAACTTTTCATAAATCGAAAAAACAGACAGACTGATTATTGTGCAGAATCACATAAGAGTAGAAGAGTCAACATAGAGAATCACCTTGGCAATCTCGGCTTCCATAGGATCAGAATTGGTCAATCTCCTGCGCTTTAAAGACAGTGGAGAATCAAAGCTCATCAGAAAGAACAAATCAACATAAGCCCTAGACCTAGAGACTCTCAATTGCGCCCGTTTCTCTCCCTCTTGATCTCTTCCTCTGCAAACGCAACTCTTCTGCTACTCTCTCCCCTCCAGAAAATCCGTCGTTGATTCCCCCGCAGGCCATTTTGCTATTGGGCTCAGTTCGTAGCCCATTTGTATTGGGCCTACATTGATGGGCCTTCTATAACGGCTATTGGTTTATTTTTATCCTTGACCGTCCATTCCTGGCCACCGGCCTCCTCTCGGCGCCGATTAAGGAAAATCCATGTCTACCACCCATTGTTTCTCCCAACCGTCGCCGGTGGCCACCTCTAGCGTCAGCAGCCGCCCACCCACAACCTCCGGCGGTAACCTCCTTTCTCTCCGGCAGCCGGATCAGCTCGCTTCTCTCATCGACAGCTGCAAATCGGTCGCACATCTCCTCCAAATCCACGCCGCCGTTCTCCGCCACGGCCACGAGGACCACCCTATTATCAGCTTCAAGCTCCAGAAATCATACTCTTCGCTCGGCTGCCTTGACTATTCTTCCGCCCTCTTCGCCCGCACCTCTAATCCTAATGTCTTCTTCTACACCTCCATCATTCACGCCCACGTCATCCGCGGCTTCAACGACCGCGCCTTGGGCTTGTACGCTCAGATGTTGGTCGACGGCGTTGAACCTAATCCCTTCACTTTCTCCTCCATTTTAAAGGGCTGCCCTGTCGAGCCTGGAAGGGCGCTTCATTCGCAGGCTGTTAAATATGGTTTCGATGACGATATGTTTGTCCGAACGGGGCTTCTAGATGTGTACGCGAGATCCGGTGATGTGGTCTCTGCTCAGAAGCTGTTCGACTCAATGCCTCAACGGAGCTTGGTCTCTCTTACAGCCATGTTGGCTTGTTACGCCAAGCATGGGTATCTAGAGCCTGCACGGCAACTGTTCGATGAAATGCCTGACAGAGACGTTGTCTGTTGGAATGTCATGATTGATGGGTATACCCAACACGGTGATCCCAGTCAATCCTTGTTGCTTTTCAGGAAAATGTTGAAGGCCAAATTGACTCCCAATGACGTTACTTTGCTTCCTGTTCTATCTGCTTGTGGACAGCTCGGCGCCCTTGAATTAGGCAGATGGGTTCATTCTTACCTTGTAAACAATCGCCTCCCCATAACTGTTCAATTGGCAACTGCCCTAATTGACATGTATAGCAAATGTGGCAGCTTAGAGGACGCAAGGCTGGTTTTCAATAACATCATTCACAAAGACGTTGTTGCGTGGAATTCTATGATTGTTGGATACGCAATGCACGGATTCAGCCAAAAAGCTTTGAATTTGTTCAACGAGATGTGTGAGATTGGACTCCACCCAACTGACATCACCTTCATAGGAGTATTAAACGCCTGTGCTCATTCTGGCTTAGTATCAGAAGGAAGAAGCTTTTTCAATTCAATGAGAAACACTTACCATATAAACCCCAAGATTGAGCACTATGGGTGCATGGTGAATCTCCTTGCACGTGCAGGACATTTACAAGAAGCATATGATCTTGTCAAGAACATGAACACCAATCCAGACCCCATCCTCTATGGAACTCTACTCGGTGCCTGCAAGATTCATGGCAATCTCACCTTAGGTGAAGAAATTGCAGAGTTTCTTGTTAAGAACAATCTTGCAAACCCAGGAACTTATATTCTCCTCTCAAACATATACGCATCCTCTAGAAATTGGGACGGTGTGGCCAAAATTAGGGCTTTGATGAAAGCGAGCGGGATAGAGAAAGAGCCTGGTTGTAGCTCAATTGAGGTGAGAAATAAGGTGCATGAGTTCTTAGCTGCTGGGGATCTTAGGCATCCAAAGAGTAAAGAGATTTACACAATGCTTGAGGAAATTAATGGATGGTTGAAGGCTCATGGATATAGTCCACAGACTAATGTTGTGCTGCAGGATCTTGGGGAGACGGAGAAAGAAAAGTCGCTCGGAGTTCATAGCGAGAAGCTTGCGATTGCGTTTGGGTTGATTAGTACTGAGCCAGGGACCACGATCAAGATTGTGAAGAATTTAAGAGTTTGTTCTGATTGTCATGAGGTGAGTAAGCTGATTTCAAAGATTACTGGGCGGAGAATTGTTGTTAGGGATCGGAATCGGTTTCATCATTTTGTTGATGGGTCTTGTTCTTGTGGGGATTACTGGTGAATGGTTCTTTTGTTTATCGGATGAATGCCAGTGTGTTGTTTCCTATATTGTCAGGATTATATGATTTGAGGTAATGACTAGATCTTCAAATGGAAATGAGTTAGGCAATGCACCAAAAGTTAGGAAGTCATTTTGCTATTCAAATCGGCAGGAAAATGTGAAATTGCAAAAAATATACATGTCAAGCTTGAGATTATACGGTAGGCTCCACAATGACACATCCACCGCCACAACCCAACCTCACTCTCCCCTGATTAGGGAATTAATTTTAGAGTCAAACACCTAAAACCACCCTTAATATAGGTTATACTCCACTTAACCATCAAGTACATATTTACCATAAACTAACTTTGAAAGAGATTTCGTTAGCCAAAAGTCACCCACAATAAAAAACTGTGCATTTACAAGTGTACCTTCTATCCACAATTACGCGTCTTCTTTTTTCGCGTCCATTGTTTTCTCACTAAAGTGTTGCCCCGCCACCACCGTCTAGCCCTGTGTTCCATCCCTCTTTCCGGCATTGCCCTGTCAGCTGTCGCCACTGTCTTGCCACGCTGAACTAATTTCTAGTCCTAGTGTTGAAACAAAGAAAATCTCAATGTCTCATACAAAAAACATAATAAATAAACCTAGATATAAGCTCACAATCCTTTTACTGGTATATGATGCTTATAGTGAAACAATGGCAACATATGAATTCATAATTTTATTTGTTTAAAATAATAATAGACAAGCCGATAATAGAGACTGGCCCATAAACAATGAGATCCTTTATAGTGAAATGGCAAATGGAAAATGGCAAACCGAAAGATCTGGAACCTCTTGGCGGTGCGGCGCGCCTTAGAGTAGGTAGTCTGAGTGGGTGTCGAAAGGCAATACCTTCTCCCAAAGCACCGAGAAAGTGCCGGTATTGCAGAAAAAGACTACAACTTCATCGGCGTTGGAAATGTGATTCTTCTCCTCATCTTACAATTGGTTGAAATTCGATTTCGTCACTTGCTTTGTCCCAATCTCTCTTTCTTAAAGGTCTGTGCAGAGACTTGTGAGAACAAAAATTGTCTACTTATCATCAAATCTTTCGAATGGTTGAAATTCCATTTCTCTTTCTTGGGGATTTGTGGTGCCAGCGGTGTAGGGGGTGGACTCCCAACAGGATTTGCGGTGAGGTTGAGAGGATATAGAAGGTAGTGGCTTCTTCGATGGGCCGGGTTGCCACCAACTATTGTCGGAGATGTGGCCATTCGATTTAAGAAAACAATGAAAGAGGGAAAGAAGGAAGACAAGGTTAATTTCAACATTTCAAGTTTATAATAGTGGGTAAAATTGTAATTGCATACACTTAATGGATTTTTTGACGAAATTGTATTGTGGGTGTCTTTTGTCTAACGAAATGCCTTTCAAGGGTGGTTTATGATAAATATGCATAAATCGAGTGGTAAAGTGGAATATAACTTATACTACATGTGTTCTTAAGTATTTGAATCTTAATTTTCTCCCTAAATTTTTTTAGTTTTAAAGCCTTTTTAGTCGTAAAAAGTCTATGAGATTATATGGATGTTTGTACATGTTTTATTCTTACTAGTAAATGGGTGCTTGAAGCACGCGGATTTCATATTAAAGTAATCTTGTAAAAAAAATTATGTAAACAGATATTTGGTAACATTGTTCGAAAATCAAAATATGCACTATTTATATTTGATTTTAGGCAAAAATTATGTAATCAAAGTATACATTGTTCATTACCAAGTAGGGGTGTTCACGGGTCGGGTCGTGGGTCGACCCGCTTGACCCGTTTGACTAAGTCAATCGGGTCAAAACTAATTTTTACCTAAAAATAATAATTTTTAACATAAAAACATGTATTTTTTAAAAAAAAATCGTCGGGTTTACGAGTTGACCCGTAAATCCATCGATATTTTATTAAAAAAATAGGTTATACATTAATAAAATTATTAAAAAATATATTATTTTAAAAATATTGTGGGTCGCGGGTCGACCCGCGACCCGCGCGGGTTTGACCCGACCCGCGACCTGCAAAATAAAAAAATTCGACCCGCGACCCGCAAATTGCGGGTCGGGTCGTTAAGGGTCGCGGGCGACCCGACCCGTTGAACACCCCTATTACCGAGTACTCAACACAAGAAACAATTAAACACACTATCTTATATACATATAAGAATGGGTTTTGCTCCCATTTATTGCATTCATTAATCATGTTCACAAATATTTTTATATAATTATAATTGCATAAAGAAAATCAAAGAATAAAGTGTAGCATAGTGGTTAGGATTCATTTGTGAACCTATAGGTCATGGGTTCAAATCATGAGATTGTAATTTTGTAGAATTTTAATATTTTTTTATTAAAATGATATTCAAAAAAAAATTATATCTTATCTTATCTGTTTATCCTATAAAGAAGAAACATTGTTCAATTAATGAACAAAGGATTTAATTAAAGTTAAAAAGTAAAAAGAAAATATAAATAAGTGATTTTACTTATGTAAAACGTTTTTTTATATATCACTAAAGTTTAAAATTTATGTGTTGTATCATTTGCTTTTTAAAGAGATATTTGATCATTTCCTATTAATCACAAATGTGAACCAATAAATTTGGTTTAATAGGATTTGACTAATAGGATAGGTTGTAATTTATCACTAATTTAATCCATTTAATGCAATTTAATCCAATTCAATATAATTTATCACTACTTTTTTGAAACGTTTGAGAGGAGAGGGGGATAGGTGGGATCAAATAGAAATATATGAATCAATTTGAAAACAATAAATATGAATTAATTTATTTACCACTTTATAATCTTTAATTACCTCCAAATCGACTCTACCATTGAGTGGGAAGGTTACCGATTTTTTTAATACTAAGTAGCTCAATTTCATGTTGCCTATAAATACAATTGTAGTGAAGTTCTAATAAGAAGAAATATGAAAAGATTTACATACAGTAAAAGAAGGTTGTTGTTGAGCAAGGAGAAGATGAGAAAAAAATAGAAAAAAAATGCATCAAGTTTGTGTGGTCTGTAGAAATTATTGAGGTAAATTCTTATGATGTAATCTACAACAAAATTATTAATTTTTATTTAATTGTTTCTATACAAATTAGAAAATATCTTATATTGATTCATATCTTTATGCAAATTGTAATTTTCAATAATTTTTGTTTAGTTTTTGTGTTGGTGATATAGTTATATTTTTTTTTCTCAATGGAAGGAGAGTAGAAGACCAAAGAAAGAATGATATAGATTTCATGTAATCATATTTATGATATATATTTCTAAATATATAGCACAAATGATTCACTTGAATTTTTTTCATTGTAGTTTATGATAAAAAAAAAAACATCTTTTTCAAAAAAAATTATGCTAAGGTATTATAAAATTAGAGTTTGGTTCAAATGAAACAAACTCTTATCCTGAAACGAACTCTTATCCTGAAACGAATGCACTTTTTGTAGTTAGTAGTGTACTTTTACTACTTTGGAGTGCACTTTTTCGCATTTGCACTTTTCGTACTTTATAGTGCACTTTTCTTACTTTTTGTAGTGCACTTTTTCGTAATGCACTTTTTGTATTTCTCAATGCATTTTTTTTTGTATGAAAAGCGTACTACTAACTAGGAAAAGTGCATTAGTTTCACGTTTTATGATAAGTGTTTGTTTCATTTGAACCAAACTCTATAAAACTATGTCAAATAATATTATATTTATATATTATCTATCCATTCAAAACACTATTGTTTGTTAATTTTGGATTAAGAAATGAGTCTTTGTGCAAGGCTTGATTGGATTACTTTAACTTTTAAGCTTTAGATTTTGATAGACCTAATCTAGATCACCATATGGTGTGTAAATGTGTAATATTTGCTACTACATGCGTATGTCCTTAAATTAAATAAAAATATTAAATTTTTAATGTGTGTGTATATAGTGTTTAATATTTACTACCAAATACATATGTCTTTAAAGCATATTCAAAGTATCATTAAATTGAATAAAAAATATTAAATTTCTAATTGTGTGTATATATATTGTTTACATGAAGAGGGGGAGATGACTAGGTAATGCATTGATCACCTATAAACATCAGGCCCGTCCATGGGCCCGTGCAAAGTGCCCGATGGAACAGGGCCCCGAAATTTTTGGGGCCCCGAAATTTTTGGGGCCCCAAAATCTTTGAACCTAATATATATCACAAGAGTTAAAAGTAAGGAATAAACATCAGTTAGCTCAAATGGCTTAGCGCGTGTGCCAGCAAACATACATTTTTATCAAGTTGTGCGTTCGAGTCTGCTTTGTGCTCATTTTTTCCACGCATTTTTTTACTCTTTTCCAATTTGTATTTTCCTAAAATCTAAATTAGGGTCATTTTTCCTTTTGTAGTGTTAATTTGTTTGCAATATACATGCAGATATATGCAATGTGCTTATGCATTAATTAAGTATATATATGCAATGTATTGTGCACGATTAGTATTTACGTTAAGAGTAATTTTTTACTTAAATCTTTTTCCTCTTACTAAATAAATTTTCTTACCCAACTTATTATATCTAAAAGTTTGAAAAAAACTTCTACCTAAAAAATTAGAAAGAATGCAAAAAAAAAAAAAAACCTCATAATTTTATACAAATTTTATTATGTGACTTTATAAAAATATCGAACAGGGCCCCTGATATTCATTGGACGGCCCTGATAAACATGATCCCTATTATACGTTAGAGAAGGTTAGTTATAATATACTAGAGTGCTAACCCGTCCGTTGGACGAGACGAAGTTTATATCACTTGTTCAATATAAGATATATTACCTATTAGATACAAAATGCCAATTCATTATCAATAAGTAGTGAAACAATCCAATAATGTGGATATATTGATGAGGCCAAAAAACTATATCTTTGTTCAGACAAAAAGGATATTGGAGCAGAGCTCCAACATGAAAAGCTAACAAACGGTCTGTATGCCAGTTTCTACAGCTAATTTTCACTAAGTGGTCAATGATTTTAAAACTTTCAAATTTATCTAGTTACTAAACCTCTCCAACATGGCTAATCACAACAACAGTGATTTTATACCTGGACTAATCTAAACAAATTTATTTCTTAGGTTCTTATCATTTGATTTTTTCACACTACTAATTTTACCCACAAATCGAACAAAATGAAAAGAAAGATAAGAATTTCCCCGAATGGACCATAGAGTAAAATTAAACATCATAGTACCCAATCTTACACACAACTCCATGAACACCCCATTTTCACTTTATCCCTACAACTCACATCTTCATTTCTCTTTAAAATCCAATACTTTTTATATTTTATTTATTTAACTACACTATTTATAATATAATAATAATATACACATATTATGGTTTTTATTTAAGTTTGGTTTCGTGTATTACTTGTAAATATGGCATAATATTAAATTTATATATATTTAATTAAATTAATTTGACTATTGTTTATATCAATTAGGTGATTAGAGTATTGAGCTTGAAATTAATATAAAAGACAAACAACACACTTCATTTCACTTAAAATTGAAAACCTTGAAATACACATAAAACACACCCAAAAAAATGCACCAAACAAACACACAAACTAGATGAATAATTCTTGGAGTATTGATGATGGGGCAGGGCCTAAACGCTCCAAGCTGGATGAAGTTGGCCATTACTCTTTTGGCTCCAATCTGGGCACCCCATTTAGTGCATCTGACCCATAAAATGTTTAGTTTAAGACACGTAACACTACTCCTGTTTGCCCCTTGGGTAGGAAAGTTGCAAAGAATAAGGGGAAGCAACTGGCTAGGAGCTCAATGGATGAGTTAAATTCCACAATGGAAGAAGTGAACCTAATCAAGTTGTCTCAAGCTGAGGCGTGTATGTAAAAACAAGCGGCTAAAGAGGAGACGTTGTCAAAGCAACAATCAATGTTAGACGAGTATGCACATATTTAGAATGAGACTGTTCATGCTCAAAAGTATGTCGTTCTAAGTGGCCTTGTGGCAATACCTAACTAAAACCCAATGCAGGAGAGAATGATGGAAAGCTTGACAAAGAAGTTGTTCCTTGGTGGTGATGAGTAACTTGATGTTATATTTTTTTACATTACCTAAGTCAAGAATAACTTCACATGTGTCCGTTTATGTATTTTCAATCCCTAAGTAAAGAGTAGTTTCACATGTGTATTAGTTTATGGTTTTAGTTACTGAAAGTAAAGAATAGATTCAGGATTAGGTTTTTTGAAGTGAAGAATATCTACACGGTGTTGTAATATATTTTATTTTATGGTCTAAACCCTTAGAATGTGTTAATTTGCATTCATAATGCCTTATAATATATTTATTTCATGACTATAATGTATAAAACTCATTTTTATATCATCTATTATACTAAATATTTTATTTTATAAAACACATAAAAATAACTAACTAAAAAAATAACAAATAATATTTTGCAATATTTTTTATTTATACAAAAACTTTTTGTATAAAAACATATTCAACATGGGTGTCTATGAATAAACAAAAATAAAAATATTAAAAATATTTTTATGAAATGATAAAATTACTTTATGTCCGAAATTTTTATCAAGCAATTTATAATCTCCCCTCAATCTTCATTATTTGTGGTTGTTGATTCGAAACTGATTGCTGCCTCTAGTAAAGCCAAGCAGGCCATTCATAATACGCCACATGGAGAGGGAAAGGCTAGCCATGAGTCAAAACTCCACATTTCAATGATGTATTGTCCTTGGACATCGAGTTTTATTTCAGTTGCAGCCAAAATAAAATTAAAAGCTGGGTTTTTATTGGAACATAAATAGTAGCAAGTTCTTATGCATTTTCCACTGTACTTAATTTTTTTTTATGTTTAAATTCTACTATTGTGTATGTTCTTAAAGTTGCAAATAGAAGCAGAAGCTATGCAAGCTATTTTATAGTTCATTTTGTAAGTAAACATTCAATGAAAACTTTCCAAATAGGAGAAATAAGTACATTAAAGAAAGGAGCTAGAAGAAGCATGACCATCGAACATATATTCACATGTAGTACTAATTTCGACCATGTATTCTAGAATTTAGATAAACAACTAAACTAAACTCGAAAACCCGAAGTTAACCTAGCCGACCGAATACCATAATTTGCACATAGGAATAATCAAATAGAAGAATCCAATTGTAGAATCGAATGTGAGTTCAATAGGTCCATCCTGGAAATGGAACTACACAGAGGAGCAAAAGGCGTCATGGTGGCTCGTCAGAGGTTGTGCAATGGGCAGTGGTCAAAGACGGAAGTGCAAGCATCGATGATAGTCGTCTAGATTTAGCAGGAGGGGGCCGAGGTCAATGTTGTGGGAGGAGATTTCGTCGAAGATGAAGAAGGCCGGCTAGAAAAAAACGTAAAGAGGAGTGAAGAGTGGTGGGAGAGAATTGAGGATGGAGCTGGGTCGGGAGAGAAATCGAGAGAAGGCGCAAATGAGAAGGAGCAGATATCATGAAAGACAGAATATGGGGCTATTAAAGGAGCTGAGTTGAAGTCGAGCCGAAGCAGTAAGAAATCTCAATTGTAACACCCTCATTTTACATTGGAGATAATACCGACAATTACCTCGAATTTTACTATACAAAGTCACCCAAGGCTAGCAACCAAAAAAATAAAATCAAACTTCATATAATATAAAGATTCTCAAGAAATACTTCAAAATGTCATTCAACTTTACATAAGTATGTGAAATAAACATAGTTCTCATATTGGTCCTTATAAGCCAAGGATCTCGACCCTATAATCAAACTTGTGGAACTAGCGAAAACTTGCTAAAGTCTTGAATACTAAATGTCCAAACAACACAAAAATGACCTCGACGACAACCTTCTCAACTTCACTCTCTAAACTCAGCTCCTGATGTGCCGCCACGAGATATATGGTTGACACTAGCCGACCATGCAAAGGGAATAAAGTAGTCTTGTGACAAATTAAGCAAATGGGGTTTTAGAAAGGGTTCATTGTGAATTTGTGATTGTACTTAGCTACTAACATCAAAATCTGAATGAAAGTCGGTCGATGGTCTACCAACTACAATACGCTCACCAAAACGTCAAAGCATACAGCAGAAAGACAAGACACTACAACAGTGTGGTTCCTCAACGATTTTAAAGGGTTTGTTAGGAACTTTTATTATTCGCACAAAGGTTTGGAAAACCTCCGTCGACTAATTGAATCCACAATCAACCTCACCGAATATGTGTTGTCCCAACTCAAATTGGAACGAGGATCTTTTTTAGTTAGGAGCCAAGGTGGTTTTCCAAGTTGTAGTCACCGCCCTAAACATGTTTTAATATGTACATCTTGCACTTATCTTAACTTAATTCCAAAACTTTTTTCTTTTTTTTTGAATGAAATGAAAATTCTCATTCAAGGTAAGAAAAGGTTACAAAAAGCCCTAGGCAATCCTAGGTATTACAAGGATCTCTCAATCCCTATTTTCACAAGCCATCTCCTGGTTTCTCGATTGTTTTTCTTCCATCTAGCTTTTACACAGTTCCTAACATGATTATACAAATCATGGCACAATCACTCGATCTCATGTCTACTTATCTTAACTTAATTCCAAAACTTTACAATTCAAGTTGGTAACTTTTTAACATTTTCTCGACATTGGTCGGGGCGCAACGATAACGATTCCCGGGATTTAAGTAAGACACTAGCTAGGTGCGACACCCCTCATAAACGAATGAGGCGACAAGGTCATGACCAACATTAGGATATAGGGCCATTCTAATGCAATGTTATAAAGAGATGCTTAGAGTCTCATTACTCCATCCTTGATTCTACGCTATGTTCACACCAAGTCTCTATTGAATATAAACACACAAGGCCACGACAAGGCCACAAACATCAATCATACTTTAAACAGTTCATGCATCAAAACTATGCGAAAATGAAGCAAACCACTTGCCTTGTTGACGATAACATAAGTGCGAAACTACGAACTTGCGATGATGACAGTCACGCCTTGTGACTTGTTCTTGTTTCAACCACATATACAAAATAAATTCTAATTAATTCATTTTATATATCATTCCTTACGATGTTGAGCGTTGAATCGTCGTTTAGTTTATAAACATATAAATCGTACTTATATTAATAATATCCTTCTTATTAATATAATAAAAGAATTATGTCATGAAAAATTATCCAATTTTCATGTCATTGATTTAAATTCTCATTTAATAAATATCAAACTAAGATTATTTATTTTATTTAAACTAATTTTTATTTCAACCCTAAATCAAAATAGAAATTCTCTTATTATTGTTATTATTATAATTATCATCATTATTTATCTTTCACCATAAAAATCATATCTCACTTTCAGAATTCTCATAAAAATATTTTAACCTCTTTAAAATTTTATTTAGACTATTTAAATATTTTTACCCAATAAAACACATTTTTAAAACTCGAAAATACAACAAATAGACACAGGGAAGGGAACAACCAGCTGGGCCGGGTTGGGCATGCGGCTTGGCCTACGTCTTACAATAGTAGCAACAATTCGTGACTAGAAGTATGGGTGGCGACAAGAGAAGTTCAACAACCTTGTTCTCCTTTCTTCGACTACAATTTGGTTGCTTCATGACTGAGGTTGAGTGTACTTCTTCTATCGATAGTGGTTACGTCGGTGGAGGTCAAAGGTGGCGGCAAAAGCCTCTCTCCGACTCTCTTGACAGACTCTTTGTCAACTCCTCTAGGCGTCGATTCTCTCTTGACTCCTCTAGGCAATGTTATTGAGTTCCTTGCCGTTGCTCCAAATCTTCGGTTGCCTCCACACCGAGATTATCCTATTCGTCGCCGACCTAGATCTTGGGCTTCCTTTCCTCGTTGACTTCGTCACGGGAATTATCTTATGCAGTTGAATTCCTCGATATAATTTGCATTTTAGGTTTTTCGTTGTTGGTTGTTGCAAAACATTTAGGGATTGTCACTTTTAGGGATTCGAGGGTTTGTTTGAGTCTTCTCCTAAATCAACCTTCTCACAGTCTTGCTCATCTCTCTCAGCCTTAGATATCGTCGTTGTTCGCTCAAAGCTCCGCGTTGACCCATTATAATTTGTAAGTTTGTAATTTGGTTGAAAATGCCCAGTGATTGAATTTTTGAAAATTTTGTCATGATTGAATTCTTACGTGATTGAATTTTTATGCCTAAATTTTTTATGACTAAATTTGTCAATTTGATTATTGAATTTGCGAAGTGAAACTTCATAAATCCGAACAAATTGAATGTCGATTCGAAAAAAAGAGTCAGATTGACCGACTTGACTTTGTCAAACAAGTCAAATCGTACTCAAACTGTAAACTCGTAACCCATAAGTCCGAGCAGTGTTCTAAAAAACGCTAGGCGGGGGTATGAGGCCTAACCCCTAGACGACTAGGCGGGGGCCTTGGCGGAATTTGGGCGGATTGGTATGATTTTTTATATAAGATTATTTTTTGTAATTGGTAGGAATATATAAATAAACAATAATCCTATCATAATGTCTTTGTATAAATTTAAGCCTAGAGCCTGCCTAGAGTCCGCTCAAGCTGCCTAGCCCGCCGAGAAGGCCACCCAGCCCGCACAACCCGCTTAACTCACGCAACTTGCCTAGCCCTCCCATCCCGCCTAGTTGCCCATAATACCGCCCAAGGCAAAATTGGGACGATAGATCACCAGCTAGCGCCTAGGCGACAACCTAGACCATTTTTTAGAACAGTGAGTCCCACGTATGAGACGAGTCACGAGTGAAGTTTAATTATTATTTTTTACGAATCGACTCGTAACCCATAAATACGGGTTCGGGTCGAGCGGGGTTGACCCGTTGAACAATCCTATAAAACATCCCTTCTATTAAATTCAAAATTTATCTCATTTTTTCAAGAAACACATAAATAACTTAAAAGTTACAAGTTACAAGTTACAATGCCGAGAGATGGACCGTACGATTTTACGACTTGAATCGCGATTTTAATAACAATGCTTACAAGTTACAATGCCGATAGATGGACCCATCAATCGAAGACAATTTCCTTATAGCACATGAAATTTTTCACTCGTTTAAAAATAGGAAAGGTAAAGAAGGATGGGTAGCGATAAAGCTTGATATGGAAAAAGCCTATGACAATTTAGACTGGGACTTTACCCTTGAAATTCTTAGAAAATTTGTTTTTGACAACAAGTTTATAGGGTGGATACAAGAATGTGTCCAATCGGTCTCCTTTTCAGTTTTAGTTAACAATAGCCCTACTGAACTATTCTTCCCTGAACGCGGTCTAAGACAAGGCGACCCTCTATAACCTTTTCTGTTTATTCTAGCTACGGAAATACTAGTGAGAAAACTTCAAGAGACGAGTAACATAGAGAAAAATACGGTTGGATTTCCCATTACCCGTTCCGGAAAAAAGATCCCGTTTCTTGCCTTCGCAGACGACATTATCATCTTCTCTTAGGCAAATCAAACTGCTTGCTTAAGGACGAAAAAGATCATTAAAGAATATTGCGCTATTTCAGGACAAAGAGTTAACTACCATAAATTAGCCTTTCAAACATCTAAGAATGTGGATAATCAACAAAAAAATAGAATTCAACAGACTTTAGGCATTACGACAATGATTAACTTGGAAACCTATCTGGGGTGCCCTATTATTAATGGACGAGTTAATAGGGACACCGTCAAAGATACAGTCGGGAAAACAAGAGAATAACTTACCAAATGGAAAGCTAACTCCCTATCTCAAGAAGGTTGATCAATCCTTATTAGATCCAACCTAGCTACTAAACCCAACTACCTTATGCAAAGCTTTATGCTCCCAAGTTATGTCCATAAAGAATTAGACCAAATAAATAGAACCTTCCTATGGAACAAGGATATTAATCATAAACCCCTTATTGGATGGGATAGGATTTGTAAACCTAAGACATATGGAGGACTAGGAATAAAGAAATCCGGACACGTAAACAAAGCTCTACAGATGAAACTCTTATGGAAGTTATTGGCAGAACCGGAGAATATATGGGTCAAATTGATGAATGAATAATATTTTAAGGGCAAACAATCTTATCATACAAAAAACAGACAAATACCTCTTGACAATGGACAAAATTGATGAATCTACGCGAAGAATTTAGTAAAGGTCTTATTTGGCAAGTGGGCGACGGAAGAACGATAAAATTCTGAAAAGACAAATGTTTATTCCAAGAATCACTAGATAAGTTTGCATTACATATTGATGTTGTGAATAATAATACGCTAGTAGAAGAGTTTATAACAAATGATAGAGCTTGGAGGCTAGATGTTCTTCAATGTCTCCTTCCAATTGAACTAGTTAATCAAATTGTTGTTGTTCCGATCCTAGAAAATTGGATTCGAGACCGGGTTTACTAGGCCCCTAGCAAAAAAGGATGGTTCTCTACGGCCTCGGTGATAGAACTAATCACAGGAGTGCATAATCTCACTCCACATCCCAACAACTAGATATGGAAATTAGATACATATCCCAAAGTTAAAAATTTTTCTATAGAAAATAGCTCAAAATGGATTACCTACGAAAGTAAGATTGCGAGAGAAATGCATTGCCACCCCTCCAGGATGCTTAATGTGTCATTGCACTTATGAAGACACGACACACCTTCTTATAGAATGTCCTCACACAAAAAGCTAGTAAGGAAATTAAACAGTAAAGTAGAAAATACCATCAGAAACTATGATGTAAGAAATAAAATGATTAGCACTACCCTTAATGACTTATATCAAAGATTGGGTAATTCGGATTTTGTCCAACTTGCAGTATGTTGGTGGTGTGTGTGGCACCAAAGAAACAAACTAGTTTTCCAACAAAATGTAAACGATTTTATTCAAAACTTAGAACAATATACAAAAAATCAAATTGATCATTGGAATAGGTCCAAGATATGGATGGAGGATGAAGAAAAAGACCACATCAGGAGTCAAAGTGGACATAAGAGACAGCAAAAATGGACAAATGGAAAAAATCGCCCGATAATATATTTAAACTCAATTGCGATGGATCTAAAATTAGCACTAATCAGGCTACTTTGGGATTTGTAATCCGGGATCATAATGCACAAATCATGGCAATGGGTACTAAGAAATTAGGTACCATTCCGATACTACAAGCAGAAACATTAGCACTTCGGGAAGGGATTAAAGAAGCCAAGCGACTAGGAGTTACAAGTATTGAAATAGAAGGTGACAACCTAACAGTGATAAAACGCCATCAATGGAAAGAGCAGATGCCCATGGGAAGTAGAAATGCTAATTTCGGACATTCTAGTATCCTCCAACAATTTAGGATTGTCTCAGTTCGTCATGTGGGTAGGGGTTGCAATGCTATGACCGATAAAATTGTTAAGCTGGGCTACAACATCCCTACCAACCTCCGTATGAATAACCAGAACTTCATGTTCTCATCCGCAAGGATGCTTTAGGACGTTCCCCTTAGGAATCTCCTAATTATTACCTTATTAAGAAAAATGCCGATAGGATGGACCTAACTGAGTGAGATGGTCTAGTGGTCTACTCAAATTGATCCTCGGCACTCCGATAGCAACTACATGTTCAAAATCAAATCCGTGTACATCTCTATCTCCATTTTTTTGTTTTTCAAGACAAAATTATTTTAACAAACAATTACAACTACAGGGTTTGGGTTCTTTTGTCCCTCAAAATCCTCTTTCGACTTTCGCAGCACCCTTAAACCTCCGGAATTCCCTGCCTCTTTCTCCTCATCAATGGCGCCTCCAACTCAATTAGTCCAACACATCGAATCGTTCGTCGACTCTTCTTGCTCTTCAACTCAGCAGGTTCATCAACTTGTTTCCCATTCCTTCCTTTTTCTCATATTCTGTTTTTTTTTTCCCTTTGATTTTCTCGCCATAGCTAATTATTAGTTCTTAACTTCTAACGCCGCAGGTTGCTAGTGTGGATGCTGTAGCCTCTCTACTGAAGACCAGTTCCATTACAATCGAACAATTGGTGCTGTCTTCTTCGTTAACTTATCGAATCTTCTCCTAAACCTGTTGTGAACTATGCTGTAGCTTTCGTGATTCCGTCTGCTCTTATTAATTCTGAATTACTATCTTTTTGTTAAAACATTCAGGTGAGGGAAATGGGACTGTACCTGACCACTACCGATAATATTTTGCGTGCAAGAGGTAATTATACTTTAAAGGAGGTTGTTTTTCCTGCTGATAAGTAGCCACACTAGGGTGTTTTCCCAATTAGCTTTGCAATTGCATTATTCTTATTGGAGGGAGAACGGTGAATCCGAATCTTATAATAATTCTATGAACTAGTTTGCATGCAATGTTTTCGCAGACACGCAGACATGAAGACATGATTGACATGTTACTGTCTGTGGTTTGCCTTTGGATTTGGGGCATCTATAAATAGTTTTCTGTTATAAGTTGACCGATACTCAATTCTAAAATATCTATGTCATACTAGGTCTATTCATGGATTGAGTGGGTTTTGATACTTGTAAAATTTGGATAATTTATGACTGGGTTAATCATTCTGTTTGGACTTTTTGTTCAAGTTGTCTAGTTTTCAAATTTGTTCGGATCGACCTTCAGTTTTTATTCAATTTTAAAGTTTAAAAATTCTTTTGCCAAACCTCCAATATTCTCGGGTAATATTAGGCTCTCTTTTGAGTTAGGTCACACTTGGATAGGTCTAAAATTAGTATTTGGAACAAACGTGGAGAATGGCGGCCCAAAATACTTGTGACATTTGAAAAATTAGTATTGGGTAGATCCAAAGTTATAATTTTATGTTTTTGATTCTCATGCCATTTCAGGAATCCTCCTTCTTGCTGAAGTGCTTGGTCATCTTGAATCAAATCCACTAGACAACACTACCATCCACAGTTTGATAGGATTCTTTGCAGATAGATTGGTGAGTCACAATTATGTTAAGATCAATCTTCTCTTTCAAGATTAAGCATTATACTTCTTGCCTTGACTTGCTAAGATTTTGTTATGGATTTTAGTTAGGCATGTGTGTTGCTTGTCTGCTCCAGTTTTTTTTAATAGAACCATCATGATCTTATCACTTCATATTGATCCTCTGTAGATACATATGTATGGTTAGCAAATTCAGGAAAATTATGTAACCACATGGTTGTCTTTCTCCACATAAAGCAAATCTAGCTAAATCATATGCTACCATGTTTGCTCCTCTCGTAATGTGCCAGTGTTACACCTGTGAAAAGGGAAAAATATTGGCCCATAGTTTCGGTTTCCTTCAGATTGTTGTGCTTCAGCTCTTCGTAAGTAGCCAGTAGTCAATCATTTCTTGCATCGTGTGTGGCTTCAAGGCAACCTACCATATTACGTCTTACCTCTTCTGAATGTATATGTTCTTTTCAATTTTTCCATTGTACAAATAGAATTAGGAGCAGTTGCTTTTCATTTTGACTGGTATTTACGCTCTAGTTATTTAAGTTTAGTTGCACCATGGGCGGGGTTTCATTAAACTTTTGTACAATTTTTGCTTATGTTAATACCACTTAAAACCATATGCATATATGATATTTCGTCTGAATTAAGCAGAAGCTACAGACCCTTTGCTCAGGTGTAGCGGCTAACTTTTATGGTTTTATGAGTTTCCATATGAAGTAAATGATACCATGATTTCATCAGACAGATTGGAGGGCTTTACGTGGTGCACTTGTTGGTTGCTTGGTCCTACTTAGGAGAAAATCGAATGTGGGCATGGTTACTGAAAGTGATGCAAAAGCAGTGCTTGACTCACTTCTACAAAACCTAGACGTGCAATCTTATGGACAGGATGTCAGAAAGGCAAGCATTCAAAGTGCACATAGTATCTCCATTTACAAATACTTTGATTGCTCATATCAATATAATATTTTCGATTTTACATTGAATCTTCTAATCATTTTGCTTAAGTAATATAATGGCATGTACTTTACATTGTAGCATTAATAAATTTTTTTTTATCTAATTGCTGATTTTGTTGATTCAGCTATCCTTTGAACTTCTTGCATGCCTTTTATCTCGGTATCCTCAAGCAGCTGCTACAGTGGTAAGCTGCATATTTTTATGAAGCCATCTTTGTTCGCATTTTTTCATTTTCCGAAGAAGTCTAAAAAAAAGAATGTGCATTTAATAGTATGTTTTTTGCCTTATCTATGTCAATGTCTATTGCTGTCTTATTAATAGCTTCATCCGTACAGACGTAGTTATTTCAGTGAAAGAAAAAAAAAGTGTAAGTTGAGCATAGAACCACATATGCTGGCTTGTATAGCTTGAGTAGCTAATTTATGAAGAGCTTATTTCCTATTGTGATCATCGTTACATTCACATAGATAATAGATAATCATAACTAATTGCTGGGGTTTTGTTATGCAGACTGAAGAGTACTATGAATGCTATTTTTGTTTAAATGAAAATTCTTGTGGGCATTAAGTTTGTGGGAGAATAAAGTTATAAAGATTCCCTATCTCTTTAACTATAATTATTAGGAAAAATTACTGACCCCAGAGATTCATCTCAAGGTGTGTATTGCATAATGATCAGAGGTGGAAGTTAGATTTTACTGCTGTTGCATGTGGCTATCTATCTGGAAGATTTGGTTGATAATGGAAACTCTTATCAATTTTGGCCGCTGATTGTGCATGTTTTTCCCCCATTTCCCCTCTCTAATCACGTGCATAGCTTATTCTTAAAATAATCAGGTTTCTTTTATCAAGTGCTACTGTTTTCCTACGGTTACCCATTTTCTTTGTGATCTGTGAATGGAGAGGATAATCTTTATGTTAATTCATCATAGATAGATGCATGGTTTTGAACTGGATGAGATTTCAAAGTTATATTAAAAGTTCTGATGACAAGCATATTTGCATGACTGTTCTCATCACCTGGTATGACTTGGGAACTGAGTTAGGTTTCTGACTGCATCAATACTATAATAGTGTTTAGCATACATGTATAAGCATGTATTTGTACACTCTCTACGTCTTCTCTTTAGATGCTATCAGTTTTAACTTTTCAAGTTTTTGTAGGTTATGCTAGGTGTGTTCTTATTTTGCTTCAACTGATTACTTCAACACTTTCTGATCAAATGTGCTCATGTGCTAGGGTGATCATCTTCTTTATGGAATTTGTGCAGCTATTGATGGAGAAAAGGATCCTGAATGCTTGATTATTGTTTTCAGTATCGTTGAAGATTTGGCTGAACTATTTCCTGATCTTTCTGGTCCTATGGAAGGTTTTGCAGAGGGTATCTTTGACATTCTAGGCCAATACTTTCCTATTCATTATACACACGTATGTAATTACAGCTTTTTGTCTGTGAAGATTCCTTTCATGTTTAACATTGTAGATTTCTGGCTATTTGACTTAGGCTAAATCTGTGAACTATTTGCATGTTTGGTGAAGGGCTTTGTGTATATGTGTAGACGTGTATTTACTATTTGCATGGAGCATCTCCTCTGATATATTTAGAACTTTAAATAGTAACTGATCCTTCATTTTATTTCCTGTGATTTCAAGTATATGGAATAACCATATTAATAGCAGAACACACGAAGCTTAAGCCTTAGCAACTTACCTTTGACATGATACTGTACAAACATTAGTGCTGCCTGTATTTAAACATTATGTTCATTGTTATTTATGTAAAAAAATATCTTGAATTTTATGCAGTTGATATATTCTGAATGATAACCTTTAGCGGCATTTCAATTAGTACCTTTTATCACTATTAAGAATATGGTTATCTCAAAATGATTTCTTGAACCTGCCGGTAGCTGGAAACAGATTGTATTAAATTTGTATTGGATGTAGTTTTTTTTGTTAGCTTTGTTCCTTAGGTGTATTTTTTTTCAAGTTTTCCAGTGACTTCTCAAAATGCACTTGGGTTTTTATTCCTTCTCATAAAATCTCCGTCTTTTCTAGGAATGATTCTGCGTTTATCCAATAATAATGAGATTTGGTTTCCTCTTCCTATCTTAAATCTCCTAAACATTGTGTAACAAACAAATATATCCCCCAAGTTTGCCCCATTTCATGGAATTGACTTTGTTATATTTGAGCATTCCTTATCATCTGCTTTTTATTATTTTCTAATTTCTAATTCTATCATGCATTAAACTCATTTTCAGCCAAAGAGTGAAGATGTTGCTGTTAGCCGAG
Source organism: Fallopia convolvulus (assembly GCA_964016875.1). Taxonomy (NCBI): domain Eukaryota; kingdom Viridiplantae; phylum Streptophyta; class Magnoliopsida; order Caryophyllales; family Polygonaceae; genus Fallopia; species Fallopia convolvulus. The sequence continues at coordinate 40,453,859 of OZ024730.1, read as the reverse complement.
ATGACCTTTCAAGGGCTTTGATGGTAAAAAGTTTGTACCCTTTCAATGAGACTCAACAGCAGTCTTATTTTTCTATAAACTTTACTTTTTTGTTGTTGGATCCTTTCATGTTATAATTTTATGTACAGCATACAAGCTACTTTGTGCAAGAAGTTAGGTTCATATTCCTATTTCCCCCCTAATTACCATATGTAATGGGGTCATTTGCAAAAATAGACCAACTCAAAATGCCATTTGCTCAAATAGGCCAACTGTGTATCACTGTTAATGAATGCCGTGTTTGCAAATTGTGTTTAAAGTTGGTCTGTTTCACTATGTTTATTCTATATTATGTGATTAAGTACTGAGACTGATACTAGAATTATGTGATTAAGTACTGAGACTGATACTAAAATCATAACCAGTTCAGAATATTCGATCATTTTACCTTACCTTTATCCTTGACTAGTTATCGATTTCCACCCGGACTTTCTGCTTCATCAATTATTCTAAGGCCTCTGTGTTGTCTTTCAGATGGACATTGCCCAATATTTTATTGAAGTACTATTTATGCCATATATTTTCTTGATTAGCATCATTAGTTTAATGGTTGGTTATCCTCACATATTTGACATAACCACGACTTAATGCTCCACTACATTTGACTATGAGCTGATGAACTAAGACCTAAAAATATACTGTTCCTCCTTTTTTCTTTTTCAAATTGATTTAAATGTTCTGTGTTGGTTCTCACTTCATTATTAGTTTTTGGATTTTGTTTCCTTTAGTTCCATTTGGTTTACTTCATTCTGGTATTTTCATCAAAAGCACTGACACTTAACTTGCGTGTAGCTTGCACTTTCTGCCACACCTTTCTTCGAGCCATTTGCTATTCCATTGCTACTTGAGAAGCTCTCCACCTCTCTGCCTTTAGCAAAGGTATCTGTAAACATAGTTTTCTGTATATTCTGCTATTGTTACTGGTGTTTGTGCTGTCTAAATTATGTTCGATGCCTATCTTTTTGTACAGATTGATTCACTAAAGTATTTAACATGTTGCACGGGGAAGTATGGGCCTGAACGAATCAGGAAGCATGCTGATGCAATTTGGCATGCTCTGAAGATGACAATTTTTTCTGAATCCCGGGAGCTTGCTTTATCCTCAATTGGAGACTTACTTGATTGTGTGGGATTTCAGGAGAGTGACATTGCAAAGGAGGCTCTTGTTCTTCTACAAAGGGTTGGTTTTGAATTGGGAAGTGACTTCCTAAGCTTGATTCTTAGTGATGAAGACATTGCGCACATTATGAACACCATTTCCAGCTTCGGAAGTTACTTTGATATTTCCTTAGAAAATAAGCAGAAACTGTTTGGAGTAGCTTGTATTATTTCCACACTAGTAAAGACTTCAAAGGCTTTCTGCAATAAGGTGTTTGAAACTTTGTTCATGCGTATGGCAGACAATCTTGAGGCTCCACATGATGCTTCATTGGCTACTGCTGTTATGACAGGTTCTGACATCCATCCCCGTCGACTGAATTTTGGGGCCCTTTATCTTTGCATTCAAATCCTTGGTGCTTGCAGTGAATTGGCCATGAGCTGCATAGAGACTAACTCGATTTTTCACTTTGAGGATGAGCCGTGGTTTCATGTGCTTCTTGACTTCTGTAGTAAGTTGATGAAGACATTCAACTTTGACTTGGTGGTATGTAGGACTAAGCAGTATTGTGATGAAGCTGTTCCTTTGAGAGGTGAGCCTCTTGTCTCAGAATGTCTTGTTGGTAAAATTTTACAAAGAAAGTAATTGAGAGTATAGCATTTCTCCCTATTTATGCCTGTTTATGTATAGTTACACTTTTCAATTTGCAAGATCATATCATATGTTCTATTATTAGTCAAAAAGAAAACAAAGATTAGAGAGAAGTAGAATCTTTTGATTTGAAAGCATTAAGGTATGTATATGAATTTTAGGATTTCTACTTCTTAGTATGCATTAAGACAAACATGGTAATAGTTCCATTCCCCCTTGAAGAAGGCAAGGAGAGGTCACAAGTATCACGTGAAAGTGTTTGTGTTCAATTTAAACATGCTGGTTGATTTGATATTCTCTTACTGTATCATTGGATGCCTTTGAAGAGAAAATATTCTATCACATGCTAATGAATATAAAGTGGTTATTTGAGTATGATATCAGCTTGTACTTGGAACTTCACTTTGTTGGGTAACCTACGTTACTCAGAAACGTCCCTAGCGCTGCAATGTGAATAAAAAGGCGACGCCTAGGTGTTGGGATGATGCCCTACCACCTTTCATGGCAAGATGGGTGTTTTCCTGAAGATGCTCACCTCTTTCACCTAGGCGAGCGCCTTGCAGCTAAGGTGCTGTTTTAGCCTTTAGGGTTTTTTCTTAATATCTGTAAAAAAAAATTACAGCTGTATCTGTTAACCTTTTTACTTTTCAGTGTTAACCTTTTTACTTTTCAGGGTTAAGTTTTAGTCTGGCGTAGTAAACAAGGATAAGACTTTAGGGTATACTCTACTACACTATTCTCAATTCTCATCTCCCTCTCTCCCACGTTTGCTACTCTTCTCTGATCTTTCTCCTACCCACCTCTCCTCTTCTCTGAAAAAGGAATAAGACTTTTTAATCTTTATAAGCTCCATAGCAATAGATGAATCAACAAAGGAAGAATTGCACTAAGGATCGACTTGATCCAAAACACTCGCTTTTTGCTTCTCGCCTTGCACTTAGGCAATGTGAACGTTCTCGTTTTCGTTCGCCTAATGCCTTCTTATTCTCTGGCGGTGTGTTTCATGTTTCTGAAACAGGGAATTGCCATAGAAACAAGGGTGAAATGCTAGGAAAGGTTCTACTAATGTTTGACAAAATGGGACATGGGGAGGAAGATGGTTGGAAATGCTGACTGCTGAGAAATTCCATGGCCAGGGCTGCACTTTTGAAATCATGACCCTAAACTTAATTTTTTTCTCTTGACTCTCCTTCGTTCTTCCAGCTGTTGCTTCCATGGTAAGTGGTCGGCTGCCCCACCCACCTGCCCATCACAGCAATGCACCACCCACTCACCTGCTGGCCCGCGATAGCTCCAGTGCCCTTGCGTCGAGTAATTCAACTCTTGCACTCTATTGGTATTAGAAGAAAGAAAAAGATAAGAGGTTCAACAGAGGTGGATGAGTACCTAGGACTATGTCAAATTTGTTGATTTTGGGAATAGAGGAAGGGGTCAAAATGGGAAAAAGATGAGCGGCATTGAGAGTAGAGGAAAGGGTTCAAAATGGTGAAAGAGGTGAGAGTCAAAGAGGCACAATGCCGAGACTCAAGGTTATATAGTATACTGTGGCATTTAAACTTGATAAGTACAACTTCTAAAAAGCATTTAAAATGGGAAAAGAGGAAAAAAGAAAACAGGTAAGTGTTCTTCATATAAAAAAATATTCAGAGTTTCTGAGGATTCCTTGACGTATCTGATAGATTTTAAATTAATTATGTCGTATTTGTTGATTTTTAATGATGATTGATGGATATCTACATGTCTTATTTAGACATTTAAGATGATTTATGATTTATGTTAGGCATATCTTTTTCTATGTTTATTAGGAGCTAGCATTTCCCCATGTCTCTGTTGTTTCTCTATAACCTATGGAAATCCTGTGCCATCAAACTAGCTCCTTCTTTTCTACTGCTCAGCACTGAAGTTTGTTTTATGCACTCACCAACACCATCCAATATTAAAATGAGAAGAGATGATGTATTTCTTCGCTGTGCTATTTCTTTTTATTATATTCATATTAAAATGTCTTTTTTAATTTCATATTTTTCTTGTGCTGCAGTGAAGGGCTTAGAGATTCTTGCTACATTTCCTGGTGATTTTTGTACAATATCAAAACCTATATATGAGGAACTTCTGATGACACTAATATCCATTATTCACATTGATTTCAATGTAACATCATTGTGGAGATTGGCACTGAAGACCCTTGTGCAAATTGGTACATTCATTGATCGATGTCATGAATCAGGGAGGTCACAGTGCTATGCAGATATTGTTGTTGAAAGGCTTATCTCATTAATGGCAACGAATGATCCTACTATGCCTTATCCTCTTATTCTGGATGCTATTTCTGACATCAGCACAACAGGCCCTATGTTTCTGTTGAATATTGTTCAAGGAGTGGAGAAAATAATACTAGCTAAGCTTTCAGAGATTCATGTATGAATAAAACTCTTGTTTTATGCATAAAGAATGTCTTTGCTGCAGAATTTTTCTGAAGGAAATAAGGAAACATCCTTAGTTATCCTCACACTTGTTCATTCCTTTGCTTCACTGCTCTTTCAATTTTACATTTTCTGCTGATATAGAGCCTGCTTTTATCATTGTATAATTTGTTTATTTCGATGTAATCCCTTATGAGTTGCATTTTAACACTGCCTTTCACTCACCTAGGTTGATGAGAACCTGAAACTGGTTGAAAATTTGATCCAACTTTTGGAGTGCTACTCATCTAAGTTGCTTCCATGGTATGTAATTCAATTTTAGATTCTTATATTTTTCAAGATTCTGCTTGTGTAATTTCTGCCACATTAGTGGTTCCATTTAAAGTGCTTCCTGTAAAATTTTAACCTTTCGGTGAATCTACTTTTATTCTGCTCATGTTTTGACTCTCTTACCTATTATATAAAAAGAACGTCCTACTGAAGGGGTAGCATGATTAAAGAACCAAAAATAAAAAGCCTGCTAGGTTTTGTTAATTGGTGATGATAGTGCCACTTCTAGGCACATACATCTGTCGGATCTAGCTAGTGTGGTGTTTTAGGTTTTGGCACTGCCAGTTGGCCTAGATTTTGCCGCTATTGTATTACTGTATTTTTAATTGAACTCGATAGCATCTAATGCTGTTGTTGTATTTCAAAACTCTTTTGTTTATGTTTCATTCTACTAATTGCTCATTATAGTTATTTAGAATGCAACCTTCTAAGTCTTTCTTTGTAGCTGCCTGTGATGATTCTATGATCTTTTTCACACCTTTTGTAGGAGTTATCAGGGTTTATGATTGGCGTTTAGACATTGCTTATTGTTTTCTAGGATCACAATCATGTGCTTATGTGATTCCTTTTCTGATTTGATCCAGGTTCTTTCAGAATCAGGGTTTCGAGGATCACTTGTCACATTTCCCCGTTGCTCTTTTGGATTTAATGGAAAATTCCCAGACAAGCGGTACTGCTTTTGTGCAAAAGGTGGGTATAACATTCATTTTTATTACTTCCTATGGCCTTTTAATGATATCTAGTGGGCTTCCAGAAAAATCTGTAATGCTTAGTTTCTGGAATTAGATATTTTATCATACACTTAGGTTCCTACTCATTGTCATCCCTATAATGGGCTTGGCAATTGGTATCTGTTCTTGAAGTCTATGTCCAATAGACAAATTTAAAAATGAAATGTTTGCTCCCCTAGGTTGTGGTTAATGTCCAAGTTTCAGAAATTAAAAAGTTAATATAAAATACTCATGATTGGATTCTAAGTTCAAAATTGGAGCACTGAAAGCTTCAATTTTTTTGACGCAAATGCACTTATAGCGAAGGTAGTTTTCTCAAGCAATATTTGTTGGTATTCTGTCTAATGTTTCTTTTTAGTTATTGAGTTTTACTGAACTGAAACCCTCTGCCCTAGTGCTGAATTAGGCATGGGCCTTCATAGCTAATAATACAATGTCCGTATAACTTAAAAAAGTGACAAATTTTTTGATATCTTTGGCTCCCAATCCCTTCTGAAAACTTAAGGTTTATATGCTATAGCCTATGATGCACGGAAACGGCATTTTTTGATGCCCAGCCGTGTCGGAAACACGGAAGCGGGGAAGCGGCGCGGAAACGGCACGGAAACGGCTCGAAACGTTTCCGATTGATCGGAAACGTCTCTCATCTACTAGAAACGGCTGGGACACCGGCCGAATGAATTTTGGAAACGTTTCCATGTATTTCGGACACGGGCCGGTGCTAAAACTTAGCTTTTTTATAATAAAAAAATCATTATTTTGATCTTTTCTTTAACCCTAATTAAAAGACGCCGCTTAGATTTCACTTTCTAAAGGAAACTCCCGAGTCCCGACTAGGCGACTACCCACCTATCCCTCCACTCTCGATCCAGTCCGACACCGGCCTTCTTGTCGGCGACCAACTCCGGCCAGGCGGCCACGTCTCCGGTAGGCGGCAACAACTCAGTGGTCGACAATCGTGTTGTCCACTTGTTGATTTGGGGGTTAGTATTTACTGAATTGTAGTTAATTGCTGATTTGGGTGTTAGTGTTTATTGAAGGGGGTTGGTATTTGTTAATATACTATTCTACTTTTATTATTTATCTTTTTATGTTTTGATTGTCATTAGATAATACTATATATTGCTCTAATTAAGATATAAGTATACATGATGTTTAGAACTTTAAAATAACATATAATCAGTGTTTAAAAAGGCAAGGCGACACCCTAGGCGATGGAACCTCCAGATCGCCTAGGCGCGCCTCTAAGGCGAAGGCGCTCGCCTTATACATAAATTTCGGAAAATAATAAATATACATAAATAATGTTAAGTAAGATATAAAAACATATTCTTAAAGAAAAAAACCCAAGTTTTTATTAAATTTATAGTACTAAATCCAAATTTAAAGATAAAATAATAAACTACTACGAAATCAAAGTTTAAAGATAGTAAAACAAGTCTTTTCCAATATAAAATACTAAAACAAAGTCAGGGAGAATATTAGGGCTGGATACTAATCATCAAAATCTTCATCATCGAGCTCCAAGTCTCAAACGTCCAATAGCAATGCCAAACAATAAATCAAAGTATTGAACAATGGAAAAAGATAGAGGAGAGGAGTTGTGTAAGGAGAAAAAGAATAACGTCTGATTATGTAGTTAGATAAAGGATATTGAGATCTTTGAAAATAGATAATTGCATATAAAAAAATATCATAATAACTTCAATTTGGGAAAATAAAAGATATTAATATACATTAATAAGATAAATAGTTGATTTGTTGAGATTCTATCCTTTTTTATATCGTCAACATTATATTTCAAGCAAATCGGGATCAGGCGCATTGCCTGGCGCCTAGGCTCGCCTGGCCGCCTGAGCCGCCTAGGGGCCGCCTTATGCAGGCAGCCTCGCCTTGCCTGATGCAGGCGATGGCATGCTCCGGGCGCGCCTAGGCGCGCCCAGGCAATATAAATTATATGATATAATTTATATTGCCGTTTCCTCGCCGTTTCCGTTTCCTCTATTTTTTAGAATTGCCGCTTCCCCGTTTCCCGCCGTTTCCGTTTCCCGTTTCCGTTTCCGTTTCCGTGCAACATAGGCTATAGCTGCTGAACAAAAACCATTTTTTTTTACCTAGGATTAATCACAAATTGTTCATCACAAAAACCTATAGATTTGTGTTTGGATTCTCAAGATATTGCATTTTTTGCATTAAATTTAAGATTTAATGCAAAATAATGCATTATCTTTGGAAATCCAAATGCACCCTATCTTGCTCATCATTTTAGAAATTAGTCTCGAGATTGTTAGACAACAAAGCCAGCTGACAATCTTGCACCCATCTCAAGGTAGTCCATGTCCAAATTCAAATCTTAAATGGGATTTCAATCAAAACCTGAAGTTAACTCAAGTTCGACAGCTTGTTCATTGACCCTTATTTGATCTCTAGGGCTATAGTAATGTAAAATTGAAGTCCAAAACCATACTCACATCCAGTTCATGGAATTAAATTCCAGAATTTGTATTTCCTTGCTCTACTGCACCTGAGTACTGCATCTGCTTTCCGTTCTAGCCTGACTGAAGTTTTATCACTTCTTGTTTCTTGGCCGAACTACTACTCTGTCTAAACTATCAAATTACCTTTTTAGCTGTCTTCATGCTAGCTAGGCATGATTGAAGAAAGATGCTAGGAGTTAATTAGGATTTGGCTTGAAGCTATTAAAAGATGTATTATTATCAAACTACTTTTTCTAGTTACTGCTGGAGAATGAGGAGGATTTTCTAGGGGGAACTCACTTTTGGTTTTAACTTCAGGATCTTCTCAATGCAACAATGGTGGCATTAAAGCTGGCTGTGGCTGGTTGTTTGGACAAAGATCAGTGTGTAATTGTCCAGAAAGCATTAAATGTGATACTATTGAGTGGCTCATTCTCTTGTATACAGTTACCATCTGTCTTGGCACCTGACCAGATTGAAGGGTTGCAGCTGACAAAAGATATGGACAATTTTGTTTGTGAATTTGAATGGCTATTATCTTTATTTTCTTCGGTGATCATAGCCATCCGACCTCAAACATCCATTCCAAATTCAAGAATCATAATATGGATGTTCTTATCTGCCTCGTTAAGGGGTCATGTTCCTTCAGCTCAGGCACTGGGTTCGATGTTTAATAAAATGCATCCAAATACTCAAATGGAGGACTCAAACTGTTTTAGCGTGGAGGATGTGCTGGAATTCATTTTTAAAACGGTTATGGACAAACCATATAAGAATATCAGCTTGGAAAGTTGTACAGCAGGTGAAGAGAATGAGCTTTCCCTAAATATGGCGGATATCTCATTGCTTCAAATCCATTCCATATTGGGGCTTGCATGGATAGGCAAAGGTCTACTTATGCGGGGACACAGTAAGGTGAAAGATGTGCTGATGATTTTCTTGAGGTGCTTATTGTCAGGCAGTAGACTTGAAAACTTGTTAAAGAATCAGGATCTGTTGGAAAAGAGGGATGGTGCATATCCGCTATTATTAATGAGATCTGCAGCCGATGCATTTTACATACTAATAAGTGATTCTGAAGATTGTCTAAATAAAAAGTACCATGCTATATCAGGACCACTTTACAAGCAACGCCTTTTCTCTATATTGATACCTATTCTCTTATCTTCAATCATGAAGTGTCCTTCCTCATTGACAAGGTACTCTTAGCTGTTGAAAAATCTCAGTTATATGCTTACTTTATTGTTTCTCACGTATGTCAAAAATTTAAAGGATGGGCATTGCACTTCTATTTTTCAAGAATTTTCATCTGTAGAAAAACATCAAGGAGAGAGGGAGAAACCTAGTCTTGCATTTTACTGCCCGACACTTTAGAGGGATCCTTAAACATGTATGCACTGAATTATAAGGGTTGGATGCCAACTGTATGATTTTGCAATGAAGCGAAAATATCTAGCTAAATGAATCTCCCCATGTTGTTGGAAATTAAATGTATGATGTTCACATTAAGGAATGGCTTACATTTTAAATGCTACAACTTGAAAAGAAATTTAAGATATGAATATATTCATTTGAAAGGTATATTTGAATCCTTTAGGGAAAGAACCAAATAGATATAGCTACTGAATTAACAAAACAGCAGTTTTTGGAGGTCAATGTTATCAATTTATCATATCCAGAACCAAGAAATCATCAAATCAGTTTGTTTAAGTGTATTCATTATGTTAGGTTAATTTGATCAGTATTTTTTCCTGCTTTTTTGGTGTGTAATTTTATGACTAAGGTGTATTATGGATGTTCTGATGGCATCAACGTAGAGGGTAGATGGTGTTCTGTATAGTAAGGATGACTAAAGATATGCTGATAATTTTCTGTTTAGCAAGCTGATGTTGTAGAATCAAATCCTTTCTTAGCACGGTTTATTAATCCTACAAGCATAGGAAGACAATGATCATCATGTCTTTAAAAGACCAAGCAGTAATGCTATATTCTGTGTAATTTCAGAGCTGCGCTTTACCGGGCTTTTGGCTATATTGTCTCTGGTGCTCCACCGGTAGCTATCGCAACTGAATCGAAGAAGGTTTGTCGTGAATGTTTTCATGTATTTCATTCTAAGAAATACGTACTGTGTTATGGTTGATCCTGTGTCCTGTTTTACTTATTTAGCTCTGAACTATATTGTCTTTGCAGATTGTTCCTGTACTACTCCATGTTCTATCGGTGTTGAGTGAGGACGTTAGCAATAAAGACACGGTCTATAATCTCTTGCTGGTCTTGTCTGGTCTTTTGATGGATAATAAAGGTAAGCTATAAATAATTTTGATCCATATTTTTTTTTCTATATATATGACCCCTTTGCTAGTCAGATAAGGATCCTTGTCCAGTGCATGGATCAAGCTACATGTAGGAAACTCCTAACAATTATTTTCTTCTTCATGCATCCTTTTGGCTTTGTACCCTTACCTTACTTGATTGTTTTATTGTAAAATGAAGAGTGTGTAGTTCTGGTAGATACTAGTTGTACCCGTCGTGCCATGCATGACTACGACTCGCAGTTTTTAGATTTATTATAAATATGATATTAATAAAGTAAATATATAATTTAAACTTTAATGTAAGTAGCTTATTGCTTGTACCATTTATTATTTTAATTTTTGAAATCAAATAACACAAATTAAATCTAGATAATTAGGTTTAAAGTTGAGAATAATGATAGATTTTAAAAATAAAATATACATTCTCCTTTTTCTTGACGATATTTTATATGGTCAAATTTAAAAAAAGAGAAACTATGAATAAAATAAAACACAAAGATATATTTTCAGAATATGGAAGAGATAAATATTTTAAAAACAATAAGAATAATTTCATGTGTGAAAAAATAACTCACGTAGCCATATGGGTCCATTTGGGCGACTACTCCCTTACTGTAAAGAGAAGGTTCAATAAAATTCAAAAGTACTGTGCAATAAGTTTGACGTGTATTTTCATGTGATAATACTTGTAACTGTTTTCATCATTTTGGATAATACATTGCTTCATTGGCTTGACTTGTATTCCCCCCTCAAAACATTTGCAGGACAAGACACCATCATTGAAAATTTATCTGCTGCAGTCAACTGTGTCACTGGACTTCTTTCTTACCCCCATAAGATGGTATTGGCTTGTTAACAAAAAAAATCTTTCTGATTAATATTTATTAATGTTTTCTTCATTTGGATAATACGTTTCTTACCCTCATCATGGAAAGTAGGGTTTTTTTTTAATGGAAAATGTTTTGGATTAAACCGTAATAAAAAAAAAAAACATTTTCAGCTTGTTCGAGAAACAGCGATCCAGTGTCTCATTGCGATGTCAACGCTGCCATACGCCAGAATCTACCCAATGAGAAATCAGGTCAATTACCTTTTTTAATGTGTCATGATCTTTCATTTTTGTGACATGATTTGCTTTTCTTTGGGGACATGGTAATGCACAACTTATGTAACGATGCCTTGTGTTCAACATACAGGTATTAAAAGCTGTATCAAAGGTTCTTGATGATCCTAAGAGAGCTGTCCGACAAGAAGCTGTTCGATGTCGCCATGCATGGTCAGTAATAATAAAAAAAAATAAAAAAATTTGATCTAGTCTCTACAAGACAAATGAGCTGTTTTTCTTTGTAGTAATGATCAAGACGTTCCAATCTTCTAAAAGAAAGTTTGCTTTCATTCTTATATGCAGGACTTCAATAGCATAAGCAAGCCTTCTTTTTGGAGAGCAATGGAGTTCGACCGAACCAGTTTATGTACATTGTTTCTGTTTTTATTTTGGGTCAGTGTTACTTGTTGCTGGTAGCCGTGTTACTTACTATTATTGATGGGAAATTGGTGGATTTAATGTAGGTTTTAAATCAGCAGAAGAATGGAAGAAATTTTTGTTGGAGAACTACTAGTATTGACCATTAAAAGTAAATGAACATAGCTACCGGTGGCGAACCCTAAGCTCGGATAGGAAAACATTGTAAAAAGTAGCAACGGTGATGTTATTTGGTAAGGTTGTGGTATGTTAAACTGATTTCTGTCGAACTTAAACGACAAAAGATAAATTTTGAGAGGACGGTACTAGATATACCCCACCAAACTTTTATTAGTTCACGAAATTTTTGAGAAGATAATTTAGTTTTAAGGTTCTGTAGAAGAACTAAGATTCTGTCGTGGTTTGCTTGCATCAATTCTTTCCAAAGTCAGAGTAAATGGGCAAATGAATAGTGGTTTCACTTTGGAGTTGACACAAAGGGCATTCAGATTTAACTACTACATGATGTTTTTGTAACGGTGAATACTATGCCGCCCGTACAGGCTTTCTAAGCGGCCCGGATAGGATGGAATCTTTTTTATTTTAATTTCAATTCTTGCACTCGATTTAGGTTATACTACCAGATTTCTCCAAAAGTTTTAAACTTATACAAATATATCCAAACTAAAATGATTTATAAATTTAATGACTTTAAATGGTACTAACTACCATATCTACTAACTATATCATGAATAAACCATTTTCTATGAACACAAGCCGACCATGCTTCGTAATTAAAGAAAATTATAAATTAAAGAGGTTTGACCGTTACCTGAGCATAGTATCGTTGGACCTCCGATATTCTTGTAGCTTTCGAATTTTTAGGGGTTGCTAATCCTCAACCAGGACTCCCTTAGCTCAAGCACAACACATATTTGTTTTGTTTCCTACCTCAGATTGTAGTCTCTAACTTAAAATCTCTCAATTTTTGTGGATGAGGGATTTGTAGTCAAGAAAGAGGTTTATTCAAGACATAGTTTTCGATTAAGTAGCTTTCCCTTTGTTAAACACAAATTTTTATTGAGTTTGAAAGGATTACAAGTACACAAACACACTAAAAATAAACACTCAAACACTCAAACTAGAAAGATCCATAGAAGGATTTGAACTCTTAGACTAAGGGAACACCACTTCAATTTGAAGTTCAAAGCTTTCTCTTTCTCTTTCTCTAGATTCAGACTTTGTTTTTCTGATTTTCGGTACTCTTCCTTCAGCTTACAAGGGTCCTATTTATAGAGCCTGAAAGAGCATTGGATGCCCTATCAATGCCCATTACAATTTACTACAGACAAAGTCCTAGAGAATCCACTCACATGGCAAACAATGCCATCACTCTGAAAAGAAAAGGCACAGTGAACAGTAATAAAAGACAACACACTAACAGAGATTCCTTCTGGTGGTCCACGTGGCTTGGCATCATGATGTGGTCTTTCATAGTTAATCCATGCAATAATTGATGTTGTACATGCCTTCTTCTCCAACATTATCCTCCCAACCTACAACAACCTCTTCATCAAAATCGAGCTCTATTTGCTTCATCAAGTTTTCTGAATATTATGGATCCCAATCCATCAACTTATCCCATATAAATTCTTGACCTTTGGACAATAAATATCTTCCAAATTCTATTGTTGATAAGTAATCCTGGATTGAATCAGATGATTCTATTGCTTCCGAAAAATATGGTTGTAGCTCTTTTTGAATTATAACAGTGGTGAATCCTACTTTGAATATCAACATGTCAGTTTTTATTATACTTCTTAATGTATTCATAGATGTAGAAAAGTCCCATAGCTCTGGCTTCAGTGGCATCTGTTAGGACCGGTTTCCTTATGGTTATTGGATTAGCAGAAAACTGGTCTAAAACAAACCTAATCAAGTAGTGAGGTGCTCTTGATTTTCCACCTTCTGTCTCCATGTTTGTTCCATGCACAAAACAAATTAGCTTATCGTCTATCCCAGATTGCTTGACTCTGTTTAACACATAATTCTGAAACTTGGTGAAATGCTTTCTGATTGGACTCCATTTATAAGGAAATTTTCCATATATGTCGATGCACATTCCATAGTCCCATGCCTTTAATATCCCTATATCTTCAGAAGGATTAGACGGGAGGTTTATTCCTCCAATCCCAGAATTATCACGAAAGAGAACTAGAGTTCCCCATTCTTCACATATATCATAGTATGGACATCTATCCCTGCTCATCACGTGAGAATACCATTCTGGAAAATCTTTGTACTTCCAATAACCTTTCAGCTTTTCTTGGAGCTCCCAAGGAAGCTGAAGTATCTTATTGGTTATTTCTAATTCTAATACTCGTAAGGTCATTAATTGGTTCACCAATCGATGCCCATAACAACATCTGCTCTTACTAACTTCTTCCATCATTGAAATTCTAAATTGACTGGGAGGTGACACCCATCCCTTGTGGTACTTTTCTTTCTCCTCAAGTTCCAACCTCTTTGTATTTGATGGACGCAGAGTCATGGAATTGTGGACTATTTCTTCCATTCTTTTGGAGAGACATTTTCGAGTCCATAGTCGTGATACATTCTTAAAATTGGTCGTGGGGGTGGTACTCTGTTTGCCATTTTTCTCAGTTGCAAGTTCTCGTGTCAAGCTGTCTACTAATGAGTTCTTTGATCCCTGCACATGCTCAATATTAAAGGAAAACTGGTCAATGGCTAATTGCCAACGCAGGAGCCTCCCTTGCGCTTTCATATTATCCAAATTATTATGGATAATTCCTAATATTCCTTTACAATCAATTCTCACTGTAAAGGGGTTTGGAGCAAGAAAAATTATGAATTTATTAATTCCTTTTAAGATAGCAAGAATTTTCTTCTCCATTACAGTGTAATTACATTCGGTTTTGTTGAAGCTTCCACTGATGTACCTGCAAAGCTTGTTATCCTTCTTTAATTTCAAAACAACACCCCGATGATAATTACTAGCAGCTGTTTCAAGAACAAGTTCAACATCCTCATTGGGTAGAGTTAATACTGGCAAATTCATGCAACATTTTTTAAGTTCTTGGACTATCTTTGTATCATGATTAGTCCAATTCCAAACTTTTTTTTTTCAACTTGATTTGTAAGGGCTTTCTTAATTTAGCTAAATTCTTTATGAAATTAGATGCATAAGTAAGACATCCTAAAAATCTTTCTAATTGCTTCCTATCCTCTATTTTATCAGGAAATTTTTCTACTTTTTCTAGGATATGATCTTGTAATACTATTTGTCGAGCTTTGATCTTCAACCTAAGAAATTCAATCTCTGGCACAGCATAATACATTTTTTCTGTCCTAATATGATGTCATGATTAACACATTCTTGAGTTACAACCCTAAGGTCGTGCATATGTTGTTCTAATGTCTTGGAAAAGATTAAGATATCATCAATATAGACAAGACAACAATGCTTAAAATTCTTAAAGATACTATCCATTCTCCTTTGAAATATTTGTGGTGCATTTTTTAGACCAAATGGCATAACTACCCATTCATAATGACCTTGTGGTGGACTAAAAGTCGTTAATGGTATACTGTCTTCATCCATCTTAATTTGCCAATATCCACTTTAAAGTCCATTTTTGAGAACCATGTTGCTCCATGTATTCTATTAAATAGAAGTGTATTATTAGGGATATAATATTCATCAAAGACAATATTATCATTTTAATTTCTTATAATTGATAACCATTAGCCTTTCCTCTTTTTTCTTCAGCATGATTTCTAAACATAAATGCAGGACTAGAATGCGGGCTTTTACTTTCTCTAATTGAACCCTTTTTTAGTAAATCGTCAATTTGATCTTTAAATTCTTGTTGGTCTTTTTAGGTGTAGACCATCTATTTTACTCTAAAAATAGTCTTAGGATCTATTAATTCTATCTTAGCAAATGACTTATCTTTATCCCAAAACTTTAAAGGATCATCAAAGTATAACTCCTTACACAAATCATTTTGTTGACTAATAATTTGTTCTTTTATAGTTATCTCATTTATGAGTAGTGCAAATTCTCTTTGTGTAGGAACAATATGCTCCTCGCCACGCTTAGTGCGCGTGAATTCAATCTTTTGATGCGTATATGCTTCTTTTATTTTTCTTACCCAAGCTAATTCTCCATTAACAGTAAATATCATGTTATCTAAACTTTGGGTACATGGAGAATATAACCTTTGGAAATTATTTCCTAATATCATGTCATGAGAAGTTTGTTCAATAGCCATAATATAGGAATTATACATGGGTAACCCCCTAACATAATTGGTAGATCTAGGATGACTTCCGAGTGAGTCATGATACTATTATCAGCTATTCTTATCGAATAGGTTTAAATGCTGATTTCCACATAAATTCTGGGAATAAAGATTTCTTTCTGAAGCACACAGAACATCCACTATCCACGAAAGCACATAATTCATAATCATTAAATCCTTCAATGCATATAGTTATAGGGATGTAGATGCTATTTGGGTTAGTGACTCTCATGAACGTTTCTATCTGCATATTAGATTCTTCGTCTCCCTCATAGACAGGTTCACTAATAGTTTTTGTTTTAAATCCTATTAGCGTTTTATCAACTCTAGAAGTAGATGCTTATCCTGGTGTTGCTGGAAGAAATGAAGGATTTGAGCTAGCGCTAGAACTAGAACTAGAAACTGATATTGATCCTAGATCTATACTATGTCTAGCTGGTTCATGAAGTGTTCTTTCAAGGCTGTTGATGTAACACCCCGACTTCCGTCGAGACACTACTAGGAAATAGACCTTACAAGGTACTATTATTTAGGTTGACAACTACACTGTAGGACCTTACAACGCGGGCACGACGAGAAAATCATAATAAAACATCCAACCTTTATTTAATAAAACTTAGAAAACGTAATAATGCATGAATCCCCGAAAACCATAAGCATTCAAATACGTCACAATGCCTACTGAAACTGAACTATCCGAACAAAATTATAATAAACGAAACACAGTACCGACTCCGTCTAACAAATATTAAAATCAACATCCTAACTATTATGAATAACTAGTAAAAACCGATCCCACTACGACACGCGCTCTTTACCGCTCCGGCCCGCCATCTTGCCTCGGTTCCTGCACGGCTCCCTGATTCATACCTGGAACTGAAAAATGTTCCCCGAAGGGTCAGCGTCTAATCTACCAAGCTAGAAAGAATATGGAAACTGTAGAACGCTTTAAAATCATTTATCTATAGTCAACATACAATTCCACAACCGCAATCATAACTCTAAAGGCCAATACCTATATTAGTTATATCAGTCACAACAGTCACATACGCATTTACAATCACAGACACACAACAATGCAGTTCTTCCTTTGTCCACAATCCGTCTTCCAAGGCGCTCATCAACGCGCCGAGTGCAGAGGCAGGCCCTCCCACTCCACTTCCCAATCTCCCTTCTAACTCCGGGCTAAGCCTCCACTGGAGCGCTTGCCAAAAAAACACAGATAATAGTTTTCGTTTAAAGGGGTACGATTTTCTCAGTCACACGGGTCAAAGTAGCCAACTCTTCCTCAACACCAGCTACGATGGGCCGTGTCGGAAACGGTACCAACACAGAGAAAACGTTCCAAAATGTTTTCCGATAAAACACATTTAAAATCATTAACGCACACAACACACAAGGAGTTCAAATCAATGTAAAAGGTATTCGGGACTAGTTCCCAAAACCCGTCCTACAATATCGATACGCAATCTAACAAGGGAGAAAAGAACCGAGCAAGTCGAAAAACGACTTACCTTTAAGTTAGGAATCTTTTGAGGAATGCGAAATTAAGAGCGCGAACGGAAATGATCCCCTAATAGAAATGTTGACATGAAAACTACGTTAGGTTCAACCTCCACCTCCTCTAGCGGTACTTAAATGAATAAAACTCGCTCTACACACCCGACCTAAAAACCCGATTCAGTTGTATAATTAACTCTTTAACCAACCAACTACTTGTATCTTTTAATAAATGAATAAACAAATAATTAAAATAGCACTCTTTGCCACCCGATTGCTTTAACCAACTTACTAAATCAAAATACAATTAAATTTTAAAAAGAAGCCACTTGCTAGATCAAAAGAGCACACGAACACCCACACCCTAGCAATATTATACGTACCTATATATATATTCTTACAAAGATTGTCCAACTTAGTTGCTAATAACATCAACTCATAATCAAACCCCTAATCCAAACTAATAGCCCAACCCATACAAATAAGGATGGCCCAATTCTAGCCTACCTCCCTTACAAATCAATATGCAGAGGAACGTATTTAACTATTTCATGTGGGCCACCTCACCACCTTCTTCTTCCAGCCTATCCCCCTTCCTCACGACACTGTACGCTCGCCAAATCCCAACCTGCGTTCGCCCAACTCTTCCCCACAATTTATTAATTTTTTTTATTTTAATTAAAACTCCACCCAAGCGAGGCGACGCTCTATCTAACTCGAAAGGAACAGAGGAGGTTAACTGAAAAGAGATGGCAAGAACTCACCGGAAAACGCCGCTGTCGGACTGCCGACGAGAAAGAGGTATCACCGGTGGTGGTGCGCTTGACCGGTGGCAACGCAGAATGCGGTCTACTGGGGAGGAAGAAAAGGACGGTGGATAGGGATAATTTAGACGACACTAACGAGAAAGAAGAAAAACAGAAGCTCGCTCAATGGCCGGCTCCGGCGGAAATCTAACCTGATCAGCTTAACTCCCGGCAACGGCCTGACCCGACCTCCGGTCTTCTACGCAAAAACAGATGAGAAAGGGCTGTATGGAACTTCGATCGAATCGTGCCTTTTGGGATTATCTGAATATTGGGTTGTTAATATAGGATGACTAGAAAGATTTGGCTAGATATGGATGGCTGAAGATACATATTTTTCGGGTGAGATCACCGCCTTTAGTCACATTAATTTAGATAGAGAAAATAAAATAAAATATATATATAGAGATTTTTAGAAAAGATGGTATATAATTAATATAAAGTTTATGAGCTTATTTTCGTACTATGCGAGCTAGTATTTTTTTTTAAAGACTATTAAAACGAAATACTTGTGGACCAACGAACTCGTTTTTCCGACGTAAAAAAAGAAAAATAATAATAAAATTAGAATTCGAATATTACAGTTGAGTTCTAACTTCCTATTTAATGCTGCTAGAAGACTAGCAATATCATCATCTACTCGGAATGGACTCTCTTCTTTAACACTTCTAATTGAAGGTGATAACTAGTTCCTTTGAGCAAGATTAAGACTAGGATTAAACCTAGAACTTTGACACCTAGAAAGACTCCTGTTTCTGATTAAACTTGTTGGAGGTTGTGAGTTTGTATGGATTTTTCCTTTCTCATCAATTGTTAAAACCTTTTCATACTTAGTGGTTGAAGGGCTTTCAAAGGCATTTACCGAAACTGTTTTTAAATTAATTTGCTCCGGCTTTACCTTAACGGGTACTGATAATTGTCATGGTCCACTAATCTCATATTTATTTGCTTCTACCATTTGGGTTCTAAGTGGAGGATTGGTGGTGTTTTCTAACTTATATACTACCTTCCACTTTAATTGTAGAGGACAAGTTCCCTTATGCATATATTCCCTTCAGTTAACAATTTTAACGATAAAAACTTAGATGCAATGTCTTGTAAACTAACATAGTAGTTTGGCCTACATATCCAAGACACTGGTCCTTGACTCAAGTTACACACTACTCCACTAATAGTTTGGTCACTAAATTTCTTGTGCATAGTATCACAAACAAAGTTAATACAATGCACATTTTTACCAAAATCTTGTAGAGGAGTGATGAATATTCGGATTCCACACACATAGATATATTTGTACTTTTTATCCTTGTTGTGTTTTTGAATATTTTTTCAATTGATTAGGTTGATTTCAGTAGCTTGATTTATGTTATTTTTTATTATTATATCTCCTAGCATTTCTTCGCACACGAATTTAGAGAATGCTGGGAAGAAGTGTCTCTTGAAGAATTGTTCTTTAGCGATAACCGGGAATTCTACCACTGATTTTTGCATGTTTTCTATTTTCTCTTCAACTATGGATGATTCTACTTCTTGGAGTTGAGCTAGAGTGGTCATTTCTCCACCTGAATCGAAGGCTTCTTCGGGGAAATTCGGAAAATCTATTCCCTCTCCTTGCATCATCTCATTGACTTCCTCATAATCCGACTCCTCACCTTCTTCTTCCTCAACTACTTCAACAACTCCTTTGTTGTTGCTTAAAGCTAATTCAATAGTTTCGTCCTCGGATATTTCAATATAATCCATACTTCCTAGTGCTTCTGATAGTTTATTATTTTTCCTATTTTTGCATTCATTAGCATAATGCCTAGTTTCTCCACATTCCCAACACTTGCAATTTCTTTTCTTTTCAGGGCAGTAAGAAGCTTTCCTAAAAAACCTTCTTTTCTTAATAAACAGTTTCTTATAGTATTTCTTATGATATTTCTCTCCTCTTTGTTTGTTGAATCTTTTCTTTGAATTATTTCTTCTTTGATTATCTCTTCTACCACATCCCCATTCATTTGGTAAATCCCAACATGGTAGAAATTGTCTCTTCATTTGTTGTGTTCCTTTTACTCTCGACATTTCTTTTCTACCCATCTTTTTATAAATTTCGTTCTATTACCTAGAGTATCTCTAGAATTATACCTATTTTTCCATTCATGGTATCCATCACTAATTTCTTCATTAATAGGTTTTGGGAGTTTGTCGAAGAGCATTTGAAGATTAGTTTGATTTCTTATAATAGTAATGTTCGAATTTAGAGAGATAGTAGTCCAAATATTTCATATTACAAATTTCAGGAGTGTTTAACTTTCTTTGCCACTCAATAAACTTTTTGTCAATTTCATCTCTTTCTCCAACAAATTCTTCGTCTATAGCTTCACATAATGTCGTAAGCATTTCTGATGGAGATTCTTTTGTTCTTAAACTTTCTGTATACTCTTCAGGTATTCCTTCATACCAATAAGCTACTATACCATACAGACTATGTTCTATGTAGTTTAAAAACTTTGAGGATCTCCAATCTGTATTTAGGTTTAAGACACTCATCATGCTTTTCTTCCAGAAATCCAATACTTCTTCTCGTCTTCTTATGCAATCTAGATTTAACTTATATCCAGTTTCACTTATTGGTTCTAAAGTGAGTTCTATTTTATTAGGTCGATGATTTGGCATAATTCTTACTCCAAATCTAGCCGTTTTTTTCTAAAAACTCTTTGGGTTTAACATTGGGCCTTTGATAGCTACATGATCCTTCTTCATATTTTTTATAGTAGGATCTGTTTGCCTCATTTTTCTCTTCTAACATTATAGGTGTTATCTCTTCCTCAACTTCATTAAAATCTAACACCTTTTTACCAACAATTTTATCTACTCTTCTTTTGACTTCGTTAATGGGTGTTGTTTCCATATCCTTTAATTTTATTAATCTCATTTGTTGATACATTTCTTCTTCTTCAGTACCATATTCAGATTCTTCGCTACTCGTAATAATAAATTCTTCCATGATATTTTCTAGTAACTTAGAATTATTCTCTATTTCATGATTCTTCATCTTCAGGTTCGGTTTTCTTTTCAATTTTTAAGTTGGGGGACTGAGAACGTTTTTAATGGGTTTTGATTTTGAAAAGGATACTTATGTGGAAACTAAGTCGATCTTTTACCTACTACTGTTTTAGTAATAACACCTTGGTGGATTTGTTACACTAAAGTAAGTTCTTCTTTAATTTTTTGGACTTTCTCACTTAATCTAAAAATACAACTTTTTAAATCTATTATGTTGTCGACAATGGTGTTTAATATAGCTTCATAATGTTTTTCGCCAATTTTTAGATGTTTAATATGTGGAGATTCTCGATTAGGACACTTATCGGAAATTTCTAGCTTGTCGACTTGATTACTTGTTGTCTACAATAGTGTCTTGTAATGGCTTTGATACCAAATTACAAGATCTTTATTAAATTAAGAGATACTAAGATAAACTAAGATAAAAGATGCTTGATTATAACTAATTAATTGGAATCTAAGGATACTTTTTGATATTATTTGAAACTTACAGATTAATTTTGTAATTATCTAAAAATAACGGGAACGAAATATAGATACTAAAAGTAAAAGGAAAGAAATTGCAATTAAAATACAAAACACGGAACTCCTACGGATTTGTCAGCGGGACACCTTGTTCCCCCCTTTTTTAACACCTCTATTTTGCATCTATAGGTATTAGCGCTAGTAACCTCAGATTTTCCTATCCAAAGTCACCTAAGACGGCTTAGAGGTCCAACACATTTTTTAATAACGCTTAAAATCAAAAATAACATTTCCTAATCCCCTGTCACACAATTTTTTTTTTATCAATAAAGCTTAAACCTTGAAGAGGCCCGAGATAATCAGCCATCTCTTAAAATAGCTGCATTAGCCCATGATCATCATCTTTCCCAATAATAATTCCACTTGTAATCGAATTTTCAACTCTAGGAAATGCACCAAAGAAGTCCAAATCAAGCAATTGTTTATTAAGCATATAAAATATAACAAACATAAAAGAAGACTCAATGACAAATAAAACTGAAAAATCACACCAACAATTAGATTGTAGCCTAAACCTATTGAGAATTTGAAGAAGCAAATCAAACCTGAAAGAAACCGGTCAAGAATTCACAAGAAGAAATTAGAGAAGGTCGGTGAAAACCAAATTGAAGAATGTTGTCGGTGAAGAGCCCTCCCATATGAGTATTGTCATGGAGCCTACCTCTTAAACACAAGATGAATCAATTGATGTATAAAAGTTATTATCGATTAGAAGATTGAGAGAAAGAAATGAAAATTATAGACAATGTACATAAAACCATAATCATACTCTAACCAACACAAATCCAAAATTCGAGATCAAATTTAGATTGGAAATGATAGTAAGAGTGAATCTTAAAACATAGTAAGTGGAAAAAGTTGGATGGGTTGGATTTAAAGATTGTTGTTGCAATTTAGGGATTAAAGACAATTAATTGTACTGACATAAACTTAAAATTGAGATAACAGAGATTCAATTAATTGAATTAGGAAATCAAATTGAAACCTCATGTTGGGTCTTTGTGCAACCCTTCGTTTGTTTGGAGCATGTAGGTCTACGTGATGGTACTCCGACAATCTGTAGTTCTTAATGTTGGTTTGGATGGTGAAATATTCTAAGTTTTCCATTGGGATGAGGAGGATGGGAAGGCCTTTTGTTAGATGATGAGGCTAGGAAACATGACAAAGATTTAAGAAGAGAAGAAAGTAGTGGAGGAATGAAGATAGTGGGCAGTTCCCGAAAGATTATTTTGGGAAAGAGGTTTTTTGAGAAAATTTAGTAAATAAAAAAGAAAAAATTATCTAAGAATTTCCACATGGCTAAATTTTTCAATGAAGACGTGCATTTTTTGAGCATGCTAACAAATACAATAGATTTAAGAATTGTGAAAGATTTTTGAACGTGCTATTTTTTTAATTGAATACGTTTTTTTAAATATAACAAAGAGTAGTTAGTTATTGTGATTATGGACTTAAAAAATAGGGCTAGAACCAATATTTTAAAGGGCCAAAAAGACAAATAAGTATTTAAAATGACCCCCTTGAGACACTTTGGTATTTTAAAATATAAAAAAGACAAATAGGTATTTAATGTGACTTAAAAACAGACAAATAAGTATTTTTTTCTAGAAACTCATCAGGTTTTACTGGTTTACTTATAAATTTAATCGGTTTTCAAAAACTAACCGGTTTATATATTAAACCGATTCATTAAAATTAAAACATATTCACCCTATTTACCCCATTTATAAATTGACTAAACACGTTCTTTCTCAAGCCATGTACACTGAAGAAGATTTGGGTGATCGACCGATGACTAATCTTAATGACATGGGCATCAATTAACTTCGAAAATTTGGGTGATTCAATCGCATCCACCTATGAATACACGGTAAGATTCAAGTTGCAAAGCGTTAATTTGGAATGTTTATGCTATATCTACTATGTTAGGGTTTTTAGTTTTAGAATTGTAGATGCAATACACAAATTAGATTAAGTAATTAATGACATCACAATAAGACTATACCAAGCTTATTTTCAACGCAATTTCTGAGTTGTGTGATCTTGCCGGAATGAACCAATGAAAGTAGTGGTTTCTTCGGGATGTGACAATGGTGAATTTAATTTCATGATTAGTAATATGCTATGTAATTCCACGATTTATTATGTATCAATTGGTGTCGATCAGTAATATGTTGTGTCATTAGCATTTGCTTAGTTTAATTCAAACTAGATTAATATACAAATAAACCGGTTAAATTAGTGGCCATCAAGGTAAATACTTATTTGTCTATTTTAAGCCACTTTAAATACCTATTTGTCTCTTTTATAGTTTAAAATACCAAAGTGTCTCAAGGAGGTCCCTATAAATACTTATTTGTCTGTTTGGCCTATTTTAAAGACTTACTTTTTTTTATCAACAATTGCCATGTGGCATTTTATAATTAATACAATTTTTTAAAAAAATTGACACGTGTCACAATGTTTTAAACTAACAATGATTTTGCCTTACAATTTTTTTGATAAGGTAAGAATTAGGAGGCCGTTAGGGAGGGCGTCCTAGAGCATCCTTACGAATGAGAATGAAGAGTTGTGGGTTATTTAATAGGAGGCCGGTAAGGATGTTGTAGATTTTGCTTTACAATTGTACTAAGGTAGATTTGATGCCATTTAAAAATGACCTAGGGTCTGTTTGGATGTCATTTGTTTATCGTTTATAAACCATTTCACAATTTATAATATATTAAATTGATAGTGTGTGTTTGGATATCCCCATCCAACCTCTCCCCTTCCGGTCCTTTCTATGAACAATTTGCAGTGTACATATATCTCCGATGAACAGTTGCCATTGTTGCCCCCACCAAGAACCACCATCCCGTCTTCCTTACCGCAATCACTCCCTCTTTATGTACAAGGTCTCCCTCTGTAGGACCTAATTTCCCTCCCTCCCTCCCTCTCTCTCTCTCTCTCACACACACACACGTCTCTTGATCAAATTTTGCAAAATATGCTGAATAGTTGATTCAATCTTCAATCAACGCAAGAAACTGTGTGGATTATGCATATTAATTCCATTCCTTGATGCTTGAATGATTAATTGTTAAATTGATTTTGAATTTAGAAAACCCCCAAATTGGCATCAAAAACCTAATTTCTAATCTGCTTGAATTTGAGTTGCCGGTGATGGCGGCGGCGTGGTGTGACGGCGGCGTGGTCTCAAGGTGGCCTAGAAAAGTTATGAATGGTGGTCGGATGGATGAAGATAAGTGATGAGCAGCGATAAAGCCACATAAAGCTCCCGACCAACAAGCTTTCGATTTTCCAAACATACGCTATCGATTTAATATATTATAAAAATCTATAATATATTTTAAGGTTGTATCTTTTCGAGCCAACAAAACGATTTTACCCCACCTCATATTTACAAAATTAATTTTTATTCCTAATTTTTTTACTTTTTTTCTATTAAATTCTTCTTTAACTATTTAAATCTATCTTTAACCTCAAACAAAATATCTATTTAGTATAACAATATCTTTTAAAAACTTCCTTATACAAATATTTAAAATTAAAGATAACATATTTAAAATATTTTAAAATAAGTATAAATATCTTTTATCTTTTAGCATGATATCTTTTCACAAATTTATTTATATATATATATTCTTTTATGATAAAAAAATTAATGATAAATACTTATAATGTTTAAAAATAATAAAATGAGGTAATATAATATTTAATATATATTTTCAAAATATTTGATACTCTCTAAATAAGGTATATAGAAAATGATAAAAAAATATACTATTTAATTTTATCTAATCTTTACTTTATCAAGCCACAGATTGAGTTTGAACCCACCTTAAATGGAAATAAATTAATTTTTAAAATATTTTCTATAAATAAATTATTTTTATCTTTATCTTTCATATTTTATTATATATTTTTTATAAATTTAATTATTAAATTATGTAAATCTTATCTCTTTATATTATTATATATAAATATTTTATATTCATATGTTATATTTTTTTACATTAAATATCTATGAAATATTATCAAGGAAAAGGAGAAATGTACATTAATTTATCTTAATAATCTTTTTTATTCTCAACTGTTAGAAGATGGAAGATTGAGTTTTGATGGTTCCAGAGTCAGTGACCCTATGTTTGCAAGTCGAGTCGGCGACTTGGCAAAGTCACTAACGTGACTAGCTGGCGAAGTGATCTATTTAAGGAAGGAACACACAACTTTTGTGCGTATGATTGAGGACAGCTGCGTCGTTCTATTTTAGGAGAAGATCATCACAAAAGAGTGATAAAATCAAGATGAAGATAATTTGATTCTCCTAGAATATTTTAGTGTATGCATAATTGTATATTTGGAAAGATTTGTAAAAGATCGAGTGTATATTGTTTTCCTAATCGAATGGGAAATAATATACACGAGATCTCTCTTACCTTACTTTAAATACCCTAGTTTTTAGGCTATTGGTAAGTCTCTTGAGCGTCATTTCAATATTGTGTATTAGAAAGAAAGTGAAAGACTTGTGCGTGTGATTCGTACAAGTGGTGTGTCGAGAGATCTTAGGCATATCGTGAGATTGAGAGTGTGAGTGCAAAGGTAGAGCGTGGTTCAAGGGTGTGGGATTCATTCTTGTACACGGGAGAGCTTTGTAATCACTCAAGAAATCAATAGAGCGAGTCTAAGGACTCTTGAAATCCGACCAAGTGATAAACTTGGAAGGGAGTGGCTTTTCTCTAAGTAAACTAGTTGGTTTACAAGGAGTTTCCACTATACATCGCTTGTCATTGACTATTGGTAACGTTTATTTTACTGTCCAATTACTCCGCTGCCTTATTAATCAAAGTCGACGACTTCGTAGGATTTGCCGACTCGTTTTAGTACTATATATCCTACAATTGGTATCAGAGCGCAGGCTCTAGATTGTGTTTTTAGTACTATTGTTGCAGGAAAATGACGTCCACCAACACTTCTGTTTGTGACTCTTTTTGTAAACCTCCAATTCTCAAGGTCGGAGAGTATAACTAGTGGGTTGAACAAATGAAGACCCACATCTGCTCACTTGAGGTCAGCTATGGAAAGTGATTGAAGTGGGTCCATAAACCTTTCATGGAAAGGATGGAAAAACTAAAAACACCATAGCTGAGTATGATGATGTGGATTTCAAAAAGCTTGAGAAAAATGCTAGAGCAAAGAAGGTGCTCCATCATGCTCTCACTGAAAGTGATCTCAAGAAGGTGATTGGATACAAAACGGCGAAAGAAATATGGGATGCCCTGAAAAGACTTCAACAAGACAATGATGATGTAACGAAGGATAAGATCATTAGTCCTGAAGCAGAATACGACAATATCTTTCAAGGAAAAGGAGAATCTCTTCGTGATTACCATTCCAAATTTCAAACGATCGTGAATCAACTAAAAGTTCTTGGTGAGGAAATTGATCCTCAATGGAAACTAACCAACAAACTGATCTCGGGATTGAACAAGAGTTGGGACAGTATTGCTTCGTCTCTTCTCACTCAAAAGGAAACCTAGTCGCTGACCTTGGAAGATCTTATTGGACAACTTACCATGTATGGAGGGATTCGGCAAAGAAGAGTTGAGAGACTCAACTCAGAAAAAGTTAAGAACATTGCTCTTAAGGTTGAAAGAGCCTTTGACTTGGCTCAAGGAGACGACGACACTGAAGGAATAGATGAGGATGTTGCTCTCATCTCTAAGGCTATGAAGAGACTGTGGAGTCGCAACAAAGCTCCCATGAAAGCTCCAGAGTCAACCAAAGAAGGAAAAGATATGAAGGATGTCATTTGCTATCAATGTCAAGCTAGAGGACACTTTGCCAAGCAATGCCCAAAAAGAAAAAGTGGAGAAGCTGGTAAAGGTATCATGGCAACTTGGGACATGTCTGATGATGATGATGATGATGAAGTGGCGCCGGCAAGAGGAAAGTGTTGCATGGCCATTGAAGACAAATCATCCCAATAGCTTGAAGTGGGTGACAAGGAGCCCTGGTTTATTGATAGTGCGTGTTCAACTCATATGTCGGGAAACTCCAGGGATTTCGTCTCACTTAAGGAATACAATGGAGGTAAGATTACCTTCGGCAACAATAGTAAAGGTGGTATTTCTGGTATTGGTACGGTAAGACTTTCGGATAAGCTAACAATAGACAATGTGAATTTAGTTGATAATCCAAGTTTTAAGCTTCTAAGTGTTTCCCAAATATGTGCTAATGGAAAGTATCAAGTTGTTTTTGATAGGAATGGTTTCCAGGTACAAGATATCAATTCAGGAAAGACTCTTCTGAAAGGGATGTGTGAAAACAATCTTTACAAAGTAGACCCCTGTTTTGAACCTGAAGAAAAACTATGTCTTAGAACAGTTGCAGATGTTGCCGACCTCTGGCACAAAAGATTTGGTCATGCAAGCTTTCAACTACTTGACAAACTTCATAGGCAAGAACTGTTTAGAGGGATGCCCAAAATAGATTCAAACAAGCATGAAGTTTGTGAAACTTGTGTAAGAGGTAAGCAAGTGAAGTCATCTTTTCAATCCAAGAAGAAGGTAAGTACCACTAGACCCTTATAGCTTATTCATATTGACTTATGTGGTCCCATGCGAATTCAAAGTCGTGGAGGAAATAACTATATATTTGTCATTGTTGATGATTTTTCACGTAATACTTGGACAATTTTTCTGTCTTCTAATGATCAGGTCTTTGAAGAATTTGAAGCATGAGTGAAGGTTGTTTAGAAAAAGTTTGGAGTTGCTCTTGTATCATTCAGATCAGAGCATGGAACGGACTTTGACAACTCTGAGTTTCTCTCTTTCTGCAAGAAAAATGGCATAAGTCACAACTTCTCGGCGCCAAGAACTCCTCAACAAAATGGCGTGGTTGAGAGGAAGAATCGTGCCTTGGAGATCGTCACGAACCATGCTTATCTCAAGTGGTCTCCCAAGAAATTTCTAGGGTGAAGCCATTAATGCATCTTACTATGTGATGAATCGAGCAATGCTTCGTCTACTTCTTGGAAAAACTCCTTATCAATTGCTTAGAGGAGTTAAGCCCAGTGTCGCCCACTTTCGCACCTTTGGGTGCAAATGCTATGTTCACAATAATGGCAAGGACAGTTTGGGAGAATTTGATCCAAGGAGCGATGTTGGCACTTTTGTAGGCTATTCTCCTCACATTAAAGCCTACAAAGTGTTCAACAAGAGGACGAGGAAGATTGAAGAAAGTGTTCATGTTGTGTTTGATGAGAACACTATGGGAGGTTCGATGATTGAAGACTTTGATGATGGTGATCAAGGATACAATATGGTTCAAGATGACTCACTTCCAGTTTTTACAACTCAGAAAGAATTGGTAGTCAGTGGCAATGCTGGTGTCACCGACTCAAACAGAACAGGGGGAAGGAGTCAAAATCAAAGTTCAAGTGACAATGATTCTGATGATGAGAAAACACCTGAGAGAAGCCCAAGCTCGGAAGACTTAGAAGAAGACTCAGAGAGAACTCCTCAGACTCAAGTTGGCGACTTGACAGATCTACAGATCAGGAACTATCAACAGAAAAGTGCTCATCTGGTCACTAACATCCTCACAGATTTCTCAAAGGGTGTTCAAACCAGATCTTCTCTGAACAATTTCTTTGCTTTCAATGCTTTCATCTCAATGTTGGAGCCCAAAAATGTTGAACAAGTGTTGAAAGATTCAGATTGGGTCAGTGCCATGTAAGAAGAACTCCACCAGTTTGAAAGAAACAAGGTTTGGTATTTGGTCCTAAGGCCAAAGGGAAGGTCGGTGATTGGAACATGATGGGTGTTCAAAAATAAGCTGGATGATGAAGGGAATATGGTCTGAAATAAAGCAAGGCTGGTAGTTAAGGGATATAATCAGTAGGAGGGCATTAACTATGATGAGAGGTTTGGTCCAGTGGCTTGTCTTGAAGCTAAATGATTGCTCATTGCCTATTCTGCGCATCATGGATTCAAGCTACAACAAATGGATGTCAAGACTGCATTCTTGAATAGATATCTAAAAGAAGAGGTGTATGTTGAACAGACTCCAGGTTTTGAGGATGTCGCCCACCCGAATCATGTCTACAAACTGGACAAAGCTCTTTATGGATTAAAACAAGAACCACGTGCTTGATATGATTGTCTATCACAGTTCTTGATTCAACATGGTTATGTTCGAGGAGAGGTTGACAAGACTCTGTTCTTGTTGAAAGAAGGAAGCCATACACTTTTTGTTCAGGTCTATGTCGATGACATTATCTTCAGTTCAACAGATCATAAGCTGGTGAAGAAGTTCGCTGACCTCATGTCCAGTGAGTTTGAAATGAGTATGGTCGGTGAGCTCAAGTTCTTTTTAGGACTTCAAGTTGTGCAAAGTGAGGATGGGACACTAGTTCATCAACAAAAGTATCTTAGAGAATGTGTTAAAAAGTTTGGCCTTGAAAACGCCAAACCTTTTGATACTCCCATGTCGCCGACTACCTCACTTAGAAATGATGACAAGGATCCAGAAGTCAATGCTACTATGTACAGATGATAGGCATGAAATGGTCGTGCAAATCACGGCTATGCAAAAAAGTCCTAACAATCCTAAAGACTGTAGTCTTAGGGAAGTAAGGGTCGAATCCATAGTGAGGAACGTTATCTTCTATGTAAGTTTTATGTCAATTAAAGTAAAAGGGGTTTAAGAATTAAACAACTATCTAGAATGCAAAACTAACAAAACAATAGCACAACCAGTTACTAGTACAATGTAGGTTGCTACTATGAAATAGAGAAACTCAACCAGTAATTTCTCTAAATCTAGCAATTGAGATTCAATAACAACAACCCTAGAAATTGTTGAAATCAATTACATAAACAATTCAATCAAGAGAGTAAAATAATTCCATGCAATAGATAAAGAGTAGAAATCTCACAACTAAAAGTCAAAACGAAGCTTCAAACTGTCTGACTAAGAAAAAGGGCTTAGTTCTCCATGACAAGCTAAAAACTCTGAAAGGAAAATATGATAATAGTGTATGAATGAGAGATGCAACTCTCTAAAACCTAATATATCAAACTAGGTCTAAAACTATATCCCAAAAATATAATATCTCGGAATAATACTGATAGAAAAGGAGTCAATCACAACATAACATGTGGCAAATAAAGATCTTCGCGGCTGTCAGGGGCGGCGGGTGCCGCCAGCACCTCGGTTCAAAACTCAAGTCACACTTCGGGGGCTGTTTTGACTCACTTCGAGTTGGAATTTGGACTCGGGGTAAAAACATGAATTGTAGCTCTTTGAATTAGCTTTCCAATGGTATCAAACTCAACTTGATAAGACCAATATAGCTCCCAAACGAGCTCTCAAAAGACATAGGTGTTGAACCAACAACTCCAATGGATGGCCCGAATTCAAGCGTTCTTCTCTCGTTTCCATTCCTTTCACACTTGTTCACTTTAAGACCTGTAAAACAACATAGAACAAGTGCAAAGACCCAAAACTCCTAGACACTCTAAGACACTAAAGAAACTAACTAAAACTACCTAAAAACAAAGCAAATGAAACGGAAACATGCATTCTAAACACTACCTATATGCAAGCTATCAAATTCCCTCATGCTTAACTCTTGCTTGTCCTCAAGCAAGTCATAAATCCAAAACACACCACAGAAATGCAATCATACATCCATCTCAAGTCAAACAAGCATTTCACATATAATAAAAAAAAACCCGACCAAGACTTCCTAGCATGCATTATAATAAGCAAAAAGTAAAGACCATTCATTCATTCTAGACCTCACCAAGGTAAATTGTGTTTCCACTCAAACTCTCAAGTGTTTAAGGGTAGGTGTTTCGCTCAAAATCAACCATGAAAACTAGACTACCATAATCTTGCATCATAATTCTAAATCTCCACCGATGGGGATCAAACACATAACAAAAATCAAGAGGTCTTTTTAAGGGTTGTAATGGGGCCAAGGTAAAGAGAAATTTGGAAGGGATCATATTTGGCATGTGGTGCTAAATCCAGGATAATGAACTAATCCTAAACCCAACTTCAACACACTTTCTTTTCTTACTTCTCCAAAAAAATTCTTTCTCAACTCCATACACACTTTTATACACTTTGTTTCTTTCTTCACTTTTTTTCTTTGCCTCTTCTTCAACTCTTTCTTTGCTTTATGAAGACTACTAACAATTAAACTGAACTTTTTCTTTTGCTTTTCACAAACTTTTCATCTTCATCATTTTTTCACTTTGCAACCAAGAGTTGTATTTCCTCTTTTTTCACCTTTTCTTCCAACTCCCCCATACTTATACATAACTCACACAAAATTAAAACACAACCTAAAGTCCTAAATCCCGGATTATGGATCAAGCTTATTAGGCTAGGAAAATTTTGTGGAGCTATAAAAAATAGGCTTAAAGCTCAAAAGAAATTGGGTATCAAGAACATGGATCTCCTAAGGTAGGAAGGGAAATAATAGGCTTATAAAGAAACATTGCCTCAATCATTTTAATGTCATGCATTTAATCATATAAAGCAGCCTTGAAAAAGAGTCATAACGCAAGTTCTAGAGCTAGATAGTCATGGTGATACACTCAAGAATGTAGAGAACAAATATAATCATGAAAGGCCAAAAATATCTCACAAGGCTAATTTTTGTCTAGAACTTCAGAATAAATCAAATACCCAAGCTAAATACATGCTCAGTCCTATAATCAAGGTAATTAATCAATGATCATGCTCATATCATATCAACTTCAGCAAATCATGCAAATCATGGGTTAGAATTCATACTCAACTTAGAGAAACAAGAAGAATCAAACAATGGAGAAATATGAGCCTAAATGCAATATTTTTGTATTTTTATGAATTTTCTTTTTTTTTTTCATTTTTTCAAGAATTTTAAACAATGCAAAACATAAAGTTAACATGCCTAATCTAATGAAACTACATGAATGCAAAGCTTGTAATTCCCTTCCCCCATGCTTAAATCTTACATTGTCCCCATTGAAAAGTAAAAGTAAAGAGAAAGAGAAGAACTCAAAACCCAACTACTAATTTGGGTAACGGAATGGTGGTGAACAACATCAGAAGGACAAAAAATCAACATTTGTGAGGCGGCGGGCAGGCAGAGGGCTGGCGGCGGGTGCCGCCGTGCTTACGACGGTCGCCGCTGGCCACTTCGTAGCTAAGGCCCTTTGAAATTAATTGGCGGCGGGTGCCGCAATGTTGTTGGCGGGCGCCGCCAGTTTTGTTGCGCTCCTTTTTTGCCTACCTTCAGGTTAGTCCAACAGAGAAACATAGGAAAAACCGAAACAAAAACAACTAAGCTAGAAAAAAAACTATGCCGGGTTGCCTCCCGACAAGCGCCTTATTTAACGTCGTGGCTCGACGTTTAGCATAAATTGACAAGATTAGACATTGTCAATGCCCTTAGCAACCTGTCAAACCCTTGTGCACACATCTCAGAAAAAAATAAGTAACACCATGATAAATTAAAGATGCATATTATAACATTCAAAGACCGTTTTAACTTATCAAACATGTGTGCCCAGTTGGCATGAAATGGCATTTGCTCAAATAAATCCAACACAAGTGGCGGTGTTAGAAAATATTTACAGTAGAAGTCAAACCACATGTCACCATTACCACTTTCGTCAAAGATGAACTCCATATATTTTTCATCTTCCACCTTGTGCTCTAGATGATATTCGCATTTTTAGTATAGTTTTTGATAGGTTTTCTTTGCTTATTAGGTTTAGTTTTGTTTAGTTTAGGTTTAGTTTTGAGTATTTTTAGATAGTTTTGCATATTTCTGTGAAAAGAGTGGAATCTACGCTATTTTGTGAATTTTACAGGTTTTAGCGAGGAAAGGAGCTGAATGGAGTTGAATTTGGGGCATTACAGCGAAAGACGGAGGAGTGCAAGATTGAAGAAGTTGGAGCTCGAGAGTACAAGAGGAAGTGTTGAAGAAAACAAATCCCAGGCTCGTTAACGAGGCTGTGAGGGTTCGTTAACGAGGCCACGAAAAGAAAGATATCGAGTATTATTTTATAATTCACCGATCCTGAGCGGGAATTTATTTTCGTATCGGTTGAGTATCTTTTTAGAATCTTTTGGGGTTGTTAGAATATGTATATTAGGTCTTAATATCTTTTTAGATTTTATTTCTATCTTTTAGGGATTGTTTCTATCTTTTTAGGAAAGTTTATATCTTTTAGCCTTTTTAGTTTTTAGTTTTTTAGTATAAATACCCTTCTATCTAGCATAGAAGGGAGGCTTAATTTTGGAGGATATTTTTGAAGGCCGAAGGAGAGAGAGAAGTCGGATCGGACGGACCGCCGAGGCTCGGTAGACGACAGTCGCCGGGTGGTCGTTGGTCGTGATTGTGGTTCGGTATTTTTATGTTTTTCGGTTTCTTCTTAATCTCTGTAAGACAATATATTTTTCTTATTAATTTGAGTCTGAGTTTTGTTTCAATGTTTCTTTTTATTGAAGTTTTTAGTTTCTTAGTTATGATTAGTGAGTAGTTTCTTTTTCTAGGATCGGGGTTAAGCCCGACATAGTTGAGCATGTTTGATGAGTAAGATTGAGTTGTGAATGCCTTTTATCTTTGATTGAGAATTGTTTGTTGTGCTTAATACCGAGACGAAAGTGGAGGTAATTTGAGTTTTTAACTGAGTTGAAAGAGGAAGTTACTAACTTGAAGGTTGATATTGTTTGAAAACGAAAGTTTCAAGCTTTAGATCTAAAACAAGCAATTAAGTGAATTAGGATGCGAAAGTAGATTAATTTACTTGCTAAGTCAACGAAAGTTGATGAATCTATCTGTTTAAAGGCATGATCTTTTCTTCTTACGAATTCTTATGCTTGGCTATGTTGTGGTGTCCCTTGTCCTAGATTTTTGTTTTATTTGAATTATTTCTGGTAAATCTTCGTTGCTGAGTACTTGCCTCGGTACCGAATTTTAATTAGAATTTAATTAGGTCGTTAGTTTTAGTATTTTGTGTTCGGTGGTTCGTTAACGACATTGACAACGTCGTTAACGAGGCAGCTCGTGAGTGTTTTATTTGTTTTTTTTGATTTTTTAGATTGATAGACAAACAACCTTGTTTCCTGTGGAACGATCCTGACTCCCCTGTACTCAGCGGGGTCTTGACTTATAAATTTATTTGTTGCCAAGAAACCCTCTCAACAAATTGGCGTCGTTGTCGGGGAAGCAACGAGTTGTTAGTTTATCTTCGGGATCGGGAATAGCCCGACCCCGTTTTTGTTTTTAATTTTTGTTTTCTTTGTTTGTTTTCTCAGTGTATGCCGGTAGGACGAAGAAGGCTTCAGTTTGATAACACAGGTTATTACTCAGAACCAGAACGTTCCCTGCACCGTCGACTCCGAGAAAACCGAGCCATGGCCACAACAGAAGAGATGGCTCGAGAGTTAGAGATCCTCCGGACCCAGATGGAGGCACTGAAAGCCGAGAAGGACGGCGCAGACGCAAAAGCTGAGCGTCAACGAGCTGACAAGGCTCGACTACAAGAAGAGCTAGTCGCCTATCCAAGGAATGCCAAGCAATACATGCATCCGGAACTGAGGGTGCCAGAATCCCCTATTGTGCTTCCAGCGATAGAGAAACCTTTTGAGATCAAGTCTCAATTTATATCCTTAATAAAACGGGCTCAGTTTGAAGGGAAACCTGTTGAGTGCCCTATGGAGCATATTAGAAATTTTCTTGATTTATGTGACACCATAGCTGCTGAAGGTGTCTCGTTAGAATATGTTCTGTTAAAAGCTTTTAGATGGTCTCTTACTGGAAAGGCCCTGAACTGGTTAGAGAGCCTACCTTCTAAGTCTATCAGGAGTTGGAAAGCTTTGTATGATCAATTTATTACAAAGTTTTTCCCTCCTGCCAAGACAACGGAGTTAAGGAAACGCATAACCTCTTATCACCAGTTGCCTAATGAAACATTTGTTGAAACATGGGAAAGATTCAAAGAGATGCTTAGACAGTGCCCTACTCATGGGCAACCTTTATATGTTTTGCAAGAAATCTTTTTCCAGGGTATCAACGCAGAGACCAAGAACCGCATCAACACGCATACTCCGTGCGGTTTTATAGAGATGAACCCGACAGAGGCGTGGGAACTGTTGGACAAGCTGGCGAATTACGATGCTATGTACGGAACCCAGCAGGCTCCACAAAATCAAAAACGTCTCTATGTACCCAACCGAGATGAAGTTGACCCCGATGTTAAAAATCAATTCTTACAAGATGAGGTCAACCGTCTAAGGAAACATGTAAGTTTTCTGAAATCCTCTCAATCATGTCAAGAATGTGGTTCTTCTGCACATAGTACTTCTGCATGCACTAACATTGAGCAGGTTAGAACCGCTGAGACAATAGCTGAGATGAATTACATGAGAGGACCCTACAGGAACCAGCCTAATTATAATGACAGGTCGAACAACTATCAACCATGGGGCAATCAGAATACAAGTCAAAATTACGCAGGGCCCCCACCAGATAGACGACCTGCACCATATCGACCTCCATGCCATCAGGAGACGCCATCATGGGTTCAGGAGATAAAAGAGAGCATCAACGGAGTGAACAACAAGGTTGATGACGTTCAAGCCAAGCTGAACCGACAAGATAAAAGATGGGGAGAGTTCGATATTTGGAAAAGGATCGTTGATTCCCAACTAGGGGAACTAGCTGCACGGATTCCAAGACCACAAGGGCAACTCCCGGGCCGCCCCCAGGAGAACCCTAGAGGCCAAATAGCAGCGGTACACCTCAGAAGTGGGAAGACACTACCGGAGAGAATTCAAGCTGAAGAGAAGGAGGAACAGGACCTCGCTAACCAGCTCGTTAACGAGCCATCGAGAGCACACACCGAGCCAACAAACCAGAATAACGAAGCTCCGAGAGTCCCTAACGACCTCACCCCAGGTAAGTCTACTAATCCGAGCCTCCCTTTCAATCCCAGGGTAGTTAACGACCCCATCAGGGTCGGTAACGACCCGCCGAGGACATCAATCGACCCTAGTGTCGACCCGGTACTCTCACCTCTCGAGCCTAACTTGGTTCGAGAATGGTGAAATCTCTTCCATTTCCAACTAAGAAATCTATGGACTCTACTGAGAGTAAGTTCAAGCGTTTCGTTAAGATTCTTCAGGGCATTAATATTTCCATCCCATTCGCTGAGGCCCTAAGTGAAATGCCGGCTTACACAAAATTTTTGAAAGATATTCTTAGCAGGAAAAGGTCCATTACAGAGATGCAGGATGAAGTCAGATCAATAGCTCTACCAGAAAAGCTGGGAGATCCCGGGAGGTTTGCAATCACAATCGGCATAGGCAACCACAAGTTCAAAGCTTTATGCGATCTTGGTGCCAGTGCTAGTCTTGTTCCGCTCTCAATCTGGTCTAAAGCCAATATGGGACCACTAGAGCCAGTAGACATGAATCTGTACATGGCAGATGGGTCAAGCGTCAAAGCCACAGGAGTAGTGGACGATTACCCTATTCAAGTCGGGAAATTCTTTATACCGAATGATTTTATCGTCCTTGATATGCCTGAAAACCCTCATGTCCCTATAATTCTCGGGCGACCATTCTTAGCCACAGCAGGAGCAAGAGTTGATGTGCGGAAGGGACTCCTCACTTTTGATATAGGAGAAGAATGGGTGGAATTCAACTTGGATCAAAAAGCCAATGACCCAATTGGAGTGGCACAAATAGAGTTGACTCAACCCGAACTCGACACAACAGTCCCTACCGAGCCACATCTGCC
This sequence comes from Fallopia convolvulus, assembly GCA_964016875.1. NCBI lineage: Eukaryota > Viridiplantae > Streptophyta > Magnoliopsida > Caryophyllales > Polygonaceae > Fallopia > Fallopia convolvulus. Next base: position 40,416,317 of record OZ024730.1, on the reverse strand, counting down.
GATCACTGAGTCCCACGTGCATGAGTTCAACCAAGGCCCTACTACAAAGGTTACAGAAAAGTCCAAACCACCTTGGCTTTCGGACTACACTAACAATCCACGGATATCGAGCTTGCTGATTGAAGAAAAAGGTCCTAATTTAGCGATTCAAGCACACAGAGGCAGTAAGGCTACAAGCAGGGTACCTCAAGACCCCAACATGGCCATACATGAACCACCATGAGACTAGCAAGGGAGCTCGTCGGGCTAATGACGTTAAACATAGCGCTTACGGGAGGCAACCCGCTTTTTAGAATAGGTTTATTTTATTTTATTTTATTTTTTCTTTTTAGATTATTTCTTAGCTTTCTTTTATTTTTCTTTTTAGTTTTTAATTAGGATAGAAATTAGAATTTTTTGAGCTAACAAGATTTTAGGAGAAAGGGATCGAAAAATCACTCAAGAAGGCCACGACGGCTCGTTAAAGACCCGACTCGTCACAATACGGGGCAGGTAAATATTCTAACCTAATCTATCTATTTTTTTTTACCCTAGCCGCCGTCCCCCTTCTACCCTCATCCCTCCTATATAAATCCTTCTACCCCCCCTTCAAAAATTCTACCACAATCCTCTCAAAATTCACTCCCTCTCAAACCCAAAACACTCTCAATCCCTCTCCCTTCTCTCCCACCGAGTCGGAATCCCTCACACTACCAATCAACGAGAGGCCGTAGTTACCGGAGCTCGGAAACCGTTCACTGACGAGGCCAAGCTCGTTAACCACCCCGATTCCGACCCTTGTTCTTCAATTTCTCGGTCCTCCGGTATGATTTCTAAACCCTTGCTTGAAATGCATGATTGATTATCTATAGGGTCGAAATTTCATATCTTGAATCATGTTCTTAGGAAGGTCGATGAGCATGCTTGATTTTGTTCCTAAAAATTCTTGATTGTGCTTAGTTGTTTATGTTTTAGGAAACATTATTCATGTTAGATTAGCTATTGTAATCCTTTAGTTAGGAAAGCATGAATTGTTCTTGTTCTAGATATAAAAGTTCAATCTTTGCATGTCAAAATTCCGGGTAATTTTTAGCATGTTCGGGATGGGTAATTGAGTGAGTATGGGGTGCTTATACCCGATGAGGGATATGTGGAAAATAATAGAAGATTGCATGCTTGATTTGTGCTGAATTTAAGGTAGATTAAATTTCGGAAAATTCTGGTTTTGCTCTCGGTGGGCCGTTAACGACCCACCCAGGCTCGTTAACGACCCTGCATTTCTTCATCGATCGATCCGAGCCCAGAATCGTGAACAACCCAATTGGGTAGTTTACGAATAATTCCGAGGTTAATTTTGAGACCAAGTATGGGGTCTCGTACCTATCTATTTTTGAGTGGATCTTATCTTGGAAAAATCTCGATTATTTTGTAGGATCCATGGCTAGTTCAAGCAGACCCGCTACCCGAGCCCAGAAGAAGAGGAGGAACCATAGGTCTCCATCCCCACCTCGAGTGGATGATGTGATTTTGAGCAGTCAGAGCCAAGTACGGCACTACCGAGATTTTCTAGAGAAGGACCATTACACCCGATGGTTCTCAAAGTCTAGCGTTGTCTCCACGGGCATCTACACGGATGTCAAGGACGCTTTCATCATCCTTGGGGCCGCCCACCTGTTGAAGTAAGAGAGATTGCCACACTATCCGGCCCTCACATCCGAGTTCTTGGCCACTTTAGAGACCAACTTCTCGTCGAAGATCTCGGCAGGACGAATTCGGTTCCGGCTCGGTAACGAGGACCGTGACTTCACCATGGCGGAGTTTAATGCAATCTTGGAGCTCCCAAACCCGTCGAGAGATTATAGCTTGAAGGACTACCGAGTGACCCGCACTTGGAGCTACATCACCGGGGAGGTTCAATCCTCTACCGCAGCGCTATCCGGGGCAAAAATAGTCAACCCCATCTTCCAGATTATTTTGAGAGTCCTCGCCGCAACATTTTGGCCCAAGAAAGAGTTGAACCGGCCTACAAGGACGGAGGTTGCTTGCTTCCGCACCATCCTCTTTGAGGAGCCCGACCCCTTGAACTTGGGGTACGAATGGCTCTACTACGTCGAGAAATCCACCAAGTCCAAGGAGGTGTGGTGTGGCAATTTGGTTAGCCTCTTGGCTAAGAATCTCGGAGTAGATCTCACCCGCTACACACCGGCTCACGCCCAACTCCTCAACAAAAACTATTGGTATAGTTCCGGGATTTTCGTGCAAGCCGAGGGAGGCTACAAGGTGAAGGTTCAAGATCGACTAGTTATAACTTCCCTCGACATGTACGAGCTACTCTATGTACCGAATTGGTACGAGGTGTGGACGGGACATCCCTACCCATTGGAGCCAAAACCGGAGGACGAGCTCTCGCTCAGGCCATGTGAAACCCGGTTTGAGCGGGACGACGTGGATGAATATGAAGAAGAAGATGAACAAGAGGACACCGAGGTAGTAGGCAACGACACCGAAGAAGCCGACACCGAGGGCGGCAATGAGGAGCTCAATTTTGAAGAAGAAGACATCAACACGGAGGTGTTAGGAGGCAACATCTTCGTTGACGAGCCCACCAGGGTTGTTAACGATCACTTCTAGCCACACCCCAACCCTGTTAACGAGGCACCCAGCTTCGTTAACGAGGTGCTAAGAGCCCCTGTCGACCCACCACCAGCTCCTGTCGACCCTCGTACTTATGGCCTCATGCCTTACAACCCGGTGATGTATCAAGACCATTTCCAGCCTCACTACCCACCACCTCCTCAGCCCGAGTACGCAGGATCGAGTATACCACCACCATTGGCCGAGGATCTTTCTGCACGGATGCAACAGCTTCACCTCCAGACGGATCACATTCATAGGAGGATGGATAGATGGGAAACCGTCTATTCCGCTCGCATGTCGATGGAGGATGAGAGGCAGCGTCAGAGAGAGGAGGAGGATGCTGAGCGTTGGAGGACGATGTACGACTTCATGGGGAACTTTGAGCACTATTTTCCTCCACAGAACCGTTGATTCAGCTCAAGATGAAGTTTCTTTTCCTTGTTTCCACTTTTGTAAGTTTTTATGCCTTTCTTTTTATTTCTTTTTAATTTTTTGTTTTGTTTTGTTTTCTATTTCTTTTCCCTCTTCTTCTTATTTTCCTTAAGTGGTATGGGGTGGGGAGAAAGTAGAAAAATTATGTCCTAGGTGTTTATGTGTTCTATGTAGTTTTTATTTCTTTAAAACCGAAAAAAATCGAAAAATCGAAAAAAATTGAAAAATTGAAAAATCCAAAAAGAGTTTTAGAATTGATAGATATCCCTTATTAAGTTCTATGATAGCGATCACTAGCTTAATCATATAATTCCTTGCAAACATGCCTTTAAAAGTATAGCCGGATTCTCAAAACTTGAAATTATTGTTTTTAGAAGAGAATATCATTTGATGAAATTGAGCACATATACTTTATAGCATAGATGATGCAATCCAACAAAATTTACCTTGTGAGTATTTTTGGCCTTAGAGGGAGAACATCATAAATCCCTCTTCTTTTTTATGTGATTTACTCTCTTTATGCATATTATCTCTTGGAATTGTGTATTGGTGATATAAGTTCCAATTTCTATGAGTTTTTGTATATAAGATGAGTTGAGAGTTGAATTTATAAGCCTAAACACTTGAGAGTTGAGTGAAACACATTATATCCCTTGAGAGGTTGAATTGTATTATTTTATGTCTATTTAAGTGCATATATGTGTGAGGATGTTAATAGTCTTTTGCTATAATTTTCTTATGTGTAGATGTTGCTTTTTAGAAGATGGCTATGTCTTGATGAGCATGATTTGTTTTGGTTTTGGTTAGTGTCTTGTTTATTGCTTGAGGACAAGCAAGTCTAAGTATGGGGTATTTTGATATTCGCATTTTTAGTATAGTTTTTGATAGGTTTTCTTTGCTTATTAGGTTTAGTTTTGTTTAGTTTAGGTTTAGTTTTGAGTATTTTTGATAGTTTTGCATATTTCTGGGAAAAGAGTGGAATCTACGCTATTTTGTGAATTTAATAGGTTTTAGCGAGGAAAGGAGCTGAATGGAGTTGAATTTGGGGCATTACAGCAAAAGATGGAGGAGTGCAAGATTGAAGAAGTCGGAGCTCGAGAGTACAAGAGGAAGTGTTGAAGAAAACAAAGCCCAGGCTCGTTAACGAGGCTGTGAGGGTTCGTTAACGAGGCCACGAAAAGAAAGATATATAGTATTATTTTATAATTCACCGATCCTGAGCGGGAATTTATTTTCGTATCGGTTGAGTATCTTTTTAGAATCTTTTGGGGTTGTTAGAATATGTATTTTAGGTCTTAATATCTTTTTAGATTTTATTTCTATCTTTTAGGGATTGTTTCTATCTTTTTAGGAAAGTTTATATCTTTTAGCCTTTTTAGTTTTTAGTTTTTTAGTATAAATACCCTTCTATCTAGCTGATGTCTCTTTATTTGGTGGTGTTTTCATATGTGATTTTCTTTGTAAATATGTTTCTTTTTCCCCTTTTTTTGCGTGTTTTGTTCCTTTTTAGCTTAGTTCCCGTATTTCTATGAGATTCGGAGACTACGCGCGTTTTATGTGTTTTGTAGGTAATTTGGCATGAATCGAGGATCAATTTGAAGGAGAGTCGAGACATGGAGCAAAGGCCGAGCTAAAGCGGGAAAGAGAGGAGCAAGCTATGAAGAAGAACAAGAGGAAAGCCAACAAGAAGAAGGTGGAACGAGGTCCGGACCGAGTTGCAACCACGCCGGGCCCGACTTGGGAGATTTCAACCTCGGACCGAGATGCACAGTAACTCGGGCCCGAGGTCCTCCGTGTCGGTCCGAGTCGGTCACCGGACTACTTGGGCTCCAAGGCACGAATTTGTGGACTTCCACTTTTGCCCCTCATCTAATCTATAAAAGGCCCTCTTATCTTCTAATTTGGGGTTCCCTCTCACACACACAAAAGGGTTCCCACACTTGAGAAGGAACCAAGAGGATACTTGGAGAGCAAGGAGAAAGGAGAGGAGGAGGAAGAGAGAGAGAGAATCGGCCAAGAGAGAGGAAGACTTGATAGGTTTTGTTGATTAGCTTTGCTTTGCTTTGTTTTGATCTTGTGGATTTGGAACACTTGATTGGAATTTGTGGATTGCTTTTGATTTGAATGAAACTTTGCTTTGTTTTGAGATTGATGATGTTGATTGCTTTCCCTTTTGATTTGTTTGCTTTCTTTGCTTGCCACATGGAGTAGATCTCCTTGATCTTGGGTTATGGGGAAAAACCCTAGCTAGGTTTGGGCTAGAAACCCCAATTCCATAGCCTTGAGTGTTTGATCTAAGGAAACCACTCAACATAGAGCTACAATTCCTTGCGAAAGTTGGGAATCAAGGCTTGAGATTGGCAAAGTAGCGAAAGTGAACATGTGTCAATCTCAAGATCTTGCTTCGAAGGGGATTTCCCCAAGGATCGAGGTGTAGAAGTGGTTGGAACGAGGGCGAAAGCACTCGATCCTAGTCCGATCATCACTCATTGCTTGAATTGGGGTGGAAAAGCCTTAATCTACTAGAGGAGGAACCCAAAAGCCCAAGATCTACTTTTAATCCTTGAAAGTTCGACAACCCCAGCTACCTCGGGCCCGACTTACCCAGTGTCGGTCCCGACTTCCTCTTGTCGCCAACCTCGGGCCCGACGTGACCTCAGTGTCGGTCCCGTTTGTTTTCTTTGTTTTCCTTTGTTTTACGCTCTCCTTTCTAGCTTTTTAGTATCTAGGCACATCGATCGAGTAGACTTCCCGAGTGTTCGACACCCACCACGTGCTACAACGGGGTCGGGTTATAAATTGTATCTCTAGACCCTCGCACCGAGAGGCGATCAAAAGATTGGCGCCGTTGTCGGGGAAGTCTAAGTGCATTGAGTGCCAATTTGGTGAGTTTCTTGTGTTTTGGTAGTGATTTGGGTGAGGGAATAGCCCAAACCCTTTGTTTGTTTTTGATTTGTTTTGGTTTGTGTCTTTGTTTCATAGGTGTATGCTAGCTCGTTCATCCCGAGGAACACTTGAGCTTGAGTTTGTGAGTGATCCGGAAAGTATTCTCAAGGAAGCCCGAAGAAGGAAAAGGATGGCGAATCAAGTTCTCCATGTTGATGAGGAGTTGGCTCAACTTAGAGCCGAAATGGCTAGATTGCAACTTGAGAAGGACAATCAAGAGGAGGTGTCAAGAAGAGAACGGGAGCAACGGATGAGAGCCGAGGCTCAACTCAACGCTCTACCCTGGAATGCACGCCAATACATGCATCTGGAGTTGAGGGTACCCGAACCGGCTATTGTGCTTCCCGAGGTTGCCAAGAATTTTGAGATCAAGACGCAATTCATCACCCTCATCAAGCGTGATCAATTCGAGGGCCGTCCACATGAGTGTCCTATAGAGCCGTCAAACGCTTTGTGGACATGTGTGAGACGATCTCTACCGACGAGGAGACATTGGAGTATGTGCTTCTAAAGGCGTTCAAATGGTCACTTGGGGGCAAAGCCACACATTGGCTCGAGAGCCAAGCTCCTAGGTCAATCACAACTTGGAAGACACTCTATGATGCTTTCTTGATGAAGTTCTTCCCGCCCTCATAGATAACCGAGCTAAGAAGGAAGATTGCAAGCTTTCAACAAGGTCCGAATGAGCCTCTCTTCGAAGCATGGGACCGTTTCAAGGAGATGTTGCGCCAATGTCCTACTCATGGCCAACAACCATATGTGCTTCAAGACATCTTTTTCCAAGGCATCAATCCGGTAACGAAGGACAAGCTCAATCTCCACACCGATTGTGGGTTCATAGACTTGACACCGGATCAAACTTGGGAGCTACTTGACAAGCTATCCGATTATGAGGCCATGTATGGGGTGAGTCAAGCTAGCAAAGAGGTGAAAGTTCAAGGTGAAGGTGCAAGGAAGTTATATGATCCAAAGGGAGAAGACATTGATAGGGATGTGAAGCTCCAATTCCTAGAAGGTGAAGTGAGCAAACTAAAGAGGCAAGTCCACTACTACAAGCAAAATGCTAGAGCTTGTGAGGAGTGTGGATCCTTTGCACATGCTACACAAGTTTGTCCGAATGAGAGCCAAGTGCGCTTGGCCGAGCGAATTGAGGAGGCAAACTATGTTCGAGGAAATTTCGGTGGAAGAGGCAACTTCAACAATGGTGGCAATGGCCGGTGGAATAACGGTCAAGCTCAAGGTTACAACAACAACTTCAACCAAAACGAGCCAAGGGCGCCACCACCACCATATAGACCACCGGGATTCAATGAGTTACAATCATTTGCTCAAGAGATGAGAGACGGGTTCAAGGAGATGAGGACCCAATTCAATGAGTTTGGTGCATGGAGGAGGCAAGTCGACAATCAATTTGCCCAAATCGTGACTCAAGACCCGAGAGAGAATGGGAGACTTCTGGGCCGACCCGAGGAGAACCCTCGAGCTCAAAACAATCAAAATGAAGTCCGGGCAATTGGATTGAGAAGTGGCTGAAACCTACCCGAGCCACACATGCCTAAGAAGAATGAAGAGAGTCGGACCAACTTACCCAGAAATTCAGGTCCGACGTTCCCCGAAGTCGACCCAGCAAGAAGATCGACTCCTTTACCCCGGACCGAGTTTGAGAGCAACTCGAGACCGACGTACCCGAACCTCGATCCAACTCCTTTGCCTCGGACCGAGACTCACAACATCGGGCCCGACATGGTGCCTACGTCGGTCCAACCAGGAAATGTTGCAAGTGAAGAGGGGAAGTCCAAAGAGGTTGATCCAAGCAAGATTCAAAGTGCAACAACTCTTCCATACCCCTCAAAGAAGCCGAAAGATGTTGTTGAGAACAAGTTCAAGAGGTTTCTCAAACTCTTGCAAGGCTTGAACATCTCTATCCCGTTCACCGATGCATTGAGCGAGATGCCGTCTTATGCCAAGTTTTTAAAGGAGATTTTGAGCAAGAAGAGGTCGATAGTTGAAATGCAAGATGAGGTCAAGACCTTGGAGTTACCGCAAAAGCTAGGAGATCCCGGTCGCTTTGCTATAACTATTGGTGTGGGGTCTCAAAACTTCCAAGCCTTGTGTGATCTTGGAGCAAGCACGAGCATCATTCCTTACACCATATGGAAATCCACATCCATGGGTCTCATAGCTCCGGTCAACATGAGGTTAACGATAGCGGATGGGTCGTCCATCGAGCCAATTGGTATCGTCGAGGATTATCCCGTTTGCATTGAAGGCCACTATGTCCCAATCGACTTTGTTGTGGTGGACATGATAGAAGTGCCGGGTGAACCGATTATACTAGGGAGACCTTTCCTTGCTACGGTTGGGGCAATCATTGATGTAAAAAAGGGCCACTTGTCTCTTGACATTGGAGGAAGAGAGATTGAGTTTTTCTTTAGGCCAACTTCAAAAGGGACCGTACATAAGGAAGCTAAGATTTTCAAGTTCCTCTTGGATTGCAATGGGAAGCCGTTTCTAAGAAGTCAAGGCCAAGGGAGCTTAGGTTGAAAGCCACCCCACCACCTAGAGAAATTGAGATAGAGCGCCAAGGTCTAGCCCTCAATATGATTGAGCATGAGCAATTGGAGGAAAGGATGTCTTATTTGGAGGTGTTCAAGGCCGAGAAAGAAGAAGTTCAAGCACCACTGGAACCATCTCAAGAACTCAAGGAGCTTCCAAAAGATTTGAGGTACGCATTTCTTGGTCCCAACTCCTCTCTACCCGTAATCATAAATGCCAACTTGAATGACGAGGAGGAGTCTAAGTTGTTAGAGGTTCTAAGAAAACATAGAGGAGCCTTAGGGTATTCACTAGAGGAACTAAAGGGAATCTCTCCCTCAATTTGCATGCATAGGATTTATATGGAGGATAACCATAAACCCACTATTGAACCACAAAGAAGATTAAATCCTAACATGAAAGAAGTGGTAAAGAGTGAAATACTTAGGATGTTGGATGCGGGAATTATCTTCCCAATTTCCGATAGCAAGTATGTGAGTCCCGTGCATGTAGTTCCTAAGAAAGGAGGTCTCACCGTTGTGCAAAATGAAAAGGGAGAAATGATACCTATGAGAACCACAACAAAATGGCGTATGTGTATTGATTACCGTAAGCTTAATAGTGGCACTCGCAAAGACCATTTCCCTCTTCCTTTCATAGACCAAGTCCTAGAAAGATTAGCACAACATGAATATTTTTGCTACCTTGACGGGTATAGCGGGTTTTGGCAAATCCCTATTCATCCCGATGATCAAGAAAAGACGACATTCACATGTCCTTATTGGACTTTTGCCTATAGACGCATGCCTTTTGGTTTATGTAATACGCCGGCAACGTTTCAAAGATGCATGATGTCCATCTTCTCCGATATGGTTGAGGATATAGTAGAAGTGTTTATGGATGATTTCTCCGTCTATGGTTCCTCCTTTGATGTTTGCTTAGCTAACTTAGACAAGGTTTTGACTAGATGTGAGGAGACTAGCTTGGTGCTTAATTGGGAAAAATGCCACTTCATGGTGAAGGAGGGCATAGTACTAGGACACCTAGTTTCTAGTAGGGGGATAGAAGTAGATAAAGCTAAAGTTGAAATAATTGAAAAACTACCTCCTCCCTCTTGTGTTCGTGATGTTAGGAGTTTCTTAGGTCATGCGGGATTTTATAGACGGTTCATCAAGGATTTTTCTAAGATTGCAAAACCATTGTCTAACCTCTTGATGAAGGATGTGCCCTTTGAATTTTCCGAGGATTGCATGAGTTCTTTTTGTAGGTTGAGAGATGCCTTGATTTCGGCTCCAATAATGGCGGCACCCGATTGGAATCTTCCATTCGAGGTGATGTGTGATGCTAGTGATTTCGCCGTAGGGGCCGTCCTTGGGCAAAGGAAGGATGGAAAGTTGCATGCCATCTACTACGCAAGCAAAACTTTGGATGAAACTCAGTGCAATTACACAACGACGGAGAAAGAGTTTCTTGCGATAGTGTTTGCATTTGAGAAATTCCGTTCATATCTTGTGGGATCAAGGGTGGTAGTCTTCACGGACCATGCGGCAATCAAATACCTCATGAAGAAGAAAGATGCAAAGCCGAGGCTTCTAAGGTGGATGCTCCTTCTCCAAGAGTTTGACCATGAGATCAAGGACAAAACCGGTGCGGAAAATGTGGTAGCTGATCATCTATCCCGTTTGCCCATTGAGTACATGTTGGAGATGGAGGATGGTTTGACTATAGATGATTCAAGAGCAGATGAAGTTCTCATGAGCGGAAAGGAGGACAAGAAAGGCGGATCGACGAACCAAGTAAGTCGGGCCCGAGGTCCAGAACATCGGACCAAAGGCAGGGCAGGTACGAGTGAGTCGGGACCGAGGTCTTCAGAGTCGGGCCCGAGTGACTTGTGTGTCTGCGAAGCTAGACCGACATCCAACCATGTCGGGCTCGGTACACTTCAATGTCGATCCGTGGAAGAAAGTAAGTTTCCTAACTCGATTTCCATTCCTTCTCGTTCTCAATTGATTAATTCTTTCTCCCCCACTTGCCTTCTTTCTATTAGTGTCGTAAGACGAGGGGCTTCCCCTTGGTTTGCGGATTTTGCTAACTTTGCCGTAGGGGGAGTGATCCCACCAAATTTGTCTTATCAAGCTAGGAAGAAATTCTTACATGATGCTAGACAATATTTTTGGGATGATCCATATCTCTACAAGGAAAGGCGTGATCAAATCTATAGACGGTGTGTGTCAAGTGAAGAAGTTGAGAGCATAATTCACCATTGCCATTCCTTGCCTACGGGGGGTCACGCTAAGAGTTCCAAAACCACTTCAAAGATTCTTCAATGTGGTTATTATTGGCCAACCATGTTCAAGGATGTGCATGATTATGTGAGGAAGTGTGAGGAGTGCCAAAGAGAGGGGAACCTATCAAGGAGGAATGAGACTCCTCAAACTGGCATTCTAGAAGTTGAGTTATTTGATGTATGGGGTATTGATTTCATGGGACCATTTCCCACATCGGGGCCTTACAAGTACATCTTGGTATCCGTGGACTATGTCTCAAAATGGGTGGAGGCCATACCAACAAGAACCAATGATGCTAGGGTGGTGATGAAGTTCTTGAAAAGCAACATTTTTGCAAGGTTTGGTGTGCCTAGGGTGCTCATAAGTGATGGCGGACCTAATTTCATTGAGAGGTGCTTCGAGAATGTGTTGATCAAGTATGGGGTGTCTCATCGAGTTGCTACTCCTTATCATCCTCAAACAAGCGGGCAAGTCGAGGTGTCAAACCGTCAAAGCAAGGCTATCTTGGAGAAGACCGTATCTCGATCAAGGAAAGATTGGGCCTCTAAGCTCGATGATGCACTTTGGGCTTATAGAACCGCCTTTAAGACACCTCTAGGAACTACACCCTTCAATCTAGTTTATGGCAAGGCATGCCATCTTCCGGTCGAGCTTGAGCACAAGGCAAAATGGGCACTCAAAGAGATGAATTGGGATATCAACTTGGCCGGTGAGAAAAGGTTTCTAGAGCTTCATGAGTTGGGAGAATTGAGGTTTAAGGCCTATGAGAACTCCAAGCTGTACAAGGAGAAGACCAAGAAGTGGCATGATAGGAAGTTAATTCCAAAGACCTATCAAACCGGTGACAAGGTTCTCCTTTTCAATTCAAGGCTTAAACTTTTCCCGGGGAAGTTAAGGTCTAGGTGGAGTGGACCATTTGTGGTCCACCATATCTATGCTCATGGTGCGGTGGACTTGGTTGATGAACGGGGACATATTTTCAAAGTGAATGGTCATCGAGTGAAGAAGTTCTATGACAAGGCCGGTCCAAGCGAAGAAGTTAGAGCCTCATGGGCTCTCGTCCTTGCCGATTGATCCTAAACATGCCATTGAAGAATAAGAAATTGTGAGCTCTTCATACTCTTCTCTCTTACTTTTAAAGTTTTGGTTTCCTTGTTTGATGGGAACATCAAAATTTTAAGTATGGGGTGGGGGTAGGTGTGTTCATGATTTCACTTGTTTATGTTTGTTTGTTATTTTGAGGATATTTGTTATTTGTTTCTAGTTTGTGTTTGGGATGTTTGCTTCTTGATTTGTGGTTTGATGAAAGACATGGATGATTAATTTGGTCTTGAATGGATGAGTTTTTGGTTTTAGAGAAATTTTTTGAAAAAATCCATAAAATAAAAAAAAAATTGAAAAATTGTGTTAAAAAACAACAAAAAGATTTTGTGATTTGTAGGTTTTGGACTAGAAATTCCCATCTTAGATTGCCAAAATAAAAGCTAATGATGATGTGAGCATGTAAATTCCTTTGCATATTTTTGGATAGTTTAGCCTCTAAAATGATGTTGCTTTTGATGTGATCATGATATCTTGCTTGTTTTATTGAACATGTGAGTTCTAGGATGAGTTCTTATGCAACTAAGTATGAGTGACCCTTGTGAGATTGATTTTTGGCCATTTTAGGGATGCTTGTTCATATTTGCATATCCCTCATTTTTCTTGTGTGATTAGCTCATTCATGCTTAGTAAAACTTGCTATTGCGGTGTTTATCTATGTTCCAAGACCGTCATGAGAATTGTCCTAGCATTGTCACATTGATTTTGAACTTTATTCTTCTAGTCACATAAATGTTCCATATCCTACCATGAAGTTAATCCTTTGTTTGTAGCCCCGTTCTAGCCTAAACCTTTGTTTGAAACTCCTCAAAAATATTATTCCTAGCCTTATATGACTTGACCCTTATGGGATTGGACTTTAGAAGAGAGGTTTGGATTGTATTTGAAGAGTTGAGATTCTCTTGGGTTTAAGGGCAAAGAATGGTGTTATGAATCATGTGGGTAGTGCATCTTTGTTGTACAAAAATGAAAAAAAGAAAGAAAAGAAAGAAAGAAAATGTTGGAAATGTAAAGTGGAATGAAAGCAAAGGGCCTAAGTAATGAAAAAAGGTCCGACCGAGTTACAAGCAACATCGGGCCCGATGTCATAAGAAAGTCGGTCCAAAATTTAGAAAGTGTGGAAAATCCAACAAAAAGCCTAAGAGCAAAGATGAAGTGGAATGCTAAGTGAAATTTTGGGTTGAGGAAAAATGTTAAGTCTTTTGGGTGAGTGTGAAAGTAATTGTGGAATTTTGGTGAAGTGGGTGAGAGTTTAGGTTGTTCAATCCCCATTGTAAGCACCACAAGACCAAATAATTCCCACCTTGAGAAATACCAAAAGCCCCATTACAACCCGGCCGAATGGAACCTCTTTGAGGACCTCCATTGAGCCAAGTTCGAAATTCTTTGTGTACTTTGCATTAGGCAACTCTAGGTGGAGGAATTGGTGATATTAGCTTCAATAGTAAAGTCCTTACTTGCATGAATTTTGAGCTTGAGTGTTCATTGCTAAACCCAAACACATGATGAGTGATACACATTCACATATCCCTAAAGTGAGGCTTAGTTGCATTGACTCTATTCCTTGGAACACTTAATCATGTGTGATGATGTAATCTTGCTTGAATATCAATCACTTGTGCTTAAATTGTGTTTTCATACGAGGCTTTACTTGAAGATTATGTTTCGGTCTTGCTTACATTGTTATTGCTTGAGGACAAGCAAGTTTAAGTATGGGGTATTTTGATGTCTCTTTATTTGGTGGTGTTTTCATATGTGATTTCCTTTGTAAATATGTTTCTTTTTCCCCTTTTCTTGCGTGTTTTGTTCCTTTTTAGCTTAGTTCCCGTATTTCTATGAGATTCGGAGACTACGCGCGTTTTATGTGTTTTGTAGGTAATTTGGCATGAATCGAGGATCAATTTGAAGGAGAGTCGAGACATGGAGCAAAGGCCGAGCTAAAGCGGGAAAGAGAGGAGCAAGCTATGAAGAAGAACAAGAGGAAAGCCAACAAGAAGAAGGTGGAACGAGGTCCGGACCGAGTTGCAACCACGCCGGGCCCGACTTGGGAGATTTCAACCTCGGACCGAGATGCACAGTAACTCGGGCCCGAGGTCCTCCGTGTCGGTCCGAGTCGGTCACCGGACTACTTGGGCTCCAAGGCACGAATTTGTGGACTTCCACTTTTGCCCCTCATCTAATCTATAAAAGGCCCTCTTATCTTCTAATTTGGGGTTCCCTCTCACACACACAAAAGGGTTCCCACACTTGAGAAGGAACCAAGAGGATACTTGGAGAGCAAGGAGAAAGGAGAGGAGGAGGAAGAGAGAGAGAATCGGCCAAGAGAGAGGAAGACTTGATAGGTTTTGTTGATTAGCTTTGCTTTGCTTTGTTTTGATCTTGTGGATTTGGAACACTTGATTGGAATTTGTGGATTGCTTTTGATTTGAATGAAACTTTGCTTTGTTTTGAGATTGATGATGTTGATTGCTTTCCCTTTTGATTTGTTTGCTTTCTTTGCTTGCCACATGGAGTAGATCTCCTTGATCTTGGGTTATGGGGGAAAACCCTAGCTAGGTTTGGACTAGAAACCCCAATTCCATAGCCTTAAGTGTTTGATCTAAGGAAACCACTCTACATAGACCTACAATTCCTTGCGAAAGTTGGGAATCAAGGCTTGAGATTGGCAAAGTAGCGAAAGTGAACATGTGTCAATCTCAAGATCTTGCTTCGAAGGGGATTTCCCCAAGGATCGAGGTGTAGAAGTGGTTGGAACGAGGGCGAAAGCACTCGATCCTAGTCCGATCATCACTCATTGCTTGAATTGGGGTGGAAAAGCCTTAATCTACTAGAGGAGGAACCCAAAAGCCCAAGATCTACTTTTAATCCTTGAAAGTTCGACAACCCCAGCTACCTCGGGCCCGACTTACCCAGTGTCGGTCCCGACTTCCTCTTGTCGCCAACCTCGGGCCCGACGTGACCTCAGTGTCGGTCCCGTTTGTTTTCTTTGTTTTCCTTTGTTTTACGCTCTCCTTTCTAGCTTTTTAGTATCTAGGCACATCGATCGAGTAGACTTCCCGAGTGTTAGACACCCACCACGTGCTACAACGGGGTCGGGTTATAAATTGTATCTCTAGACCCTCGCACCGAGAGGCGATCACTAGCATAGAAGGGAGGCTTAATTTTGGAGGAGATTTTTGAAGGCCGAAGGAGAGAGAGAAGTCGGATCGGACGGACCGCCGAGGCTCGGTAGACGACAGTCGCCGGGTGGTCGTTGGTCGTGATTGTGGTTCGGTATTTTTATGTTTTTCGGTTTCTTCTGAATCTCTGTAAGACAATATATTTTTCTTATTAATTTGAGTCTGAGTTTTGTTTTAATGTTTCTTTTTATTGAAGTTTTTAGTTTCTTAGTTATGATTAGTGAGTAGTTTCTTTTTCTAGGATCGGGGTTAAGCCCGACATAGTTGAGCATGTTTGATGAGTAAGATTGAGTTGTGAATGCCTTTTATCTTTGATTGAGAATTGTTTGTTGTGCTTAATACCGAGATGAAAGTGGAGGTAATTTGAGTTTTTAACTGAGTTGAAAGAGGAAGTTACTAACTTGAAGGTTGATATTGTTTGAAAACGAAAGTTTCAAGCTTTAGATCTAAAACAAGCAATTAAGTGAATTAGGATGCGAAAGTAGATTAATTTACTTGCTAAGTCAACGAAAGTTGATGACTCTATTTGTTTAGAGGCATGATCTTTTCTTCTTAGGAATTCGTATGCTTGGCTATGTTGTGGTGTCCCTTGTCCTAGATTTTTGTTTTATTTGAATTATTTCTGGTATATCTTCGTTGCTGAGTACTTGCCTCGGTACCGAATTTTAATTAGAATTTAATTAGGTCGTTAGTTTTAGTATTTTGTGTTCGGTGGTTCGTTAACGACCCTGACAACGTCGTTAACGAGGCAACTCGTGAGTGTTTTATTTGTTTTTGTTTGATTTTTTAGATTGATAGACAAACAACCTTGCTTCCTGTGGAACGATCCTGACTCCCCTGTACTCAGCGGGGTCTTGACTTATAAATTTATTTGTTGTCAAGAAACCCTCTCAACACTAGACTTGGCTCCTCATCTTGCAACTCCATAAGCTCTGGATGTGAGAAGGTGGGGAAACTGAAGCATGTGATTTCAAGGCCTAGCATAGGGCACAACATGATGGTGGGAGCCTTAATAGATGTATCATCTTGATTTCCTCCCTCATTGTTGTCTACTTCATCTGCAAAGAAGTCATCATGGTCAACAAAATAATCTTCTTCCAAAATCGCAGAAGGCTCAAACTCATGACTCCACATGGGAGCAGATGATTCAGGCTCCCTAGGCTCTGAAAGTATCTCTATGCCAACACAAACTTCAATTGGCTCTGTGATGATCTGCTCAGCGTACTTTATAGGTGTGAATTCATATTGGGCGTCATATTCGTCTTCATAACCCACATCAAGTGTCTTATATTGCTCATCAACTTGTATCTGGGTGTTTGACTCATGATTGTTTGATTCCAATGTGATTCCACCATTCCTTTCACACAACTCAAAAGGACATGAGGTTGTGGAATGAAAATGTAAAGAACAGAACTTACAAGGCTCCTTGATCAAAGTATCCATCAATGTAGAGATATTCCTATTCATTGTATCCGTCAATTTAGACATATCCCTAGTGAATTTATATGTCCTTGTACAGAGATCCCTCATCATATCCACAAGAGACGAATCAACCGGTTGTGGCCGTTGGGAAGATGACTCAGCATGAAAGCTATGATCGCTCATGAAACATAAAAAATCCCAACATTCCTCGGATCCCATATATAAAAGCCTCTCATTGCTCATGTAGTCAGCCAATCCCCTTATGTCAAGATTCATACCATGAATAACTCCAATGTTGACCTGTCTATCACTGTATCGAAATCCCCATGTACCAATTTTGAACACATGGTCTTGAAATCTCAAAAAAATAATCATTGAAGTGTTCATCATGCAGCTGTGTACACTCGAACAAAGCCATAGATTAGTAGCACAAGTGTTATGAACCGTAAGATAGGTTCACAACACCAAGATTGGCACAAAAATCACACAAAAGACAATTATTGCCTCCCCGGAAACGGCGCCAATTTGATAGGCGTGAAATGGTCGTGCAAATCACGGCTATGCAAAAGAGTCCTAACAATCCTAAAGACTGCGGTCTTAGGGAAGTAAGGGTCGAATCCACAGGGAGGAACGTTATCTTCTATGTAAGTTTTATGTCAATTAAAGTAAAAGGGGTTTAAGAATTAGGCGAAATCACCGAAAACCACCCTTATAATGACCTATATTGTTACAAGCCACCCATTATACTTGAAATTATCGAAAACCACCTTTATAATTTGTCTTGTTAAAAATGAACCACCCATCTTCACTTTTCCGTCAATTGTCGTTAAGTGCATGGGTTTCTTTTTTTTTCAGTTTTCTTTTTATTCAAAGGGTTAATTTAAAAACAAACTTAATAATAAAAACTAAAAAAATCTAATCTAATTAGTTTAATTTGTAGAACTGACCGGCAAACCCTAAACTAGAGTTGCAGTAGTGGAGCAAGCATTTAATTCAAGTGAACGAGCAATTAAATTGGGCAAATTCACAAATTAGGACTGCAACCAGCAATCGAAAGTGTTGTGTATGGAGTCTCCTAAAGTTGAGAAATCAGTTGGGTTTTGGGTCGGCGTTTTTCGAGCAAATAAGGATTAGTGTCAATTGAAGGAAGGGCTTTTTGGGAGAAATTGAAAATTGCGGTCTAGTAGAAAATGAGTTTTCTACAAACCTAATGAAAATTGTTGAAAATTGGAGCCCTGGTTGAGTTTGATCGATGATGAGATATGCGTCAATTCTAAAAATCTAATTACTATGTATAATATTTTTGTTTTTATAATTATGTTTTAAAATTAAGCTTTTATTGAAGTAATAAAGAGAAAAGTGAAAAAATCCAAGCAGTTAACGACCTTTGAAGGAAAAGTGGAGATGTGTGGTTGGTTTTTAACGGGACGAGTTATAAGGGTGGTTTATGATAATTTCAAATAGAGTGGGTGGTTTGTAACAATACAGGCCATTATAAGGGTGGTTTTCGGTGATTTCCTCTAAGAATTAAACAACTATCTAGAATGCAAAACTAACAAAACAATAAAAATTTGGGTTTTATCAATTTAGGGAAAACACTTAGTCAACCAGAGATCCACATTCGTATGATAAGTTGATCATAGATTCACTCAATATCGCATGCATATGGAATTCCAATTCCTTTTCAAAGATAATTAATAGCACAACCAGATACTATCAATCCTAACTAATTAAATAATCCCGAAACTATCAAGATTCAATTCAAAAGCAGCATGAAGAATAGGAGTATAATCAGGATACAATTCTAGCATAAAACAACCGACTTTTATACTAGAATGCAATTTAACTCTCTTCTACAATAGACTAGCACAATCAGTTACTAGTACAATGTAGGTTGCTACTATGAAATAGAGAAACTCGGCCAGTAATTTCTCTAAATCTAGCAATTGAGATTCAATAACAACAACCCTAGAAATTGTTGAAATCAATCACATAAACAATTCAATCAAGAGAGTAAAATATTTCCATGCAATAGATAAAGAGTAGAAATCTCACAACTAAAAGTCAAAACGAAGCTTCAAACTGTCTGACTAAGCAAAAGGGCTTAGTTCTCCATGAAAAGCTAAAAACTCTAAAAGGAAAATATGATAATAGTGTATGAATGAGAGATGCAACTCTCTAAAACCTAATATATCAAACTAGGTCTAAAACTATATCCCAAAAATATAATATCTCGGAATAATACTGATAGAAAAGGAGTCAATCACAACATAACACGTGGCAAATAAAGATCTTCGTGGCTGTCAGGGGCGGCGGGCGCCGCTGGGTTGGCGACGGGTGCCGCCAGCACCTCGGTTCAAAACTCAAGTCACACTTCGGGGGCTGTTTTGACTCACTTCGAGTTGGAATTTGGACTCGGGGTAAAAACATGAATTGTAGCTCTTTGAATTATCTTTCCAATGATATCAAACTCAACTTGATAAGACCAATATATCTCCCGAACGAGCTCTCAAAAGACATAGGTGTTGAACCAATAACTCCAATGGATGGCCCGAATTCAAGCGTTCTTCTCTCGTTTCCATTCCTTTCACACTTGTTCACTTTAAGACTTGTAAAACAACATAGAACAAGTGCAAAAACCCAAAACTCCTAGACACTCTAAGACACTAAAGAAACTAACTAAAACTACCTAAAAACAAAGCAAATGAAACGGAAACATGCATTCTAAACACTACCTATATGCAAGTTATCAACAGAGGTATGATTGGATCATTGCTCTATCTTACAACAAGTAGACCAGATATTGTGTTTGGACTGTGCCTATGTGCTAGATTTCAAGCTGATCCAAGAGAGTCCCACTTGAAAGCTGTTAAGAGAATCATTCGGTATCTTAATGGGACTGACAATCTATGTTTATGGTATCCAAGAGGATTTGATTTTGAGCTTGTTGGCTACACAAATGCAGATTTTGCTGGAAATAAGGTTGATAGAAAAAAGGTTGATAGAAAAAGCACGTCCGGCATGGCTCAGTTTCTTGGACCTTGTCTTGTATCATGGGGATCTAGAAAGCAAAATTCGGTGGCCCTATCAACGGCGAAAGCAGAGTATATTGCAGTTGCAGCGTGTTGCTCACAACTCTTATGGATTAAGCAATAAGTCAGTGACTATGGTGTGAAGTGTGGGTCAGTGCCTATACTATGTGACAACACTGGTGCAATCAACATCTCAAAGAATTTGATGCAACACTCAAAGACAAAGCATATCGAGATAAGGCACCACTTTCTTTGAGATTGTGTTGAAAAAGGCATGGTCACTATGAAATTCTGTAGAACAAGTGATCAAAGAGCAGACATCTTCACAAAGGCCTTAAATCGTGAACCCTTTGAACAAATCTAGATGGAATTAGGTATGATCTCTCTTCAATGATTTATTTCCCTACATGAATACCCTCGATGATTGACTAGAATTGATTGTTTTGCATATGCTTTGAGATCATGCTTTTATGGTATAATTCTTAACATACTTGATAGACATCATACTTAGGAAACTCCATGCATTTGACTTGTCGGTGACTTCTACTACATTCAATATGTAATGCAATCTTTTTGAGCTCTTTGTTTTAGCCCAAAAGAATCAACCTGATGATCCTAACCCTCATTACAAGCCCAAATGATGGTTGATTCTAATGCCTGTCCCTGACCTATCATGTTTTGAGAGTCTCTATAAGCCCTATTTGATCTTTCTTTATAAAACGGAGACTTATCATCATGATTGAAAAATCCTCAAAAATTATGCTTCATACTTGGTTTGCTTTGGCATTTCCTGTGCAATCCCAACGCCAAGTAAGTTCTTTAAAAGAGAAGGTCATGGACTGTGCAAATGTCATGGTAGATATGTTGAGATGAGAAAACAAGATTTGATGGTTGCCGACTTGATCAAGGTCAGTGACTGTAATTTCTGGCGTGAGAAAAAGATCATGGCTCAACAATATCTTTTGAACTTGGAAAGTTTATTTCAATAAGGAGGAAAGAGAAGATCTTGTGATTTGACAACTTTCTTAATGATGGAAGTGAACTTCTTTATTATACTCCAACCATCAAAACAAAAAGGTACGCTTTTTCTCAAATCTTCCTTTCACTCTCTCAACTTCTACTCTCTCTCTCTCTCTCTCGAACTCAAAACCTCGAACCTTCAAACTCCCTCAATGGTGTCTCCCTCCAACAACTCAAACATCTCTGCCTCTTCCAATACCCAAGCCGAAAGTTCTGAATCGGAAAAGAAGAAGATTCTCACCTTGTTTGGCGATGATTTTCTCCGAGCCCTTTTGTTCGGGGAATCATCTTCCCCAACCGTTATCCCAACCATCATTGAAACATCACCTCTGAACCCCACTTCTCCACAAAACCAGAATCCAAACCCTTCTCCTCCAAGATCAACTCCCTCATCTCCCATTACCACTGAGAAATCCCAAAATCCTCCATCCCCTCAAATTGAAACCAAAACCCTAACCCTCTCACCGGAGTTTGCAAAACCGCGCCAAATGGCACAACCGGTGGTTCTTCTAGAAACCGGTGACTCTCCTGTACCCAAACCCTCTGAACAAGAGACTGTAGAGGAAGAGAGAGTGAAGACTCCAAATTTGGAGTCAATGGAATTTGAGAAAACAACGAAGGTTTTCGGGTCTTTTGAGGAAGGAAAAGAAGAAGAGGTTGCGGATGCTGAAGTAGAAGGCACACAAGAGCGTGCCAAGACAGAGGAGAACCAACTGCTATCTCCAGATGATCAAGTAAAGGCTGTCAATGACTCTCCAAAAGTCATTGACACAAACACTGGGTGGAAAATGTCGACAAGGGATCTGACAAGGACATCTCCCAAAAGGAACCCACTGAAACTTCTGAAGAAGGTACACGCTCTGATCCCATCTTGGTCTCTAAGAAATCCAATTTTGGTGATTCAGTTAAGAGGAATTTAGAAAAGGATCTGTTTGGGGATGACTCTAATTTGCTTAAGGAGGATAAAATTGAAATGCCTCCTCCTTTCCGCCCTAAGACTAGATCAGCAAGTGCTAGAGCATCGGCTGTGGCTTTTAAAGCCAAGAAGGGCAAGGGGTTGGGAACCCCTGAGGCTGCCTCAGAGGGAGGTGACTCTTCTTTCTAGGGCTGAGCACGCTTCGGTTCAAACCGAAATTTTAAGCCGAACCAACCGAACCGAACCGAAACCGAAATAGTTCGGTTCGGTTCTCGGTTTAAGAATTTTCTAAATTTCGGTTTCGGTTCGGTTCGGTTTCGGTTCGGTTCGGTTTCGGTTCGGTTCCGTTTCGGTTCGGTTTTCGGTTAAATTTCGGTTCGGTTCAAATTTTCCAAAGAATAACCTACTATTTATGTAAAACCGACAAAAACCGAAACCGAACCGAACCGAATCAATTCGGTTCGGTTTTTGGTTCACATAAAATGGAATTTCGGTTTTCAGTTCGATTCGGTTTTTGTCGGTTCGGTTCGGTTTTGAACCGATGCTCAGCCCTACTTCTTTCTCTAAGAAGGTTACTAGGAAGAAAAGGGGGAGATCTCCTAAATCTGTTGTTGGGTCTAGCAAGAAGAGTAGGAAAACCAGTGTGAGTATAGACATGTCGTCTAGGGAGTTTACTAAGGATCTGCTGTGGGAAAAAAAAATTCTTAAAGGAGTTCAAACTAACAAAGGTCACCGACTGGCTGAAAAAGCAGAAATGGGATAAGTTGGTGCAGGGGGAGCATCAATACAATCCTCTGATGGTTAAGATGTTCTATGAGAATCTTATGATTGAGGATACAAGGAATATGACTATAGGGAGGTACATGATTGATAAGAAGACGTACTCCTTCACTAGCAAGGATGTAAGTGACATTCTGGAGATTCCTCATGAAGGTTTTGTAGAGTACTACAAAGGAGGTTTGCCTGAAGGGTCGATGACCGTGAGATCATCAGAACTGTCACTGACAACGATGATAATTTCACCAGTCCCTATCTGGTCAACAAGATGGGAATTGAGAAGAAGGTGATGTTCAATTACCTCATTATCAATATGATTCCAAGGGAACTCAAAAGGAATGCTGCCTCCATTCAAGATTTGCTAGTCATTGACAAGATTATCAAGGGGAAGAGGTTAACATGCCATGTCTGATGATGCTTCACATGAACCATGTGCTTCAAACTGCTAAGCATGCCCTTCCTTATGGCATGTTGATTGCTTTGATGATGTATGAGCATAAGGTTTATGTGGATAATGGTGACGTCCTCAACACCAGAGTTCTTAACAAAGAAATGATCAAAAAGTTTGGATGGAATTGGGTTGATGGACAATGGGTGTCGAAGTCATCCGAGGTCAGTGATGTTCGCATTTATAGTTTTTGATAGGTTTTCTTTACTTATTAGGTTTAGTTTTGTTTAGTTTAGGTTTAGTTTTGAGTAATTTTAGTTAGTTTTGCATAATTCTGTGAAAAGAGTGGAATCTACGCTATTTTGTGAATTTTGCAGATTTTAGCGAGGAAAGGAGCTAAATGGAGCTGAATTTGGAGCATTGCAGCGAAGGACGGAGGAGTGCAAGAATGAAGAAGTCGAAGCTCGAGAGTACAAGAAGAAATGTCGAAGAAAACAAACCCCAGACTCGTTAACGAGGCTGTGAAGGGTCGTTAACGAGGTCACGAAGAGAAAGATTTCGAGTATTATTTTTATTATTAACCGATCCTGAGCGGGAATTTATTTCCGTGTCGGTTGAGTATCTGTTTAGAATCTTTTTGGGGTTGCTAGAATATGTATTTTAGGGTTTTCTAGATTTTATTTCTATCTTTTAGAGATTGTTTCTATCTTTTTAGGAAAGTTTTTATCTTTTAGCATTTTTAGTTTTTTAGGTTTTCTAGTATAAATACCTTTCTATCTAGCATAGGAAGAGGGGGGCTTGATTTGGAGAAGATTTTGAGGAAGGCCGAAGGAGAGAGAATCGGATCGGAAGTCGGTGACGAGGTTCGGTAGACGACAATTGCCGAGTTCGTTGATCGTATTTGTGGTTCGGTGTATGTTTTTCGGGTTTTCTTCTGGATCTTTGTAAGACAATATTTTTGTTATTAATTTAAGTTTGGGTTTTGTTTCAATGTTTGTTTTTATTGAAGTTTTTAGTTTCTTAGTCATGATTTGTGAGTAGTTTATTTTTCTAGGGTCGGGGTTAAGCCCGGCATAGTCGAGCATGTTTGATGAGTAAGATTGTGTGATGTGAATGCCTTTTATCTTTTATTGAGATTGTTTGTTGTGCTTAATACCAAAACGAATGTTGAGGTAATTTGAGTTTTAACTTGATTGAAAGAGAAAGTTAGTAACTTGAAGGTTGATATTGTTTGAAAACGAAAGTTTCAAGCTTTAGATCCAAAACAAGCAATTGAGTGAGTTAGTTTATGAAAATAGATTAATTTACTTGTTAAGTCGACGAAAGTTGATGACTCTATCTATTTAAAGGCATAATCTTATCTTCTTACGAATTCTTAAGCTTGGCTATGTTGTGGTGTCCCTTGTCCTAGATTTTTGTTTTAATTGAATTATTTCTGGTGAATTTCCGTTGCTGAGTACTTGCCTCGGTACCGAACTTTAATTAGAATTTAATTAGGTCAGTTAGTATTTTTGTCTTCGGTGGCTCGGTAACGATCCTAACAAGGTCGTTAACGAGGCATCTCGTGAGTGTTTTGTTTGATTTTGTTTGATTTTTATTAGATTGATAGACAAACAACCTTGCTTCCTGTGGAACGATCCTGACTCCACTGTACTCAGCGGGGTCTTGACTTACAAATTTATTTGTTGGCCGAGAAACCCTCTCAACAAATTGGCGCCGTTGTCGGGGAAGCAACGAGTTGTTAGTTTATCTTCGGGATCGGGAATAGCCCGACCCCGTTTTTGTTTTTAATCTTTGTTTTCTTTGTTTGTTTTCTCAGTGTATGCCGGTAGGACGAAGAAGGCTTCAGTTTGATAACTCTAGTTATTACCCAGAACCAGAACGTTCCCTGCACCGTCGACTCCGAGAAAACCGAGCCATGGCCACAACAGAAGAGATGGATCGAGAGTTAGAGATCCTCCGGACCCAGATGGAGGCACTAAAAGCCAAAAAGGACGGCGCAGACGCAGACAAGGCTTGACTGCAAGAAGAGCTAAATGCCTATCCAAGGAATGCCAAGCAATACATGCATCCGGAACTGAGGGTGCCAGAATCTCCTATTGTGCTTCATGCGATAGAGAAACCTTTTGAGATCAAGTCTTAATTTATATCCTTAATCAAACGGGCTCAGTTTGAAGGGAAACCTGCAGAGTGCCCTATGGAACATATTAGAAATTTTCTTGATTTATGTGACACCATAGCTGCTGAAGGTGTCTCGTTAGAATATGTTCTGTTAAAAGTTTTTAGATGGTCACTCACTGGAAAGGCCCTGAACTGGTTAGAGAGCCTACCATCTAAGTCTACCAGGACTTGGAAAGCTTTGTATGATCAATTTCTTACAAAGTTTTTCCCCCCTGCTAAGACAACGGAGTTAAGGAAACGCATCACCTCTTATCACCAGTTGCCTAATGAAACATTTGTTGAAACATGGGAAAGATTCAAAGAGATGCTTAGACAGTGCCCTACTCATGGGCAACCTGTATATGTATTGCAAGAAATCTTTTTCCAGGGTATCAACGTGGAGACCAAGAACCGCATCAACACGCATACTGCGTGCGGTTTTATAGAGATGAACCCGACAGAGGCGTGGGAGCTGTTGGACAAGCTGGCGAATTACGATGCTATGTACGGAACCCAGCAGGCTCCACAAACTCAAAAACGTCTCTATGTGCCCAACCGAGATGAAGTTGACCCAGATGTTAAAATTCAATTTTTACAAGATGAGGTCAACCGTCTGAGGAAACAGGTAAGTTTTCTGAAATCCTCTCAATCATGTCAAGAATGTGGTTCTTCTGCGCATAGTACTTCTGCTTGCACTAACATTGAGCAGTTTAGAACCGCTGAGACAATAGCTGAGATGAATTACATGAGAGAACCCTACAGGAACCAACCTAATTATAATGACAGGTCAAACAACTACCAACCATGGGGCAATCAGAATACAAATCAAAATTACGCAGGGCCCCCACAGGATAGATGACCTGCACCATATCGACCTCCAGGCCATCAAGAGACACCATCATGGGTTCAGGAAATTAAAGAGAGCATCAACGGAGTGAACAAAAAAGTTGATGACGTTCAAGCCAAGCTGAACCGACAGGATAAAAGATGGGGAGAGTTCGATATTTGGAAGAGGAGCGTTGATTCCCAACTAGGAGACCTTGCTGCACGGATTCCAAGACCACAAGGGCAACTCCCGGGCCGTCCCGAGGAGAACCCTAGAGGCCAAATAGCAGCGGTGCACCTCCGAAGTGGGAAGACACTACCGGAAAGAATTCAAGCTGAAGAGAAGGAGGAAAGAGACCTCGCTAACCAGCTCGTTAACGAGCCAACGAGAGATAGTACCGAGCCTACAAGCCAGAATGACGAGGCTCAGAGGATTCTTGACGATCCTACCTCAGGTAAGTTCTCTAAACCGAGCCTTCCTCTCAATCCCAGGTTAGTTAACGACCCCACCAGGGTCGGTAACGACCCGCCGAGGACATCAATCGACCCTAGTGTCGACCCGGTACTCTCACCTCTCGAGCCTAACTTGGTTCCGAGAATGGTGAAATCTCTTCCATTTCCAACTAAGAAATCTATGGACTCTACTGAGAGTAAGTTCAAGCGTTTCGTTAAGATTCTTCAGGGCATTAATATTTCCATCCCATTCGCTGAGGCCCTAAGCGAAATGTCGGCTTACACAAAAATTTTGAAGGATATTCTTAGCAGGAAAAGGTCCATTACAGAGCTGCAGGATGAAGTCAGATCGATAGCTCTACCAGAAAAGCTGGGAGATCCCGGGAGGTTTGCAATCACAATCGGCATAGGCAACCACAAGTTCAAAGCTTTATGCGATCTTGGTGTCAGTGCTAGTCTTGTTCCGCTCTCAATCTGGTCTAGAGCAAATATGGGACCATTAGAGCCCGTTAACATGCGGCTTTATATGGCAGACGGATCTTGCATCAAACCAACAGGGCTGCTAGAAGACTTCCCAGTTCAAGTGGGCAATTTCTTCGTTCCTAATGACTTCATCGTTATGACAATGCCCGAAGATCCAGTTGTGCCTATTATTTTGGGAAGACCATTCCTTGCTACAGCAGGAGCCATAATCGATGTTAGGAGAGGACTCCTAACTTTCGAAATTGGGGACGAGGTGACGGAATTCCGATTCAAACAATCCAGTGAATCCGACAAAGCTGAAGTCAAGATGCTCTATACCCATGAGGAGATCATTGAATGCGGAGACCCTATAGGAAGACCAGCATATGATGGTGAAATGACAGGGCAAAGATGGGCAGAAATAACCACTGCAGTTTCAGTAACGAGTCCTCCAGCATCGTTACCGATTCTCCTGACAGAAGACGCAAGCTCGTTAACGACCCACTCAGGTTCGTTAACGACCCTAGCCGAAGATGGCGAGATTTCAGCTTTTGAATGCTTTGAGGAAGTGTTGAAGACGGAACCTGAAGAGCCGATTCTAATCCCTGTTGAACCGTCCCCAACACTTAAACCTTTGCCAGATTCCCTCAGGTATGAATTCCTCGGTCCTAATTCTACTCTTCCTGTCATCATTAATGCTGGATTAAAAGGTGAAGAAGTAGGAAAACTCCTGAATGTGCTTAGGATGCATAGAAAAGCCATAGGCTACTCTCTAGAAGATATAACTGGCATATCCCCTTCTCTTTGCATGCATAGGATTTACATGGAGGACAATCATAAACCCACCATAGAGCATCAATGTAGATTAAATCCTAATATGAAGGATGTAGTTAAAACGGAAGTTATTAAATTACTTGATGCAGGGATCGTATTTCCTATTTCAGACATCCAATGGGTGAGTCCGGTCCATGTAGTCCCTAAGAAAGGGGGGATGACTGTGATAGAAAATGAAAAGGGAGAGCTTATTCCGACTAGAACCACCACTAGTTGGAGAATGTGCATTGATTATAGGAAGCTCAATAGTGCTACTAGAAAAGATCATTTTCCGCTTCCTTTCATAGATCAGGTTTTAGAACGCTTAGCCCAGCATGATTACTTCTGTTATTTAGATGGCTATAGCGGCTTTTGGCAGATTCCCATTCATCCTGATGACCAAGGGAAAACAACCTTTACATGTCCCTATGGAACCTTTGCTTACAAAAGAATGCCATTTGGGCTTTGCAATGCCCCTGCTACTTTTCAAAGATGTATGATGGCTATTTTTTCAGATATGATAGAGGACATTGTAGAAGTTTTTATGGATGACTTTTCTGTTTATGGGTTCTTCATTTGATTCATGTCTTGCTAACCTTGCACGAGTGCTTAAGAGTTGTGAAGAAACCAATCTTGTACTTAATTGGGAAAAATGTCATTTTATGGTTCAAGAGGGGATAGTACTAGGACACCTTGTCTCTAAAAGAGGGATAGAAGTAGATAAGGCGAAAACTGAGCTTATTGAAAAACTACCTCCTCCCTCTTCTGTACAAGACATTAGGAGTTTTTTAGGGCATGCTGACTTTTACAGGCGATTTATTCAGGATTTTTCTAAGATAGCTAAACCTTTGACTAACCTACTAATGAAAGATGTAGTGTTTGAGCTGTCTCCAGAATGTCTTGAAGCATTTTACAGGTTAAGAGTTGCCCTTGTGTCCGCCCCCATCATGCAGTCCCCTGACTGGACATTACCCTTTGAGATCATGTGCGATGCCAGTGACTATGCAGTTGGCGCGGTCTTAGGGCAACGGAAGGACAAGAAACTCCACGCCATTTACTACGCCAGTAAGACGCTGGATGAGGCGCAGAGTAAGTATACCACAACGGAGAAGGAATTCCTTGTTGTGGTATTTGCCTTTGAAAAATGCCGATCCTATCTTGTTGGATCCAAAGTGATTGTTTATACTGTCCATGAGGCCGTTAGATACTTAATGGCTAAAAAAGATGCCAAACCTAGATTGCTTCGTTGGATGCTCTTGTTGCAGGAATTTGATCATGAAATAAGAGACAAAAAAGGAGCAGAAAATCTAGTGGCGGATCACTTGTCCAGGTTGCCAGTTGAGCATATCACCGAGTCCAATAATGAGGTATTAATAAATGATTCCAGACCCGACGAACACCTCCTGCTGAATGAAGTCGAACTCTACAAGACCCTCGTTACCGACCCCTTCAGGATCGTTAACGAGGTGTCAAGGCTGGAAGACACAAATAAAAAGGGAATATGTTCAGATTGGGTCGACAATCAAGCCAATGGGGTCGTTACTAAGCTACGGGAGGTCGGTACCAAGGTCAATATATGGAAGCCTAGCTCGTTAACGACCCACCCAGGTAAGATTTCTGAACCTAAGTCTTCTCAATTAAAATTCACCCCCTCTCCTTCTTCAATTTCTTCTTCCTCAATATCAATCCATGCTATTAGAGGGCCAAAAGCTCCTTGGTTTGCGGATTTCGCTAACTATCTTGTAGGAGGCGTAATTCCCGAGGGCCTTACCCCACAAAAGAAGAATAAATTTCTCCATGATGTAAAACAATACTATTGGGGCGATCCCTACTTGTTTAAACAAGGAAGCGATCACCTCTTTAGGCGTTGTATCCCAGAGGAGGAGATTGAAAACGTGATCCGTCAATGTCACACACTTCCAACTGGAGGTCATGCAAAAGGATTCAAGACTACTGCGAAGATTCTTCAAAGTGGTCTCTATTGGCCCACCATGTTCAAAGATGTGCAAGCTTATGTGACAGCATGTGATGGATGTCAACGCTCAGGCAACATAACTTGGAGACATGAAAATCCACTAACTGGGATATTAGAAGTTGAGCTATTTGATGTATGGGGCATTGATTTCATGGGACCATTTCCCACCTCAGGACCCTACAAGTACATCCTAGTTGTGGTTGATTATGTTTCCAAGTGGGTGGAGGCTGTTGCTACAAGGACTAACGACGCCAAGACTGTTGCTAAATTCATCAAGACTAACATTTTCCCCAGATTCGGCGTTCCAAGAGTCCTTATCAGTGATGGTGGCTCCCATTTCATTGAGCGAAGTTTTGAAGCCCTTTTGGCTAAGTATGGGGTATCTCATCGGGTGGCAACACCCTATCACCCCCAAATAAGTGGCCAGGTTGAAGTTTCAAATAGGCAAATAAAGAGCATATTGGAGAAGACAGTTTCCCGTTCTAGAAAGGATTGATCCTCCAAATTGGATGACGCTCTATGGGCATATAGGTCAGCATACAAGACGCCTCTACGCACCACCCCCTATAATCTAGTGTATGGCAAGGCATGTCATTTACCGGTCGAAATGGAGCATAAGGCATTATGGGCTCTCAAGGAGCTCAACATGAACCTCGACGCGGCTGGAGCAAAAAGATTCATGGACTTGCAAGCATTAGAAGAATTGAGGCTGAAGGCGTACGAAAATGCTGAAATCTACAAGGAGCGCACCAAAAGGTGGCATGATCGGAAATTGGTGCCCAAAACTTACCACATCGGCGATAAGGTACTTCTCTTCAACTCTAGACTCCGATTATTCCCAGGAAAGCTAAGGACACGATGGAGTGGGCCATTTGTGGTTCATCACATTTATCCTCACGGAGCAGTAGAGTTGACTGATAACCGAGGCGTCATTTTCAAAGTTAATGGACACCGGTTGAAGAAATTCCATGAGCAGCCTGATCCGGATGAAGAGATAAGAGTCACCATGGCTCTCACACCACAAGATTAGCAAGTGAGCTCGTCGGGCTAACGACGTTAAACATAGCGCTTACGGGAGGCAACCCGCTTTTTAGAATAGGTCTAGTTTATTTTATTTTTCTCTTTTTCTTTTTAGATTATTTCTTAGCTTTCTTTTATTTTTCTTTTTTAGTTTTAAATAGGATAGAAATTAGATTTTTTTGAGCTAACAAGATTTCAGGAAAAAAGGGGTCGAAAAATCACTCAAGAAGGCCACGGTGGCTCGTTAACGACCCACCCAAGGTGGTTAACGACCCGGTTCGGAAGACCCGATTCGTCACAATGCGGGGCAGGTAAGTAATTCTAACCTACTCTATCTTTTTAACCCTAGCCGCCGCCCCCTTCTACCCATTACCCCTCCTATAAAAACCTTTCTACCCCTCCCAAAATTCTACCACAATCCCTTCAAAATTCACTCTCAAAACCCAAAACTCTCTCAATCCCTCTCCTTTCTCTCCCACCGAGTCGGAATTCCCACGCTAACGACCACCAGAGACGCCATCGTTACCGGAGTTCGGAAGCCTCCCACCGTCGACGCCGAGCTCATTAACTACCCCGATTCCGACCCTTGTTCTTTAAATTCTCGGTTCTCTGGTATGATTTCTAAACCCTTGCTTGAAATTGCATGATTGATTATCTATAGGGTTAAATTTCATATCTTGAATCATGATTCTTAGGGAGATCGATGAGCATGCTTAAATTCCGTTCTAAAAATTCTTGATTGTGCTTAGTTGTTCATGTTTTAGGAAAGATTATTCATGTTAGATTAGCTATTGTAACCCCTTAGTTAGGAAAGCATGAATTTTTCTTGTTCTAGATCTAAAAAGTTCGAACTTTGCATGTCAAAATTCCGAGAAAATTTTAGCATGTTCGTGATGGGTAATTGAGTAAGTATGGGGTGCTTATACCATATGGGGGATTTGTGGAAAATAATAGAAGATTGAATGCTTGATTTGTGCTGATTAGAGGTAGATTTAATTTCGGAACATACTGGTTTTGCTCACGGCGGGTCGTTAACGACCCACCCAGGCTCGTTAACGACCCTGCACTTCATCATTGATCGATCCGAGCCCAGAATCGTGAACGACCCAATTGGGCAGTTTACGAATAATTCCGAGGTTAATTTTGAGACCAAGTATGGGGTCTCGTACCTATTATTTTTGAGTGGATCTTATCTTGAAAATTTTTCAATTATTTTGTAGGATCCATGGCTAGTTCAAGCAGACCCGCTACCCGAGCCCAAAAGAAGAGGAGGAACCACAGGTCTCCATCTCCACCCCGGGTGGATGATGTGATTTTGAGCAGTCAAAGCCAAGTACGGCGCTACCGGGATTTTTTGGAGAAGGATCATTACACCCGATGGTTCTCGAAGTCTAGCGCCGTCTCGACGGGCATCTACACGGATGTCAAGGACGCCTTTGTCATCCTTGGGCCCGCCCACCTATTGAAGCAAGAGAGCTTGCCACATTACCCGACCCTCACATCCGAGTTCTTGGCCACTTTGGAGACCAACTTCTCGACGAAGACCTCGACGGGACGTATTCGGTTCCGGCTCGGTAACGAGGACCGTGACTTCACCATGGCGGAGTTCAATGCAATTTTGGAGCTCCCAAACCCAACGAGGGACTATAGCTTGAAGGACTACCGAGTAACCCGCACTTGGAGCTACATCACCGAAGAGGTTCAATCCTCTACCACGGCGCTATCCGGGGCAAACATAGTCAACCCCATCTTCCGGATTATCTTGAGAGTCCTCGCCGCAACATTTTGGCCGAAGAGGGAGTTGAACCGGTCTACAAGGACGGAGGTCGCTTGCTTCCGCACCATTCTCTTTGAGGAGCCCGGCCCCTTGAATTTGGGGTACGAATGGCTCTACTATGTCGAGAAGTCCACCAAGTCCAAGGAGGTGTGGTGTGGCAATTTGGTTAGCCTCTTGGCTAAGAATCTCGGAGTTGATCTCACCCGCTACACACCGGCCCACGCCCAACTCCTCAACAAGAATTATTGGTATAGTTTCGGGATTTTCGCACAAGCCGAGGGAGGCTACAAGGTGAAGGTGCAAGATCGACTAGTCATACCTTCCCTCGACATGTACGAGCTACTCTATGTACCAAATTGGTACGAAGTGTGGACGGGACATCCCTACCCTTTGGAGCCAAAACCGGAGGACGAGCTCTCGCTTAGGCCTTGTGAGACCCGGTTTGAGCGGGACGACGTGGATGAATATGAAGAAGAAGAAGAGCAAGAGGATACCGAGGTAGTAGGCAATGACCCCGAAGAAGTCGACACCGAGGGAGGCACTGAGGAGCTCAACTTTGAAGAAGAAGACATGGACACGGAGGTGTTAGGCGGCCACATCTTCGTTGACGAGCCCACCAGGGTCGTTAACGACCACTTCCAGCCACCACCCAACACTGTTAATGAGGCACCCAACTTCGTTAACGAGGTGCCGAGAGCCCCTATCGACCCACCACCAGCTCCTGTCGACCCTCATGCTTATGGCTTAATGTCTTACAACCCGGTGATGTATCAAGATCATTTTCAGCCTCACTACCCACCACCTCCTCAGCCCGAGTACTTAGGATCGAGTATACCACCACCATGGGCCGAGGATCTTTCTGCACGGATGCAGCAGCTTCACCTCCAGACGGATCACATTCATCGGAGGATGGATAGATGGGAAACTGTCTATTCCGCTCGTATGTCGATGGAGGACGAGAGGCAGCGTCAGAGAGAGGCGGATGATGCTGAGCGTTGGAGGACTATGTACGAATTCATGGGGAACTTTGAGCACTACTTTCCTCCACCGAACCGTTGATTCAAGCTCAAGATGAAGTTCTCTTTCCTTGTTTCCACTTTTGTAAGTTTTATGTTTTTCTTTTTCTTTTTTTTTTAATTTTTTGTTTTCTTTTCTATTTCTTTTCCCTCTTCTTCTTATTTTCCTTACAGTGGGGACACTGTAATTTTAAGTATGGGGTGGGAAGAAAGTAGAAAAATTATGTCCTAGGTTTTTTTGTGTTCTATGTAGTTGTTATTTCTTTTAAATCGAAAAAACCAAAAAAATTAAAAAAATATTGAAAAAAATCCAAAAAAAAGTTCAAAATTGATAGATATCCCTTCTTAAGTTCTATGATAGAAATCACTAGCTTAATCATATAATTCCTTGCAAACATGTCTTTGAAAGTATATCCGGATTCTTAAAATTGAAATTATTGTTTTTAGAAGAGAATAGCACTTGATGAAATTGAGCACATATACTTTATAGCATAGATGATGTAATCCAACAAAAATCTACCTTGTGAGTATTTTTGGCCTTATAGGGAGAACATTTATAAATCCCTCTTCTTTTCTTGTGCGATTACTCTCTTTATGCATATTATCTCTTGGAATTGTGATGGTTATCTATTTCTTGAGACCCTTATAAGATTTATAGTTCATTACTTGTGCAGATCATATGATGGAGAACTTTGTTTTTTATGAGCCCTATTATTCCCTATCTACCTTTACATTATTCCTTCTTTTTGATAACCAATTCTGGCCTGAAACCTTTTTATTTTTAGCTCCACAAAAATTATTCCCTAGCCGAGATAAGCTTGACCCTATCCGGGAGTTAGGACTTAGATTGGAGAGGTAAAAGTTTTGTGCTTTGTTGAAAAGAAAAGAGTTTATGTTTGCTTTAATTGAAGGGTTTTTGGGAAGGGTAGATTGGAAGTCTCTTGTTATTACATGTAAGAAAGGTCTCTTGATAGAAAATTGCACACAATAAAGTTTTGATGGATGTAGTGAAGTGAAAAGAAGAAAAGGATGTATACGGTGGATCGTTAACGACCCTGATGTGGGTTCGTTAACGAGGCAGCGAGTAAATAAAAAAAAAAGAGAAAAAAAAAGAAGAAAGAAGGAAGAAGTTACAGTGCATTTGTGTTTATGGATAATATCAAGAGATTCTTTTATTTTGGATATGAGACTTTCTAGGATGATAAAAGGGTGAGTGAAAATGAGTGTGCATGAAGAAAAGTGAGTTTGGTATGTTGTTTTATGAAGTTTTTGGTGAGATGTGAGTTGTTTTTAGGAGTCTTTAATTCCCGGATATTATTAGCACCACATGACCAAAATATTTTCCACGCCCTATTGTTATTACCAAGCCCCATTACAACCCGACCGAATGGAAGCTTCTATGAAGTTTTTCATTGAGCCTATGTTCTCTTGATGATTTTTGCTTGTTTTGACAAATCTTGGGTGGAGAGTATTGGTGATATAAGTTCCAATTTCTATGAGTTTTTGTATAATAGATGAGTTGAGAGATTGAATTTATAAGCCTAAACACTTGAGAGTTGAGTGAAACACATTATATCCCTTGAGAGGTTGGATTGTATTATTTTATGTCTATTTAAGTGCATATATGTGTGAGGATGTTAATAATCTTTTGCTATAATTTTCTTATATGTAGATGTTGTTTTTTAGAAGATGGCTATGTCTTGATGAGCATGATTGTTTTGGTTTTGGTTAGTGTCTTGTTTATTGCTTGAGGACAAGCAAGTCTAAGTATGGGGTATTTTGATGTTCGCATTTTTAGTATAGTTTTTGCTAGGTTTTCTTTACTTATTAGGTTTAGTTTTGTTTAGTTTAGGTTTAGTTTTAAGTATTTTTAGTTAGTTTTGCATAATTTTGTGAAAAGAGTGGAATCTACGCTATTTTGTGAATTTTGCAGATTTTAGCGAGGAAAGGAGCTAAATGGAGCTGAATTTGGAGCATTGCAGCGAAGGACGGAGGAGTGCAAGATTGAAGAAGTCGAAGCTCGAGAGTACAAGAAGAAGTGTCGAAGAAAACAAACCCCAGGCTCGTTAACGAGGCTGTGAAAGGTCGTTAACGAGGTCACGAAGAGAAAGATTTCGAGTATTATTTTTATTATTAACCGATCCTGAGCGGGAATTTATTTCTGTTTCGGTTGAGTATCTTTTTAGAATCTTTTTGGGGTTGCTAGAATATGTATTTTAGGGTTTAATATCTTTCTAGATTTTATTTCTATCTTTTAGAGATTGTTTCTATCTTTTTAGGAAAGTTTTTATCTTTTAGCCTTTTTAGTTTTTTAGGTTTTCTAGTATAAATACCTTTGTATCTAGCATAGGAAGAGGGGGGCTTGATTTGGAGAAGATTTTGAGGAAGGCCGAAGGAGAGAGAATCGGATTGGAAGTCGGTGACGAGGTTCGGTAGACGACAATTGCCGAGTTCGTTGATCGTATTTGTGGTTCGGTGTATGTTTTTCGGGTTTTCTTCTGGATCTTTGTAAGACAATATTTTTGTTATTAATTTAAGTTTGGGTTTTGTTTCAATGTTTGTTTTTATTGAAGTTTTTAGTTTCTTAGTCATGATTTGTGAGTAGTTTATTTTTCTAGGGTCGGGGTTAAGCCTGGCATAGTCGAGCATGTTTGATGAGTAAGATTGTGTGATGTGAATGCCTTTTATCTTTTATTGAGATTTTTTGTTGTGCTTAATACCGAAACGAATGTTGAGGTAATTTGAGTTTTAACTTGATTGAAAGAGAAAGTTAGTAACTTGAAGGTTGATATTGTTTGAAAACGAAAGTTTCAAGCTTTAGATCCAAAACAAGCAATTGAGTGAGTTAGTTTATGAAAATAGATTAATTTACTTGTTAAGTCGACGAAAGTTGATGACTCTATCTATTTAAAGGCATGATCTTATCTTCTTACGAATTCTTAAGCTTGGCTATGTTGTGGTGTCCCTTGTCCTAGATTTTTGTTTTAATTGAATTATTTCTGGTGAATTTTTGTTGCTGAGTACTTGCCTCGGTACCGAATTTTAATTAGAATTTAATTAGGTTAGTTAGTATTTTTGTGTTCGGTGGCTCGGTAACGATCCTGACAAGGTCGTTAACGAGGCATCTCGTGAGTGTTTTGTTTGATTTTGTTTGATTTTTATTAGATTGATAGACAAACAACCTTGCTTCCCGTGGAACGATCCTGACTCCACTGTACTCAGCGGGGTCTTGACTTACAAATTTATTTGTTGGCCGAGAAACCTTCTCAACAATCAGTGACAAGGGTCACCCAGAAGAAGGAACTAAATCTGCTCCAGCGAACGATGAATTGAAGGACATCAGGGAGCAGAATATGATTCTGAAGGGGATGATCGAGAAACTTCAGAGTATGGTCGGCAACATGCTTTCAAAGCTTAATGCAATAGAGGAGCGGCTCAACGACTTTGGAGCCTGATGTCAGTGACTGTCGCACACTCATGGCCTTCTCTAACCCTCTCTTTCTATCCTTTCCACATTATTCCCTCAGTTTAAAAGACTTTTTGTTTTTTTATTTCGATTTAGTTGTACCGCATCTCTGAATTATTTGTGTTTGCATCGTACATTTTCTCTTGCCATGGTAGATGACTTTTTATGATTGTTTTGATACTATGTTTTAAGTTTCTATATTTGCCTTTGATTTCATTTCTTGTTTTAACAATCTTTTTGATGAGGCCAAAATGGAGAATTAACCACGGGAATAGATTTATTAGGAGGATCAAAATGCCGAAACCATGTGGCTACTAAGCTTAGGGGGGACTTTTTATGATTTTTGTGCTTTGCTCTTTTTTATGTATGATTTTATATGCCGCATAGTTTTTATCAGAACAGGTTGTTTGTCACCATCAAAAATGGGGAATTTGTTAGAAGATAGAAGATTGAGTTTTGATGGTTCTAGAGTCAGTGACCCTGTGTTTGCAAGTCGAGTCGACGACTTGGCAAAGTCACTAACGTGATCAGCTGGCGAAGTGATCTATTTAAGGAAGGAACACACAACTTTTGTGAGTATGATTGAGGACAACTGCGTCGTTCTATTTTAGGAGAAGATCATCACAAAAGAGTGCTAAAATCAAGATGAAGATAATTTGATTCTCCTAGAATATTTTAGTGTATGCATAATTGTATTATTTGGAAAGATTTGTAAAAGATTGAGTGTATATTGTTTTCCTAATCAAATGGGAAATAATATACACGAGATCTCTCTTACCTTAGTTTAAATACCCTAGTGTTTATGCTATTGGTAAGTCTCTTGAGCGTCATTTCAATATTGTGTATTAGAAAGAAAGTGAAAGACTTGTGCGTGTGATTCGTACAAGTGGTGTGTCGAGAGATCTTAGGCATAGCGTGAGATTGAGAGTGTGAGTGCAAAGGTAGAGCGTGGTTCAAGAGTGTGTGATTCATTCTTGTACATGGGAGAACTTTGTAATCACTCAAGAAATCAATAGAGCGAGTCTAAGGACTCTTGAAATCCGACCAAGTGATAAACTTGGAAGGGAGTGATTTTTCTCTAAGTAAACTAGTTGGTTTACAAGGAATTTCCAATATACATCGCTTATCATTGATTATTGGTAATGTTTATTTTACTGTCTAATTACTCCGCTGCCTTATTACTCAAAGTCGACGACTTCACAGGAGTCGCCGACTCGTTTTAGTACTAACGATCATACATCAACATTAAACTTAATAATTTATATTTAATTTGTTTTATTTGATTAAAAATATTTTTTTACATTGTACAGGTAATAAATTACTTACATTAATTTTTATATTATATTTTTATTTAATATTTATAAAAAAATAACAAACCATAGTCGTGTATGGCGCGATGGATATAACTAGTGCTTTATAAATCATAAACACATACTCCAATCCAAACGGACCCCTATTTTTATCCAAACAAATGGAATTTGAAATGCATAGAAGTTTCATTTTTTTTTTTGTTTTTGAGCATAGAAGTTTCATTTTTTTTTGTTTTTGAGAATAGCAGAGAAGTTTCACGGTATGACACAATTACGCGCACTTCTTCTGTCCCTCCCTGCAAATTACCCAAAACTGCAGTCCCTCCTTTTTGAAAAGAACCACCAAATCAAATTTAAAACAACAACAACCAGACAGAAGAGACCGCAGCGAAACGCAATTCTACAGCGACTATGGACAGGGAGAAGGAGAGAGAGGTAGAGCTGGAGAGTGCAATGTACACCAATTGCTTACTTTTGGGGTTGGATCCCGCCGTTATCGGCCTCGGATCCGGCAACACCACTCCCCGGGTCGGGTTGTTTCGCCACTCCAACCCTAAATTGGGGGAGCAGCTTCTGTATTT
Source organism: Fallopia convolvulus (assembly GCA_964016875.1). Taxonomy (NCBI): domain Eukaryota; kingdom Viridiplantae; phylum Streptophyta; class Magnoliopsida; order Caryophyllales; family Polygonaceae; genus Fallopia; species Fallopia convolvulus. The sequence goes on along the minus strand of OZ024730.1, from coordinate 40,377,807 downwards.
CATCTTGTCTTCGCTCCGGGGTCCATTTCAATCCGCTAAGGTTTGCTCTCCCATTCTTTTGCTAGGCTTTGCTTTGTTTCCCTTGTAATCTCCTTTCTTTTGCTGAACTCTGAGATCTTGTCAGGATTTCGACAAGGTTTGGCCGATTTTTGATTCGGCGCAGTCTCGTGATTTCCGCAAGGTGAGTTCGCATTGTTGCCGATTGTTTTCTTATTGATTACGGGTTTTTTTAAAAATAATTTTAGATGTAGTGAATTATGTAATTTTATCACAATTTTGTCACCTTTCCCGACTGTGTAGGTAGTGCAAGGAATAATTAGCGAGCTGGAATCGCAAGGGGCACTCCCGAGAAGCAATTCAAGGGTTTCGTCCTTGGCAACATGTTGTGGACCGAGGTTGGTGGGTTGTTCTCTTATACATCCCGCTGGTGAAATCTAGTTAATTAAATGCAAGTATCAGACATGTTGTGCCTAATAAATTGTTTTAAAAAATAAAAATCCACCAATTGACTAACTGTGTAGTGAACAAATGTCACTGAAAGGGCTTTGGATTTACTTTTCAACATTGGAATTGGTTTAGAGTGGACATTGTTCATATTGTATCTGCTGGAGTTATTCTGGTTTGTCACACCTCATTATAATTATAGATCCTTTTCAGAATGGACTTTGAATTGCTGTATGAATTAACTAGCTTCATATATCCAGAAGAGGAAATTTTATTCTCATAAGCAGTTGAAGATGAAGGAAAGTAATCTATGATCATTTTTTTGGGTGCAGTGATCTATTCCCATATTGGTAATGTTTAAGACTGACTGTTGGGAGTGCAAGATCTGGTTTTCTCATTGATTCTACAAGGCCAAAGTTAATTAATATTGTTCGAAATGACCATTGGGAGTGCAAGATCTAGTCTTATAATAGGATATAGAAATTCCCTTCAAGAGGATAAGGCAGGTATCCTTTGTACTATTCTTATAGAAAGGTCACATCCTGAATATGCACATTATATGCCCAAATTGTTTTTAACTCAGAAACTCCTCTTCTAACTTCTAAGTATTCTTGCATTTTGCAAATTTAAGTTTATAGTTCCAAAAGCAAATTCTGGTATCCTTTGTATAATAGAATTTGCTCTCTTCTACTCTCCAATTGGCATACCTAGCTAAATCTTTAATTAGTGAAACATTTATATGTTTTGCTTTAACATCTTTTTGTGCAATCAATTTTGGAGATGAGGAATTTACATTGTCTTCACTCTAGCTCTGGATGCATCTCCAACTGACCTCATGAGGAAATTGCACATTTTTATCTGTGCATTGGCATGTCATTACTCTTTGCTAGTAGATAATTGAATCGTACTCTTGTCTGCAGATTTGTTGAACTTTTGTGGCAACTTTCTTTGCATGCTTTGCGTGAGGTTCATCGCCGAACATTTCCAGAAGATGTTTCTTCCAACCATCTACCTGCTTCCTTGACAGATGTAGCAGTTTCGCATGCTGCAGCCTTACTTCCAGTAACAAAGGTAGTTCATTTTTTTTTTTTTTGGTTTTCAACAAACATACTTAATTGATAGCTTGGTATTTCACATCCAAATTGTGTGTACATGTCCAATTTCTTTTTGAGTACAATACTCATCTGTTCCTGCAGTAGAGCAGCATCATTAAGCTTTGTTGCTGTGGTGGCTTGACTTTCTTAATGTCTTTAATGTGATGGCCAATTATTATATTTAGCAAGATTAAGCAAAGCTTAATCGATTGGATTTCTCATGTTTAAATTATACCATCTCCTATTTTTGTCATTGTATAAACTAATAGAATGGGTTCTTATTTCATGTTGAATAGGCTAGGATAGCACTTGAGCGGAGGAGATTCCTGAAAAATTCAGAAACAGCTGTTCAGAGACAAGTTATGTGGTCAAGCTTGGCTCATGAAATGACAGCAGAATTTCGTGGTCTTTGTGCTGAGGAGGTATGTAGCTGATTTAAATTCATTTCCTTACTTGAATTGAAGGTGCTTTTGCACAGTCACAGTTTTTAATATTGCCAATTTTTTGAAAAATTTTCAGGCTTATTTACAACAAGAGCTGGATAAGCTTCAAGATTTGAGAAATAGAGCAAAGTCAGAAGCAGAAATGTGGGATGACCGTGCTTCTGGTCCAAGTCAGAGTTCACATTTGGTCACCAGAGCTACTTGTTTATGGGATTCCTTATTATCTCGTAAAAGTAAGGGAAGCATAACATTGCTCTACAATTCTTGAAGTTCATACATATGATTTTGTTATTAACTCTGTGAGCTATTTTATGCCATGGTACAATTTCTGTGATTTGGAAGTATTAATGTATGATATTAAATTTTAAACTTGAATGGTTTGGGGCATTAAGGACTTTTGGGAATTACATATGAGTTATAACAATGTTGTTAGTGAGTAGTTCTCATTAGGAATTATAATACTAGGGACCTCATATAATCATCTTTCCTAATTTCTAGATAATTAGCTGTATAAAATTTTATTTCATGTTTGACTGGTAATGAATGGAAGTTATTGTACTCATATTGCTTATTGTTTTAACAGTTTAGCAGTGAATAAACTTTTCGTTGTGATCAATGTGTACAGGTCAGCATGAAATTCTTGCTTCAGGACCCATTGAAGACTTGATAGCCCATCGGGAACATAGGTAGAGCTTCCTACCTATTTCAGGCGTTCAATTCTAGTTGTTGTCAGATTAACCCTACTATTTTATTTTAGGTATCGGATATCTGGTACTGCTTTACTTGCAGCCATGGATCAAAGCACTCAGCCTTTATCTGGCCAACCTGGAAATAAATCTTCCTTGCCTATTAGGGACAATGAACAAATTGAAGGGTTGCACAAAAATTTGAACAGGGACGAGCAGATCAGTTTAGATACTTCACATTTACAAAAACATGATGAATCACTAAGTCAAGATGATGAAAGAAGTGGAAGAAGCCATCCCACTGTTGATGTTGCAGAAGTTCTTAGACGCTGGACACACGCTCTTCAACGAATTCATAAACAGTCACTGCAGTTGGTATGTCTTCTAATCATATTTAAGGCCATTGCTCTATTTTATTCAATATATATGACTAAATATAGCTTATTGAAATTATTAATCATGTCAAAAAATCAAAATGGAATGGATACTTGATAGGCAAAGGCAAATAGTGGGGAGGGTCCAGAGCTTCTACGAACTGCACAAGATGGTGGTCCAAGTGGTCATGCCGAATCTTTAGCAGCAACCCTTTCTGAACATTGTCAACATCTTGCTAGTATACAGGTAGGAAGTGGTTGTAGTTGTGACCGATGCTTGCTTGTACATTCAGTGACTCCTTTTTTTTGCAGTATATCGTCTAGTTGTAAAATATGTCTGTAAATGAGAAGTGTTTATATATTTGTCATAGGGTTTTATTAATGATGTGTGCCTCTTGATTAGCATTGGCTATGACTATAAGAAATGATTTCTTGTATTTCCAGAGGCTTTTGAATATGCTACCGCATAGGGAAGATAGTATATGATTCCACATGGAGTTCCAAATCATATCTGTTTTATATCTTCTATATGTTGTACTTATTGCTAACCGTGATTGTGTGGTGTTTTGTATGGAAATCATTTCGTGTTGCAGTAACTAAAATCATAAATCATCCTTCACATATGTAGTGTTTCTTTTTAGATTTTACGAATCAGGATTTAATAGTAGTGGAAGTAGAAAAGAAAAATGTTGAGAGGTGCTACACCCTCTTGGCTGATTTGACAAGAAATACACTTGATTTCTCTTTTGGATTATAGCTTTAATCAACCTTGGTATAGAGTTAAGAGTTTCTTCCATGAGCTCCTCTTGAACTATGTCTCAAAACTCGAGAACTGAAAGGGAGTAGGGATCTTTGTTTATTTCGTTTTTTCAGTCCTTTCTTCTTCAAGGAGTGCATTGCCTCCTAATTCTTTTAAGTATTTATGAGATTGTGTATGATTGTATATATTGAAAGGACTTTGAAACTTTTGTTCCTGTATTCACTACATGTTAAATCTGGTATCTTCTATTCAATTTGATTTTCATGTGAATACTCTTTCAAATAATACATATCAGTTCTTAACTGGGTTAGTTCTAATAATGATTGTTTTATGAACTAAATTCCACTTTTTTATTATTTAGCTATTGTTGACAATGGGCACCCTTTCCGAAACTTCAAACTACCAATAAAATGAAGCTTTAACTTCACTTTCAGTTGATCTATTTCTAATTTGTTCTAATACTTGATTTTTGTGACTTACAGCTAAGTGATGCAAGATTGTGTTGATCTTGCACTTCTTTGGTCACTGGCACCATATGGTTTCAGCAAGCACGTGTTTGTTTCTTAGTTGTGGCTGTATAATGTTTTGCAGGTTCTAATTAACCAGTTGAAGGAAGTTGCTCCTGCTATTCAGAATTCAGTAACAGACCTTACTGATGAAGTAAGCAGTATCTCTTCCAGCCTTCCTCATACGAACAAATCTTCTGGTTGGTCCGCCTCCTCTATCCATGCTCAAAGTAGTGGAAGAACAATGGTAAGATTCATGAAATCAGATTCTGTTATATCTGTCACTTTCCTTGATGTCATCCACTCATCCCAATATGAATAATTGGATGCATGTATATGAGTTTGTATTTTCTTGCCTATTTCTTTTCTTTATAGGATGGTATACTTGATGATGTTGCTGAAGTGACTACAAAAATGTCTAATGTTCAGCTCGATAACGTTGGAGCCAGTCCTACTTTAAAGCTGCCTCCATTATTTAGTTTGACACCAAATTCCACTGCCAAAGGAGGAAATATGCGAAAACGACGTACTTCTTCCTCTCAAACTAGCCATATAGAAAGCGTTTTAGATCGAAAGTCTTCAGAGGATCAATCTTCAAGTAATGGAAATGATGATTTACACCAAGGTATGTGTCATAACTATGGAACATTTTAATTGGTTCATTTCTTATTAAATGATTTCCTATGCTGTAAAGACCTTTTGGAGACATAATAAATTTCTTGTGCTTTTCAGAAAATAATACCGCATTTGTCCTTGGTATAAAACAATCTGTCAGAGAAGCAGCGTTATCAGTACCTTCCTGCAATTCTGAAACATCAAGAGATAGCCAATTAGAAGATGCATCTGAGCATTTCTTTGAACCACTAACATCTACTGGGTTTCCTCATCTTGGCTTAGAGAAAAAACAAACATCATTGAGGAGTAAAAGGTTGTTTACTGAAGGAGATGCATCATCCTTCTCAAACCACTTTCTTGATAATAATGGGTTGATCAAGCTTGATGGGCCTGGAGATGCTTTGCATGAACTTGATTCTCTCAGTGAATATGAACGTGCAAATGGGTTTCATTCAAATAGTGGTTCAAATTGTGCAGCTTCCGAAGTCGCAAATATCTTTTTATGATCTGGAAGAAACTCCTGATGAGGTGTTTTCACCACCTTTGCTGATGGAGTCGTCACTTTTGGCTGACAGCTATGAAGATTTGCTAGGTAATTATGTTTGAATTGTTTAAGGTTTAATATCCATTTTTTATCCATGGATATTTGTTAGCATTTTCTTTATATGTTTGTATTTTGCTGGATTTGTGGATTGTAAATGCACAACTAGGTTTATATTGAGCTAATGTCATGATTTTTTTTTTTTTAAACTCAGGTGTACCCTGTGCATATTCTGTCCAATCCTCAGTTTTCAATTTGATTTGAAGAAACATTTGCTTAAACAAATCCACGCACAGACAATTTTGTTTCTTTATGAAAATCCCAATTCACATTATTATTGACCTGATGAAGTTGATAGTAGTAGTAGAATGATGTCAATAGCTATACTGCATGCTTGTGTTTTCCATGGCAAGTTTGTTATGCTTATTTGTCAAGTAAAATGCTGTGAACGTCTCATACTGCATCCTTGTGTTTTTTGTTATAAGTTTTCTAACTATGAATATATTATATACAAGTATGTTGAAGTGTTAATAAGTTGTATCTTTTTCCCTTGACATGCTACAGCTCCACTTTCAGATATGGATGCCGCATTAATGGATCAATGAAGCAGAAATTGAACATCTTGTGTTTCCTTTCCTCATTCTTTCCCTACCTTTTTTTTTTGGGTTCCACTGTTGTATTGTATATGGCTTCAGAGTTAGCTCAAGCTAACACACTGATCAACAGTATGATCCGGGCAGGCCATCGGGCATGAAAATGGTCATCCTTTGAACAAGTAGTAAGCAACGGTTTTTGAGAATTCAAAACTGGTTGATCAACTAATTTTGATTGTGACGAAGTCCAATGTACTATTCTAAGCGTCGGAATGTGTTTATTCAGATCAGGTGGAAGACGAGAACAACTGATGACATTGGGATCTTCTTTCGGTAAATTCCTGATCACTTTGACATTTTATTTAGGTAGCTTCTTCAAGTTTCCGGTTTGATTTTTCTTGTGATTACTGAACACCTGCTTACTAGAATTTTTTTTCCTGATTGAATAATACTCCATTATTTGTATAGGCTGCGTTTTCAGTACAGAAAGGGAAGGAAGGCTTTGTTTTGTTGTATTCATTCATACGTGACTAAATCAACTTTCTAATGTTGGCTTGTTGCATTTCCTTGCTTGTCTTGTGCCATCAGGCGCGTTTTAAGCTGTTGAATTGTGAGGTTGATTCCAATTTTTAATTCTAAGGATATGATATTGTAATGATAAGAATATTTGTAACCATTAGTTGAAGTTTTCTTCTTTTTTTTTCATGTTTATAAAAAAATTGAACTATTATATTTGGTACGTAAGATCTAGCTGGACGATTATCGGAGTGGTACCCTTGTTGAGTCCATGGCTTTATAGATGCCAAACCGGATTGAGAAGAATATTCCCCGAGCGTTTATATAGATTAATCTCATTAACCCAGTGCAGTACTCTTCAAGGAGTATCTGAGAGGTTAAGTTAGAGGCACTCTTGGCTTAGCACATAGAGGATGCGACTGAGAGACACAAAGGGACATAAAACACAAAACAATAGTAACAAACAAAGAACAAACACAAAAACAAAATGAGAATATGATCAAGGACCGAATAAAAGCCGAAGCAAAGCGAAAACAAAAACATAAAAACAAACATGATCCAAAAACAAAAAACAAAAACCAAAGCGGAAATTGTCTGTCCAGGCAACTAGCTATTGTCTACCACTCGTATCTTCTCCCTCCACTTGTCCCTTCAAACTACCAAATCTGCTGAAATCCTCAATTGACTGATTTTCTGTCTTATACTATCCTTCCAACATTTCTTCGGACATCCCCTCCCTCTATGCAGGTCTCCCAAGGCCAAGTTCTCCCACCTGTGAACTGGCTCACCGGACCCTTGCCTTTGTATATGTCCAAACGAACGTAGTCTCGATTCTCACATCTTGTCCCATATGCTGGCCACCCCCACCTTGTTTTTGATTTCTTCATTTCTAATCTTGTATCGAAGCGTATGTGCTCATCCACCTTAGCATCCTCATCTTAGCTACCATGAACCTCTATTTCCGTGCCTTCGTGGTGGGCCAACATTGTACCCCATAAAGGATGGCCGGTCTAATGATTGTCTTGTAGAATTTCCCCTTAAGCTTGAGCGATACCGTCTTGTCGCAAAGAACCACTGACGTTACCCTCCACTTTTGCCAACCTCTCTGTATCCGGTGCGTGATGTCCTCATCGATGCCCCCGTCACTCTGCAATATTGACCCAAATACATGATCACATTGGGATAACTCCTATTACAAAAAGGAATCGTAGTTCATTTCATAACATTTGTTTTACAAAAGATGAGCAGCGGAAAGTAAAACTCCTATTATAAAAAGATTTATTAAAAATAAAAGAATACTTCAAGGATAATTCATATGATGATGAGTTCCTTGGTTTAAGACGGGAGAGTTGGAGCACCCACCAGGCCACCACCTTTCGGATGCTTTGCTCCTGGAGAAAATTCTTCCTTCCTTCAACCTTGTCTTGTATATGCTTTAAAAACATTTTTCCTAATTGTTTTTCTTGTAGTTCATTTATAAGCGGGTTGTAAATGGTTGGAAACTTATTCATTTATACTCACACTTTTCGCAAATTGAAATGGAAAATGATCATAAATAGCTTCGTACAATGCATAAACACTACGATCATGATTAAACTAAACAAGTGAGATTGAGAGGAAGAACTTGCTAACCCCGAAGTCGAAATTTGTATTTGTCCTTGCATCATGCTCAACTTGTCCTTGTGTTTTGCCTTCAGATGCTTGTTCAAGGTGTCATAATTCGATTGCGCCTCCAATTATACTTCGAGTTACAATAGTTGCACTTGACAACATATTGGTCAAGTGCATCCAATACATTGCCTTTTGTGAAGCGCTTAATGTCGGATTTCAACTCCTTTGCTCTTTGGTTACCCGTAGATGCCCCCCTCCTCCTCATTTTCGCCCTCCTCATTGCCTTGTGGACCTTGGTTATGAACAGGGACAAAAAGGGGGAAATTGTGGCGGAATATGCATAGGAGGATAAGGTGGTTGTGGTTGATAAGGATTATGATTCATTTGACTTTCTTGTGAACCACCAACACCATCATAGAATTGCTCAGCCAACAAATCAACAAATCTTTGACCTTGATTTTCCATGTTTCAAGAAGATTAGGAAGGAGAGTAAGAGACTAGATAAAAAAAATTTAAGAAGAGATTTGCAACTTGAAAACTTGTAGAATTATGAGAGTAGTGGAGAGAGATAAGAGAGTATTTGATTGGTATGAATGAAATTGAAGGTTAAATATGGTATTTATATGAGTAAATGGAAGGAAAATAGTCGTTGTAATCCATTTGACCGTTGGAATATAGCCTTTGGAAAAGCAATCGCGATCACAGTTTTAACAACCGTCATTCCAACGACTCGGTAAAACCGCGACCACGGTAGTTAAAACCACGGTCGCGGGTAGCTAAAACAGAATATCTTAAGACATTCGATTATAAAACCGCGACCATGAGTTTTGGAAATTGAGATCGCGTTTCTGGAATCGCGATCCGATGTTGGAAACCGCGATCGCAGTTTCAACGATCATTTGCCGAGAACCGGCGATTCTAAACCGGATGACCGAAACCGGAGAAAGGCGCGGATATACCGGTTCCCACCTGATTCGGTTCCACGGAACCCAATAATCCACCTCTAGTTTATACTCCCTCCGATCCAAAATAATTGTCGTTTTAGTATTCGACACAAGAATTAAGAAAAGTATTAACTAAACTCAAAAAGATAATTTTTGTATAAATTTTACCACTCATCACCTTTTTTCAACCAATGGATGAATAATATTAATTAATAAAAACATATTCCAATAACAATTCTCATAACTCACTCCTAATCAATTGCTTAGAAAACCTAAAACGACATATAAAATGAATCAAATTTGAAGTGCTAAAACGACAATTAATTTGAATCGGAGGGAGTACTAAGTTAGTTATGCGGGTGAACGGTGCAACGAAAAATAACATGGATTGACTGGACTAAGACGGAGTATATTCATTGTATACGGACTCAATTTTGCCATTTATCATTTCATTTGTGCAGAGCATCATAATTAATCATCTATCTTCGCCGCCAAATTACCCAAAATATAATGGTAAGGTTAACCGTGGCGTCCTCTCACGATCAAAGCAATTAGAAATAACTGAAAACTTCTGAATGTCAAGTATGGGCGTCACGCCAGCCATTTCTCTCTCCCTCTCTTATTATATGAGGCTGACATTTGAACCCACCGAAAACAGCAAAATAACACCTCTTATTCGCCGAGTTTTGAATTGATTTCTTCTCTCCCTGCGATCTGGATTTGATCGCCATTGTTGGTGAATGAAGCTTCTTGGAACCGGCCAGAGGAGAGAGAGGGAGAGAGAATGCCGAGTGTCACAGTGAAGCTTTACAGCGTATTCTTCAAATTGCTGGTGAAGCACAGGCTTCAGAATCGGATTCAGAGCTTGACGGATGTAACCTCCTCCTTCGGAGTTTCCACTCGGCCGGAGGAATCCGTCGCCGCCGCCGACCCCGTCTTCACCGACGGAGTCGCTACCAAGGACATCCACATCGACGCCTTCACTTCCCTCACCGTTCGGATCTTCCTACCTGACTCCGCCCTCTCATCCAAATCTCACTCTCAGCATAACCCTAAGAACAGCTCAGGCGTCGTTCCGAACGATTCCGTTTCCGATTCGGGGGTTTATAGGGGTTACTTGCCGTCAATAGACAAGAAGAGGAATCAATTTCGGAAATTGCCGGTGATAGTGCAGTTCCACGGCGGATGTTTTGTGAGCGGGAGCCACGATTCGGTAGCGAATGACCTCTTCTGCCGCAGAATTGCTAAATTGTGCGATGCGATTGTGCTGGCGGTGGGGTATAGGCTGGCGCCGGAGAGTAGGTATCCGGCGGCGTTCGAGGACGGGTGGAAGGTGCTGAATTGGATCGCCAAGCAGGCGAATCTGGCGGAGTGTAGCAAGTCGTTGGTTGTGGATGCGAGGGGCGGCGCCGGCGGTGGGGAAGGGAAGAAGGCGGATGCTCATCGGCAGATTGTGAAGGAAAGCTTTGGGGCGTCAATGGCGGAGCCTTGGTTAGCTGCTCACGCTGACCCTTCCAGGTTTGTTTCTTTTTTATCCCCTTCTTGATTTGCAGGTAATTAGAATAGGATTACCACCTCTAATCAATGTTAAGGTATTGTGCAAAGAGGCCAAAATTACGCTTCTCTTGTGTGCTTTAGGCTATCTAATTCTATCTAGACTATGAGATTGACCTGAAGTTTGCCAAATAAAATGATCTTTGCTCTAGATTGTACAGCATTACTGAGGCTGGCTCTGATATTTGGTACAACATTCAACAGATGTGCCCTTCTTGGTGTGAGTTGCGGCGCAAACATTGCTGACTACATTGCGCGGAAATCCGTCCAAGGACGAGAACTCCAAGAGCCCGTGAAAGTAGTTGCACAAGTGCTAATGTACCCGTTCTTCACAGGCAGCATCCCAACTCAATCAGAGATAAAGCTATCCAATTCATACTTCTATGACAAGCCCATGTGCTTATTCGCTTGGAGCCTCTTCTTGCCCAAAGACGAGCTCGGCCTCGACCACCCAGCGGCGAACCCTCTTCTTCCGGGCCGGGGCCCGCCTCTGAAGCTCATGCCCCCGACATTGACAGTGGTGGCAGAGCACGATTGGATGAGGGACCGAGCCATCGCTTACTCAGAGGCGTTGAGGAAGGCGAATGTCGATGCCCCGGTTTTGGAGTACAAGGATTCGGTGCATGAGTTCGCAACCCTTGATATTTTGCTCAAGACTCCACAGGCAATGGCTTGTGCGGAAGATATTGCCATTTGGGTTAAGAAATATATATCACTTAGAGGCCATGAGTTCTCTTATTAAACTTGGAGAATAACAAGTATCCGACAAGCCTAATCAAATCTCTTGCTCCCTGATTTTACTCCCCACTATGAATTCAATTATATTCTTTTATGGATAAAATTATTTTTCTGATTTATTTTGGAACCAAATTGGCCAAATGTAGTATGGAGCAGATTTAGGGAGTAGAGAATCTCAATTCCTGGGAAGCTATGTCCTGTTTTACTTTTTTTTTTTTGTAAGATAAAGCTCTCTGTGTAGACAAGTAATATTTTGAGTGAGCTGTGTGATTGAGATCTCTCGTTATTAATACACCTTCCACATTATAATATTAGCTCGTACTTATTTATTTTTCTGGTTTCATATGCATTGAAACTGTACCATGTCCATGAATGAAATGGATTGAGAATTTGGCATTATGTAGGTGTTACTTTGCTTCTTTTTGTTTTTTCTGATGAGCTAGGCCTCGCCTGGTTCGGCACTCTTTTTTTTTATGCCTACGTCCGGACTAAAGTTTGGTTGGAATTTGTAAGGGGTGTTGCTCCTCCCGACCAAGCTTCTTTGCTGCATATACATCGTCATAGAGTCTCGAACTCGAGACGGTATTTATGCTCCTCGAGATCTCGGACCTCCGGGTGATCATATCTATCCACTTCGGAATTCTCATCAAACTGCTCATAGTGATCCTTGGGTTTCAGATAGGGGCTAAGAGCACTTTGGTGCTCATAGAAGTCTTCCACCCGATAGTCATCGGTGTCATAATAATACCTTTCCCCTTGCTTCCGCTTTGGAGTCGAGTACATAGGCGTCGGTAACTTCTTTTTTTTTTTCTTGGAGCCACTTGTGTGACGACGTCGCTATTCCTTCGAGTCATACTCGTCATCGGAACGGACGTCATAAACCTGTTCGTCCCTGTAGTCACGCACCAACTAACGGTTGAGCTTGTTGCTTGCCTTTGGCACGAGCCCGGGCAAGCTCGACACTAGCCTCCGCGTCTTGGTCTTGGATCTCCGACGCAATGACAAGCCCGGGCGGCACAGTGCGCTTGGACTGCATGTTACTCTCGGCTAGTTGGCGTTCGAGTTCCGTTATCCGAGCGTCCTTAGCCACAAGAGCAGCATCTTGGTCAGTCGGTGGTGGTGGTGGTGGATCCTTCCTTCCTCGGCTCTCCTCGTTCCCAGACTCCGACAATGTACCTATTGTGATGCCAGCAGGGTCGTCTCAATTTTTTCAGGACCCTGTTCTATAATTTTAAAATTAGGCTCTTAATATATAATTATATAAATATTTTATGAATAAAATAACTTTTAATGTATGATTTGAGTAAAAATAAATTATTTTTATCGTGATTTATAATTTAAAAAACTTATACTACTCATCAAAATATTACTATTAAATAAATTAATATGAAAAATCTCTCTTAAAAAGTATAAAAAATTTAAAAATAATGATTCCTATAGTAAACAAGACATTTATTATACAAAATGAAAACAAATTGAAATTGAAATTTAAAAAAAATAAAGAAAAGAAAGGCTAGACATCAGACATGCGTTTGTTTTGAGGGCAAAAAAATTAAAAGGGGTTTATGGGGGGTGCAAAGCTCGAACACGGATCCTCACTCTCACCTGCTACACACTGCCATCTAAGCTATTTTTTCTATTGTGCATATACTAGTTTTCTTGATATATATTATCACTTTTCGGGGGCTCTGTGCTATTGCACTCTTTGCACACCCTTATCTACGGGCCTGAATGCCAGTTATAGCGGAAGTTAAGAGTTTACAATAAAGGCCAAGAGTTTGAGAACGTTTAAATCGAACCAATCCTAGATAGTCTAGTCACACGACAAGGGTATAGCTTGGCTTAAAGGCACTCGAACTTATGCAATCAAAAAGGATCAAACGAAAACAAGAAAGTGATATTATGCAATCAAAGAAAAGAGAGCAAGAATATTTGTGATCGGCTATTGCCTATTAGATGGAAGTAGCCGAAAATATGGAGATATGAGAGAGAGAGAGAGAGGGTTGATATTTGGTTCTGTTTTTGATTGATATTTTTAAAGATCGGCAGAGATCTTGTCTTTCTAACTTGTTGTGATTTGGTATGGATTTTATCCTCTACAAAATAGGAAAATATATATTTTTAAAAATAATGGCCGAAAATCAACAATATGGATTTTATCCTCTATTGAAGATTGCTTTCCTTAACAAACATGATTTAGATATGGACTAGTAATGTATTCCCGTACCTTGTACGAGTTTTTCTTAAATAAAATATTAATAATAAAATATTTTTAAATATATTTATTGTTTGAGAAAAATAATCACGTAAATACTTAAATATAAATTTTTGTTATCATTCGCGTAAAAAGATAAGACAATTATCATATAGTAACTATCAAGATCTTTTCATATAAGGTAACACTAATAATAGCCAAATAGGCAAGGATATTGCTAGTAATATACGGTTAAAAAGATAACTATTTAATTAAGATATCTTAGTTAAAAAACTATTCTATCTAAAAAAATAGTCTAGATTTATCATATCTAAAAATAAAAGATTGTTTAATAATGAGATTTTCTATCCTATATTATAAAAACATAAATAAGAATTTATCATATCCATAATAAAATATTTTTTTAAAAAAAAAGGGATTGTGTGGTCCAATCTAAAAGTGACATGTGTTGTTTAATAATTTTTTAACCTCTGATTTAAGTTATAGTTATGATTTTGATCCTCTATCCAAACCGAGAAAAACAAGAGATATGCTTGAACAAATGCAAATAATGGATCGGCAAGAAGATAGCAATAAGATCATGCAATAATAAACACGAACATGCTAAATTATCACCAATGATCAAGCAAAGAGTAAGGGTCGGCTTTTTTTTATAACAATTCGATGCAAAGAAAAAAAATTGGGGGTTCTAGATGAGAAGATCGTGAAAGTGAGAGATTCTATGGATGCAAAGATGGATGAAAATCCTGTGAATTGAACTAAAAAGGAATGAACGAGACTTACACGGTCCATGCCAATTGATGCGACCATGTTTCCGGTTGGATTCAATAACACCACGGATTGTCGGTTGGATCGTGTATTGGGTCTCAATTGCAGAGCGGAAGGCTTGAATGATTCGATCCAATGTTATGGAACTCGCAGGGCTCGATCCAACGTGATGGAAAGGGCGAGACTCAACGTTATGAGTCTTGAATTGGATCGTTCAACGTGATGAACAATCGGATGTGTTTGGATAATCTTTGTTAGAACAAAAGTGGCGCACGATCCCAAAGAAAGGAGGCTAAATCTCAACTTTTAATTCACAATAAAAGTGTGCACAACCTAGAAATAGTAGCCTTGATCCCCTTATATAGAGGAGGCTAGAAAAAACCCTAGATCTAAAGGAAGGTCGCGGCTAGGGCTTGTATGCAAACAAGCTTAGGAAATTGTACCGCCAATGAATTTTGTTCGAAAATTGGTATAGTCAACTGCCTCAATGTCTGGTTAGCCTTTGTCTCCCCTTTTATAGGCGAAGTCGGAGAGTTCCGCCGTTGGTCGTCAACCTCGTATCCGATAGCGAGAGGCGCATAGCACCATCATAAGCCCATTGGTGCGGCAGAGGCTGGCGGGCAACAATAGGGTGCGGGATAGTGTCGAAATAAGTTGTAGAGGGCGAGCGAGCGTGTGGCAGTACGATAATGCTGACAAGGCCACGTTGGCGTGGCGAAAGGTGGGAGATGAAGGGCGGGTGAGAAGAGGTAAAAGGGAGTGGGAGAAAAAAAAATCAAATTTGTTGTGGTTTGGTGGGTAAGGTGGACCAAAATAGGTCGGGGGATAGAATACAGAAATGGCCCCTTGGCCATTTTGGATTTTTAAACCCACTTCTTTTTTTATATCTTTTGGGCTTCCAAAATTAATAAATGTGTATGAAATTGCCCCGTTATTTTTAATAAAATAAGTTAGATCGTACAAGCTTAGAATAATTTAGATTCTTTAATTATTATACTCGTAATAATTTTGACAAAAAATACGGTTATACCCTTCTAAGAGATTGATATACTACAAACCATACTACCAATTTTTATTGTATAAATTACAATTTTACATTATAAATAATACCAATTTTTATGATATAAATTATCATTTAACCTTGTAACAACAACAAAAGTCATTATCATTAATGACCAACCACAAAATCCAATGACCACATCAAGTGTTTCGCCAAATGCTTCAAAAAAATGTCCTAATATTACTTTCAGTTAATACAATGAAAATTGGTATGATATTTTTTAGTCAATGGTAAAATATTATTAGAAAGGAGAGGGGAAGGATACTAGAGCATATATCAACCAAGGATATATAGTAAAATACATCAAACTCCAAGATCCTAAAAACACCACCAATTACCCAGCTGTTGCCTTGACTAAATATATCCTCATGCGCAACACTAATATAAAGCAAGGCAATTCAAGCTTATGTGTAGGTCTTTCATTCCCTTGTTTCATAACATCTGTATAAAGCAATAAAGATACTCAACAAGAGGGAAAGAAAGGGGGTGTTGTACAACAAATCTACCCGAAAGAACCCCACCTAGTTTACAAACAATATTCAGCTAAAGAGAAGTAGACAGGAATTAAAGTTTGAGTCTTGACCTCAAAGCTTGTCCTCTTCTTCATGTGAGCTTAAACTTGATGATGAACCTCATTTTGCAGTCTCTCATAATGCTTTGAGTGCATACCTCTGGATTGGGAGAAACTTGCTTAAACACCATCTCATTTCTCAATTTCCAAGTGTAATAGATAATCCCAAGGAAAGTTGTAAATTTGGTTTGAAAGATGTTGTTCTTGTATGATGGAGAACTTGCAAACCATTGCCACCACTCTTCAATTTTAATAAACCTAATTGAAATACCTACCTAGTTCAAAACCAAATCAGCATTATCTTGTATGACAATGCATCTGAACCAAAGATGATCTTCATTTTCTTCCTCTTGGCCACACAAAGGACAAATAGGATTCTGAATAATCCCCCAGTTGTACAACTTTCCAGCAGTGGAAAGTTTCTATAGTGAGGCAAGCCAAGCAATAAAAGCCCATTTCCTGGATTGAATCCCATTCC
The DNA here is from genome assembly GCA_964016875.1 of Fallopia convolvulus. Taxonomy (NCBI): domain Eukaryota; kingdom Viridiplantae; phylum Streptophyta; class Magnoliopsida; order Caryophyllales; family Polygonaceae; genus Fallopia; species Fallopia convolvulus. The sequence goes on along the minus strand of OZ024730.1, from coordinate 40,361,296 downwards.
AGGTCAAGGCACACCAGAATATGGAGGGCATATGCGATCTAAACACATCATAAATGACTAAGCAATCCAACTTAGTGTCTTTCCTGGTAATAACTTGCACATTATTTGTGACATCAATGTTCTGCATTTGGAAACCTTCTTTCAGTTCATCTTTCACCTTCAAAACGGATTTCCAAACCCAAGAATCAGAAGTGGAAGCTTGCCTCTCCCAAAAATTACTTCTTTTCAACAGATTCTTCACAGTCCACAAATTTCTTTTTTTAGTTATGATATCATGCCCAAGTTTAAAGATAAGAGTCTTATTCCAAGCCAACAACTCTTTAAAATTTAACCCTCCTTCATCAAAGGGCTTACAGACTTTTGACCATGCAACAAGACTCCTTTTTTTCTCCAACAAGCCTATCCAAAGGAAAGACCTGCATAAACTTTCAGCTCTCTTAATCACTGCAGAGGGTAAAATTAGAGCTTGCATCCAGAAAGACAACACCTCTTCAATCATAGAGTTTATGAATTGAACTCTCCCATCATAGGAGAGCTTATTTAAACCTCTTCCCTGAATCAAAGTGACAATTTTGTTAATAAGAGAAAAGTACTCACCAATTTTCAACTTCTTTGTATGCAAAGGCAGCCCCATATATCTAATAGGGAAATTCCCCATGTTTATTCCCAGTATGGAATTGCATTCATCTTTCATAGCTGAACTAACTCCACCAAAGAATACCTTGCTTTTATTAGGATTAGCATTCAAGCCTGATTCAATCCCAAAATCCAAGAGGCATTGCTTAATAATCTGGAGAGTGCTCTTTTTGGGTTTGCAGAATAATAACAGATCATCAACGAAAGCAATGTTTGTAAGCTCAATATTTTTGCATTTAGGGTGATAATTGAATCCCTTTTTCTTGCTAGCTTTGGAGACTTTCCTTGAGAACATCTCCATAACTAGGACAAATAAGAAGGGAGATAAAGGGTCTCCTTGTCTTAAGCCCCTTTTTTCTGGAAAAAAACCTTTGGCTTCACCATTAATAATGATTGAGAACCAAGAAGTAGACACACACTGCATGATCCACTGCATCAGCTGCCTAGGGAATTGAAAATATTCCATGGCCTTGCACAGGTAGTCCCATCTCACACAGTTATAAGCCTTTTGCAAGTCAACCTGTATCATGCATCTCGGATAAACTCCCTTTCTCTCATAACCTTTTGTCAACTCCCGTTCAACTGCAATTTTATGTGTAATAGCTCTCCCAAGTACAAATGCACCTTGATTCCTTGAAATAATACAATCAAGGATTGGCCTGATTTTCTGCACTAGGACTTTAGAAATGATTTTCAGCAGTGTATTACAGCAAGAAATAGGCCTAAAATCCTTAATGGAAAGGGCTTTTCAATCTTCGGAATGATGCTCACAAAGGTGGTATTGAACTGTCTTGGTAATCTCCCTGAGGAAAAGAATTCCTTCACATCTTTCTCAATGTCATTTTTCACTATATTCCAGCTTTCCTTAAAAAAGAAGCTACCAAAACCATCAAGCCCAGGAGCTTTATTATACCCTATATCCCAAACAACACTCTTGATCTCAACATCAAAAGGGTGCTGGCACAATCTAGGCCAAATTTCAATGTCAATCTTAGCTCCAATATACCCATCAAAACATATATCAACATCAAAAGCTTCTACCCTAAACAAACTAGTGTAGAAGTTCACAATTTCTTCATCAATCTTCTCTCTTGTGTCAAGGATATTCCCATTAGCATCTTTGAGGGCAAAGATAGAGCACCCAACTTTCCTGGCTTTAATACCATTATAGAACATAGTTGAAGTTTTCTCACCAAGTTTCACCCAGTCCATTTTTGCCTTTTGTGCGAGGAAACTCTCAAGTTGCTCCATTCTCAACTTCATTTCTTCTTTGGCATCATTAACAGCTTTCTGTTTTTCCACATTAAAGAAGTCACTTTGAAGGTTAATATTGGCAACTTTTAGAGCTTCAACACTGTTTTCCACCATAGTTTTTAGACCTTTAAGTCTCTCTTTTTGCCACTTTTTGAAAGTTTCTTTCATTTTCTTTAGCTTCTCTGCCACCACAAATTGAGCAGTTCCTTCTAACTGGATATCCCAAGTAGCTTTAACTAATTCAGCATAATCATGTTCCAAGGCCCAGTAGTTCCTATACCTGAATGGAATTTTCTTAGGAGCTATACTAGGATTAATATTCAGAATGCCTGGTGAATGATAAGAAAGCTTCGAATCAGCAAAGAACACGGTGGCTTGAGGAAAGCATCTATTCCACTCCTCATTACTCATAACTCTGTCTAATTTGCAAGCAATTCTAGCTGTCCCCATCTGTTTGTTTTCCCAAGTGTACTTAATCCCAGAAAACTGCAAGTCATTGATGTCCAAAGTAGCATTATTATTCACCAGCTCATCAGTATAATTCTCATCTCCTCTCCTAAAGGAGAGCTTCATAGTAGAAACAAGAATGCAATTAAAATCTCCCATAAGAATCCAAGGAAAATCCGGATTCGGTTTACAAGTTTGCAGCAAATTCCAAGCATCAAGTCTACCAGCTTCATCATTAGCCAAGTATAGAAAGGTAGCAAGAAAAGACCCATACCCATTTCTACAAGTAACCTTTGTAAGTTAGTATTAAAGTTAGTATTATTTCTTGTTAGTAAGTTAGTAGTTAGAAGTGGTATTATTTTAAGTAAATTTTCTTTATCAAATGAAATCTTGAAAAATTACAAAAAAAAAACTATTACAGGATATTTCTTTTTAAGCATATGATATTTCGCATTGCAACTCTTTTGTTTTTTTGTTTTATCTCACATTCACTATCATATATTGTACATATCTTCTATATCCAAAAAAAAAAAAAAAATCATAGCCAACCAAGCTTTCCGTCCACTTGACCACTTCTATACATATCAATTCCTCTCCACCTTCAATTGTATCACTCCAAAAGTTGAAAAAGAAAAGCACTCGGAATGCAAACTTTTGTTTTCTTTTGAGAACATTTTAAAAATGTAAAAAAAGGGGGAAAATGATGAAAGTGGATGTAATCTCTTTTTTACTGTGTTATTTTATCTACCTACCATCTACACATCACTTGTCTCCCAAGGCAGCATCTTGGTTTCCCTATCCTCAAAAATCCTCAACACCCCATCTCTCAACCGGGTATCCGTCACCTCACAAAACCGGGTCGACCAATCCGACGGCTCAATAGCCTGGGTTCCAAGCCCAGGGGCCCGGTCCCTGGACCCCACATTTTCCTCATCTTGCCAATCCGCCACGTAAGTCGCCACCCTCCTATAAAACTTGTCCTTGAACACTTCCCAAACTTGATACTTATAGTGGTTGATCACCATAACGGGCCTGTCTTGGGTCACGTGCTCATACCCATCTTTAAGTCTAAAGTGGTGCACCACGTTCATTAACGTCGGGCTCAGGGCCTCGGGCCTCACTATACTCTTGTGTCGCTCGTGGGCCCCCATTCGACACGTGTACCCGACTGTCACCCCCTTTGATGGGGCCCGTTTCAGGCCCGATGGGCCAAAGTTATAGCAATTCGTCCGAATCTCGCCCACCGGTTGATCAGTGTAGTTTCGCAGCACGTCGTGGAGTGTGGCATTCGACGGAAAGTGTAGGAATTCGTCGACGTCTATAAACCCGACCCACTTGCAACGTCCCCTGGCCCGAAGTGCGCACTGGGCGAAACCCGACTCTTGAGACTTGATCCAAGGCCAAACGTGTCGGCTGATGTTGTAATTCTGATAGTTCAGCCAATCGATCACCACGTCAATTTTGTCCTCACTGTTATTGTCATACAGAAACCAACGCTGGACGCCGACATGAGAATGGTACATGATCCATTCTTTTAGAAACCGGGATTGGTTGCGTAGCATGGTACAAACGCACATTTCATGTAACGGGTTTTCATGGTCTCCAATGGGCGGGTTGAGATCGGGCTGGGCCATGGGCCGAGCAACAGAAGGTAATGTGACCCGGCCCTTTAATCTGACGGAAACCTTAATCGGACGGTTGAAATCACGCGAGCCGTTTAATACGGCCAGGGGCGTTTTACAACGGACGATCTCCTCGCCGATTGATATGACCTCTGATCTGAGGTGGAACTTGTTGGTGGGCCCGGTGAGATCAAAGCCGTGCACGCAACAGAACCTGGTGGGGTCAGACAGCTTATCCGATCGTAGATTGAAGCCCTTGATGAAGACAATCGTGGTGTTGTCGTAGTCGATCAGAGCCTCGTAGGCGAGCCAGTTCCAACGGTACACGGGGCCCGGGGAAAGTAAGCGGGGACCACCATCAGAACCGCTTTTCAATCCGAGGGTGACTCTGGAGCCACGTGGCTGAAGCGGGCACCGCACGATCTGATTCTGAGGGCTGTCGCCGTCGACGGAGAGGGCGGGGAGGGTGAGCGGCGGCTGTGCTGTGGGTGGCCCGCTGGAGTTGGAGAGGTAGACGCAGACGAGGTCGTCCTTTGTAAATAGCTGAACCGACGCGGGGTATTTTAGGAAGACGGAAATCTGGTCTGGAAACACAACCGTCTGAAGAATCGTGACCGTCGATCTCAAGGTGGGTGACTCTTCAGATACCGCTGCCATCGCCGGATTCCGCCATATCCCCACCAGTTCTTGGTGGCGTACACCATCTACACCGAAATAATTTTCAAATAATAATAATCACCATAAACTTCGCCCAATAGGTAATTATTTAATACTAAAAATAGATAGCGTACTACTGGACAAATCAATTTCAGATTTCAAACATTCGTCACCAGGAATCACAGACAAAAATCAGAACAAAACACCATGAGGAGCATGGATCGAGCATGAATCAAAGCAATTAGATCCGGAAAGAATTTGAGATGAAAATTTGAACAGCGAAACCCTAATCTGAGGCTGAAACTCGAAATTCAAAATTCAAAATTCGAGAGAGAGGAGTACCTTTGGCGAAGAGGAGGGACGAAGTTGAGGAGACGGAGGAGGAGAGAAGGAAGCGAGAGAGGAAGAAGAGGATGAGGAGGAGGAGGCAGAAGAATCTGCTCCATGAAAACGCCAGAACGAGCGCTTCTCTTCTTCTACTTCTCTCTTTGAAAGTCATGGTTTTGGAGTTCCTCTCAACCTCTTGTGAGATTTCATCAGCCACTTTTCAATCAAAACGAAGGAAGTTCAAGGTTGAGTCTCCCTTTAACAGGACTCTCCTGCTTATTCTTTTCTGCTTTTTGGAGGTTTCGCGTTCAGGAGAGGAAAAGTGAAACTGCTCTGTACACCCCAAGTAACAGAGTGATAGATATGGAAGGCGAAAAAGCAAACATTACTACTACTATTTTAAATTCCTTTTTTTTTTTGGTTTATATGTTTCTTTCTCTCTGGCAGGTTTTGTTCTATAGAATTATAAATATGGCGATTTTTCAATTAAATACTCCGACTCCAGTTTTTATTTCGAGTCTAGTCAAAACTATACTACTCTAGTAGTATTATTTATTTTATTTTTTTGCCGGTACTCTAGTAGTATTATTTAAGGACCAGCTCATCCATCCTTGAAATTTTGGCAAGTGAACTGTAAATTAGATGCACTTTCAATAATCGAGATTTCATGGTATGCATGTAAACCAACCACCAGAAGTTTATTTTCCTTTCTAAAATCCCAATTTTTGAGACAATTATAGTAGTAGCATACTCGAGCTTTTAATTTGTCTCTCTGTCATTTTCTGTACATACTTTATGCACTACTTATGTTTTATCTATATATAAATCTTGTGGTTACTGATTTTAAAATGTGAAAAATAAGAAAAGGCTTTAAATTTCTCGTTCAGTGGACTGTCCGTCCGGTTAAATTAATTTGTACTCCGTATCAATAATAAATGTCTTTATTGGATAGTTACTAATTTATTTTTGTAAAGTTGCACACTGATTAATTATATTGCTATTAGTACATAAATGTACAGAGGAGAAAGATACTATCGAAACAACTAGGGTACTCTAGACCGATTTGGGAGGGTGATATATTCCATGACCCAATATCTAAATATAGGGGTATAATAAGTAGTTGTACGAAAGTGGGTCGTTCATATTTATAAGCCAATTGGCTTGGGTCGAGATGGTTTGGTCGAGTTTGAGTTCGATTATTTTTAGATAGGATTGAGTAATGTTTGGATCATTCATATTTATAAGCCAATTGGCTTGGGTCATTTCGAGTTTTTACTTGTTGATTTGGTTTAACTTAATAGTTTATAATGTTGACCTCTTATAATTATTAAAATAATAACCTTATATGTCACAGTCAATATATTATAAGAGTCAGGTTCATGTGTGAGTGGGCGCTCATGTGCGAAATAAGAAAAAACAAGAGCCGTTGGATCAAGAAAAATCAAAGGTGCTAATCATTTCACTTAAAAAGGGGAAAAAACGGCACAAACGAATTATTGGCGAATTATTCGCGTATTTATGAAAAAAAACGGAAATAGGACACGCGCCCAGATTGTTCATCAGTATTGTGGATTTGTTCATCAATAATGTGGATTTGTTCATCAAAATTGTGATTTTGTTCATCAAAATTATGATTTTGTGAATAAATAAACTATTGCTTGTGCATCAAAAATCTATTATTTGTACATAAAAAATGAACAAATATGTATCAAAATTACATGCAATATGTTCATCAACATTGTGATTTTGTTTATAAGAAACGAAAATATTTATTCATTGGTTTTGGCATATTTGTTCATCGGTTTGTGCATATTTGTTCATTAGTAACATCAATTTGTTCACTGGTTTATGCATATTTGTTCATTGCCTTTTTCATATAATTGTTCATTACTAGATGCATATTTGTTCACTAGTAACCTCAATTTGTTCATTGCTATATGCATATTTGTTCATTAATAACATCAATTTGTTCATAGCTAAATAAGGCACAAGCACTCCTCTTCGATTTGTTGCTATCTCGTTCTCTTAGCATACACTAATTATTGCAAAGTCAAATTCTTTATCCATTATCTTTTACATTCAAGTTTCTACATCAAACTTATCTTAATTTGGTACTATATTGAGCACTTCATTCGTATTGACAAGTTAGCCTTAAAGCACTTCATTCGTATTATACTTTGAATTCAAGATAACCTTAAAACACAAAATAAATGCAAAAATGCACAAATAGATAGTCCTAAATATAGAAGTTGATGGTATTAATAGTCCTAAATGTACAAGTTGATAGCCTTGACACATAACATAAGTTTATTTCAACTCACAAATAAGGGTATAATAATGAACAAATAAGGTCATATCAATGAACAAATAAGGGTATATCTATGAATAAATAGGGTATATCAATGAACAAATAATGGTATACCAATGAACAAAAAAGATGTATACCATGGATATATCAATGAACAAATAAGGGTATATCAATGAACAAATACGAGTATATCAATGAAAAAATATGGGTATATCAAAACTAATTATATGTGCATAAAAAACTACATAATATTGTATTCCTACACATAAATAAGGTTAAAAATAAAATTAAAATAAAAAAAGTTCGAAATCAATGAACAATGTTATCAAAAACTCAATGCACAATTAGTTAGTATTGATGAACAATTGGTGAATATTGATGAACAAATCGCTATTTCTGATGAACAAATTGGGCGCGTCTCATAAAAACGTATTTTTCGAAAAATTCGTGAATAATTCGGGAAAAATTCGTTCGTGTCATATTTTATTGAAAAATACGCGAATAATACGAGAAAAATTCGCCCGTGCCGTATTTTTTTTAATGAATGTTTAATCAGGGACGTTGATTTTTTGGAATGAACGATCGAGAGTTATTCTTATTTCCCACACAGGCGACCATTCGCACGTGACTCTTCTTCATATTATAATATTTATCTAAGAAAATCTCTTGATATAATAACATTTATGGCCCGTTCGACAATGCATAAATAAAGAGCTTAGAGCATCTTCATTAGTGAACTTTGACATGAGTTTCTTATTTTACCATTTTGACACTCTCTTTGATTCACATAAGCATAAGAATCTTTATCCTACAACCACGAGTTTTTGAATTTTTATCATAATTTTTTTTAAATAGATGATTAAAATTTTCTTTACAAAACAAAATTAAATATTTTACATGAGGTAAAATAAATTCTTTCAAGATGGGCCAACATTACATTAGTATTTTATTATAGAGAGAGGTGAAAATGGCAGTCATATTTTGTCAGCCCAGATATCATCTACAAGAAAACTCTCTATTTTTTACTTATACAGATTTATATTTACTTATCTTTTTTATTTAAAGATTTAAGAACTTGGATGTTTCACAATTGGAGAGGATCTAATATAGTTTACCACGTTTATCGAGAAAAATAAGTTATGTTATATGTGTTCGACAATACCAAGTTTATGGAAGCTTATCAAGTTTTTTTCGACCTCAAAAAATAATCAGCACCTCCGAGCTTATCTAACTAGCTTATCGTTTTTTTTTTTTTGGCTTTAGTGTGTTTTATTTTTATATTTATTTTGTTAATAGTTCAAGCTGTTTTTGGTAATTTTCCTAGAAAAATAAACACATATAAACAAGTCCCTACCAAACATTCCCTAGCTTATATGGAAAAAAACACTCAATTTCAACACTTACTTTCAACTCCTAATTTGAGCATCAACATAGTCAACACTCTAAGCTTCAACATTGATAAGCAACTAGTTGCCGAATGGACCCTAACAATTTAAGGTTGTGTTTCCAATAGATCCAAATGCGAAAAGCCTCAAGTGAACCAATTCAATGCAAGGTCAAAGTAAGCGTGGTCATAACCGAGTCGTAGAAAATGGACACATAAATTACAAAGTACTAAAAACAAGAACAAACAAGAAAGCACACACCATCCACACAAAAGATACTAAAGGACAATAAAAACGACCCACCTACGCCTACACCCTCACTAGAGGAAGTACACAACCCACTCACCCCTAGAAACGTACACCTCCACCACCCTAATATTGTCTTTCCTCAAGGCCCTATCTTGGATCATATCCTTTGCGAGGGCTAAGAGAGTTTTTTTTTTCTAATGACCTCCTTCCAACTCTTCCTGAGGTGCCTTCTTCATCGGCAGAAGTCCACTAAGTTCAAGCTATCGCACCTCTGTACTAGAGCGGTATGTTGTGTTTGATGCACGTGCCTAAACCATTTGAGTCTCGACTCGCACATCTTATCCTTAATGTGGGTTACACCGACCTTGTTATAAATGACATCTTTATTGATTTTGTCTAGTCTCCTATGCTCTCATAACAAACATCCTCATCTATACTGTCATCATCTTCTACTCATGAGCCTTGATAGGGAGCCAAATCTTTGCTCTATACTACCGAGTCAGCCTAACAAGTACCATGTAAAAATTATCCTTGAGTTTAAGTGGCCCTTTCTTAACACAAAAGACCCATGATGTTGCTATCCATTTTGCCAACCCACCTCGATCAAATGTTTGATATTTGCATTAATCCCTTCATCATTTTGCATGAGAGACCCTTACCAGAAGCTTTGCTTCTTTGGGATATTATCTTCTCCAAGCTTCACATTACCATTTCCCCAAGAAGCCCCTCCAAAGCCAAACTCTACATGTTTTGTCTTAAGTCTGTTGAATATGAACCCTTAAGTTCAAGAACTCTTCTCCACTATTCGAGCTTACTATTGACCACGACTTTAGACATCCACCAACACAATATCATATGCAAAAGAGAATACACCAGAAGCCTTGTATAGGCACCACCTAGGCGTTTGAAGGCCCCAACCCACCTAGCCTTCTATCACACCTAGGCACCTATACATATAGCAGGGCCTTGGTTCAACCCGGTTTGGACTTGGAAGTACTCTACGTCCCCTTCCAGGATACAAATGTTGGTCACTAAGTTGTCATACATGTTCTTGAGGATTCTAATATACGTCTTGTAAACCACTTTGGCTCCAACAACTCCATAAAAACTCCCTTGACACTCGTAGGCCTTTTCTAGGTCTATGAAGACCATATGTAGGTTCTTCTTCCTTTCCTTGTATATCTCTAGCAAAGGCCTCATAAAATGGATGGCCTTTGTCGTAGACCTCCTTAGCATAAAGCCAAATTGGTTTTAGGATACAGAAATAAGCTTTCTCAATCTCAACTTGATCTTCCTCCCTCAGAACTTCATAGTGGGACCAATTTATTGTCCCTCCACTCTCTAGGCACTTTAGCTAAACTGAAGATGTGTCAGTGAGTGAGAGACTCTCAGTTCTTGTTCCGAAATTCTCATTGTCGGACGTTGAACAAATAAGTTGGCCAATTCAGACTCTTTATCTTGTGACATTTCTAAAGTTCCACCGAGATTTTGTTTAGACCTACAATCCTTCTATTCTTCATTTATTGGACCACCTCCGAACTTCTTCCTTTAAAAAGCTCATATAACAACTGAACTCAGTTCGACTCCTAGGGAACAACACCCCTATAAAATGACAATCCCTCCGTTTAGTGAAACTTGTCCTTTGAGCCTTGATGTTTTGTTTCATACAATACGTCCTTTTAGCTATTTTGACATCTACTTTAGATATTTACCCTTATAATTATTAATATCTTATTAGTAATGGTTTCAATAAAGTAAAAAAGTAAAGTAAAGGGTATAATAATATTTTTGATAGCTTTCTTAAATAATGTGTAAATTGTTAAGTTTTAGCTAACGGAAGGAGTAAATTTTAATATATGATGAATAGATTATAAATAAGTGATAAAAATGAGAAAAAAAAATTTGGGATAAACATGGCCTAAACTGAAAAACCAACTGAAATATAAAAGATACGGACAACTAAACAGGTCTTTTACTCTCATCTTATTAAAACTCATTTTGGGTGATGTGATCTAATATTGGGAGAAGCTAAATTAAATTTACAAAAACACATGTAAATTAAATACAATATATTTCTCGATTCAAGTGGATTTGATCGATTCTCGACTTACAAAAACATGTAAATTTATTTTGTAAAATCGAACCAATGGAAAGAAAATCTAAACTCTTAATGAAATTTGATAATGGATTACTAAAGAAGTTTGGATTATGACAGTTTTGGATTTTGGAGTCCATGGGAGATGAATCTGATGCGTAGAGAACTTTGCTTGTGAAGTCTTGCTTAGCACAATTCTACAACTTTCCCACATATCTTCAATCACTCTCCAATGTTGTTTTCCTTTTTTTTTGCCTTCTCAATATCTCTCCCTCAACAAAGATAAATTGATTGTTTTCAAAATAATAAATATCTATTAATGTTTCTTATTTTACTGTATTCTTTTCTTGAATATGAGGGCTCATGTCATCATTACTATATATTATAGTGAATGCTAAAATAATATTTTAAACGGTTTCACATTGAATAAAATCGTCCATTTTTTAAATTAATTTATTTAGTTGAAATTAGTTGAATTATCTTTAATTAGTTATATTCACATACTAAAGAAAATAATTAATATATTTGTTTTATTTTTGAATAGAATAATTTTTTTAGATAATATATGTATATTTAAAAAAAAAAATCTTGCCTATATTAGTTTCCAATAATTATTTTAAAAAATGAGTGTTTTTTGTAGATAAGAAACTATTGAGAAAGTGTTGGGAACTCAAGTTCTACAACATTGGAACAACGATCGATCTCTCCAGTTTTGATAACAACAAACACTATTAGAGAACTAATGTTTTATATCCAAGTATTTCAAGGAAACTCCAAGTCAAATGGACGTTCTCATCAAGGAAACTCAAGAGTAAGATATCACCAAAGTAAATGGAAGCTAAATGAAGAAGTTACCATTAAGGGAACTCATGAGTGACAAGTTTTGAGAGAAGGGAACTCACATGTGAAGACAAAGACAACTCATTGTGAAATGCGGAAGCTTGTTCCAGACAAAACAGAGGGGCAATCTTTTCCTAAGACTGAGCCGATTGATCCAATGGTCCAATGAGCTTAAAGAGTTGACAAAATTCAAATTGAATCACATGTGAAGAAATTACACATACTTGGAGAGCAAGACAAGAGTATTTCGGACAAATGCACGAGAAGATAAGATTGAGCCCCAAGCATTACACGCTTATATAAGCTCATGAATAGTGCTCTTGCAAATCACTTCTCACAAAGCCTCAAGCATACCTTAAAGGAGCGAAGAAGAAATCCAGAGAACTCCACAGCGGCGAGTGTGTGATCTCAGTGACATCAAAGAGTGTGTTCCATGGAACTAGGGAATTGAATAGAGTATAAGTAAAGGTCTTAAGGTTTGAGTTTTTTATTTTTGTTGTGTTGTTATCTTCGTACTTAGGTTGAGAACGTTCATTAGTGTTCCTAGAGTTCGGAGACTGCTAGAAACATAGAAGTTTAAGTTTTCATTGTAGTAGCTAAGGGAACTATCAATAAAAGAAGGAATTCGTTCAATCCATAAAACTAGTTGGTTGTAGTGGGGTTCCTCTATGGGTAAACTGTGTTCCATCTCTTCTATTTTACTTGTGATTTACTTGTTTTCGCTACTTTGGGAACAATCCAACTGCCATTCCCAACTCCACTAACGCGTACGATCCAACAATTGATATTAGAGTAGGCATTGCTCTAGATTTGTGTTAGTTTCACAGGTATTTAGGATGTCATTTGAGCTGACTCAAATCGGTCATGGGAACAACAAGTAGCCAAAGCTTATTGCCGGTAGGTTCGAGAACTAGCGAATCAGAATGACGGATTTGATGAGATTTTATGCACTGGTGATGATGAAAGAGAAATAACTTCTTTGAAAGCTTTCTTGGATGATGTTTTCAAAATAAAAGATCTTGGTGAGCTTACCTATTTCTTGGGGCTTCAGTTCACCAATATATATGGTGGCTTATAAATGAGTTGAGAAAATTTCTCTTGAGGTCAATACCAAATTGCTTCAGAACTCTAGAAAACTATTACCTAATCCAACATAATATAGAAGCTAGACTCGTGGGAAACTGAATATTCTTTTGCACAACAGGCCTAACTTGGCTTATACAGTTTAGTTTTTAAACAATTTTTGCAACAACCTCGATCCACTCACAGGGAAGCATCCATTAATGTTCTGAGGTGCTTAAAAGGGACAATTGATCAAGCTTTAGTTGTTCAGCTCTTCTCTAGGCATGAAACTTCAAGCTTTTTGTGATTCTGACTAGGCATCCTATTCCAATACACAGCGTTTTGTTAGTGGCTTTGTTGTTTTTGTGGGTGATACAGTCATATCATGGAAGTCCAAGAAACAACACTCAATATCTCTCTGATTAACTAAAGTTGAATAAATGTCAACGAGAAATGACACAACTAAGTTATTGATAACGCCTAATTTAGTCATATTTTAGGGTTATAGCTGCATATTAATTTAGATCATTTATATATATATATTATATTTATTTTTATTTTATTATGTATTTGAAATATACACCCGAACTTTGATATTTTGGAGGTGTTTTAAGTCTATTCTGCTTGTGTGGGAGTTTGGGCGTAACAATTTGAAAGGAGACATTGATTTGCAACTCATTGAATTAATGGGTCGTACGTAATTACTACTCCCTCCTATCCAAAATAAGTGTCTTTTTAACACTTTGTTTTTGATTCATTTTAAATGTCGTTTTAAATTTTCTAGGCAATTGATTAGGAGAGAGTTATAAGAATGCTTATTGGAATGTGTTTTTGTTAACTACAAATATTCATTTATTGGTCCAAAAAGATGGTGAGTGATAAGATTGAGAAAAAGTTTAAGATTTTGAGTGTAATTAATACTTTTCTTAAAACTAGTGTAAAAATCTAAAACGACACTTATTTTGAATCGGAGGGAGTATCAAAGCCCACATTTGGAGGAAGTAGTCAGTGAGAAAGAAATTCAATGTGGGCCTCTCATGCTTCTCAGATTAGCTTTATTAATATACTCCTATTAGTTTAGGTTTAAAAACTTTAGTTTTAGTTTTTTGTTTTAGGGGAGAGAGCCGCATAGGAGATTTGGATTTCACGAAGGTTTTCGGCCGATTTTGTATTGAAGATTTGTTATTCAAGTTTTTAGTCCATATTTTAGATTATCTATATATTGGAGATTAAGTGACCACGACACCCTGACCGCGACTACGACCCACAAAAACTACGATCGCAGCCCGCTGGAGTTCCCCTCCGGAAATTCGCGACTCCGTTTTTTGACCGGAGTGCCCCTCCGAAAATTTGTGCCTCCGGAAATTTGTGTGTTTGGAAATTTTCTACCCTAAGGGCGTCTCTAAAGCTCAACAAAAAGGATCCGCCTTGGGATTTGTATGAACTCCAGAAAAAACCATGATCGAATTATCATAACCATTGCTGATCGTAGTGCGCACTGCGAAATCGAAGTCACTGGGGGCAAGGAGCGACTTTGTCAACTCCTTGTCGAATTCAATCCCGCCTATAGTTGGTAGTTGACCACTAATTGACGGGTTAGGCTCTGGGTGCGCGTCCGATGGCCCAAAGTTGAAAACTTGATCGTGAATCAACGATCCACCATCAAAGCGAAGAAAATCTGACAAGGGAAAAGTTGATAACTTTCTTGAGCGGACCCGGGACCCGCACAAGCAGCAACGATCGATATTCGCTCCATCGGACGTGTGCAAGGACCAAAATCGACTGCCAGGAGGACCGCGATCGTGGCCCAAGCAACCATGACCGTGACATCTAATACCGTGGTCGCCGGTAACCCAAAAACGAAACGTGTGAAGTTCGACGTGCCGGAACGGACCAGAGTAGGCTCAAAATTTAATCAAAACTCCGTTGACGAACTACAAAAGAAATTTGTGGAAGAAGACTAGCCCAAGAAGAAATTCTTCTATCGTTGGGGTAAACCTGACAGGTTTTCAACGATCATATACCTATTGTGGAGTAATCGTGACCTCTTCGCATAGAGCTCATATTACTTGCCTGGAATAGAATCAGACCTTACTTGTCATAGGCTGAACATCCTCCTAAACATAAATCCGATCGTAAAAGCAAGCAAAACGATCCTCTATCTAAGCAAACAGAATCCTTAATTGCTATAAAAGGAGATCAAAGTAAATCAGCGCTATTCAAGAAGTTTGGTGTCCAACCCGACCATCAAACACCGTCATGGTCAGGAAAAATTGGAGAATCTGAGTGGACTTTACTGTTCCTAATGACACACATCGGGAAGATTTGTTCCCGTTTTCAATGATCAATCAACTAGTAGATCCCAAAGTCAAGCCACAAGTGAAGTTCTCAAAGGATGTAAAAAAGCGATCAATTTATGCAATCGTGAGGCTGGAATTGATCTTTGACAACCAAGAAATAACCTTTCTTGGCCCGAAGAAACGACGAACTCACAAACTCTAAGGCGCCGACGAGTTTCGGCGCCACCGCGATCGCGGCCTCGTCAACCGCGATCGCGGTCCATACCACCGCGGCTGTGGCCCAGGCGATTGCGGTCGCCACATTGTTTTTTAAAATCCGAAAACCCTAAAATCACTAGGGAAAAATCCGGTCTTCGCTCAGAAAATAATCAAGACTCTGATGAGGTATTTTTCAGTGGTCGTTAATACCTACTAAAGAATCATAAATTAACAAAACTTAGTAGAATGGTAGGTAAGGGTCGATCCCACAGAGACTCGTGTATTTATGTAATTACTTACGTGCCAAGTGACTAAAGAAGGGGGGTTTAGTGAATGATTATCTAATCTAAGATGCAAATTGAAACTAATTATGAATGCAAATATGATTGTGTTAAACAAGTACGAAGAAAGCATGTTCAACTAGTTAAATCCATCATAGATATAGTTATTGATCATTGATTCTCTTGATTCCCAATTCGCTTGAATAGTCTATCATGAATTATTATCCAAAACTTTATATTAAGTTGAAAGAGCTAACAGTCTGAACAACCATAATCATCTAACAACCTAAAACAATGCCTAGGTTCAATTAAACAACAACTTTAAGTTCAAAGTATCGATAGAAACAAATACTCGACGCAAACAACTAATCAAGTTATCTGTGGTTTATTCCCTTCTACAACAGGTCCAAACAATTATAGTTGCTAGTTGCTACTTTATCTAATCAATCCCCAACGTGACTTAATCAGAATAGTTGTAAATTAACTTAGAAACTAGTTTTACCCGTCGTACCATGTATGACCACGATTCGATATTTTATAGACATTATAAATAAGATATTAACAAATAAAAATATAATATCAAATTTAATATATGTAATTTATTGCTCATAGAATGTATAATTTTTTCAATCAATATAAATGATTAAATTTAATGTTGAGAATGAAGATATATCATATTTTATTACTATCCATATACGTAAATTTAGTGATTATCAAATATTTCAATATATCTATTGAATATTTTATTATCTATTTTTATTAATTTTAAACATTATAAATATTTATGATTAATTTTTAGTTATAAAAGAAAATTGATATATTTCTATAAATAAATTCGTCAAAAGATATATGCTAAAAGATTATATTTATTTAAAATATTTTAACTTTAATTTTAGATACTTGTATAAGGAAGCTTTCAAAAGATATTATTATACTAAATAGATATTTGTTTGATGTTAGAGATAAATTTAAATAGTTAAAAAAATTAATAGAAAGAAATTATAATAATAATAAAAATAATTTTTTTTAAACATGAGTTGGGGCCAAAATCGTTCTGGTGATTCGAAAAGGTACAACTTTAATATATAGTTATAGATTTTATTAGGTGGCCAATCTAACAAAACCCTAGAATAACTTTGATTCAATTAAGCATAGGGAATAAAACCTATTCAAGTTTGTTGAGAATCAATCAAACCTCACAATAATATGTAATTTACAATTTCAATAACTAGTCAAACACAAAGGATTTAGCAATGCATATTTGAATTAAGAAAAACTTACAAAATATTCAAAGGTTGCTCCTTTGAGAGAAGAAATCCTAGCCTCCAAATTATGATCAAGGTTATGAAAGAGAGAGAAAATAAAAAAAGTTTTAAATATCTCTTAACAACTCCTAAAGATATCAAAGGAAACAAATCTCAATCACCTATACAAGGAAACACGTCGGAATTAATAAAACTAAGCCCAGTCACACGGACCAAACATCTCCTTCAAAAAGCATACGGCGCGGGCTCCTCCCATATGGTGCGGCCGCGCGCCCTGCACTCTCAGCCCACATTACTTCTCGTTTAAGTATTCAGGTGACCCCCTTTGAGTTAGAATTTGGACTCAGAGTAAAAATAAGAATTGGAGCTATTTGAGTTAGCTTTCCAGTGATACCAAATTCAGCTTCATCCGACCACTAGAGCTCCCAAACCAAGCATTTCAAGATAGAGGTGTCAAAACAAGATTCTAATGCATAACCCGAGTTTAAGTGTTTTTATCCCTCAAGCTCTTGGGCCTTGGTTCTTCCAATCTTCACTTGTATCACTCTAAGCCTCACAAAACTCCACCATAGTCCACTAAACTTCATCTCGTCCATGCTTTTTTACCTAAAGATCTGTAAAACCGAACAAAACAAGCACAAAGCCCGAATTTCCAAGAATGCCTAAAAACCTAAGAATTAAACTACACTAAGCTAAAACCAAGCAAAATAATCATAAATATGCATCCTAAGCTATACCTAAATGTAGCTATCAGACTCACATGGTGATCAAGCAAAACTCTGATATTCGCTTGGAGGATCAAACCCTAGAAAGTACCAAGCAAGACAACTTGCTCTAAGATGATCAAATCCGTACCCGACCTACCCTCAGAGCATGGTTGCTCTACGTGCAAGCCAAGCGAGGTTAGGATCAAGTGATAGAATCAATAGTCATATCGCTTTACAGTATGATGAAATCCATCATCACTGGGAGTCAATGATGCGCGTCGCTGAACCCGAAAGCAATTAAGGTAGTGGGGAATCGACCACCACCAAGAATGAAGACGAGATTGTACTTATAACACACTCTAGCTTCGGCATTAAAGGAGAACAAGCGGATTCAAGGCAAGCATAATTGAATGAAGTGTTTTTTCTATCAAGCATTAGAGACATCGCTAGGCTAAAGAGTTCTTTGTAAAGATCCAAGAAAAGCGCCTCATCAACAAATCGGCGATCGAAGGGACCAATCGACCTGTGACACCCTTATACCCTATGACGTATGCTTCATAATACGTATCTCTTATATAAGCAGATAATTCACATATACCAACTATTCATGTAAGCGCATAGCAGACATTAACAACCATAAAAAGGTTGCACACACACATATGCAATCACCTCTTATGCTAATACATCTATTACTCTAACTTTATTACAACTCAGATATCTAAGATGCAAAATGAGGAGGAGAAGGTTGCATTGAGCTTCAGCCGGCCGACCTATATGAACGTGACCTCTAAAAAAGACACACATCAGTAAGAACTAGCTGAACCTGAAAAATTATTTTGCGATTTACGTGAGTCGCATACTCAATGAATATAAACCATCATCAATTATTTCACACAGAGTCAAAACATTTAGTCCATGTACATATACATACATATTATACATATGTCATATAGGAATTTACTACGCAAATGCCGATGTATCCAATTTATTATTCTGTGAACTTTTCAAGCCTGAATCTGTCCCGGTTTCCATTACAACCTCTTTTTCATTACCAACTTCTCCTTTCTTTTCTTTCCTTTTTTCCATATGCCAACTTTTTTTTTCCATTACTGACTTTTAGGCATCTTAGGCCTCATTTGCTCATATACCATCTCTTAGGCATCTTAGGCCTCATGTATGACCCGTAGGTCTCTTTTGTATACAAATTTAGGGCAAGACAATCATAAGTGCTTTTAATCTCATTGGAATATGCTATGCAATCAAGTGCATCATGTAACCATATATCATATACCATCTGTTAACATACTTTCTGTGTAAACAACTCTGGAATTTCAGAGCTGTTACATCTATCCATATAACTCATATAGAACATATACCCATATAGCGCATATAGCACATATATCACATATATTCATATACCACATATGGCACATATATCCATATATTCATATTTCACATATAGCACATAGGGTTGAATCTCCTGTCTATACTCATCTGTTCAAGATAGATACTATATCTCCTCCCTTTCTCTTTGACCACAATCTATGACTTGTGCTCTTATATATAACCTAATGCAAATACAGTCTATTTACTCTTACAAACTTTAACCCCAAATGCAATGAAATGCCAAAATGCATTATAACTTCTTGTGCACAATTCCAAATCCTTTAAAACTTGACATCAATAAACTATATACAGAGAAGAATATTTTTCTAGTTCAAACCTTTATGAAAAACTTGATTAAAAGTCCCTATAATATCCTTACAAGGCAATAGCCTAAAATTACTCTGAAATCCTTTACCGAATATAAATCCAATATCGAAAACACTCTTTGGGAATTATAAATCAACTGATTTTCAAATCAAAAGCAACTGTAGATCTAAATCTGGAAAAATCACTAAAATCTAGATAAACCATTAACTAATTAAAAACTTACCAAATCAGACTTGTACTTCGGGATTAAAACCCGATAGAAGAGATTTTGTACCAAAATCAAAATCAAAACAACACCACCTTCAATTTTCTGTGTTCCCTTCTCTCGTTGCTTTCTCTCTGTAACTTCTCTTTCATTTCTCTTTTTTTTGTTTCATTGCTTAATAATGAAGACTAAAGCACAATTGCAACTTTATAGGCAGAGATTACGTAAAGATATGAAAGTCGGCTAAACTTTTGTAAATTGCGATTTCCACCCTCAAATCTTCTTTACTACAAACTTTAGTCTAAAATAATATTAATTAACTTTTACTTAAAAACTTTTTTAAAATATAATAAACTTAATTCGAAAATAAATATTACTTTTAAAAAGTCACTATATATCATGTGAATATGCTATGCATATGCTGTTAATCTTATATGAATGCAGAATGACGTATGCATTTTGGTTCGGGATGTTACATTTCTCCCCCTCTATAAGAATTTTGTCCTCAAAATTCGTTATCTCTTCATATGAATTTCTCATCATATCCTCTGTTTCACAAACTGTTTCCTCTATACCATGATTCTTGTAAATTACTTTTAGAATCTCCCTCTCCAGCTGTTTGATACTGTAAGTTTCTATCATAATCGGTTCCTCTATGTAGCTCAGATTTTCTACAAGCCGTACTTTTGAATCTTTTAACACGTGACGGATCGCATCAATATCGATGTAGCATACTAACATGGAAAAATCATGAATCTGAGCTAATTCTGAAGATAATGCTAACCTGTATGCCAAACATCAATATGCCATCTTGAATAACAAATGACGTATCTCTACCTTGTCAAACAAGTTCTATAATTTCTACCAACTTTCCATCTCTTACTTGTGCATCTTTAATTTTCCACCTCAATACTGGTCGAATCTCAAAAGTAGCAATCAATACTTTATCTTTTTCAAACTGTAGTCTTGCATTTAGATCTCGCAAAACAATCAAAACTGACAATGAAATCATGTGCATATTTGTCATAATACTACTAGACTTCCGACTCAAAGCATCTGCTACAACATTGGCCTTTCCTGAATGATACTCAATTGTACAATCATAATCTTTTAGTAGGTCCATCCAGCTTCGTTGTCTCATGCTCAACTGCTTTTGGCTCATCAAATACATCAAACTTTTATGATCTGTAAATATTTGAAATGTTTCTCCATATAGATAATGTTGCTAAATCTTTAGGGCAAATACTATTGCTGTCAGCTCTAAACCATGTACAAGATAAGAAACTTCATGTGATCGATACTGTCATGATGCATAGGTAGTTATTTTCCATCCAGCATTAAGACCCAGTCAAGACTCTGATACGAAGCATCAGTGTAAATACCAAATCCTCTTGTACCTGTAAGAATTCTTAGTATTGTTGTTGTAGTCAGACCGTGCTTTAACTTATCAAAGCTTTGTTGGCACGCAGAATTTCAATGAAATTGAGTATTCTTTCATAGCAATTTAGTAAGTGGTGCAGCTACAATCGAGAATCATTTGACATAGCGCATATAGCACATATATCACATATATCCATAGAGGCCACATGTAGCACATATATCCATATATTTATATTTCACATATAGCACATAGGGTTAAATCTCCGGTCTATACTCACCTGTTCAAGACAGATACTATATCTCTTCCCTTTCTCTTTGACCACGATCTATGACTTGTGCTCCTATATATAACCTAATGCAAAAATAGCCTAATTACTCTTACAAACTTTAACCCCAAATGCAATGAAATGCCAGAATGCATTATAACTTCCTGTGCATAATTTCAAATCCTTTAAAACTTGATATCAATGAACTATATATATATATATAGAAGAACATTTTTCTAGTTCAAACCTTTATGAAAAACTTGATTAAAAGTCCCCATAATATCCTTACAAGTCAATAACCTAAAAGTACTATGAAATCCTTTACCGAATATAAATCCAATATCGAAAACACCCTTTGAGAACTATAAATCAACTGATTTTCAAATCAAAAGCAACTGTAGATCTAGATCTGGAAAAATCAATAAAATCCAGATAAACCATTAAATAAATAAAAATTTACCAAATCACGCTTTTACTTTGGGATTAAAACCCGATAGAAGAGATTTTGTACCAAAATCAAGATCAAAACAACACCACCTTCAATTTTCTGTCTTCCCTTCTCTCGTTGCTTTCTCTCTGTAACTTCTCTTTCATTTCTCTTTTTTTTTGTTTCATTACTTAATAATGAAGACTAAAGCACAATTGCATCTTTATAGGCAGAGGGTACGTAAAGATATGAAAGTCGGGTAAACTCTTATAAATTGCGATTTCCACCCTCAAATCTTCTTTACTACAAACTTTACCCTAAAATAATTATTAATTAATTTTTACTTAAAAATATTTTTAAAATATAATAAACTTAATTCGAAAATAAATATTACTTTTAAAAACTCACTATATATCATGTCAATATGCTATGCATATGCTCTTAATCTTATATGTATGTAGAATGACGTATGCATTTGGGTCGGGAATGTTACACGACGACTCATTAGTGTTATCAAATTCTCCGATAACTGTCGCGGTCATGAGCCGGTAAACAATGATGAGAAGGTCGAGGAAATACAAGTCAACTATGAAGCAAGCATCGAAATCGCGGAACTTCTCGACTAGCAGAAACCGCGATCACGACCAGGGATTTCGCGGCCACGGCCGGTCTTTAGATATGATAGAAGAGTTCAAGTTGTTCAAGATTGGACAATGATCAAGCGATCAAAACGATTCCATTGATGCATTGGAAACGTTAGCCACTCGTGCAAGATGCTCGCTTAAGACCTCGATGCGCGTTGAGGCACCGAGATGTCCAACGATTGTCATCTAAATCTAAATTGTGAGCAATAACGTGCTTGCAACTGTGATCGTTATCACAAGAAGATAAACTGCGTAGGATCTCGAATGGAAAATGCCCTTGATATGTAACTTGGATGAGAACGTTTAGCCCTCGGATATCGCCGGGGCATGAGAAGTTCTCTTTAAGGGTTCACAAGTTTTGGCAATCGCCGGAAAAGATTCTATATTATCATTCTTTTTTTGGGCCAGACTTGAGAAGTGTACCCCCAAGCAAGGTTGAGCCTACATTGTAAGAAATCCGTGAAAGGATTTTCGAAATGCCAGCCGGAGATTGTAGTTCAGCACTCCGAACTCGTTTGGAAAAATATTGGTGGCCTTTCATGTGAAAAGTGCCTCGATAAAAGCAATAAAAGAATTATCATGCTCCTTCCGACCACCTCGTCTTCGCCGACGATCGTTGAGGCGCTGCCGCTATACAAATCGCATCCTATCAATGTGCAGCTGAACGGGACGTAGCACTACGCATTAGAGTCCATACTCTTCAGGTCAACGACCTTGTACATTGACAGACCTCGGGAGGCGTACGTGGCACGCATATGCTATAGGTCGGCCTAAATTTCAAGGGATTATATTAGGTGACTACAACGCAATGTCGGAGAGCATATAAGTTAAAAAAGTCTCGACGGGGGAGATGTCCCACGAACTTGGAATATCACTCATTTGAAGGGATTTTTCCCTAAAAGGAAAAAACGCGGCCGCGGAATTGTCGACTACGACCGCGACACTGTTGATCGCGCCCGTAGATTTTTGAGCCGTGACCGTGGAATCGCCGACAGTTGGTCTCTTGTTGAAGGCTCCTTGTGTGGATGTTAAGCTAAGGCTAGAATTAATAGAACATACACTTTTTTGTTTTCTTTTATTTTCTTAAATAAAAATCATGGCCAAGAACTTTTTAAATAAACATTTTGTTCTCCCTCGTTTGTTTTGTTTGTTCTTCATGTGTCCCAACCTAAGCCACATCATGATTTCACGCCACCTCTTCTTGGCCCCATTAAAAGAAGACGAGCTAGACTCCTCAATGACCACCTCCAAGCTGGATTAGCCACCATGGCGCCACCAAGCCACCAAGAGGATGTGATTACGTTGCTTCAAGTTGCTGGTTCACTTGGTGAATTTAATACACTTAATATTCCCTTCCAAGTGGCGCCATTACTCAGCCAACATCAAGGATCACCTTCCATCAATGCAAGAAGCCAATCAGCCACCTCTTCACCATCTTCATTCAAGTGAAGACTCTTCATTTCTTCCTCTTTGTGGCCAAATATTGGAAGCCTTCTTGCTGGCACTTTGAGACTTATTTAAGGCCTTATTTCCTTTGTATTGGTAGATTATCTTCCATTTTGAAACACTAGAGCAAAAGTCGAGTCTATGGTTTGTAACTCTCGCTTGGGACGTCCAACCAAGTGACCCTTTTTCCTTTGTGTGTTCATCAAAGGATTTGCCATATTCGTTGGGTGTTTTTATCCCAGCCGAGTTCGCCTTGTTTAATCTTTGTTTGGTGAACTTATCCACGCAAAAATCGAGCACTTATCCTATTAATCAAACATTCAAACTATAAGAAATCAGTTTGTTTTTATCTTTGAGTTTGTTGAGTTCCAACAACAACATTCGCTTGTTCAAACTTGGAGCAATCAAAAGTGACAATTCCATCCTCACATCCACTCATTCGAACCAGTTGCAAGGTGATGTTCGTGTTTTTAGTATAGTTTTTGATAGGTTTTCTTAGGTTATTAGGATTAGTTTTGATAAGTTTAGAGTTTTTTTTGTGTGATTTTGGATAGTTTTACATATTTTTGTGAAAAGTATGGAAGCTACTCTGTTTTGTGTCTTTTTGTAGGTTTTAGCTAGGAAAAGTTGCTGTTTGAAGCTGGAATTGAAGAGCTATGATAAAGGACGGAAGAATACAGAGTGAAGAAGCTGAAGTTCGAGTTTTTGGAAGAGAATTGTTGAAGAAAGCCAAACCCAGGCTCGTTAACGACCCTGAAGGGTTCGTTAACGAGGCCACGAGATAAAATAATCGAGAAGGCAACTTTGTGACTCACCGATCCTGTGCGGGAATTTATTTCCGTGTCGGTAGAGTATCTTTTTATGATTTTAGGGTTATTATATTATGTATTTTAGGTCTTGTTATCTTTCTAGATTTTATTTCTATCTTTTAGAATAGATTCTATCTTTTTAGGAAAGTTTATATCTTTTAGCCTTTTTTAGTTTCTAGCCTTTTTAGTATAAATACCCTTCTATTCTAGCATAGAAAGGGGGATTGGATTGTAGTAGATAGAGGAGAGAAGAAGAAGAGCCGTGAGAAGAGAGAGACGAGTCGGAAGTTGAGATCGAAGAGCTCAGTGGACGAGAGTTACCGGGGTCGTCAGTCGAGGTTTTGATTCGTTATTTTGGTGTTTTGGGTTTCTTCAGAATTTATGTAGGACGATATTTCTTATTAATTTGAGTAGTGTTTTGTTTTCAATGTTTTCTTTGATTGAAGTTATTTGTTTCATAGTTATGATTAGTGAGTAGTCCTTTTATCTAGGGTCGGGGTTAAAACCCGGCATAGTTATGCATGTTTGGTGAGTGAGATTATGTGTTGAATGCCTTTTATCCATTGTTAAGATTGTTTGTAGTGCTTATACCGAGATGAAAGTTGAGGTAATTTGAGTTGTTGACTTGATTGAAAGAGAAAGTTATAAACTTGAAGGTTGATATTGTTTGAATACGAAAGTTTCATGCTTTAGATCCAAAGCAAGCAATCGAGTGAGTTAGTTTATGAAAGTAGATTAATTTACTTGCTAAGTCAATGAAAGTTGATGCATCTATCTATTTAAAGGCATGATATATCTTCTTACGAGCTTGTGTGCATGACTATTTGTGGTAACCCTTGTCCTAGATTTTTATCTTTATTTGAATTCTCTCATAATCATATTCGTTGATGAGTTTGTTGACTCGGTACCGAACTTGTCTAGGTCGTTAGTTTTGTTTTTTTTTCACGGTGGGTCGTTAACGAGGCTGACAACTTCGTTAACGAAGCTGCTTCTGTGTTTTTGTTTGTTTTTGTTTTATTTTTAGTAGTCGATAGACAAACAACCTTGCTTCTTGTGAAACGATCCTGACTCTGCTATACTCAGCGGGGTCTTGACTTATAAATTTATTTGTTGTCAAGAAATCCTCATCAACAAATTGGCGTTGTTGCTTGGGAAGCAACGAGTTTGTTTGTTTATTTGTGGGTCTGGGAATAGCCCGACCCCGTTTTCGTTTATAATCTTTGTTTTCTTTGTCCGTTTTCTCAGCGTATGCCGATAGGACGTCGGAGGCTTCAATTCGACAACACTAGTTATTATTCAGAACTTGAACGTTCCCTGCATCGTAGACGCCGAGAGAACCGAGCCATGGCCACACCTGAAGAGATGGCTCGTCAGTTAGAGATCCTCCAGACTCAGATGGAGGCACTTAAAACCGAGAAGGAAGGCGCTGATGCCGAAGCTGCGCGTCAATGATCTAACAATGCTCCTCTACAAGAAGAGCTGAATGCCTATCCAAGGAACGCCAAACAGTACATGCATCCGGAACTGAGGGTGCCAGAATCTCCTATTGTGCTTCCAGAGATAGAGAAAACTTTTGAGATTAAATCTCAATTTATATCCTTGATCAAGAGGGATCAGTTTGAAGGGAAACCTACTGAGTGCCCTATGGAACATATTAGGAATTTTCTTGATTTATGTGACACCATAGCTGCTGAAGGTGTCTCACTTGAATATGTTCTGTTAAAAGCTTTCAGGTGGTCTCTTACTGGAAAGGACCTGAGCTGGTTGGAGAGCTTACCTCCTTAGTCTATCAGGACTTGGAAGAACTTGTATGATCAATTTCTTACAAAATTCTTCCCGCCTGCCAAGACAACGGAGTTGAGAAAACGCATCACCTCCTATCACCAGCTGCCTAATGAGACTTTTGTTGAAACATGGGAAAGATTTAAGGAGATGCTTAGACAGTGCCCCAATCATGGGCAACCTTTATATGTTTTGCAAGAGATCTTTTTCCAGGGTATTAGCGCAGAGACCAAGAACCGCATCAACACGCATACTGCGTGCGGTTTTATAGAGATGGACCCTACAACTGCGTGGGAATTGTTGGATAAGCTTGCCAATTATGATGCTATGTATGGAACCCAGCAAGCTCCACAACCCCAAAAACGTCTCTACATGCCCAACCGAGAAGAAGTTGACCCTGATGTTAAAAATCAGTTTCTACAAGATGAGGTCAACCGTCTAAAGAAGCAGGTAAGTTTTCTGAAATCCTCTCAATCATGTCAAGAATGTGGTTCTTTTGCCCATAGTACTTCTGCTTGCACTAATATCGAGCAGGTTAGAGCCGCTGAGACAATTGCTGAGATGAATTATATGAGAGGACCATACAGAAACCAACCTAGCTATTTTGACAGATCAAACAATTACCCGACATGGAGCAATCAGAATCCAAATCCAAACTATGCAACACCTCCGCCGGATAGACGACCTGCACCATATCGACCTCCAGGCCACCAGGAGCCACCATCATGGGTTCAAGGGTTACAGGAAGGCATTAACGGAGTTTAGGCCAACCTAAACCAACAAAACAAAAGATGGGGAGAGTTCGATATATGGAAGAAAAGTGTTGATTCCCAACTATGGAACCTTGCTGCACAGATTCCGAGACCACAAGGGCAATTCTCGGGCCGCCCCAAAGAAAACCCTAAAGGACAAATAGAAGCGGTGCACCTTAGGAGCGGGAAGACATTGCCGGAGCGAGTCCATGCTAAGGACAAGAAGGAAGAGGACGTGACAGTGCAGATCGGTACCGAGCCAGCGAGAGCAAGTACCGAACCAATATGCCACAATGACGAGGCTCCGAGGGTACCTAACGACCCTAGCCTAGGTAAGTTTTCTAATCCGAGCCTTCCTCTCAATCCCAGGGTAGTTAACAACCCCATCAGGGTCGGTAACGACCCGCCGAGGACACCGAACGACCCTAGTGTCGACTCGGTACTTTCACCTCTCGACCTAACTTGGTTCCGAGAATGGTGAAATCTTTTCCATTTCCAACTAAGAAATCTGTGGACTCTACTGAGAGTAAGTTCAAGCGTTTCGTGAAGATCCTTCAGGGCATTAATATTTCCATCCCGTTCGCTGAGGCCCTAAGCGAAATGCTTTACCAGAAAAGCTTGGAGATCCAGGGAGATTTTCCATCACAATTGGTGTAGGCGATCACAAATTCAAAGCTTTTATGTGATCTGGGAGCCAGCACCAGTTTACTGCCTCTTTCCATTTGGTTAAAAGCCAACATGGGACCGTTAGAGCCTGTGGATATGAATCTCTTCATGGCAGACGGATCATGTGTTAAAGCCACAGGAGTCGTGGATGACTATCCTATTCAAGTTGGGAAATTCTTCATACCAAATGATTTCGTCGTCCTCGACATGCCTGAGGATCCTCATGTCCCCGTTATCCTAGGAGGACCATTCTTAGCTACAGCGAATGCCAAGGTCGATGTGCGGAAAGGACTTCTTACTTTTGAGATTGGAGAAGAACGTGTGGAATTCAGCTTGGACCAACATGCAAACGACCCAACCTCGGTCGCACAAATCGAGTTGCCCCAACCAGAACTCGACATAGTTGATACTACCGAACTTTCACCAATTTCAAAAAAGGACGAGATCCTCTCACAGGACCCCGCCAAGCTCACATGGCCCACTAGCGAGTCTCACATACAAGGGAATTATCAAGGTGAGTACTCTTCGTCTTACTTTACTCCTGCACCATGACCCACAGTTTATGCTATTGAGGAGTCCAAACCGCCTTGGTTTTCGGATTTCACTAACCCATATGTAGGAATACCGGGCATACTCATAGAAGACAAGGGACCTAGCTTAGTGACTCAAGCAAACAACGCTTACAAAGCTAAGTATGGGGTATTTCGAGACCCTGACAAAGCTACAAACGAGCCACCTTGAAGCAAAGGAAATACTTCGGGCTAACGACGTTAAACATAGCGCTTACGGGAGGCAACCCGCTCTTAGTTTAGACTAGACTTTTTCTTTTTAGATTCTTTTTCTTAATTTTCTTTTTGAGTTTTCTTTTCTTTAGTAGTTTTTAGGATAGAAATTAGGATAAATTTTGAGCTAACAAGATGCAGGAGAAGGGCTCGAAAATCACTCCAAGAGGCTACGGTGGCTCGTTAGCGACCCACCCAGGGTCGTTAACGACCCGGTTCGACGACCCGATTCGTCAAAACGGACAAGTAAGTTTTTTTAACCTAATCTATCTTTTTACCTACACCTTGCCGCCCCCTTTACCTCTTCCTATCCCTACCCTCTCCTATATAACCCTTCTACCCCTCATAAAAATTTCACTCTCAAATTGGTACGAGCCCAGGGTGGACCGTACCGAGAAGATCTCGTAATTGTTGAACGTGAGCGTTGCCGGTGTGGCTCGACTCAAAGAGACTTGGAAGAGAACACAATTACTTAGGGCAAAGTAATAATTGTATTCATTAATTTTCTAATGAGACAATTACAGAGTATTTATACCCTGCCCTAGACGGTTCAATAAAAGCATCTCAGGAAAGAACCGCCAAGAAAACCTGAGAGGAGAAACTTGCTCTAGTTTTAAAAATTACAAACCAATTAAATCCTTAATAAAATATGAAAAACAATATAATTAAACTAACTATTACGTATCATAACGTTTCGGTCTACGCCGTTCTCTAACCGGTCTTGTCTGTCTTGTCGGTTCGTCCTCCTGAACCGTATCAATCTCTCCCCCGTTGAGATTCGGCTTGTTCTCAAGCTGCAAAGAAGGAAAAGCATGACATAAGGACTCGACTGGCTCCCAAGACATCGTAGATGGTTCACCATCGGCCCACTCGACCAACCATTCTTGACGGGCGTGTCCGTCCACTAAAACCTCACGGGCAGCGCTGGCGCGTAGCGGACGGGAAATGGGGCGATCGTAGAGGAATTCTGCCGGAAGGTTGGCCGACTGAGGAGCGTTTCCGTCCATGACAAATGGCCGAAGCTGGGACACATGAAAGACATTATGAATGTGTCCGGCAAGGCCAACCTATACGCAACAACCCCGATACGCTCAAGGACGGTAAACGGGCCGTAAAACCTCTTGGAAAGCTTGGCAGACGCGGGGCGTGCCACGGAATGCTGTCGATATGGTTGGAGCTTGAGGAGCACCTCGTCACCGACTTTAAACTCAAGATCACGTCGGTGTTTATTGGCCTGATGAGCCATGCGTTGTTGCATCCGCTGAAGATTGCTACGAAGAAGCTCTAGGACCTGTTCTCGGTCCCGAATGGCATCTGACGCCGGTGTAGGAGGTCCGGTCGGGGCCGTGACGTGGCTAATAGGCAGCGGTTCACGCCCATAAAGGGCCTTGAAAGGTGACATGCCCAGTCCTTCATGGAAAGTTGAATTAAGAGCCAATTCCGCCCAAGGTAAAAAATCAAGCCAACGTCGCGGTCGAGCATGAGTGAAGGCGCGCAGGTATTGCTCCAACCTGCGGTTACGAACATCCGCTTGGACGTCCGTTTGAGGGTGATATGCGGTACTATGTAGGAGATTGGTACCACTCAATCGATGTAACTCCGTCCAAAATGCACTCGTGAAAATAGGATCACGATCAGACACAATCGTCGCCGGAATTCCATGATGCTTAACCACAATCTCGACGAACACGGAAGCGACTTTTTTAGCGTCGTAGCTTGGCCCTAATGACCCAAAGTGTGCGTATTTGGAGAGGCGGTCAATCACCACGAAGATCGTAGTATGACCCCGGGAGGGCGGAAGACCCGTGATAAAGTCCATAGCTACGGCGTTCCAAACCTGCTGAGGAACGGGTAATGGCTATAATAGACCTGTAGGTTTCTGAGTGCTGTACTTAGTGGATTGACAGATGAGGCATGATGTTACAAACCGGCGAACATCCTGGCACATACCCGTCCAATAGAAAACGTCCGCAACTCGCCTAAAAGTGCGGTCCATGCCCGGGTGGCCAGCCGATGGAGAGGAGTGGAATTCAGTAAGGATTTCAACTTTGATAGGGGACTCACTGCTAATGACCAGCCGATGATTGTAATATAGAATCCCGTTATGCACTCGAAACGGCGACGGTAGGCAACCTGTGCACGCTTGTTCGTGCCAAGCACACAAGTCCGAAAATGCCGAGTTTTCCGCCTTCAGACGGCGAAGAAGGTCCGGCACAGGCATGGTAAACTCCATGAACTCCCGTAGTGGCAGATCATCCTCAATCATGCACCTGGATAACGCATCCGCTACACGGTTACTCTTACCGGACTTGTATTCGATACGAAACTTATAACCCATCCAATTCCGCATGAAAAATTGCTGGTTGGGTGTCTGAATAACCTGAGAAAGTAGTTCGCGCAAGCTCTTTTGATTGCTGCGGATAAGAAATTCCCGCCCGAGCAAGTATTGTCGCCACTTCTGAACGGCGGAAACAATAGCGAAAAGTTCCCGGTGGTAGGCGGGAACCACGGCGCCACGGCCCGAGCTTCTTGTAGAAAAAAGCCAAGGGGCGCTCCTCCTGTAATAATACGGCACCCACACCCTCATCTCACGCATCGGTTTCAACAACAAATGACTTTGAAAAATCTGGGAGTTGAAGAATCGGAGGCGATATCATCTTTTCCTTGAGGCGTTGAAACTTCCGATAGTACCCAGTGAGGCCAAGGAATCCGCGTAATTTCTTGACAGATTTGGGGCTCGGCCACTCAGTCATAGCCGTAAGTTTGGAAGGGTCGGCCACGAGCTGTCCCTATGTAACTATGTGACCCAGATATTCCACAGTAGTGGTTCCGAAAGAGCATTTGGAACCTTTGACAAAGAAGTGATTGTCCTGTAATACCTGCAGGGCGACGACAAGATGCTGAGAATGCTCGGCGAGCGAGGCGCTGTAAATAAGGATGTCGTCGAAAAAGACTATAATAAAGTGTCGTAAATACTGAGCAAATATTTGGTTCATCGCAGCCTGAAAAGTGGAAGGAGCATTAGTCAATCCGAAGGGCATGACTAAAAACTCATATTGGCCATCATGTGTCCGGAAAGCTGTTTTGTATATAGATTGCCCTAGTGTTCGGCTGCAGGTGAATACGGTGATCCCAGGGCCTGTTCGGCGGCAAGTGACTTGGTATCTGAAAAACCTGTGCATGTTGCTCTATGACGTCGCACAGAGGCTGAGGCACCTCATCCGAAATAGAAAAAGAGGTGCCCGGCAGAGCACTTTCTGCGTCGGTCGGCAGGTGTAGGACCTCAAAGAATTCGGCGACTTCCTGGGAGTCGCATAGAGACTGTAATGTGTGCAATGAGATCGGCTTAGGAGACAAACGATCCCCTTGTAATAAAATAGGTTGACCCTGCCACTGAAACTCCATAGTCAACTGAGCATAGTCATGCGACACCTTGCCGAGAGTTTGCAACCACTGAACTCCGAGCACGACTTGAGGTCCATGAACTGCGAGAAAAAATATATCTATAGGAAACGCATAGCCCTGTAAGACAACCACTGTCTTCGAACACTGATGAGTACACTCCAAATAAGCCCCGTTGCCTACATAAACTCTTAAAGGCGTGACAGCTGTCAGGGGCAGTTGTAAATGCTCGGCCACACTAGGATGAATGAAATTATGTGTACTGCCCCCGTCGATCAAAACCTGCACCGGCATGTCTGAAATAGATCCTGAAATTTTCAAGGATTTGGGACTGGACAAACCTTCCATGGAATTGATGCTAGAAATATCGCCTGTCATAACAACCTCCTCCTAATCAACCGGTTCAAAAGCTTCTTCATCCGAATCATCACAGCCCAGCAGCAAGAAACGCGGTTTGCAGCGATGTCCGCGAGTGTACCTCTCATCACAATTATAACACAAACCTTTTTTAGAACGTTCCTCGCGTTCAGCTAAAGTTAAACGCTTAATTGGAAGAGATAAAGGATTACCGTTCAGGTTTGCGGAACGGTCCAAGGGACCTGTCGACGTCGTTGTGGCTGCTGGGGCAGAAGCAACGTTCGGTGGTGCAGTTGGCCGAGCACCACCGGTCTGCCATGGGCGCTTAGGCGCTGAAGTCCATTGTAACAATGATTCCTTGAATGATGCGGCGAGTTCCCGAGCCAACGCGAAGGCCTGCGATAACGTAGTCGGGTTACGCTGATTGAGCTCGCGACGAACTGGTTGCTTCAACCCTGCTTTGAAAAGTGAGATCAAAGTCGGTTGCGATAAGGCGCGGACGTTGTTGAGCAACGCTTCGAACTCCGTTTGGTACTCCAAAACCGTCATCTTTTGTTTCAGGTTAGCAAGGAGTCCGACTTAGTCCTCGTAATGATTGGGATCAAACCGCTGTTAGACGCAGAGTAGGAATGCAGGCCACGTCTCGTCCCCGTGATTGTCCCGCTGATAATGAAACCAATCCGAGGCGGGGTGGTCGAAAAGCATCCCAACAAGTCTGAAACGATCAGCATCAGCGGTGCGGAAGTAGTCGAAGTAGGCCTGGACCTTGTATACTCATCCTCGCGGGTCAGTTCCGTTAAAGTATGGCGGCTCAACCCGTAACTTTGGTATGGATTCATGTGCGGTGGTGCCCTAATATCAATCCCGCGACGATGAGGATCGGCTTGCGGATGGCGAGGGTCCGACGGCTCACGAGGGGGCGGTAAAATCTGGGCTAGTGCGAGGCCCACGAGAACGACCGGAGGGTTCGCCCCGGCCGGCGGCTGTTGTTGCGCAGGGTTAGGGTTCGTCCGATTTGGGTTTGCGCCATCAGTCTCGCTCGCCTGGCTACGCCCCGTCAGCATGTCGATGTTGTCCGTACGAAGGTGATCAACCTCCACTGTACGGATTAGGGTTTGGACGTCGTCGGTGACGCTCAAGATCCGATCGCGCAACTCGGCGACGGAAGCCGCCAGATCCGCGAGTTGAGGTGCGGCCTGGTTGGAAGCACTCGCATCGGAGGACATGGTTCTGAAGATGGAAGCACCAGTTGGTACGAGCCCGGGGTGGACCGTACCGAGAAGATCTCGTAATTGTTGAGCGTGAGCGTTGCCGGTGTGGCTCGACTCAAAGAGACTTGGAAGAGAACACAATTACTTAGGGCAAAGTAATAATTGTATTCATTAATTTTCTAATGAGACAATTACAGAGTATTTATACCCTGCCCTAGACGGTTCAATAAAAGCATCTTAGGAAAGAACCGCCAAGAAAACCTGAGAGGAGAAACTTGCTCTAGTTTTAAAATTACAAACCAATTAAATCCTTAATAAAATATGAAAAACAATATAATTAAACTAACTACTACATATCATAACGTTTCGGTCTACGCCGTTCTCTAACCGGTCTTGTCTGTCTTGCCGGTTCGTCCTCGTGAACCGTATCACAAATCCTTTAACTCCAAATCCCTAGACAATCCTACCAAAGATCTTAGAGATTCCCCACTACCGATCGGAATCCTTCACTCCATCGACCACTGAGAGGTCGTCGTTACTGACGCCCGGAAACCCGATTTTCTCACCGACGAGATACAAGCTCGTTAACCACCCAATTCCGACCCCTCGTTCTTCAATTTCTCGATACTCCGGTATGATTTCTAAACCCTAACTCGAAATTTCATGATTCATGGTTTTTAGGGTAGAAATTTCATGTCTTGGAGCTTGTTCATAAAGAGGTCGATTTGCATTTTTGGATTTTGCTCATAAAAATTCTTGGTTGTGCTTAGTTGTTCTTGTTCTAGGGAAGATTATTCATGTTAGATTATCTATTGCAACACTCCAATTAGAAAAGCATGAATTTTTCTTGTTCTAGTCTTAAGTTCAATCTTTGCATGTCAACTAGTGGGTAATTCTAGCATGTTCGGGATGGGTAATTGAGCAAGTATGGGGTGCATATATCCGATTGCGTGCATAGTGAGGGAGTATAGATGATTGCATACTTGATTTTGGTCTGATTTTTAAAGTTGAAAAACTCGAAATTCTGCGTACTGGCTCTCGACAGCTCGTTAACGATCCACCCAGGCTCGTTAACGACCCTGCGTAGCCTCAAAGATCAATACCCAGTCCAGATTCGTAAATGACCCAATTGGGTAGTTAACGAATAATTCCGAGGACTATTTCGAGACCAAGTATGGGGTCTCTTGCCTAATTTATCTTGGAAAAAAATCATGATTGTTTTGTAGATCTCATGGCAAGTTCAAGCAGACCCGCTACACGAGCTCAGAAGAAGAGAAGGAACCAGAGGTCCCCATCTCCACCTTGCATGGATAATGTGATCTTGAGCACTCAAGGCCAAGCAAAACGATACCGTGCCATTCTAGAGAAGGACCACAACACCCGTTGGTTCACAAAGTCTAGTGCTGTACACACGGGGATTTACACGGATGTCAAGGAGGCCTTTGTTATTCTCGGTGCATCTCATCTATTGAAGAAGGAGAATGTACCACATTTTCCTTCCCTCACATCCGAGTTCTTGGCCACACTAGAGACAAGTTTCCCGTCGAAGACTTCGGCAGGACGCATCCGATTTCGACTCGGCAATGTGAGCCGTGAGTTCACCATGGCGGAGTTCAATGCACTTCTGGAACTCCCGAATCCATCAAGAGACTACAGTCTGAAGGACTATAGGGTGACTCGGACTAAGAGTTACATCACCGGGGAGGTCCAATCCTCCACAGCGGCACTATCTAGGGCAAGCATCATCAACCCCATCTTCAGGATCATTCTCCGAGTCCTTGCCGCTACATTCTGGCCAAAGAGAGAGTTGAACAAGCCAACGAGGACGGAAGTTGCTTGTCTTCGTACAATCCTTTTCGAGGAGCCCGACCCTTTGAATTTGGGTTATGAATGGCTCTATTACATAGAGAAATCAACCAAGTCCAAGGAAGTTTGGTGTGGTAACTTGGTCAGTCTTTTGTCCACCAACCTTAGAGTCGACCTCACTCTCTACACACCGGCTCACGCTCAGTTGCTCAACCAATACTATTGGCTTAGCGCCAGAATTTTCACTCGAGTCCGGGAGGGGCTCGTTACAAAAGTCCATGGACGAGATGTACCGCCCACTCTACTGAAAATGGAGCTTTTATACGTACCAAATTGGTACGAGGCGTGGACGGGACATGCTTTCCCATTGGAGCCCAAGCCGGAGGATGAGCTATCACTTAGGCCATGTGTGTCCCGGTTTGAAAGAGAGGAAGATGCAATGGAAGAAGATGAAGATGAAGATGAGGATACCGAGCTAGTTGAAGAAAATACCGAGGAAGCCGACACAGAAGGCGGCACAAAGGAGCTTAACTTCGAGGAAGAAAACCTCGACACGGAAGTACTAGGCTCCAACATCCTCGTTGACGAGCCCACCAGGATCGTTAACAATCATTTCCAGCCTTCTACATCTGTTGCTAACGAGGTACCCAGGGTCGTTAACGACCTGCCGAGAGCTCCTGTCGACCCTCCGCCAGTCCCTACCGATCCGCTTACTCTTATGGGCTTGTGCCATATCACCCGGTGCTTCACCATGATCACTTCCAGCCTTACTACCCACCACCTCCTCAGCCTGAATACACTGGATCGAGCATTCCGCCACCATGGGCCGAGGATCTTTCGGCACGGATGCAACAGCTCAACCTCTAGCAGGACCACATTCATCGGAGGATGGATAGATGGGAGACTGTCTACTCAGCACGGATGACATTTGAGGATGAGAGGCACCGTCAGAGAGAGACAGAGGATGTTGAGCGCTGGAGGACGATGTATGACTTCATGGGGAACTTCGAACATTACTTTCCTCCACCTAACCGTTGATCCAACTTCAAGATGTTTTCCGTGTTTTCCACTTCTGAAACTTTGTAAGTTTTTGTTTTCTCTTTTCTTGTTTTTCTTGTGTTTTTCTTTTCTATTTCTTTCCTTCTTCTTATGTTCTTACAGTGGGGACACTGTAATTTTAAGTATGGGGTGGGAAAAAGTAGAAAAATTAGTTTGTTTTGTGTCTCGTTGTCTTATGTGTTTTGTTTTAGGTAGTTCTTTATTTATAAAGAAAAATCTCTAAAACCTAAAAAAAAAGGAGTTTTAGAATTGATAAATATCCCTTTCTTATATTCTATGATAGTAGTTGCTAGCATGATCATATAATTCCTTGCAATCATGTCTTTGAGAATATAGTCGGATTCTTATTTTGAAGTTGTTTTCAGGAAGGAATGGCATTTGATGAAATTGAGCACATATACCTTTTTAGCATAAGTGATGCAATCCAACAAAATTTACCTTGTGAGTTATTTTTGGCCTTATAGGGAGAACATTAACGAATCCCTCCTTTTTTGTGTGATTTACTCTCTATATGTGCATATTATCTCTTGGAATTTTGATGGTTATCTATTACTTGAGACCTATATAAGATTTATAGTTCATTACTTATGAAAATTATATGATGGAGAACTTATTTTCATAAGCCCTATTAATCCCTATCCTACCCTTACATCATCCTCTTTTTGACAGCCAAGTTGAGCCTGAAGCCTTTTTATTTTTAGCTCCACAAAATTATTCCCTAGCCGAGATAAGCTTGACCCTATCCGGGGATTAGGACTTAGTATTGGATGTTATGATTTTGTTGAGTGAGAAGTTTGGTTCAAGTGTGGGGTTATATGGGTTGGGTAAACTGAAAGATCTTGCAGTTTATCATGTAAAAGGATTTTGGTTACCGACCCTAAAAGGGTTCGGTACCGAGCCCCCGTGGAAAAAAAGAAAAAAGGGGAAGAAAAGAAAGATCATGAAAAGTCCAAGAAAGTGCTGAATAGTGAAAGTGTGCATGAGCCAAATTTCCTTAGTGTTTGTAAGCAAGATAAGTTGGAATAAATGGGTGAGTGAAAGAGAGAGTGCTTAATGTTTGAGTGAGTTTGGTATAATCTCTTATGAGAATATTTTTGATATGTGTGAGTTTTTAAGAGTCTTTGATTCCTGGATATTATTAGCACCACATAGCCAAAATATTTCCACGCCTTACAAGCCGGCCGAATGGAAGCTTCTATGAAGTTTTTCATTGAGCCTAAGTTCTCTTGATGATTTTTGTTTGTTTTGACAAATCTTTGGTGGAGAGTTTGGTGACATAAGTTCCAATTTCTATGAGTTTTTGCATATAAGAGAGTTGAGAGATATATTTATAAGCTTAAACACTTGAGAGTTGAGAGAAACACATTATCCCTTGTGAGGTTGGATTGTATTTTCTTGTGTCTATTTTAAATGCATATGTGTGTGATGACGTTAATAGTCTTTTTGCTATTTTTTTATATGTTTTGAAGTTGCTTTTTAGATGATGGTTATAGTTTGATAAGCATGTTGTTTGGTTTTGGTTAATGCTTTGTGATTGCTTGAGGACAAGCAAGTCTAAGTATGGGGTATTTTGATGTTCGTGTTTTTAGTATAGGTTATTAGGATTAGTTTTGATAAGTTTAGAGTTAGTTATGTGTGATTTTGGATAGTTTTACATATTTTGTGAAAAGTATGGAAGCTACTATGTTTTGTGTCTTTTTGTAGGTTTTAGCTAGGAAAAGTTGTTGTTTGATGCTGGAATTGAAGAGCTATGATAAAGGACGGAAGAATACAGAGTGAAGAAGCTGAAGTTCGAGTTTTTGGAAGAGAAGTGTTGAAGAAAGCCAAACCCAGGCTCGTTAACGACCCTGAAGGGTTCGTTAACGAGGCCACGAGATAGAATAATCGAGAAGGCAACTTTCTGACTCACCGATCCTGTGCGGGAATTTATTTCCGTGTCGGTAGAGTATCTTTTTATGATTTTAGGGTTATTATATTATGTATTTTTTGTCTTGTTATCTTTCTAGATTTTATTTCTATCTTTTAGAATAGATTCTATCTTTTTAGGAAAGTTTATATCTTTTAGCCTTTTTTAGTTTCTAGCCTTTTTAGTATAAATACCCTTCTATTCTAGCATAGAAAGGGGGATTGGATCGTAGTAGATAGAGAGAGAAGAAGAAGAGCCGAGAGAAGAGAGAGACGATTCGGAAGTTGAGATCGAAGAGCTTAGTGGACGAGAGTTACCGGGGTCGTCAATCGAGGTTTTGATTCGTTATTTTGGTGTTTTTGGATTCTTCAGAATTTCTGTAAGACGATATTTCTTATTAATTTGAGTAGTGTTTTGTTTTCTATGTTTTCTTTGATTGAAGTTTTTTGTTAGTTATGATTAGTGAGTAGTCCTTTTATCTAGGGCCGGGGTTAAAACCCGGCATAGTTATGCATGTTTGGTGAGTGAGATTATGTGTTGAATGCCTTTTATCCATTGTTAAGATTGTTTGTAGTGCTTATACCGAGATGAAAGTTGAGGTAATTTGAGTTGTTGACTTGATTGAAAGAGAAAGTTATAAACTTGAAGGTTGATATTGTTTGAATACGAAAGTTTCAAGCTTTAGATCCAAAGCAAGCAATCGAGTGAGTTAGTTTATGAAAGTAGATTAATTTACTTGCTAAGTCAATGAAAGTTGATGCATCTATCTATTTAAAGGCATGATATTCTATCTTCTTACGAGCTTGTGTGCATGACTATGTTGTGGTAACCCTTGTCCTAGATTTTTATCTTTATTTGAATTCTCTCATAATCATATTCGTTGCTGAGTTTGTTGACTCGGTACCGAACTTGTCTAGGTCGTTAGTTTTGTTTTTTTGTTCACGGTGGGTCGTTAACGAGGCTGACAACTTCATTAACGAAGCTACTTCTGTGTTTTTGTTTGTTTTTGTTTTATTTTTAGTAGTCGATAGACAAACAACCTTACTTCCTGTGGAACGATCCTGACTTTGCTATACTCAGCGGGGTCTTGACTTATAAATTTATTTGTTGTCAAGAAACACTCATCAACACAAGGCGATCCAAGTCGGGACTCATCATGTGGTATCAGAGCTAGTCGAGTGAGTTACTCAAGTTGTGGAGGTACGGATTGCTTTCTCTCTTTTCGGTTTTTGGTTGCTCATTTGTGCCTTTCTTTTAGCCAGCCGAAACCCATGAATTTTCCTTGAGATGTTGCTGCAATTTGTGCTGAAATCTGAAGTTTGAATGCTTAAACTTCTTCTAACATGGTCGATAATCATGGGAGAAGGCAACACTTCATTAAACATGGCAGCTTGAATGCAACCCTTCCATTCCCTACATTCATTTAAACATGAATTCTCTTGATGACAGCTGACTAAATGCAACCTTTCTTTTCTGGCCTTTAAACCTCCTTATTGTTTGTTTTATCTCTTGAATTGTGGCTGCATTATTGTTGAAATTAATCAAGAAGTGTAGTGAAAAGCCTCGGTTTAATAGTAAAAGGCAGCCGGTTTAATTTCAACCCTTTTTTTGTTTTTTCGAGCTTATTAAAAAAAAGAAGAGAAAAGTTGTTTTAGAATTAAAAAAAAAATCAGATTTTGCTTTGTTAATCGATCCTTGTTACTTGTTCGTTGTTCTCTTGTTTAGGTTACTTTGCCTTTTTCTTGATCCTTTCTAGCCATACTTTTGAGCAATTAAGACTGAATTGGGGGTTTGCAAATACTTGTCCACAAGCTCACTTGGCTTGTATTTGTTTGCTACCTCTGTTTTGTCTCGAATTTGTGATTGACTCTTGTATTTCTAATTTGTGTTGTTGTGCTTGGCAGACCTTTTTCTGTGTGTGAGAGAGACGAGTGCCACCAAAAAAGTATCAAACACGAGTCCATCACTTATTTACTTGCTTTTGAGTGTGAGTGGGAGACATTGTGTGAGGATTGAAAACTTGATTGAAACATCCGGTTTCTTTCAAGTTAACGGAGGGAGTTTTGGAGCTGCGTGAACAGAGTGTACAAACCTAAACACATTGTGTGACGAGGGTGACATTGTAAGAGGCTACAAGTTGCTCTTTCCCACGGAAAGTTCAGCAAACGAGGGAGTTTGGAGTTGTGAGGGAGCCTGAAAGATTTTTGTCTTTTCTTGAGTCAAACACAAGTGTGTCTTTAGCTTTCACTAACACTCACATATTCCGTGTTTCCTAGCTTTGTCACCAAGCAGTCTTTTTACACAGGAAAAGTCAAGGAAATGAATGAGGAGGAGACAAGCTGTCCTATTACTTTGGGAGATTTACAATGCATGTTTACTCAAGTTCGGGAAGAGAGCAAATCCGACGTCAAGGAAGCTTATGAGCATGCTCGGACTGAGTTGCTTCGAGTGCTTGATGAAAGGCTTGATCAACGATTAGGAGGGAAATGTAAGTTGATACCTCAGGAGCAAGTGTGGAGGTTGGCAAACACACGCCCACAGCCGTGGTTCCATTGGCCTCAGAAGGCAACACTCATCTTGAGGTTGGACAAACCTCTAATCAAGTAGAATTGCCACCGGTTTCTATGGCCAACATCACCAACCACATGGCACAACTTGGGATAAGCTAGTGTCCATCTTATCCTAGAGATAACCTAAATGATAGTCCTTACTATGGGTACCAAGGTATGAACTCTCCTCTCTTTCAAACAAGGCGTAATCTAGTGCGCCAAAATCAAGCACAAGCTACGCCGTTGCATGTTCCGCGCTATGTTCTTAATGTGCCTATTGCACGCCAAGATCAAGGACGCTACCTTGATCAAATTCAGCAAAACTAAGGTTACGATGACCATAGACAACAACCGAGGGATCACCATTATGGTGTTAAGCTCAATATCGAGCCCTTCGCCGGCACATCCAATGCCGAAATCTATCTAGATTGGGAATCTAAAATTGAGGCCATTTTTCATTATTATAACTATCATGATGCCCTAAGAGTGTCCGTAGCTACCATTCATTTTGGGATTATTATAACTATTAGATTTTGCATACTTATGGTGGCAAGAGGAGAAATACAAGAGGGAATATGTGGGCGAGCAACCCAGTAGCACTTGGACTGAGCTTAAAGATGCCATGCGCCAACGGTTTATGCCCGAGGACTACCTTGATCGTGTCCAAGTCAAGCTGGAGTGTGTGAGGCAAGGAGATCAAACGCCCGATGAGTATTACAAGGAGCTGCGCCAATTAGTGTACCGATCCTGAGTACGCTTTCCAGAGAGGTATGTGGTTTCTAAATTCATAGGTGGTCTCAATTCGAATTTGGCTACTTATGTGGAAATGCAGAGATTTGGTCCAAGCGCACCTATAGAGGAAGTTCTTCACTACACCAACCAAGTTTACCACAACTTGCAAAAGAGGAAGGGAGGTGGAAGCGGACGTGTGTGGGGCTAAAGCACGACTGGTTCTTCACAACCTTACAAGAAGAGTGAGACCAGAGAATCCAAGAATGACGTCAGCCGAGTACCACCCAAGAAGGAGACGCCTTATATCCCAGCCAAGCCCAAAGATGAAGTTAGCACATGCACCCGCGACGTGAAGTGTTACAAGTGCTTGGGAAGAGGCCATTTTGCTCGTGATTATCCCATAAAGAAGCAAGTGCTCCTCAACAAAGTGGGAGAGTATGAATCTGAGGACGAGGAGCAAGAAGAGGACGAAGGAAACAACAACATCAATGAAGAAGAGATTGATCTGGTTCCCGTAACCGGTGAGTGTTTTGTTGTTCAACGTACTCTTCTTAATTGTGATATTCCTAACGTGCCTTCGCAACAAGAGAATATATTTCACACATGATGCTTTATCCAAGGCAAAGTGTGTAGCGTGATAATTGATGAAGGATCATGTAGTAATATGGTTGATACTAAAGTGGTGAGACGTTTCAACCTCAAAACCATTCCACGCAAGGTTCACTACTCATTGCATTGGTTGAATTCCAATGAACCTGTCATGCTGAAGGAGCAAGTCAAGCTCAAGTTTGCCATTGGACAATATGACGATGAAGTTCTTTGTGATGTGGTGTCTGTGACAGCGTGCCATCTCCTCCTTGGACGTCCTTGGCAATATGATAGGGCTGTGATCCATCAAGGCGTTTCTAATGCTTATATCTTTCACATGAAGGGCAAAGAGTACACTCTTCATCCATTGGCTTCGCATGAAGTGACGACTGACCAAGAAGCTAATGAGCTAAGGAGAAGGATCAACAAGAAGAAGATGGAGCTTAAGGCGTTTGAGGGAAGCTCCAAGCATTTAATGGTGGCTCGAGGCAAAGAGATCAACAAGGCTATTCAGGGAAGGCAAATGTGTCTAATTCTTCTTTCTAAGGATAATCTTTTTGTTGACAATGATTTGGTTGATCTACCTCCTAGTGTGTCTTCTTTATTGCAGGAATTGTAAGACGTCTTCCCCGAGGATATTCCAAGTGGCTTGCCTCCTATATGGGGAATAGAACATCAAATCGAATTTATGCCCAGAGCCACATTTCCCAACCGAGCTTCATATCGCGCCAATCCCGCCGAGGCCAAGGAATCACAAAAGCAAGTGCAAGACCTCTTAGACAAGGGATTTGTGAGGGAGAGCTTGAGCCCATGCGCATTTCTGGTGATTTTGGTGCCGAAAAAAGATGGGAGTTGGCGCATGTGCGTAGACTGTCGCGCCATCAACAAATATGACAGTTTCCAATCTATAACTTCAAGTATGTGTCACAAATATGACAGTTTCCAATCTACTTATCTGTTATAAGAAGAGATCCATCACTTATATGTGCTTGATTTTGATAAAATGAAAGTGGACCTCTTGATTACATTGATCTATTTCATTTGCTATTCATGTTGTTTACAGTTGCCAACTGAATATTGCTTCATGAATGTTATGTTCATAAACACTAATGACTACTTATATGTGTGTGCCAATAATAGAACAATGGTTTCGCAAGATTCATTTACTCCGGAGGATACACATATTTCCGACTATGAAAAATTCTCTCCTACTGAGGTTTGAAATATGTGCTGGATTCATTATTTCTCATATGCATCCTAGTTGATTAATTGCAATAATAGTTTTACGTGATTTTTGTACTAGTTGCACAAGTATGAAATACAATTTAACTATGCATTGTTTCATGTCACTGTTGGATATTGCAATGCTTTTTGGCGTACCCCTAAGAGTATGTAATGTGATCTGTATGTTCAAATTAAAGCTGAAAACCAGTTTTGTGATATTGAAATAGGGTTTGTAGGTTCATGAGAAAAAAAGCCACTGATTTTTTGTTTGTTTAGAAGATAAAGGCCATTGATTAAGAACTATATGCAGGCCATTGATTGTGGATAAAAATGACCCTTCTTTTATAAGGTACAAATGACCCTTCTTTTAACAGTTTGGTGGTACAATAAGGTAAAAACGAACCTGGTTTAAACTGATTGTGGGTCCTCTTCTCTTCATAAGGAACATGAGCTAGCTTTGATCATGTGAAATGCAGACTTTGAACCTATATGCAGACTTGATCATGTTATATGATGGTTGTTAACTGATTGTGAGGTTGTGAAAATTACATTTTCCTTGATATTGATCATGTTATACGCTGACTTTGAATATATACTAATGACTTCTAAATGCTGAAAATTTATGTATCCATTAGCGTTTAATATTTGTTGTGTGCTATGTTCCCATGAGGTTTCATGTTGACTCCACCATGACTGACGAGTACCTAATGGATGAGGTATCCGGTTGTCCAACGATTAGGCGTCTTCAAACGGTAGCTCGCCGTTACAAGTACCGTGCTTTCTTTCCGAATGAGGATTTGGAGAAATAGTGGGCCATTAACAGTAGAAATTAACAACTCATCATCCTTGGAATTTCGTCCATTAACAACTTCCATTAACATCTGATTTTGAACCAACAAGTAAGCATCATCTTCATCTAATTTCGAACAACTAGCAAGGTCATCATCTTCCTTAATTCGAA
The DNA here is from genome assembly GCA_964016875.1 of Fallopia convolvulus. NCBI lineage: Eukaryota > Viridiplantae > Streptophyta > Magnoliopsida > Caryophyllales > Polygonaceae > Fallopia > Fallopia convolvulus. Next base: position 40,316,996 of record OZ024730.1, on the reverse strand, counting down.
CAACACAAAATGGAATGATACCTCAATGGAGCTTGGGAGTGACGTGGTCGGACTCGGCACAGCTGGGCTAGCTTGACAGCTTGGAATGATGGGCTCTATTCGAGACACCGTCGTTGTTGCTCTGTCCGCTGGAAGCTAGGGGTCTGTTCTTCATGCTCACCTTGACGAACGCTAGGGCTCGGAACCGCCCACAAACCAGAGCAAGAAGAAGGAGACGATGGGACCTTCATGAACGTGTGTTTGCATTGTGCTCATCTGGAATGAGGCTTCAATCCATTCTCCTAGTAGGTGGGAGGATTAATGCTAGGTTGGAGGGGTAATTTTTATTAAGTAGAAGGGTATTGTGGTCATTTTTGGTTATAATTGAAGCCCAATTTGGTAATATATCTATCTCCTTTTTTTCTCCAGCTAGTCCTACCGAACAATCATTTTAATTTCCAGCTCATCTTCCGGGCTCCAGCTCCAGCTACAAAGTTCGGTTCGGTTTTGGTCGGTTCGGTTCGGTTTTGAACCGATGTTCAGCCCTAAACTCAGGTACCAGCTCCAGCTAGTGCATCCGAACAGATCCTTAAGTATCTAAATTAGACTTGTTTTATGCGTGAGTGACTGCTAGTCGAGTTTAGTTTTGATTGCATCAGGTATCATGGTTAAGTCGACTACTTTCAGAATTAGGTGTTGAAAATATTCAACCAATTCCCTTTAAGGACTCGTTTGGTGTTTGTTGAGGAAAGGAAATGGTTAAGCGCATGAATCTAGTCTATTTTTAATTTATAGTTCATTGATCAAAATGGTAACCATTACCCCTCCTCCTTCATTTTTTATGTAAAACTTGAGATAATGCTCCCCACCCCCTTAACATGAGGTAACCATATCACCTATTCTCCTCTAACCATTACCCCCCATTCCCTCATTTTTCTTGCCAAAAAGAGAGACACTATCATTTTAAATATAAATTTGTTTCCTTTCCCTTTCCTTTCCTTCTTGTTATACCAAACGAGGGCTAAATGTGACAATCAGGGTTCTATATTCATTGCTAGAAACCAGTCTTCCATAGATTTGGACTATCACTTTGTGTGAGAAAAAGTTCTAGAAGGTTTGATCAATGTCATTTATGTGCCTACTCAACACTAGCCTACCCCAGTATAATTTATGCGTGGTTTATTGTGTTGTACTGTGGGTTTATCCTGGAAGAAATTAGTCATTACTTTTAAATTTGGATTTGAATTAAATAACATAATCAATGATTAGCCATAATGAACATTAATTAATTAAAAACTGAACAACAGTAATCGATCATGAGTACTGCTGTCCACATCTATGCTTAATAAAATATGAGTATTGGCGTGGCTGAACAAGATAATCTATATCTTGCTTGCAATTTGTAGTGGAATTATGACGTGCCCCTGTGCTTTTTGTTTGCATAAATTAATTAAAATAATTAATCCGAAGTATTAAGGTAATACTAAGGGAAGATTATGTTCCAAGTCATCCTCCTTCGGTGGTTAAGACTTTGGTGTAGTACTGATTATTATTTTGAATCTTGTGGGCGGCTTTATAATTGATTAGTAACTAATTATCATTCCTAGTAGATGCTTTAGACAAATTCAAATAGACAAATAGCACTTACAACGACCCTAATTTTTACTCTATTAAAAAAAACGCTCAAATTATCCACCATTAATTTCACTACTTATAACAACCCTAATTCTTACCTATAAATAAAAAATATCAAGTCATCCGGGTTCAATTTCTAGGAAACTGACTCTGAAGTTGCAAATTTCAATTCTCTTTCTTTATGAGTGTGGTGACGAACGAGTATGTTTTGTACGTCTTTCAAGTAGCTATAATGTCGTTTTCCCATTTGATTTAGTTTAATCTCTTCTTCCTTTAAGAAATTAAATGAAATCGATTTATGTATGTTTCTTAAGTTGTTCAGTTCCATCAATGGATAAGACAATTAAGATGTTGTAGCTATGTACGTTAGATATAATATAACATCAAATTTAACAAAATCCACCAATCATTCAACGTAACCCAATACTTTGTTTATTCAATTTATACAGATTAATTAAGTATACATGTTTATATTCTAAACTTAAATTCAACGTATAACATAAAGTCGTAAACTTTCATGACTCTGAATTTACATCATCATCTTATACGTGCGTCCTTTACTCAGCAAGACCGACAAAAATGGCCAGCTATATATAACAAGGAACCATATGGAATCCTAATCAATCATAATCATGCTAACTTTTTTATTTTTAATTAATTTGTTTAATAGACTGAGATTAGAGACCAATGAGGTTTAGAGTTCGTTATAAATTTAACTACACGTACAGATTAATTAATTAAAATTTGTTAACTTAGGACGCCCCACGTCTTGTCTTGTTCCTCAGATATTGATTAATTAGTTTCATTTTTTACAATATACAGCGTATACCTTAAAAGGAATCAAGCAGGAATTAGTCTCTTCACAATGGATATTTGATGCCATTAACCAACTTGTACGTCTACATATTTTGGTATTGGGCCACCGTACCTAGCTAACTAATTAATTCGTATATTAATACGCACAGACTGAGATCAACTTGAAGGTTTAACGCGTGATGCACGTAGTGAGTTTCTTTTATTATCTTTTTTATTAATAAAATACAAGCTAAGTTTGTAACATGAATTATTGATCTCCAATAATAATATGTATACATATATGAATATAATAAATGCATTTGCCGCCATAATATTGTCAAGAACAAAACTTTGTTGGAGGAATTATGTTATACGTGGGGTGGGCATTAATTTCTCTCTCTCAAAAGACGACAGCATACGACCCGGAAACTGCATTCATAATCATAAATCATAATCATAATCATAATCATAATCATACTTTTTTATAAAGTCAAAAACAAAAAAAAAGAAGAGAGAAAAAGAATAATCATGCATTCAATTCTTCTCCCCTTGCAAAGAACACGTTCAGAATTTTTTAATTGATCTCCTTGCCTGTCGAATCTTTGCCAGAAAACATTATTATACGTACTAACTCGATCATCATCATATCATACAAAATTAATTCCTCTATATATCAATGGAGATGGCTCTCTACCCTGCAAGATTTTTGAACCCTCGCCTCTTGACAAAGGAGCTAGAAGATTTAATTGATCTCTCCCAATTCTAATCAGAAAACTCAACGGCTAGTTTTGTTGTACTTGGGGAGCATGGGAAGACAGCCTTGCTGTGATAAGATAGGTTTGAAGAGAGGGCCATGGACGATCGAGGAAGATCATAGGCTCATGAGCTTCATCCTCAACAATGGCATCCACTGTTGGAGACTTGTTCCTAAGCTTGCAGGTAATCTAATTTAGTTTCCTACAAAAAAAAAAACAAATTCGGATTTGTTCATTATGAGCTGTAGTTTTTGAAATATTGGAAAATGGATGTGTTATATTGTCTGCATAAAGATATGTTACGGTGTCGGTATGGATATGAGATATATCTATAACTTTTGTCTTGGTATAATCAAAATTGATTTCGAAACATTATTTAGACATCGCTAATAAAAGGAGTGGTATCAAAGATATCACTCATAATATACCTAAAATAAATAGATATCACTTATAATCATGTCTTGATACCAATACTGATGCCGATATATGTCTCTTACCTTGATATCATGAACTATAAGTAATATAGGATCGATGAGCCAAACTTAATGTCCAACAATACTGTTGGATTATATATATAGGATTGTCGCGGTGTGGGAAGAGTTGTCGTCTTAGATGGATAAACTATCTTCGCCCTGATCTCAAGCGAGGGGGTTTCACAGAATCCGAAGAGGATCAAATCATTCAGCTCCATGCCCGCCTTGGTAACAGGTATTCAATTTTCTTAACTATCAATCTCAATCTTGGCAAGTACAAGTTATTAATCTAAAGTATCTATAGGTGGTCGAAAATAGCCTCCCATTTTCCAGGGCGCACTGATAATGAAATCAAGAACCACTGGAACACTAGGATCAAGAAGAGGCTCAAGCAACTAGGGTTAGACCCCGTGACACACAAGCCAACCGAGGCGAAGGAGACGAAGAATCCTAATCTAGATCTCGATCATGAGCCTGCAGAGCAAGATTCAACACAAGGAGTAGAGGATGAAGCCAACGGTTCATTTCCTACACAAATGATCCATGAAAAACCTAATAATAATAACGACGAGAACATATTAGGAATTATGCCAGACGGAGCATTTGATCAAATCTTTAGCAACTATGATGAGCTATTGTGTGGTGGTAATTTGGATCCAACCTGGGCCAACAACTCAAACGCGAGCGATAGCACGACGTCGTTTTCGAACTTGACATCTTCAGTGGGGGACTCATCCTCAGGAGGAGGAGTGCAGGGTGAATATAATTGCATGAATCAATGGGTTGATGGTGTGGATTCTTTGATCACTTGGGATGGGTTTAGCCATCTACATGATGATTTTCTCTTCATGGGAAATATCATCTAATTAAACGTAACCTCTATATATATATACAATTCTTGGTCTCTCTTTTCAATCAATTTGATACTTCTTTAAATTTTGTTCGGTCATCTTGTTAATGTTGAGAGTGACTTCATGGTGCTAATTGTGGTAATTAAAGAGGGCACTTTTAGCTGTGTATCCTTTCTTGCTTGTTGGCTCATCATGTACACTTGATTTTTTGGGGGAAGTAATTGGTGCTTCTATACGATAAATGTACGTAGATGAAAAATTCTTTGATTTTTTGAGTGAATAATAGAAAAACTTTTATTGTGATTTGATTGTGTTGTAGTAATATTTGAATCTATATCTATATCTATTATAAAATAGAAAAAATTTGGTTAAGTAATGATCAAAGCATTTAATGTAATAATGAGTGAAAAGTTGGGCTTTTAAGTCCATAAGAAACCTTTTTTTTTTTGGTCGAAAACGCAAGGGCAAAGCCCAAGCGAGGATTAGATAACAAAAAAACAAAGAAAGGCTACGGGCAAACCAAACATGGTCTGGCCCGGCCTCTCGAATCATCCAACAACAACGACGTTAAGCCCACAGGCGGGTCATCTAAAGAATGAAAACCAAACGGAAAGGAAAAAGCAAGAGAGGCCAGGGAGGCAGCGACCATGTTCGCTTCCCTAAAGACATGGTGAGCTTGGGCATTCCAATCCCGAGCAAGAAAGCCTTGGCATTGCGACACTAAGCTGAAAAGAGGATGAGTCGATCGTAACGATTTCTGAAGGAGGTCGATAGCGAGCTTGGAGTCCGCCTCCATAATAATAATCCTGAATCCCAGATCCCAAGAAACCTTAAACCTAAATTGGAAGTCCATAAGAAACCTTAAACCCAAATATAAAAAGGAAGTCCATAAGAAACCTTAAACCTAAATTGATTACATTTATAAAAGGGTTTTGCTATTCTTCGCCCTGGGGGCGACAAATAAGATCCTAAAATAGAAGTATATATTTTTGAAAATAAGAATCTATCTTTTTCCTATTATTAAGAATAAATCTTCCCTTAATAACTAATCACCATATCTAAAATTTTCCTTTTTATATTTGACGCAATTTACATTCCCCCAGATATAATTATTCATCTTCCCTCCTCTTTATTGATTTTTTTTTCTGAGTTCCCTCTCGTTCTTCACTATATGCACAGAGCCACAAACCAAATTTCGTTGTTCATCCTCCCTCCTATTCATTCAAATTTATCGAGTTCGTTCTTCAGTATATGTATAGACCATTAAGTTCCTTCTCGTTCCTCTCATTGTACACTTCCCATCAAAATTGAATTTAGGTACACCACTAAATCCAATTTTTTTTAGGATGACTTTGGATTAAATCCATTTTTTTGTCTAATATTTTAAAATGATATTTGTTAGTTTAAATTTATCATATGTAATAGTTAGTATGTACGTGTTCATGGACTTATGTACACTAAAAATAAATAAATTAACAGTGATTTGATTAACTTTTATTGATCAATCTATAATTAATTATCCATACATGTACATAATTGTTAATTATAATAGTTTTTTTTTATTCTTTTCAAATAAAAGTTTTCAATATATTCGAACACACTTAAGATCTAAAAGGAAAAGTTTATATAATTAATAATTAATCAAAATCTAGATATGGCAATTAGTCGTTATAGGAAAATATTTATTTTAAATAATAGAAAAAAAGATAGATTCTAATCTTGAAGAAGATATATTTCTATTTTAGGGATCTTATTTATCGCTCCCGGGGCGACGAATAGCAAAACCCATAAAAATCTGACATAAAAAAGCCATTTAGGCTCCGTTCGGTAACAATGTACTTATATGAGTTGATGCTGATGTAGTTGATGTTGATGTAGTTGATGCTGAAATTATGTGTTGAAATTTGTAGTTGAAATGAGATGTTTATTTTTTATATAAACTATATAGTGTTCGGAAAAGAATAATTTATAAGAGTTGAAAATTAATGTAAAATTACAATTAAGGGCATAAGTTGTAGAGAAATCTGATGGACTCCATTTTGTAAGTTTAGTGGTGTTTTTTTTTGTTTTTTTTTAGTAATTTTTTTTTATAAACTTGCATGCACTCAGTGTGGAAGAAAAAAAATTTAGTCTGGAAGACGTTAACTTAGCTATCATCGAGAAGTTGTGCATGAAGTTTAGTGGTGTTCTTGTTTGTTTTTTTAGTGTCGATATATGCAGAATATAGAGCAAAAATGGAGAATATGAGTCGAGAATAGAGAAGAGAAAACACGGCGTGCGAGAAGCGAACGCGAAAGAAGAACAATTGTGAGAGTATCGGGGTTACGTATGGATAAAAAGGAGGGGTAGAAAAAGGAACAAATTTTTAATGAGGGGAAATAAACTCATTTCAACTCCTTAAGGTCCCTCCCCCCACCTTATTTTTTTCCTAAGATTTCAACTAGTATCAACAACATAAACGCGTTTCAACTCTATCTACCAAACACTCACACTAGTTGAAATTTTTATAGGATCAACTACATAAACGCATTTCAACTAGCATATCAACACTAACGAACGGAGCCTTAATTACATTGGATGCAAAAAGTCAAAAGAAAACAATCAATCAATACTTGATTCCAACCAAAAAAAATGTTCACATTAAATGGAAAATGATAAAAAAAAGTCCAATAATACAAAATGAAACGTTTGATCATCCAAAAAAAACAACGGATTGCCAATTTCACTAATACAGTTAATTATACAACAGTTACAATAGGAATGGGCTCAGTATAAGGAACGTTGCATGACTGTTAGAATACCAATTTCATTTCCATTCTCACTAATTCAATTAATTGCCATTTTCACTAATAAAATTAATTATATAGCAGATTCAATGTATACATTCAAAGTTATAAGACTATTACAAAATGTTTTGAATATTGAAAAAAGATTAAATATGCACATACAACATATAAATAGTAGAACCTACTCCTAATCATTCACTCGGGTCAATATTCACTCTTTTTCCTCTCCACTCCTTAAATCACAAAAGAAAAATTATCACCCCAATTATCATGTCATTAAAAATGCGTAATTTCATACAAAATTTATACCCCTCAGCCAATTAGTTGGAGATGCAAGCTCTAGAATCGGAATTAGGTTGTGTAGAAAATGGGATTTCATCAATCGGTATGGAAATACCTCGATTAATATCGCTTTCCTTCTAGCCGATAACATGGTATAACACAAATTTACATTTCGTTACGTTTTTCTTACTTTTTTACATTCTTTTCCATCTCGATACACTGATTAATGTAATTTCATGTTTATCATTTAAAAAAAAATACTATTTTATCATAGACTCAAAATTATTTTTGAGATTTACGATTGCATGCAGAAAAACATACATAGAGTGAAGATGAAGAGTCAAAATTCCAAAATCAAACCTACTAAAAAAAAAGAAAGAAATGTTGATACTTCTAAGGTACAACATCATCATTTCCATTGAACAACCAATGCAAAATCAACTTTGTCTTTTCAAGTTCAATAATAAAGTTGCTATGCTTAGCAAATCTGTTTAATACTTATTTTTTCATGTTTTATTATGAAGTGTTCTAGCAAAAGAGTTTAATATTAGTATTCACTCATGTCTAGCTAAAAAGTTTAGTAGCACTTCCCCGTTCAATGATCTACTTGACTATTTCAATGTAATGCATTTCCATCTACATAATACCTCATCTCTCTTATTTTTAATATAGAGTTATTGATAAAACAAAAAATTAATCCATATCTGCATATCAATCTATCCATCTCTATCAATATATATACACACAAAAAAGAGAACACCCCTGATCGTTTTTCTAATAATTACAAAAAAACATCCGGGAGAAAACTTCGCCAATTTCCTACACCCATCCATGCATATGAAAAATATAAAAAGAAACCTCTTAGTTAAGTGTTACAAATTGGCTTTATTTAATACTATAGTTTTGCATCCACACAAAACATAACATTGTAAGTAAAAAAACATACGAAAGAATCTTTTTTTCCCAATTCCTATTAGCCAAACAAATTCCACATAAATTTAAAATTAAAAGAAAAAGGAGAATTTTTTTTTGAAATATTGTCATAAAGATTTATCAACTACAATAATAAAGTCAATTGTTTATATTGTGCTTTAATTCTATGACTGTTATAATTATTAGAAAAATGTCAATTTAATTAATTCATATACCATTTATTGATGAAACAAACTAGCTAATAAAAATGCCAATTTAAACTACGTCTTTTTGAAACCCATCTACAACTAATTAAGTTAACGGTTTGGCTAATGTGTGCCCATGGGCACACAATAAAAGTGTTAATTTGGGAAATTATTTCAAACTATTCCCTAAATTAGAATTAATGAACCTTTTTTAAAAAGTCAAAATTAATAAACAATATCCAGATTTACCAAAATTAGAATTCTTATTGTGTGCCCATGAGCACACATTAGAAAAATCATTAAGTTAATTGTGCTTAGTGCTTTTAATTCTCTGACCGTTACAATTATTAAGAAAATCATACATGCCATTTCAAATTCAGAATTATCTATACTACATATATAAAGTTGTGTACATGCCCACATTTATTACGTCTAATAAATTCTTAATTCTTAAATTACATGTCCACCCAATCAAAATATTTTGTATATATTTTGTATTTTTTCCTTAATAAATTGTATGTAATGAGCTTGCAATGCATTTCAAGTTTATAAAGATCAGGACATATTCAAAATGTGTATATATAAAATGTATATATATCATATTATTACACATATCTATACTACATATATATTTTTAGCAATCAATTTATATATTATATAAAGAAGAGTTTAAAACTAAAGTCCTTTCATATCATAATTTAAAACAATGTATATTTTATATGAAAAATTGTTAATTATGATATTCATTGGCAGAAAAGCTATAATACAATATATTTGCTAGCATACTATTTATACAATATGCTATGAGGGAGACAGTTTTCACAAATAATTAAGTACATTACAAATACGTAACATACATAACTATAATTATTATCATGAATCCAAAAATATAATAGAAAAAATTTAACAAAACAATATCACCCCATACATATAATCATTATACGCATTAGTTCATTTTTACACATGAATCCAAAAATATAATATGAGAAAAAAATAAGAGAAAAAAAATAAGAGAAAAAATTACTCCATATTGAAGTTCTTGAAGCTTAAGGTTGAACAATGAAATACTAAAAAATACTATATTTTTTTAGCAAAAGATGTTGACAACGAGAAAACCACTATATATTTTTATTTATTAGAATTAATTGATGCTATATGATTACAAATATAATAATTTTTTCATTTTCTTATGAATGTTAACACTATTGTATTCTTGAATCAAGTTTTTTTTTGATAAAAAGTGCATAAACTGCACTATGAACTTACATTGCAAATATCTGCTTGAGCTACAGACCAAAGAGAGCTTGGGAGAGACAAATCCCAGCTTCTAACACCAGATTCCCAAGGGCTTAATCTAGCAAGTTCATGGGCTAAAGTATTTCCCTCTCTACGAGTATGAGACCAACACAAAGAGACAAAAAGAGGTACAAAATCTAAGATATCCTGAACAGTTCTCAGAATCTCAAAGGGCAAGTGCTAGAACCTTGCAGAACCGAAATAATGGACAGATTATCACTTTCCACAATCAGCTTTTGGAAATCATGTGCAAGTGCTAGCTGGAGTCCTTTGTGAATAGCGATTGCTTCTGCGACTAACGGGGATCTCTCAACTAGGGATTGATCTGTCATGGCTACCCACACGAAGACTCTGTGGTCTCTGATGACTGCTCCACAACCAGTGCCTTTATCTCCAATGACTAAGGCATCAACATTCAACTTCATTATCCCCGCAGTTGGAGCAATCCATCTGGTCAGTGTATCTCGGTTGGCTCTGAAACCTTTGTTATTCTCCCTCCATAATTCATTAGCTAGAGCTTTGGAATCTGCCACCAGCTGTGGGCAACATTTGAAGAGGCCTTCAAATATTAACTTATTGCGCCTCATCCAAATCCCCCAAACCGTTGTAAGAAAAAGGGTGAAGTCCTTATCATTTAGCCTTTCAGCCATCATCAACATCCACTCACTTCCATCTCTAGCCTGAAAATCCGTATGCAAATCAAGATGATTCCATATGACTCTACTATGTATGCAGTCCCTCAAGGCATGTAGATCATTTTCTTCAAAAGCTTCACAACAAGGACATTTAGGGCTATGCCCCTCAATTCTTCTAGCAAGCCTTGTATTGGAAGGGAGAGAGTGGCTACAGATATTCCAGGCATGTATCTTGATTCTAGGATTTACTTTAGCGTTCCAAATACTGCTCCACACCTTCAAATTTGGTGAACTTGTTCCAGGGAAAGTTGAACTTTGTCCATTCTCTCTTAGCTTTAGATATGCACTCTTAACAGAGTAAATACCATACTTATCTGGGAGCCAGATCAATCTGTCTTCTCTGTCATTAAAGCTAAGTGGGAGTGCCTTTATCCTTTCACTCTCAAAGGGCAAGAAAATCTGATCAATTAAATTCTCATTCCATTGAAACAGAGGAGAAATAAGATCAGCCACCTTGAGAGAGCTCATACCTAGAGGTTGGGGGGTAATAACCTTCATACTATGATTGGTGGTTATCCAAGGATCATTACACACATTCACTGAGGCTCCATTACCTACTAGCCAGCATAAACCAGTCTTCAACACCCATTTAGACTTCCAGAGGGATCTGCATGTGTAACTTGGCTTGTGGCCAAGTTGAGAATGCATGAAATCTGTTTGAGGGAAGTATTTAGCCTTTAACACTCTGGCAACCAGGCTATCTCTGTTATGCATCAGTCTCCACCCTTGTTTACCTAGTAGCGCCCAATTAAAGCCATGCAAATCTCTGAAGCCTAAACCTCCAATCTTCTTAGGCTTACTCAGCGCTTTCCAAGAATGCCAGTGAATCTTTCTAGCTCCTGACCTCTTTCCCCACCAGAAGATGGAAATACGGGTGTGAAGCTCATCAATGAAGGTGGAAGGCAGTTTAAAAACTGACATTGCATAGGTGGGGATTGCTTGAGCTATGGATTTGATCAGAACCTCCCTCCCTGTCTTGGAGAGGTACAGGTTTGCCCAACCTTGTAGTCTTTTCTCTAGCTTCCCTTTTATTGACCCAAAGATCCGCTTTTTGGACTCTCCCACAATAGTTGGTAGCCCTAAATATTTGAGACACCCACAAATGTTTGAGATGCCAAGAATTCCCTCAATCTCTCTTTGAGAAACTGCATCTGTACCCTTACTGAAGAAAATCTCAGTCTTGTTCAAATTAATCCTTTGGCCTGAAGCCTTTCCATAGGATGCTAAAATATTGTTAATCAATTTAGCTTGTGCATAATCTGTTTCTGCAAATAATATGCTATCATCTGCATAGAGCAAGTGAGATATTCTAGGAGCAGTGGGAGCAATTCTGATACCATTCAACGCATGATCAGCAGCAACTTTGTTAATCATATCTAACAGAACTTGGGCACACAAAATAAAAAGATAAGGGGATAGTGGATCCCCTTGTCTTAGGCCTCTACCCGGAGAGAACACTTCAGTTGGCTTCCCATTTACCAAAATAGCATAGGAGATAGATGTGACGCAAAGCATAACTCGATTGATCCAAGTATTCCCAAACCCTAACTTTTCCATGGTTTTTTCAAGAAAAAGACATTCTACTCGATCATAAGCCTTTGACATGTCCAACTTTAGAGCAAAATGCTTTTTGGCTCCAACATTTGTCGACATATGGTGGAAAAGTTCAAAAGCAATGAGATAGTTGTCAGTGATCATGCGCCCTGGGATGAAGGCACTTTGGTTCGGGGAGATAATTGGATCTAGTACATCTTTGAGCCTGTTGGCAAGAGCTTTAGAGGCAATTTTATAGATTACATTGCACACACTAATGGGTCTGAATTCTGACATTTCAGTGGGTTTGTTCTTTTTTGGGATCAGGGTGATAAAGGTCTTGTTTAGATCAGTTTGCAAGACACCATTATTAAGGAAATTAAGCACCAGAGAAATAACTTGATCCTTTACCACATCCCAGTAAGTTTGGAAGAACATAGCGCACATACCATCAGGTCCGGGTGCCTTCAAAGGATGCATCTGCTTGAGGGCTGCAAACACTTCTTGCGCCTCAAAAGGTTTGTCCAGCATCAGCTTTGTTTCAGGGTCAATCTTTGCCTCCACATTGTTCAGCACTTGATCCATCTTTGTTGGGTTACTGCTCTCAAACATGCCTTTAAAATAAGCCACTACAGTTTCCTCTGTCTTCTTAGGTTCATTCTGAAAGTTTCCATATTCATCCTTGATCTTCTTGATGCAATTTCTCTCCTTCTTAGCTGTAGCAGTCTTATGAAAGAATTTTGTATTCATATCACCTGCTTTGATCCAAAGAGCCCGACTTCTTTGTCTCCAATAAGTCTCTTCTTCTTTCAAGAGAGCCCCAATTTCAGCATTTAATCTTTTCCTTTTGTCCAGCTGGCCTTGTGATAATCCTCCAACATTAAGCTTTTGTAGCTCCTTTCGTTTCTTGGATAGTATCCTGAAGATCTTCCTCTCATCAGCTGCCCATTTACTCAACTTAGTAGCACAATGTTGAATTCTATTTAGAGCATCTCCTTCGTGACCATGCCATGTCTCTAAGACAATTTGTCTACATCTTTCTTTTTCTATCCAGTTTTCCTCAAATCTAAAACAACTTCTCCTTTGGATATGAAGGCAGCTCATCTAGGATAAGCTTGATAGGAGAGTGATCCGACCGTTCCCTATTGAGGCAGCTCATCTAGGATAAGCTTGTACATTGTCTACCCCACTTCTACCATTGTCATAAGTGAAAAAATAACCATTGCAGCCCAGATCCTCTAGCCCACACTCCTCGATGCACTCCCTGAAACTGTCCATCTGACTTCTGACCCTATCAGCACCCCCCTTCTTCTCATGCTGGAACAGAATTTCAAGGGGAGAGATTGTTCGTCCCGAGAGTCTTGAGAAGCTCCCACGAAAGTCTTCTATTCTGAACTTCAGACCAGCAAAAAAACCCAGTAAATCTCCAGACATCCTCACCTAAACCTTCTTGTACCAGCATATCAATGTGGTGTAAAGACATGGATTTCAGTTCTAACCTCAGCTCCTTTTTCCAAAACAAAGCTAAACCTCCAGATCTACCTCTACTATCAACAGCAATACTAAAATAATGTGGAAAATTTCTAGCAACCAATCCCAACTCTCTTCCACTCATTTTTGTTTCACACAAAAATAGAATGGAAGGGGCCTCCCTCTTAACAAGATCCTTGAGGGAAAGAACTGATCCGAGGTTGCCCAAGCCCCGACAGTTGAAGCTTATGCAATTCATGGCGCTTGGTGGGGTTGGTTCATGCCAGCCTCCACCAGTGAGGATTGAGATTCTTCGGAGCTTCCCTTTCTATACTTGTGGCATTTTCCTTCTCCTAAACCCCCATATATCTCCATATCAGCGATCCCATCTCTGTCTTTCCTTTTGCCTGTTTCAGATGTGAGTTGTCCTCCTTTTTCATCCCCTGGTTTAGGATTGGCTCTAGCTTGTCTCTTCCAGGACTTCTTAACTTGCTTTTTACTTTCACTTTCAGCAATATCCCTAGTTATAAGAGCTGTCTCTTTGGTAGGATTTGGTTCAACAACTTTTGTGTTTTGTGGGACCACAATCCCTTCTTCCATCTCTTTTGGAGAGGCATGTATTGTAGCTTTGCCTTTCTCTGAATCCGTCCCCTTCTGTGTTTCTATCCCATTTTCGGCACCAACTTTATTACTCAGCACCTTACTTGTTTCTCTGTCAGCTTTTCCTTTGCATTTCTTCATTAGCTCTTTCTTCAATTGTTCAAATTGAGCTCTTTCTTTCTCTTTATCCTCTTTGTTCTCTCTGACCATACTTTTATTGATCACTGCCCTCAACCATGGCCCATATTGTTGCTCCTTTTCCCCGGATTCTTCATCACTGGAAATCTCACATTCTTTCTCAGTATGTCCCAGGATCCCACAGCTGTAGCATAAGTCCGGTAGATGCAGGTATTTAAAATCTAACCAGGTGGGTTCCTCCTTCCCAAATTGGACCTTCATGCCCCTAGGAATTAGGGCTGAGATATCCAAATCAACCCTCACTTTTAGGGCTTCTTCCCATCCAGCAGACAGAGTCTTATCATAATCCAGATACTGACCTATCTTGTTGCCTATGACTTTGGCAACGACTTCATTTCGGCGATTGAAGGGGACATTGTATACCTGGACCCAAAAGGGGGATCGATTGAAAACTAGATCGGATGGCCTTTCTCCCCCTTTGAGCTCCTGAAGCACTAGAAAGTGGCCATTGAAGTTCCAGGGTTGGTGTTCGACTATCCACTTTCTGTCGTCTTCACAAAAGAGCTGAAAAATCATAATAACTCCTCCGATTTCTTTGACTGCCAACCCCTTTCTTGGCTTCCATAGAAGCTCCATTGTGCGCTTGAGATCCGGGACATTGAACGATTTGCTCGTCATCAGTTTTCCTGCTAAACCTAGATGAATACGCAGCTCGTCAGCTTCCTCCACTTGTTCTTCAAATTTGACAACTTCTTCCTCATTTTCAGTTAGAGACAATTTTTTCCAGCTTTCTGCTAGCTCTTTTGTCATCTTAAAAAGCTGGAGTAGTGATTAACGTGGTCGTCGACAAAAACGTAGCTAGGAAAGACCTAGACAACACTAGCATGCTGCTAGACCAAACAAACCCACAAGGCGGCGGCTAGAAACCCTAGGCGTCACCAAGGGAGACTAAGATTTTTCTGACTGCATATCATCTAATTCTTGAATCAAGTTTATAACACCAAGTCAAACTGATGTTCGCATTTCTAGTATAGTTTTTAGTAGGTTTTCTTTGCTTATTAGGTTTAGTTTTGTTTAGTTTAGGTTTAGTTTTGAGTGTTTTTAGATAGTTTTTGCATATTTCTATGAAAAGAGTGGAAGCTACGCTATTTTGTGTATTTTGTAGGTTTTAGAAAGGAAAAGAGCTATATGGAGCCGAATTTGGAGCATTTCAGTGAAAGACGGAGGAATACAAGATTGAAGAAGTCAGATCTCAAGATTACGAGAGGAAGTGTGGAAGAAAACAAAGTCCAGGCTCGTTAGTGAGGTTGTGAGGGCTCGTTAACGAGGCCACGGAAGAGAAGATTTGAAGGTTGATTTTATGATTCACCGATCTTGAGCGGGAATTTATTTCCGTGTCGATTGAGTATCTTTTTAGAATCTTTTAGGGTTATTAGAATATGTATTTTAGGTCTTATTATCTTCTTAGATTTTGTTTCTATCTTTTAGAGTTTTATTTCTATCTTTTTAGGAAAGTTTATATCTTTTAGCCTTTTTAGTTTTTAGCTTTCTAGTATAAATACCCTTCTATCTAGCATAGAAAAGGGGGGGATATTTTCTTGGAGAAGTCGAATTAGAGAGGAGAAGAAGAGGAAGAACCGAGGGCGAGTCGAGTACGAGGGTCGGTGGACGAAAGTTACCGAGTTCGTTGAGAAGGTTTTTGGTTCTGTGTTTTGTTCTTTTTCGATTTTCTTCTTAACTTCTGTAAGACAGATTTTTCTATCTTAATTTAGTAGTGATTTGTTTTTTTCAATGTTTTCTCATATGAAGTTTATTTGTTTAGTAATTATGATTAGTGAGTAGTCTTCTTTTCTAGGATCGGGGTTAAGCCCGACATAGTTGAGCATGTTTGATAAGTAAGATTGTGTGTTGAATGCCTTTTATCTTTTATTGAGATTGTTTGTTGTGCTTATACCGAAACGAAAGTTGAGGTAAATTGAGTTTTTAACTTGATTGAAAGAGAAAGTTAATAACTTGAAGGTTGATATTGTTTGAATACGAAAGTTTCAAGCTTTAGATCCAAAACAGGCAATTAAGCGAATTAGGATGCGAAAGTTGGTTAATTTACTTGATAGTCAACGGAAGTTGATGACCCTATCTGTTTAAAGGCATGATCTTATCTTCTTACGAGTTTATATGCTTGGCTATGTTGTGGTGTCCCTAATCCTAGATCTTTGTTTTATTTGAATTATTTTAAGTGAATTTTCGTTGTTGAGTTATTTGCCTTGGTACCGAATTTATTTAGGTCGTTATTTGAGTATTTTTGTTTTCGGTGGTTCGTTAACGACCCTGACAACGTCGTTAACGAGGCTACTTGTGAGTATTTTTGTTTGTTTTTGTTTGCTTTTTAATAGATTGATAAACGAACAACCTTGCTTCCTGTGGAACGATCCTGACTTCGTTGTACTCAGCGGGGTTTTGACTATAAATTTATTTGTTGTCAAGAAACTCTCTCAACACAAACCAAATTTCACATTTTCATTACAAGGTTTAAATGCATTCTACAAAAAAGGTTTAAATGCATACAAATATTATGTTAATTAATTTTGACCCTAATAATTCTCTAGGATAATGTTTTTGTAACAATTATTGCATTCTTGAAATGAATTTTATAACTCCAAGTCAAACCAAATTTCCCCTTTTCATTACAAGGTTTAAATGCATGCAAATATTATGGTAACTAGGTAGACATGCCCGTGCGTTCGCACGACGCATATTTTCTACTTGTCGACCTGTAAAATTGCATTAATGTTAAATATATTATTTTTTTTAAAATTATTGAAATTAGAATTAAATTAATGGAATTCTAACAAAATATTTTTAAATTTAATTTATTCCATTTAACTTTCCACCTCAAATCTCAATGTATATAATATTTCGATTCTTGGATTTTTTACGTGGACTTGAAACTATTATAAAATATATAATATTAGGATATATATATATACATAGATTTATATGAGAGAAAACAACATAAGTTTATAAATTCAATATGTTATTTTTTTGGTATACAAATAGAAGTTAAGGACATATAATTTTAAAATAATTATATATTTCATTCACATGCATGTAAATACATGATTTGGATAGACTATCTAATAAATTATTTGAAGAAAAATTTACAAAAATGTAAATCATCCCTTTTTATCAAATAAATTATTATTGTCAATTTCTTCGATTCAACATTATTGTCGATAAGTATCTTTTTACAACAATTAGATATGTGAGCATATTACTACCTATGAATTTAGAGATAATAATCTATAACATGAAAGGAGGGAAATTATTTATTCATTCATATGTTTGAGAAAAGTAATATAAAAAATTATAGGTGAAGTGTAAAAGAAAATCTATCATTACACCAAATACACATGAGGTGAATGAAAATCAACATATATAAAACTAAAATAACACAAAATAAGGAATAGATAAATTTAAAGAAACAAAATTTACTTCGTTCCTTGTAAAATTACAAATGAAAATCAAGAGTGATCAACTCACCTAACCTAACCAATTAATAATCGTGAATAGCTCCTCCCTCATTTCTATAAGATAAGAATACAAATTTCATGGGGGAATATTATGACCATTTTTTTTCTCAACAAATTTGAGAAGCAAGAAAATTGGTAACACAATAACACCAAAAAGAACAATATTTCAATCTACAACAATTCATGTTGATAAAGTGTTATAAACTAATCTAGATTTGAATTATAGAAACAATAGATGAGAGAATGTGAATACAAATGAATCTCTTTTATTCTTCCTTTTCACCAATTATAAGACATATATAAGCTATTACATGGAATATAATGAGTCAAATATACACATAAATATGGTTGTAATTAGATGCAGTAAATGTGGATAAAAAGTGCACATATGAGAATAAGCATCCTAGGAAAATTTCTATGTGTACATGGAATACAATGAGTCAAAAATACAAATAACTGAGTGTAATTAGATTTATAATAAATGTAGATAATAAATATACACATTATAAGAATCTTATGTCTAAGGCCCTGAGGCCATAGAAGTGTTATCCCATGCCAACCCGAGGACTTCCCAGGAGGTCACCCATCCTGGTACTACTCTCGCCCTTGCACGCTTAACATCTGAGTTCTTTGTCCTCACTCGAACTCAGAAAAGGAAGAGCTCTTGTTGACATGGGGAGCACCTCAATTCCTTATAAATTACCGGGGTGTTACAATCTCCCCCACTTAAGCACTTGACGTCCTCGTCAAGGCCCAAGGACCGCCCTCTAGGTCGAGTCACCGCCCTCCGGGCCAACTGCACTCGTAACCTAGAGTCGGCTCTGATACCATTTGTAAGGCCCTAAGGCCATAGAAGCGCTATCCCATGCCAACCCGAGGACTTCCCAGGAGGTCACCCATCCTGGTACTACTCTCGCCCTTGCACGCTTAACCTCGCTCTGATACCAATCTGTAACATCCCGTTGGCGGATACCTGGGGCGTGACAAGGTAGTAGACCTCACAATGGGTCTACCAGAACAAACTGACGACAAACAACTATTTTGGACCTTGCAACAAAAGCACTGCGAGTAAATTCACGAAATCATCCAATCTAGAAGTTCAAGATTTTATGTCTTAAAATTCATGCATGCAAAAGCCAGAAATGTAACAGTCATGATAAAGGACTCTGTAGCTAGTCTAAACCTCAAACAACTCAACATACTCCAAAAGCTTCACTGTCAAAGCATAACTACTCAAGTCTAACAAATCCAAAAGACTAAGACGCTAACATCACTCCCCTAAAACACGTCACGTCAAGACCGAGCTCCACCACCTGGAATGCAATCTCCTGGCACATTTCCCAAGCCGGAATCCTTACTTAAAACGCTATGATCCCGGTATGGGCCAAATAAGTAAATCAAATATGTAACAAAATATTTTTAGAAAAATAAACTTGCATATATACATATATTTAAAGATGCACACACAATTACAGTCACAATAGAAATATAATAGTAGGCCAACAAGTATAGCCAAATGTGAAATCATCCATAACAATGTCAATAAGGATATCAACAACAAGTAGAAGTATATTGCCAATAAACTCATAACCATAACATACATTCTCTAAGGTCATCACTCAAGCATTTTAGACATTTTAAACAAAATTCATCAAATACACTAGCAATCCAACGTCATCCTCAGTATATATGGCACCCTCCGGCCTTTCATCTATGGCGCACAGTCAGGGCGCATAACTAAACACGTGCCCATTTTCTCCTTTCATTCTTCTTTCTCCGGCTAAACCTCTACTAGAGAGTTTGCCAAAATAATTTAGTTTATTTTTAGAAGGGGGTTCCTTCCAGCCACATGACCATGTCAGGGGGCCACTTCATCTCCAACTTGTCCCGTGCTCCATGATCATACCGGTGGAACCCAGTGCACACATAACGAAAACATTTAAAAGCGATTCCCAATATTCAAATATATATATAAGCACGTAATATGAAATCATTCCAAAATAAGGGTTACACAGTCAATTTACTCGTTCAATGCATAACGAGTCGTAAACTAAGTAAGTCGGCGAGCGACTTACCTCAAAGACGAAACACAAACACGTAGCGGGAGAAGGGAAGCTCGATCAAGTCACTCACGAACGTTATCAAATCCTAATAATTCAATAACGAAAAATATAACACCCAAAAAAGAAGTGAAATACGAAATTTAACGCCACCAAACGATAAAAGCTCTTTCTAAACGATAACTCACTAACTTCTAGGACAACCTACATAACTATTACATGATCGATTGTATACCTATTCTTTTTCTTTTTCTTTATAGCTACCAAACTCGATACAACTGGATTCCAAAAGACTTGCCATGAACATTAACGACATCTATGTTTAATTGAAAGCAATATAACAAAAGTCAACCCATATTAATTAATTGATCTTCTACTATAACACCATCTTGTTGAATTCGAACCAAATTCGTTGGACCCTTTTAATAAGCAACAACAATTGAATTATTCATTCTATTAAAAGGTCGTTCATGACCAAACCATTATTCAATTCAATCAACTCCCCAAATACAACAATAAACCACGCACTTGTCCAAATTACTCTAACAACCAGTTTAATTCTGACTATGCATAAAGACTAAACGGATAAACACAACACCAAACTTAATTGTTCAATTATTGCAAAAAAAATAACAACAAACATGTATAAATGAATTGAACGAGGACGAATTCAAACAAGAATCACAACCTCCTGCCTTCTGTTGACTACAAGGATGGAAACGCAGTTCGGAAACTTCCTCGTTCAAAACCAGCCTCTCGATCGAAGGTGGGGATGGTGCTCAGCGAACAGCGAACGACGAGCTGGACCGGGAAACGACGCTCGAACAGGGGAGAACCACCCACAGCGGTGACTTCTCTGAGGCTTGCAACGACGACTGCCCACGGAAGAGGAGACTCGTAGCCGCAATCAGCTTCTCCGAGGTCGACGATGATCTTCACCGATTTGGACAGTCTGAATGGAGGCGAGAGAGAGTGTTTATTCGCCGGCGAGCCCGGGTGAACGGAGACGGAAAGAGGATGCTCACGCGCAGCGTCGAACTTCTCCGAGGTAGTGACGACTTGAACACAGACGGAAAATCGAGACGAGAAGGGAGAGGGTGAGGTGAGTGAGGAATCAAAGAGCAAGAGTGGAACGAGAAAACCCCAGAGAAATCGGTGAGAGCGGCTCCCAAAAGAAAATTGACGAGGGAGCTTGGTTGTGCCGTCGTTCCTCCAAGAGAAGACGATGAACAGATGGATCCCAAATTAGGGATAGCAGAAAATGGAAATGGAAATTGGGCTTGGCCCTTGTCAACATCCGGCCAAATTAAAAATAGGATTGGAAGAGAATTAATTGGCCCAAAATTTTAAATAGCCGGAATGAGACCTTATTCTCTAATGAAACCCGGGTATTACATATACCCCCACTTAAAGAAAGTTTCGTCCTCGAAACTCAAGTAGAGATAGCTACTATACGATTAAGGACGGAAGATTGGTTAGAGTCTCACAAAACCCCACCACTTAGCGTAGGTTCGTCCTCGAACCATTTCCCAACGACCACAACAACGAAAGTAAAGTATTCATTAATTGAACGAGGTGTTTTCAAAACATATAGTCACATAGTATCTACTCTAATATGTCAAAAAGTCACTGAATCCACTTAAACTACTAAGAAGTCAAACACAAGCAACAATCAACCAAACAACCTAATCAAGCAACAATAATGCATCCAAGCGAAACACAATTAAGCAATTTAAGGTACTAGATATGAGGCAAGGAAAGCTCAAGTACTAACCATTATCCGTTGACTCTATCAACCTTGGGTATAACTCTGGGTAACTCTCTTGTATACTTGCCTCGGTTTCCCAAGTGGCCTCCTAAACTCCACGCTTAGACCACTGTACTAAGACTAAAGGAATCTCCTTGTTTCGTAGTTTCTTCATTCGACGATCCAATATAGCTATCGGTTGTTCAACAAACGTATGATCTGGCTCGATTCTCAACTCTTCATAACTAAGCTTGTGGTTGGGATCGGGGATGTATTGCCTTAGCTGAGACACATGAAAAACGGGATGAACTCCTTCCAAGGATGGAGGAAGTGTCAAGCGATAGGCCAACTCCCCGACCCTCTCTAAGATCTCAAAAGGTCCAAAGTAGCGAGGACTCAACTTCCCTTTAATCCCAAATCTCCGCACCCCTCGAGTAGGCGACACTCTCAACCACACATGTGTGGCAACATCAAATTCTAAGGGTCGCCTTCGTTTGTCAGCATAGGATTTCTGACGACTTTGAGCAGCTAACATGCGTTCTCTTATCAAAGCAACTTTATCAACTGTCTCTTGGATCACTTGGGGTATCTCAACCACTCTGTCAGAGGCGTCATCCCAACAAAGTGGTGTTCGACACTTTCCACCATACAACGCCTCATAAGGGGCCATTTGAATCAAGGCGTGCCAACTGTTATTGTATGCAAATTCCACCAACTCTAAATTCTCTGACCAACCACCACCCCAGTCGAGGACACAAGCTCTTAGCATATCTTCAAGCGTTTGAATCGTCCTCTCTGACTGTCCATCTGCTTGCGGGTGGTAAGCTGTCGTGAAATGCAGTCTTGTACCCAACGCTTGGTGCACCTGATGCCAGAATTTCGATGTAAAGCGACCATCTCGGTCGGATACAATTGTTTTTGGTACTCCATGTAGTCTCACTATTTGCTTTACAAACACATCCACTAGTTTAGGAACCTGCCACGCCTCCCTAATCGGAAGGAAACATGCCGTCTTCGTCAATCTGTCCACTACTACCCAGATGGCATCATGACCTCGACTGATGCGCAAACCTGGAATGGATAGGGGTTGGAGCATCCCTCCCGGTCTCTGGTGTTCTATCTTAACTTGTTGACAGATCTGGCACCGTGCCACAAACTTGGCCACATCAGGTTTCAGACCATCCCACCAGTAATGTTGCTTGAGATCCTTGTACATCTTACTTGCTCCTAGATATATTGAATAGAGCGTAGCATGGGCCTCTTGAAGGATTTTCTGTCTCAGCTCTTGATCACGGGGTACGCATACTCTCCCATTCAACCTCAAAATCCCATTTCGGATTTCAAAACCGGGTGCTTCACCTTGACGCACCTTTTGACACCAGTCTTGAATCATCGAGCAAGCCCCTTGCTTTTGGCGGATCTCTTCTATCAGACTAGGTTGATAGTTCAAGGAACACAACTGGCCTTGATATCTCTGAATCCATACCTCAATCCCGTTTCTTATCAAATCCCTTTGCAAAGCGGGTTGAGCAGTCAAGTGAGACAACATCTGCTCCTGGGATGATTTCCTACTGAGTGCGTCAGCGACGACATTTGCTTTGCCTGGGTGATAAAGGATCTCCAAATCATAATCCTTAATCAGTTCAAGCCATCTGCGTTGCCTCATATTGAGTTCTCGCGGAGTGAAAATATACCTGAGACTCTTATGGTCTGTTAAAATTTGGCAAGTTGTCCCATACAGATAGTGTCGCCAAATCTTCAAGACGTGGATCACAGTCGCTAACTCTAGGTCGTGTGTTGGATAATTTAGCTCATGAGTCTTAAGTTGTCTAGAAGCATAAGCAATCACCCGATCCTTCTGCATTAACACACAACCCAAACCAAGTTTCGACGCATCACTATAGACCACATATCCTTCTGAGCCTTGAGGAAGTGCTAAGATGGGAGCATAAGTTAGCCTTCTTTTCAACTCTTCAAAGCTTCTTTGGCAAGCCTCTGTCCATGTAAACTTGGTAGTCTTCCGAAGTAAATTTGTCAAAGGTTGAGCTATCTTTGAGAAACCCTCGACAAACTTCTTGTAATATCATGCGAGTCCCAAGAAACTGCGCACTTCCTTTACATTCTTGGGAGGTTGCCAAGAGGCTACGGTTTCAATCTTCATTGGATCAACTTTCACTCCATCTACAGAGACGACATGCCCTAGAAATGTGACCTCAGGCAACCAAAATTCGCACTTTGAAAGCTTGGCAAATAAACGGTGTTGTCTTAAAACCCCCAACACAACCCTTAGATGATTAGCATGCTCATCTTGGCTCCGAGAGTAAACCAAGATGTCATCAATGAACACTACCACAAACTGATCCAAGTATTCAATAAAGATCTTGTTCATCAACTCCATGAACACTGCTGGAGCATTCGTCAAACCGAACGGCATCACTACAAACTCGTAGTGTCCGTATCGTGTCCGAAATGCCGTCTTGGGAATGTCTTCATCTCGAATCCTCAATTGATGATAGCCAGACCTCAAGTCAATTTTGGAGAACACCACGGCTCCTTGCAATTGGTTCAACAAATCATCGATACGTGAAAGTGGATACTTGTTCTTGATAGTGATTCGGTTGAGTTCTTTGTAATCAATGCACAACCTCATTGATCCATCCTTCTTTCTTACAAAAAGTACCGGATCACCCCAAGGCGATGCACTAGGACGAATGAAGCCTTTCTCTACCAACTCTTCTAGTTGCTTTTTCAACTCTTGCATCTCTACGGGCGCCATACGATAAGGAGCGCGCGAAATAGGTCTTGTTCCCGGATCTAACTCAATGCTGAAATCCACCTCTCTGTGAGGCGGAAGCCCTGGCAACTCATCAGGAAAAACATCCTTGAATTCTCGCACAATGAAAATGTTGGGACGTTGTTGCGACCTCTGGTTCTAAACAACGGATCAACGATGTCATTCTCCGTGTTTTGATAATGACAAACACCATAAGGAACTAATGTGGTTTGTTCAAGTATTTCTAAGGAACGCAGGTACAGCCAAGAACTCCCATGAATGACCAAAAGCCACAAAAAGGTCACGATGAAGAGTTTCCACCAAGGGAACTCTGAAGAGGAAAGTTCCCATGAAATGGGAACTCCCAGAAATGATCAAGAGAACAAGCTTAAAACGATGAAGAGTTTCCATCAAGGGAACTTTGAACAAGACAGTTCCCATGACATGGGAACTCACATGTGAGAAGAACGACCGTTCAGTGCAGATCGCGGGATTCTGTCTTGGACAGACCAAAGGAACAGTCTGAGGATCAGCAGACTGTCACGCTTGATCCAACGGTCCGATTGATCCAAGAAGTTGACCTAGTTCAAACCAAAGTCACATGTGAAGAAAGTGCAACTTGGGCACCAAGCAAAGGGCATTTTGGACACAAACGAAAGACGCGACTGCCCAAGCTCACCTGGACTATAAAGCCAAATGAATAGTACTCGGATTGAGTACTTCTCCCAGAAATCAAAAACACCCACACCAGAGAAAAGAAAGAAAAGGAAGAGAAGTCCCCGCCGGTGAGTGTGTGATCTCAACGACGGTGAAGCCGAAGTTCCCAGAGGCAAGGGAACTGAGAAGTCGGTGTAAGGTTTGAGTTATTTATATTTGTTGTTGTGAGCTTAGGAACTCAATTGAGAGGATTTACTAGTGTTGCTAGAGTTAGGAAGAACTCGTAGGAACAGAGAAGTGTGAATCCGGCTGTTGTAACTAAGGAACAAAGCAATCAATATAAGTAAGTCATTCAAAATCCTCCAAGCGGAGGTAGATGTTTACCCATACAACTAGTTGGTTGTAGTGGGGTTCCTCTATAAAGTAACTGTGTTCTTTACTGTCTTTAATACTAGCGAACTATTTATTTCCGCTGCCTTGGGAACAACTTAATTGCCAGTTCCCAAGTTCTTTGCTAACGGTTTATTTTCCAACAATTGGTATCAGAGCAGGCTTGCTCTAGATTTGTGTTAGCATCGCAGGTATAAAATGGCTCAGGAACTTACTCAGGTGGGGAACAACACTGGTAAGCCGCCAAGGCTTATTACAGGAAGATTTGAAAGTTGGCAACGCGACATGAATGATTGGATGTGTGGCCAAGACTACCAAGCCTGGTGTGTTATCAAGAGAGGCAACTTCAAAATTGATCCAGCTATAGTCAACGACCTCTCAAAGTGGGGACCCAACGAATACAAGTGTATGGAGGCAAACTACAAAGCCAAACAGTACCTGAAGAGGTCCATGTGCGTACAAGACTGTGACAGGGTAGCAAATCTTGACACAACCAAGGAAATGTGGGAAGCCATCCAACAAATGCACGTTGGGAACTCAAATCTCCGAGAAGATCTTCAGATGAATGCAAAAAGGGAGTTCTACAACTTCCAAATGGAGATGGGAGAGTCTATCGATAGCTACCAGTCCTGATTTGAAGGACTTTGCACCAAAATGGAAGACTTGGGGATCACCAAAGAAGAAATCACCCATAATATGAAGGTCCAACATCTCTTCAACGGATTGACTGGAGAATGGGCAAATGAGAGAACAATGTTCAAGGAAAATCCGAAAAATAGAACACTCATGCTCCATCAAGTGTTTGGAAAGCTAGTGGGACACGAGAAGAGAAAGATCGATGATAAGGAACAGACTCGAGCTCATCAAGGGATCGCACTCAAGATCGAAAAGATGCTTAAGTCCACTCAAGAACAACACGAAGACTCCGAAGAAGAAGAGGATGAGGAGCTAGTTCTCGTAACAAAGGCTCTTCGGAACTTCTACAAAGGGAAGCTCCAAAGGAACAGTGGGAACTAGGGAAAAGGGCAGAGTTCCCAAAGACAACCCGCAGAGAAGGACCTCTCGGATGTCACATGTTACAAGTGCAACAAGAAAGGACACTTCGCTAATGCCCACAGGGAACTGACGGCCGGAAGCAAGGGAAAAAGGCCTACATCGCCACCTGGATCGATGATGAAGATGAAGATCCTGAGTCATGGTCACTCCCAGACATGTGTGGAATGGCCATAGGAGAAACCACTGGGGAACAACCTAGTGAGGTAACCACTGAAACTGTTCTTGCTTCTTTGAATAATTATGAAAAACCTGAGCTGCGAAAAAGCCTTTCAAGTCTTGTCAAAGATAACATAAAACTGCAAAACAAGTTGGAAAAACAGGAACACATAAATGCTCAATTAGTTGGTCTTGAACCCTGTCCTAACTGCATATCCCTTCTTGAAAAACTCAAGTCCCATGTGTCTCACATCGTAGATCTAGAAAATGAAATCAAAACTCTTGAGAAAGTTGAGAGCACCCTCTTGCAAAACCCGAGTAAGACTCCCGAACATCTTGAAGCCTCTAGTTCCCAAATTAAGTTTGTCCCAGCCAGACATGACATAGGATACAAAGGTGAGTGCTCAAAGAACGGTAAGTCACCCCTGAGTGAACATGAAATCCATGAATGTAGGGCCTTAGAACTCCAGTGCGAGAAACAGAAAAATGCTCATCTCGAGGAGAAAATCAGGGTCCTAGAGAGTGGAAACAATGGTGAGAGAGATTACTACAATGGGAACTCCGGACATAAAATTTATGTCAAGATTGCTAAGGGAAATGGGTCTCGGGTGTACAACAAGGAAACCATGGATAGGAACAGGATCCAAAGACCACACCCAAAATACTACCTGGGAGAATACTATAAGACGTGTTGGAACTGTGGTGCTCATGGGCACTACAAGGAAGCATGTCCCAAGAAGAGAGACCAAACCCTTAGAAACCGTGAGTTCCTAAACAAACAAAAACATCATGCTAATCACCAAAGGAACTCCAACTCTCAAACCAATCATGATATCAACATCGCTGACTATGTTTTAAATGAGAATATTTTCCCTTGCAAGGGACCGGGCAAGAGTCATCTTGCTTGGGTCTCAAAACACTAACTTTACCTTGTAGGTGGCAGTGAGAGGGAACAATGCATGGTTCATAGATAGTGGATGCTCGAACCATATGACCGGAAATAAAGATATCCTCATCTCACTCCACACTCATGCCGAAGGAGGCCACGTCTCATTTGGCAATAAAAACAAGGGAGAAGTAATTGGAAAGGGAGAAGTGTTACTAAATAGATCAATCAAAATCAGCAATGTAAATCTGGTGAAAGATCTTGGATACAATCTTCTAAGTGTTGCCCAGATGTGTGATCAAGGGAACAACGTTGTCACCTTCGACTCAGACGAATGCCTAGTCATCAACAAAAAGACCAACAAAGTGATTCTGAGAGGAAGAAGGCACAACAATGTTTATGTAGTAGATACAGAATTTGAACCACCAATGAAGCTGTGTCTTGCATGTTCCCAAGATGATACGGAACTCTGGCACCGAAGACTGGGACATGCAGGTGTCAATCAAATCCTGAAGCTCTATCTACAGGATCTGGTCATTGGTCTTCCTCGAATCAATCTAGAAGGACTCCAAATGTGTGAGGCATGCGTTCGAGGGAAACAGACTAGGAACGCTTTCAAACCCAAAAAGGTGGTGAGCACAACCAGGCCTTTAGAGCTAATTCACATGGATCTCTGTGGTCCCATGCGAACAGCCAGCTATGGTGGAAAAAGGTACATGTACGTCTTAATTGTTCTAGATTCACCTGGGTTATTTTCTTGAAGGCAAAATCACAAGCTTTTGAAGAGTTCGAGCCTTTCGTCAAAAGAACAGAAGTAAGCATGGGGCTAAAGCTGAAAGCCATCAGGTCTGATCATGGAACCGAGTTTCAAAACTCAGGGTTCCTCAACTTCTGTGACAAACATGGGATCTCTCACAACTTCTCAGCCCCTCGCACTCCTCAGCAAAACGGAGTGATCGAGAGAAAGAATAGGACCTTGGAGGACATGGCCAGAACCATGATGATTGAAAGCAGAGTTCCTGAGTATTTCTGGGCTGAAGCCATCGCTACAGATACATACATCTTGAACCGAGCCATGACAAGGCCTTTGATCAAGAAGACCTCCTACGAGCTCATCAAGGGGAGAAAACCAAACATCTCCCATTTAAGGACCTTCGGATGCGCATGCTTTGTCCACAACAATGACAAAGACAACCTTGGAAAATTCGATCCTAGAAGCGATGAAGGGATCTTCCTGGGATACTCATCACAAAGCAAGGCTTACATGGTCTGTAATAAGAGGACCAAGAAGATAGAAGAAAGCATCCATGTCGTCTTCAACGAGAAATCTGTAAAGATGGGAACAGAGACCCAAGGGAAGGGAACTCTGTTCAAACTGGTCAGACAAGAAGACGATGATGATGACGACGATGAGCCAAGGAAGAGGGATGAAGACTATCCAAGTGCAAGCAACATCCCACAACCAGGGAACAACGACGGAGATCCAACTCTCACTGATCAAATCTTCCTCGATGTTCCCTCCTTAGAATAACTCGAAGACACCTCTAACGCTCTTGTTCCCCAAGACAATACCCTTCCAGGATCAAGTGTTCAGGGGGAACAAAGAGGGAACTTGCCAGGAATCTCTGAAGAAACACCAAATGAAGAAGTTGAAGATGAGTGTTCCCATGACAAAGAAGCATTTACTGAAGATGACACAAGTGCAAGGGAACCCACTCATACAAGAAACTTTCAACATAGGAAGGACCACCCCATTGAGAACATCATCTCCCCTTATGATAAAGGTGTACAAACTCGTTCCTCTCTCAATAATTTTTGTGCTTTAACGCGTTTGTTTCAATGGTGGAACCCAAAAATATCAAAGAAGATTTGAAGGACCCAGATTGGATCCAAGCCATGCAAGAGTAGCTTCACCAATTCGAGAGGAACAAAGTTTGGAAGCTAGTTCCTAGGCCCAAGAACAAGAACATCATAGGAACTCGATGGGTGTTTAGGAACAAGCTCGATGATACTGGGGCTGTAGCAAGGAACAAGGCTAGACTGGTGGCACAGGGCTACAGGCAAGAGGAAGGAATCGACTACGGTGATACCTTCGCACCGGTTGCCAGGATCGAGGCCATCAGACTTCTAATTGGCTATGCTGCTCACAAGGGATTCAAGCTTTATCAAATGGATGTGAAAACAGCCTTCCTCAATGGACATCTCAAGGAAGAAGTATATGTGGCCCAACCCCCAGGATTCGAAGATGAGAAGCTACCCAACCATGTCTACTTCCTAGAAAGGGCCCTCTACGAACTCAAACAAGCTCCCCGAGCTTGGTATGACAGGTTTGCTCAATTCCTCTTGTCTCATGGATACCTTCGAGGTTCCATAGACAAGACTGTGTTTTTAAAGAAAGAGTCTAAAGACATCTTGATTGTGCAAGTATATGTTGATGACATTGTTTTTGGAGAAACTAACGAAACTCTTGTAGAGAACTTTAAGGACCTCATGAGCAGTGAGTTTGAGATGAGTCTCATTGGGGAACTCACGTTCTTCCTGGGACTTCAAATATCACAAACCAAGGAGGGAACAAAAATTCATCAACAGAAATACATCAAGGAAATGCTCGTCAAGTATGGGATGGAACACTCCAAGCCCATCGACACCCTCATCTCTCCAAATTCAAGGCTCAATGCGGATGAAACAGGTATAAGTGTGGACCTAAGGAACAATCGAGGTATGATTGGGTCCCTTCTCTACTGAACAGCTAGTAGACCTGATATCATGTTCTCCGTATGTCTTTGTGCTCGTTTTCAAGCTAACCCTATGGAATCACACCTGAAAGAGGTGAAGAGAATTTTCAGGTATCTCAAAGGGAACGATAACTTGTGCCTTTGGTATCCAAGGAACAGTTCCCTTGAGCTCATTGCATACACAGATGCGGATTTTCCAGGGCACCTTGTGGATAGAAAGAGCACATCGGGAATGGCCCAGTTCCTAGGGTCATGCTTAGTCTCATGGGGATCTAAGAAGCAAAACTCAGTAGCACTCTCCACCGCTGAAGCAGAATATGTGGTTGCCGTATCGTGTTGTTCCCAAGTTCTATGACTTAAGTCACAACTCCAGGATTACGGTATGTCTTTTGGCCCAGTTCCCATACTTTGTGATAATACTAGTGCCATAAACATTTCCAAAAATCATGTGCATCATTCTAGAACTAAGCATATAGATATAAGGCATCACTTTCTACGTGACAATGTTGAAAGTGGGAACATCTCGATGGAACACTGTAGAACTGAAGAGCAAATTGAGGACATTCTCACCAAAGCTTTAGATAGACGTCCCTACCAGCGTTTTCGAATGCTTCTAGGGATGATAACTCTAAACTAAACAAGTCCCTGTTTGTCTCTCTCTCAATGCCTGACTAGTTTATCTAAGATTGCATGATAGGGAACTTGGACTTATTACTTTCACTATGCCATGATTACTAGTCTAAAGATAAATGTGTACAAGGGAACTTTATTTCTTTCGGCCATACATGATCAACCAGAGTTCCCTTTATCCCTCTTTACAAGCCACTATGACGGTTGATCATATAACCTACCCTAAGCTAGGGACCAGACAAACGCCTCTCATGAGCCAAAATATTTACTCCTTTATCGAGTCGCAAATTGTCTGGTTCCCTTTGAGTTCCCTAGCCCCACAAAAGGATGAGTGTGAAGTTCCCTTAACCACTTCACTCTCCCTGACCTTGATACGATCATGGGAACTAATACATACTAGCAAGGGAACGCTGACTCATCTACAAAGAAGAACCGTCACTTGGGAAGCGGACTTTTGTGTTAGAAGCTCTGAAGCGTTAAGGGCCAAGTATTCAAATTTTGAAAAATACTCCCCAAGAGATCGTGATGCGTGTCCAGAGGCGTGCTATGGAAGTTGAAACGATGCCCCACGTTCATTGGGCAACGGTTATCGAGGCTTTCCACTTCCCTTTCTACCCTTCGCCTCTTCTCTCCTTAAAACCCTCATTTGCCATTTTTGGGCTCTTATTCCATCTTCCACCTCTGTCATTCGTCTTCTCCACATCCCTTTCACTCTCTTTTTCAAGAAACCTTCAAAACCGCCCAAAACCTTACAAAAATGGCCCCTCAACACACTTTCGCCCAGATCAAAGAGTGGGTGCTTGCCAACCCCCGAATCCTCTTCATTTCTCAATTGCGAGAGATCGAAAAAGAGCAAGACACCGTCATGAAAGACGTCCTAATCCAAGGGCTCTACAACCAAGTAAGCCCTTTCTTGCCCCCTCCTCCTCCGGCCGACGATACTGTGGCCTGGACTTCTTCCGCCACCTCTTCTGAATCCCTTCCTCCTCCCTCATCCACCAACACCTCCTCCGGAATTGTCATTGTTGACAGTTTCGGAGATGCTCGTCCCTCCATTAATGAGAAACCCAGAAAATCCAAACACCATCATTCATCCAAACGACGCCACTCCTCCAAAGACCCCTCAAAACCCCAAAAATCCAAACATTCCAAAGATCCCTCCAAATCCAAAAAACGCAAACATTCTGATGTCTCTGAATTTTCGGAGCCCAGAAAGAAATCCTTCTTCACCATTGACGATTACTTGAACTACTCCAAGGACAGTTCCTGTGTCGCCAAACCCCCTTTCATCTTCCACTCTGACTCTGGGACCTCTCAATCCCAGAGCCAACTCCCCTCTTCCTCTTCTCTCCCTCTTCCCATAACCGAGGGACCTCCCAGACCTCTCCCTTCAAAACAAAAGACTCCTCCACCACCCCCTTCAGTTCCCACAACAAAGGGAACTCCTCTCCCACCACTCCCCTCCGTTCCCACAACAACGGGAACTCCAACTCCACCTCCACCTCACAAAACTCCTTCCCCTCCTTCCTCACCACAACACACATCCATTCCTCCCACTCCTACCTCGGGGATCTCTACTCCCTAGGTTACCACAACCACTCTTCCACCTCCACCTACTACACAACTCTCTACTCCTCTTTCTTCTTCTCTTCCTTCTTCCACCACATCCCCCACCACCACAAAACTCCCCTCTCCCTCTCCATCCAAAAGCGTCGTCGCCCTTACGTCGGACGACGATGACCTCCCTCTCTCCGTGGTCATCGGGAAAATAACCAAGGACCCTCCTCCTCTCATCATGGGAACTGTAGAGGAGGAGGCCCAGCTCCAGACTATAGAGAGAGAGCTCAACTAGGACCCCTCTGAACACACAACTGACCAAGGGACCAAGTCCCTAGAGAAGGTGGCTCCTGAAGAGCCCACGAAGACAAGGGACCCAACACCAACTAGTGGTGCTGGGGCAACTACAAGTCATCCCCAGGATGACGTGGAGGGCTCAGGCTCGAGCTCCTCCGAGGAAGCAGGAACCTCCAATGATGAGGTTGAAGAAGAAGAAGAGGCTCCATCTGCTAAGGAGCAAGCACGGATCCCCACACCTGGACACCAAATGATGTTGTCCACGAGTTCCCAACAGCCGAGGGAACGCGTGCTCATGATTGAAGCGGCTGCACCCCCTCAGCAGAAAGGACCTCGCACGGTCTCTAGGGGGAACACGTCTAAGAGCACTACAAAGAAGGGGAAGGGGACCTCTTCCACAAGGCACCATGTGGACGAACGCCGAAAGCTCCTTCCTCCACTCATCATCTCTGAAGAAGTGCTCAACGACAACGGCTTAGGGGAACTATGGGACCTGATCAAGGCCCAGGGCTGGGAGAACCTCTGCAAAGACACTGTGAGCGTAGATCCCTCACAAGTGCGTCAATTTTACAATAACTTCACCATCTCCAATGACTGCACTCAGGGAACTCTCTCCCACGAAGGCGACGAGTTCATATTTACTACGTCAACAATCCGCTTCCAGCTCCAGGTCCCAGTTCAAGGGCTCAACGAGTTGCCCAACAAGCTCTGGGGCGACTTCAACAACGCTGAGGTGTACAACACCATCTTTGAGGGTTGGGTTCCCTCCAAAGTTCCCTCGACGCACCATTTGTCCTTGGTCGCCAAGCTCGCTCACCAATTCATCATCAATGTGGTGATCCCGCGCCAAGAGAAGCGTGTGGTCGTCAATATCCTTGATGCCATCATCCTCTATCACTTCCTCCTCAAAAAGCCCATCAACCTTCCCAGAATCATCCTTGGGCATATGGAGAAGTGCATGGCTTCCAAGTCCCATTCCCTTCCTTACTCTGGGCTGATCAAGAAGCTGCTGCAAAAAGAGGGTCTCTACGACGCCTCTAAGGAAGAAATAGTGCTTGGTAGGGAACTGGACATTTCAGTTGTCCAGAAGATGAGGCACTCAGAGCCTGTAGAGGAAGCGGCTCATCTGGAGTCTGGTGAACAAGAGGGGAACTCTCAAGTGTTGCTCCGTATTGCCAACACCCTCGACCAGATTGCCAGGGACCAAGCAGCGTTGGCTAGAGGACAAGAAAAGCTTACACAAGTCCTGACGCGCCTCTGTGATCCCTATTCCCTGAAGCCCCATGATCTCTCCTTTCTTTTTCCCTTAATCCAAAAATGACCACAAAATTGTACTTGAGTTCCCATTGTAAATATTTTCTTAAGTAATGCATTGGTCTTTAATTTGATTGCGTGTTCCCTTCTTCCCTATTATTGCTTTGCTTGTTTTCGATGATGTCAAAAGGGGGGAAGACAAAAAATGCGAGATGAGTTAAAAGTTTAAGTTATCACAGAACACGCATAAGCTAAGGGGGAACAACTGCATAAAAAGCTAAGTAAGAACTAAGTGTCTCACTAGACGTGGCTCCCTAAATCTAATTGTTTCACTAGAAGTGACTTCCCAAAATCTTACTTAGGAACTCATCAGCATATCATTCATTGAAATACTTGCATATTTTGTGATGGGTTTGTCATCATCAAAAAGGGGGAAATAGTTGGGACGTTATTGGGACCTCTGGTTCTAAACAACGGATCAACGATGTCATTCTCCGTGTTTTGATAATGACAAACACCATAAGGAACTAATGTGGTTTGTTCAAGTATTTCTAAGGAACGCAGGTATAGCCAAGAACTCCCATGAATGACCAAAAGCCACAGAAAGCTCACGATGAAGAGTTTCCACCAAGGGAACTCTGAAGAGGAAAGTTCCCATGAAATGGGAACTCCCAGAAATGATCAAGAGAACAAGCTTACAACGATGAAGAGTTTCCATCAAGGGAACTCTGAACATGACAGTTCCCATGACATGGGAACTCACATGTGAGGACAACGACCGTTCAACGCATATCGCGGGATTCTGTCTTGGACAGACCAAAGGAACAATTTGAGGATCAGACTGTCACGCTTGATCCAATGGTCCGATTGATCCAAGAAGTTGACCTAGTTCAAACCAAAGTCGCATGTGAAGAAAGTACAACTTGGGCACCAAGCAAAGGGCATTTTGGACACAAACGAAAGATGCGACTGCCCAAGCTCACCTGGACTATAAAGCCAAATGAATAGTACTCGGATTGAGTACTTCTCCCAGAACTCAAAAATACCCACACCAGAGAAAAGCAAGAAAAGGAAGAGAAGTCCCCGCCGGTGAGTGTGTGATCTCAACGACGGTGAAGCCGAAGTTCCCAGAGGCAAGGGAACTGAGAAGTCGGTGTAAGGTTTGAGTTATTTATATTTTGCTGTTGTGAGCTTAGGAACTCAGTTGAGAGGATTTACTAGTGTTGCTAGAGTTAGGAAGAACTCGTAGGAACAGAGAAGTGTGAATCCGGCTGTTGTAACTAAGGAACAAAGCAATCAATATAAGTAAGTCATTCAAAATCCTCCAAGCGGAGGTAGAGGTTTACCCATACAACTAGTTGGTTGTAGTGGAGTTCCTCTATAAAGGAACTGTGTTCTTTACTATCTTTAATACTTGCGAACTGTTTATTTCCGCTGCCTTGGGAGCAGCTTAATTGCCAGTTCCCAAGCTCTTTGCTAACGGTTTACGATCCAACAGAAAATGTCCTCGAGTCTCGGACTATCCTTGGTTTCTTGAAGGGCATAGCACCAATATCCTATACAACCCTCATTCAGCAACTTGGCAGCTTTCATAGCACTAATCATAGTTCCAGACTTCTTAGGGTCATGCCCCCAAAACACATGTTGCGTTCCATCATTAGCGGTTACTGTCACTGTACGACTATGAATATCTAGAACAGCTTTGTATCTAGTCATCCAATCCATGCCTAGAATTACATCATCATTTGGCAAGGCCATGACGATGAAATCTGTAAGCCAATCTTTATCCCCAAATGCGAATTGGACATTGAAGGATCTCTTTATCCCCGCTTATCTTACTACAATCCGGCAAACTGATATTCGCTTTTTTAGTATAGTTTTTAGTAGGTTTTCTTTGCTTATTAGGTTTAGTTTTGTTTAGTTTAGGTTTAGTTTTGAGTATTTTTAGATAGTTTTGCATATTTCTGTGAAAAGAGTGGAATCTACGCTATTTTGTGAATTTTGTAGGTTTTAGCTAGGAAAGGAGCTAAATGGAGTTGAATTTGGAGCATTACAGCGAAAGACGGAGGAGTGCAAGATTGAAGAAGTCGAAGCTCGAGAGTACAAGAGGAAGTGTTGAAGAAAACAAAGCCCAGGCTCGTTAACGAGGCTGTGAGGGCTAGTTAACGAGGCCACGAAAAAGAAGATATGGAGTATTATTTTATAATTCACCGATCCTGAGCGGGAATTTATTTCCGTATCGGTTGATGATCTTTTTAGAATCTTTTGGGGTTGTTAGAATATGTATTTTAGGTCTTAATATCTTTTTAGATTTTATTTCTATCTTTTAGGGATTGTTTCTATCTTTTTAGGAAAGTTTATATCTTTTAGCCTTTTTAGTTTTTAGCTTTTTAGTATAAATACCCTTCTATCTAGCATAGAAAGGGGGGCTTAGTTTTTGAGGAGATTTTTGAAGGACCGAAGGAGAGAGAGAAGTCGGATCGGAAGAGGACCGCCGAGGCTCGGTGGACGACAGTCGCCGGGGGGTCGTTGGTCGTGATTGTGGTTCGGTATTTTTATGTTTTTTGGTTTCTTCTGAATCTCTGTAAGACGATATATTTTTATTAATTAGAGTTTTGAGTTTTGTTTCAATGTTTCTTTTTATTGAAGTTTTTAGTTTCTTAGTTATGATTAGTGAGTAGTTTCTTTTTTCTAGGATCGGGGTTAAGCCCGGTATAGTTGAGCATGTTTGATGAGTAAGATTGAGTTGTGAATGCCTTTTATCTTTGATTGAGAATTGTTTGTTGTGCTTAATACCGAGACGAAAGTGGAGGTAATTTGAGTTTTTAACTGAGTTGAAAGAGGAAGTTACTAACTTGAAGGTTGATATTGTTTGAAAACGAAAGTTTCAAGCTTTAGAGCTAAAACAAGCAATTAAGTGAATTAGGATGCGAAAGTAGATTAATTTACTTGCTAAGTCAACGAAAGTTGATGACTCTATCTGTTTAAAGGCATGATCTTTTCTTCTTACGAATTCTTATGCTTGGCTATGTTGTGGTGTCCCTTGTCCTAGATTTTTGTTTTATTTGAATTATTTCTGGTGAATTTTCGTTGCTGAGTACTTGCCTCGGTACCGAATTTTAATTAGATTTTAATTAGGTCGTTAGTTTTAGCATTTTGTGTTCGGTGGTTCGTTAACGATCCTGACAACGTCGTTAACGAGGCTGCTCGTGAGTGTTTTATTTGTTTTTGTTTGATTTTTGTTAGATTGATAGACAAACAACCTTGCTTCCTGTGGAACGATCTTGACTCTGCTATACTCAGCGGGGTCTTGACTTACAAATTTATTTGTTGGCCGAGAAACCCTATCAACACAAACCCACCACAAAAGGAGTACCCACAGAACATGACAAATGTAATCTATCTACGCATGCAGTTGCAATAAACGAATGAGTCGCACCAGTATCAAAAAGAATCTTAACAGGCTCAGATCGAATCCAAATCGTACCTGTAGCTGTCGGAGCATTTGGATCTTCAACTGTTCTCATCTCGAACACACAAGGTGGGTGGTTGGCTCTAGGACCCCCAACTGTGCTACCACGGCCTCTACCACGACCTTGACTTGGAGTAACATAAGTCTGAGGGGTAGGTTGTGATCGAATTCCTCTAGTTGGCCTAAATGTAGGTGAGGATCCCTGAGATGGAGCAACACCTTTGTTGCGACAGAAGACAGCACGGTGACCCTTCTGTCCGCAAGTAAAGCAAGTTACCAATGGTCGAGTACAAGCATTCTTCAGATGATCATAGCCTCCGCAGTTGAAACACTGCTTCTGCCCCATTGCACCACTCGACCGTTGAGATTGGCCTTGTTGGTTTTGCCTCATGCCTGAGTTGTTACCTCCTTGAGGCATGGAATTCGGCCTCCCGTCACCTTTGAATCCTGTTGCGGTCTTCTGCCTCTTTCCACTACCTTGAGTGGCCTCAGATCGCTTGTAAGCTGGGTGTGCCATCTCGTAAGCCATTGCCTTGTTCTGGTAATCTCTCAAGGTAGAGCATTCGAACCCAACTACATATTGCCTAATCTCCGGTCTCATCCTCCTAGCAAAAGCATGAATGCGTTGCTTCTCTGTGGTCACAGTGTCAGCCATATAAGTTAAATCTCTCTAAAACTGCAAGGCAGCTTCTGCCACTGAAATATTCTCGGGCTTTGCATCAACAAACTCTTGAGCTCGAGCGTCCCTTACAACAGCAGGGCAGAATTCATCTATCAACATCTTAGAAAATTCTTCAAAGTTCACTTCATGGTCCAAAATCTGTAGAGACCACCAATTAAAAGCATTATCTCTTAGCAAGCTCTGAGCTAATGACACCTTTCGATCCTCTGGTGCCTTGATCGTGTTGAGAGCTGAAGTGACTTGCCTCAACCACAGCTCCACGTCCTCCCCATGAGCTCCAGTGAAAAACGGAAGTTTCATATAACTGAACTCACGCAACCACTTGTCAGGTCCGGAGTCTTGACGACCCCTTTCAACCCGAACTGACTCTTCAGATACTTCTTGAATGGGTTGGGGCGATCTCGGAATATTTGGCACCCTAGCTGGGGGTGCTGGTGGAACTGACATCCTAGAATGGGACGCTCTCACAGCAGACCCTTGGGGGTCTGGTACCCTTGAACCAGACAGATGGGAAGCGGCAACGACGGGGTTTGGTGCTTGACTACCCCCAAAAAGAACTTGCAAAAAGGACAGAACTTGTTCCTGGACCAAAGACTATAGCCCATGTGGACCAGTGGGAGGTGCCTCTGTAGCTGGAGCAACTGGCGGCTCTTGAACATGGACATTAGCTTCAGTCCTAGGCCCTACAGGATCTGGGCCTCCAAATCTAGCATTACTCAGCGCAACATCGGATCGATCAATACGTAGTCCCTGATTAGCATTTCTGATTGATCCCAGACTCTCTGCAGTTCCCTCAGCCAAGGGATTAACACGAGGCTCACCAATAACTCCTCTCCCTCTACCTCTAGGTCTTCCTCTACCTCGAGGCTCAACAGTAACTCCTCTTCTTCTACCTCTAGGTCTTCCTCTACCTCGAGGCTCAACAGTAACTCCTCTTCTTCTACCTCTAGGTCTTCCTCTACCTCTACCTCTTGCCATTACTAAGTGATACCTAAACATAATAAGTCACTTAGATTTTTACAAGTATTAATTGTAATTAAGCAAACAAAATGCTTACAGAGATTTTTCCCAGGTGATGTAGCGGTCTCGACGTGTTTTCCTACCTAAAATGCAGCATGCCTAAGAAAAAGGGTTTAAAATTTTATATAACTATAAATTGGACCTCACGAGCTCTTTTGTTAGGACCTAGTGCCCTTGTTGCCAACCTGGCTCTGATACCAATCTGTAAGGCCTTGAGGCCATAGAAGCGCTATCCCATGCCAACCCGAGGACTTCCCAGGAGGTCACCCATCCTTGTACTACTCTCGCCCTTGCACGCTTAACGTCTGAGTTCTTTGTCCTCACTCGAACTCAGAAAAGGAAGAGCTCTTGTTGACATGGGGAGCAACTCAATTCCTTATAAATTACTGGGGTGTTACATTATGAGAATCTCTATGTGTACATTAATATTATATATTAAAATATTTTCTAACTGTTAGGTTTTTTGACAAAAAAAATTGTTAGATATTTTGATGGAAATATGTAAATAATATATGTTAAATTTATAATTTAAAATATAATATATGTTGAATTATATAATATCCACTATCATGAAATTTTTGAACAATTGTAAATAAAATCTATATTAGAAAAGTTTGAAAAGTTTAGTTTTGGCCAAATATATATGTTAATACATGGAATATATAATGAGTCAAATATACACATAAATATGGGTTTAATTATGCGTAGTAAATCTAGGTAATAAGTATACATATGAGGATAAACATCATAGTAGAATCTTTATGTATAAGTTTACATCACTATATATTAAAATACTTATAATAATTATTAGATTTTTAGACTGAAAAGATGTGTTATATATTTTGAATGAAATGTTTTTTAAATTTTCATTTTAAAATATAATGTTGAATTATATGGTGTCCAATGTCCACTATGATGGAACTTTTTTAGGATAGTAAGCAAAAACTATTATAGAAAATTTACTTTGGAAAAATATTTTTTCCCTGTTGCATTTAACTTTAAATAATACAAACTATTCACCTTTAACCCAAAATAATACCAACTTCTAAAATTACTAAAAAGTGTACAAACTATACACATATATCAATTATAGTACGGACTATTTTCCGATGATATTTCCGGTAAATTAGGTGACGTGGCATACTGGAATAGTTAACTAGGCTTTGCTTACTATGATTTTTTTTTTTTTTTTCAAAAGCTTCCCCACACACACTAGTCTATCTCCTGTTCTCCACCATTGTTGACCTTCACTGAAAACTTCACTTTCCGACCTCGCGACAAGCATCCTCAATCACCACCCTCCACTAGCCTCCGTCTTGGTAGATGCTGCCACCACCATGGCGCCACCTTCTCTTTCCAGATTCAACGTCCAAGCGTCTTCCTCTCTCCCACTCCCATACCTAACGAAGTACCACCAGTCTACCGTTGTTCGATCTTCTCGATGCTCAACCCCATCCTCACCAAATCCATTAGTTATGATGCAAAAGACCACTTTATTTCCCTCTTAGCTTATATCTCCCTCCTTCAAATCCCTGTAAACCCTAGAATTTCTTCATTTGAAATTGATTTCAATTTTGTTAATTTTTGTGCAATTAGTGTGTGGATCTGATGAATTTATATGTGACTATCTCTTTTACTCAATTGATTCATGTTTTCGTGGTGAGAATTGTGTGTAATTT
Organism: Fallopia convolvulus; assembly: GCA_964016875.1. Lineage (NCBI taxonomy): Eukaryota > Viridiplantae > Streptophyta > Magnoliopsida > Caryophyllales > Polygonaceae > Fallopia > Fallopia convolvulus. Next base: position 40,276,009 of record OZ024730.1, on the reverse strand, counting down.
GTCAAGTTGTGCAAATTATTTTGGAAATGATCGGGCCGATCGACGGTGGGTGGTTTCGTCGATGGGATTGGCGGCACTGCTTATCAACCTTTCGATAATGGAACATCTCTGGAACAACCACAATCGAGGCGGTTGACGAGCAAGACCTTTGATTTGGAACAGTGTTTAGACTTCTCCAGAAGATAGACCAACACACAAAGGAACCAAAAAATTATTTTAATTTTTTTAAATAAAAATAAGATAAAAGCCTAGTCAGCAACATCTCCTGAACTTCCGGGATGCCACGTCAACTAGTTAACCGGAAACTTGATCGGAAAATGGCTTGTACTATAATTGGTATATATTTGTATAGTTTGTATACTTTTTGATAATTTTAAAAGTTGGTATTATTTTGGGTTGAGGGTAGATAGTTTGTATTATTTTAAGTAATTTTTCCATAGATTTTTCTTATAGATTTTAGCATGATTTCATTGAGTTATTAAAAATATTTTTAAAAATGATTAATTGAGTCCATGAACCTTAGACCCTTTAATACAATTTTACGGCTTTAACCATTGAGCTAAGGAGATTATTTTATCATCTAATATAATTGACATTATAAAAAATGAGATGATTTTTATAAATTAAATATGTATAGCAAATGGACCTTGTACATAAATTTTAAATGTTATATGTATATAGATTATAGATTTTAACTAAAATTTTATTTAAGAACTCAATATAGTAATTAGTTGAAATGAGACTCAAAACTCATTTATTATTTTAATACTTCAAAATAGGAATTTTCTTGTGATTAAGTGTATTAAATGTGGTCAAAATTATTTTGCAATAATAAATATATAGATGAATTTTTTTAATAAAATGGATAGTGAATCATAATCAAGTGCATTAAGTGTGCTCATGTACACAAAATTATATATGTATTATAGATAGATTTATTTGACCCTATTAATTCTCTAACATAATATTTTTAAGCTTTAAGAGGCTATTTATTTAATAAATAATGATTATGAAAATTTTTCATAGGTAGATTAAAAGAAAATTGTTTATTAATTTTATGTTTCCACTATTAAGACTAAATGTGGTTAGAAATCATAGCTATAAACACTTAAACTTTCATTTTGCCTATAAGTAATACCATATAAGTGAAAGGAGGCATCTTGTAGATTAGCTCTACCTCTTTAGTCAAGGGAATGATGCAAACATTCATGTGATATCCATTCTTAATTTTAATTTCTTATTATCATTGTTTTTTATTCCTATCAATTGTATATTAGATATTGTATCTTAAATATTAAGAATATTATCGACCTTTTATTCGTATCTCGCTTCATTTGGCAGAAAATAGTGTTCAAAGGCTAAAGCACTCAATTGAATCGAGCTCTCCATCTTCAATTATTGAAGAAGTAAAATATGATCATCTTTTAAAACTATCTACTTATAGTATAGTTTCTACCTTTTTATGAAATGATGAAAAATCTAAGAATTGTAAATTCCGTATTATTATTTTTCGTTCCCGCTCCTACTTATGGCCATTGTAATGTTTGCGGTTTTATTTCAGTTGTAGATTCTCAAGGAGTCTTTCTCGAAAAAGGTTCTCTAATTTTTATTTTTGATATATTTTTTTTCAACAAAATTCCATTATATTACTCTTTAACCAAGTTATGTACATACTCCATGCTATTGATAAAAAAAAGCCAAAAAAATTAATAGATTAGCCAAAAAAAAAAAGAATACATTAAGAAAATTAATGTCATGCAAATATAAATGGGAATATAAAAAAATTGTCGCATCATGTGCAATAAAAATTTATGAAGATCATAACGTAATCGAGTAATTACTATAAAGTTGATCTAAAACTGCACAATAATTTACAAATACCCATTGGGGTATCTACACTATGGTCAACATTGTTTATCATTAAATTATTTTCCAAACGCTTTTGCAATCCATCAGTTAAGACTCTCCACCTTAATTGTTAGATAATTGTGTGTCTAAAAATTTATATAACTAATTAAATATAATTTTAGGAAGAAAACAGTTACATAGTTTTTATGAAATAAATTTAGTTACAAATATTAATTTAGGGGATATAATAGCAACCAAAATTTATAGTGATATATATCCCTAAATAATAAATCTGTATATGTCATGTGCAATGAAAATTTATAAAGAACAATCTTGATAATCATTGTTGAAAAGAGCGTTTTTAAAAAAATACACATAAAAAAAATCTGCCCCGTGCGTATGCACGGGTATGTCCCCTAGTGACAAATAGAAATTTACTACGAAAAGGTAATAAAAAAATACGAATACTAGATACAAAATAAACAAAATAAGAAAGGACAATGTTGTTAACACAATAGTAATACATTGGAATATTTATTAATACACAATTGACCACTATTTGTAAAATTTGAATGATATTAAATACACGATTCTTTATAAAATGGTTGTTGTAATTTCATGATTCAAAACAATCTAATATTTAAATCTTAAATATAGTATTTATTGACGAAATAAATCAACTAATAAAAATATCAATGTAAACAATTTCTTAAAATCTCATCTAAATGCCAATTTAAACTTTGTAGTCGTTTTGCTAAACTGATAAATCCATCACCAACACATGTAATGAAATCTAACCAACAAAAAGAATAGATTCAAACCAAAGAGACTATATTTAAGGTATATTATAATTATTATTCGAAAATTTATAATCCGTGCATAGCACGGGTCTTCCCACTAGTGTGTATGTAAAAAGAATTGAAGCAGCAAAGAAACTGCCACGTTGGTCATCATTGATCTATTTTTTTAATCGCAAACAAATAATGCCGCTGGAAATTAAACGTCGGCCATAGTCAAGAAAATAGCCTTGCACTTGACCACAGATTTAACAGCGAAAACTCGTTAGCCACAAAAGCAGTTTGAAACTAGTCCAAGAAAGGACATTTATAACTATAACGGTCGAGGCTAAACTTCACTCCCAAAAATAACCACAAAAATCTTATTTTGTATCTATCTAGCTACAAAATAATAGCCTTGAACTAGTTCAATGCTAATTACTCGGCAGGAAAACCACTTTCGGCTAAATATATGAATATATGATCCTTAGTCAAAGTTCATTGCGTGGTTGGTTTTGAGTACATTCACCATCAAATCTTAGCTACAAATGTATTTTGTATCTAAATTTGAGTTGAATTTGAACACATTATCGTCCCCGGTTTGCGACCTTTCAGCCTTAAAATTTACATTGAATCTATTTAGTGACAAAATCTATGACAATTTAACTTTGAAATTTACTTTGAAAACATTTGGTTACAAATTTTGGTCAAATAATTACGCATTAAAAAAATTCAGGGAAATATACCATAATATATGCATCATCATATGTGCATTATCATAATGTAATTATCTAGTACCTGGTACTACTGTTTCAATGTGCACATGCTAATAAAAAAGGCGGTGGATTTTTGCACACTAAAATTTAACTTTATGCACCACGCTATAGTATAGCGTAAAGATTTCACGTGTAATATCCGCATTTCTTAGGTCAACGATCAATCGAGTTCTAATTTTTTTAGTAACTTCGTGTGACGGATTAATTAATTAATTCGTTGGATAACAAGGGAACATTTGACGGATTAATTAATTAAGTTGTTATCAAACTAAAACCCTAGGCTAAAACTATACCCGCTATCTTTTTATACGTGGATTCTTTTATCCAAGATTCAGCTTTATCAAGTTAACTTAACCTCCTAATCTCCTACGCGCTTAAACTCTTATCCAATCTATGGATTGATTCTATCGTTAGGACCCTTATATAAACAACCTCGGAGATCCACGGTACCAAAATTATATTGCCTTCGTCGCTATCAAGCGTATCCAACTTCATCACCTTCATCACGTAACGTCAATTGGGTCGCTTGCGTGGGAATAGTTAAAAACCGAGGAACTCACCGGCTGTCCTTGTCAGTCACGAGCGCTACCGGCGACGTCGCCGATTTATTCTGGTAAGGCCGTCGTTGTTCCCATCCTTTCTCTCCGGTGACCTAAAGCCCTGTTTTCCTTCTTTCTCGTTCGATTCCCTTTTACTCTTCAACCAACTTTCCGACTTGCCTGTAGGTTAGGACGCCGTTGGAGAGCCGAGAGATTTTCGGAACTCACCACCGCTGTCAATCGTTGTTGAAGACTACCGCTGGTGAGATTCTTCTTCCCTGCTATTTTGTTGTGTTGTCGGGTCGGGCAAGTTCGTAATTTGTTAGGAAGGATGGTCGTCGAGGGGCGTTGTTAAATGGAAATCAGTTACGAAGAATGGTGACTGACCTCGGTGAAGGTCGCCGGTAGGAGGGGACGGGTGTAGCGATCTAGGAACGCCGGCGGGGCGTGAACAAGGTGACAAGGATTGAGCGTCGTTGCTCCCCTCCGTTTCCGCCGGTTGTGGGTTGGAATTTCAGCAGGGGTGGAGATGCGGCTCTCAGGGTCGCCGTCGGAGGGATTGGGGCGAGGGAGTACCAGAGGGCAGGGGAACGATGGAGTTCGAGTTCTCCAAATGAAGAAGAAGATAGAGTGGGGCCCACACAGACGGGTCAAGGGAGAGGTTTGACTGGGGTGGTGAGCTGAAAAATGTTTTGGGGCTGTTGGGTTAGTTTGGGCCGGGTCAACTTGCCCAATTGGGCTGAAATTGCTTTCTTTATTTTTCTGTTGTCAATTGGGCTGGATTGGGTTTCAATTTTTTTTTTTAAATTGTAGCTGGGCTAGGTAGGCTATTTCGGGACTGAGATTCATTCAATATGATGAGTGCTAATTAGTAGTTCAAAATTAGCGTTAGTTAGTACATATTGGTATTAAGAACTGTCTAGTAGTGTGAATTGGTACGGGGTAGGTTAGCTATTTAATATTTATTCTATAAGTTTCGGTTGTTTAAGTAAATTAAAGATGACTCCTTAATCGGCTTGTTTTGGTTCGGTTCGTGTTTTGTCTAACCCCTCACTTTATAAATTCTTTAGGAAATCGTTTCCGCTCGCGTTCTTAATTTTTGTCATCAAAGGATCCATAGTTCGAGGTAAGTCGTTTTTCGACTTGCTTGGTTCTTCTCTATCTTGTTAGATTGCATGCCGTTATTGTAGGGCGGGTTTTGGAAACTAGTCCCGAATACCTTTTAAATTGTTTTGAACTTCTTAAGTTGTTGTGTACGTAAATGGGTTTGAATGTATTTTATTGGAAAGATATTTTGGAACGTTTTCTCTGTGTTGGTACCGTTTCCGACACGGCCCATCGTAGCTGGCGTTGAGGAAGAGTTGGCTACGTTTGACCCGTGTGACAGAGAAACCGTGACCCTTTTAAAACGAAAATTATTATCTGTGTGTTTTTGGCAAGAGCTCTAGTGGAGGCTTAGCCGGGGTTAGAAGGGAGATTGTGAAGTGGAGTGAGAGGGCCTGCCTCTGCACTCAGTGCGGTGATGAGCGCCTTGGAAGTCGAATTGTGGAAAGAGGAGGAAATGCATTGTTTGAGATTATGATTGTGAATGCGTATGTGGCTCTGTGTGAATGATTGTAACTAATTTAGGTATTGGCCTTTAGAGATATGAATGTGATGGTGGATTTGTATGCTGACTTTAGAAATGCTTTCAAAACGTTCTGCAATTTCCGTATTCTCTCTAGCTTGGTAGATTAGAAGCTGACCCTTCGGGGAATATTTTTTAGTTCCAGGTATGAACCAGGGAGCCGTGCAGGAACCGAGGCCAGATGGCGGGCCGAAGCGGTAAAGAGCGCGTGTCATAGTGGGATGAGTTTTTACACTAGTTTATTTATGATAGTTAGGATGTTGATTTTATTATTATTTTGTTTGAACAGTTCAGAATTAGTAAGTGTGGTGCCGGATTTGAATATTTAGATTTTCGGGAATTCATGCATAACTACGTTTTTTATATTTTTACTAAATAAAAGGTTGGATGTTTTATTTATGTTTTCTCGTCGTGCCCGCGTTGCAAGATCCTAAAGTGTAGTTGTCAACCTATTTAATAGTACCTAGTAAGGTCTATTTCTTAGTAGCGCCCCGTCGGAAGTCGGGGTGTTACATCACGACATATAAAAACGTGACACTAAAAAATAATAAAAAAATTCATTTTAAAGCATAATTTGAAGGGGGACAGTAGATTAGCGTAAGTTCACGCTATGAAGAAGCGTGATAATTTGATACTCGGTAGAAATTGGGCCGACCCATTAACAACTCAGTCCATAGCCGCAGTTGGTGACCAGTCACTACTTGAATGCTATACTTTTAATCGTACTACCGATCATAGCACACGTAGGCCTCATCACTCTCTGTTTTGTAATCATTTTTTTTCTTTTTTGCTAATTAAAAAGACCAAATAAGTATATGTGAAGTTATTCATATTTAATTTAGTTTTTTTAAAATACAAGGGATTTTGCTAATTAAAATCAAAAGACCCACCAATTACACAAATGTATCAACGACACCAAATAATTAGTTAAGGTTATTAAGATAAATAATATAAATGGGGTTGTATGCATGTATTGCCCATATTTGGAATTAGTTTGTGTTGTAAAAATATTATTAAAATTTTCTTTTAGGTAGTTTACTTAATATAGTATTAATATGATTATATTAAAAACAGGACATGATAATTACTTACAAATACCTTATTTTTTATAAAATAAAAAACTATGTGGTCTATATGCACCTGTGTGATTATATACCTTCTTCTTACTTTAGGTAGTCTCATTTTGTTCTTAATCTTTGAATTACTTCCATGGCCTCCAATAAGCGAAAAAATTATAATTATAAAGTAAAAAATATTAATTATAACAGTTATATATATTTATATATATATATATGTGTGTGTGTGTGTGTGTGTGTGTGTGTGTGTGTGTGAATCATGTACGTCAATTTACATACAGTAGATAGGTAGATTTATTATTTTATCTTTTATCTTTAGTTTATTTTATGCACAGAACTAAACAACTAAAATAATTAATTAGTAGATAAGAAATTCTTCTAATATTTAAGCTTAAAAACCAATATTACCATTGTTTTTGTTCTAATATTCATTAATTAGATAGATAAGAAATTCTTCTATTAAAACAATGTTACTATGTATGGGTCTATATTTAGACATTAAATATTGAATAAGAAGTTTACCTCTAAACTATGTAGTTTGGCTTCATTCTTAGAATATATATGTAGAACTTACAATTGTGTATTCTCATTTCTCATTGATCAAGGATATTTATAGTGAAAATAGTGCTCAAGTGAAAAAATAAATGCCTACCATTAGTAATTAATAAGGAATTATATCATTTCGGTTACTAAACTTTTAAAATGTACTGCTGGAATTTGAAAAGATGCTTATCTAATAAAATGTCATTAATAGAATTTAAGTGGATTTATTTAGCCTATTATAAAGCAATGGTTGACTATTCACATCGATAACCCCTTTATTGTACAATGTTATTACTAAAATGGTTTGGTCATTAATTGGCCAAATTTTTCTATTTTATAATATACTAGGTGGATGGCTCGTGCTATCGCACGGGTTTTCATTGATTTTATATATTATATTTTATATTATATATAGATTGTTTTTTTTTACTTTTACTCATCTTTAAGGTTTCTTGATTGATAATTATTTTTCAATAGTTTGAGAGTTTTTTTTTTTGCTTTGTGGTGAATAGCTTATATATTGTGAAGGAGAGTGGAATATGAAATGTTATATTTTAAATTTGATCTTATCTTTTGTTTGGAATACCAAAGGTTGATCTTACTTCTTTTATTTTTAATTTTATTTGTAATTTGTAATACCAATGGTTATAATTTAATGACATTAAATTCATATTGTAATACTAAAGTTTACTACAAAAGTTGCTAAATAATGTCAAATGTTATATTTTAAATTTGATATTAGCTTTTGTTTACAATACCAAAGTCCAAATGTGGATCTTATCTTCTTTTATTTTTACTTTTATTTGTAATACCAATGGTTATAATTTAATGGTTTTAAATTCATATTGTAATATTACTACATTTTAAATTTTGAAAGTGAATTAACCCTTAACAAATGTAATTTAATGTTAAAAAGTAATAAACTAATATTTATAAACTAAATTAAAAAGGGTACTTTATTCAACTAATATACATATAACTTTTATATTAAAAAAGGTTAATGGTGGCACAATTTCATCTGTATGTTTTTTTTATCAATTATTGATAGAATAAATCTATGAAAATGTGTTTTTAGGTCAAAATGTTATTACTAAAAAAGTTTGATCTTAAAAAATAAATCCATGAAAATACTTGAAAGAAGAGAAATGAATCTCCAATGCATACACTGAAAAGAAATTCTTTGCATTTGAAACAAATATTAATAAAGGTCTAAGATATATAGACCGACAAAGCTTCAAAAACATTTATATTTTTTATATTAATAATTTATTCTGAAATTGAATTGAAAACATAAAAAAAAAAAACCGTACCAGCAACACATAAGACCATAGCGAAAGAAAACAATTCTCTAGTGGCGTGATTGCCTTCAACGATCCGCTGCAACAAACTCTTGATCTCTTATTGGGTATTCTCCATCGAGTCTTCACTTATGTTGATCAATCGATCTTGAACACTAAGAAAAACCTCTTGCACCAATTAGTCCCAATTAGGTAAGACCTTTGATTACAAAACCAAAAATAAAATTATTACTAATATAGTGTGCAAAATGACTTTGATAACTACGAATTTATGAGCTAATTCATAGAAACGCATACCTGTCAAGTTTCGTATTGCATAAATTTCTCGAAAACGCAAGAGTTAGGGTCGATCTCGGTGATTAGAAGGGTGGATCGTTGCAATAAACATGGATTGGGAATCAAATTGCTATCGGATTTGGTCACAATAGCATCCCTATGTTATAAACTAAAAGACTAATTTATGGCGTCGGGAAGCCGTCGTAAAGATGGATAATGGATAATAAGAATATATGGACGTTTTTTGGGGATGAAAAGACACGTTTGGGATATGTAAACTAATTTAGGTATATGAAATTAAATATGAAAATTAATAGCATTTAGAGGAGGGGATGTTACAAAAGGATTTCAAACTCATTTAGAATTTGAAGAGATTAGTCAAATGTAGATTGATTCTATTAAATTTCTTTTATTGACATTCAATGTCAAATTAATGTTTAAGATAAGGATTCAAATTTAGTTGTTTTTTTCTTCTTTTTTTCTTCTTCTGATATCTCATTGAGAATCCAATGTGCATTTATCACACTTTGCTATGATATGAAAAATGAGATAAACTATACTAATTTGTATAAAATCACAGCATTAATTATATACTTATACTAAATTTTATTATTATAAGAACATTAAACTAAAGACTAATTTATGGCATCGGGAAGCCATCGTAAAGATGGATAATGGATAATAAGAATATATGGACGCTTTTTGGGGATGAAAAAAATATTTTGGGATAAGTAAACTAATTTAGGTATATGAAATTAAATATGAAAATTAATAGCATTTAGAGGAGGGGATGTTACAAAAGGATTTCGAACTCATCTAGAATTTGAAGAGATTAATCAAATGTGGATTGATTCTATTAAATTTCTTTTATTAATATTCAATGTCGGATTAATGTTTAAGATAAAGATTCAAATTTAGTTATTTTTTTTCTCTTTTTTCTTTTTCTTCTGATATCTCATTGAGAATCCAATGTGATATGATATGAAAAATGAGATGAAACTATACTAATTGGTATAAAATCACAACATTAATTATATACTTATACTAAATTTCATTATTATTATAAGAACATTATATACATATTTTTGTATCTATGGTTTTAAAAATAAAAATAATTAAATGCATTTAGTTGTAGAATTAGAAACGTTAGAAACGTTTTGGGTATTTTTAGACTAAAATATTGTGTATTTATTACATTTTTTGTATCTATGGTTTTGATTCAATTTTTCATTAATTGAAATGAAATCAGAATATTTATATAATATATGCTTGAAATAAATTTATAAAAAATCTTATTAATTGTCTCTAAATTTGCACAACACTAATCCACAACATTAGAATGTGAATGTGAATCGACTATATACCTATATAGACATTGAATGACCAATAATATAGTATTCAAAATACAAAATTAATTAAAAGCATTAATCATGGACATTAACCACCTATACTAATTATGTTATATAAGATGTATGTTTTAGTTTAGATGTATGTTTGAATGATATTTATAAAACCTTATTATTTGAATACGCATTAATTGTCAAGTTTATTTTAGTTTATAGGTTTATAGATATAGATAGATATAGATAGATAGCATATTGACAAAATAGCATATTGTGTCTTCAAAATTTACAAAATCTTTTTGTGTTCCACAATTAATATAACTCTTAAGCGCAATCCAATTATAATAGCATTTTAACACCAAGAAAACATGAGAAATTAAAATTAACTACATAATTGCCTATGAAATTAGGCATAAGAGTCATTTAGAGTGAGAAAAATAATAATTTCTAAATATAGTGGTAAAGAAATTAAAAAAGTTCCTTTTCGTTAAAGTAAAAAAAAATAGAATGAAAGTTTTAAAAGAAACAATCATTACCTCATTGTTCTTTGCTTGTACTTCATAATTCTTTTCATTTGGAAAAAAAGTCTTGCATCTATTGATTTACACTTTCTTTTGTGTTCGATAAAAATCCTCCAAATCAGCTAAACTTCATCTTTCAACACTTAAATAAGGATGACATAAAGCATGAAATTTATTGCCAGTAATATAAATTCTCTTTTATTATTGCAAAAATTTGTAATACTCGGGTTCATTTTACCCTTGGATCGGGAAAATAAATTTGAAACAAAAATATTTAAATTAATCTCGTCTAAAAATCTTTCTTTTCAACCGTTTAAAATACCCTAGCTTTTTTTCTAACGAGATCCAATATTATCTACATATCTTTACAAATATATCTACAAAAAAAAATTCAAATCAAATCAGCCTCATCCCATTTAAATTAGTATTTTAGCCTAACTAATTCTTCTATCTCCAAATATATCTCTCGGCCATAATCAATTCAGTTCAAATCCGATATCTTCGATCTCCCTTTTCCACTCGCCATATATTTCGTGAAGGAGAACCGAGAAGCCACACCTCCTCGTTTTTGTCGACCTTCAACCTTCAAACGCCTTGAACCATTCGATCTCATGGGTTGAAGACCGGTGGAGCCACATCGTTCCGTTGTCGTCGCTACCAACTCACGTCGTCACCGGTAGCCGCGCGAGCAGGGCAATCACTAGAAGAACCAAACCCACCACTCACATTAGTTGTGAATCACGCCGCCGGTGCGCGGAGCTCGTGTTTCGTTCATTGACACCCATTGCCGGTACAAGCAACGCCAGGCCGACCCGGCGAGGTTCGCGATTCATCTAAGTCACCGATCATTGTTGGTAGCGTCCTCCGCAGACCTCATCGTATTGTTTCATCGATTCACCGATCACCGGTAGTGTTTCGGTGTTGGCCTTCGATCACTCCCCTGCTTCATTAGCTCGTTCTATAGACAATTGTTGTTTTTAATTAAGGGCTGGGTTTAGTGGGTATTAGGGGACCGATTGCATCAATATTGGGGTTTAAACAAGTTGTCATCAATATGATGCAGAACGGAGGAAAATTGGGCTGATTGTTTGTATAAATTGTTGGCGGAGGAGTGAGGTAACTTGTGCATATATATACGTATATGTTAGGATTAGGTAGTGAAGTTAGGTTAGAAAAAAATATATAGTTTAATTTGTGTTAGTTGATCGTGTAATTATGTGAAGTTTATACATACACATACATATATATGTTTATTAGGTTGAAAGCCAGAAGGTTAACTTGGTTACAATAAATTAGGAAAAAAAAATATATTTTAAGTTGGGTTAATTAGTTGATCGTCTGATTACGGGAAGTTAATGTATACAGATATGTATATATATCTACTAGGTTGGAAAAGTCAAAAAGGGGATGGGTAAATTGCGGTGTCTCGTGTTTGATCAGCAGAGGAACCGATTGAATTGGTTTAGTTATTGGGTTAAAACGTGGTTTGGGCCTTTTCTGGTTATTTGTAACCGGGCCAAGCAATTGGATAAGTGGGAGAGAAGATTTAATGGGCTGGGTTTATTTAATGGGTCTAGGACTAATTAATTGGTAGGCTGGTGTGAATTAATACGGGTTAGTTTATCTATTTAATATTTATTCTATAAGTTCCGATTGTTTAAGTAAATTAAAGGTGACTCCTTAATCGGGTTATTTTTGGTTCGGTTCGTATTTAATCTAACCTCTCACTTTATACATTCTTTAGGAAATCGTTTCCGCTCGCGCTCTTAATTTTTGTATCAAAGGATCCCTAGTTTGAGGTAAGTCGTTTTTCGACTTGCTCGGTTCTTCTCTCCCTTGTTAGATTGCGTATCGATATTGTAGGACGGGTTTTGGGAACTAGTCCCGAATACCTTTTAAATTGTTTTGAACTCCATGTGTGTTGCGTGTGTTAATGATTTTAAATGTGTTTTATCGGAAATTATTTTGGAACGTTTTCTCTGTGGTGGTACCGGCCGACACGGCCCATTGTAGCTGGTGTTGAGGAAGAGTTGGCTACTTTGACCCGTGTGACTGGGAAAATCGTGCCCCTTCAAACGAAAATTATTAATTGTGTGTTTTTGGCAAGTGCTCCAGTGGAGGCTTAGCCAGGAGTTAGAAGGGAGATTGTGAAGTGGAGTGAGAGGGCCTGCCTCTGCACTCGGCGCGGTGATGAGCGCCTTGGAAGTCGGATTGCGGAAAAGGAGGAATTGCTTTGCTATGGGATTGTGATTGTAAATGCGTATGTGACTTGTGTGACTGATATAACTAATTTAGGTATTGGCCTTTAGAGTTATGATTGCGATTGTGGATTTGTATGCTGACTTTAGATAAATGATTTCAAAGCGTTCTACGATTTCCGTATTCTTTCTAGCTTGGTAGATTAGACGCTGACCCTTCGGGGAACATTTTTCAGTTCCAGGTATGAATCAGGGAGCCGTGCAGGAACCGAGGCAAGATGGCGGGCCGGAGCGGTAATGAGCGCGTGTCATAGTGGGATTGGTTATACTAGTTTATTTATATTAGTTAGGATGTTGATTTTAATATTTGTTAGATGAAGTTAGTATTATGTTCGGTTATTATTTTATTTTGTTCGGATAGTTCAGTTTAGTAGGCATTGTGACGTATTTGAACGTTTAAGATTTTCGGGGATTCATGCATGATCACGTTTTCGAAGTTTTATTAAATAAAGGTTGGATGTTTTATTATGTTTTCTCGTCGTGCCCGAGTTGTAAGGTCCTACAGTGTAGTTGTCAACCTAAATAATAGTACCTTGTAAGGTCTATTTCCCAGTAACGCCTCGGCGGAAGTCGGGGTGTTACAAATTAATGTAATAAATTTGATCTTATCTAGTTTTTTTTAGAGGATATAGAATGTGAGGGAATAGACAAAAAGAAATTAATGATAAAACTTAACTCGTTATATTAGGGTTGTTCAACGGGTTGACCCAACCCGCAAAGGGTCGAACCATTGACCCATAAGAGAAATTAATCAACCCGTGACCCAACCCGTAACCCAGATTACATTTTACAATTACGGGATTATGGGTCGGATCACGAGTCAAATGAGTCAAAAAGTATGAAAAGTGTACTACAAAGGACGAAAAGTGCTTTCGTTTCAGAATAAGAGTTCGTTTCAATATAAGAGTGGTTTCATTTGAACCAAACTTCAAATTTTAGTAATCATTTTCAAGGTAATTAAAGACAATCATGATCGATTTTTTAAAGGATTTTCTAACTTAGCCTTAACTCTAACCTATTTTTTAAATTATGATCCAATTTCTAACTAGGTGAAATTAAGTCAATTTCATCACAATATCTCAATTTGATATTTCCATCTAACTATAACCTTCACTAATCTAATGTAATATGTCTCATGGAAAAAAAATTCCAAGATAAATATTTAGGGTCAAAGATTAGATTATCTTCTTATTTATCTTGAATAAAAATACTTATCTACCTAATTTAATCATTTATCACTGTTTTTAGAAATCTTAATTTTATTTTTTATTTATTTAGAATGATCATGACTATTAGATAGGCGTACACGAATAATCATATATTGGGATGCTTTTACGAAATTATTAAAGTCACATTAAATAAAATCCGCACATGGCGCAGAAAACTACTCTACTATATTATAAATATATAACACAGAGTTTGGTTCAAATGAAACAAAGTCTTATCTTAAAACGTGAAACGAATGCACTTTTCTTAGTTCATAGTGCACTTTTCTATGAAAAGTGCATTGAAAAATACAAAAAGTGCAATACGAAAAAGTGCACTACAAAAAATACGAAAAGTGCACTATGAACTAGGAAAAATGCATTCGTTTCAGGATAAGAGTTCGTTTCATTTGAACCAAACTCATATAACACAACTCATACTTATCAAATATATATAAATACTAGGTTTATATTACTTCAACACAAATCAGATGAATAAAATAAAATAATGCAAGCAAAGTAGATGAATAAACAAAGAAAATAAATAAAGGTGGGCATATGCGTACGTGGCAAATGGGATGTTTTTTTTTTGATAACGAGCTACTAGCTCATTGAAAGCCAACATTAAGTCACCCGTATATTACAAAGCTGACCTAAATCATCACAACGGTTAATCTTTAGGAAATCAAAAATTAAAGGACTAATATTACAATTATCAGAATCCTGAATTAAAGGATAAAAATAAGGTGTAAACATAGGAAAAAATCTTGAAACTTCCAATCTGAGGCGAGAAAGATTGAAGTGTCTTCTTGCTAAAAAATCTGGTGCCGAGTTACATTCCCTATAACAATGAAAAAACAAAACATGAGGAATTGTCGAAAGAAAGAGTCTAATGTCCTTAATAATTTTCGCTATCTCCCAAGGTATTTTCCAAACGTTTTTTAAAGAATTAATAAGTACAAGATTATCGCCTTCTATAATTAAATTAGAAATATTGTGAGTGCTTGCATATTTAACACCGAATAAAAGTGAAAGTGCCTCCGCTTTAAGAATTGACATAGGTTGCATTTGTTTCTTATCGAGATGTAAAATTTTACTGTTATGATCACGTATTAGATATCCAATATAAGTAGTTGAATTTGCTTGTTTAGATGCATCAAAATTTAATTTATACCAATCTAAGGGAGGTTTAATCCAAGATCGATGGTTTTTCCTTTTAGGTAAATTATTGATATGAGTCTTAATTTTTGTGGAATAATTTGCTGAAATCCATTGCATATGTTGAGTAAAAGCTAAGTCATGAGGAAGTAAATTAGATGTAAGTCGAGCATGATTAAAGATTTTTGCGTTTCGATGGCCCCAAATATACCACCAAAGAAAACACAGAATATTTTTATTGTGATTCGAATTTAACGTAGTGATTAAATTATCATTAAAGTCTCCAAAATATTCAATATTAAAAGTGGTATTCAGTTTTGATTCTAATTTACCTATCATAGACTGAGTAAATGGACAAAGGAAAAATAAGTGGTTCAAAGTTTCATCTTCACTATCGCAAAGGGAGCAAGTACTAAAAACACAATTATAAAAACGATTTAACCGATCAGTAGTAGGGAGACAACCAATGCATGATTTCCAAAGAAAATTTTGGATTTTAGGAGGAAGTTTCATCTTCCAAATCCAAGAGAAACCTGAAGTGAGATTTTGCATTTCAGAAGTAAGTAAACTATAAGCAGAGGAAACAGAAAATTTACCATCAGAAGCAGGAAGCCAAACAATATTATCAGGCGAAGAAGAATATGGAATACGGATATCAGATATAATTTGGACTAAAAAAGGCGGAACAAACCGACTTAACTCATTCAAATTCCAAACACTATCAGATGTTATAAAATGAGAGACTTTTAAATTAATGTTAACATTATCAAAAAAAGAAAATAAGTCATGATTTAATATCCACTTATCAGTCCAGAAATTGATGCTTTGACCATTTCCAATGGAGTAATGGATACCACGGACAAAACGGTCTCTAATATTCATCAAACGACCAAATTGCCATGAACATGATTTCTTCTGATAATGCAATATAGAAGAAGATCCAAGATATTTTTGAGTAATAATTTGAACCCACATATTTTGGGGTTCCGTAATAATTTTCCAAAGTAGTTTCATCTGGAGAGCAATATTCATATTTTCAGATGTTCTTAAACCAAACCACCATTTTCTTTAGGAGTACAAATTTTATCCCAACTTAAAAGAGGATGATGATTTGGAACGAATTTATTCCAAAAAAAACATTTATTAATTCTATCAATCTCCTCACAAATTCCTTTTGGCAATAAGAAACTCTGCATTAGATAATTTACCTATCCTAGTAGGTTAGACTGAATTAGAACAACTCTACCTGTTTGAGAAATAGAATTTGCCTTCCATTGAGAAAGTGATTGTTTTTGCTTTGAAATTAAATCAGAAAACATAGAGTTTTTGACACGTCCTTTAAGAATAGGAATTCCTAGGTATTTTTCCATAGTAGTAGTAACCTGAATATTGAGAACACTTGCTAAAGAGTTCGAAGTGTGATTCGAAATATTTGCAGAAGTCTGAAGGGAACTTTTATTGTAATTAATCGATAGTCCAGAAATACGGGTAAAATTAGAAAGGAAATTTCTAATAAAAACCATATTAACCTGAGTTGCATTGGCAAAAATAAGAGTGTCATCTGCAAAGCTAAGAAAAGGTAAACAACAACCATTCTTAACTAGGCTAATTCCAACATGTTTAGACAGTAGTGTTGATTCTAATTGAAGAGATCTAGCAAGATATTCCATTGCAATAACAAAAATAAAAGGTGCAATAGGGTCTCCTTGTCGGATTCCACAATGAGGATTAAATTCATCACCAGGCTCATTATTAACAAGGACAGTTAAAGACGGGGTAGAAATACAAGTCATAACAAGATTGACCCATTTATGATCAAACCCAAATTTAAGAAGGATATGTCTAATAAAGTTCCAATCTAATTTATCATAAGCTTTCTCCATATCTAATTTTAACGCCATCCAACCTTGTTTACCTTTTTTCTTTTTATGAAAAGAATGAAAAATTTCATGTGCTATAAGAATATTATCCTGAATAAGACGACCTTTCACAAAGGCTCCTTGTAGAGGATGAATAATTCGGGGCAATATATCTGACAAACGATTTGCTAAGAGTTTAGTAATAACTTTATAGAGAGTATTACAAAGACTAATAGGCCGAAAGTGATTAATATTTAATGGCGACGAATTTTTAGGGATAAGAGTAATAAATGATTTGTTTATAGATTTGAGCATATGACCTGAATGAAAAAAGGCATTGACAGCAAGGCAGATGGAAGATCCAACAATAGACCAATATCTTTGGAAAAAATCCGCTGGAAAACCATCAGGTCCAGGCGTTTTATTTGGGGATAGATCAAAAACAGCATTCTTAATTTCTGAATTTGACGGACATTTTGTTAGTAACAGATTATCAGAATCTGACACTAAATTCGGGATAATATTTAAATCAGAATCTCGTATTGAACAGGCAGTATTAAGGGTAAATCTATGTGCTAATTCTGAAGTAATATTTTTTGAAATAGAAATATGATCATAAAACACAAGTCCATCATGAGTTTTAAAGGATAAAATATTCTGTTTAAAAGATCTAATTTTGGAAACAGCTTGAAAATATTTTTAATTTTTATCAATATTTTTAATATGAGTTAATTTTGCACGTTGTTTCCAGAAAGAATGCTGAAAATCAAGTAAAGCATTATATTTATTTAGGTGACATTGCAATTTTGTAATAATAGTAGTCTGATTTGTATTAGAAAGTAATACAGATTGCAAATCCTGAAGTTGTTTTTCACAAATTTTTAATTGCTCATAATTATTATTTACCTTATGTTTTGCCCATACTTTAGCATATTTTTTCATAAGATTTAACTTCATAGAAACCCGAAACATACAAGATCCAGATAAGTGATAGCTCCAAACTTTTTTAACCAAAGGAAGAAATGAGTCTTTAGTCATCCAAGCATTCTCAAATCTAAAAGGAATTTTGAAAAATGATTTTCTAATCCCTAAAGAAAATGATATAAGGCAATGATCAGAAGTAGTAAAAGGATGATGATGAACAACAAGCGTGGGAAATAACCCAGCTAAATACGGAGAGATCAGAATTCTATCAAGTCTTTCAAAAGTATTTTGAGAGGCAATTGAACTCTTTCTCCAAGTAAAAGGAAAACCCGAAGTTTTAACATCCAGCAGTCAGAAATTATTCTGAAAGCTAAGCAAACGATTAAATCGTGCTGTAGACGGAATAAATCCTCCATTTTTTTAACACTTTTAAATAGCGTTATATTACGACGTATGGTGCTGTAAAATTCTTACGCAACATACATAAAACAAATTAAAATCTATTAATTTAATAATTTTTAATGTTACGCGTTAATATGCCGTGAAATCCTTACGGCATAATATGGTGTGGTGTAAAAAACTAAGTTTTAGAGTGCAAAAAGTGGTAGCCATAAAAAACCCACAACAAATCCTAACATTAGTGCATAACAACAATCCAACAAACAATTCAGAGAAAAGTACATTACAACCACCCATCTATGCATTTGAAAGTAAAAAGTAACAATATCTATGTTGCCTCCCATGTGTTTCAACAATTGCTCAAGCATACCTTTGAGTGCCTTGTTCTGGCTATAAATTTCCACATTCTGATTTTGAAGAGTCTTCATCTGCTCTCGTATCTCCTTTATATCATCATTTAAAGGCTCAACAACTAGTTGGGTGTGGAATTTGTTAGATGAATGAGAAGAATAACTACGGTCGACCCTTCCCGTACAAAAGAGGGCGGCCCCTTGAATAGCTAACGCGCGCAAAAATCCTACGATTAGCATAGTTGTCACAACCTTTAATCCATAGCTCGGTCGCCTTAGAACTTGAGATTGGTCCATCCTCGTGCTCAGCAGCCACAAGGTGTTCAAATTCAGCCTTAAAAACAGTCCAAAACATTAACATCAATTAGAATTAAAAACAAGTTGTCAAATAAAGGAGATATAAATAAGGCATTAAAAAAGTTGTTAAATAAAGGAGAGATGTATATTCAAGAAAGAATCAAACTTAAACAATCAGAATTAATTTTGATTACAACCTAGTTAGTCAGAAATAAGTAAGAAGCAAATTAATTCTAATTCCGGTTACTCAATAATAACAACTAGTTACTCAGTTAGTTACTCAGAATTAAGCATATTTTAGACTTGAACATCAAGCTGTAAGAATCTGAAGTAAACAATCAGAAATATTATGTAATTACTCAACCTTAAACTAACTATAAACTCAGCCTTAAAATAACTATCAACAGGGCATTTAAATTGAGCATTGTAATAATACTACAATCATATGGATGTGTATTTATGCCTAATTATAATTCTCCTAATATTAAACATGTTATAAATGTTGTACACATCAACAATCATAAAAAATTAGCTCACATTCAAATCAAACATGAATCCAACAACATAAGCAAAAACAATACAAAATACTTGAATATGCTTACAATAATTGCATCTGGTCATTCACTTAGCCCAATCGCATCCTCCTTTGAACATAATTTTGTGACAACTTCAAAAATCAGCGGCATGCTGCCAGACTCTTTTTCCTTGCAAAAAAAAAGAGTAAAGTTAAGTTAAAAACTGATTTTTAAACATCAAAAATATTGTTAATTAATATTTGAAAAGTGAATGTATTTACCATAACTTCCATCCATTTGGAAAACTTTCGAGAACCTCCTCAATAATTTCCAACCCTAGTGACCTCTTTGATGGTCGATTTCTACTATTCACCTGAGCTTGCCTCAAATAATTAGGATTCATTTTTCTTATGGTGTTCATTTTCTCCAAATTCTTCTCATAAACAAAGAAAAGTTTTATCTTGTTATCACTATGCTTCTTAAAGACATTGATAATCTGTTTGCTTACTTGGTGTAAGAAGACCTTTTGCATGAGTTCATCAGATTTCCTCCAATAAAAAAATTCTACATGATGAAAAAGAAAAAAGACAAGTCAAACTTGATAATCATGTCGTGGGTAAAAAAGAAAAAGGACTCAATATTTTTAAAAGTACACCAATCCATGATACATACTTTAGTGAAATACTTCCATACTTACACATGAACATGCCCATATAACTAGTAATTGGCCAATAGCTCTCTACCAAAGAATCTTCTGAGGTAGATTTGTGATCAAATACTACACTTAAAACATGTTGCAAGAGTTGTGGAAGTCCTTTTTTTGTAAACAGTTGACAAGTATTCATGTCTCGGGTCAAAGACAAACTCAGATTGAAGCAAAAAAAGGAACACATTTCAATTCAGCCAATTGTCTCAGGTCAAAGACAACCTCAATTCAACCAACAATCAAAAAGAAAAAGGACTCAACCTAGCGCAGTTGATGTCAAGGAGGTTCTTGAGTGAGGTTTTGGTTTAGGGATTTAAGTTCCCTGCCCTTCTATTATTTGTTTTTTCCTTGCTTTTGTGCCTCTTATTTGCTTTGTTTTTCTTTGGTTTGGTTTATGGTAATTTGGTATTTGGTTTGTTTGTTCTTTATGCAGGTTTGTCTTGAGCAAGGTTTGTTCCATTCCGGATAGGAATGGTGTCTTGGTCACTTGAAGATTAAGAATTGAAAATGCAAGGTCATGCTCAAATGGATTAATGGTAGTCATTTGTTTTGATAGTTCAAGGTTAGAGTTCGATAAACAAATTTCAATATTGATATGGATCACATAAGATGTTATCATATCATCAAGTTATATACTAAGGGGTCGTTTGGTATTTGTTGTGGATTGGAAATGGTTAAGAGAATGAATCTAGTCTATTTTTAGTTTATGGTTAATTGATCAAAATAATAACCATTACCCCTCCTTCCCTATTTTTTATGTCAAACTTGACATAATTTTTCCCACCCCTCTAACATAAGATAACCATATCCCCTATTCTCCTTTAACCATTACCCCATCTCCTTATTTTTCTTGCAAAAAAGAGAACATCACTGCCATTTTATATGTGAATTTGTTTCCTTTCCCTTTCCTTTCCTATTGTTATACCAAACGGGGGGTAAGTGACAAAAGAGTTAATATTACACATTTGTTTAAGGACAAGTGGGAAATTGAAGGAATATGTATAATTTAATCAAGATGAAAATTACTACTTGTATCATAGGATTTATAATTCAGATAATTTAGAAGCCAACTATGACTTATGGGACAAATTGGATTTATTCCATTACTATCTTATTAGGGTCTTATAATAGGTCACACACAATAGAGTAATTGGGCTAGATAGAAAGCAATTTGAGGTCCATGGTGGGTCTAGGACTTTTAGGTTTATGTAATACCGTAATGATTTAAAAGAAAGTGAGGTGTTTCATTTCAACAAGAACTCTTCCTTTTCAAGGTCTAGCGAGGACAAAGAACTCTAAAGTTAAACGTGTAAAGATGAAAGTAGTACTAGGATGGTGACTTCCTATGAAGTCTTTGTGTTGGCATGTGATGACACTTTTAAGGTCGTGTGCCTTATAAGTGGTATCAACTCTAGGTTGAGAGTAGGCTTGGCTAGAAGAAGGTCTTTGGGCCTTGATGAGGACGTCAAGTGTTTCAGTGGGGGAGATTATAGCACCATAATGGTTTAAAAGGGATTAAGTTGCTCCTAATGTCAACAAGTGCTCTTCATTTTCAATGTTGGAGTGAGGGTCAAGAACTCTGAGGTTAAACGTGAAAGGGCGAGAGTAATACTAGGATGAGTGACCTC
This sequence comes from Fallopia convolvulus, assembly GCA_964016875.1. NCBI lineage: Eukaryota > Viridiplantae > Streptophyta > Magnoliopsida > Caryophyllales > Polygonaceae > Fallopia > Fallopia convolvulus. The sequence goes on along the minus strand of OZ024730.1, from coordinate 40,254,087 downwards.
CTATAAAGTCCTTGAATTGGCATGAAATAACACTTCTAAAGGTTCACGCCTTACAATTAGGTGATATCTAAGTTGTGTTTGACATGCATGGTCGTGGACAAAACTTAACTATTCACAAAAGGTTACACAATTTTGCTGGCTTACGTGGCTCATTGTTTTCAAGTATATAGAGTGCTGGATTTGTTAAAATATGACCTGACGTGATAATTGAACTCGTCACAAGTTTTTTGGGTTGTGATACAAATTAAGGGACGACTAAGGTCAAGAGCGAATTCAGTGAAGAGGATTAGAGGCCAAAGGTGAAGACCATTTTGAAGGTCTTGAGCATCAAGTATAAAATGGTCTTGAAGAATCTACATCTTATTTAATAACCTATCTTAAGTCGACATTGAGAAATGAAGAACGCGTGCATGCGTTAATTCGTACCTACACACAATGCATATCGGGCTTAGGTTATTTTTTATTTTATTTAGGATTTATTCAAGTTTAATTATTTTTTGAGCCTTTATTATTTGTTAATGGGCTTAAATGATAATATGATTTGAGTAAATAGATATCTTTTCTAGGCTTTTATTTTATTAGATGTATGACCAAGGAAAAGACCAATTAACACTTGTTAGAGCCGATTCCCATCTCTTCCCTGGGCGCTCTAAGTTAGATAGAATGTGTTTGCTTAAACTCTTGTTATTCATTATATGAAATCAAATTTAAGAGAGTTAAACTTTGATCAAGTTTAACTATCCCAGGGAAGACCAATTAACACTTTTTGAGCCTTTATTTATTGTTAATGGGCTTAAATGATAATATGATTTGAGTAAATAGATATCTTTTCTAGGCTTTTATTTTATTAGATTTATGACCAAGGAAAAGACCAATTAACACTTACTAGAGCCGATTCCCATTTCTTCCCTGGGTGCTCTAAGTTAGATAGAATGTGTTTGCTTAAACTCTTGTTATTCATTATATGAAATCAAATTTGAGAGAGTTAAACTTTGATTAAGTTTAACTATCCCAGAGAAGACCAATTAACACTTTTTGAGCCTTTATTATTTGTTAATGGACTTAAATGATAATATGATTTCAGTAAAAAGATATCTTTTCTAGGCTTTTATTTTTCTAGATTTATGACCAAGGAAAAGACCAATTAACACTTGCTAGAGCCGATTCCCTTCTCTTCCCCGGGGCGCTCTAAGTTAGATAGAATGTGTCTGCTTAAACTCTTGTTATTCATTATATGAAATCAAATTTGAGAGAGTTAAAGCTTGATTAAGTTTAACTATCCCATGGGTCCAAAAACACTTGCTTTATTGTTCTTATTGTTCAATTAATTTTGAGATATTTGAGTGCTTGCAAATATAATCTATATACTCTTACTAATCTCTTCCCATCTCTTCCCTAGGCGCTCTATGTTAGATAGAATGTGTTTGCTTAAACTCTTGTTATTCATTATATGAAATCAAATTTGAGAGCGTTAAAACTTTGATTAAGTTTAACTATCCCCTAGGTCCAAAAACGCTTGCTTTATTGTTCTTATTGTTTAATTAATTTTGAGATACTTGAGTGCTTGCAAATATAATCTATATACTCTTACTCATCTCTCTATCATATTAGGGGTTGTTTCACTTGTGAGTAGAAATGAGTTTTTGGGTGAAAAGTGATTTTTAGTGTTTTGAAAAACGTAAAAAGCAGAGAGAGTTGCACGAATTTCAAAATTGTTAAAAGTGGTTTTTGGGTAGAAAGGGATTTTGTGGGGAAAGTGAAACAAGGCCTTAGTCACTCATGTAACTATGCTACATAAGCATCTTAATTTTTAAATTTACTTTTTTACCCTTTCTTCTTTTCAGTATTTACCATCCTTAAAAATATATAATATAATAATATTACTATTGTTATTAATATACAATGATCTACTACTTTCTTTTATGGATAAAATTTAAATATTATATAATTGTAGTACATCATCTTTTCAATAATTAAATAATAATATATACTCTGTATAATATAATTTATTGCCAATGTTTTTAATATATAATTGTATCCTTAAATTATAGTACGGTTTTATCCTTTTTCCAATATTATATGTACGTTCTTTTTGATAATCTATTTTTTCAATGATAAATAGTAAATTTAATATTATGCCATATATTTAAATGTTCATTTATCTCTTTTTCCTTAATATTTTTTAGAATTTAAACTCCATATATATTATGATAATATTATCTCATGAGTCAGGTTCACGTGCGAATGGGCGCTCAAGTGCGAAATAAGAAAGAACAAGAGCCGTTGGATCAAGAAAAATCAAAGGAGCTGATCATTTCATTTAAAAAGGGGAAAAACGGCACGGGCGAATTATTTGCGTATTTTTGAAAAAAACGGAAATAGGACACGCGCCCAGATTGTTCATCAGTATTGTGGATTTGTTCATCAATAATGTGGATTTGTTCATCAAAACTGTGATTTTGTGCATAAATAAACTATTGCTTGTGCATCAAAAATTTGTTGTTTGTACATTAAAAATAAACAAATGTGTATCAGAATTGCATGCAATATGTTCATCAACATTGTGATTTTGTTCATAAAAAACAAAAATATTTAATTGATTTTGGCATATTTGTTCATCGGTTTGTGCATATTTGTTCATTAGTAACATCAATTTGTTCACTGGTTTATGCATATTTGTTCATTGCCTTTTTCATATAATTGTTCATTACTAGATGCATATTTGTTCACTAGTAATCTCATATTTTTTTTTGATTAGGTAAGGATTAGTGCGCACTCCTTTACGGAGGGCGTCCTAGAGCATCCTTTCGGATGAGAACATTGAGTTCTGAGTGAGTCTTAATAAACTCATCGGGATGCTATGGCCCAATTTTGCAATTTTATCGGCCACAACGTTACAGTCCCTCGGAACATGCTTAATAGAAATATCATGTGATCCATAAATGGACACTAGGATGTCAGAGATTATCAGCTCAATCTCCCATGGACATTTATTTATTTCTTTAATCGCATTAATTACTTGGATATTATCTCCCTCAATTTCTACATTCTTCAATTTTCTTTTTTTTTTTCATTTTCCGTATGGCCTCCCTAAAGGCCAAAGCTTCAGCTTTTAGTGCAGACACATTACCAAATTTGCAAGTCTTTAGGTTAATCACATGACCAAGGTGATCCCTAATTACAATTCCTCATGTTGCCTGTTTATTAGAAAGTCTAGATGCGTTAAAATTAATTTTAATGTGATCTTGTTTAGGCTTTTTCCAACTTCTACCTATTTTATTTCGGTGTTTCTTATTGCCTTCTTTTTCATTTTTTATGTTTTCCTCATCTTTCGTCCATTGTTTTGCATTGTTCCAATTTGTGATTTGTGTTCGAATATATGCTGTCAAATCTAGAATACCATCGGATTGATCTTGTTGAAACGTTAGCTTATTGCGTTGATGCCAAACGCTCCACCAAATTATTGCCATTTCTGTGAACTCATGTTTCCCAAGTATTTGTTTAAGTTCACTTAGGATTAGTCTAGGAGTTTTGTTATCAGAGTCAAAATCCCTAATCAACCTAGCCGTGTTATGGTTTGTTTTATTGGTTATGTGAATCATATATGGACATTTTGCTAGAATATGGTTTGTGTCTTCGTTAGTACAATCACACAATATACATCATCCTGGTGTAATGATCTGTTTGTCTCGTAGACGCGCTTTTGTTGGGAGGCCGTTATTGTCAAATTTCCATAGGAAATTTTTAACTTTCGGATATGTATCCAGTTTCCATATCCAGTTATTTAGGCTTGTCGCCCGGTTTGCCTTATTAGTAATGAGCTCTATAGCCGAGGCTGTGGAAAACCACCCATTTTTGCTGGGTGCCCAATATAGTCGATCTTGTATGTAATTATCCAGAATTGGTACTAATTGTATTTGGTCAACTATATCATCTCGTAACTCCTGCCTTAATTTGTCTGTCTTCCATGTTTTGTTGTTTGATATCCAGTCAGCCACTTTTGAGGTTTCGTCAATATGTGTCGGATTCTTAGCATAGGTGTGTAGAGGGCCTTCAAGGATCCATCTATCTTTCCAAAACTTAATCGTCTTACCATCTCCAATTTGCCAAATTAAACCCTTGTAAAATTCTTCTCTTAGTTGGATTAGCTTTTTCCATTGCCACGACGCGTTTTGTTTAGGCTTATATGTGAAGAGACTCTCATTTTTGAGATATTTTTGCATTACAATTTTTACCCATTTATTATTTGGTTCTGCGAGAATTTTCCATAGCAATTTCATTTGTAGTGCTTTGTTCATATGTTCTGTTTTCCTTATCCCTAATCCTCCCATATCTTTCGGTTTGCATATTTTATCCCACCCCACAAGTGGTTTGTATTGTCTATCCTTGTTCCAAAGAAAACTTCTATTAATTCTATCCATTTCCGTATGTATGGAGTTTGGGAGCATAAACCTTTGCATGACGTAATTAGGTTTCATAGCGAGGTTTGCTCGGATCAAGGTCGTTCGCCCTTCGAAAGACAACGAGTTGGCCTTCCATTTAGTAAGTTGATTCCGAGCCCTTCCTATCGTGTCCTTAAAGGTATCTTTGTTCACTTTCCCACTGATCATTGGGCATCCAAGGTATTTTTCAATATTTGTCATTGTTGGTATTCCTAGCGTTTGATGGACAATGTCTCTTTGTTGGGCGCTCATGTTTTTAGAGGTTTGGAATGCAGATTTGTTGTAATTCACTTTTTGGCTTGAAATCCTACAAAATTCATCGATTATGGTTTTCAATTTGTTACACGATCCTTGTGATGCTTTAGCGAAAATAATGATGTCGTCATCAAAAGCTAAAAAGGGAATTTTAGCACCTCCACGAGAGATTGGGAAGCCAATTGATTTCTTGTCAGTTTCACTTGTTATTTGCAATTTCCGTGCCAGGAGTTCTGCTGCAACTACAAAGAGGAAAGGTGATAACGGATCACCCTGTCTTAGTCCTCTTTCCGGCGTAAACGGTTCCGTAGGTCCATTATTGACCAAGATCGACAATGACACTGTGTATATATATTCATGGATCCATCCTATATGCATATTTGTTCATTAATAACATCAATTTGTTCATAGCTAAATAAGGCACAAGCACTCCTCTTCGATTTGTTGCTATCTCGTTCTCTTAGCATACACCATATTATTGCAAAGTCAAATTCTTATTATCTTTTGCATTCAAGTTTCTACATCAAACTTATCTTATTTTGGTACTATATTGAGCACTTCATTCGTATTGACAAGTTAGCCTTAAAGCACTTCATTCGTATTATACTTTGAATTCAAGATAGCCTTAAAGCACAAAATAAATGCAAAAATGCACAAATAGATAGTCCTAAATGTACAAGTTGATGGTATTAATAGTCCTAAATGTACAAGTTGATAACCTTGATACATAAAACATAAGTTTATTTCAATTCACAAATAAGGGTATAATAATGAACAAATAAGGTCATATCAATGAACAAATAAGGGTATATCCATGAACAAATAGGGTATATCAATGAACAAATAATGGTATACCAATGAACAAAAAAGAAGTATACTAATAGACAAATAATGGTATACCATGGGTATATCAATGAACAAATAGAGGTATATCAATGAACAAATACGAGTATATCAATGAACAAATATGGGTATATCAAAACTAATTATATGTGCATATCCTATTATAAATAATGAAATATTTTCTTACATATCCTACGTATTATATATAATAATTCTCCCTTGAAAGTTTTATTGAGTAAACTAATTTTTTTTTCAAATCATCGCCGTACACCGTACGACCAGACTTGCTAGTCTTTCATCTAAATTCATACACACGTAAGAGTTGAAGAGAGATAAAAATTTGAGAGATTCTAGTCCTATCCTCAAGAGAAGACTAGTTCATTACTTAGGCAATAGCTTCGTGCCTCCCCAACTAAATCTACCAAATTTATATCCTATAACTTTATAATTCCATTGGAGTAGGAGTTCGAAAACTGAATTTTAAGGAGAAATCAAGTAGGAGTTGAAGAGCTTGACAAAATTGGAAGCAAGTCATTTTTCGGCTAAGCCCATTAGCTCGAAGCCAAGTCTCAAAGCCCATTTAGCTCAGAAATCCTCAGAGAACGGAGGTCGCCGGTTGCACCGAGGGATAACTGCCCGTGGTGCATACCCGAACGTGGGAGGCGCTGAAGATGATCGTGGGACGAGGCAATGGAGGTTAATTTTACTTGTAGTATATATAGGCATAGAAGATGAAATGTAAGGAGATATGTGAGAACACCTGATTGTAACCCTAAGTAGTTGAAATACATCCAAGTGCAGTTGTTTCGCTCTAATCAATTTCGTGTTTATCGGTTAGCTTAGCCCCCGCATTCTCGACTATACGTTTGTGATTGTCGCCGGTCAAAATCTGACTGAAACAATTTGGCGCCCACCGTGGGGCCCTAGCCGACTCACTCGCTTTTTGATCGGATTTAGATGCGTTTCGCCCGAAAATGACAAACCCGCCACCGCCACCACTCCCCGCCGACGGAGGGGTCGGAGGAAGCCAAGGTGTTAACACGGAGGAAGGTGCCCAAGGAGGTGGAAGCGAAGAAGTCCTGGACCTCCGCAACGTCTTAGATGAATTCGCAACCAAGATAGCGGCCCTCCAGCAAGACATGACCATCCAGAAAGACCGCAAACAGACCCATATGGATCACATCACACAACTCACCTCGGAAGACGCCAGCCTCCGCGAGCAGCTGCAAGTGGTTTCAGCGTCACAGAGCGGATCCCGCCCAGCCGAGACCGCCAGGGAGGTCGCTACTCGTCTCAACTTGGGAGAAGCCTTCAACTCCTTTTTCCAGGCTAGAGGTCCACCCTCTACGGTGAACATGGCCACCCCGGCGGACACCCTTCCAAGAGTACCCGCCGGCCCGACGCCCGGAGACAGGGCCGTGGGCATAGGAGTCTTCCATCCAGTATTTGGTGATGGAACAGAAAGCTAGGTATTCCACGCTGAACCTTTCCTAGAAGTGCTTTTTAACAAATACATGCAGGATCGACTCAAGGGACTAGAGGATAATATCGCACAAGTACCTGGGGTGCCTCCTCCCATCGAGAAGGAGGCCCCGGATGGCTATGATGAATCTCCCTTTACAGCTCCAATCGCCAGTGTGGATATTTCGAAGAGGTTCACCATCCCTACAGTCCCAACCTATGACGGGAAAGGAGATCCCGACGAGCACGTCGCCATCTTTAAACAAAAGATGACCAACTCCATCTCGCGAGAATCCAGAGAGGCGATCATGTGCAAGGGATTCAGAACCTCCTTGTCCGGTGCGGCCCTCACTTGGTTCATCAACCTCCCCAAGGGGAGCATAGGGTCCTTTGCAGGCTTGGTAGAAGCCTTCAGGGTGCAATTCGCCAGCAGCAGGAAGCTAATGAAGCAGTCCAACGACTTGTACCGAGTGGCCTAAAGATCCGTGGAGTCCCTACGATGTACCCGTACCATAGCTTCGAAGACGTCCAAGTGAAAGCTCTAGCACACATCCGGCTAGAGGAAGACGAGATCCCCACAAGGGCCGCCTCAATCTTTGATCGGGTCGAGCGAAAAGAGCGTCGAGGACAACCGTATCAGAAGAACCGGCCGGAAGCACTAGGGGTGCACGCTGCCGACATCAAGCAGTCGAACGGAAAGAAAGACACTGTCCAGCGGCCGAAAGTCCACGAGTACAACCTCGACCTGGGGAACGCTGAAATAGTGAAAGGCTTGGAGAAATTCGGAGACCAGATTAGGTGGCCCAAGAAGGTGGAGAACCCCAACCCGAAGAGGGATAAGACAAAGTGGTGCGATTTCCATGAAGATTATGGGCACGAGACGGATGAATGCTTCACCCTTAGGAAAGAGCTGGCTTACCTTCATTCGAGAGGCATGATGTCCGAAATCTCTGCAAACTCAAGCATGCCTGCCAGTCAGAATCTGTCCGAACTTATGGACGTCCCATCCTCCCCCGAGTATGCCAAGGTTGTCAACGTTATCAGTGGTGGCTCGGACATCTGCAGTGTCACCTATTTGGCAGCAAAGCGCCACGCACGGGGACACCCGAGCGGACAGTTGATGGCGAGTATCCGCAATCCCGACGGACAGCCAGGGATTACAATTAGCTTCAGTGATTCGGACTCGGCCGGCTTGGTAGGCCCTCACCATGATGGATTGGTCATATTACTGTAATTAAGGAATGTGCTGATGAGGAGGATCCTCATCGACACTGGGAGTTCCACCAATATGATAACGCTTGACGCCCTCAAGGAGATGGGGCTGAAGGAGGAAAATATCCTCAGGAAGTCAGTGGCACTGGTCTATTTCAGCGGAGAAATTGCTCACACCCTGGGGGAGATAACCCTTCCCAGCTACGCTAAGGGGATCAAGCTTCAAGTCAGATTTTTCGTGCTTGACTGCCCGCTCTGCTACAACATCATCATTGGCCGACCTTGGATCCATGCCATGAAGGTAGTATCCTCATCTTACCACCAGACCATAAAATTCCCTGCTCCGTCAGGGATCAGGGAAATCAAAGGTGACCAGCGGCTGTTCCGAGAGTGCTACAAATCCGCTTCAAGGCGACCGTCGCCCCTACAGCATAGCAATTACAGGGGGCCATGGGGCCACGCCAGTCAGGGACCCTGAGGCCGAGAAGATCGAGGAAGTTTCCCTCGATAGCCAGAAGCCTCAGCAAACAGTAAGAGTTGGAAAGAACCTTGCTCCCGAGAGGAAGGCCGAGTTGATCAGCTTCCTCATAGAACACAACAGCAGCTTCGCATGGGCACACGAGGATATGGTGGAGATTGACCTCGCGGTAATCACACACCGGTTGAATGTAGATCCTCGCCATCCACCAGTAAAACAGAAAAGGAGAAAGTTTGCTCCCGAAAGAAATCTGATCATTGATGAAGAGGTGCAGAACCTACTCCGGACGGGAAAAATAAAAGAAGTAAAATACCCGGAGTGGCTAGCAAATGTTGTGGTCGTGAGCAAGAAAAAGGGAAGTGGAGGGTCCGCATCGATTTCCTGGACCTCAATAATGTTTGCCTCAAGGACTCTTTTCCTCTCCCGCACATAGATGCTTTGATGGATGCCACTGCCTTTCACGAGATGCTCACAGTCATGGATGCCTTCAGCGGCTACAACCAAATCCAAATGCATCCGGAGGACTAGGAAAAGACGTCGTTCATCACCAACCAAGGGACGTACTGCTATCGAGTCATGCCGTTTGGACTCAAAAACGCTGGGCGACCTACCAAAGGCTGATCAACTGTATGTTCCAGCAACAAATAGGCAGAACCATGGAGGTATACATTGACGACATGCTCGTCAAGTCAAGGAAAGCCACTCATCACATCCAGCATCTGGAGGAAGCCTTTCGGATCCTGGACAGTTACCATATGAAGCTCAACCCAACAAAATGCGCATTCGGGGTAACTTCCGGTCGCTTCCTGGGGTTCATGGTCACCCAACGTGGAATTGAGGCAAGTCCTGATCAGATTCGGGCAGTGGCCAATTTGCGATCTCCCAGGTGCGTGAAGGATGTGCAGAAGTTGACAGGGAGAGTATCTGCGCTGAATCGCTTCATCTTCAAGTCATCCGACCGGTGTCGCTTGTTCTATGATGTGCTGCAAAAAAACAAGAAATTCGAGTGGGCACCAACCCACGTGACAGCTTTCCAGCAGTATCTGTCCAACCCCGTGTTGTTATCCAAGCCCGAAGAAGGCGAGAATCTCTTCTTATACTTGGCAATGACCGAAGCCGCCATCAGTGGCGTATTGGTGTGTGAAGACGGGGGAAACCAGATGCCGGTATATTACATCAGTCGCACCTTGTTTGCAATCGAAACACGGTATTCACCATTGGAGAAGCTGGTTCTCGCACTGGTCATGGCTTCCACAAAATTGAGACAATACTTTGAGTCTCATACAATCACCGTCCGCACGAATTATCATTTGAAAGCCATACTGAGGAAGCCAAAGATCATCAGGTGAATGGCCAAATGGGCAATACATTTGAGCGGGTTCGATATCACATATGATCCAAAAACAGCAATCCGAGCCCAGGCGTTGGACGATTTCGTGGCCGATTTCAGCCAATCACTAGAGGACGAAGCCAGACAACAAGAGGCCTTCATAACGGAAGTTGAGAATTCTGGAGTCTGGACCCTGCACACTGACGGAGCTTCTAACAGCCGAGGAGTAGGGATAGGGGAAGTGTTGAAATCGTCGAGGGGGTCAGGATAGCACAGGCAGTACGATGCGCTTTCGAGGCCACCAACAACGAGTCAGAGTATGAGGTGTTAATACTAGGGCTAACAGTCGCCCGACACCTGGCCATCGAGAAAATAGAAGTGAAGTGCAACTCACTACTAATCGTGAATCAGATCCTAGGGACCTGCATTGCCAGGGACGCCAGAATGGCTGCATACGTAGAAAAGGTCAAAGGAATCATGCGCGAGTTTGAGACTTTCACCATCCAACAGGTCCCCAGGGAGGAAAATGCACAAGTTGACGCTATAGCCAACCTAGGACCCGCTCTAAATCCCGAGGAGGTCACTTCAATTCCCCTAGTACATATTCTATCCCCAACAATAGCACCAGAAGTTGATTCATCGGAGTAGGGAACCTAGAATAGACCGTCTCTAGCCAAAGGGAAAGAAGTACATTCCCTCCTGGAGATGCTTGACAACGAGAATCCTGGAAGGTTGGAAATGCTTGACAGCGAGAATCCAAAAAGGTTGGAAATGCTTGGCAGTGAGAATCCTGAAGTGATGGAGATGCCTGCCGGCGAAAATCCAGTAGCTACGCACCAGGCGCTTCCCTAGAAGAAGAATGATGGACACAACCATACCTGCGATGGCTCAACCGCGGACAGCTACCAACAGAGAAACCCGAGGCGAGAGCACTCCGGATGAGAGCCGCCTGTTACTGCGTGAAAGACGTAATCCTATTCAAGCAATCCGATGTGGGAACCTCGCTTCACTGCGTAAGAAAAACAGAAGTGCCTAGGATACTCAGAGAGCTTCACAAAGGCGAATGCGGGAACCATTCCGCGGGGCGCAGTCTCTCTAACAAAGCCCTCAACTTGGGATACTACTGGCCAATGTTGAGAGGGTATATTCTTGACAACAAATAAATTTATAGTCAAGACCACGCTGAGTATAGCGAAGTCAGGATCGTTCGAAGGGAAGCACAGTTGTTTGTTTATCAACTATTAAAAACAAAACAAAACAAAACAAATAAAGATACCTACGACCAACCTCGTTAACGACCTTGTTAGGGTCGTTAATGAACCTGGAAAATTCTACGAACACACACTAAAGAACTAAACACAAGTTTGGTATCGAGGCAAAAGAACTTGATAACGAATATTACGAATGATAAACCTTATAAAATAGAAGACCTAGGACAAGGGTTACCACAACATAGCCATGCATATAAACTCATAAGAATCTAAAGATCATGCTTTTAAAAAGATAAATTCATCAACTTTCGCTGATTAGCAAGCAAATCAATCAATTCTCATAAATTAATTCACTCAATCACTTGTTTTGGATCCAAAGCTCGAAACTTTCGTAATCGAACAATATCAATCTTCAAGTTAACAACTTTCTCTTTCGATCAAGTTGAGAACTCAAATTACCTCGACTATCGTCTAAGCATAAGAACAACAAGCAATAAAAATAGATAAAAGGCATTCAAAACATCCACTCACTTATCAAAATTGCATAACTATGTCGGGTTTCAACCCCGACCCTAGATAAGAACCTCCTCGTTATCTTCTCCTCGTCTTCTCGATCCTCAAAATATCGGCTCTCCAAATATCGTCCTCCCCCTTCTAGGTTTATAATAAGGATATTTATACTAAGAAACTATATATTAAAAAGCCTAAAAGATAAAAACTTACTCTACTAAAGATAACAAGATAAAAAATATAAGATATAATAACCCTAAAATCAGTTAAAACCCTAATGAAATGGAGCCAATATTAACGACCCCGCACAGGGTCGGTAGAAATTACAAAATCCACTCGAAAAATTCTATCTCTAAGCCTCGTTAACGACCTTCACAGTATCGTTAACGAGCCTGGGTTTTGGCTTCGACTCTCTTGACTTAAAACTTGACCTTCGACTTGATCTTCTCATGAAATTTCTTCCTTATCTTCATGTTCTTCCGACCTCCACCACAACACTTCAGCTCAGCTCAAAAAGCGCTCCTTCCTGCGCAAAAACCACAAAAAGACACAAAATGGAGTAGCTTCCATACTTTTTCACAAAATATGCAAACTTACCTAAAAACACACAAAACTAACTCTAAAAACTACTAAAAATAAACAAAAAAAACTAAGAAACATACTAAAAACTAGACTAAAAACATGAACATCAAAATACCTCATACCTAGACTTGCTTGTCCTCAAGCAATCACTTGACAATAACCAAAACCAAACAATCATGCTCATCAAGCTAATAGCCATCAAGCAAAAAGCAACATCAAAACCATAAAAGAAAATAGCAAATGACTATTAACGTCATCACACATATATAAGCACTTAGTAGGCATAAGCAAATACTATCCAACCTCACCATGGATATATGTGTTTCACTCAACTCTCAAGTGTTTAGGTTTATAAATTCAATCTCTCAACTCATCTTATATGCAAAAACGCATAGAAATTGGAACTTATATCACCAAACTCTCCACCTAAGATTTGTCAAAACAAGCAAAAATCATCAAGAGAACTTAGGCTCAATGAAAAACTTCATAGAAGCTTCCATTCGACCGGGTTGTAATGGGGCTTGGTAATAACAATAAGGCATGGAAAATATTTTGGCTATGTGGTGATAATAATATTCGGGAATCAAAGACTCCTAAAAACTCACATAACATCCAAAAACTCTCATAAAAGATATACCAAACTCATCCAACATTATGCACCTTTTCTTTCACTCACCCAATATATGCTAGAAAGTCTCATAAAAACTCAAAAGAATCTCTACCTTAACTTTTAAACACAAATGCACATCTTACTTCTCTCTTTTTTTTCTATCTTTTTTATATTTCTTTCAGCTTTTTTCCAACTCTTTCTTCTTGAACAACCTCGTTAACGAGCCAACTAGGTCATTAACGAGCTACATCGTACTCATTCTCTCTTTTTTTCTTTCTTCAACAACAACTTTCTTTTGTGCATCCTTTCTTACCAAGAGATCTTTTTACAACTTAATATAAGAAACTTTCAATCTACCCTCCCAAAAATCCTTAATTTTTGAACCAATTACAGCTTTTTACTCAACAGAACAAACCTCTCCAAACTAAGTCCTAATCCCCAGATAAGGTCAAGCTTATCTCGGTTAGGAAAAAATTTGTGGAGCTAAAAATAAAAGGCTTCAGGCTCAAATTGGTTATCAAAAAGAGGAATCATGTAAGGGTGGATATGGATTAATAGGGCTTATGAAAAATAAGTTCTCTATCATATGATTTCACAAGTAATGAACTATAAATCTTATATAGGTCTCAAGAAATAGATAACCATCACAATTGCAAGAGATAATATACATAAAGAGAGTAAAATCACACTAGAAAATAAGAGGGATTTTTTATGTTCTCCAAATAAGGTCAAAAATAACTCACAAGGTAGCATAATTTTTGTTGGATTGTAAACACTCATGCTAAAAAGTTATACATGCTCAATTTCATCAAATGCTATTCCTCTATAAAAACAACTTCATATCAAGAATCAGGCCTATCAAAGACATGCTTGCAAGGAATTACATGATCATGCTAGCAATTACTATCATAGAAACATAAGAAAGGGTATTTATCCATTCTAAAACTCTTTTTGGAAATTTTCAATTTTTTTCAATTTTTTTCAATTTTTTTCAATTTTTTTTGTGATTTTTTTTTAAAACAAAGAACTACTTAAAACACACAAGACACATAAAATAAACAAGACACAAGAGTTTTCTACCCTATAATAAAAATAAGCAGAAGAAAAGAAATTGAAAAGCAAAAGAAAAAAGAAAATTACAAGATTTTTAAAGCAGAAAAGAAGCAACTCTCAAACTGAATTAGCGCCTTTGTGGTGGAAACCGGCTCTCAAAGTTCCCCATAAAAACGTACATTGTCCTCCAACGATTTGCATCATCCGCCTCTCTCTGCTGATGCCTCGCATCATCTACCACCATACGAGCAGAATAAACACTCCCAACCGATCCATCCTCTGGTGGATGTGTGTCTATTGTAGGTTAAGCTGTTGCATCTGAGACAAAAGATCTTCGGCCCATGGAGGTGGGACACTCGATCTAGTGTAAGCGGGCTGAGGAGGTGGTTGGTAGTGGTTGTGAGGCTGGAAGTGGTCTTGAAAATTACCGGATTGTAGGGCATAAGACCATAAGAATGTGGCTCGACAGGTGGCGGCGGGAGGTCGTTACCGAAGTTGTGTGCCTTGGTAGTAGCCTCGAAGTAGTCATTAATGACCCTGGGTGGCTCGTTATCGAAGTTGCCAGTGTTGCCCAAAACCTCAGTACCGAGGTCATCTTCTTCGATATCGAGCTCTTCAGTGGCTACCTCCGTCTCTTCATCATCATCTTCGCCCATGGCTTCATTGTCTCTCTCAAACCTTGTCTCACACGGCCTCAACGATGGCTCATCTTGCGGTTTATGCTCTAACGGGAATGCATGACCCATCCATGACTCGTACCAATTTGGCACATAAAGCAACTCCATCTTGGCTCGGGTAGGGATGACATCGCAGACTTGAATTTTGGTAGTATACCCTCCAGCAACCAGAGTAAAAATGTTGGAGACAAACCAATAGTTCCTGTTGAGCAATTGGGCAGGGGATGGCGTGTAGAGGGAGAGATCGACTCCGAGGTTGGCTGCCAAGAGACTAACCAAAGTTCCACACCACACCTCCATGGACTTGGCCCCTTGCTTCTCAACATATTGTAGCCACTCATACCCCAAGTTCAATGGGGCGGGATCCTCAAAGATTATGGTTCGGAGGCATGTAACTTCCGTCCTTGTTGGCCTATTCAACTCTCTCTTGGGCCAAAAAGTAGCAGCTAGTACTCGGAGAATGACCCGAAAAATGGAGTTGATGATGCTTGCCCCGGAATGTGCTGCAGCGGAAGGTTCAACTTCCCCGGTAATATAGCTCCAAGTCCTTATAACCTTGTAATCCTTGATATTATAATACCGAGAAGGATTAGGAAGTTCTAGAATACTATTGAACTCCTCCATAGTGTACTTATGATTGAAATTGCCCAACCGAAATCTAATCCGTTCTGCCGAGGTCTTGGTTGGGAATCTTGTCTCTAGAGTCGGGTAGTGCGGTACCTCTTCTTTCTTCAACAACTGAGGCACTCCTAGAATGGCAAAGGATTCTTTGATATCCTCATATATCTTCATTGCCTTAGCACTCGACCTTGAGAACAACCTAGTGTAGTGGTCTTTCTCTTATACATATGGCATTGAAGCAGTCGACTTGAGCTTGGGTGCGCAAAATCACATTGTCCATGCGCGAAGGGGACGGGGACCGTTGAGTCCTCTTCTTCAATTCTTCTTCTTCTGGGCCCTTGTTGGAGCTCCGCTAGTGCTTGCCATATGGACCTACAAAAATACGAATTGTCCAAGATAAGATCCACACAAATCAATAGAAAAGAAACCCCATACTTGGTCTCGAAAATGCTCTCGACTTGCCTCGTTAACGAGCCAATTGGGGTTGTTAATGAGGCTGGACTTGCGTTTAAAACTGGATAATATGCAGGGTCGTTAACGAACCTGGACAGGTCGTAAACGAGCTTGAGTGAGAGCACTCGTGATGTATTCCAAGTTCTAAACTCCACAATTTTCCAATTAATCAAGCATGGATCGAACATAATCCTCATAAGGCACACAATCATGCACATGCACCCCATACTTGCTCTATTACCCACCCGAACATGTCAAATTTGCCCAAAAACACATGGTGAAGATCAAACTCAATTCAAGAACAAGGTAGTTCATGCTTTTTCTAATCGAAATTCCTTATGCAAAATTGAGCAAGAACAAACCATAATAAATCAAGATTGAACACCAATGGAAGTAGCACAACGATTATTGATCAAAATAGACATGCAATTCAACCACTTCAAACATGATCAAGATATGAAACTTTTACCCTATAGATCATGAATCTTTGCAAATAGAGAGTTAGGGTTTAGAAATCATACCGTTTGTTTGAGAAATTAAAGAACGAGATTGAAATCGAGAGTGGCTAACGAGCTTTAGTGCCTCACCGGTAACGAATTCGAGAATGGAGGTCTCGTTAATGGGGTAAGATTCGGGGTAGGCGGTGGTGTGGGTTCCGATCGGTGGTGAGAGAGAACCGGTAGGATTGATTTGAGAATTTAAGCTTTAGATTGTGAGATTTGAGGGTGGGATTTTGGGAGTTTTGGAAGGGTTTTATTGGATAGGGCTAGAGGTAGGGGAAGGGCGGCACACTAGTAAAAGATAGAAGATAAAATTAGGTCAAAAAAACTTACCTGCCCGTCCGCTTATTTGGGTCTCCGAAATGGGTTGTTGACGACCCTGGTGGGGGTCGTTAACGAGCCTGCGTCACCTGTTTTGAGTGATTTTTAGAGCCCAACTTCTATATCAGGTTAGCCTAAAAAGAATTCTATCTTGCTAACTTCTAAACTACTTAAAAACTCAAAAGAAAGCTAGGAAAAAGATCTAAAAGAAAGAAAAAACTAAACTAAACTAAAATCGGGTTGCCTTCCCTAAGCGCTATTTTGAACGTCGTTAGCCTGACGTACTTACCTTGGCTCAAGGTGGTTTTCTTGCAGCTATGTCAGGGTTTTGAGGGACCCCATACTTAGCTTTGTAAATTTTATTGGCTCTTGTCACTAAATTTGGTTCCTTATCTTCTCGCAATATGCCCGGTATTCCTACACAAGGGTTAGCGAAATCCGAAAACCAAGGGGGTTTGGACTCCTCTATTGCATAAATGGTGGGGTACGGTGTAGTAACATAGTATGGAGAAGGATTATAACCAGTAATAGTGAATTCATGGTTAGAGTAATCACCTTGCTTTATTGGAAACGATGTTGACACCGAGGTTGTCGGGGTCGTTAACGAGCTTGCCCTGGCAAGTCTTTTGTCATTATGTAGCATGAGAGGCTCGGTTTCGGACCAGGGGGTCGGTAGGGATCTGTGTGAAATTCTCGTCCTCTTTGTTAATTGGAGGAGGGTCGTTAGGAACAGCTATGTCGAGTTCTGGCTGGGTTAACTCGATCTGTGCGGCCACAGTTGGGTCATTAGCGTTCTGGTCAAGGCTGAATTCCACGCGTTCCTCTCCAATATCAAAAGTGAGGAGTCCTTTCCGCACGTCTACCCTAGCACCTACTGTAGCTAGGAATGGCCTGCCTAAGATAATGGGGACTTGAGGGTCTTTAGGCATGTCAAGGACGATAAAATCGTTTGGAATAAAAAATTTTCCGACTTGAATGGGATAATCGTCCACGATTCCTGTAGCTTTTATGCTTGATCCGTTCGCCATGTAGAGATTCATGTCTACAGGTTCCAATAGTCCCATGTTGGCCTTTGACCATATTGATAAAAAGAGTAAGCTGGCACTGGCTCCCAAATCACATAGAGCCTTGAATTTGTGGTCGCCTATGCCAATTGTTATGGCGAATCTCCCTGGGTCACCTAATTTCTCTGGTAGAGCAATGGATCGGACCTCATCTTGCAGCTCAGTAATAGATCTTTTCCCGCTAAGAATATCTTTCAAGATATTTGTGTAAGCCGGCATTTCGCTTAGGGCCACAACGAATGAGATAGAAATATTTATGCCCTAGAGAATCTTTACGAAACGCTTGAACTTACTCTCAGTAGAGTCCTTTGATTTCATAGTAGGAAAAGGAAGAGATATCACCATCCTTGGAACCAAATCGAGCTCGAGAGATGATGCAACCGGGTCGACATTAGGGTCGATTGGTACGCTCGGAGGATCGTTACCGACCCTGGTGGGGTCGTTAACGAGCCTAGTATTGAGATAGGAGCTCGGAATAGGGAACTTACCTGGGCTAGGGTCGTTAACTACCCTGGAGCTTCGTTATCAACGTTTTCAGGTTCGGTAACGACCCTTTGTGGTTTGTTAACGAGCTGAGTTGTGGCTTCCTTATCAGTTGTGGGGCTCTTCTCTTTAGCTTGCACACGCTCTGTTAGTGTCTTTCCACTCCTAAGGTGCACCAATGCTATTTGTCCTCTAGGGTTCTCCTCGGAACGGCCCGGGAGTTGCCCTTGTGGTCTTGGAATCTGTGCAGCAAGGTTCCCTAGCTGGGAGTCGACATTCTTCTTCCACACATCGAACTCTCCCCATCTCTTTAATTGGCTATTAAGGTTTGCTTGAACTTGGTTAACCTTGTTATTGACTCCGTTAATGCCTTCCTGTAACCCTTGTACCCATGATGGTTGCTCTTGATAGCCTGGAGGTCGATACGGTGCAGGTCATCTATCCGGTGGAGGCGCTGCATAATTTGAATTTTGGTTTTGGTTGCCCCACGTTGGATAATTGTTTGACCTGTCAAAATTACTAGGTTGGTTCTTGTATGGGCCCCTCATATAGTTCACTTCAGCATATGTCTCAGCGGCTCTTACCTGCTCTATGTTAGTGCAAACAGAAGTATTATGGGTAGAAGAGCCACATTCTTGACAAGATTGAGAGAATTTCAGAAAACTTACCTGCTTCTTCAAACGGTTGACCTCGTCCTGCAGGAATTGATATTTGACATCAGGATCAACATCTTCCTTGTTAGACACGTAGAGACGCCTATGGGGCTGGGTGATTGTTGGGTACCATACATGGCACCATAGTTAGAAAGCTTGTCCAGCAATTCCCATGCAACTTTGGGATCCATCTCTATAAAACCGCACGCTGTATGCGTGTTGATGCGGTTCTTCGTCTCTGCATTAATTCCCTGGAAAAAGATTTCTTGGAGCACATATAATGGTTGCCCATGAGTAGGGCATTGTCTAAGCATTTCCTTAAATCTTTCCCAAGTCTCTACAAAGGTCTCATTAGGTAGCTGGTGATAGGAAGTGATGCATTTTCTCAACTCCGTTGTCTTGGCAGGAGGGAAAAACATTGTAAGAAATTGATCATACAAAGCCTTCCAAGTCCTGATAGACTTAGGAGGTAAGCTCTCCAACCAGCTCAAGGCCTTTCCAGTAAGAGACCACCTAAAAGCTTTTAACAGAACATATTCAAGTGAGACACCTTCAACAGTTATGGTGTCACATAAATTAAGAAAATTTCTAATATGTTCCACAGGGCATTCAGTAGGTTTCCCTTCAAACTGAGCCTTTCAATCAATGATATAAATTGAGACTTAATCTCAAAAGTTTTCTCTATCTCTGGAAGCACAATTGCGGACTCTGAACTGTTCATCCATCTGGCGAGTCATCTCTTCGGGTGTGGCCATGGCTCGGTTTTCTCTACTTCTACGGCACAAGGAGCGTTTAGGTTCTGAATAGTAACCGGTGTTGTCAAATTCGAGCCTACGACATCCAGCTGGCATACGCAGAGAAAATAGACAAAGAAAACAAAATTAAAACAAAAAAGGGGTCGGGCTATTCCCAGACCCAAAGATAAAGAAACAAACACTGTTGCTTCCCCGTCAACGGTGCCAATTTGTTGAGAGGGTATATTCTTGACAACAAATAAATTTGTAGTCATGACCCCGCTGAGTATAACAAAGTCAGGATCGTTCCACGGGAAGCACGGTTTTTTGTTTATCAACTATTAAAAACAAAACAAAACAAAACAAACAAAGACACCAACGACCAACCTCGTTAACGACCTTGTCAGGGTCGTTAACAAACCTGGAAAATTCTACGAACACACACTAACGAACTAAACACAGGTTCGGTACCGAGGCAAAGGAACTCGATAACGAATATTACGAATGATAAACCTTATAAAATAAAAGACCTAGGACAAGGGTAACCACAACATAGTCATGCATATAAACTCATAAGAAGATAAATATCATGCCTTTAAAAAGATAAATGCATCAACTTTCGCTGATTAGCAAGCAAATCAATCAATTCTCATAAATTAATTCACTCAATCACTTGTTTTGCATCCAAAGCTCGAAACTTTCGTAATCGAACAATCTCAATCTTCAAGTTAACAACTTTCTCTTTCGATCAAGTTGAGAACTTAAATTACCCCGACTATCGTCTAAGCATAAGCACAACAAGCAATAAAAATAGATAAAAGGCATTCAAAACATCCACTCACTTATCAAACATGCATAACTATGTCGGGTTTCAACCCCGACCCTAGATAAGAAAACTATTCAATACTCATAATAAAGCAAACAACTTCAATAAGAGAAAACATTGAAAACAAAACAAACTCACTCGAAATTAATAAGAAAAATATCGTCTTACAATATCCTGAAGAAACCGAAAACACTGAACAACACCGACGAGAAATTCAGACTAACGATCCTAATTCTCTCTCTTGATCGAACCTCCTCGTTATCTTATCCTCGTCTTCTCGATCCTCAAAATATCGGCTCTCCAAATATCGTCCTCCCCCTTCTAGGTTTAGAATAAGGGTATTTATACTGAGAAACTATCTATTAAAAAGCCTAAAAGATAAAAACTTACTCTACTAAAGATAACAAGATAAAAGATATAAGATATAACAAACCTAAAATCAGTTAAAACCCTACCGCCATGGAGCCAATGTTAACCACCCTGCACATGGTTGGTAGAAATTACAAAATCCACTCGAAAACTTCTATCTCTAAGCCTCGTTAACGACCTTCACAAGATTGTTAACGAGCCTGGGTTTTGGCTTTCCTTCGACTCTCTTGACTTAAAACTTGAACTTCGACTTGATCTTCTCATGAAATTTCTTCCTTATCTTCATTTTCTTCCGACCTCCACCACAACATTTTAGCTCAGATCAAAAAGCGCTCCTTCCTACTCAAAAACCTACAAAAAGACACAAAGCGGAGTAGCTTCCATACTTTTACAAAATATTCAAACTTACCTAAAAACACACAAAACTAACTCTAAAAACTACTAAAACTAAACTAAAGAAACTAAGAAACATACTAAAAACTAGACTAAAAACATGAACATCAGCTAACCATGCGTTAAGACGCGGCGAAATATTCTTAGGAGTGTGAAGCCTACCAGAAGCACGCCCCAACCTCTCACCAACCACCGGAGCTTCTACACCCAACGCTGACCCCGTGGCCATTCATGAGGTGGGGTATGGATATTGTGGCGAAACTACCGCCATCCTCCGGACATCGAGTATTCGTCCTAGCAGTCATCGATTATTTTTCCAAATGGATCGAAGCGGAAGCATATAAGGAGATCAAGGAGTCCCAAGTAGTGGCATTTATCAAAAAGCATATCATTTGCCGCTTTGGGATACCCTCGGAGATTGTCTGTGATAACGGGTCACAATTCGTAGGCAAGAAAACCAAAGACTACTGCTGGCAATGGAACAAAGATTTGGTGACTTCCACTCCCCTCTATCCATATGCCAATGAGCAGGCAGAATCCAGCAATAAAGTCATCATCAATAACCTAAAGAAACGGCTAGTCAAGGCTAAGGGACACTGGGCCGACGAATTGCCCTACGTCTTATGGGCTGACAGGACCACCCGAAAGCTTCCACCGGACAGTCGTCGTTCTCCTTGGTGTACGGGTGTAAAGCGGTGTTCCCTTCTGAGATCATCGTGCCAACTGCACGATATGGGTTACAGACACCGGACCAAAACTCCCTGAGTTAGCAGCCGATTTTGACACCTTAGAAGAACTGAGGGGGAGAGAGAGAGAGAGAGAGAGAGAGAGAGCGGTTGCGCTTGGCCAGGCACCAACAACAGGTAACCCGCAGTTACAACAAGAACGTGCGAGTCAGGTCCTTTGTTATCGGTGAATGGGTCCTCCGGAAGGTGTTCCAGAACAGCACCAAAATAAACCCAGGGAAGCTTGCTCCCGCCTGGGAAGGACCCTACAAGATAGTCGGCATTACTGGACAAGGAGCTTACCGACTAGAATCTAGAGATGGAAAATCCGTGTTGCGTAGTTGGAACGCTACGCACCTGCGGAGATACCATTTCTAAAAGACACAAGAGTCGCCATGAACGGCCCAAATAAACAATAGTGAGACCCGATCCCCGGTACAGATTCTTTTAGAATTTAATTCAAATAAGCATCTCAGTTCGAAACGTTTGTGTTATAATTTCTTCAGAAAAAAGACGCTCCAGAGGAGTTATTCTTGGCAGACCTCTCCAGAAAGGAAAAACTTCAATACGTCGGACAACAAAGAGAATAATACAAAACGGTACGAATGATCAAAAGTCACAAGTCAAAATATACTAAAAACGTCTCTTTATTACTTTGAAAGGATCGTTTACAAACAATTACCTGGCACAGGAAGCTATCTCCTCGATGCCCGCTATCCTGCAGTTTCGACAGTTCTAAAGTATAAACAGAAGGTTGTTTCCCGGAAGCTCACCACCCGGCATCGCGGATCCACTCCCCATTTCTCCGGCTCTACCAGCAAGCGCCAGATTCTCGACGGACGACATCAGGACACAGCGGGAAAACGACGGACACCATCCTTTGCGCGCCTCCAAGGTAGGTAACCTTCTTGACCGGTAGGGGCTTGGGGATAACCCTCGAGTCACCCATAATGTCGGTTGAAGTTTCCCTCACCCTCCGAGCCATAGCTATGCACCATTTTTGACGATCGTCCTTCTGCAAGGGCTGCTCAAACAACAGTCGGCACATGGTAGAGAGACACCTGCAAAAACGCCAGCAAAAGACAAAAGCAAAGAGAGAGCAACAACCAGGCACAAAATAAGCAAGAACATAGAGAAAATAAAACCCCCGCCCATTGACGGGGGGCAAAGGATAGAACATTGTATCTGTGTCCTCGCCACCATCCAGAAGGCCACACAGACGCCCGATAAACGGCACGCCCATGAGGGCCTCCCGAAACAGCGTTCTCCTCCGTTTGCTCGCCGTCCAGTGCCCCCGTAGCATCTTCCAGATTTGCCTGCTCTGTTGGAGTCGATGGGGAACCCATCAAGGCATCAACACGAGCCGAGGGCACGCCACCAGGGAAAGAGCTCAGGAATTGTTCGTTGAACTTATCAGCATCTCCTATGGTGAGCTTCCCAACCTCAAATTCCTTGATAGTCTCCAGCCGTTCCAGCATGCTAAAGAAGGCCTCGATGTCCTCCGCGTCTGCCTTCCCCATTGGGGGCACGTCAGCAGTCTTCGCCTCGAGCTCCTTGACCTTCTTCCACAGGACGACAACCAGCCGCTCCAACTCTGCGACCCGCGCCTTCTCCTCTTCCTCTTAGGTGGCCAAAGCCTTGGCTCGAGCGTCAGATTGCTCTCGAGCTTTGGTATGTCCTCCCAATACTTAGCGATCTCTTGCTTCCGGCGCTCCTGTTCGGCCAACTCTTTGTCCCTCTCGTCGATGAACAGGCCGACCTCTTGGAAAAGCTGCATTCAGCGATTGAAAATCAGTAAAAGAACCTATAGAGTTAGGAGAAATAAAATCCAGTCAGAAGGCTCATTACCTTCCAAGCTCCAAAGCCTACCTCGGTTTCCATGGTGTGAGCAGAAGCAGAAGCATGACGCTTCTTGAAGTTGGGGTCATGATACCGTTGAAGAGATTGCCAATCGGAAGACGCGTCATCCTGTAGTTCGAGAGAATCATCATCACTTAAGGTCGGGCGCTTGCGAGAAGATCTAGGAGCATCAGATAGCTCCTTCTTGACCACCGGAGCAGTAGGGGGTTTCGAATCACTGGAATGGGTCTTCTTAAGAATCAAATCTAAAGCAGAGAAAGCATAGACTGACTTGCGCGCCCGAGTCTCTGGAGTTGATAAGGCTGAATGAGTCATAAAGTCCTAAGGATCACCAAAAATGAGCGACAGTAAAAGATGCGCTTACCAACGAAGGGACTGGACGCATTAGTTGAGGTTGGAACCGCAGACATATTGACAATGGGGAGGCTGATTCTCGCTTGTTCCCTCTGAACCCGACGGAGTTGAGCTATCTTCGCCTCCCGAGGACTCGTTTGAAGGCTCGACAATGGACGCCCTAAACGTTCTCTGTGCAGAAGTGAGTTTGAAAAGCTTCGATAACGCTCTTTCCGAATGACTCGGCGACTCAACGTTATCCGGGATGCCTGCAAAACAAAAAGAAAGGGGATAAATAGGCATTAAATCACTCTGTAGATCAACACAAAAGAGGAACATAAATTCTTACTAGCAGGGTTCCATTTGTCATTCAGAAACAGGTGACTCTCACAGGTCAGGGATGCAATTTCGACAAAGAAAAAGCGATTGGCCCAGTTCTTCTCGTTGACCTTACTGTTCAGGACGAGGGGTCGGTGAGCAGTCCGGGACTGCAAGATAAAGCGTCCCTTCTTGACTGTGGTGATACGGTAAGCCTGGAGTAGGTCCGGAACCGTAAAATCCACGCCAGCGACCTCAGCCATCCGACTTACCCAAAACAGGATTTTCCAGGTAGAGGGAAGTAACTGTGCGGGAGAAAGCTTAAACCTAGCCAGGAATTCCTGAACCAGTGGAGGGAAAGGGAAACGACAGGATATGGTAAAGGGGAACTCAAAAAAGCAGAGCCAGCCAGGGGGAACCCAGTCTGAGTGCTCGACATCGGAACATAACGTTTCCACTCCCCAAGGAAAACCCCACTCTAGGACGAGTTGGTTCATCTCGTCTAGAGTCATCGTGTTTGCGACCTTGTCGCATTCCTGAAGAATTCCAGAGGGCACAAAGCCATGTCTGGAGACTGCCCTTTCCCTCGCCATTGAAGAAACAAGAAGAACGAAGAAGAAATTGGAAGAAAGTAGGAAGATGAAGAGAGGGTAACTTTTTCGTACCTCGGGAGAGATCAACTCAGGGGCAATGAATGATGATTTACCCCAAACGAACGTTGTAAATATAGCGGTTGCCCGTCTCTTCACCTGCAGCCTGGGAACGCGTTACGGGATCTTGACTCTACACATGGAATATCCATAACAGCAAGGATCTCGGACGCCAACAATCAGAAAAGATCTCGTGAATTTGAAAATCCACCTGATCTTTGGGGCTATTGTTGGGCCCAGAATCTGCCAGCCCATTTTTCAGCTAAGCCCATTAGCTCGAAGCCAAGTCTCAAAGCCCATTTAGCTTAGAAATCCTCATAGAACAGAGGTCGCCGGTTGCGCCAAGGGATAACTGCCCGTGGTGGATACCCGAACGTGGGAGGCGCTGAAGATGATCGTGGGACGAGGCAGTGGAAGTTAATTTTAGTTGTAGTATATATAGGCATAGAAGATGAAATGTAAGGAGATATGTGAGAACACACGATTGTAACCCTAAGCAGTTGAAATACATCCAAGTGCAGTTGTTTCGCTCTAATCAATTTCGTGTTTATCGGTTAGCTTATCCCCCGCATTCTCGACTATACGTTTGTGATTGTCGTCGGTCGAAATCTAACCGAAACGGGTATAGTTACGTATCAGGTTGAAATCTAACACAAAAACCAATAGGACAAAAGTGGCCCGAACCTAACTAACCCGGATTTGATTGACCTGAATTTAATTGACATATTTGACTGGATTGGGCAGCTCGGATCCTCTGATGCCAAGTATGCTACAATTGCTATTCCACCAATCAAATTTGCCCATGTGTCCCCCTATTAAACCATTTTGTAACTTGTTTGATTTGCCATCAGATTCGTCCAAAACGCGACCTTTAGAATTCCTTCATACGGATCAAAGAAAGGGTTTCGACAACTACTTGATTAAGCTTAGACCGATCAGAATATTGCTCGACTCTTTACCCCGTTCAAACCGAAATTGTATAGTACGTAGTCCACCTCCTTGTCCTTGATTGAGACATTGTCGAACACTCTGTCGGAGGTCAGGGTTCGGAGGTGGAGGGCTTAGAAAGAGACGAGCTTAGGAGAAATCGGAAAGGGCTATCTTTATTACCGGAGACGACGAACGAGGCGCGGGATGGTGAGAACGGAGGCAAGATCAGAAAGTATATGTGAGAAGCTGTAGTTGGGATTTGGGGACATTGACAGATTTTTTTAGAAGAAAATAAAATTTGTAGTTGATATAATTAGGTTATAAAATGGTTTAATAGGGAGACTCATGGGTAAATTTGATTGGTGGAATAGCAATGGTAGCATACTTGGAATCAAAGGATCCGGGTTGATCATCATGATGACTTGACCCGACTTGTTATTTCACATGTAGAGTAGTACTGATATTAAATATTAAAATATATCTTATTAATTACTGACATAGTATAAAATAATTATATTATTTAATTATATTATTATCTTAATAATCTTATAAAAATTAGAAACAAAAATTGAAGTTCCTTGACTGGTTGAGTCAATCAATTCCACAATGACTCAATCTAGTAGATCCGTGAACTTTAACAACCCGATTCAAGCCGACCCCAACCGAAAAAGCCGACCCATTTCACGGGTCTAGAGAATGCGCATTTAATTATGTTTTAGATGTGGTATTTGTTTTGGTCAATTTCTGACCGACGATAACCAAAGATGAACTTGTGAAATTATGGGGAAAATCTAACCGATCAACGCAATTTCGCTGAGCAAAGCAATCGAGTATATTCGAAAGAAATTGGGAGTTACAATGGGCGAATTACAATTGTTCAATCTCACCCTTAGTTTCTGGGCTAATCCCCTATTAAGTACAGGTTTTCGTCTCCACGTCCCCTCTCACGCCTCCATCTTCCCACGTCACTCGCTCCACCTTCCGAGTGGTTTTTCTTGAGCTACAACCGCCGAGTTTCTCGCCCGAGAGACGATGTTGGTGATTCGAGTTTGGCTTCTGGGCTAAGCGTTGATGGGCCGGACCGATTGCTTGTCTGGTGGTTGTTTGGGCCCAACAGTATTAATTGCGTTATCTTATGCAGCCCGATTTAATTGCCAGCTCTGCATTTGATTAAGGGTCACCCATGCCATACTTAATTCTTGCCATCCTTCGAAGGTTGTTGCGTGTGTCTTTCACAGACTGATTTCCTCCCTTTCTTCTACACAACCCGGAGTCATAGTGTCATACTATCTTCTTGGGCACTTAGACCACCCCAATGGGGGATTCTTAACATAAAAAATTATTAGAAATCTTCCAAATAGTACAATTGGTTTAAGAATCCAGTTTTTGGACTTGAAATAGGAGGCTGAAAATTCGGGACTTTTAAATGCTTCTTGCGCGTGTGGGCAAACAAAGCCCAGTAGTTGCAGGTACACATGGCATGCAAATGCATTCAGCCCTTTGATCTGATCAAGGAACAACATTTTTTTTCATTTTTGGGTATATAAATTACAATTTTGATGCTTATTTTAACAATAAGATAATATAATTTTTTAAAAATAGTATTTTTAATAATTTCGTTTAGTTTTTATTTACCCATACACATCCATTTTTATATGTTTTGATTAAAAAAATTGATATATATACATATATATAGAAAATACAAGTTAAAAAATCCTTAAAAATTAATTTTTGTAATTTTCTATAATTACATTTTTTGTATTATAAAAAATAATATAATCAATATAGTTTATGTAATTAAACTGTATACTTTAATTATGTAATTGATATAAATTAGTCAAATTAACATTATTAAATATTCATATTGAATATTATATTGTATTATGAAATAATATATAAAATTATATAGTGTAATTGAATAAATAAAGATAAAAGTAAAATAAAAGTAATAGATTTTAAAGAATGAAATGATATTGTGGGTTGTAGGAATAAAGTAGAAGTAGATTTTAAAATGAGGTGGAAGAGTGAGAAAATTAAAGTGGGGAATTAAGAATCCATTTTAAAATTGAGGGTTGTGGATGGTCTTAGTGTCGTCATACTATCTTCTACAAAAAAAAAAAGAAAACAAGAGTCATACTATTTTATTTTTGGATATACAAAAAGTAATGATTGGACCACAGCAAGAAAAAAAATGATTTCGGTCGGAATGTTTGTCCAAATGGAAGCCATATACTATAACTACCCACCCTGCTAATATGCGGTGGTAGCATTGCCAAGTACTTTCTATTGCTCCAGGCATATATTCATTTGGCTCTTAGCTAGATTGGACGGATTGGCCTTAACTACTAGGAATCTGGCCAACTCTTGAAAAATTAATGTATCAATTGTGTATAAATACAGAAGATATGTACGTAAAATCGTCATGGAAAAACTACACACCTCTTAGGTAACTCCCACATTTACTAAAATAAATAGACTTCAATCTCATTCCAGGGCCTCCATCCACATCCGATTAATCAACATTACATTTGTACGCACCAATAAGGTTACCCAGGTACGTACGTAAAGATGAAGTACCCAAGATTCCAACTGGGTTCGTCCTGGTTGGGTCTGTTTCTTCGAATTCCCGTTCACCATCTCTTGTCGATTCCCTTTTCTCCCTATCGTCTACGAATTTCTAGTCCAGTTTAAACTTTCTCCTGCGCAACTTCTACTTTCTGCCTGGAAGATCCTCTTGGGTGAGTAAGATGGCGGAGGTCGCTGGGGTAGATTTTACTGTTTCCGATCTGCTTCAGGCCTACCGTATTACTACGGTGAGGCGAGGCCGATTCATCTTACAATCCTGAACCGCTCACCAGCCGCTCGTCTTAAACACAAAGGTCAATGGGAAGGGTTGGGCAAACCGTTTTTTCTTTGTCGAGATTGCGTCTCTGACCCCTGAAAGTCATCTGTTTTTGCATGACAAGTGGAATCCCGCTAGTAAGATTATCTTGTTCTTTTCCTGTGTTACAAGGCGATCTCTTCTTAATGCCTATTCATCCTCTGTTCCTTTGATTTTGCAGGTATCCCAGACAACGTCGAACCGCCTAGCCATTCGGAGAGGGTTTTGTCGAGGCTCTTCCAACTGACTTCCGCACAGAGGACGTTTGGGGCGTCCCTTTCTGAACCGTCGGATGAATCTTCAGAGGACGAAGGTAGTGCTACTTCGTCTGGTTCTGAGAAAGTTTGCCTGCCTATTGTCAAGATGTCTGTTGTGCCGACTTCAACCCTTGCTTCCGGTCCTTCCGTGGGTGAGTTCTATTGTTTATCGGTTTAACATGGCTACCGTTGTACATTTTGACCCCTCCTTTCTTCTGTTTCAGAAACACGTGCACGCAGATCGGGTTCTTCCTTTTCTGCCTCGGATTTGATCCTTAAGAAGACTCGCTCTGGTGATTCGAAGCCTCCGGCTGCCCAGGGTGTCAAGAGAGAATCTCTGAAGGCTCCCAAGGTTTCCCGCAAGTGTCCTGCTCGGAGCAATGATGATTCCCCGAGCTTCAGGATGACGCATCCTCTGATTGGCAATCTCTCCAACGGTACCGGGATCCTAATTTCAAGAAGTACCCGACCCCCGTTTATGCTCATGCGATGGCGACCGAGGTAGGCTTCGGAGCATGGAAGGTAACTAGCCTCTTGTGTTGTTCGCTTTATCGGGTAAGGCTAACCTTCGACTTGTGGCCATTTTCTGATTTTTTCTCTGGTATATGCAGCTCTTCCAGGAGGTTGGCCTGTTTATTGATGAGATGGACAAGGAGTTTGCAGAGCACGAGCGAAGGAAGCAGGAAGTTGCCAAGCATCGCGAGGAAATTGACAAAGCGCGAGAGCGGTCTACTGCTCGGGCCAAGGCTTTGGCCGCTGAGGAAGTAGCTGCGAAGGCTCGTGTTGCGGAGCTGGAACATACCATTGTTGTCAAGGAAGCCAGGGTGAAGGAGCTTGAAGTCAAGGCCGCTGGTGCACTTTCTATGGGAAAGGCGGACGCGGAAGATATTGGAGCTTTCTTCAGTATGCTGGCGCGGCTGGAGACCATCAGGGAGTTTGAAGCGGGGATCTTACTTGAGTTTATTTATCCGTTTCTGGCGACTCGATTGTTCTTCTAGAAGTGGTACCTCCGTAAGTGCGTGGCGTTCCAGCTACGCGGGATGGACTTTCCTTCTTTAGATTCTAGCCGGTAGGCTCCCTGTCCGGTGATACCCACTATCTTGTAGGGTCCTTCCCATGCAGGAGCGAGCTTCCTTGCGTTTACTTCGACGGTATTTTGGAAGACTCTTCGGAGGACCCATTCGCCGATGGCGAAAGCTCTTATCCGTACATTCTTGTTGTAGCTTCGGGCCACTTGTTGCTGGTGTCTGGCCAGGCACAGTCGGGCCCTTTCCCTCAGTTCTTCTAGGGTGTCGAGGTTGGCAGCTAACTCGACGGCGTTCTGATCGGGCGTTTGTAACCCGTACCGCGCGGTCGGCACGGTGACCTCGGCCGGTATTACTGCCTCGCAGCCATACACTAGGGAAAAAGGGGATTGTCTCGTGGCAGCTTTTGGAGTGGTTCTGTCGGCCCACAAAACGTATGGCAATTCATTGGCCCAGCGCCCTTTGGCTTTCACTAGTCGCTTCTTAAGGTTGTTGATGATAACCTTATTGTTGGATTCTGCTTGTCCGTTGGCCTGTGGATAGAGAGGAGTGGAGGTTACTAGATCGATGTTCCACCGTCGACAGTAATCTCGGGTCTTTCTCCCGATAAATTGTGATCCGTTATCGCAGACGATCTCGGAAGGTATCCCAAAGAGACAGATGATGTGTTTCTTCACGAAAGCTATCACGTGGGATTCCTTATTCTCCTTGTATGCTTCAGCCTCGATCCACTTGGAGAAATAATCTGTCACCGCTAGGAAGAATACTCGTTGTCCGGAAGATGGCGGTAACTTCCCTACGATATCCATCCCCCACCTCATGAATGGACACGGCGTTAGCATCGGATGCAGCGGTTCTGGCGGCTGGTGAAGACCTGTGGCGTGCTTTTGGCAAGCTTCGCATTTTTGAGAGTACTCTGCGGCGTCTTGACGCATGGTAGGCCAATAGTACCCCAGGTTGAGAGCTTTGTTGGAAAGGTTGCGTCCCCCGGAGTGGTTTCCACATTCTCCTTCGTGCAATTCTTTGAATATCCTGGGCACTTCTGTTTTTGTGACGCAACGGAGTAAGGTCCCTACTGCGGATTGCTTAAAGAGGATACCGTCTTTCGTGTTGTATCGTGTGGCTCTCATTCGGATTGCTCTTGCTTCGGACTTATCGGACGACATCTGTCCATGATCGAGCCACCGTAGGTAAGGTTCTGTCCAGCATTCTGGTTCTTGGGAAGCACTTGGAATGTTGGTCGCGGGATTGGGGCCTCCCGGCGTTGCTGCCTCCTGGGGATCTCCCTCACGGGGCATGTCACTCCTTTTAGGATCTTCGCTGGCGAGGATCCTCAGGGTCCGATTACTTTCCCTGATCTTACGCTCTTCATCCTCGGCTGTCGCTGGGCTGTCCCTAGCTTCTTGGTCTACCGGGTCAGCTTCTCTTCTGATTGCTGGTGCTAGCACATGGACTAGGGGGACTGATGCGAATTCTTCGGGATCTAGGACAGAATCCAAGTTGGCCAGAGTGTCTGCCTGTGCATTCTCTTCTCTGGGGACTTGTTGGATAGTGAAGTTCTTAAACGACCGCATGATTTCCTTGACTTTCTTTGCGTATGCTGCCATCCTGGTGTCTTTGGTAGTGAAAATTCCTAGAATCTGGTTCACAACGAGCAGCGAGTCGCACTTCACTTCTATTTCTTCGATAGTCAAGTCTTTGGCAATCGTATTCTGACTCGTTGTTGGTAGCTTTGAAAGCGCACCGTACAACTTGAGCTATCTTGTCCCCCTTGGGTGATTTCAGCACTACTCCGATTCCTACTCCCCGAGTATTGGAAGCTCCATCTGTATGCAGAGTCCATGTTCCGGAATACTCCTTCTCTGTCACGAAGGCTTCTTGCTATCTGGCTTCTTGTTGGTAGGGTTTCCCGACAACAAATAAATTTGTAGTCAAGACCCCGCTGAGTACAGGGAGGTCAGGTTCGTCCACGGGAATTAGAAGAATCTATGTCTAGCTACTTATCCTAACAAAACAAAACAAAACAATAGCAAAACACTAGCAAATCACCCAAACTGAGGCTCGGCACCGACCCACAACAGGTCGTAACCGACCACTCTTCAACACAAACGCAGGAGAAAACAAGGAACACATGCGCTCGGCACCGACCTAACAGGGATCGTCACCGACCTATCCGGGTACGAGAAAATTCCGAAAAACCAAATTAAAGAAGATCTAGGGCAAAGGATTCACCACAACAAGTTTATGCATGCAAACATGAATCAAAATCAACCATAAATAATCCCATGTATGACTCTCGTCATGATAAATCAAGTAAAAACCTTAACTTTCATAAAGATCTAAACTTGTAATCCTACTTGTTTCCTAAAGGTTTAACTTTCGTTTCAACCAAATATAATCCAAATTCACAACTAAATCTTTCAATTCACTCATAAACATGAACATGCTTTGACTTTCATCAAGGGATAGATAGCAAACAAGGGGATAATGGATAGAGATTAAAAGAGATGGTTCATTCAACATTCATGCCTTAATCATGCATATCTCATCGGGTTTCACCCCAACCCTAGAAAGTCGACTACTCACGATTCATAAAACAATCAACAGTCATAAACGAAAGAGAAGACATGATTCAAATTTAAACAAACTTCGATTCAAAAGAAAACTTACAAACTCAAGCAAACCTCCAAGTCTCTCTAATTGTCCAAGAGCTTGGAATCAAAAAAAACTAGAAAACCAAACTTGCAACTTGTTCCGTCTCAACAACAAACCCTAAGAACCGTTTTTCTCCAAAATCAGCCTCCCCCTCAAAATAAAACCCTAAAAGATCCTTATACAGTGGTAGAAACAAATCTATATGGAAACTAAAATCTATCTTAAAAAGGCCCAAAAATAAAACAATTACTAAACCAAACTTAAGGCGCAAGCAATAATTCGGCAACACACGGAGTGGGTCGTCACCGACCATGGCTGGGTCGTCACCGACCCCCTGGCTGCACATAACTTCCTCATTTCTTGCTCAAAACTTTCTCCAATGCTCGGCTTTCCTTCATTGTTCTTTCTTCAATCGTTCTTGGCCTTTTAAGACGTCCTTTAGATCCTTCTTCAAGCACTTAAACCTTGAAACCTTCACTCTTAAATCATCAAATCTTCACATGCATTGATTCTTGCCCTTCTCTCAACATCACCACCAAACAACACTTAGCACCACCTCCTAGAAAGCTTTAAAAACCGAAATATCTCCTCCTCAACGCTTCAAAGACCTACAAAACATCAAACACACTTATGTAGACTCCATATCTTAAGATAATATGAAAATCCACAAGAACGACTCAAAACAACACATTAAACTTAAAAAAAACTCAATCCTAACTAGAAAACAACCCATAAAAACTAACTAGAAAGTGCGACATCAAAATACCCCATACTTAGACTTGCTTGTCCTCAAGCAATCACTTAGCATGCATCAAAACCAATAAACAAATCTCAAGAATCATCTTGTAGGAAAAATAAGTACAAGTAGAATAATGAGCAAACAACTTCCACATCCTAGCATACATGAACATTTCAAGTAATCACAATCCAACCTTACCAAGGAATGTATTTCACTCAACTCTCAAAGTGTTTAGGGTATAGCAATGATCTCTCAACTCAACTCCAAGTACAAAACCACATAGTCAATGGAACTTATATAAACAAATTCTCCACCGAAGAAATCAAAACAAGTCAAATCATCAAATGAACTCGGGTGGCTCAATAAAAACTTCAAAGAAGTCTCTATTCGGCCGGGTTGTAATGGGGCTTGGTAAAACAAAGGGTGTGGAAATAATTTGGCCTTGTGGTGCTAACTAGTCCGGGAATCAAGACTCCTAGACTATACATCACTCATTCAACGTTCCTTCCTCTTCTTCAATCACCAAACACTTTAACTTTACAATGCACTTCCCTTTTTCACCTATCATCATTTGTCTTTCTTCTATTCCTTTTAAAAGCCTTGGACTCTTTGCATTTATTATATGGAACTTCTCTTTTTTTTCTGATTTTTTTTTTGATTTTTTTTTTGACGGGGGTGGTCGGCACCGACCCTCTTTGGGTTGGCACCGAGCTACATATATGCATGTCGAGCCCAAAAACTTTTCATTCCTTTTGATTTTCAAAGACAACACCCTTAATCTACCTTCCATAATCTCTTTGTTTTTCACCCATTCAAATCACGACAATTTTCAACAATCTTTTTCTAAGTCCTAATTCCCGGATCAAAGGGGTCAAGCTTATCATGGCTAGGGAATTCTTTTGTGGAGCTAGAAATAGGCTTTAAGCTCAAAAGTAAGGGCTACAAAAAGAGGGATCATGTATAGGTAGGAAAGGGAATATAATAGGCTTATGAAAATGAGTTCAAAATCATTTGATTCAATCAAGTAATGAGCATATCTCCATTGGTCTCAAATTTTACAATAACCATGCCATTGTCAATTGGTATATTTGCACTTGAAAGAGTATTTCACACATAAAAGAGAAAAGGAGTAAAAATGTACATCCTTTATAGGCCAAAAATATCTCACTTAGGTTCACATTTTTTTGGATTGCTTTTACCTAGAAATATGTATGCTCAATTTTCATTATAAGCTCAAAACTCAAAAAGCAAGATCATGGTTTAGGTGATTCTTAAAGCATGTCATTGGGATTATATGATAATGCAAGCAATTTCCGTCCTAGAACATCTAAGGGATAGGGCATTTATCCATCTAAAAATTTGAAAAGGAAAAAGACTCAAAACAAAACTAAATACAACTAAACATATATTAACACAAAGCAACACATGACTTAAACAAATAAAGATTAAACAAGTAGTAATCTCCCAAACCACCCCATACTTAAACATCAATGTCCCCATTGATTAAGAAAGTAAGGATAAAGGAAAGAGAACTTACTTGGACACAATTTGAAGCGTTGACAAAGGAGGAGAATCATTCTTGAGGAGGTTGAGGAGGTGGTGGAGGTTGGTAAAGGTGTTGCCCCAACCAATGGTTGAATTCCTCTTGAGCTTCCCATCTTGCGACATCCTCTTTATGGTCTTCATAATACTCAACTCGGAAGTCGTGGAGCTCTTGTTGGTGGTTGACGAATTGGTTGTGGTGGTGGTTGAGTGCTCCATAAAGATGGTGTTGGTGAAGCATAAGAGCATCCATTTTAGCCGAGAGAAGAGAGATATCGGGATTACCGCCCGAGCTTGAACCGGTATTGTACGTGCTTTGTCCTTGGAAGTTAGAGGCACCGGACCCGTCAAAACCATACGGATGTGAATAATAAGGAACCATATCCGACTGAGGTCCCATAGTGTAGTCCATCGGGTCGACACCGGGCTGGTTGTGGAAGTGGTTGTCCACTGGAGGGTCGTCACCGACCACATGTTGGTCGTAACCGAGCGGGTTGTGGTCTTCACCGACCGTTTGGTACTCGGCACCGCCCGCCCCAGTGTTGCTCCGTGTTGAGTCCGAGGCGGAAGATGCCCCTCTTGGCGGTGGATTGGGTATGGCTCGGCGGAATCTGCTTGGTTGGCGTCTAATCTTCTCATCATCTCGAACTTTGGATCTCAAGGGGTAAGGAGCGGGGGCCCAAGCATCGTACCAATTAAGGAGATAGAAAAGCTCTACATCATGAGTTTCATGTTTGCTAATATAGAACTTGCTGATGTAGCCGGTAGGAGATGGAGCAATCACCTTAGAGTTCACAAAATACTTGGCATCCATAGGAATGACCGTCTTTGAAGAGTAGGCGGAGAGGTTGACCTTTAAGGACTTAGCAAGAATAGCAACAAGCCACCCAAAGTAGGTAGTAGTGTGAGTTGTTTGGCGTTGGTGGTTGATGACGGCCATAGCATACTCATATCCCAAGTTCATGTGAACGATTTGTTCATAGAGCATGGTGGATAAGCATGCTATTTCTTGCTTGTGTGGTCGTAAGAGCTCATAGCGTGGCCAAATGGTGGATCCCAAGATGCGGAGGATAATCCGAAAAACCGGACTTGCAATGTAGACGCCGGGAAGGTGGTTGGTGGGGTACTCTTCATGGCCGGTGATGTATTGCCACAACTCTTTGGCGGGAAAGTCCGATTGTTTGTAAGAGCCGGGTGGGGCACGGAAACCAAGAAGCTTGTTGAATCTCTTGATGCTCATCTCATGCCCTTCATTACCAAGTTGGAAAGTAACCTTGGAGCGGTTGAAATCGTCTTCATCCCGGTATAAGCGGAAATTGGACATGAATTCACATGTTAGTGCCACATAGTGCTCCTCGATAGGATGTAGAATGAGGTGTTGAGCACCAATCCAAGAGAAGGCTTCGAGAACCTCTCTATGAACACCAATTTTGTTGGCTCCGGCCCGTTGATAAGCTCGTACATTCACATCACCTTTCCACATCTCAATAAACCGAGCTTGTTGTTCTTCCGAGTCAAACACAACCGAATCCACTTTTTGCTTGTTCTTCTTTTGCTTCTTGGATTGTGGACGAGAGGATGAGGCCATTGTCCTACAAAACAATCAACAAATTTCCAAGATAATTTCCATAATTTGAAAGAACAAGGCCAAAACACAAGACATCCATGTCAATTCCAAAGAAGTACCCCATACTTATTCAAAGAAACATGCATAAATTTAGAATGGATCTCAACCTAGCATGCTTAATCATGAACAATATATAAGTAGAGGGAAAGATCAAGCCAAAAGTACCCCAAATCATGGTAAAAATAGCTCCATTATCATGTAAGAACAAAGGGACACCCGTCAATCGGGGCTGGTACCGACCCATGGAAGCACGGTGTCGAGCACGTTCAAAAATTTAGGAGCTGGGGGGTCGTCACCGACCCATGGGGGGTCGGCACCGACCGTTCCGGGCAAAAAGACGCCCATGAATTCGGCTCTTGTTCATGAAATTGTACCCAAAACTTCCTACTAAGAATCAAATCTTCTCCCAACTAAACAAACAACCAAACCAACATCAAGAGTTCCTCATATAATCCCCAATTAATCATGGCATGATATAGATCCAACCACCTAAACATGCAAACAACCCAAATTTCCATATTCAAATACAAGAACACCCAAAACCTAGGTTTTCAACTAATCCCTCAAACAAAAATCAAGTAAACTCGAATTAAAGATCAAAGGAGTAGAAAATCATACCAAAGATGAGCAAGAGTATAAGAATGAAAGTAAAAGTGGGTCATCTACGAGCACCAAAGTGGTTCGAAATGGTGAGAAATTGTTGTGGGGGTGAGATTTTTGGTTTGTGTTGAATGATTTGGAGAGTTTATGAAGCACAAGGGAGAAATTGGGTGGATTTGGGACGGGAATGAAGGATTTTGTGGTGTTTGAGATGCAAAGAGAGTGGGAGGAACAATGGAGGTGTGGGAAGGAGAAGAGGTCGGCGTGAGGGAGGAAGGGGTGGGAGGGGGTAGGGTTAAAAAGGGTGAAAAAATTGAGGGACTTACCTGCAATTTCCAATTTCTGAAAATATTTACCATATTTGCTTGGAAGGGGTCGGTGCCAACCATGGGTGGGTCGGTTACGACCATGGAATTGTCCCCATTGCCCATGTATTCGGCCCTTTCAACTTCTCCCGCCCACTTAGCTTCCTACAAAAAGTTAGTGGAGAACCAAGACAAGAAAACTAGCTATTCTAGACTAAGAAAAACAAATGAATCCAAACCTAAAAAAAAGAAAAATTCAAAATCAAAAATAAAAACAAAGCGGGTTGCCTCCCAAAAGCGCTTAATTTTACGTCTTTAGCTAGACGGGTGGTACCTCTATTCAGTCCGAAGATGTGAGAGCCCATGTGGCTCGAATTTCTTCATCGGGTTCGGCCCGTGCAAATTATTTCTTCAAACGATGCCCGTTGACCTTAAAAATCCCTCCATTTTCATCCAAAAGCTCGACCGCTCCATGTGGATAGATGTGATGAACAACAAATGGTCCACTCCATCAGGATCGTAATTTTCCGGGAAAAAGTCGTAGTCTTGAGTTGAAAAGGAGTACTTGATCACCTTTGTTGAAGGTCTTCGGGATGAGCTTCTTATCATGCCACTTCTTGGTTCTTTCTTTATAAATCTTGGCATTCTCATATGCTTTAAGCCTTAACTCTTCCAATTCTTGCAAGTCCATAAATCTCTTTGCTCCGGTCGCGTCAAGATCCATGTTGAGCTCCTTGAGAGCCCATACAGCTTGGTGTTCGAGCTCGATGGGCAAATGACACGACTTGCCATACACAAGATTGTAAGGAGTAGTGCGGAGTGGAGTTTTGTAGGCGGTGCGGTATGCCCAAAGTGCATCATCTAACTTGGAGGCCCAATCTTTCCTTGAGCGGGAAACCGTCTTCTCCAAGATATTTTTGATTTGTCGGTTGGAGATCTCCACTTGACCGCTAGTTTGGGGGTGGTAGGGAGTTGCTACCCTATGAATGACCCCATACTTACTCAAAAGTTCCTCAAAACTCCGCTCAATGAAATGAGAACCGCCATCACTAATAAGAGCTCGGGGAACACCAAAGTGGGGAAAGATGTTGGTCTTCATAAACTTGGCCACAACTCGTGCATCATTAGTTCTTGTTGCTATGGCCTCAACCCACTTATACACGTAGTCAACCGCTACAAGGATGTATTTGTATGGACCCGAAGAAGGGAAGGGTCCCATGAAATCGATTCCCCATACATCAAAAAGTTCAACTTCCAGAATTCCTGTGAGTGGGTTCTCGTCCCTCCAAGTGATATTTCCCGCACGCTGACACTCATCACAAGCCGTGATATAAGTATGAACATCTTTGAAGAGGGTAGGCCAGGAGAATCCGCTCTGCAAAATTTTAGCGGTGGTTTTGAATCCCTTAGCATGGCCGCCCGTTTGAAGAGTGTGACACTGTCGGATTACTCCCTCAATTTCATCGTCCGGCACACAACGCCTAAAAATATGATCGCTCCCTTGCTTGAAAAGGTAGGGATCGTCCCAATAGTATTGCTTGGCGTCGTGAAGGAACTTGTTTCGAGCTTGGGAAGTCAATCCATCGGTGATAATGCCTCCTACAACATAGTTAGCAAAATCCGCAAACCAAGGGGTTTTCGCCCCTCGAATAGTATAGATAGAATGGCAGGAGAGAATGGGAGGAGAGAATTGAAGAATAGTGGAAGGTACCGAAGAAGGGTTAGAAACATGACCTTGATTGGTGGTGGGGAGGGTCGGTGCCATCCTTTCTACCTCGGTGCCAGCCAAAATCTTCATATGGGGGGTCGTCTCCGACCCAGAAGTGGTCGTCTCCGACCCAGAAGTGGTCGTCTCCGACGTAGTCTGTGTTGTTTCAATCCGCAAAACTTCATTGCTCAGTAGAGATTCATCCGGGCGAGAATCGTTGATGGGTATTGTATCTCCAGACTCCTTAATGTGTTCCATAGGTAACCGAGAGAGGTGGTCCACCACAAGATTTTCCGCTCCTTTCTTATCTCGTATTTCAAGGTCAAATTCTTGCAATAGAAGCATCCATCGGAGCAATCTCGGCTTGGCGTCCTTCTTATCCATAAGATAACGGACAACTGCATGATCTGTGTAGACGATTACTTTGGAACCCGCCAAGTATGACCGGAACTTCTCAAAGGCAAACACAACAACCATGAATTCCTTCTCTGTGGTCATGTATTTGCTTTGGACCTCATCCAGCGTTTTGCTCGCATAATAGATAGCATGAAGCATCTTTTCCTTTCTTTGCCCCAGGACTGCACCCACGGCGTAGTCGCTAGCGTCACACATGATCTCGAAGGGAATGGCCCAATCTGGAGGTTGTATAATAGGAGCCGATACAAGTGCATTCCGGATCCTGTGGAAAGCTGCAAGACAGTCGGAAGAAAACTCAAACACAACATCCTTCATTAATAGGTTAGTCAATGGTTTGGTAATCTTAGAGAAATCTTGAATGAATCTCCTATAAAACCCGGCATGTCCTAAAAAGCTCCTAACATCTTTCACCGAAGAAGGAGGTGGTAATTTTTGGATCAATTCAATTTTAGCTTTATCAACCTCAATCCCCCTTTTTGACACCACGTGACCTAGGAAAATTCCTTCTTGCACCATAAAGTGACATTTTTCCCAATTAAGTACTAGGTTAGTTTCCTCACATCTCTTTAGTACTCTAGTAAGATTGGCAAGACAAGAGTCAAAAGTGGTACCGTAAACCGAAAAATCATCCATAAATACCTCCACAATGTCCTCAATCATGTCGGAGAATATGGCCATCATACACCGTTGGAAAGTGGCCGGGGCGTTGCAAAGCCCAAATGGCATCCTCCTATAAGCAAATGTGCCATAAGGACATGTGAAGGTGGTTTTCTCTTGATCATCTGGATGTATCGAAACCTGCCAAAAACCACTATAGCCATCGAGATAACAAAAATAGTCATGCAAAGCTAATCTCTCTAGCACTTGGTCAATAAAAGGCAATGGAAAATGGTCCTTCCTAGTGGCTCTATTCAACTTCCTATAATCTATGCACATGCGCCAACTAGTAGTAGTCCTAGTGGGTACTAATTCGCCTTTATCATTCTCAACAACAGTAAGACCACTCTTTTTAGGCACAACATGAACAGGGCTTACCCACTTACTATCTGAAATAGGGAAGATGATACCTGCATCGAGCATTCTCAATATCTCTTTTTTTACCACTTCCTTCATATTTGGATTAAGCCTTCGTTGATGCTCTATGGAGGGCCTGTGTCCTTCCTCAAGAAAAATACGATGCATATACAAAGAAGGTGAGAGGCTACTTAAATCCTCAAGTGAGTATCCAATGGCCTTCCTATGAACCCTAAGAACGTTCAACAACTTTCCAACTTCTTCCTCATTAAGGTTAGCATTAATAATTACAGGAAAAGTGGAATTTGGGCCAAGAAACTCATACCTCAAAGACTCGGGGAGAGTCTTAAGCTCTGGAGTCGGTGGTGGTGGTGTAACAATTTCGTCAGCCTTCTCCATTTTGAAGAACTCTTCATAGTGAGTAGAATCATCCGCCTCCAGAAGGGTCGGTTCCGACCATAGGGAGGTCGTCGCCGAGCCAGAAGCAAGCATAAAATCCTCAGCAACGATCGGAATTGGGGTGGGTGTCGAGCTGGAAGTGGTCGGTGCCGACCATGAGTGGGTCGGTGCCGAGCAAAAAGTGGTTGGTGCCGAGCCAAAAATGGTCGGTGCCAACCTTGCAGTTTCTTCTTCAGCTTCAACTTCACTTGTATAAGCGCCAAACAAACGTTCGATCGGATCCTCACAGTCAATGTAGTCCGAGCGAGTGTACAACATCTTCACTTCCATGGCTTCACCGGTTTCCTTCATCGTTGGATTGAACCGGAACTCAACCACCTCATTACCGATTTCAAAGGTAAGGAGACCTTTCTTCACATCAATAATAGCTCCAGCGGTTGCAAGAAAAGGTCGCCCAAGTATGATCGGGACGACAGGGTCTTCCGGCATCACCAAGTTGAGAATTCACATTCTTCCTCCAAGCCTCAAAGTCACCAAGTTGATTTTGTACTCCTTTAAGATCGGTTCGGACTGCATTCATATCGGTTCGGATGCCATTCATTCCTTCAAGGAGTCCTTGTGCCCATGTTGGTGGCTCTTGAAAACCGGGGGGTCTATAGGGCGGTGCTCTTTGCTCTTGTGGTGGTCCTTGAAAACCTTGACCATAGCCATTGTTATTCCACTGAGAAAAGTTGTTGTTGTTTCTTGGATAAGCGTTGTTTTGGCTACGGTAGGGTCCTCTCATATAGTGTGCTTCCGCATAAGCCTCTGCAGCTCGGACTTGTTCCACGTTTGTGCAAGAAGAAGTAGGATGAGCAGGGGAACCACATTCTTGACAAGGTTGAGCGGTGGATTTATAGTGGCCCACTTGCTTCTTAAGCCGGTTTATCTCATCTT
The DNA here is from genome assembly GCA_964016875.1 of Fallopia convolvulus. Taxonomy (NCBI): domain Eukaryota; kingdom Viridiplantae; phylum Streptophyta; class Magnoliopsida; order Caryophyllales; family Polygonaceae; genus Fallopia; species Fallopia convolvulus. The sequence continues at coordinate 40,212,085 of OZ024730.1, read as the reverse complement.
GCATAAATTGGAACCTCACATCTGGATCAATTGGTTCGGCATTAGGATCATAAAGCTTCTTCATTTGAACTCGGGCAGGTTGTTGGGTGCCATACATCGCATCATAGTTGGTAAGTTTATCCAACAAGGCCCAAGCTTCATCGGGATCCATCTCAATGAAACCGTAGTCGGTGTGGAGGTTGATGCGGTCCTTAGTTGCGGCATTGATTCCCTGAAAGAAGATCTCTTGAAGCACATAAGGCGGTTGTCCATGAGTGGGACATTGCCGAAGAAGTTCTTTAAATCGCTCCCAAGTCTCCACAAAAGTTTCATTGGGAAGTTGATGATAGGAAGTAATGCGCTTCCTTATCTCTGTAGTCTTAGCTGGTGGAAAGAATTTAGTCAGAAACTGATCATGCAGTGCCTTCCATGTATGAATTGATTTGGAGGGCAAACTTTCAAGCCAAGTAAGAGCTTTTCCAGCCAAAGACCATTTGAATACTTTCAAAAGCACATATTCTAGCGATACATCGTCAACCGCAATCGTGTCACAAAGGTCAGTGAAGTTCTTGATGTGCTCCATGGGACACTCGGTGGGCTTGCCTTCAAATTGTGACCTCTTGATAAGAGTGATGAAGTGTGACTTAATCTCAAAAGCATGCTCAATAACAGGAAGTACAATAGCAGATTTAGGAACTTTGAACTCAGGATGCATATACTGCTTTGCATTGCGTGGAATAGCATTAAGCTGTTGTCGAAGGAGAGTAACAGTAGTAGTTTGATCATCACGTTCTTTCTAAATGCCTTCCATCTGAAGGCGAAGATCAGCCATCTGATGAGCAAGTTCCTCAGCGTTGGCCATTGCTCGTCGTTCTCTCAGCTTGCGGTGAAGGGTTCTCTCGAGTTCGGAATCAAAAGGAAAAAGGTCGATTTCCCTTCGCGAACTAGAGGGCATGCACCTACACACAATCAAAAGAAAACAAATTAGTAAACACAAGAGGGTATGGGCTATTCCCAAACCCCAAAAATAACTAGACAAGAAACTAAACTAACTCCCCGGCAACGGCGCCAATTTGTTGGTAGGGTTTCCCGACAACAAATAAATTTGTAGTCAAGACCCCGCTGAGTACAGGGAGGTCAGGTTCGTCCACGGGAATTAGAAGAATCTATGTCTAGCTACTTATCCTAACAAAACGAAACAAAACAATAGCAAAACACTAGCAAATCACCCAAACTGAGGCTCGGCACCGACCCACAACAGGTCTTAACCGACCACTCTTCAACACAAATGCAGGAGAAAACAAGGAACACATGCGCTCGGCACCGACCTAACAGGGGTCGTCATCGACCTATCCGGGTACGAGAAAATTCCGAAAAACCAAATTAAAGAAGATCTAGGGCAAAGGATTCACCACAACAAGTTTATGCATGCAAACATGAATCAAAATCAACCATAAATAATCCCATGTATGACTCTCGTCATGATAAATCAAGTAAAAACCTTAACTTTCATAAAGATCTAAACTTGCAATCCTACTTGTTTCCTAAAGGTTTAACTTTCGTTTCAACCAAATATAATCCAAATTCACAACTAAATCTTTTGATTCACTCATAAACATGAACATGCTTTGACTTTCATCAAGGGATAGATAGCAAACAAGGGGATAATGGATAGAGATTAAAAGAGATGGTTCATTCAACATTCATGCCTTAATCATGCATAACTCATCGGGTTTCACCCCAACCCTAGAAAGTAGACTACTCACGATCCATAAAACAATCAACAGTCATAAACGAAAGAGAAGACATGATTCAAATTTAAACAAACTTCGATTCAAAAGAAAACTTACAAACTCAAGCAAACCTCCAAGTCTCTCTAATTGTCCAAGAGCTTGGAATCAAAGAAAACTAGAAAACCAAACTTGCAACTTGTTCCGTCTCAACAACAAACCCTAAGAACCGTTTTTCTCCAAAATCAGCCTCCCCCTCAAAATAAAACCCTAAAAGATCCTTATATAGTGGTAGAAACAAATCTATATGGAAACTAAAATCTATCTTAAAAAGGCCCAAAAATAAAACAATTACTAAACCAAACTTAAGGCGCAAGCAATAATTCGGCAACACACGGAGTGGGTCGTCACCGACCATGGCTGGGTCGTCACCGACCCCCTGGCTGCACATAACTTCCTCATTTCTTGCTCAAAACTTGCTCCAATGCTCGGCTTTCCTTCATTGTTCTTTCTTCAATCGTTCTTGGCCTTTTAAGACGTCCTTTAGATCCTTCTTCAAGCACTTAAACCTTGAAACCTTCACTCTTAAATCATCAAATCTTCACATGCATTGATTCTTGCCCTTCTCTCAACATCACCACCAAACGACACTTAGCACCACCTCCTAGAAAGCTTTAAAAACCGAAATATCTCCTCCTCAACGCTTCAAAGACCTACAAAACATCAAACACACTTATGTAGACTCCATATCTTAAGATAATATGAAAATCCACAAGAACGACTCAAAACAACACATTAAACTTAAAAAAAACTCAATCCTAACTAGAAAACAACCCATAAAAACTAACTAGAAAGTGCGACATCACTTCTTCATCCATTGTAGGGCTGAAATCGGCCACGAAATCTGCCAGCGCTTGGGCTCGGATGGCCGCCTTCGGCTCGTAATCGATATCGAATCCGCTCAGGTGTATCGCCCATTTGGCCATTCTGCCGGTGATCTCTGGTTTCCTTAGTATGGCCTTCAGTGGGTAATTAGTGCGGATTGTGATCGTGTGTGACTCGAAATATGGCCTCGGTTTTGTAGAAGCCATGACAAGAGCTAGGACTAGCTTCTCCAAGGGCGAGTAGCGTGTCTCTGCCGCGAGCAAGGTACGGCTGACGTAGTAGACGGGAAGCTGGTTGCCCTCATCTTCCCGTACTAATACTCCACTAACAGCTATCTCTATCACCGCTAGATATAAAGGAAGATTCTCACCTTCCTCAGGTTTGGACAACAACGTCGGACTGGACAAGTAGTGTTTGAGCTGCTGGAAAGCCTCCTCATGGGTTGGAGTCCATTCGAACCTTTTGTTTCTCCGTAGCACATCGTAGAACAAGCGGCACCTGTCGGAAGATTTTGAGATGAAGCGGTTTAGGGCAGCCACTCTTCCAGTCAATTTTTGTACATCTTTTACACATTTGGGTGATCGCAAGGCTGCTATGGCTCGGATCTGATCGGGACTGGCTTCGATCCCGCGTTGGGTGACCACGAACCCGAGGAAGCGTCCTGAGGTTACTCCAAACGCGCATTTGGTTGGGTTCAGCTTCATACGATAGCTATCCAGGATCTTGAAGGCCTCTTCCAAGTGTTGGACATGATGCACAACCTGCTTGGATTTTACTAGCATATCGTCAATGTAGACTTCCATTGTTCTGCCGATGTGCCTTTGAAACATGCGGTTGACCAGCCGCTGGTAAGTGGCTCCCGCGTTCTTGAGTCCGAACGGCATCACCTTGTAGCAGTAGGTACCCTGGCTGGTGATGAATGAAGTTTTCTCCTGATCTTCTTGATGCATTCTGATCTGATTATAGCCGATGAAGGCGTCCATGAAGGTGAGCATCTCGTGGCCGGCCGTGGCGTCTACCATGGCATCGATGTGCGGCAGGGGAAACGAATCTTTTGGGCAAGCTTTGTTAAGATCCGTGAAGTCGATACAAACCCTCCACTTGCCATTCTTCTTGCTCACCACCACGACGTTCGCCAACCATTCCGGGTATTTCACCTCCCTGATCTTCCCTGTTCGGAGCAGGTTTTGTACTTCTTCATCCACAATCAAGTTCCGCTCCGGAGCGAACTTCCGTCTCTTCTGTTTAACCGGGGAATGGCGAGGATCCACGTTCAACCGGTGCGTGATGATGGTGGGGTCGATCCCGACCATATCTTCGTGCGACCACGCGAAACTGCCGCTGTGTTGCCTGAGGAAACTGATTAACTCTGCTTTCTTCTCTGGAGACAGGTCCTTCCCGACCCGTACGGTTTTCTCGGGTTTCTACTCGTCGAGGATGACTTCCTCGATCTGTAGCACTCCCTCGCTATCCTTTGGTCTCCTCTGATCTCCCTTACTCCCCAGGGCGTAGGGAACTTTATTGTTTGATGATAGGAGGAGGGGACCGCTTTCATGTCATGGATCCAGGGCCGCACCATGATGATGTTGTAGCAGGACGGGCAATCGAGTACGGAGAACCTGACGGGTAGATTGATTCCTTTAGCGTAAGTGGGGAGAGTTATCTCCCCCAAAGTGTGAGCGATCTCTCCGCTGAATCCTACCAGGGCTACCGACTTTCTGAGGATGTTTTCCTCTTTCAGCCCCATCTCCTTGAGGGCGTCGAGCGTGATCATGTTGGTAGAGCTTCCGGTATCGATGAGGATCCTCCTCATCAATACGTTCCCCACCGACAAGGATATGACAAGCCCATCGTGATGGAGCCCTACCAAACCGGCCGAATCTGAGTCGCTGAAGGTAATGATATCCTCCGGACGTCCATCGGATTGGCGGATGTTCGCTACCAATGGTCCCTCTAGGTGCCCTCGAGCGTGGCGTTTGGCTGCCGAGTAGGTAGCAACACAGATGTCAGATTCGCCGCTGATGACATTCACTACTTTGGCGTACTCTGGGGATGACGGAATATCCATGGGCTCCGTCATGTTTTGACTGGCGGGAGGATTGGTACTGGCGGAGATTTCTGACAGCAGGCCTCTTGAGTGTAGGTATGCTAACTCCTTTCTGAGGGCGAAACACTCGTCTGTCTCGTGCCCATAGTCTTCGTGGAAGTCACACCATTTAGTTTTGTCCTTCTTGGGATTCGGGTTGTCTGCCTTTTTCGGCCATCTGATGCGATCTCCGAATCTCTCCAGGCTTCTCACGATCTCGGCGTTCCCCAAACCCAGGTTGTACTCATGAACCTTTGGTCGATTGGGCGCGTCTTTTTTCCCACTTGGCTGTTTGGTTCATGCCGTGTGTACTTCGGGCGCTTCGTGCCTGCTTTTTGGATATGGTTGCCCTTGGCGCTTCCTTTATCTGGTCGGAGGAAGCTTTCCTTTCGACCCTGTCGAGGACCGAAGCGGTTCGAGCAGGGATTTCGTCCTCTTCGAGCCGGATGTGCGCCAAGGCTTTTACTTGGACGTCTTCGAAGTTGTGGCACGGATATTTAGTTAGTTCCCTATAGAGCTCGCTGTTGGGCAGCATGCCTCTCCGGAAAGCTTCTATCGATGTGGGCACGTCGCAAAGCGGTATTGCTACTTTCTCCCGGTTGAACCTGTTCAGGAAGGCACGTAGAGATTCTCCCGGTCTTTGGGCTATGCGGTACAGGTCGTTAGACTGTTTCATGAGTTTCCGGCTGCTGGCGAACTGCATCCGAAAGGTATCCACCAACCCCGCGAAGGATGAGATTCCCCCCTTGGGGAGGTTGATAAACCAGGTCAAGGCGGCACCGGAGAGCGTGGCGCCGAATCCTTTGCACATAATCGCCTCTCTGGATTCTCGCGGTATTGAGCTAGTCATCATTTTCTGCTTGAAGATAGCCACGTGCTCGTCGGGATCCCCCGTTCCATCATAAGTGGGGACTGCTGGGACCGTGAATCTCTTTGGGATATCTACGCTGGCGATCGGGGTTGCAAAGGGGGATTCGTCGTAGCCATCCAAAGCTTCTTTTTCCAAGGGTGGTGGTACTCCGGGTATCTGAGCGATCTTGTCTTCCAGTCCCTTGAGACGATCCTGCATATACTTGTTGAAGAGTACTTCTAGGAAAGGTTCAGTAGGGGTTATATGCCTTCCGGATTCTTCGCCGTATTGAGGGTGGAAGACTCCCGTCCCTGCGGCTCGGTTCCCCGACGTCTGGGTACTAGGCACTCCTGGAAGGGTAGCTGCCGGTGTGGCCATATTCACGGTGGGGGACGGTCCTCCGATTTGCGAATTAAAAGCTTCCCCTAGATTGAGGTGGGCAGTGGCTTCACGGACAGTTACGGCTGGACGGGATCCGCCGTGCGATACCGAGGCTGTCTGCAGTTGTTCGCGAAAGTTCGCGTTTTCCGTAGTGAGCTGCGTGATGTAATCCATGTGTGTCTGGCTGCGATCTTTCTGACTAACCATATCCTGCTGCAGGGCGGATATCTTGGTTGCAAGCTCGCTCAGGACGCTACGCAGGCCCTGGACCTCTTCGGGGGTGCCGGCGACGACGTCTTTTTTAGGGCGGCCGCCGTGGCTTCCCCCTTCTCCTCCGTTCGTGGGAGAGGACGGCTGTGAGTTCGTCATCTTCTTCGAGTGAGGATGTTCTTGCTTTGATCGAGAGAGCAAGCGGAAACCGGCTAGGGCCCCACGGTGGGCGCCAAATTGTTTTGGTCAATTTCCGACCGACGATAACCAAAGATGAACTTGTGAAATAATGGGGAAAATCTAACCGATCAACGCAATTTCGTTGAGCAAAGCAATCGAGTATATTCAAAAGAAATTGGGAGTTACAATGGGCGAATTACAATTGTTCAATCTCACCCTTAGTTTCTGGGCTAATCCCCTATTAAGTACAAGTTTTCGTCTCCACGTCTCCTCTCACGACTCCATCTTCCCACGTCGCTCGCTCCACCTTCCGAGTGGTTTTTCTTGAGCTACAACCGCCGAGTTTCTCGCCCGAGAGACGATGCTGGTGATCCGAGTTTGGCTTCTGGGCCTAAGCGTTGATGGGCCGGACCGATTGCTTGTCTGGTGGTTCTTTGGGCCCAACAGTATTAATTGCGTTATCTTATGCAGCCCGATTTAATTGCCAGCTCTGCATTTGATTAAGGGTCACCCATGCCACACTTAATTCTTGCCATCCTTCGAAGGTTGTTGCGTGTGTCTTTCACAGACTGATTTCCTCCCTTTCTTCTACACAACCCGGAGTCATAGTGTCATACTATCTTCTTGGGCACTTAGTGTCGTCATACTATCTTCTACAAAAAAAGAAAACAAGAGTCATACTATTTTATTTTTGGATATACAAAAAGTAATGATTGGACCACAGCAAGAAAAAAAATGATTTCGGTCGGAATGTTTGTCCAAATGGAAGCCATATACTATAACTACCCACCCTGCTAATATGCGGTGGTAGCATTGCCAAGTACTTTCTATTGCTCCAGGCATATATTCATTTGGCTCTTAGCTAGATTGGACGGATTGGCCTTAACTACTAGGAATCTGGCCAACTCTTGAAAAATTAATGTATCAATTGTGTATAAATACAGAAGATATGTACGTAAAATCGTCATGGAAAAACTACACACCTCTTAGGTAACTCCCACATTTACTAAAATAAATAGACTTCAATCTCATTCCAGGGCCTCCATCCACATCCGATTAATCAACATTACATTTGTACGCACCAATAAGGTTACCCAGGTACGTACGTAAAGATGAAGTACCCAAGAACCACGACACAGATCCACGTGTTGATGGTGTCGTTCCCGGGGCAAGGCCACGTGAACCCGCTACTCCGGCTGGGAAAACGGCTGGCGTCCAAGGGCCTGCTGGTGACCTTCTCCACCAACGCCTCATACGGGCAGGCCATGGCGTCCTCCAACAACCTCACCCCGGGGGAGGCCTCCCCCGTCGGCCACGGCTTCTTGCGCTTCGACTTCTTCGACGACGAGTGGGCCGAGACCGACCCCCGCCGCCAGGACATGGACGTCTACCTCCCCCAGCTGGAGCGCGTGGGCCGGAAGCGTATCCCCGAGATGCTACGCCGGCTCCACGACGAGGGCCGCCCCGTCACGTGCCTCGTCAACAACCCCTTCATCCCGTGGGTGTCCGACGTGGCGGCCGAGCTCGGCATCCCCAGCGCCATGCTGTGGGTCCAGTCCTGCGCCTGCTTCCTCTCTTACTACTACTACGCGAATGGACTATCCGAGTTCCCGGACGAGGAGCAGCCTCTTCGGGATGTCGAAATCCCGACTCTGCCCCGGCTCAAGTGGGACGAGGTGCCTTCGTTTCTCCACCCGTCCACTCCTTACCCGTTCCTGCGGAGGGCTATTTTGGGACAGTATAAGAACCTCGACAAGCCCTTCTGCGTCCTCATGGACACGTTCCACGATCTGGAGAGCGAGACCATCGACTACTCCTCCACGCTGCTTGCCTTGCCTGGCGGGACGTCGAGCGCCCCCCTCAATTTGAAGCCCGTGGGTCCTCTCTTTAAGAACCCGAGCACGGCCAGCTCAGCACAGGACGTCCGCGGGGACGAGCTCAAGGCGGACATGGAGTGCCTCAAGTGGCTAGACTCCAAGCCCGACGGCTCAGTGGTGTACATCTCCTTCGGCACCATCGTGCACATTAAGCAGGAGCAGGTACATATATATAAATATATTGGAAATAAAAAAAATAAATTAGCCAATATATATAAATATTCTTAAATTACTTCTCATAGTGTTAATTGGTTTTAAGATGAACCTAGGCTTACACATGCGCAGGATGAATTAATAATGTGATTGTTAAATTAATTATAAGGTGGAGGAGATAGCTCACGGGCTCCTGAGCGCAGGCGTCACTTTCCTGTGGGTGATGAAGCCTCCCCACCCCGACAAGCCCTTCGTGGCCCACACATTGCCGGAGGGATTCCTGGACCGTGCCGGAGACAACGGGCGGGTGGTCAAGTACAGCCCCCAGGAGCAGGTGCTGGCCCACCGAGCCGTGGCCTGCTTCCTCACCCACTGCGGATGGAACTCCACCATGGAGGCCATTACCTCCGGCGTCCCCGTCCTCGCCTACCCGCAGTGGGGGGACCAGGTCACCAACGCCAAGTCCCTCGTCGACGTCTTCGGCGTCGGAGTGAGGGTGTGCAGGGGGGAGCAGGACGACACCGTGGTCCCCAGGGGTGACGTCGAGAGATGCCTGAGAGAGGCCACCCTGGGGCCCAAGGCCCAGCAGATGAAGGCCAAGGCGTTGGCCTGGAAAAGCAAGGCCCACGCCGCGGTCGACCAAGGTGGCTCTTCTGATTCCAGCTTGCAGGCTTTCGTGGATGACATCACCAGTCGGAGCGCTGGCGTCCTTGACAGTTACAGGAAGTTGTTGCCTGCCCAGAATTGAAATTATTCTGTTGCTTGGCATTAAATTGTGTTCGCATTTATATTTTGTTGTGTTGTGTTTGATTAATGTATTTGTTTTCTTGTATATGTATTTGGACTTTCATTTATATATTTTGTTGGGTTAGATTAATGTATTTGTTTCTTATGTTTTCTGACTTTCATTTATATGTTTTAATTTGTTGTGTTAGATTAATTTATTTTTTTCTTACGTTTTTGGACTTTCATTTATATATTTGGAATTAGGTCTTGCTACACTTGTATCTAAAAAACTTTGGCTTAAAAATAAATGTTTTTTGTCGTACCAAACTAATACGATTGCACAAACGCTTCAAGCAAGAAACTATTTTATTGAAGGTGTACAACTGTCTCATCTTATACGCTGTATTAAAGTAAAACTTAAAGGTAACTATTTGCCTGTAACAAAGTGTACTAACAATAATAAATCATTGTAATTGTAGTAACATAGATTTAACACAACAATTAATGTCCATGAATCCATAGCACAAGGGAAGAAATTATAGACCAAAAACCGAATCTCCAAGACAAGACCTGCAAAAGGAAAGCTTTGATTAGAAGTAGAAATAGGCAGGACCGCAGGAACCATAATTTTCTGTTGATTAGTTATTAGCTGATGAGTTAAATTTGGCAGGGCTGGGCAACTTATGACATGGCAAGCCAAATTCATCACCCTTAATTTGGTTTATAATTAAGGGTGATGAGTTTGGCTTGCCATGTCATAAGGGTGATCTACTGCAAGTGGAGGGGTGATTTTTGTGCAATATACCCATTGTATTTTGATTTGTCTAACAATGTTGGATGGGTCCAGGTGATGAGTTTGGCTTGCCATGTCAACAGCAATTTGGGGGTTCAAGATGGGGGCACCCAAACCTTGAACATGTCACAATGCGCCCGATAGACCCAAGTAAAGGAAAATTAGGAAAATTGAAATTTAGCTATGTGACAATAATAACTGAATTTAGTTAAAATACACCAAAATTAATATAGGGAATTAGGGACTATACCCCTCTCAAAAGCACTGTATTAAACAGCCAATGAGAAGGATGATGCGCCCCAAAATTTCAACAGAAATTTGGGATAAACCTGGCCTGACTAATCCCAAAATTGACAATAACAACAGAAAAATTAGCCTAATCTAAGATATTCCAACGGCAGCAAATGGTTACTGGGAAGATTTATATAGTTTGGTATTGTCTTTTGTCTAAACTAGCACCGTACATGATAATGAATGATTTGAGACAAGCGCAGATACTCCTTATACATTAGTACCTGATAACACAAGCACTTGAGGTGTATAATAAGTTTGCGCCAAATGAAGCCGAATTCTAAGAGAGGATTACCTCAACATTATATATAGACTTCACATTCTTCAACTATGTTCGGGCACTAGGCCTCAACCTGCAGCAACAAGATCAATCATGATAAGTATAAAGAATGCAAAATATATTATATATTATATCAACAATAAGAAAGTAGAATGAACATAAAGTACACACGCACATTAGCATTATATTTTCAAGTTTGTAGTGATTGGGAAAACAAAAGAGCAGGATGTAATTAGTTCTTTGATTGCATTTAGACAAATAACCATTATCAAAAACGAACGAGGCATGCACTGCAAACCACTTCAGCATTGCAAATCTGAGATATTTATAACGTTGCTAATAATGAAGGTAATTTACTTTTTGATCACTTACTTTGGGTTCCTCAGAAGTGAATATAAGTTTAACATCCTCAAATACAGCCTCCACTGGTTTTGCAGCATCAATCTGTGTGAAAAGGAAAAGGCTACTAAAACCAAAAGAAGAAAGAAAAATCCCAGAAATAAAAAGACCATACAAAAGATAGAAATAATGGTTACCTTCTTAACCTTTCCCTTGGAGTCATAATAGTTGATCACTGGCATACTAGACTCTGTGTATACCTTAAACCGCTTTCTTATTGTCTCAATGTTATCATCATCTCGACCCTTAAATACCACAAAGAGAATCATGAAAAATGGAGAAGATCAAATTTGGTCAAAAAAGGAAAATCAAGAAAAAGACAAGCATAAAATAGACACGAATACACATAGCTCCTCCCCCAAGGTGTGCAACTAACTTCATTTAAAAGACTTAAAACTCGTAAATATCCTACCTGATTCCTGCTTAATATACGTCTTTCCATCTCTTCTGGAGGACAATCAAAAAATAGGACGAATTCCGGTGTTATACCAGTCTGCAATCAAGAAAAAATTCTCGAGTGACAAGTGCATGTATGTTACTGTCATAGAGATGACTACAATACATGGATGATGAGTGAAGTAAAATTAATTAGATAAAAGTGAGAATGACATAGAAATGGTGCATCAAGTAAAAGACATACAACTTTCTCAAAAGCAGCACGATTCTCTTCATTGCGAGGGAAGCCATCAATAAGAAACTTATCATTTTCACTTTTCTCCATAGCTTGCTGCAGAAGCTTAATTGTTACCTCAGAAGGAACAATCTTTCCCTCTTTAATCATGTTTTGAATCATTGTCCTTCAAACCAAAAGAAAGCTAAATGAGCAACATAACAACCTTACATTCAAAATAAATCAAGCCAATGCTATTTAAGGATTCCAATAAACCCTGAGCAAGCTACAAACTAACCATCTCCAGAAAATACTAAGCATCTTAATTAAAGAAATTGATAAGAATCTTAATTATTGTCAGGAGCCTCTAGTTAGCAATCTTTATGAGCTCTTACAGAAACAAAATCCAAGAAACAGTTTTTTAAGAAAATGCAACTGGATGGACAATGCAAATAATTGAAACAAATGCAATAGAAGAAAGCAAACAGCAACTGAGTCATTTATGCACACTTAGCATACCCATTTTCAGAACCAGACTTAATTTCAGCCCGTAGAAGGTCACCAGCACTGAGATGTGTGTATCCAAAGTGATTGACAATGTTAGCACACTGAGTTCCCTTTCCACTGCCAGGCCCACCTAAACAATGTAATAAAATCCAAGGAAAACTAAGACTTGTGTTACTTAAAGTCATCAAGTATAGAGAAACAGAAAGAAAGCCACAAAATATAGAGGAGTTGATCCACAGAAATAAAAAGTCCAACACAGAAAGCCACTCAATCACATTATAAGTGAAAACAGAACAATTGTCCAAGTTTGGATTTTCCCAGTCCACTGGTACCTTTGGAATTTCTCAAAGAGCATTATATTCCCTTGAAAAGTCTCAATACCCAACCAAACAAGGTCCCATCAATGTACATTATTTAGCAAATATACGAACTTATGTAAAATTTAGATCCTGAATAGCATGCAAAATTGGACAGGGCTTTATAAAAAAAGAAAAAGAAAAAGAGATTCGTCTGGTATATTTCTTCACTTCGATAGAAGCCACTAGGCAAGTCCATGTTGTTGTTTTTTAGCCTGAGTTTTCTTTGATTCCCTATAGATAACTTTAGAAGGTCCTTTTTTCATTGCTAGAAAACTGATTCGACGTGAGTTTGTTAAATCCTGTGGTCAGAAAATTGAATTGACTATATATAGCGCTTAATTTAGATACATGCTCAGCTAGGTAAGAGGAGCTCTGTAAAAGGTTTCATAAGGACTTCTGAGTAAGATCAAAGCTCAAATCCACTGTTGGAAGCCTCAACTCAATCAATTGAGCTGACAAAGAGGCAAAGAGCAGAAAGAAACTGAATAACAGTACTTCTGGAAACAAAATCCAGAAGCCAGGTATTTCTTTAAAAAAATACAATGTCGACAGTTGAGCATCTTAGAGTAATTGTTCAAATCAAATTATAAACCAGCATCTCAATTTCACAAACGTATTATGCGAAAGAAAGGAAGGGTGAAGGATTAATAATTCCTGCACTGTTAGAAATGTATCATATGTTGGCAGAAGGAAGCTCTTACACTCCAGTACTCCACTTCTTCAGTGTATTTATGTTTTGAAATAAAAGTGACAACAAAAAAATGGCATAACCCTATAAAGTAAATGAAGATTCCTGCTATCAGGTGGTTTTTCACTTCAAAGAGGAAGCTTGAGTTGAACCTTGGTGATCATAGTGAAAGAATGAACCAGAAATGATCCAAACGGTCATCTAATCATGTACAAGTTGGAGATATCACTTGAGAAAAGAAAAAGAACAATCAATTCTTGAGAAGAGGGCCCAAAAGTAATTCAAGGCCTATCAACTGATGAATTAGAGCAGTGTGTTGCCTACTTAGAATGAGACTATTAATTGCATGTTATTTTTCATCCTCTTGCTTTTCAAGTCTGAGGTTTAACACTATACTGGGATTTGCTCAATACTTCAGTTTAGGAAGGAAATTTCATTGCTTTTCGTACATCTGAGTGGAAAGAAGTTAGTAGGGAAGGAATCACACGGTTAGCTATTTTATACAATGCTTTTGAGATGAATATAGCTCCTATATCAATTTTAGTGCATTTTAACTAAATTCAGTTATTATTGTCACATAGCTGAATTTTAGTTTTCCTTGGTCTATTGGGTGCATCCTCCTGACATGTTCAGGGTATGGGTGCCCCCATCTTGACCCCCTAGATCCTGCTTGTGCGGGACTATACTGGGACGATGATGACGATGACACTTCAATGCTTAATAGCAAATTTACACAATCAATGATCAAAGACAAATCACCTCAAAGACGATTTTGATATTTCCTCTAATCTGGTTAAAAATACAATCTAACCAAGCTGCCATGAACCCAATGTTATTTCCTGTAATTATTTGTGCCAGATTGGACCTAAATCTAGCTCCAATAACCACAGTAGTTCATATATTGACAGAGGAAAACACTACATGATATTTCCAGAAATCCAATAGCTAAGTGGAGAAAAATGCTATATTTGTTTAATTGAACAGAAAAAGAGGATAATAAATGGTAAGACCATACCTAGGACAAAAATAACCTTGAATTTCTTGCCAGAATCCTGCATATGAGAAGAATAGTCCACTTGTTAGAAGGTGACCAGTGACCACAGGTTACGTAGAAGTATTAATGTGGATGTAGAAATTGCAACACTAGACACTAAAACAAAATCATATCTTCTCTCAAAATCATGCGTAAAATCTCCAGTGCAAGAAAGATGGGAAAAACTACTCTACCTTGTTGGATCCATCAACAACAGTTCCCATAGGTAATATTTAACTGCAACCTAGCAAGATAATAGGCTGGTTTAGTAGTACATCAAGTTGGACACAAGATAACACTAGAAGAAGTAATATAAAAAATCCCAAAATCATAGCATCAGAGCATACAATATCCCAGTATTTTTATCTACACACATAGAAATTATTTGATCTGAAGCACACAAGTACTTCTTCCCAAGTCCTAGCCTCCTAGGCCAATGACACTGCATATTTAACATTAATGCAAGCATTATTCATGTGCAAAACAAACTAAATAAATCATCAAGTTGGGGGCACAATCCAATGCCTCTGAATAAATCCATAAGTAGGATTGATCTTGGAGCAAGTCATTACAGCAACTCAACTCGTTCAAAACCTCTGATCTAATCCATAACGCAATGCCAAAAGGCTCAGTATTTTACATCATGATCATTCATTAACCAAAATACAGAGGGGGGAAGAAAGATGTCGGACAGCCAAAGTCGAATCATAATCAAAGGCATTCAAGGTGAGCACTCAAATATCATATAGCCCGAACAAACTAAACTATCAGATCCGAGCTTGGCCCCCCATTAATGGACATAAAAATCAATAACAAGAATTTTCTGCACCAGCGTTGCCGAATTAGCGTGCAAAACCAAGTTAGGCTCATGCAACAACAGATCCAGTTCATTAGCACATAAATCAAGCAAAGAAATTCCAATCCCAACAAACAATTCACTAATTTCAGCCTGTATAAAAATGAAACGAGGATCGCGGAAAAACAAAAACAGGAGAGTAGATCTGAGAAATGGAAAAAGCACAGGAGAAAAAATATAGACGAAGAAAGCAATAGATATCAAATTTCAGACCGAACTTGAGCTCAACTAGTGTCGGCGATTTGGTCTGTCTGGAATTGTGTAACTCAGTTCCGTTAGGGGAGGAATCACACGGTTATATATATATACAGTGAGGTGCGTTGAGAAAGAAAAAAAAAATGTTAGATATTCTTATTATATTAATATCTAGAATCTTTAAATACAAGAATAGGAATTCGCTTTTTGCAGTTTCAAGCAACAATTTTTTTTTAACTTAATTTCTCTCCTTATAAAAAAAAAAACATTTTTTTTAAACCTGTTTACAGGTCGATCTTACACTACACGACTCTACGAGAGAATATTTCTTTCATTTAGAAACTGGTAAGCTCCTTCTACCAAAAAAATTAAAAAAAAAAACTGGTAAGATATCATTTGCTTAATAAACCTGGTAACGTAGCATCTGCGAGTAATTATAAAATAGTTTTTCTAATCTATGTCACAAGTGTATAAGATAAGCA
Organism: Fallopia convolvulus; assembly: GCA_964016875.1. Classification (NCBI taxonomy): domain Eukaryota; kingdom Viridiplantae; phylum Streptophyta; class Magnoliopsida; order Caryophyllales; family Polygonaceae; genus Fallopia; species Fallopia convolvulus. The sequence goes on along the minus strand of OZ024730.1, from coordinate 40,196,535 downwards.
TACTAATTCAAGGAACTAAAATTCTAAAAGAAAACGAATTAATTCTTTTAAAAAATTAATTTTTTTTGATAAAATTAAAAAATTAATTAATACTAAATAAATACAAATCAACTAATTATTTCTATTTTAAGAATCTTAACTTATGCCCTTAGGACATAGGTTAGAAAAATCGATTATAAAGAATACATGTTCACATTTCAAATATAAAACATACTGTTTCACCGACCTCTTTAATTAGGTGTAATTTTTAAAGTTTTTTTATAATTTTTTTAAGAATTAGTTTTTAAATTAAATATTCTTATTGTTTGCCTTAACAACACATTATTGAAAAATCGGATATAAAAAGAGAAAAAAAAAACCCTAAAAGTATTAAACTTTTATTTAACAATAGTGACCTCTAAATTTACGGTAGAGGTTTTTTCAAATACTTCTGAAATTTCATCGATTTTGTTTTTGGTAAATTATATACTTTTTTTTTATAATATGATAATATTTCTATTCATTTCAAATCACGATTAACATCATCAGACTCTTAAGGAAATCCATAAAACAATAAAAATTGAATAAAAAGGTAACATGTGGCATAATAAATAAAAAATTAATCAAAAAACAGAGTTAAACTCCTGCGGTGATATTATTGAACATAGTAAAACTCAATCCCCTTACATGAAGGTACATCTAAAGCCAATAAATTGGCAAAAACACTCGTGTTCTTATATGGCATAAAATTTTGCTGTAAATGCCATTATAATTTATGATATTGCTTGGACAAAATTTTGTAAAATTGCACTAAAAATATGATTTTGCTTTTTGAAACCCCTCATCAACTTGTTTTTAATTAAATAATTAGGTTTAAAAAATAACATGAGGTAATATGAGTTACAAGTGTAGATCTAAAAATGAAATTGAGATGACTAATTTTTAACGAAATGGTCAACATTATAATTAAATAATTAGGTTTAAAACTAACGAGTTCGTGTTTTGGGCAGATTAATTATACAAACGTGTTATCTGCTAGAATGAGGGAATCCTAACCAAAGAGCAATCGTAACGCGTTACAAACCACAAACAAGATGTAAAATTAAGTAGAAGACAAGATGTAAAATAAAGTAGAAGACAAGAAAATAAGAGCAAGAAAGTTGTAATGATTGTATTATGATCGTGGTTGTAGATGGTTCTCTTGTAAATACAGATGAGCACTTGGGTGGAATAGAACGAATAGACAAGAACGAATTAAGATGAAATTGACTCCGAGTATGATTGTCGATGATCGCTCTCACTTCTGCCTCCCCCTTGTTTTATAGCCTTCTCTCTATTTTTAAACCGTTAGGAGAACGCTAGGTGTATCCCGGAGATCTCGCCACTGGCTTAAATGGTATAGACGTTGAATATGTGATCACGGGATTTATCTTAACCGAGATTTCCGCCATGGCGCGTATTGCTCAACGTGCTCTTTATTTGACCGCTTCTTCGGCTCTTCTATTTACCGACTCGGGCTCACCATCTTTGGGCTCGCATTGTCTTCTTAGGCTAAATTCTGGAGAGGCCCAACGATACCCCCTCAAAAACCCGGGAAAGTTCCCTCCATCCACCTTTTTAGGGTTTTTGATTTAGCACCTTGGAAGTTGTAGCGCGTAAAGACGTCTCCCATCAATCCTTATTTATAGCAGTCATGATGATTTCTTGAGACTTCAATTGCGCTTCTCGGTATCCAGGCACGTCTCCTGTTTCTCTGTTTTTCATCTTCGTCTCCTTCTCTCCTTATAGCCATGGCGACTTCCAATCCTTCCCCAGAACCTTTCTCTCGCTGTCTCGATCCAATCATACCTCCTTCCCTGACTTCATCCAAAATTCTTACCCAATATCACCAGAAAAATAGCACCTCTGAAGATCCTCATACCCTGGCTTTTTCCGCTGAATTTCCTTCCTCCACAGAGATATTTCTTCCCCCTTCTGGGATATGGGTTGATTTCTATGCTGACGATTGGGTGTGTTTGTATGAATACCCCTTTCGCATTGGTCATCGCTTCCCTTTTTCTCCTCTGGTTATTGATTTCCTCACTACCCTTAACGTATCTCATGGGCAAATACTCCCCCATGTTTGGAGGTTTTTGATGTCTATTTACCTCTTGTGCTCTTCTCATGGTCTCCCCTTCAAAGCCGCTGATTTCTTTCACAAATATCGTCTTTCTAAACGCGGCCCCGACCGTTTGACCTTGAAAACCTTCACAAACAAATTTGACCTGATTTTCAATATATCGAAGTCTGATCGGGGTTGGGCTGATAAATTCTTCTTCGTAAAGCTATCCTCTTTGGGAGTTTATACGTCTTTCTTGAAAACTCGATGGCGTCCGACATGTAGTGTTTCTCTTTTTACTTGTTATGCCTTGCTCAATCGATCTTAACCGTCGGTTGTCTCTATCTTGAATTTAGAGAATCTTGCTACCCCAAACTTGCAAAGTGTCGTCCCAAGTTATCTCTCACATAGAGGCTCTCTCGCTGGAAGAAAGATCCTACCCAAAATTGGTGAAAGCGTGTTTCGTTGACTCCGAGAATACCGAGATGTCGAGTAAGCTTTCTTCTTCCATTACTCCTTATTTCGACGTCTTCACTTCTTGTAATCCCCTTCATCTGCACGTTGCCAAGTTCGAGAACTACCCGATCCACTGCTGCTTTATCTACTTTGGAAAGAGTCGAGGCCAGGAAGAAAAGAAAGGCTAAGACGACTTCTACTGTAGATACTTCGTTGATGATAGCTCTTCCTTCGAAAACTACAGGCGATGCTTCCAAAGTTTCTACATTGAAGAAGAATGCATCTTCTCGCAAGAACGACCTCCCTAGCACTATGATGTCTTTGGACATGAATGCGGAGAAATGTCTAAGGTAGAGGATGCCCCTTTATGTGGACTGTCCCCGTGATTCAGGAAATCATTCTACCTTGCAAGAATTATTTGGCGAGATGCTAGCAGCTCAATGGCAGGTACTTTGTTGAATAACTTGCCACCCTAGTTTGTATTTCTCGATGTTCTCGATACGCGATGTCATACTGTTGTTTCTCAGGGTCTTCAACTTGCGCTATCTGCATTTGACGCCTTCAAGGATTATCCCGACCAGTTAGCTCAAAGCAGAATCAACATGCGGTTCGAGAAAGATAAAGCCATCATCCTGGGACAAGAGAAGAAAGCTTTGGAGAAAAGGGTCAGAGATTTGCAAGATGCTCTCGAGAAGTCTTCCGAGGAGTCCAACCCTTGCTCAAGAAATTGAGGATTCATCTGACTACTGGTCGCTTAGGGATCGCGTTGAAACAATAAAAGAATTCGCTGCAGGGAAGCATTCTTCCTGGGACGCCGTGAAGGAGAGGGAGCAATTTGAAAACCTGTTTCCTGATGAGGCAAGCGCGTCCAAGAAATCCTCTCTTGTTGATGATATCTCCCAAGTCGCCAAAGAAGTAGCTCAAGTGGAGATGGAAAATCAGAAGGTTGACGAAGATGCCTCCAAGGAGTGATTTTTCTTGTCTCTATTACTATTTAAACAATAAGTGCTTCAGTACCTATTGAAAGAGATTTACTTGACAACAAATAAATTTATAGTCAAGACCCCGCTGTGTATAGCAAAGTCAGGATCATTCCACGGGAAGCACGGTTGTTTGTCTATCGACCACTAAAAACAAAACAAAACAAAACAAAACAAAACAAAACAAAACAAACAGACACCTACGACCAACCTCGTTAACGACCTTGTCAGGGTCGTTAACGAACCTGCAGGGAAACTACTTCGAACACACACCAACGAGCTAAAACACAGGTTCGGTACCGAGGCACTAACTCGATAACGAATATAACCTAAAGATAAAACCCTATAAAATAAAAGACCTAGGACAAGGGTTACCACAACATAGCTATGCATATAAACTCAAAAGAAGATAAAGATCACGCCTTTAGAAAGATAGATTCATCAACTTTCGCTGATTAGCAAGCAAATTAATTAATTCTCATAAATCAATTCACTCAATCACTTGTTTTGGATCCAAAGCTCGAAACTTTCGTAATCGAACAATATCAACCTTCAAGTCAACAACTTTCTCTTTCGATCAAATTGAGAACTCAAATTACTTAGACTATCGTCTAAGCATAAACACAACAAGCAATAAAAACGGATAAAAAGGCATTCAAAACATCAACTTCACTTATCTAATATGCATAACTAAGCCGGGTTTTAACCTCGATCCTAGATAAGAAAACGACTCACAACTCATCATCATAAAGCAAACAACTTTAACAAGAGAAAACATTGAAAACAAAACAAACTTACTCTAAGTTAATAAGAGAACTATCGTCTTACAATATCCAGAAGAAATCGAAAACACAGAACAAAACCTCGAGCAAATCCGACTAAAGACCCAACCCTCTCTCTCTCTCTCGATCGACCTTGGCTCGCTATTATTCTACTCGTCTCTCTCTCTCTCTCTCTCTCTCTCTCTCGATTCGGTTCTCCACTCCAATGATGGATAATATCTCCCCTTAACTTCAAAAACCGATCCCCTAAACTAAAGAGGGGACAAGTGTATTTATAGAGAAACTATTCTATCTAAAAAGCTATCTTATTAAAAGGACCTAAAAGATAAAAACTAATCCTAAAAGATAACAAGATAAAATATATGAGATAGACTAACCCTAAAATCATTTAAAACTCCACCGACACGGAATATTTGTTAACGACTTCCGCACAGGGTCGATAGACATCACAAAATCCCCCAGAAAATTCTATCTTTATGCCTCGTTAACGACCCTTTACAGCCTCGTTAACGAGCTTGGGATTTGCTTCTTCAACTCTTCTTCAACTTAAAACTTCGACTTCACTTAATCTTCTCATGCCATCTTCCTCTTTAACTTCAAGTCTTCCATCCTCCACCACAACACTCCAATTCAGCTCAAAAAGCGCTCTTTCCTGCTAAAAACCTACAAAAAGACACAAAACGGAGTAGCTTCCATACTTCTCATAAAATATGCAAACTCATCCAAAAACACACAAAACTAACTATAAAACCTACTAAAAGTACGAAACAAACCAAAAACCATACTAAAAACACGAATATCAGTACCCCCGGTGTGTCGGGGTTTAACACTTTAATTTGTATGGCCGCTTGTTTTTAGGGCCTGTGTTCTGGACAAATTTGTACCCTGGTTTTTGCTGGTTTTGGGGTTTTTTTTATGAATGTTGGTTTAGTATTTGTATTGTTTTGGATCAGCTTTTATCTTTTTTGTAGGTGATACAAGTTTGCTATTCCGTAGGGTGAGGATCGACGTGTTCGAGAAGCTGATTGTTGGTAGCTTTGATCGAGTTTCGTAGTGAGAGCGCTTTGGTATAGGATGCTAAGAGAGAGATTGATGTACTTGATGGAATGTAAATACTTGTGCTTTATTTAATAAAATCTGAATTGGTTACAAATATTCTGTGGAACTCCTCTTGCTCTAGAGTTGTCTTTACGCGTTCTCATCTCTTGCATCTTGTGACTAGTCGTTGTGTGCATAGCGTTGCCTGATTGTAAGGCGAGGGCCTATGTTTTGGCCTGTAACGTCACAAGGCGTCCCTCGTTAGTTTTTTGTAAGATTGTCGTTGTTTTATGTGTATAGAATGAGGCAATAATAAAATTTAAACAGAACGACGTATTAAGTAAGTACCTTATTGTGACTTGCTTGTTAGAAATGATACAACTTCAAATTCGTCGCGTTCCAGCTTATTGGGACTATCTTCCCATCATGTGATACCAACTCGTAGGCCCCTTGTCCGACGACTTTCATAATCTGGTAAGGTCCTTCCCAGTTGGCTCCTAGCTTGCCAACATTCAATTCTTGTGTGTTTTGAAAGACTTTCCTCAACACGCAATCTCCTACTTGGAACGCCTTTGCGTTGACACGTTTGTTGTAACTCCGAGCCACCCCCTGTCTATATGTCGCCATACGAACTGATGCTTCATCTCGTAACTCGTCAACCGTGTCTAGATGATGGAACAAGTTAGGAAGGTTCGATTCTTCAATGGTGAGTCCCTATCGAACTGTGGAAAAAGTTATTTCCACTAGTAACACGGCTTCGCATCCATATACAAGGGAGAAAGACGTATGCCCCGTGGCAGTCTTTGGGAGTTGTTCGATTTGACCAAAGGATAAGGGGTAACTCGTCTACCCATCTTCCTTTAGCCTCCTTGAGACGTTTCTTGAAGTTGTTGGTGATTACTTTATTACTTGCTTCCGCCTGACCGTTGGCTTGAGGGTAACGTGGTGTCGACAGCACTAATTGAATGTTGTACTGCTGGCAAAATGATCTTGTTTTGTCACAGATGAATTGAGATCTGTTGTCGCACACTATGGTGGATGGTATTCCAAATCTACTCAGGATACTCCTTTTAATGAAGGAAATGACCTAGGTGTCTTTGACTTCTTTGAAAGCTTGTGCTTCAATCCATTTAGAGAAGTAGTTGGTGATTGCTAAGATGTAGACACGTTGTCCTGAAGCTGGAGGACGTTTTCCTACAATATCCATTCCCCATTTCATGAAAGGCCAAGGGGAAGTTATGGGATTTAGTAATGCTGAAGGTTGATGCGGTACAGGTCCATGATGCCGGCACGCGTCACACTTTCGGGCAAACTCCAATGCGTCTTTGTTCATGGTGGGACATTAATAACTCATCATGCTTGCTTTCCTTGCCAAGTTGCGACCCCTGTATGATTTCCGCATTCTCCATCGTGTATGTCTTGCAATACTTTCTGTACTTCTTCCTCCCTTACGCATCGTGCATATATCCCTGATGACATCCACTTAAACAGAATGTTATTCTTAATAGCGAAAGTGGAAGCTTTTACCTTAAGTCGTCGGGCTTCTTCCTTGTCAGCTGGTAGGATCCCATCTCGTAACCACCTTAAGTAAGGAGTTACCCATGAAGCGTCTTCATCAGAATCTCGAATCTCAAATACATTCGCTTCTTTGATTATGGAAGGCGCATCAAGGTACACGAAAGGTATCTTGTCGTACTCTCTTGGGTCGATTGCGGATCCGAGGTTTGCTAAGGCGTCTGCTTGTGTGTTAGCATCTCGAGGCACTTGTTTTATCTCAAAATGCTTGAAGTGTTTAATAATTTCTTGGACTTTTTCTAAGTATGCCTTAATCTTTGAATCCCTGGCAACATATGAGTTCGTAACTTGATTTACAATAAGTAATGAATGATAAATTACCTCAATTTCTTGCACATTCAAGTCCTTAGCATTAAGTAACCCTGCTGTGAGCGCCTCATATTCCGCTTCATTGTTGGTGGCTTTGATTGTACATCAAACAACCTGGGCTATCCTATCCCCCTATGGTGACTTCAGGACTACCCCTAGTCCTACACCTATTTGATTTGATGCTCCATCCGTATGCAGTAACCACTTGCCAACATTAATTGAACCGGTTATTTGTAACATGTCCTGGTTTTCTTCTTCTGATGTGGTAGGAGTGAAGTCAACCACAAAATCTGCCAAGGCTTGAGATTTCATCGCCGTTCATGGCTCATAAGCAATGTCGTATCCGTTAAGATGGATCAACCACCTCATGAGACGACCTGATAACTCTTGTTTTGACATAATACTCTTCATTGGGTAGTTAGTCCTCATAGTAATAGAATGGCTTTCAAAATAAGGACGTAACTTTATAGAAGCCATTACCAAAGATAATACGAGTTTCTCAACGGGTGAGTACCTTGTTTCTGCATCAAGTAAGGTTTTACTTACATAGTAGATAGGTAACTGGTCCCCGTTTTCTTCCCGGATCAAGACAACGCTCACAACTACTTCTGTCACAGCTAAGTATACATACATCATCTCATTCGGCTTGGGTTTGGAAAGCACCTGCGGGTTAGATAAATAAATTTTTAATTCTTTGAAGGCTTCCTCATGTGCTTCTGTCCATTTGAACGACTTGTTCTTCTTCAAGATATCATAGAACAATTTGTTTATGTCCGATGAAATGAGATATAAATCGGTTGAGTGCTGCTACTCGTCCGATTAGCTTTTGGACGTCTTTAACACATTTCGGCGACTGTCACTCCATTATGGCCTTGATTTGATCTGGACTTGCCTCGATTCCTCTCTGCGTTACTATGTATCCGAGGAACTTCCCTGATGTAACTCCAAAAGAACATTTGGTTGGGTTTAGCTTCATTTTGTAACTCCGCAGTATCCGGAATGCGTCCTCCAAGTGGGTGATGTGGTCCTCCGCCTTTAGTGATTTGACTAGCATGTCGTCAATATAAACTTCCATTGTATCCCCCAGTTTTTCCTGAAACATCTTATTTACCAATCTCTGATAAGTAGCACCTGCATTTTTTGACCCGAAAGGCATAACATTGTAACAATAAGTTCCTTGATTGGTTACGAATGCCGTTTTTTCTTGGTCGTCGGGATGCATCAATATCCGATGATATCCATTAAACGCGTCCATGAAAGTTAAAAGCTCATGCCCTGCCGTCACATCCACCATCGCGTCGATGTGAGGCAATGGGAATGAGTCTTTAGGGCACGCTTTATTCAAATCGGTAAAGTCCACGCAGACGCGCCATTTACCATTTTTCTTTTTACAACAACTACATTTGCAAGCCAGTCGGGCTATTTTACCTCTCTGATTTTACTGGACTCAAGTAAAGATTTTACCTCATCGTTGATTACCTGATTCCGTTCGGGTGCAAATTTACACCTTCTCTGCTTTACTGGTGGCATCTTCTTGTTAACATTAAGGGCGTGTGTGATCACGTTAGGATCAATGGCTACCATATCTTCATTCGACCACACAAAACAATCGTTGTGGGACCGTAAGAACTCCACCAATTGTTGTCGTAAAGTTGGCTCCAGATCTGCCCCTATTCTGATTTTTCTTGTGGGATCTAGTGGGTCAAGGGCTACCTCTTCAAGTTCCAGCGTCTCTGGCTTTACGTAATAAGTGGTTGTTCTACAGTCCTTTAATTACTAATCTGACAACTTCTTCCATGCTTCATCTTGTAGATTTTTTGAGGTCGTCGCTCTCATCGTTACGGAGTAACATTCCCTCGCCACTTTCTGTTCTCCCTTGATTTCTTGAATTCCCCATGGTGTTGGGAATTTTACACATTGATGGTAAGTAGAAGGAATAGCCTTCAATCCATGGATCCAGGGCTTGCCCAAGATGACAATAAAAGGTGACGGGCAATCAAGTACTTGAAATTTTACCTGGTAGTTTATCCCTCATGCGATGGTCGGCAATGATATTTCTCCCAACGTGTTACGAGATTCACCACTGAAACCTACTAAGGTCGTGGACTTCTTGACAATGTTGTCCAACCCGTGGCCTAAACTATATAAAGCATCCAACATAAGCAAATTAGTGGAACTTCCATTATCAACTAATATTCTTTTAACGAGGAAATTTGCTATTGTTAAAGAAATTATTAAGCAATCGTGATGAACTTCCTCTTCTTCGACATCATCGAAGGTAATTGGAATCATGTTGTGACTCGTTCGTGGAGGAATTTTGGGGCACTCCCTCCTGGTATCCCTTGCAATTCTTTTCGCTGCGGAGTACGTTATGCCACAGATTTCGGATCCACGGTTATGACGTTGATTACTCCAACATGATTTGGAGGCGGAGGATGACTAGCTTTCCCTTTGTTGCGCTCTAGTTGTTCCTTTGCTTTTTCCGATATCAGATCCTTGAGGTACCCCCTGCGTAATAGTTCGCTTACCTTTTTCCGCAACGTGATACATTCGTCAGTCCGGTGACCGTGATCAAAGTGGAAATCACACCATCTGGACTTGTCTTTTTGATGCGAAGGTACGTTACTCTTTCTGGGCCATTTCACAGTATCTCCCATGCTGTTGCGAGTCCAAACTACTTCCGTTGCATCTACACAGAAGTTGTAATGAGATAATCTAGGAGGCAATCTGAGGTTTTCATATCGCTCGCCTTGCCTAGCAAACGCTGTATTAACGGTTGTTTTGGAAGGGGATGAAGTGGGATAAGGTGCATATCTAGGCTCTCGCTTCCTTGCCTTCGTTCAGGCCGGTGAGGGCTAACCGTTTTCTCTGCAAAGAGATCATCTTCCTCTAGTCGCACATGCACTAACGTTTTTACTTGTACTTCATCGAAATTCGAACAAGGATACTTAGTCAGTTCACGATATAAATCGGGATTACCAACCGAGATGCCTCTTCGGAATGCTTCCATGGCCGTAGCGGCGTCGCATCCTTCTATAGTGACTAACTCCTCGTTGTACCGGTTAAGGAGGCTTTCGAAGATTCTCTAGATTTTTGAACCATGCGGTACAAGTCACTCGAGCGTTTTTTAGCATGTCGACTGCTTGCAAACCTTATCCTGAACTTGTCAATCAACTCAGCAAAGGATGAAATACTTCCAAGAGGTAAATGAGAATGCCAAATAAGCGCGGGTCCGGATAACGTGTTTCCGAACCAACGACACATAACAATCTCTTTCATGTCGAAAGGAACCGTGCTAATGTTCATAGCTTGTTTAAATGCCGCTACATGCTAATCCGGATCCGTAACCTCTTCGTACTTAGGTACACCGGGGACGTGATACTTCCGAGAGATGTCGACCCTCGCGATAGCGGGTACGAAGGGTGAATATTTGTAACCATCCCTTCTTTCCATTGCTATCGGTTGGGGTGCCCCTGGGACCTGAGTGATTCGGTCCTCTAGAGCTTTGAGGCGTTCCCGTAATTGAAAAACCTCAGCATCCTCTCTGGAAACCCTTAATGAATTACCGTTTACCTGATACCTAGTTATTGGAATGACGTCATCGAGTGTTACGAGATTTGGATCGTCCATGTCTAATCGCCGTGCGACACCTTCGACTGCATCCGTTATACGCGCACGGCTTGGAACTGATTGTACCTAAGACCGAAGCAAATTACGCTCATTGGTTAGAGTTTCGATTTTCTTTTCATATACCTCGGTGAACTTAGCATGGACTTCTATTTGATTTTCCAGATCTTTTTGGGGAGCGATCATTGATGCGTGGAGCTCCATGATGACGTCAGAATCACCCCCTCCTCCTCGTTCCGCTGTGGAGGTAGTAGGGTTGCCATTTGCATTTGATCAACTCTATCCACATTCCCGGCTCCATCGACATTTCCAGTGCCTTGGTTGTTTCCTTCCTGGTTGTTCTCGTGATTCTCGGGATCTCCTACGTGATTGTATGTAGTCTGAATTTCGTCCATCCTGTTGATAGAGCTTGTAGTTCCTTTTAGCGTGACTTCTTTTTGGTTAGGGCCCCACAGTGGGCGCCAATTGTTTTGGGTAGATTAATCACACAAACGTGTTATCTGCTAGAATGAGAGAATCCTAACCAAAGATCAATCGTAACGCGTTACAAACCACAAACAAGATGTAAAATAAAGTAGAAGACAAGAAAATAAGAGCAAGAAAGTTGTAATGATCGATTGTATTATGATCGTGGTGCTAGATGGTTCTCTTGTAAATACAGATGATCACTTGGGTGGAATAGAATGAATAGACAAGAACGAATTAAGCTTAAATTGACTCCGAGTATGATTGTCGATATCTCTCTCACTTCTGCCTCCCCCTTGTTTTGTAGCCTTCTCTTAGTTTTTAAACCGTTGGGAGAACGCTAGGTGTATTCCGGAGATCTCGCAACTGGCTTAAATGGTATAGCCGTGGAATATGTGATCACGGGATTTATCTTAACCGAGATTTACGTCATGGCTCGTATTGCTCAACATGCTCTTTATTTGACCGCTTCTTCAGCTCTTCTATTTACCGACTCGGGCTCACCATCTTTGGCCTCACATTGTCTCCTTTGGTTAAATTCTGGAGAGGCCCAATATGTGTTATGTGTTACAAGTGTAGATCTAAAAATGAAATTGAGATGGACTAATTTTAATTCAAGTGCTCGACATTATCGCTAATATTTTGTTTGCAGGAGACATTTATGTCACGCGGTACAACCTTAAATAATCTAGAAGGTGTTGTGATTTTCTCGATCATAAAATATGTGATGTAAAAATGTGTTTCTCCTTTCAATAATGCTTTACGTATTTATTGGTTGAAGGTGAGAGGTGTAATTATGATTATTTTTTCTTACAAAATAATATTGACAAAGACATATATAAGGATATAAAGTGAATGATGGTGTAACAAAGAGTTATGGGTGTTAGAATTGTGAAGGAATCAAACAGGATTATTTGCATAATATAATTGTGAAGGATTCAAACAGGATTATTTGCGTGAGTTGAATCAAATAAAAATGAGGTTTATCATGAAAACTAAGAACAAATCTTGACTATCCCATTGAAACGTTAGAAATAAATCTAGGCCATCCGATCAAAAATTTAAAAAATATTATTTTTTTATTTTTTTTATTTTCTTACTTTATTTTTTAAAATCTTTTTACGTATGTAGAGGGATATAGATCGAGTATGAACATAATGGTATAACGTGAACATGCAATACTAATATGTGAACGTATCTATATTATATGTGAACGTATACTAAATATTTTGAAGTTAAAATGTGGTTATATGTGAACAACCCTTGTAATAATGTGAACACGTGTATAAAATATGTGAACAGAACGTAAAATGTCAACCGTCGTGTTTTTGGCAAAAGTAAGCGAAAAAATAAAAATAAAATTGTCAAATTTTTTTAAGCCGTTTAGCTCCTGTGTTTTGATTTAATCGAACATGAACATATGACCATAAAACATGAACAAACAGTAATAATATGTGAACATATTATAAAATCTCTGAACTGAAAAATGTGATAATATGTGAACATGTCTTATAATAGTGTGAACATATACATAAAATATGTGAACGTAACGTAAAAAATCAAATTTCGTGTTTTTGGAAAAAAACAAGTGAAACTAAGAAATTTTATTTTTTAAATAAATTATTTTTTATTTTTTATTTTTGTCAAAATTACCATTTTGCCCCTATCTCTTATAATCTTAGCTATCCATTTCTCAAATCCAAGGGTCCTCCTTTGTTCTTAATTTTCATGATAAGCCCCATTTTCATGTGATGAACCTCTTATTGGCATAATATATGCATCTCATTCTGTTGAAATTCTAGACATTAACATTCAAATTCACATTCCTTTGGTAACCTTTTTCATCACAATTTGGTATTTTTCCTATATCCGATACTTTGTTTTTTTTCAAAATTATTGGATAAGTCAAACCTATAATACTAGGGATGTTCAACGGGTCGGGTCGTCCATAAACTACACTTACCCGACCCGCAATTTGCGGGTTGAGAGTCGACCCGGGACGTGCGGGGTCGGGTCGGGTTAAACCTGTGCGGATTGTTCGACCCGCAACCGGTAATATTTTAAAAAATCCGATGGGTTTTATATAAAAAATATTTTTTGGGGTTTGTGGGTAAAAAAATCATTTTAGACCCAATTGACTTCGTTAAATAGGTCAAACGAGTCGACCCGCGACACGACCCATTAGACACATGACCCGCGGGTCGGGTCACATGTCAAATTATATATTTTTTGCGGATCATGGGTCGACCTGCGACCCACAGGCCCGTTGAGCATCCCTACTTGATACTACTTCCTCTTTACCGTCATTTGCCTTTACCGTTTGCCCATGGTCACTTTATGGCGAATTTTTCGAGTAATCCCTATTCCTCCCACTCATCCTTCCTTCGAGAATGGATCTTGATTCTACCTCATCGTCCTCAATGGTTGTAGCTTATACGAAACAATTTTCGGCCTTGATTCCAAAAGAATCATTGATGACACAAGCAACTCAACCGGTCCCATTTTGCAATTTGGTGGCGAGAATGGCTTCCACTCTTCCCACCTCTCCTTCGACTAGTGTGGCTGATGAACGTCTTGATTTATATGACACTGATGTCAATGTTGAACCAGAAGATGACGATCTAGACTATCCGACGTTTTCTTTGTCAACAAATGAGAAGCGATGTCTAAGGAAACCTTAAATTAGGGCACTCATCTTTAATATGATTGTTAAGGGTCTTGGATACCTATAGTTGTGCTAGATACTAGAGCAAAAGTGGGAACCAAAGGGGGAGTTTTCACTTATAGACATCGAAAATGACCATTATGTTGTTCGCTTTGCGAACATAGAGGACCCATCTTTGTGAGTTGAGGTGGAGTAATAGGCACATAAACTGCACATCCAAATATTTTTTGGATGTAAAATATTTGGCTCCTTACCAGACACAAGTTGCACAGGTGAATGTTCATGGTTTGCACTTGGCCTTAATCAAATTAAGGTTGTTGCATGTCTCCAGGCTGATGGTGGTAATTTTGATTTCATTAATAATGGTCCGCTAATTAATTGCAATCGCTTTATTAATGATTCAGTGAGACCCTTTTGTGTGTGAACATGACCCGCTAGATGCTCTTAATCAAGCCAAATTGACATGCAATAGTCATTGAATGTTTGAGATGTAAATTCTCCTACATCATCAAGCCGAATTTTCTTTATTGTATAATCTAGAAAATTGGGCCGTCAATCGGATTATTAGGGCAAGGAGTTTAGCAAATGCAACATTTCTTTTTGACAGCAGGCTTACATGTGACCAAACGTGTAGATGCATCAATTTGCACCATAAAGTACCGAAATGGTCCACATGGTGGAGCAATTGGCCCACATATATCTCGTATGATTATTTGTAAGAATGCAGGAGTCTCACTTGCAATCTTGTTTTTAGAAGGCTTGATAATTAGCTTTCCAAGTGAGCAAGCAGTGCAATTAAAATCACTGGACGGAAGAACCTTAATGTTCTTTAATGTATGTCCGAGTGAGCTCTTTATGATCTTGTGCATCATTATTGGTCCTGGATGACCCAATCGGTCACGCCACAATGTGAATGCAGCTTGGTCATATGACCTTTTTGTTAAATGCTACATTGACAACAAACGGATAAATGTATGTGCTAGAATGGATAAAATCTCCCTTAGGATTTCCAAATCTCATTAATCACAATATATAGGGTACAACTCCTCGTAGAGCAAGTTAGGTTACAATATAATATTTACAAAGGCTATTACACCCCCGCAGTCGAAACTATGGGTAACCTAACAGTGAGACTGTCCCTACAATCAAGAAATAACTAACGAGGCAAACCTTTGGTAAAAATATCGGCATACTGAAATGAAGACGGGACGTGTAAAACACGAAAAATGCCCAAGTGCAACCTTCTCTCGAACAAAATGTATATCCAACTCAATGTGCTTGGTACGTTGATGTTGTACCAGATTGTTGGCCAGATATGTAGCAGAGACATTATCTGTAAAAACCAATGATGCACGAGATAGAGGACAATGAAGCTCTAACAGAAGATTGCGAAGCCATGAACACTCGGCAACAACATTCGCAACGCCCCGATATTCTACTTCAGCACTAGAACGAGAGATGACTGACTAACACTTAGCAGACCACGAGATTAGTGTGTCACTAAGAAAAACACAATAACCCGAGGTAGAACGACGAGTTTCAGGACAACTAGCCCAATCAGCATCAGTATACGCAACCAGTGAAGGGGATGATGAAGCCTGAACGGTGATCCCAAGCGATGTGGTGCCATGCACATACCAAATAATGCGCTTAAGTGTAGAAAAGTGACGCTCACGGGGATCATGCATAAAGAGACAAATCTGTTGAACAACGTACGTAATGTCAGGAAGAGTAAAAGTCAAATACTGTAACGCCCCAACAAGGCTCTTGTAAATAGTGGGGTCGGCCACCGGAGGACCAGCATTCGCACCAATTTTGGTGTCGGGATCAACTAGAGTAATGGCCGGATTACAAGAAGTCATTCCAGCACGCTCTACAATCTCCCAAGCATACTTTTCTTGAGACAAAAATAGAGCAGCGGAAGTGCGTTTGGCGGACACGTCCAAGAAATAAGATAGAGGACCTAAATCTGTCAAAGCAAACTCTCGACCTAGTAGAGAGGTAATATCCTATCGAAGAGACTCAGACGAAGCCGCCAAAATAATGTCATCCACATAGAGAAGAAGATAGGTTGTAGATTGACCCCGATGAAAAATAAATAGTGACGTATCACACCAGCTGGTCGTGAAACCAATCATGTACAAAAATGAAGCAAAATGCTTATACCATGACCGGGGGGCCTGTTTAAGACCATACAACGATTTCTTCAAGAGGAACATGTTCTTAGGCCGCGTAGGATCCACAAAATCGGGAGGCTGAAACATATAAATTGTCTCTTGAAGGTGTCCACGAAGGAAAGCGTTCTTGACATCAAGCTGATGAGTAGGCCAAGAACGTGAGACAGACAAGTGAGTTACAGTCCGAATAGTAGCCAGTTTAACCACTGTTAGGCCCAAATGTCCATCAGCCCATTTAGTAATCTGAGCCCATAAATACACAGAGAAGTCATCAGCCAGTTTGATCGAGAAAGGATCCCAAAATGGAGAGAAGTCATCAGTCATCCGATTGAAGGAAGAAAGCTTTCGTCATAAAGCGGAGAGATCAGTTCAGAAGGCCTTGGTGGGAGCGCTCCGAGTCTCCGATATATGCGGGAAGTGGGAAGCGGTTGCAGGATACGCCCTAGAAATCCAGAAATCGTGGTATATGGAAGATAACCGTTGGAACTAAGATGTATATATGTAAAATTACGCCATTTTTAAAACATACATCAATACCCAGAAAAAATCAATCAAACAAGAGGATCCTTGCCCTCTGCTTTCGAGAATTTCGAGCTTACTCATAGTTGTTGTCTCCCTTTGAATTCGATCGTGCCCCAATTAAGGGAAATGTCCAAAACAATTTGGCGCCCACCGTGGGGCCTAACGATCGAAAAAGATTTGGCTCTTTGCGTTAAAAAGAGTTCAGGAAGATCGCCATGAGCAACCCTAACGAAGGTAGCCAAGAGCTGAACACTGGGGATGATGGAGGCGCACACCAAGACACTTCAGCAGCCCTTCGCCTCGAACTGGCCGAGTTCGCTCAAAGGCACCAAGCTCTGGAGAAAGAACTGACTGATCAGCGTGCCTGTAACGAGAAGTACAAGGCTAGCATCGAGCAGTTAACCACCGATAATGACGGTTTGTGCTCCCAACTTCGATATGTGTCCTCTGTCGGCCCGCGTGCCCGAGTGGCAGATCGAACCCGAAATAGTGGGGGTTAAGGTTCCTCTAGGAACCACACCAGACTTCGCGAGGGAAATCCTGGTCCGGAATTCATTACCCCACCAACAACGGTTCCCGGGGTACCGTCATTTACCCCAGCTCAGGGTAACCCCATTAGCGAAGGGTCAAGGGCACCCATACGCCTGCGATCAGCGCGAGAGGTTAGCCCCCGGCGTTTGGAGGATGAGGTTATGGAAGACGATGAAGATTGGGACCGTCGCCGTCCCCGAGATCTCGAGAGTATCGTCCGGAA
The DNA here is from genome assembly GCA_964016875.1 of Fallopia convolvulus. Lineage (NCBI taxonomy): Eukaryota > Viridiplantae > Streptophyta > Magnoliopsida > Caryophyllales > Polygonaceae > Fallopia > Fallopia convolvulus. Next base: position 40,179,108 of record OZ024730.1, on the reverse strand, counting down.
CCAGTTCAGGATGTTCACCGAGCAGTTGGAAAAGATACCCGGGGTTCCGCGGCCCATAGAAAAATAAGCGGTTGACGGTTACGACGAGTCACCTTTCTCCCCTCTCATCGTCCAGGTCGAGATACCGAAGAATTTCTCAGTGCCCAGTATGTCCCCATACGATGGCCCGAGGGATCCTGACGAACACGTGGCCATATTCAAGCACAAGATGATGACCAACACGGTACCATATCATTCCCGCGAAGCGTTAATGTGCAAGGGATTCGGTGCAGCCCTCGCGGGGCCGACCTTGAAATGGTTCGTTAACCTCCCAAGGGGAAGCATCCGTTCCTTTGCATAATTGATGGACTCATTCCAGGTGCAATTTGCTAGTAGTCGGAGATTTGAGAAGCAATCTAGCAACCTATACCGGATTATCCAAAAGCCGGAAGAATCCACCCGGGAGTACCTAGACAGGTTTAACCGAGAGAAGATCTCCATCCCGCACTGTGACGTGCCCACGGCGATGGAAGCCTTCCGTCAGGGGGTAAACCAGGATGGAGATCTCTACAAAGAGCTCACTCGGCATCCTTGCCACAACTTCGAAGACGTGCAAACCAAAGCCCTGGCTCAAATCAGGCTCGAGGAGGATTTGAAGATGATAAAGCCCACGAGTGTCTGGGAGAGAGTAGATAAGAAAGCGGCACCAGATCACCATCGAGAACGTCGTGACCAACCATGCCGGCGCCCTCACCCTGACGCAGTGAAGGTGAACGTCGCTGAAACCAAATCGGCCAAACCGTTACCGCCGAAGTATGATGAGTTCAACCTGGGTATATCCCCCGAGGACCTCGTGAAGAACATAGCTCAAACAATACGAGGCGTTAGGTGGCCGAAGAGAAATGAACAACCCTATCCAAACAAGGATATGAGCAGGTGGTGTGACTTCCATGACGATTACGGTCACGTGACCAAGGAATGCGTAGCCCTAAGAAGAGAGATTTCCTACCTTGTAGCTCGGGGAAGGATTACAGAAGTCGCGTCGAATGCGCAAGTCCCTCCAAATGTTGTGGAGGCCTCACGCGCAGGAAGGCCAGTGTCGTCGATACCTGCTAAAATCGTGAACGTGATCACCGGAGGGTCAAGTGTGTGCGGTCGCATTTATTCAGCAACCAAGAGGAACGCATGAGAAAACACTCTTCGTCACCCAGCACATGAGAAGAATGACGTCGTCAACCTCGCAATACACTTTGACGAGGATGACGTCAACGGTCTTGAAGGGCCCCATCATGACGGTCTCGTGATTTCTCTATCAATCGGAAACGTCTTAATGAAGCGAGTCCTCATCCACACCGAGAGATCAACCAACCTCATGACGCTGGAGGCTTTGAGAGGAATGGGTTTGAGCGAGAAGGAAGTGGAGAAGAACCCAACAACACTCGTAGGCTTCAGCGGAGAAGTAAAGCACACCATAGGAGACATCATCCTTCCCACATACGCAAAGGGCGTAAACATCCAGGTTAGGTATTCTATTATGGATTGCCCTTCGTGTTATAATGTAATAATGGGAAGACCATGTCTTCATGACATGAGAGCCGTCCCATCCACTTACAACCAAACGGTGAAGTTCCCGACACCGTGGGGGGTTCAAGAGATCCGGGGTGATTAAAGAACGTCCCGAGAGTGTTACAAGTCGGTGTTGAAACCAGCCGCTACTCAAAAATCCACCTAGAAATTAAAGGAGGCCACTAACTCTACCTCCCTAAAAGTAAAAGAGAAGAAAGATGAACAGGTAGAGGAAGTGGTCCTAGACCAATCTGACCTCAATCGGTCCGTGAAGGTTGGAAAAGATTTGGAGCCGACAATGAAAAATGAGCTAGTAGATCTCCTCAGTAAAAATACAGAATGTTTCGCGTGGTCCCATGAGGATATGGTGGGAATCGATCCAAGTATCATCACACACAGATTGAATGTGGACCCCAACCATCCACTAGTAAAGCAGAAGAGGAGGAAGTTCGCCACCGAGAGGAATAAAATAGTGGATGAAGGAGTGAGAAAGCTGATGAAAACTAGAAAGATCAAAGAAGTCAAGTATCCTGAGTGGTTGGCGAACGTAGTCGTCGTTCCCAAGAAGAACAGAAAGTGGAGGATGTGCGTAGATTTCATGGACTTGAACCAGGCTTGTCCCAAGGATTCATTTCCGTTACCTCACATAGACGCCCTGGTAGACGCAACGACGAGCCATGAATTGTTGACTTTCAAGGACGCATTCAGTGGTTACAACCAGATCAGGATGGAAGAAAGTGATCAGGAGAAGACATCCTTCATCACCAGTAAGGGAACATACTGTTATAAGGTGATGCCCTTTGGGTTGCCGAATGCTGGAGCCACATATCAAAGGCTAGTGAATAAAATGATCCAAGACCAAATCGGAGAAACTATGGAGGTGTACATAGATGACATGATCGTCAAATCAAAGAAAGTTGTAGACCACAGAAGTCACTTAGAGAAAGCTTTTGAAATTCTGAAGCAATTTAACATGAAGCTAAACCCACAGAAGTGTACGTTCGGTGTGAAGTCGGGAAAGTTCCTAGGGTATCTAGTCACCCAGAGAGGAATAGAAGCCAACCCCGAGCAGGTTCGAGCCATAACAACACTGAAATCCTCCAGGTGTGCGAAAGACGTTCAGAAGCTCACAGGGCAGATCGCTGCTTTGAACAGGTTCATATCTAAGTCAGCATACCGATGTCGTCTCTTTTATGAAGTGCTTAGAAAGAAAAAATGTTTCCAATGGACTCCCAGACATGAGGAGGCTTTCCAAGAATTGAAGAAATACTTCTCCAATCCTTTGATTGTTGCTAAACCCGAGACATGAGAAGCCCTACCCTTATACTTGGCCGTCACCAAGCAAGCCATCAGCGGGGTGTTGGTCCGAGAACAAGACGGGCAACATCAACCCGTGTACTACGTTAGTAGGACCTTCCTATCAGCCGAGACCCGATACTCCTCCTTGGAAAAGTTGGTCCTTGCCCTAGTCATGTGCTCCAATAAGCTTCGCCCGTACTTTGAGGCACACCCGATAGTGGAAAGAACCACACACCCCTTGAAGACGGTGATGCATAAGCCAGAATTCACATGAAGAATGGCTAAGTGGGATATTCACTTGAGTGGGTTCGATATTAAGTACGAGCCTAGAACTGCATTGAAATCTCAGGCACTAGCTGATTTTGTGGTTGATTTTAGCCCTACGACGGAAGAAGGATCCGATCCAGCAGTGCTCATGATGCTAGAAGCTAAGTCTCCAGTCAAATGGACGCTTCACACGGATAGCGCTTCTAACGCTGGGGGAACGGGGGTAGGAGTAGTCCTAAAATCAACACAGGGGTATAGGGTGCCACGAACAATGAAGTTGAGTATGAAGCTTTGATCTTCGGTTTGATCCTGGCCAGAGACCTGGACATACAACAGATAGAAGTCAATTGCGACTCGTTGTTGATAGTCAACCAAGTTCTGGGGTTGTATGAAGCAAGGGATGAGAGGATGGCAGCTTATCTGGATGTAGTCAACAGTCTGATTCCTCGTTTCGAGAAGGTTTCCTTTGCACAGATTCCAAGAGAGCAGAATGCTCAAGCAGATTCTCTTGCCCGCTTAGCATCAACTTTTGACCCTAATGAATATCCCGTAATCCCGATGGTTCACGTCATGGTCCCCTCCATTAGAAAAACTCACACCGGCGATAGCAAGAAGTCTGATAGAATGATCGAGGACGTCGGCCTTCTCGGAGACACCCCCCGTAACGTCTTCATGAGTAGTGAAGATGTTGATATTAGAAGTTATTGGAACGATCCCGATCCAAACCTTTCCCCGAGTAGATCAAACTACGAGAGAGCTCCCTCTCACCCTTCGAAGGCCAACGAAGCGCCTTGGACTCAGCCGTACTTGGATTGGCTAACCAAGGGAAAGATTCCGAAGATAAAATTGAAGCCAAGCTGTTAAAGATAAAGGCCACCAAGGTCACAGTAGAAGGCGGAGAACTGTTCCACAAATCGGCGGTGGGAACATTACAGCGTTGCCTAACCAAAGAAGGTGTTCAGAGACTTCTTGAAGAACTCCATGAAGGAGATTGCGGGAACCACACCGGAGGGAGAAGTCTGTCCAACAAAGCCCTTCGGCATGGGTGGTTTTGGCCTACTATGAGGAAAGATGTTGCAGACTTCTGTCGTAAGTGCGATGCCTGTCAAAGACACGCGCCAATTACTCACCAACCTCCTGAGCCACTCTACCCCACACTTACACCATAGCCCTTTATGCGTTGGGGGATGGACATAGTCGGGAAGTTTCCCCCTTCATCCGGACAGAGAGTGTTCTTCCTCGCTATGACTGATTACTTCTCTAAGTGGATCGAAGTTGAAGCTTATCGAGAGATCAAAGATAAACAGGTGATCTCTTTCATTATTAGAAATATCCTCTATCGTTTCGGGGTAGCCGCGGAGATTGTGTGTGACAATGGCTCTCAATTCATAAGCCGGAGAACCAAAGACTTCTGCAGTCAGTGGAAAATCAGTCTGGTCAATTCAACCCCCGCTATCCCCAGTCAAATGGGCAGGCCGAGGCCAACAACAAAGTGATCATAAATAATCTGAAGAAGAGGCTTGCGAAAGCTAAAGGGAACTGGGTTGATGAGCTCCCATACGTCCTTTGGGCCGATCGCACGACGCCGAAGGTCGCGACCGGTCAATCTCCTTTCTCGTTAACACACGGATGCGAAGCGGTCATTCCCGCCGAAATTCTCATCCTGACCGCTCGCACCAGCTTTTTGATCGAAGAACGTAATCATCTAGAGTTGTCGGTTCATTTGGATACTTCTGGCGAGCTTTGTGATCAAGCCCGATTTAAACTGGCAAGGCACCAATAGCAGGTCACCCGAAGCTACAACCAGAATGTCAAGATCCAGACTTTCCGGGTCAGTGACTGGGTACTACGACGAGTCTTCCAAAACACCCATGAAACCAAGTCGGGGAAACTAGCCTTGACTTGGGATGGAGCCTATAAGATAACGGGGGTCGTTGGGCAAGGCGCCTACCAGCTGGAATCCAAAGACGGAGAAGCCATCCCAAGGAGCTGGAACACAATACATTTGAAGAAATATCACTTCTGAGGGAAAACACCTTTTATCGGAGTGCAAACCTCCCCGAACCCTCAGCGGAAGGTTCTCAACGTCGGATATTCAAAACACTAGAGGTCATCTGTCGACAGTTATTATCTTACTTTTGCTTTAAGTTCACTGTTTAATTACCTTTATTCTCTCTTCGCATAAGTAGAACTAGAAATTCAGAAGCATATTTTATTTATCGACATATAGAATGCATTATACAATCAAATAAAAGTCTAAACAACTGAGGTAACCGATCCTAGACTAAAGACGTCTCTAATCGACCGAACTTCCCGAGCGCAAGTCCCGACGCGATATCCATTACACGCCTAGAAACTTCTTCGGTAAACGCAGCTGCCACACATGACCAGAGACTTCTGTAGGAGTCTTCATCTTAAAGCCTTCTATCCGAAGCACCCACGCGTCTTGAGAAATCCTTCACACAAAGGAAGGACAATACGAAACGAAAAAACGCAAGAAAGAAAACACGCATGCATCAAAACTATTTACTTCCTCTTCCTCGGGAAGAGGAGACGTCCAGATGTTGAGAGGGTTTCTTGACAACAAATAAATTTATAATCAAGACCCCGCTGAGTACAGGGAGGTCAGGTTCGTCCACGGGAATTATAAGAATCTATGTCTAGCTACTGATCCTAATAAAAGAAAACAAAACAAAGCAAAACACTCAAACAGGTGCTCGACACCAACCCACAACAGGTCGTAACCGACCAACAACTCAACAAAAATGCAGGGGAAAATCATGGGAGACAGGTGCTCGGCACCGACCTGACAATGGTCGTAACCGACCTATCCGGGTAAGAGAAAACTTCAAAAAACCAAATTAAAGAAGATCTAAAGCAAAGGATTCACCACAACAAGTTTATGTATGCAAACATGAACCAAAATCAACCATAAATATTCCCATGAATGACTTTTGTCATGATAAATCAAGTAAAAATCTTAACTTTCATAAAGATCTAGACTTGCAACCCTACTTATTTCCTAAAGGTTTAACTTTCGTTTCAACCAAATATAGTCCAAATTCACAACTAAATCTTCCGATTCACTCATAAACATGACCATGCTTTAACTTTCACCAAGGAATTGATAGCAAACAAGAGGATAATAGATAGAGATTAAAAGAGATGATTCATTCAAATATTCATGCTTTAATCGTGCACAACTCGTCGGGTTTCACCCCAACCCTAGAAAGTAGACTACTCACTATCCATGGCACAATCAACAATCATAGATAAGAGAGAAGACATAATTCAAATCCAAACAAACTTCAATTAAAAAGAAAACTTACAAACTCAAGCAAACCTCCAAGTCTCTCTAATCGTCCAAGAGCTTGGAATCAAAGTAACCTAAAAAACCAAACTTGCAACTTGTTCCGTTCTCCACAAATAACGTCTTCTCAAAACCCTAAAAAAACATCTCCTCTAAAAGCCTCCCCTTTGAAATAAAACCCTAGAGATCCTTATATAGTGGTAGAAATATCTCTATAAGGAAACTAAAATCTATCTTAAAAAGGCCCATAAATAAAACATTTACTAAACCAAACTTAAGGCGCAAGTAATAATTCCGCAACACATGGAATGGGTCGTCACTGACCATATGTGGGTCGTCACCGATCCCTGGCTGCACTTGATTACTTCATTTCTTGCTCAAAACTTGCTCCAATTCTTGGTTTTCCTTCAATGTTCCTTCTTCAATCGCTCTTGGCCTTCTAAGATGTCCTTTCGCTCCTTGTTTAAGCACTTTGATCTTGAAATCTTCACTCTTAAATCACCAAACCTTCAAATGCACCGACTCTTGCTCTTCTATCAACATCACCACCAAACAACTTCTAACACCACCTCCTAGAAAGCTTGAAAAACCTAGATATCCCCTCCTCAATGCTTCAAATACCTACAAAAACAATAAACAAACACAAACGACTCCAACTCTCTAAAGAGGGTTGGAGTTATACACAAAACAAACATAGTAGACCTATAATGACTCAATTTAGTTAGGAAACAACCCTTAAAAACTAACTAAAAAGTGTGACATCAAAATACCCCATACTTAGACTTGCTTGTCCTCAAGCAATCACTTAACATGCATCAAGACCAAAAACTCAAGAATCACCTTATAGAAAAATAAGCACAAGTAGAATAGTGAGCAAACAACTTCCACATCCTCGCATACATGAACATTCCAAGCAATCTCAATCCAACCTCACCAAGTAATGTATTTCACTCAACTCTCAAAGTGTTTAGGGTATAGCAATGATCTCTCGACTCAAATTCCAAGCACAAAACCGCATAGTCAATGGAACTTATATAAACAAACTCTCCACCGAAGAAGTCAAAACAAGTCAAATCATCAAATGAACTCGGGTGGCTCAATAAAAACTTCAAAGAAGTCTCTTTACGGCCGGGTTGTAATGGGGCTCGGTAAAAACAAAGGGTGTGGAAATAATTTGGCCTTGTGGTGCTAACTAATCCGGGAATCAAAACTCCTACACTATACATCACTCACCCAACATTATTTCCTCTTCTTTAATGACCAAACACTTAAAACTTTACAATGTACTACCCTTTTCACCTATCATCATTGTCTTCCTTCTATTCTTTTGAAGGCATTGGACTCTTGCACTTATTATATGGAACTTCTCTTTTTTTTTCTTTTTTTTCTTTTCGTGGGGTGGTCGGCACCGACCCACTTTGGGTCGGCACCGAGCTACATACATGCACTTTTGAGCCCGAAAACACTTCATTCCTTTCGATTCTCAAAGACAACACTCTTTATCTACCTTCCATAATCACTTTGTTCTCACCCATTCAAATCAAAACAATTTTCAACAACTTCTTCTAAGTCCTAATTCCCGGATCAAAGAGGTCAAGCTTATCATGGCTTAGGGAATTTTTGTGGAGCTAGAAATAGGCTTTAAGCTCAAAATAAGGGCTACAAAAAGAGGGATCATTGTTGGGACGTTGTTGGGACCTCTGGTTCTAAACAACGGAGCGACGATGCCAATCTCCAAGTTTTGATAATGACAAACACCATGAGGAACTAATGTGGTTTGTTCAAGTATTTCTAAGGAACGCAGGTGCAACCAAGTACTCCCATGAATGACCAAAAGCCACAGAAAGCTCACAATGCAGAGTTTCCATCAAGGGAACTCTGAAGAGGAAAGTTCCCATGCAGTGGGAACTCCCAGGAATGATCAAGAGAGCACAAGCTTACAACGATGAAGAGTTTCCATCATGGGAACTCTGAAGAAGACAATTCCCATGACATGGGAACTCACATGTGAAGACAACGACCATTCAGCGCAGATTGCGGGATTCTGTCTTGGACAGCCCGAAGGAACAGTCTGAGGATCAGACTGTCACGCTTGATCCAACGGTCCGATTGATTCAAGAAGTTGACCTAGTTGAAACCAAAGTCACATGTGAAGAAAGTACAACTTGGGCATCAAGCAAAGGGCATTTTGGACACAATTGAAAGATGCGATTGCCCAAGCTCACCTAGACTATAAAGCCAAATGAATAGTACTCGGATTGAGTACTTCTCCCATAACTCACAAACACCCACATAAGACAAAAGAAAGAAAAAGAAGAGAAGTCCCTGCCGGCGAGTGTGTGATCTCGACGACGGTGAAGCCGAAGTTCCGAGGGGCAAGGGAACTGAGAAGTCGGTGTAAGGTTTGAGTTACTTGTATTTTGCTGTTGTGAGCTTAGGAACTCAGTTGAGAGGATTTACTAGTGTTGCTAGAGTTAGGAAGAACTCGTAGGAACAGAGAAGTGTGAATCCATCTGTTGTAACTAAGGAACAAAACAATAATTATAAGTAAGTCATTCAAAATCCTCCAAGCGGAGGTAGAGGTTTACCCATACAACTAGTTGGTTGTAGTGGGGTTCCTCTATAAGTGAACTGCGTTCTTTGCTGCTTTTAATACTTGCGCTTAATTTACTTCTGCTGCCTTGGGAACAGCTTAACAGCCAGTTCCCAAGCTCTTTGCTAACGGTTTACGATCCAACAATTGGTATCAGAGCGGGTTTGCTCTAGATTTGTGTTAGCATCGCAGGTATCAAATGGCTCAGGAACTTACTCAGGTTGGGAACAACACTAGTAAGCCGCCGAGGCTTATTACAGGAAGATTTGAAAGCTGACAACGCGACATGAAGGATTGGATGCGTGGCCAGGACTACCAAGCCTGGTGTGTTATCGAGAGAGGGAACTTCGAAATTGATCCAGCCATAGTCAACGACCTCTCAAAGTGGGTACCCAACGAATACAAGTGCATGGAAGCCAACTACAAGGCCAAACAATACCTGAAGAGGTCCATGTGCATGCAAGACTGCGACAGGGTAGCAAATCTTGACACAACTAAGGAAATGTGGGAGGCCATCCAACAAATGCACGTTGGGAACTCAGATCTCCGAGAAGATGGGAGAGTCTGTCGATAGCTACCAGTCCCGATTTGAAGGACTTTGCACCAAAATGGAAGGCTTGGGGATCACCAAAGAAGAAATCACCCATAAGATTAAGGTCCAACAACTCTTTAACGGATTGACTGGAGAATGGGCAAACGAGAGAACAATGTTCAAGGAGAATCCGAAAAATAGAACACTCATGCTCCATCAAGTGTTTGGAAAGTTAGTGGGACACGAGAAGAGAAAGATCGATGATAAGGAACAGACTCGAGCTCATCGAGGGATCGCACTAAAGATTGAGAAGATGCTCAAATCAACTCAAGAACAACACGAAGACTCTGAAGAAGAAGAGGATGAGGAGCTAGTTCTCGTAACAAAGGCTCTTCGGAACTTCTACAAAGGGAAGCTCCAAAGGAACAGTGGGAACTGGGGAAAAGGACAGAGTTCCCAAAGAAAATCCACAGAGAAGGACCTCTCGGATGTCACATGTTACAAGTGCAACAAGAAAGGACACTTCGCTAAGGAATGCCCATAGGGAACTGACGGCCGGAAGCAAGGAAAAAAGGCCAAAATCGCCACCTGGAGTGATGATGAGGACAAAGATCCCGAGTCATGGGCACTTCCAGATATGTGTGGAATGGCCATAGGAGAAACCACTGGAGAACAACCCAGTGAGGTAACCACTGAAACTGTTCTTGCTTCTTTGAATAACTATGAAAAACCTGAGCTGTTGAAAATTCTTTCAAGTCTTGTCAAAGATAATATAAAACTGCAAAACAAGTTGGAAAAACAGGAATACATAAATGCTCAATTAGTTGGTCTTGAATCCTGTCCCAACTGCATATCCCTTCTCGAAAAACTCAAGACCCATGTGTCTCACATCGTAGATCTAGAAAATGAAATCAAAACTCTAGAGAAAGATGAGAGCACCCTCTTACAAAACCTGAGTAAGACTCCCGAACATCTTGAAGCTTCTAGTTCCCAAATCAAGTTTGTCCCAGCCAAACACGGCATAGGATACTGACTGGCTGAAAGTCGTCGTGCCAAATCAAAAATAAATCCCTAGTTACACAACTAGTATAGTCGGTAAGTCGGGGTCGAACCCAAGAGACACTTGTATCCTAAGTTTTATTATTATCAACTCAAATAAGTAACAAAGGGGGGATTTTGTGAATTAAAACTAAAACTAAGAATTGAAACAAACAAAGCAAGAAATCAAACAGGGCAAAAGTTGGATTTTTATCAATTAGGAAAAAGCAATCCTATTCAAGTATCCACTTTTCTTCCTCAAGTTATTGATCCTAGATTCAAACAAGTTATTCATTTTAGTTATTCCTATCCTGATCAGAATTATAACATGGCAACGAGACATGCAAACTTAATATCCATGTTACTCATGAAACGATCATAAATAATATGAATACTAGCAATAAGAACAAGGATAAACAGGATACATGCAATTGAATTCCAACGAGTCAAACAATTAACATGCATTCAAATCTCTTTCTCAATTGTTTTAGTCCAACGAGTCCTAAACCAATTGAGTTGCTACAAAGATTAGGCTTTGCTACGAGAAAACCTAGATCTAGAAATAGATAATATCAATTCCAACAAGGTGATCAATCAAGTAGAAATCAATACAATCAATATAAATTATGCCCAAGAGAATTGAAATAACCTGTAGAAATAAACCTGAATAGATGAATCTCACAACAACTTGAGTCTGAAAAGCTTCAACTTAAATAGAATCTAGAAAGTTTAGTTCTCCATAAGAGAGAAAAACACAAAGTCTCAAAATTAGGTCTAAGAGAAGAGAGATCCAAAACAAAGGATGAAAGTAGGTTTTTTTAAGTAGCCAACTAAAAACACAAAAGGAAAGATATAATTCAAAAAAAGTAAAGATAAGCTCGAAAGATCTTCGTGCGCGAGCAGCTCAGATGGGCCGCGATCGCCCTTTTCGATGGCCGCGATCGCGGCCTGTCTCTGACAACATTCTGACGGTACTTTCGGATGCTGTTTTGACTCACTTAGAGTTGGAATTTGAACTTGCAATAAAAACATGAATTGTAGCTCTTCGATTTAGCTTTCCAATGATACCAAATTCAGCTTCATCCGATCATCGTAGCTCCCGAACCAAGCGTCACAAGAAACTGGTGTCGAAACAACAACTCCAATGGATGGTCCGGATTTAAGCAGTCTTTTCCACAACCTCTTGGGCATTAATGATCATTAGAAATGGCTTGAATATACTTGGAAAAGACACTTGAATATCTCCAATCTTGTATCCTTCAACTTAACCAATCCTTGTTCTTCAAAACATCCTAAAAACACGAAAACATAAGAGTAGACACCGAAATGCAAAAACTACAAAAACTAAGCAAAACACATGCAACTACCTAAGATTTAAACATAAATATGCCCTAAAACCAATGCATAAATGCATGCTATCAAATTCCCCCATGCTTAAACCTTGCTTGTCCTCAAGCAAGAAATAGATTCATCACCCCACAAACAAGCAATTCATGCATCCACTTAGATAAATGCTTAAGCAAGAATAACAAGAGACATGATTCAACAATTGACATCATAGCATATATTTTGACATCCAACAAGATCAAGTAAACACATCCATTCTAAACCTCACTAGGAACATGTGTTTTCACTCTCCCTCATGTGTTTAAGGGTATATATGTGTTTCACTCAAACTCAACTTTGAAAGCCTAGCTACCATAAGCTTGCATCAGTGTTCTAATTCTCCACCGCTAGAGACTATGCATACAACAAAAATCATGAGGTATTTTGAGGGTTGTAATGGGGCCAAGGTAATAAGAATTTGGTAGGGAATCATTTGGTCTTTTGGTGCTAAATCCGGGAATCAAGACTCAACTCAATTCTAAATCAACACCAAACTTCAATTCTTCCCAACTCCTACTCTCTTAACTCCATTTGATCTTCTCTCTTTTTTTCTTCACTTTTATTCTTTTTTTTTTCTTCTTCTTGTTTCAACTCTAATATAATTTTTCTTTTCAACCAATTGAAGACTTCAACTTTAAAGCTCGTTATTTTTTTCTATTCACCCTCTTTTTCAAATTTAATATTCATCCACCAATTGCTCTTTCAACTCCCCCATACTTGGCTCACAACCACAAAATAAATCAAGTAAAAATCTAATTCCCGGATGGGTCAAGCTTATATAAGGCTCTGGATTCATTTTGTGGAGCTTCCAAAAATAAGGGTATTAAGGCTTAGAAAGGGGCTTCAAAAGAAGGAATATATGTAAGGGTGGATATGGGAATAATAGGCTAATAAGATAATGCCTCAATCATTTTAATGTCATATGCAAAAGTCATTAATGCAGCCTTGAAAAAGATATTTAAATGCAAGTTCTAGAGGAAGCAATCAAAGTGAGCACACACAATGAAAAAGAGCACTCATAGATGCATAGTCCTAGAAAGGCCAAAAATAATAATCTCACAAGGTAAAATTTGCCTAGAACTTCCATGTAACTTAGATCTCAAGGATATACATGCTCAATCAAATTATCAAACATGCTCTTAAAGAAATAAACATTATCAAGTTTCAAGCAATCCAAGCAAGTTAAGGGGCAAAAATCATCATCAAATATATTAGAGGACAAGTGGTTTCTTTGCTTAGGGAAATATGACAAACCTAAAATGCATGATTTTTTTTTTGTATTTTTTAAAAAAAATTTCTGATTTTTTTTGTTTTTTTATGCAATTATGAATGCAAAAAGTTAAACATGCTTTGCAAGAATTTAAACTATATGCAATGCAAAACTAAACTAACATGTAAATGTTCCCCTCCCCCATGCTTAAACAATACATTGTCCCCAATGTATAAAATAAAAGAGAAAGGAAGAGAAAACACTTACAAAGTCATCTACTCTTTTGAATATGGAGGAGGTTCAAAGTGGCAACAGTCTGGTGGTAAGGACACAAGATAGATAGAGAGCAATGAATTTACAAGATTAGACATTGTCAATGTCCTTAACAACCTGTCAAAAGCCTTAGAACACATCTCACAAAAACATAAGTAGCACAATGATAAATTGAAATTGAATAATATCCCATTTAAAAACCGTTTCAACTTATCAAACTTGTGAGACCAATTTTTATGAGATGGCATATGCTCAAACAAATTCAACACAAGTGGTGATGTCAGAAAATACTTACAGTATGGGTCAAATTACTCATCAACATTACCACTCTTACCAAAGATGAACTCCATGTAATCTCTTGCATCAATCTTAGGCTCACTTGGTTCTATAGGCTTCATAGTGCCCTTGAGTACCTCAGGATATATAAGCATTGACTTTTGAGAGTCAAGAAGAGGAAAATCGAAATGCATATAATCATCATCAGCTTCTAGGGTAGATCCATGATCACGGATGTCCAATAGCGGTTGCGGTTCTTCACCAGAATTCATATCATCTTTGATCTCCTCCTTCTCGCTCCTCAATGTAATGGCACTCACATTCTCCATCGGGTCTATGGGTTGTGAAGGCAAATTCTCAGAGTCTCTTGCTTCTAGTCTATTCACAATAGTGACCATTTGACTAATTTGAGTCTCCATATTCTTGAGACTAGCCAGTGTGTTTTGTCCCAACTGGTCCACTGTATTGGCAAGCTTTGGAAACATCTCCTCGGCATTGAAAGAGGAGTTCTCAACTGGATGGAGCATAGGTGGATGTTGTTCAACCTGCTCACATTGATAGCTCATGTAGCAAAAGAAATCCCAACACTCTTCTGGTACCATACACCATAGCCTATAATTGCTCATGTACTCAGCCAACTGTAGAGTCTCAAAATTCATCCCATCTAGGATGCACTGACATAATTCCCTCTCACATGGGTGATAGCCCCAAGTACCAAGTGTATGAAAATATTGTTGCACTCTAGAGAAGTATACATGAAATTGCTCATCCTGTAGTTGCCTACATTCAAACATAGACATTGATTAGTAGCACAAGTGTGGACCGTAAGATAGGTCCACACAAGAGTTGATAAAAATAAAAACCTAGAATCAAACAAAGTGTCCCCGACAACGGCGCCAAAATTTGACTGGCTGAAAGTCGTCGTGCCAAATCAAAAATAAATCCCTAGTTACACAACTAGTATAGTCGGTAAGTCGGGGTCGAACCCAAGAGACACTTGTATCCTAAGTTTTATTATTATCAACTCAAATAAGTAACAAAGGGGGGATTTGTGAATTAAAACTAAAACTAAGAATTGAAACAAACAAAGCAAGAAATCAAATAGGGCAAAAGTTGGATTTTTATCAATTAGGAAAAAGCAATCCTATTCAAGTATCCACTTTTCTTCCTCAAGTTATTGATCCTAGATTCAAACAAGTTATTCATTTTAGTTATTCCTATCCTGATCAAAATTATAACATGGCAACGAGACATGCAAACTTAATATCCAAGTTACTCATGAAACGATCATAAATAATATGAATACTAGCAATAAGAACAAGGATAAACAGGATACATGCAATTGAATTCCAACGAGTCAAACAATTAACATGCATTCAAATCTCTTTCTCAATTGTTTTAGTCCAACGAGTCCTAAACCAATTGAGTTGCTACAAAGATTAGGCTTTGCTACGAGAAAACCTAGATCTAGCAATAGATAATATCAATTCCAACAAGGTGATCAATCAAGTAGAAATCAATACAATCAATATAAATTATGCCCAAGAGAATTGAAATAACCTGTAGAAATAAACCTGAATAGATGAATCTCACAACAACTTGAGTTTGAAAAGCTTCAACTTAAATAGAATCTAGAAAGTTTAGTTCTCCATAAGAGAGAAAAACACAAAGTCTCAAAATTAGGTCTAAGAGAAGAGAGATCCAAAACAAAGGATGAAAGTAGGTTTTTTTAAGTAGCCAACTAAAAACACAAAAGGAAAGATATAATTAAAAATAAGTAAAGATAAGCTCGAAAGATCCTCGTGCGCGAGCAGATCAGATGGGCCGCGATCGCCCTTTTTGATGGCCGCGATCGCGTCCTAGACTAATTTGACTAGGCGAGTCGGTGTAAAGCCGCGATCGCCGATTTCGATGGCCGCGATCGCGGCCTGTCTCTGACAGCATTCTGACGGTACTTTCGGATGCTGTTTTGACTCACTTAGAGTTGGAATTTGAACTCGCAGTAAAAACATGAATTGTAGATCTTCGATTTAGCTTTCCAATGATACCAAATTCAGCTTCATCCGATCACCGTAGCTCCCGAACCAAGCGTCACAAGAAATTGGTGTCGAAACAACAACTTCAATGGATGGTCCGGATTTAAGCAGTCTTTTCCACAACCTCTTGGGCATTAATGATCATTAGAAATGGCTTGAATATACTTGGAAAAGACACTTGAATATCTCCAATCTTGTATCCTTCAACTTAACCAATCCTTGTTCTTCAAAACATCCTAAAAACACGAAAACACAAGAGTAGACACCGAAATGCAAAAACTACAAAAACTAAGCAAAACACATGCAACTACCTAAGATTTAAACATAAATATGCCCTAAAAGCAATGCATAAATGCATGCTATCAGATACAAAACTGAGAGCTCAAAGAACGGGAAGTCACCCCTGAGTGAACATGAAATCCATGAGGGTAGGGCCTTAGAACTCCAATGTGAGAAACAGAAAAATGCTCATCTTGAGGAGAAAATCAAGGTCCTAGAAAGTGGGAAAGGTGGTGAGAAAGATTATTACACTGGGAACACTGGACATAGACTTTATGTCCAAATTGCTAAGGGAAATGGATCACGGGTGTACAACAAGGAAACCATGGATAGGAACAGAATCCAGAGACCACACCCAAAATACTACCTGGGAGAATACTATAAGACGTGCTGGAACTGTGGTGCTCATGGGCACACAAGGAAGCATGTCCCAAGAAAAGAGCCCAAACCCTTAGAAACCGTGAGTTCCTAAACAAACAAAAACATCATGCTAATCACCAACGGAACTCCAACTCTCAAATCACTCATGATATCAACATCGCTGACTATGTTTTAAATGAGAATATTTTCCCTTGCAAGGGACCTGGCAAGAGTCATCTTGCCTGGGTCTCAAAACACTAACTTTACCTTGTAGGTGACAGTGAGAGGGAACAATGCATGGTTCATAGATAGTGGATGCTCGAACCATATGACCGGAAACAAAGATATCCTCATCTCACTCCACACTCATGCCGAAGGAGGCCACGTCTCATTTGGCAATAAAAACAAGGGAGAAGTAATTGGAAAGGGAGAAGTGTTGCTAAATAGATCAATCAAAATCAGCAATGTCAAGCTGGTGAAAGATCTGGGATACAACCTCTTAAGTGTTGCCCAGATGTGTGATCAAGGGAACAACGTTGTCACCTTCGAATCAGACGAATGCCTAGTCATCAACAAAAAGACCAACAAAGTGATTCTGAGAGGAAGAAGGCACAACAACGTCTATGTAGTAGATGCAGAATTTGAACCACCAATGAAGCTTTGTGATGCGTCCCTCGTTTGGGAGGCTTCGTATCGATCGTTGGCTTGAGTATTAGGTCTCCAATTACGCGGCAGAAGGCTTTGAATGGATTGAATTCGGATGAACAATGGAGAAAACCGAGAGCAATTGTGATTGATTTGAGAATATAGGGGGCGGCACAAGCACAAGGATAAAATAAGGAGCAAACCTCTACTTTATTAAACCCTAATGTGCGCTATAAAAAACATATGCCTACGCTCGCTTATATGAAGAAAACCCAAAGAAACCCTAATATGGTGGCAGCGCGCCTAGGGCAAGGGTGTAAGCTAAGGCCCAACGGCGCGGTCCAAAAGTGGTCGGCGCAAGGCCCATAATTATTCTTCTAAATGTATAAAACTAACAATAGTAATGTTCCATAATAGAAAGTATGCATAAAAGTACTAAAAACGGATATGTCGTCCGTGACCGTGCCGGGAGTGTCACGACAAGGCTGTCGCGAGGCTGGCGAGGTAGGGTCTCGGCGCTGGCGAGGTCATGGCACAGTCCCGGGCGCTAGCGCGGACGCTGGAGAGGCCGCTGGCGAGGGCGCTGGCGAGAGGGTCTCGTGAACCTCAAATAGCGATCCATGGCATGGTGCAAGGCTCGGGTCCGACGGTGGCAAGGGGTTGGAGGTTGTCCTCGTTGGCCCGAGTTGAGGTTCCTCGACGACGAGGACGCACAAGGATATGTGCGTCGGCACAGCGAGGGGCGCGCCGTGGCCTGCGGAAAGGCGCGTGATGTTCGCATTTTTGGTATAGTTTTTGATAGATTTTCTTTGTTTATTAGGATTAATTTTGTCTAGTTTAGGTTTCGTTTTAAGTGTTTTTAGTTAGTTTTGTATAAATCTGCGAAAAAAGTGGAATCTACGCTATTTTGTGTATTTTGCAGGTTTTAGCTAGGAAAGGAGCTAAATGGAGATAAATTTAGAGCATCACAGTGAAGGACGGGAAAGTGCAAGATTTAAGAAGTCGAAGCTCAAGAAAACGAGAGGAGGTGTTGAAGAAAACAAAATCCCAGGCTCGTTAACGAGGCTGTGAAGGTTCGTTAACGAGGCCACGAAGAAGAAGAATTCGGAGTATTATTTTATTATTCACCGATCCTGAGCGGGAATTTATTTCCGTATCGGTTGAGTATCTTTTTATAATCTTTATGGGTTAATAGAATATGTATTTTAGGGTTTAATATCTTTTTAGATTTTATTTCTATCTTTTAGAGATTGTTTCTATCTTTTTAGGAAAGTTTTTATCTTTTAGCTTTTTAGTTTTATAGGATTTTCTAGTATAAATACACTTCTATCTAGCATAGAAAGAGGGGGCGGGATTTTGGAGAAAGTTTTAGAGTTAGGTTTGGAGAAGGAAGGAAGGCCGAAGGAAAGGCTGCCGGATCGGAATTCGGTGACGAGGGGTCGGTGACGACGGTTTCCGAGGTTCGTTGATCGAGTTTGTGGTTCGGTGATTGTTTTGTTTTGGTTTTTCTTCTGATTCTCTGTAAGACGATATTTTTGTTATTAATTTAAGTTTGAGTTTTGTTTTCATGTTTGTTTTTATTGAAGTTTTTGGTTTCTTAATCATGGGTAGTGAGTAGTTATTTTTCTAGGGTCGGGGTTAAGCCCGACATAGTTGAGCATGTTTGATGAAGTAAGGTAGTGTTTTGAATGCCTTCTATTTTTATTGAGATTGTTTGTTGTGCTTAATACCGAAACGGGAGTTGAGGTGATTTGAGTTTTAACTTGATTGAAAGAGAAAGTTAGTAACTTGAAGGTTGATATTGTTTGAAAACGAAAGTTTCAAGCTTTAGATCCAAAACAAGCAATTGAGTGAGTTGGTTTATGGAAATAGATTAATTTACCTGTCAAGTCAATGAAAGTTGATGACTCTATCTATTTAAAGGCATGATCTTATCTACTTACGAATTCTTATGCTTGGCTATGTTGTGGTGTCCCTTATCCTAGATATTTGTTTTTATTGAATTATTTCTGATAAATCTTCGTTGTTGAATGCTTGCTTCGGTACCGAGTATTAATTAGAATTTTATGAGTTCGTTAATTGATGTTTTTATATTCGGTGGTTCGGTAACGATCCTGACAAGGTCGTTAACGAGGCATCTCGTGAGTGATTGTGTTTGATTTTGTTTGATTTTTATTAGATTGATAGACAAACAACCTTGCTTCCTGTGGAATGATCCTGACTCCACTGTACTCAGCGGGGTCTTGACTTACAAATTTATTTGTTGGCCGAGAAACCCTTTCAACAAATTGGCGCCATTGCCGGGGAAGCAACGAGTTGTTAGTTTATCTTCGGGATCGGGACTAGCCCGACCCCGTTTTTGTTTTTAATTTTTGTTTTCTTTGTTTGTTTTCTCAGTGTATGCCGGTAGGACGAAGAAGGCTTCAGTTTGATAGCTCCAGTTATTACTCAGAACCCGAACGTTCCCTGCACCGACGACTCCGAGAAAACCGAGCCATGGCCACAGCTGAAGAGATGGCTCGAGAGCTAGAGATCCTCCGGACCCAGATGGAGGCATTGAGAGCCGAGAAGGACGGCGCTAATGCAGACAAGGCTCGACTTCAAGAAGAGCTAAACGCCTATCCAAGGAATGCCAAGCAATACATGCATCCGGAACTGAGGGTGCCAGAATCTCCTATTGTGCTTCCTGCGATAGAGAAACCTTTTGAGATCAAGTCTCAATTTATATCCTTGATTAAACGGGCTCAGTTTGAAGGGAAACCTGCTGAGTGCCCTATGGAACATATTAGAAATTTTCTTGATTTATGTGACACCATAGCTGCTGAAGGTGTCTCACTAGAATATGTTCTGTTGAAAGCTTTTAGATGATCACTTACTGGAAAGGCCCTGAACTGGTTAGAAAGCCTACCTTCTAAGTCTATTAGGACTTGGAAAGCTTTGTATGATCAATTTCTTACAAAGTTTTTCCCTCCTGCTAAGACAACGGAGTTAAGGAAACGCATCACCTCTTATCACCAGTTGCCTAATGAGACATTTGTTGAAACATGGGAAAGATTTAAAGAGATGCTTAGACAATGCCCTACTCATGGGCAACCATTATATGTATTGCAAGAAATCTTTTTCCAGGGTATCAACGCAGAGACCAAGAACCGCATCAACACGCATACTGCGTGCGGTTTTATAGAGATGAACCCGACAGAGGCGTGGGAACTGTTGGACAAGCTGGCGAATTACGATGCTATGTACGGAACCCAGCAGGCTCCACAAACTCAAAAACGTCTCTATGTGCCCAATCGAGATGAAGTTGACCCCGATGTTAAAAATCAATTCTTACAAGATGAGGTCAACCGTTTGAGGAAACAGGTAAGTTTTCTGAAATCCTCTCAATCATGTCAAGAATGTGGTTCTTCTGCGCATAGTACTTCTGCTTGCACTAACATTGAGCAGGTTAGAACCGCTGAGACGATAGTTGAGATGAATTACATGAGAGGACCCTACAGGAACCAACCTAATTACAATGACAGGTCGAACAACTATCAATCATGGGGCAATCAGAATGCAAATCATAATTACACAGGGCCCCCGCAAGATAGACGACCTGCACCATATCGACCTCCAGGCCATCAGGAGACACCATCATGGGCTCAAGAGATTAAAGAGAGCATCAATGGATTGGATAAAAGATGGGGAGAGTTCGATATTTGGAAGAAGAGTGTTGATTCCCAACTAAGAGACCTTGCTGCACGTATTCCAAAACCACAAGGGCAACTCCCGGGTCGTACCGAAGAGAACCCTAGAGGCCAAATAGCAGCAGTACACCTTAGAAGCGGGAAGACACTACCGGAGAGAGTTCAAGTTGAAGAGAAGGAGGAACAAGATCTCGTCAGCCAGCTCGTTAACGAGCCAGCAAAAGCTAGTACCGAGCCTACAAGCCAGGATGACGAGGCTCCGAGGATTCCTGACGAGCCCAGCCCAGGTAAGTTTACTAAACCGAGTCCTCCTCTCAATCCCAGGCTCGTTAACGACCCCACTAGGGTCGGTAACGACCCGCCGAGGACACCAAACGACCCCAGTGTCGACCCGGTACTCTCACCTCTCGAGCCTAACTTGGTTCCGAGAATGGTGAAAACTCTTCCATTTCCAACTAAGAAATCTATGGACTCTACTAAGAGTAAGTTCAAGCGTTTCGTTAAAATTCTTCAGAGCATTAATATTTCCATCCCATTCGCTGAGGCCCTAAGCGAAATGCCGACTTACACAAAATTCTTGAAAGATATTCTTAGCAGGAAAAGATTTATTACAGAGCTGCAGGACGAGGTCAGATCCATAGCTCTTCCAGAAAAGCTTGGAGATCCTGGGAGGTTTGCAATCACAATCGGCATAGGCAACCACAAGTTCAAAGCTTTATGCGATCTTGGTTCCAGTGCTAGTCTTGTTCCACTCTCAATCTAGTCTAAAGCCAATATGGGACCACTGGAACCAGTAGACATGAATCTGTACATGGCAGATGGGTCAAGTGTCAAAGCAACAGGAGTAGTGGACGATTACCCTATTCAAGTCGGGAAATTCTTCATACCAAATGATTTTATTGTCCTTGATATGCCTGAAGACCCTCATGTCCCCATAATTCTCGGGCGACCATTCTTAGCCACAACAGGAGCAAGAGTTGATGTGCGTAAGGGACTCCTCACTTTTGATATAGGAGAGGAACGGGTGGAATTCAATTTAGATCAGAAAGCTAACGACCCAATTGGAGTGGCACAACTAGAGTTGACTCAACCCGAACCAGACACCACAGCCCCTACCGAGCCACATCTGCCGATCAATGATGCTCCCATTCACAAAGGACCTACTACAGAGGTTACAGAAAAGCCCAAACCACCTTGGCTTTCGGACTATACCATTAACCCAGGGATATCGAGCTTACTAATAGAAGAAGAGGGTCCCAATTTAGCAATTCAAGTGCACAGAGGCAGTAAAGCTACATGCACGGTATTTGAAGACCCTAACATGGCCAGACATGAACCACCATGAGACTAGCAAGAGAGCTCGTCGGGCTAACGACGTTAAACATAGCGCTTACGGGAGGCAACCCGCTTTTTAGAATAGGTTTATTTTATTTTATTTTATTTTATTTTATTTTTCTTTTAGATTATTTCCTAGCTTTATTTTATTTTTATTTTTTAGTTTAAATAGGATAGAAATAAGATTTTTTGAGCTAACAAGATTTCAGGAAAAAAGGGGTCGAAATGCACTCAAGGAGGTTACGGTGGCTCGTTAACGACCCACTCCGGGTCGTTAACGACCCAGTTCGGACGACCCGATTCGTCACAATACGGGGCAGGTAAGTAATTCTAACCTAGTTAACATTTTCTAACCCTAGCCGCCACCCCCTCTATCTTTACCCCTCCTATAAAAACCCTTCTACCCCTCCCAAAATTCTACCACAATCTCTCCCAACTTTCACTCTCAAACCCAAAACTCTCTCAATCCCTTTCCCTTTTCTCCTACCGAGTCGGAAATCCCACGCTAACGACCACCGGAGACGCCATCGTTACCGGAGTTCGAAGGCCCTTTCACAGTCGACGACGAGCTCGTTAACCTACCCCGATTCCGACCCTTGTCCTTATAATTCTCGGTTCTCCGGTATGATTTCTAAACCCTTGCTTGAATTTGCATGATTGAGTATCTATAGGGTTAAATTTCATATCTTGAATCATGATTTTTAGGGAGATCGATGAGCATGCCTAAATTCCGTTCTAAAATTCTTGATTGTGCTTAGTTGTTCATATTTTAGGAAAGACGATTCATGTTAGATTAGCTATTGTAACCCTTTAGTTAAGAAAGAATGAATTTTTCTTGTTCTAGATCTAAAAGTTCTAACTTTGCATGTCAAAATTTCGGGAAATTTTTAGCATGTTCGGGATGGGTAATTGAGTAAGTATGGGGTGCTTTTACCCAATGAGGGAATTGTGGAGAATAATATAAGATTGCATGCTTGATTTGTGCTGAATTAGAGGTAGATTCAATTTCGGACATTACTGGTTTCGCTCTCGGTGGCTCGTTAACGACCCACCCAGGCTCGTTAACGACCCTGCACTTCATCAATGCTTAATCCGAGGCCAGCTTCGTGAACAACCCAATTGGGTAGTTTATGAATAATTCCGAGGTTAATTTTGAGACCAAGTATGGGGTCTCGTACCTATTATTTTTGAATGGATCTTATCTTGGAAAATTGTCGATTATTTTGTAGGATCCATGGCTAGTTCAAGCAGACCCGCTACCCGAGCCCAGAAGAAGAGCAGGAACCACAAGTCTCCATCTCCACCACGGGTGGACGATGTGATTTTGAGCAGTCAAAGCCAAGTACGGCGCTACCGGGATTTCTTGGAGAAGGACCATTACACCTGATGGTTCTCGAAGTCTAGTGCCGTCTCTAAGGGCATCTACACGGACGTCAAGGACGCTTTTGCTATCCTTGGGGCCGCACACTTATTGAAGCAAGAGAGCTTGCCACATTATCCGGCCCTCACATCCAAGTTCTTGGCCACCTTGGAGACCAACTTCTCGTCGAAAATCTCGGCGGGATGCATTCGGTTCCGGCTCGGTAACGAGGACCGTGACTTCAGCATGGCGGAGTTCAATGCAATCTTGGAGCTCCCAAACCCGTCTAGAGACTATAGCTTGAAGAACTACCGAGTGACCCGCACTTGGAGCTACATCACCGGAGAGGTTCAATCCTCCACCGCGGCGCTATCCGGGGCAACCATAGTCAACCCCATCTTCCGGATCATCTTGAGAGTCCTCGCCGCACTATTCTGGCCGAAGAAGGAGTTGAACCGGTCTACAAGGACGGAGGTCGCTTGCTTCCGCACCATCCTCTTCGAGGAGCCCGACCCGTTGAATTTGGGGTACGAATGGCTCTACTACGTCGAGAAGTCCCACAAGTCCAAGGAGGTATGGTGTGGCAATTTGGTTAGCCTCTTGGCTAAGAATCTTGGAGTGGATCTCACGCGCTACACACCAGCCCACGCTCAACTCCTCAACAAGAACTATTGGTATAGCGCCGGGATTTTCGTGCAAGCCGAGGGAGGCTACAAAGTGAAGGTTCGAGATCAAGTCGTCATACCTTCCCTTGACATGTACGAGCTACTCTACGTACCAAATTGGTACGAAGCGTGGACAGGCAAGCCTTACCCATTGGAGCCAAAACCGGAAGATGAGCTCTCACTTAGGCCATGTCACACCCGGTTTGAGCGGGATGATGTGGATGAATATGAAGAAGAAGATGAAAAAGAGGATACCGAGGTCGTAGGAAATGACACCGAGGAAGCCGACACCGAGGGCGGCACTGAGGAGCTCAACTTTACAGAAGAAGACATGGAGACGGAGGAATTAGGAGGCAATATCTTCGTCAACGAGCCAACCAGGGTCCTTAAAGACCATTTCCAGCCACCGCCCAACACTGTTAACGAGGCAACCAGCTTCGTTAACGAGGTGCCGCAAGCTCCTGTCGACCCTCCACCAGCTCCTGTCGACCCCCATGCATATGGCTTAATGCCTTACACCCCGGTGATGTACCAAGATCATTTCCAGCCTCACTACCCACCACCTCCTCAGCCCGAGTACACAGGATCGAGCATACCACCACCATGGGCCGAGGATCTTTCTGCACGGATGCAGCAGCTTCACCTTCAGACCGATCACATTCATCGGAGGATGGATAGATGGGAAACCGTCTACTCCGCACACATGTCGATGGAGGACGAGCGGCAACGTCAGAGAGAGGCAGAGGATGCTGAGCGTTGGAGGACTATGTATGACTTCATGGGGCACTTTGAGCACCATTTTCCTCCACCGAACCGTTGATCAAGCTCAAGATGAAGTTTCCTTTCCTTGTTTCCACTTTTGTAAGTTTTATGTCTTTCTTTTTCTTTTTAATTTTTTTTGTTTTCTTTTCTATTTCTTTTCCCTATTCTTCTTATTTTTCTTACAGTGGGGACACTGTAATTTTAAGTATGGGGTGGGAGAAAGTAGAAAAATTATGTCCTAGGTGTTTTTATGTTTTATGTAGTTGTTACTTCTGTTAAATCGAAAAAACCAAAAAAATTGAAAAATTTGAAAAATCCAAAAAGAGTTTAGAATTGATAGATATCCCTTCTTAAAAGTTTTATGATAGCAATCATTAGCTTGACCATTTAATTCCTTGCAAATATGTCTTTGAAAGTATAGCCGGATTCTTAAAAATTGAAATTATTGTTTTTTTTAGAAGAGAATAGCATTAGATGAAATTGAGCACATACACTTTATAGCATAGATGATGCAATCCAACAAAATCTACCTTGTGAGTAATTTTTGGCCTTATAGGGAGAACATTTATAAATCCCTCTTCTTTTTTGTGTGATTTACTCTCCTTATGCATATTATCTCTTGGAATTGTGATGGTTATTTATTTCTTGAGACCCTTATAGGATTTTTAGTTCATTACTTGTGAAGATTATATGATAGAGAACGTTTTTTTATGAGCCCTATTATCCCCTATCTACCTTTATATTATTCCTTCTTTTGATAACCAATTCTGGCCTGACCACTTTTATTTTTAGCTCCACAAAAATTGTTCCCTAGCCGAGATAAGCTTGACCCTATCCGGGAATTAGGACTTAGATTGGAGAGGTGAAGTTTTGTGTTTTGTTGAAAAGAAAAGAGTTTTTATTTGCTTGAATTAAAGGGGATTTGGAAGGGTAGATTGGAAGTCTCTTGTTATTATATGTAAGAAAGGTCTCTTGATTAAAAAAAAAAGAGATGCACAAAAATTAAGTTTAAAGGGAAAAAATGTATACGGTGGATCGTTAACGACCCGGATGTGGGTTCGTTAACGAGTCAGCGGAAAAAAAAAGAGAAAGAAAGAAGAAAAGTTGAAGTGCATTTGTGTTTAAAGATAATATCAAGAGATTCTTTTATTTTTGATTATGAGACTTTCTAGGATGATAAATGGGTGAGTGAAAATAAGTGTGCATAATATGAGAGTGAGTTTGGTTATTTTATATGAGAGTTTTGATGATATGTGTGAGTTTTTTTTAGGAGTCTTTGATTCCCGGATATTATTAGCACCACATGACCAAAATATTTCCATGCCTTATTGTTATTACCAAGCCCCATTACAACCCGGCCGAATGGAAGCTTCTATGAAGTTTTTCATTGAGCCTAAGTTCTCTTGATGATTCTCTGCTTGTTTTGACAAATCTTGGGTGGAGAGTATTGGTGATATAAGTTCCAATTTCTATGAGTTTTTGTATAGAGGATGAGTTAAGAGATTGAAATTATAAGCCCAAACACATGAGAGTTGAGTGAAACACATTTTATCCCTTGAGAGGTTGGATTGTATTAATTTATGTCTATTTAAGTGCATATATGTGTGAGGATGTTAATAGTCTTTTGCTATAATTTTCTTATGTATAGATGTTGCTTTTTGAAGATGGCTATGTCTTGATAAGCATGATTTGTTTTGGTTTTGGTTAGTATCTTGATTATTGCTTGAGGACAAGCAAGTCTAAGTATGGGGTATTTTGATGTTCGCATTTTTGGTATAGTTTTTGATAGATTTTCTTTGTTTATTAGGATTAATTTTGTCTAGTTTAGGTTTCGTTTTAAGTGTTTTTAGTTAGTTTTGTATAAATCTGCGAAAAAAGTGGAATCTACGCTATTTTGTGTATTTTGCAGGTTTTAGCTAGGAAAGGAGCTAAATGGAGATAAATTTAGAGCATCACAGTGAAGGACGGGAAAGTGCAAGATTTAAGAAGTCGAAGCTATAGAAAACGAGAGGAGGTGTTGAAGAAAACAAAATCCCAGGCTCGTTAACGAGGCTGTGAAGGGTCGTTAACGAGGCCACGAAGAAGAAGAATTCGGAGTATTATTTTATTATTCACCGATCCTGAGCGGGAATTTATTTCCTTATCGGTTGAGTATCTTTTTAGAATCTTTATGGGTTAATAGAATATGTATTTTAGGGTTTAATATCTTTTTAGATTTTATTTCTATCTTTTAGAGATTGTTTCTATCTTTTTAGGAAAGTTTTTATCTTTTATCTTTTTAGTTTTTTAGGATTTTCTAGTATAAATACCCTTCTATCTAGCATAGAAAGGGGGGGGGGGGGCGGAATTTTGGAGAAAGTTTTAGAGTTAGGTTTGGAGAAGGAAGGAAGGCCGAAGGAAAGGCTGCCGGATCGGAAGTCGGTGACGAGGGGTCGGTGACGACGGTTTCCGAGGTTCGTTGATCGAGTTTGTGGTTCGGTGATTGTTTTGTTTTGGTTTTTCTTCTGATTCTCTGTAAGATGATATTTTTTTTATTAATTTAAGTTTGAGTTTTGTTTTCATGTTTGTTTTTATTGAAGTTTTTGGTTTCTTAATCATGAGTAGTGAGTAGTTATTTTTCTAGGGTCGGGGTTAAGCCCGGCATAGTTGAGCATGTTTGATGAAGTAAGGTAGTGTTTTGAATGCCTTTTATTTTTATTGAGATTGTTTGTTGTGATTAATACCGAAACGGGAGTTGAGGTGATTTGAGTTTTAACTTGATTGAAAGAGAAAGTTAGTAACTTGAAGGTTGATATTGTTTGAAAACGAAAGTTTCAAGCTTTAGATCCAAAACAAGCAATTGAGTGAGTTGGTTTATGAAAATAGATTAATTTACCTGTCAAGTCAATGAAAGTTGATGACTCTATCTATTTAAAGGCATGATCTTATCTACTTACGAATTCTTATGCTTGGCTATGTTGTGGTGTCCC
The DNA here is from genome assembly GCA_964016875.1 of Fallopia convolvulus. Lineage (NCBI taxonomy): Eukaryota > Viridiplantae > Streptophyta > Magnoliopsida > Caryophyllales > Polygonaceae > Fallopia > Fallopia convolvulus. The sequence goes on along the minus strand of OZ024730.1, from coordinate 40,151,279 downwards.
TTATCCTAGATATTTGTTTTTATTGAATTATTTCTGATAAATCTTCGTTGCTGAATGCTTGCTTCGGTACCGAGTATTAATTAGAATTTTATTAGTTCGTTAATTGATGTTTTTCGGTACAGAGTGCTTGCCTTCGAGGTCGAGCTTGTAGGCGTTGTCTCCGTTTCGCTCAAGGACCCGAAAAGGCCCATCTCCACGTTGGTGAAGCTTTGTCTTCCTTGAATCCAGAAACCTGTCCTTCCGAAGATGGAGCCGCATGAGGTCCTCGGGGTTGAAAACTATGCGTTTCCGACCCTTGTTGTGCTGAGCGTCGTATTGAGCGGCGCGGCGCTTCAATTGACTTCTAGTCCGCTCGTGCAGCTTGCGGATGGCTTCGGCACGGTTGGAGGCGTCGATGTGATCGCCGTTCTTCAAAGGCCGAGGGGTAAGATCCATCGGAGAGTGAGGGTTGAGGCCGTAGACAATCTCGAACGGCGTCATCCGAGTAGCCGAGTGTTTGGACCTGTTATAAGCAAACTCAACAAAGGGTATTAGATCCTCCCACCGGCGTGGGTTATTTTTGAGCACCGTCCGAAGAAGGGTGCCCAGGGTCCGATTGGTCACCTCAGTTTGACCATCGGTTTGGGGATGATAAGAAGTAGAAAAGAGCAATTGTGTGCCTAGCTTTCCTCAAAGAGTTCTCCAGAAATGGCTACAAAATTTCGTGTCTCGATCACTAACAATAGTGCGAGGCACGCCATGTAATTTCACGACATGCTCAACTCATTTGCGATTTCAGTCGCATTGTTGTTCCCTTTGCATGGCACGAAGTGAGCCATCTTGGAGAAGCGGTCCACAATCACGAAGATCGAATCTTTACCTCGCCTAGACAACCTTCTTTGAAAGGAAATTTGCACAACTCCCGGAATCAATTGTGACACTCAACGAGACGTTGTTGACCAAACATCGGGTGTGAAAAAGTTGCTCGTGTTGGTCCGTGCGTGGTGCCTCGCGGACGCTTAGGGCGCGCCGAGTAACTAGGCCAAGCTTGGCCACGCCGAGGGCATCCGATGGATCGCACTCGAGCTCGGCGGCATCGATCTCATGCGCCACAACTTCTTCGTCCTCTTCACTGTCATATGGCTCGCCTTGAGTGGTGAACAAAACCTTCTTATTGTTGGGACAGTTCCGTTGCATATGGCCACGTCCTCCGCACTTGTAGCAAGCCATGTCACGGGCTCGATCGGCGTTCGGCTCAGCGGTGCGCGGTGCGGCTGGGGCCTTGGCAGGTGAGGCCTCGGCCTTTGCTTTGGAACCTGTCGAAGGGCTAGGAAAAGAAGGAGCAAACCGATTAGTAGATAAACCGGATTGATTAGAGTTAGACACATACCTTGACTTGGACCATCCCGACTTGGTTCGCATCTCTTGTTTGTGGATTTGCATGGCGGTGTGAACCAAGTTGTTTATGTCCTTAATCGGAAGGATCTCCAACCTATCTTGAATGGACTGCCTCAAACCCGAAAGGAAACGTGTCTTCATAACGGAGGGGGACACACTCATGCCCGCCTTGAAGAACATGTCCTCGAGCTTTGCAAAGTATTCCTCCGGCGTCATTGTGCCTTGTTTGATGCGCATGATTTCAATGTGCATCTTGTCCTTGTAATTGGCCGGAATGTACCTCTTCTTCAAGATATAGACGAGTTGATGCCACTCACGAATTAGGGGCTTGCCTTTCCGAATCCTTTCGGACTCGAATTGGTTCCACCAAGTCCTAGCGGCACCAATGAAGTGAAGCGTCACAACCTCCACCTTCTCGTTGTCTTCGTAACCTAAATGTCGGAGCGTGTGCTCCGTGCCCTGTAACCACTCCAAAAACGCATCAGGATCATAAGAACCGGAAAAGTTTTCGAATTTTACCTTGACATCTCGGCGTTGTTGCCGTGGATCCCGTGCATCGCGGTGATCTCGATCGCGCCGAGGGCTGGCACGCCGAGGCGAGTGTGCGCGCCTGTCGCGCCGATGTCGAGGCTGTCCTCGCTGCGGATCGTCATTCCTGTCGTCCGGATCGTCTCCACCGTAAGGTGTCCGAGGACGTCGATCATCTCGATCCCTGTCGCGCCGTCCATGCGCGTCGTGCGTGCGACCCGAGCCATAGACTCGATCGTACTCGGTGCGATGCTTGGCAAGGCGCGGCGGTGGGATCCAATCCGAAGGCCGGTTGTCATGTTCTTCCGGATCCTGCACATTTGGATGCTCAAAAGAGGACTCGTTAGAATAATTCGAGAACTCATCATACTCATTTTCAAACTCCGAGAACGGACTACGAGCACTTTGATGTCCGAGGTCGTCCTCAACTCTATAGGCGTCGGCGTCATAATACTTGGCCCCGTGCTTCCGCTTTGGGGTTTCGTACACATACGCTGGCAACTTGTTCTTTTTCTTCCTTTTGGGATCCCCACTCGTATGTCAACGTCTATACTCCTCGGAGTTGTACTCCTCATCAGAATATACGTCATACACTTGTGTGTCCCGATTATCTCGCACCATTTGATAGCGATCTGCGGTCCGGGGACCACCATCGTGCCGATCATATTGGCGACTTTCTTTGATCGACTCCATGCGTTGCATGGTGCCGAATTGTGATGAAGGCTGGGCGTGCTTCTTCCCCTTTGCGTTGGCACGAGCAACGTCCTCCGCGGACACGCCGGGCACGCCGTGGATCTCCGAAGCTAGGCCATGCGGCAATGGCACGGTGTGCTTCGATTGGGTTTGGCTCGCTGCCAAGAGGCGTTCGAGCTCTTCTATGCGCGCCATGGCTTCGGGGTTCCAAGCCTCTCGATTCTGGTTAGGGTTTTGGCCCTCGGTGGGGTTGTTGTTGCCACCGTCTCCCGACTCCGAAATTGTACCTATGGTAACACCAGTCATCGAAGCAAGTAAGAAGTTCACAAGCAACTAAACAAGAGTTACAGTTTGCTTAAGTCAAGCCGACCCTTGTGTTCAAACCACACGTTGAAGGATTGGCAAGGCTAAAGGTCACTCAAACACGATCAATGAATTGGATCCGAAATTTACAATGCAAGCAAGCAAGACAAAGGCAAGTTCGAAACCAAAAACGCAAGGCAAGCGATGATATGAATGAAAGTTGCGAGATTTGTACGCAAAAGTGAGGGATCTTGCCTTATTTTGGCTTGTGATCTTCACGACAAGTGTTTTTTTTATGCAATCGACTACGTTACCTTATTTTGGCTTTTATAGTTGAAGAACAAGTTTTTTTTTAACAAGCAAGTCGGACTAGGTTTTCTCCTCTAGAACCGATTCAAGCAAAGATTTAATCAACACGCAATCAATCAAACTAAGCACAAGAGAAATTGGCAACACAAGTCCTAAGTGCATGCAACTAGCAAGACAAAGCAACAACTTCACCAAAATCAAAAGATCGAATGAGTTAGGGTACAGTTGATATTTTTTTTGAATGAATTACAAAGCAAAGAAAAAATTTTGGGACCCTAGATGGAGGATTTGCGAAGTGGAGGATGAATCTAGGGTTTGAATTGGCAGAAAGACGTGTGAGAATGAACTAGAAGGGTTGAACGAGACTTACTCAAACCTTGGCTTTGATGCCAGTTGATGCGTCCCTCGTTTGGGAGGCTTCGGATCGATCGTTGGCTTGAGTATTAGGTCTCCAATTACGTGGCGGAAGGCTTTGAATGGATCGAATTCGGATGAACAATGGAGAAAACCGAGAGCAATTGTGATTGATTTGAGAATATAGGGGGCGGCTCAAGCACAAGGATAAAATAAGGAGCAAACCTCTACTTTATTAAACCCTAATGTGCGCTATCAAAAACATATGCCTACAATGCCTTATATAGAGAGGCGGCTGAAGAAAACCCAAAGAAACCCAAATATGGTGGCGGCGCGCCTAGGGCAAGGGTGCAAGCTAAGGCCTAACGGCGCGGTCCAAAAGTGGTCGGCGCAAGGCCCATAAATATTCTTCTAAATGTATAAAACTAACAATAGTAATGTTCCATAATAGAAAGTATGCATAAAAGTACTAAAAACGGATATGTCGTCCGTGACCGTGCCGGGAGTGTCACGACAAGGCTGTCGCGAGGCTGGTGAGGTAGGGTCTCGGCGCTGGCGAGGTCATGGCACAATCCCGGGCGCTGGCGCGGACGCTGGAGAGGCCGCTGGCAAGGGCGCTGGCGAGAGGGTCTAGTGAACCTCAAATAGCGATCCATGGCACGGTGCAAGGCTCGGGTCCGATGGTGGCAAGGGGTTGGAGGTTGTCCCTGTTGGCCCGAGTTGAGGTTCCTCGACGCCGAGGACGCACAAGGTTGTGTGCGTCGGCGCGGCGAGGGGCGCGCCGTGGCCTGCGAAAAGGCGCGCCACGAGGGATCGTGTCGCGTCTTGGATTGCTCGAGTCCTGGCACAAGTGATGGGGCTATCCGAGCGAAGAGTGAATGCATCGTCCTCTTGGCTAGCATCCATGACGGGGGTCGCATCACTGTGTCTTGCGAGTTCCCATGATGATACGGAACTTTGGCACCAAAGACTGGGACATGCAGGTGTCAATCAAATCCTGAAGCTCTATCTACAGTATCTGGTCATCGGTCTTCCTTGAATCAATCTCGAAGGAGTCCAAATGTGTGAAGCATGCGTTCGAGGGAAACAGACTAGGAACTCCTTCAAACCCAAAGAGGTGGTGAGCACAACCAAGCCTTTAGAGCTAATTCACATGGATCTCTGTGGTCCCATGCGAACAACCAGCTATGGTGGAAAAAGGTACATGTACGTCTTAATTGATGATTTTTCTAGATTCACCTGGGTTATTTTCTTGAAGGCAAAACCACAAGCTTTTGAAGAGTTCGAGCCTTTAATCAAAAGAACAGAAGCAAGCATGGGGCTAAAGCTGAAAGCCATCAGATCTGACCATGGAACTGAGTTTCAAAACTCAGAGTTCCTTAACTTCTGTGACAAACATGGGATCTCTCACAACTTTTCAGCCCCTCGCATTCCTCAGCAAAACGGAGTGATCGAGAGAAAGAATAGGACCTTGGAGGACATGGCCAGAACCATGATGCTTGAAAGCGGAGTTCCTGAGTATTTCTGGGCTGAAGCCATCGCTACAGCTACATACATCTTGAACCGAGCCATGACAAGGCCTTTGATCAAGAAGACATCCTACGAGCTCATCAAGGGGAGAAAACCAAACATCTCCCACCTAAGGACCTTCGGATGCACATGCTTTGTCCACAACAATGGCAAAGACAACCTTGGAAAATTCGATCCTAGAAGCGATGAAGGGATCATCCTGGGATACTCATCACAAAGCAAGGCTTACAGGGTCTATAACAAGAGGACCAAGAAGATAGAAGAAAGCATCCATGTCGTCTTCAACGAGAAATCTATAAAGATGGGAACAGAGACCCAAGGAAAGGGAACTCTGTTCAAACTGGTCAGACAAGAAGACGATGATGATGACGATGATGAGCAAAGGAAGAGAGATGAAGACTATCCAAGTGCGAGTAACATTCCACAACCAGGGAACAACGAAGGAGATCCAACTCTCACTAATCCAATCTCCCTCGAGGTTCCCTCTTCAGAAGAACTACAAGACACTTCCAACTCTCTTGTTCCCCAAGACAATACGCTGCCAGAATCAAGTGTTCAGGGGGAACAAAGAGGGATTCTGCCAGAAATCTCTGAAGAAACACAAAATGAAGAAGGTGAAGACGAGTGTTCCCATGACAAAGAAGCATCTACTGAAGATGACACAAGTGCAAGGGAACCCACTCATACAAGAAACTTTCAACAAAGGAAGGACCATCCCACTGAGAACATCATCTCCCCTTATGATAAAGGTGCACAAACTCGTTCCTCTCTCAATAATTTTTGTGCTTTTAACGCGTTTGTTTCAATGGTGGAACCCAAAAATATCAAAGAAGCTTTGAAGGACCCAGATTGGATCCAAGCCATGCAAGAGGAGCTCCACCAATTCGAGAGGAACAAAGTTTGGAAGCTAGTTCCTAGGCCCAAGAACAAGAACATCATAGGAACTCGATGGGTCTTTAGAAACAAGCTCGATGATACTGGGGCTGTAGCAAGGAACAAGGCTATACTGGTGGCACAAGGCTACAAGCAAGAGGAAGGAATCGATTACGAAGAGACTTTCGCACCAGTCGCTAGGATCGAGGCCATCCGACTCTTAATTGCCTATGCTGCTCACAAGGGATTCAAACTTTATCAAATGGATGTGAAAACAGCCTTCCTCGACGGACATCTCAAGGAAGAAGTATATGTAGCCCAACCCCCAGGATTCAAAGATGAGAAGCTACCCAACCATGTCTATTTCCTGGAGAGGGCCCTCTACGGACTCAAACAAGCTCCCCGAGCTTGGTATGACAGGTTTGCTCAATTCCTCTTGTCCCATGGATACCTTCGCGGTTCCATAGACAAGACTTTGTTTTTAAAGAAAGAGTCTAAAGACATTTTGATTGTGCAAGTATATGTTGATGACATTGTTTTTGGAGAAACTAACGAAACTCTTGTAGAGAAATTTAAGGACTTCATGAGTAGTGAGTTTGAGATGAGTCTCATTGGGGAACTAACGTTCTTCTTGGGACTTCAAATATCTCAAACCAAGGAGGGAACAAAGATTCATCAACAGAAATACATCAAGGAAATGCTCGTAAAGTATGGGATGGAACATTCCAAGCCTATTGACACTCCCATCTCACCAAATTCAAGGCTCAATGCGGATGAAACAGGTATTAGTGAGGACCAAAGGAACTATCGAGGTATGATTGAGTCCCTTCTCTACTTAGCAGCTAGTAGACCTGATATCATGTTCTCCGTATGTCTTTGTGCTCGTTTTCAAGCTAACCCTATGGAATCACACCTGAAAGAGGTGAAGAGGATTTTCAGGTATCTCAAAGGGAACGATAACTTGTGCCTCTGGTATCCAAGGAACAGTTCCCTTGCGCTCATTGCATACACAGATGCGGATTTTGCAGGGCACCTGGTTGATAGAAAGAGCACATCAGGAATGGCCCAGTTCCTAGGGTCATGCTTAGTTTCATGGGGATCTAAAAAGCAAAACTCAGTGGCACTCTCCACAGCTGAAGCAGAATATGTGGCTGCCACATCTTGTTGTTCCCAAGTTCTATGGCTTAAGTCACAACTCCAGGATTACGGTATGTCTTTTGGCCCAGTTCCCATACTTTGTGATAATACTAGTGTCGTAAACATTTCCAAAAATCTTATGCATCATTCTAGGACTAAGCATATAGATATAAGGCATCACTTTCTACGTGACAATGTTGAAAGTGGGAACATCTTGATGGAACACTGTAGACCTGAAGAGCAAATTGCGGACATTCTCACCAAAGCTTTAGACAGAGGTCCCTACCAGCGTTTTCGAATGCTTCTAGGGATGATTACTCTAAACTAAACAAGTCCCTGTTTGTCTCTCCCTCAATGCCTGACTAGTTTTTCTAAGAATGCATGATAGGGAACTTGGATTTATTGCTTTCACTATGCCATGATTACTAGTCTAAAGATAAATGTGTACAAGGGAACTTTATTTCTTTCGGCCCTACATGATCAACCAGAGTTCCCTTTATCCCACCTTACAAGCCACTATGACGGTTGATCATATAACCTACCCTAAGCAAGGGACCAGACAAACGCTTCTCATGAGCCAAAATGTTTTCTCCTTTATCGAGTCGTAAATTGTCTGGTTCCCTTTGAGTTCCCTAGCCCCACAAAAGGATGAGTGTGAAGTTCCCTTAACCACTTTACTCTCCCTGACCTTGATAAGATCATGGGAATTGATACATACTAGCAAGGGAACACTGACACATCTACGAAGAAGAACCGTCACTTGGGAAGCGGACTTTTGTTTCAGAAGCTCTGAAGCGTTACGAGCCAAGTATTCAAATTTTGAAAGGACTTCCCTAGAGATCGTGACGCGTGTCAAGAGGCATGCTACAAAAGTTGTAACGGTGCCCCACGTTCATTGGGCAACGGTTATCGAGGTTTTCCCACTTCCCTTTCTACCCTTCGCCCCTCCTCTCCTTAAAACCCTCATTTTCTATTTTTGGGATCTTATTCCATCTTCCACCTCTGTCATTCTTCTTCTCCACATCCCTTTCACTCTCCTTTTCAAGAAACCTTCTAAACCTTCTCTCTTCCCAAAAATGGCTCCTCAACACACCTTCGCCCAGATCAAAGCTTGGGTGCTTGCAAACCCCAGAATTCTCTTCATCTCTCAATTGAAAGAGATTGAGAAAGACCATGACCCAGTCATGAAAGACGTCCTCATCGAAGGGCTCTAACATCAAGTATGTCCTTTCTTGCCACCCCCTCCTCCGGCCGACGAAACTTTGGCCTGGACTTCCTCTTCCGCCACCTCCTCTGAATCCCTTCCTCCTCCTTCAACCACCAACACCTCCTCCGGCATCGTCATTGTTGACAATTTCGGAGATGCTCGTCCCTCTATCAACGAGAAGCCCAGAAAATCCAAACACCACCATTCATCAAAAAAACGCCGTTCATTCAAAGACCCCTCAAAATCCAAACATTCCAAAAAATCCAAACACTCCAAAGATCCCTCACAATCCAAAAAACGCAAACACTCTGAGGTCTCTGAATACTCGGAGCCCAGAAAGAAATCCTTCTTCACAATTGATGATTACTTGAACTTCTCCAAGGACAGTTCATGTGTCGCCAAACCCCCCTTTATCTTTCATTCGGACTCTGGGACCTCCCAATCCCTGAGCCAACTCACCTCTTCTTCCCCCCCTCTTCCCATAAGTGAGGGACCTCCTAAACCCCTTCCCCCAAAACACAAGACTCCTCCACCACCTCCCTCTGTTCCCACAACAACGAGAACTCCACCTCCACCTCCACCTCACGAAACTCCTTCCCCTCCTTCCTCACCCAAAAACATTTCTGTTCCTCCAACTCCTGCCTCGGGGACCTCTACTTCCCAGGTTCCCATATCCACTCCTCTTCCCCCTTCTACACAACTCTCTACTCCTCTTTCTTATTCTATCCCCTCTTCCACCACATCCCCCACCACCACAAAACTCCTCACTCCCTCCCCATCCAAAACTGCCGTCGTCCTTCCTTTGGACGACGATGACCTTCCCCTCTCCTTCGTCATCAGGAAAATGACCAAGGACCCTCCTTCTCTCATCATGGGAACTGTAGAGGAGGAGGCCCAGCTCCAGGCTATAGAGAAAGAGCTAAAACAGGTCCCCACTGAAGCAACAACCGATCAAGGGACCAAGTCCCAAGAGAAAGCGGCTCTTGAAGAGCCCACGAAGAAAAGGGACCCAGCACCAGCTGCTGGTGCTGGGGCAAGTACCAGTCATCCTGAAGATGACGCAGAGGGCTCAAGCTCGAGTTCCTCCGAGGTAGAAGGGACCACAAATGATGAGGTCGAAGAAGAAGAAGAGGCTCTAGCTGCTAAGGATAAAGAACAGATCCCAACACCTGGACACCAAATGGTGGTGTCCACGAGTTCCCATCCTCCAAGGGAACGAGTGCTAATGATTGAAGCGGATGCACCCCCTCAGCAGAAAGGACCTCGCACGGTCTCTAGGGGAACACTTCTAAGAGCACCACCAAGAAGGGGAAGGGAACTTCATCAACAAGGTACTCTGTGGATGAACGCCGGAAGCTCCTCCCTCCTCTTATAATTTCTGAAGAAGTGCTCAATAACAACGGCCTAGGGGAACTATGGGACATAATCAAGGCTTAGGGCTGGGAGAACCTTTGCAAGGAAACTATGAGTGTAGATCCCTCCCAAGTGCGTCAATTCTACAACAACTTCATCATAAACAATGACGACACTCAGGGGACTCTCTCCCACGAAGGCGACGAGTTTATATTTACTATGTCTACAATCCGCCTTCAGCTCCAAGTCCCAGTTCAAGGACTCAATGAGTTGCCCACCAAGCTCTGGGGCGACTTCAACAGCGCCGAGGTGTACAAAACCATTTTTGAGGGCCGAGTTCCCACTAAGGTGCCTTCGACTCATCATCTGTCCCTCGTCGCCAAGCTTGCTCATCAATTCATCATCAATGTGGTGATCCCTCACCAAGAGAAGCGTCTGGTCGTCAACATCCCTGATGCCATCCTCCTCTATCACTTCCTCCTCAAGAAGACCATCAACCTTCCCAGAATCATACTTGGGCATATGGAGAAGTGTATGGCTTCCAAGTCCTATTCCCTTCCCTACTCTGGGCTGATCAAGAAGCTGCTGCAAAAAGAGGGTCTCTACGACACCTCTAAAGAAGAAATTGTGCTAGGAAGGGAACTGGATATTTCAGTGGTCCAGAAGATGAGGCACTCTGAGCCTGTAGAGGAAACGGCTCAACTGGAGTCTGGTGAAGAAGGGAACTCTCAAGTGTTGCTTCGCATTGCCAACACCCTCGACCAGATTGCCAGGGACCAAGTAATGTTGGCCAGGGGACAAGAAAACTTACACAAGTCCTGACGCGCCTCTGTGATGCACTGTTCCCCGCATCCCCATGATCTCTCCTTTCTTTTTCCCTCAATCCAAATCCATCCACAAAAATGTACTTGTGTTCCCTTGTACATATAATCTTAAGTAATGAATTGGCTTTTAGTTTGATTGCATGTTCCTTTCTTCCTTATTATTGCTTTGCTTGTTTTCGATGATGTCAAAATGGGGAAAGACAAAAAATGTGAGATGAGTTAAAAGTTTAAGTTATCATAGAACATGCATAAGCTAAGAGGGAACAATTGCATAAAAATCTAAGATCGATCTAAGTGTCTCACCAGAAGTGGCTCCCCAATCTAAGTGTTTCACTAGAAGTGACTCCCCAAAATCATACTTAGGAACTCATTAGCATATCATTCATTGAAATACTTGCATATTTTGTGATGGGTTTGTCATCATCAAAAAGGGGCAAATGGTTGGGACGTTGTTGGGACCTCTGGTTCTAAACAACGGATCAACGATGCCATTCTCCAAGTTTTGATAATGACAAACACCATGAGGAACTAATGTGGTTTGTTCAAGTATTTCTAAGGTACGCAGGTACAGCCAAGAACTCCCATGAATGACCAAAAGCCACAGAAAGCTCACAATGCAGAGTTTCCATCAAGGGAACTCTGAAGAGGAAAGTTCCCATGCAGTGGGAACTCCTAGGAATGATCAAGAGAATACAAGCTTACAACGATGAAGAGTTTCCATCAAGGGAACTCTGAAGAAGACAGTTCCCATGACATGGGAACTCACATGTGAAGACAACGACCGTTCAGCGCAGATCGCGGGATTCTGTCTTGGACAGCCCGAAGGAAAAGTTTGAGGATCAGACTGTCACACTTGATCCAACGGTCCGATTGATTCAAGAAGTTGACCTAGTTCAAACCAAAGTCACATGTGAAGAAAGTACAACTTGGGCATCAAGCAAAGGACATTTTGGACACAATTGAAAGATGCGATTGCCCAAGCTCACCTGGACTATAAAGCCAAATGAATAGTACTCGGATTGAGTACTTCTCCCAGAACTCACAAACACCCACATTAGAGAAAAGAAAGAAAAAGAAGAGAAGTCCCCGCCGGCGAGTGTGTGATCTCGACGACGGTGAAGCCAAAGTTCCCAGGGGCAAGGGAACTGAGAAGTCGGTGTAAGGTTTGAGTTACTTGTATTTTGCTGTTGTGACCTTAGGAACTCAGTTGAGAGGATTTACTAGTGTTGCTAGAGTTAGGAAGAACTCGTAGGAACAGAGAAGTGTGAATCCGGCTGTTGTAACTAAGGAACAAAGCAATCAATATAAGTAAGTCATTCAAAATCCTCCAAGCGGAGGTAGAGGTTTACCCATACAACTAGTTGGTTGTAGTGGGGTTCCTCTATAAGGGAACTGCGTTCTTTGCTGCTTTTAATACTTGCGCTTAATTTACTTCCGCTGCCTTGGGAACAGCTTAACAGCCAGTTCCCAAGCTCTTTGCTAACGGTTTACGATCCAACAATCATGTATAGGTAGGGAAAGGAATATAATAGGCTTATAAAAATGTTTTCGAAATCATTTGATTCAATCAAGTAATGAGCATATCTTCATTGGTCTCAAATTTTAAAATAACCATGCCATTGTCAATTGGTATATTTGCACTTGGAAGAGTATTTCACACATGAAAGAGAAAGGAGTAAAAATGTACATCCTTTATAGGCCAATGATATCTCACTTAGGTTCGCATTTTGTTAGATTGCTTTTACTTAGAAATATGCATGCTCAATTTCCATTATAAGCTCAAAAATTCAAAAAGCAAGATCATGGTTTAGGTGATTCTTAAAGCATGTCACTGGTTTTACATGATAATGCAAGCAATTTCCATCCTAGAACATCTAAGGAATAGGGCATTTATCCATCGAAAATCCAAAAGAAAAAGACTCAAAACAAGACTAAACACAACTAAACACACATCAACACAAAAACACAAAACAACACATGACTCAAACATGTAATCTCCCAAACCACCCCATACATAAACATCAATGTCCCCATTGATTAAGAAAGTAAAGAGAAAGGAAAGAGATACTAACTTGGACACAATTTGAAGCGTTGACAAAGGAGGAGAATCATTCTTGAGGAGGTTGAGGAGGTGGTGGAGCATGGTAAAGGTATTGCCCCAACCAATGGTTGAAATCCTCTTGAGCATTCCATCTTGCAAAATCCTCTTTATGGTCTTCATAATACTCAATGTGGAAGTCTTGGAGCTCTTATTGGTGGTTGACAAATTAGTTGTGGTGGTGGTTGAGTGCCCCAATAGATGGTGTTGGTGACGCATAAGGGCATCCATTTTTGCCGAAAGAAGAGAGATATCAGAATTCCCCCCCCCCGAACTTGAACCGGTATGGTATGTGCCTTGTCCTTGAAAATGTGAGCCACCGGACCCATCAAAGCCATACAAATGAGAATAGTAAGGGACAATGTTAGACTGAGGTCCCATTGTGTAGTCCATCGGTTCGACACCGGGGTGGTTGTTGTAATTGTTATCCACTGGTGGGTTGACACCGACCCCATGATGGTCGTAGCCGACCACTGGTGGGTCGACACCGACCTGTTGTTGGTCGTCACCGACCTCCCCAGCTGGCTCCTTGGTGATTCCCATTCAAATTCTGCCTCTCTTGGCGGTGGGTTGGGTATGGCTTTTCGGAATCTGCTGGGATGTCGTCTAATCCTCCCATCTTCCCGGACATTGGCTCGCAAAGGGTAAGGAGCGGGGGCCCAAACGTCATACCAATTAAGGAGATAGAAAAGCTCAAGATTCTCCTCGGTAAGCACCACATCATGAGTCTCATTCTTGGTAATATAGAACTTGTTGATGAAACCGGTAGAAGACTGAGCAATCACCTTAGTATTCAAGAAGTACTTGACGTCCATAGCAAAGACCGGCCTTGAAGAGTAAGCGGAAAGGTTGACCTTTAAGGCCTTGGCAAGGATAGCCACAAGCCACCCAAAGTAGGTAGTAGTGTGAGTCTTTTGGGTTTGGTGGTTGATGACGGCCGTAGCAAACTCAAATCCCAAGTTCATGTGAATGGTTGGCTCGAAGAGAATGGTGGATAAGCATGCAATTTCTTGCTTGTGTGGGCGTGAGAGCTCATATCTTGGCCAAATGGTGGAGCCAAAGATTCGAAGGATAACCCGGAAAACGGGGCTAGCAATGAATTTGCCGGGAAGGTGGTTGGTGGGATACTCCTCTTTGCCGATGAGATATTGCCAAAATTCCTTGGCGAGGAAGTCCGTTTGTTTATATGATCCGGGTGGTGCACGGAAACCCAAGAGCTTGTTGAATTTTTTTATGTTCATATCGTGCTCTTGATTATCAAGTTGGAAAGTGACCTTGGAGTGGTTCAAATCTTCTTCATTCCGGTACAAGCGGAAATTAGACATGAATTCACTTGTGAGCGCCACATAATGCTCCTCGATAGGATGTAGAATAAGGTGTTGAGCTCCAATCCAAGAGAAGGCCTCGAGCACCTCTCTATGAACCCCAATCTTGTCGGCCCCGACTCGTTGATAAGCTCTTACACTCACATCGGCCTTCCACATCTCAAGAAACCGGGCTTTTTGATCTTCAGAGTAAAACACCACCGTATCCACTTTTTGCTTGTTCTTCTTTTGCTTTTTGGCTTGGTGACTAGAGGAGGAAGCCATTGTCTTACAAAACATTCAAGTTTTCCAAGATAATCTCCATAGTTTTAAAGAAAAATGCCAAGACAAAGGACACACATGTCACCGCTAAAGAAGTACCCCATACTTAGTCAAAGAAACATGCTCAATTTTAGAAAGGATCTCAACCTAGCATGCGTAATCATGAAAAGTAGATAAGTAGAGGGAAACATCATGCTAAAAGTATCCAAGTCATGGTAAAAGTAGCTCCATCATCATCCATGAAATTAGGGATACCCGTCAATCGGGGTCGGTATCGACCCTTGGAGGCTTGGTGCCGAGCGAATTCAAAAATAAGGTGTTGGTGGGTCGTCACCGACCCATGGGGGGTCGGCACCGACCATTCCGGGAAAGAAGAAGCCCTCAATTTCGGCCCTTGTTCATGGAATGTGTACCAAAAAATCCTTAAAAAAATCTAATACCCTCACAATCAACCAAACAACCAAATATGCATCAAGATTTCCACATACAACCTCCAATTAATCATGGTATTATATACATCTAACCACTTAAGCATGCAAACAACCCAAACTTCCATATTCAAACTCAAGAACACCCAAAACCTAGGTTTTCAACTAATCCCTCAAACATAAATCAAATAAACTTGAATATAAGATCAAAGGAGTAGAAAAACATACCAAAGATGAGCAAAAATAGAGGAATGAAAGTAGAAGTGGGTCGTAGACGAGAACTAAAGCGTTTCCAAAAATTGAAAAATTGTGGTAGGGGGTGAAATTTTTGGTTTTTGTTGAATGATTCGAAGGGTTTATGTAGCACAAGGAAGAATATTGGTAGATTTGGGACGGGGATGGAGGATTTGAAAGGTTTGAGAGGCAAAGAGAGTGGGAGAGGGCTATGGAGTTTTTAGGAAGGGAGAGTGAGGTCGGCGTGGGGGAGAAAGAGAGGGGAGGGGGTAGGGTTTAAAAGAGGTAAAAGTTGAGGGACTTACCTGCAATTTCCAATTTTTTGAAAATTTTTACCATATTTGCTTGGAAGGGGTCGGTGACGACCCATAATAGGTCGGTTACGACCATTGCTTCCTCTCTTTTGCGTGGGCATTTCGGCCCTCCTCGTCCTCTTCCACCGTTCTCGTATTCCTACAAAACTTTAGTGGAGAACCAAGACAAGAAAACTAGATATTCTATACTAAGAAAAACAGACGCAACTAAACTAAAAAGAAAAATCAAAAACAAAAACAAAGCGGGTTGCCTCCCAAAAGCGCTTAATTTTACGTCTTTAGCTAGACGAGAAGTACCTCAACTTAGTCCGAGGATGTGAGAGCCCATGTGGCTCGGATTTCCTCCTCGGGTTCGGCCCTTGCATAGTATTTCGTCAATCGATGTCCATTGACCTTAAAAATCCCTCCATTTTCATCTAAGAGTTCGACCGCTCCATGTGGGTAGATGTGATGAACCACGAATGGTCCGCTCCAGCGAGATCGTAATTTTCCGGGAAAAAGTCGAAGTCTTGAGTTGAAAAGGAGTACTTGATCACCATTGTTGAAGGTCTTTGGGATGAGCTTCTTATCATGACACTTCTTGGTTCTTTCTTTGTAAATTTTAGCATTTTCATACGCCCTGAGCCTTAACTCTTCCAATTCTTGCAAGTCCATAAATCTTTTTGCTCCGACCGCGTCAAGATCCATGTTGAGCTCCTTGAGAGCCCATAGAGCTTTGTGTTCGAGCTCGACGGGCAAATGGCATGACTTGCCATACACAAGATTGTAAGGAGTAGTGCGGAGTGGTGTTTTGCAGGCGGTGCGATATGCCCAAAGTGCATCATCTAACTTGGAAGCCCAATCCTTCCTTGAGCGGGAAACCGTCTTCTCCAAGATGTTTTTAATTTGCCGGTTGGAGATATCCACTTGACCACTAGTTTGGGGATGGTAGGGGGTTGCCACCCTGTGAAGGACCCCATACTTAGTCAAAAGTGCCTCAAAACTCCGCTCAATGAAATGAGAACCGCCATCACTAATAAGGGCTCGGGGAACACCAAAGCGGGGAAAGATGTTGGACTTCATAAACTTGGCCACAACTCATGCGTCATTAGTTCTCGTGGCTATGGCTTCAACCCACTTAGACACATAGTCAACCGCCACGAGGATGTACTTGTAGGGACCCGAAGAGGGAAAGGGTCCCATGAAATCAATTCCCCATACATAAAAAAGCTCAACTTCTAGTATTCCTGTGAGTGGGTTCTCATTCCTCCATGTGATATTTCCAATACGCTGACACTCATCACAAGCCGTGATATAGGTATGAACATCCTTGAAGAGGGTAGGCCAGTAGAATCCGCTTTGAAGAATTTTTGCGGTGGTCTTGAATCCCTTAGCATGGCCGCCCGTTTGGAGAGTATGACAATGTCGGATGACTCCCTCTATCTCATTGTCCGGCACACAACGCCTAAAGATATGATCGCTCCCTTGCTTGAAAAGGTAGGGATCATCCCAATAGTATTACTTGGCGTCGTGGAGGAACTTCTTTCTAGCTTGGGAAGTCAATCCATCGGGGATAATGCCTCCTACAACATAGTTAGCAAAATCTGCAAACCAAGGGGTTTTCTCCCCTCGAATAGCATATATAGTATGGCAAGAGAGCATGGGAGGAGAAGAATGAAGAATAGTAGTAAGCACCAAAGAAGAGTTAGAAGAATGACCTGGATTGGTCGTGGTGGGGGTCGGTGCCGTGCTCTCCAACTCGATGTCCGCCAAAATCTGCATATGGGGGGTCATCTCCGACCCAGCAATGGTCGTCTCCCACTCGGCAATGGTCGTCTCCGACCCAAAAATGGTCGTCTCCGACCCAGCATTGGTCGTCTCCGACCCAGCATGTGTTGTTTCAATCCGTAAGACTTCATTGCTCAATAATGTTTCATCCGGGCGAGAGTCGTTGATGGGTATTGTATCTTCAGACTCCTTAATGTGTTGCATGGGTAACCGAGAAAGGTGATCCGACACAAGATTTTCCGCTCCTTTTTTATCCCTTATTTCAAGGTCAAATTCTTGTAATAGAAGCATCCATCAGAGCAATCTCGGTTTGGCGTCCTTCTTATCCATAAGATAACGGATAGCTGCATGATCAGTGTAGACGATTACCTTGGAACCCACCAAGTATGACCGGAACTTTTCAAAGGCAAACACAACGGCTAGGAATTCCTTCTCCGTGGTTGTGTATTTGCTTTGGACCTCATCTAGCGTTTTACTCGCATAATAGATAGCGTGAAGCTTCTTTTCTCTTCTTTGCCCAAGGACTGCGCCCACGGCGTAGTCGCTAGCGTCACACATGATCTCGAAGGGAATGGTCCAATCTGGAGGTTGCATAATAGGAGCCGATACAAGTGCATCCCAGATCCTGTGGAAAGCTGCAAGACACTCGGAAGAAAACTCAAACACAACATCCTTCATTAATAGGTTAGTTAACGGTTTGGTAATCTTAGAGAAATCTTGAATGAACCTCCTACAAAACCCGGCATGTCCTAAAAAGCTCCTAATATCTTTCACTCAGGAAGGGGGTGGCAATTTTTCAATTAATTCAATTTTAGCTTTGTCAACCTCAATCCCCCTTTTTGACACAACATGACCCAGAACAATTCCTTCTTGCACCATAAAGTGACACTTCTCCCAATTAAGTACTAGGTTAGTCTCCTCACATCTCCTAAGTACTCTAGTAAGATTGGCAAGACAAGAGTCAAAAGTGGTACCGTAAACCGAGAAATCATCCATAAATACCTCCATAATGTCCTCAATCATGTCGGAGAAGATGGCCATCATACACCGTTGAAAGGTGGTCGGGGCATTGCAAAGCCCGAATGGCATCCTCTTATAAGCAAATGTGCCATAAGGACAAGTGAAGGTGGTTTTCTCTTGATCATGTGGATGTATCGGAACCTGCCAGAAACAACTATAGCCATCGAGATAACAAAAATAGTCATGCAAAGCTAATCTCTCTAGCACTTGGTCAATAAAAGGCAAGGGAAAATGGTCCTTTCTAGTGGCGCTGTTTAGCTTTCTATAGTCAATACACATGCGCCAACTAGTAGTAGTCCTAGTGGGGACTAACTCGCCTTTTTCATTCTCAACAACGGTAAGACCACTCTTTTTAGGCACAACATGAACAGGGCTTACCCACTTACTGTCCGAGATTGGAAAGATGATACCTGCATCGAGCATTCTCAATATCTCCTTTTTTACCACTTCCTTCATATTAGGATTAAGCCTTCGTTGGTGCTCTATGGATGGCATGTGTCCTTTCTCAAGAAAAATACGATGCATACACAAAGAAGGTGAGAGGCCACTTAAATCCTCAAGTGAGTATCCAATGGCCTTCCTATGAGTCCTCAACACATTCAACAACTTTCCAACTTCTTCCTCATTAAGGTTAGCATTAATAATCACAGGAAAAGTGGAATTAGGGCCAAGAAACTCATACCTCAAAGACTCGGGAAGAGTTTTAAGCTCTGGAGTAGGTGGTGGTAGTGTAACAATGTCCTCAACCTTCTCCATTTTGAAAAGCTCTTCAAAGTAAGTAGTATCATCTGCCTCCAGAAGGGTCGGCTCCGACCATAGGGAGGTCGTCACCGAGCCAGAGGCAAGCATAAAATCCTCAGCAACGATCGGAATAGGGGTGGGTGCCGAGCTGGAAGTGGTCGGTGCCGACCTGGATGTGGTTGGTGCCGAGCAAAATGTGGTCGGTTGTTGAAAGGGTTTCTCGATAACAAATAAATTTGTAGTCAAGACCCCGCTGAGTACAGGGAGGTCAGGTTCGTCCACGGGAATTAGAAGAATCTATGTCTAGCTACTAATCCTAATAAAACAAAACAATAACAAAACACTAGCAAAACACTCAAACTGAGGCTCGGCACCGACCTACAACAGGTCGTAACCGACCAACACTTCAACACAAATGCAGGAGAAAACAAAGAACACAGGCGCTCGGCACCGACCTAACAAGGGTCGTAACCGACCTATCCGGGTACTAGAAATTTCCGAAAAACCAAATTAAAGAAGATCTAGGGCAAAGGATTCACCACAACAAGTTTATGCATGCAAACATGAATCAAAATCAACCATAAATAATCCCATGTATGACTCTCGTCATGATAAATCAAGTAAAAATCTTAACTTTCATAAAGATCTAAACTTGCAATCCTACTTGTTTCCTAAAGGTTTAACTTTTGTTTCAACCAAATATAATCCACATTCACAACTAAATCTTTCGATTCACTAATAGCATGAACATGCTTTGACTTTCATCAAGGAATAGATAGCAAACAAGGGGATAATGGATAGAGATTAGAAGAGATGGTTCATTCAAACATTCATGCCTTAATCATGCATAACTCGTCGGGTCTCACCCCAACCCTAGAAAGTAGACTACTCACGATCCATAAAACAATCAACAATCAAAAACAAAAGAGAAGACATGATTCAAATTCAAACAAA
This sequence comes from Fallopia convolvulus, assembly GCA_964016875.1. Classification (NCBI taxonomy): domain Eukaryota; kingdom Viridiplantae; phylum Streptophyta; class Magnoliopsida; order Caryophyllales; family Polygonaceae; genus Fallopia; species Fallopia convolvulus. Next base: position 40,131,649 of record OZ024730.1, on the reverse strand, counting down.
CTTCGATTCAAAAGAAAACTTACAAACTCAAGCAAACCTCCAAGTCTCTCGAATTGTCCAAGAGCTTGGAACCAAAGAAAATTAGAAAACCAAACTTGCAACTTGTTCCGTCTCCACAACAAACCCTAAGAACGTTTTTCTCCAAATCAACCCCCCTGTTGAAATAAAACCCTAAAGATCCTTATATAGTGGTAGAAATAAATCTATATGGAAACTAAAATCTATATTAAAAAGGCCCATAAATAAAACAATTACTAAACCAAACTTAAGGCGCAAGCAATAATTCGGCAACACTCGGAGTGGGTCATCACCGACCATGGCTGGGTCGTCACCGACCCTCTGGCTGCACATAACTTCCTCATTTCTTGCTCAAAATTTGCTCCACTGCTTGGCTTTCCTTCATTGTTCCTTCTTCAATCGCTCTTAGCCTTTTAAGACGTCCTTTAGCTCCTTCTTCAAACACTTAAACCTTGAAACCTTCACTCTTAAATCATCAAATCTTCACATGCATTGACTCTTGCTCTTCTCTAAACATCACCACCAAACAACACCTAGCACCACCTCCTAGAAAGCTTTAAAAACCGAAATATCTCCTCCTCAACGCTTTAAAGACCTACAAAACATTAAACATACCTATGTAGACTCCATATCTTAAGATAATACGAAAATCCATAAAAACGACTCAAAACAACACATTAAACTTAGAAAAGACTCAATCCTAACTAGAAAACTACCCATGCAAACTAGCTAAAAAGTGCGACATCAAAATACCCCATACTTAGACTTGCTTGTCCTCAAGCAATCACTTAGCACACATCAAAACCAATAAACAAATCCAAGAATCATCTTGTAGGAAAAATAAGCACAAGTAGAATAGTGAGCAAACAACTTCCACATCCTAGCATACATGAACATTTCAAGTAATCACAATCCAACCTTACCAAGGAATGTATTTCACTCAACTCTCAAAGTGTTTAGGGTATAGCAATGATCTCTCAACTCAACTCCAAGTACAAAACCGCATAGTCAATGGAACTTATATAAACAAATTCTCCACCGAAGAAATCAAAACAAGTCAAATCATCAAATGAACTCGGGTGGCTCAATAAAAACTTCAAAGAAGTCTCTATTCGGTCGGGTTGTAATGGGGCTTGGTAAAACAAAGGGTGTGGAAATAATTTGGCCTTGTGGTGCTAACTAGTCCGGGAATCAAGACTCCTAGACTATACATCACTCATCCAACGTTCCTTCCTCTTCTTCAATCACCAAACACTTTAACTTTCAATGCACTTCCCTTTTTCACCTATCATCATTTGTCTTTCTTCTATTCTTTTAAAAGCTTTGGACTCCTTGCATTTATTATATGGAACTTCTCTTTTTCTTTCTTTTTTCTTTCCTTTCTTTTTTTTTTTTTTACGGGGGTGGTCGGCACCGACCCACTTTGGGTTGGCACCGAGCTACATATATGCATGTCGAGCCCAAAAACTTTTCATTCCTTTTGATTTTCAAAGACAACACCCTTAATCTACCTTCCATAATCTCTTTGTTTTTCACCCATTCAAATCACGACAATTTTCAACAATCTTTTTCTAAGTCCTAATTCCCGGATCAAAGGGGTCAAGCTTATCATGGCTAGGGAATTCTTTTTGTGGAGCTAGAAATAGGCTTTAAGCTCAAAAATAAGGGCTACAAAAAGAGGGATCATGTATAGATAGGAAAGGGAATATAATAGGCTTATAAAAATGAGTTCAAAATCATTTGATTCAATTAGGTAATGAGCATATCTCCATTGGTCTCAAATTTTACAATAATCATGCCATTGTCAATTGGTATATTTGCACTTGAAAGAGTATTTCACACATAAAAGAGAAAAGGAGTAAAAATGTACATCCTTTATAGGCCAAAAATATCTCACTTAGGTTCACATTTTGTTGGATTGCTTTTACTTAGAAATATGTATGCTCAATTTTCATTATAAGCTCAAAACTCAAAAAGCAAGATCACGGTTTAGGTGATTCTTAAAGCATGTCATTGGGATTATATGATAATGCAAGCAATTTCCGTCATAGAACATCTAAGGGATAGGGCATTTATCCATCTAAAAATTTCAAAAGGAAAAAGACTCAAAACAAGACTAAACACATATTAACACAAAGCAACACATGACTTAAACAAATAAAGACTTAAACAAGTAATCTCCCAAACCACCCCATACTTAAACATCAATGTCCCCATTGATTAAGAAAGTAAGGAGAAAGGAAAGAGAACTTACTTGGACACAATTTGAAGCGTTGACATAGGAGGAGGATCATTCTTGAGGAGGTTGAGGAGGTGGTGGAGGTTGGTAAAGGTGTTGCCCCAACCAATGGTTGAATTCCTCTTGAGCTTCCCATCTTGCGACATCCTCTTTATGGTCTTCATAATACTCAACTCGGAAGTCGTGGAGCTCTTGTTGGTGGTTGACGAATTGGTTGTGGTGGTGGTTGAGTGCTCCATAAAGATGGTGTTGGTGCATCCATTTTAGCCGAGAGAAGAGAGATATCGGGATTACCGTCCGAGCTTGAACCGGTATTGTACGTGCTTTGTCCTTGGAAGTTAGAGACACCGGACCCGTCAAAACCATACGGATGTGAATAGTAAGGAACCATATCCGACTGAGGTCCCATGGTGTAGTCCATCGGGTCGACACCGAACTGGTTGTGGAAGTGACTGTCCACTGGAGGGTCGTCACCGACCGCATGTTGGTCGTAACCGAGCGGGTGGTGGTCGTCACCGAGCGGGTGGTGGTCGTCACCGACCACCCCAGTGTTGTTCCGTGTTGAGTCCGAGTCAGAAGATGCTCCTCTTGGCGGTGGATTGGGTATGGCTCGGCGGAATCTGCTGGGTTGGCGTCTAATCTTCTCATCATCCCGAACTTTGGCTCTCAAAGGGTAAGGAGCGGGGGCCCAAGCATCGAACCAATTAAGGAGATAGAAAAGCTCGAGATTCTCCTCGGTAAGCTCCACATCATGAGTCTCATGCTTGCTAATATAGAACTTGTTGATGTAGCCGGTGGGAGATGGAGCAATCACTTTAGAGTTCACAAAATACTTGACATCCATAGGAATGACCGGTCTTGAAGAGTAGGCGGAGAGGTTGATCTTTAAGGACTTAGCAAGAATAGCAACAAGCCACCCAAAGTAGGTAGTAGTGTGAGTTGTTTGGCGTTGGTGGTTGATGACGGCCGTAGCATACTCATATCCCAAGTTCATCTGAACGGTTTGTTCGTAGAGCATGGTGGATAAGCATGCTATTTCTTGCTTGTGTGGTCGTGAGAGCTCATAGCGTGGCCAAATGGTGGACCCCAAGATGCGGAGGATAATCCGGAAAACCGGACTTGCAATGTAGACGCCGGGAAGGTGTTTGGTGGGGTACTCTTCTTTGCTGGTGATGTATTGCCACAACTCCTTGGCGGGAAAGTCCGTTTGTTTGTAAGAGCTGGGTGGGGCACGGAAACGAAGAAGCTTGTTGAATCTTTTGATGCTCATCTCATGCCCTTCATTACCAAGTTGGAAAGTAACCTTGGAGCGGTTGAAATCGTCTTCATCCCGGTATAAGCGAAAATTGGACATGAATTCACATGTTAGTGCCACATAGTGCTCCTCGATAGGATGTAGAATGAGGTGTTGAGCACCAATCCAAGAGAAGGCCTCGAGAACCTCTCTATGAACACCAATTTTGTTGGCTCCGGCCCGTTGGTAAGCTCGGACATTCACATCACCTTTCCACATCTCAATAAACCGAGCTTGTTGTTGTTCCGAGTCAAACACAACCGAATCCACTTTTTGCTTGTTCTTCTTTTGCTTCTTGGATTGTGGACGAGAGGATGAGGCCATTGTCCTACAAAACAATCAACAACTTTCCAACATAATTTCCATAATTTGAAAGAACAAGGCCAAAACACAAGACACCCATGTCAATTCCAAAGAAGTACCCCATACTTATTCAAAGAAACATGCATAAATTTAGAATGGATCTCAACCTAGCATGCTTAATCATGAACAATATATAAGTAGAGGAAAAGATCAAGCCAAAAGCACCCCAAATCATGGTAAAAATAGCTCCATTATCATGTATGAACAAAGGGACACCCGTCAATCGGGGTCGGAACCGACCCTTGGGAACACGGTGTCGAGCAATTTCGAGAATGTGGGAGCTGGAGGGTCGTCACCGACCATTCCGGGCAAAAAGACGCCCTTGAATTCGGTGCCAACCATGAGTGGGTCGGTTACGACCATGGAATTGTCCCCATTGCTTATGTATTTCAGCCCTTTCAACTTCTCCCGCCTCACTTAGCTTCCTACAAAAAGTTAGTGGAGAACAAAGACAAGAAAACTAGCTATTCTAGACTAAGAAAAACAAATGAAACCAAACCTAAAAAAGAAAAATTAAAAAACAAAAATAAAAACAAAGCGGGTTGCCTCCCTAAAGCGCTTAATTTTACGTCTTTAGCTAGACGGGTGGTACCTCTAATTAGTCCGAAGATGTGAGATCCCATGTGGCTCGAATTTCTTCATCGAGTTCGGCCCTTGCAAAGTTTTCTTCAAACGATGCCCGTTAACCTTAAAAATCCCTCCATTTTCATCCAAAAGCTCGACCGCTCCATGTGGATAGATGTGATGGACAACAAATGGTCCACTCCATCGAGATCGCAATTTTCCGGGAAAAAGTCGAAGTCTTGAGTTGAAAAGGAGTACTTGATCACCTTTGTTGAAGATCTTCGGGATGAGCTTCTTATCATGCCACTTCTTGGTTCTTTCTTTATAAATCTTGGCATTCTCATATGCTTTAAGCCTTAACTCTTCCAATTCTTGCAAGTCCATAAATCTCTTTGCTCCGGCCGCGTCAAGATCCATGTTGAGCTCCTTGAGAGCCCATAGAGCTTTGTGTTCGAGCTCGACGGGCAAATGACACGACTTGCCATACACAAGATTGTAAGGAGTAGTGCGGAGTGGAGTTTTATAGGCGGTGCGGTATGCCCAAAGTGCATCATCTAACTTGGAGGCCCAATCTTTTCTTGAGCGGGAAACCGTCTTCTCCAGGATGTTTTTGATTTGCCGGTTGGACATCTCCACTTGACCGCTAGTTTGGGGGTGGTAGGGAGTTGCTACCCTATGAATGACCCCATACTTAGTCAAAAGTGCCTCAAAACTCCGCTCAATGAAATGGGAACTGCCATCACTAATAAGAGCTCGGGGAACACCAAAGCGGGGAAAGATGTTGGTCTTTATAAACTTGGCTACAACTCTTGCATCATTAGTTCTTGTTGCTATGGCCTCAACCCACTTAGACACTTAGTCAACCGCTACGAGGATGTATTTGTATGGACCCGAAGAAGGGAAGGGTCCCATGAAATCGATTCCCCATACATCAAAAAGTTCAACTTCCAGAATTCCTGTGAGTGGGTTCTCGTTCCTCCATGTGATATTTCCCGCACGCTGACACTCATCACAAGCCGTGATATAAGTATGAACATCTTTGAAGAGGGTAGGCCAGTAGAATCCGCTATGCAAAATTTTAGCGGTGGTCTTGAATCCCTTAGCATGGCCGCCCGTTTGAAGAGTGTGACACTGTCGGATTACTCCCTCAATTTCATTATCCGGCACACAACGCCTAAAAATATGATCGCTCCCTTACTTGAAAAGGTAGGGATCGTCCCAATAGTATTGCTTGGCGTCGTGAAGGAACTTCTTTCGAGCTTGGGAAGTCAATCCATCGGGGATAATGCCTCCTACAACATAGTTAGCAAAATCCGCAAACCAAGGGGTTTTCGCCCCTCGAATAGCATAGATAGAATGGCAAGAGAGCATGGAAGGCGAGACATGAAGAATAGTGGAAAGTACCGAAGAAGGGTTAGAAATATGACCTTGAGTAGTGGTGGTGAGGGTCGGTGCCATCCTTCCTAGCTCGGTGCCAGCCAAAATCTGCATATGGGGGGTCGGTGCCAACCCAGAACTGGTCATCTCCGACCTACAAATGGTCGTCTCCGACCTAGAAATGGTCGTCTCTGACCCAGCCTTTGTTGTTTCGATCCGCAAAACTTCATTGCTCAATAGAGTTTCATCCGGGCGAGAATCGTTGATGGGTATTGTATCTCCGGACTCCTTAATGTGTTCCATAGGTAACCGAGAGAGGTGATCCGCCACAAGATTTTCCGCTGCTTTCTTATCTCGTATTTCAAGGTCAAATTCTTGTAATAGAAGCATCCATCGGAGCAATCTCGGTTTGGCGTCCTTCTTATCCATAAGATAACGGATAGTTGCATGATCAGTGTAGACGATTACTTTGGACCCCACCAAGTATGACTGGAACTTCTCAAAGGCAAACACAACAACCAGGAATTCCTTCTCTGTGGTCGTGTATTTGCTTTGGACCTCATCCAACGTTTTGCTCGCATAATAGATAGAATGAAGCTTCTTCTCCCTTCTTTGCCCAAGGACTGCGCCCACGGCGTAGTCGCTAGCGTCACACATGATCTCGAAGGGAATGGTCCAATCTGGAGGTTACATAATAGGAGCCAATACAAGTGCATCCCGAATCCTGTGGAAAGCTGCATGACACTCGGAAGAAAACTCAAACACAACATCCTTCATTAATAGGTTAGTCAATGGTTTGGTAATCTTAGAGAAATCTTGAATGAATCTCCTATAAACCCTAAACCGTAAACCGAAAAATCATCCATAAATACCTCCACAATGTCCTCAATCATGTCGGAGAAGATGGCCATCATACACCGTTGGAAAGTGGTCGGGGCGTTGCAAAGCCCGAACGGCATCCTCCTATAAGCAAATGTGCCATAAGGACATGTGAAGGTGGTTTTCTCTTGATCATCTGGATGTCTCGGAACCTGCCAAAAACCACTATAGCCATCGAGATAACAAAAATAGTCATGCAAAGCTAATCTCTCTAGCACTTGGTCAATAAAAGGCAAGGGAAAATGGTCCTTCCTAGTGGCGCTATTCAACTTCCTATAATCTATGCACATGCGCCAACTAGTAGTAGTCCTAGTGGGACTAATTCGCCTTTATCATTCTCAACAACAGTAAGACCACTCTTTTTAGGCACAACATGAACAGGGCTTACCCACTTACTATCCGAAATAGGGAAGATGATACCTGCATCGAGCATTCTCAATATCTCCTTCTTTACCACTTCCTTCATATTTGGATTAAGCCTTCGTTGATGCTCTATGGAGGGCCTGTGTCCTTCCTCAAGAAAAATACGATGCATACACAAAGAAGGTGAGAGGCCACTTAAATCCTCAAGTGAGTATCCAATGGCCTTCCTATGAGCCCTAAGAACATTCAACAACTTTCCAACTTCTTCCTCATTAAGGTTAGCATTAATAATCACAGGAAAAGTGGAATTTGGGCAAAGAAACTCATACCTCAAAGACTCGGGGAGAGCCTTAAGCTCTGGAGTCGGTGGTGGTGGTGTAACAATTTTGTCAGCCTTCTCCATTTTGAAGAACTCTTCATAGTGAGTAGCATCATCCGCCTCCAGAAGGGTCGGTGTCGACCATAGGGAGGTCGTCACCGAGCCAGAAGCAAGCATAAAATCCTCAGCAATGATCGGAATGGGGGTGGGTGTCGAGCTGGAAGTGGTCGGTGCCGACCTAGAGATGGTCGGTGCCGAGCAAAAAGTGGTTGGTGCCGAGCAAAAAGTGGTTGGTGCCAACCTTGCAGTTTCGTCTTCGACTTTAGCTTCACTTGTGTAAGCTCCAAACAAACGTTCGATCGGATCTTCATAGTCAATGTAGTCCGAGCGAGTGTACAACATCTTCACTTCCATGGCTTCACCGGTTTCCTTCATCGTCGGATTGAACCTGAACTCAACCACCTCATTGCCGATTTCAAAAGTAAGGAGACCTTTCTTCACATCAGTAATAGCTCCAGCGGTTGATAGAAAAGGTCGCCCAAGAATGATCGGGACGACAAGGTCTTCCGGCATCTCCATCACAATAAAATCATTAGGTACAAAGAACTTGCCGACCTGAATAGGGAAATCATCAACAACTCCAGTGGGTCTAACACAAGAACCATCCGCCATATAAAGCTTCATATTCACCGGTACAAAAGGACCCATGTTGGTTTTGGACCATATAGAGAGAGGTAGAAGACTAGCACTTGCACCAAGATCATACAAAGCCTTAAAACGATGGGCACCTATGCCGATAGTGATTGCAAATTTACCCGGATCTCCGAGTTTCTCTGGAAGCTCTAGGGATCGCACCTCATCAGTTAGTTCGGACATAGACCGCTTTTTGGACAAGATCTCTTTAAGAAATTTGGTGTATGCGGGCATCTCGTTCAAAGCTTCAGCAAAAGGAATGGTGATGTTAAGACCTTGAAGAACTTGCACAAAACGCTTGAATTTGCCGTCCGTGGAATCTTTAGCTTTCTTGGATGGGAAAGGAAGAACCTTTGTTGTTGATGAAGGAGGGACGGAAGGAAAAATTCCGGGAATGAGGTCGGCCACAACCTGGGTTGGGTCGGCGACGACCTTATCTTTGGTAGGAGGGGGGTCGGTTACGACCTGTGGTGGGTCGGTGACGACCTGTTCCGAGCTTGGCCAGTCTTCTTCGTCCTCCTTATTCTTGCTTTTTCCTCGGTCTGGTAACTTCTTTCCGCTTCTCAAGTGAATTGCAGCAATTTGTCCTCTCGGATTCTCATCAGAATGTCCCGGTAATCGCCCTTGTGGCCGTGGAATATGGGACGCTAAATCACCAAGTTGAGAATTCACATTCTTCCTCCAAGCCTCAAAGTCACCAAGTTGATTTTGTACTCCTTTAAGATCGGTTCGGACTGCATTCATATCGGTTCGGATGTCATTCATTCCTTCAAGGAGTCCTTGTGCCCATGTTGGTGGCTCTTGAAAACCGGGGGGTCTATAGGGCGGTGCTCTCTGCTCTTGTGGTGGTCCTTGAAAACCTTGACCATAGCCATTGTTATTCCACTGAGAAAAGTTGTTGTTGTTTCTTGGATAAGCGTTGTTTTGGCTACGGTAGGGTCCTCTCATTAAGTGTGCTTCCGCATAAGCCTCTGCAACTCGGACTTGTTCCACGTTTGTGCAAGAAGAAGTAGGATGAGCAGGGGAACCACATTCTTGACAAGGTTGAGCGGTGGATTTATAGTGGCCCACTTGCTTCTTAAGCCGGTTTATCTCATCTTGCATAAATTGGAACCTCACATCTGGATCAATTGGTTCGACATTAGGATCATAAAGCTTCTTCATTTGAACCCGGGCAGGTTGTTGAGTGCCATACATCGCATCATAGTTGGTAAGTTTATCCAACAAGGCCCAAGCTTCATCAGGATCCATCTCAATGAATCCGCAATCGGTGTGGAGGTTGATGCGGTCCTTAGTTGCGGCATTGATTCCCTGAAAGAAGATCTCTTGAAGCACAAAAGGCGGTTGTCCATGAGTGGAACATTGCCGAAGAAGTTCTTTAAATCGCTCCCAAGTCTCCACGAAAGTTTCATTAGGAAGTTGATGATAGGAAGTAATGCGCTTCCTTAGCTCTGTAGTCTTAGCTGGTGGAAAGAATTTAGTCAGAAACTGATCGTGCAGCGCCTTCCATGTATGAATCGATTTTGAGGGCAAACTTTCAAGCCAAGTAAGAGCTTTTCCAGCCAAAGACCATTTGAATGCTTTCAAAAGCACATATTCTAGCGATACATCATCAGCCGCAATCGTGTCACAAAGGTCAGTGAAGTTCTTGATGTGCTCCATGGGACACTCGGTAGGCTTGCCTTCAAATTGTGACCTCCTGATAAGAGTGATGAAGTGTGACTTAATCTCAAAACCGTGCTCAATAACAGGGAGTACAATAGCAGATTCAGGAACTTTGAACTCAGGATGCATATACTGCTTTGCATTGCGTGGAATAGCATTGAGCTGTTGTCGAAGGAGAGTAACAACAGTAGTTTGATCGTCACGTTCTTTTTGAATGCCTTCCATCTGAAGGCGAAGATCAGCCATCTGGCGAGCAAGTTCCTTAGCGTTGGCCATTGCTCGTCGTTCTCTCAGCTTGCGGTGAAGGGTTCTCTCGAGTTCGGAATCAAAAGGAAAAAGGTCGATTTCCCTTCGCGAACTAGAGGGCATGCACCTACATACAATCAAAAGAAAACAAGTTAGTAAACACAAGAGGGTATGGGATATTCCCAAACCCAAAAATAACTAGACAAGAAACTAAACTAATTCCCCGGCAACGGCGCCAATTTGTTGAAAGGGTTTCCCGACAACAAATAAATTTGTAGTCAAGACCTCGCTGAGTACAGGGAGGTCAGGTTCGTCCACGGAAATTAGAAGAATCTATGTCTAGCTACTAATCCTAACAAAACAAAACAAAACAATAACAAAACACTAGCAAAACACTCAAACTGAGGCTCGGCACCGACCCACAACAGGTCGTAACCGACCAACACTTCAACACAAATGCAGGAGAAAACAAAGAATACAGGCGCTCGACACCGACCTAACAGGGGTCGTAACCGACCTATCCGGGTACGAGAAATTTCCGAAAAACCAAATTAAAGAAGATATAGGGCAAAGGATTCACCACAACAAGTTTATGCATGCAAACATGAATCAAAATCAACCATAAATAATCCCATGTATGACTCTCGTCATGATAAATCAAGTAAAAATCTTAACTTTCATAAAGATCTAAACTTGCAATCCTACTTGTTTCCTAAAGGTTTAACTTTCGTTTCAACCAAATATAATCCACATTCACAACTAAATCTTTCGATTCACTCATAACATGAACATGCTTTGACTTTCATCAAGGAATAGATAGCAAACAAGGGGATAATGGATAGAGATTAGAAGAGATGGTTCATTCAAACATTCATGCCTTAATCATGCATAACTCGTCGGGTCTCACCCCAACCCTAGAAAGTAGACTACTCACGATCCATAAAACAATCAACAATCAAAAACAAAAGAGAAGACATGATTCAAATTCAAACAAACTTCGATTCAAAAGAAAACTTACAAACTCAAGCAAACCTCCAAGTCTCTCTAATTGTCCAAGAGCTTGGAACCAAAGAAAACTAGAAAACCAAATTTGCAACTTGTTCCGTCTCCACAACAAACCCTAAGAACGTTTTTCTCCAAATCAGCCCCCCTGTTGAAATAAAACCCTAAAGATCCTTATATAGTGGTAGAAATAAATCTATATGGAAACTAAAATCTATATTAAAAAGGCCCATAAATAAAACAATTACCAAACCAAACTTAAGGCGCAAGCAATAATTCGGCAACACTCGGAGTGGGTCGTCACCGACCATGGCTGGGTCGTCACCGACCCTCTGGCTGCACATAACTTCCTCATTTCTTGCTCAAAACTTGCTCCACTACTTGGCTTTCCTTCATTGTTCCTTCTTCAATCGCTCTTGGCCTTTTAAGACGTCCTTTAGCTCCTTCTTCAAACACTTAAACCTTGAAACCTTCACTCTTAAATCATCAAATCTTCACATGCATTGACTCTTGCTCTTCTCTCAACATCACCACCAAACAACACCTAGCACCACCTCCTAGAAAGCTTTAAAAACCGAAATATCTCCTCCTCAACGATTCAAAGACCTACAAAACATTAAACATACTTATGTAGACTCCATATCTTAAGATAATACGAAAATCCATAAAAACGACTCAAAACAACACATTAAACTTAGAAAAGACTCAATCCTAACTAGAAAACTACCCATGCAAACTAACTAAAAAGTGCGACAACATCGGTGCCGAACAAAATGTGGTCGGTGCCGAGCAAAATGTGGTCGGTGCCGACCTTGCAGTTTCTTCCTCGTCTTTAGCTTCACTCGTATAAGCTCCAAACAAACGTTCGATCGGATCCTCACAATCAATGTAGTCCGAGCGAGTGTACATCTTCACTTCCATAGCTTCACCGGTTTCCTTCATCGTTGGATTGAACCGGAACTCAACCACCTCATTGCCGATTTCAAAAGTAAGGAGACCTTTCTTCACATCAATAATAGCTCCAGCGGTTGCAAGAAAAAGTCGCCCAAGAATGATCGGGACGATAGGGTCTTCCGGCATCTCCATGACAATAAAGTCATTAGGCACAAAGAACTTGCCGACATGAATAGGGAAATCATCGACAATTTCAGTGGGTCTAACACAAGAACCATCTGCCATATAGAGCTTCATATTCACCGGAACCAAAGGACCTTGTTGGTTTTGGACCATATAAAGAGAGGTAGAAGACTAGCACTTGCACCAATATCACATAAAGCCTTAAAGCGATGGGCACCTATGCCAATAGTAATTGTAAATTTACCCGGATCACCGAGTTTCTCTGGGAGCTCTAAGGATCGCACCTCGTCGGTTAGTTTAGACATAGACCGCTTTTTGGACAATATCTCCTTAAGAAATTTGGTGTAGGCGGGCATCTCATTCAAAGCTTCGACAAAGTGAATAGTGATGTTAAGACCTTGTAGAACCTGCACAAAACGCGTGAATTTGCCATCCGTGGAATCTTTAGTCTTTTTTTGGATGGGAAAGGAAGCACCTTTGTTGTTGATGTAGAAGGGACGGAAGGAAGAATTCCGTGAATGAGGTCGGCCACGACCTGAGTGTGGTCGGTGACGACCTTATCTGTAGTGGGAAGATGGTCGGTCACGACCCTAGGTGGGTCGGTGACGACCTCCTCCGAGCTTGGCCGGTCTTCGTCGTCCCCCTTTTTCTTGCTTGTTTCTCGGTCCGGTAACTTCGTTCCGCTTCTCAAGTGGATTGCAGCAATTTGACCTCTCAGATTCTCATCAGAATGGCCCGGTAATCGCCTTTGTGGTCGTGGAATTTGGGCCGCTAAATCACCAAGTTGAGAATTCACATTTTTCCTCCAAGCTTCAAAGTTACCTAGTTGATTTTGAACTCCTTTAAGATCGGTCCGGACTCCATTCTTATCGGTTCGGATGCCATTCATTCCTTCGAGGAGTCCTTGTGCCCAAGTTGGTGGCTCTTGAAAACTGGGAGGCCTATAGGGCGGGGCTCTCTGCTCTTGTGGTGGTGCTTGAAAACCTTGACCATAGCCATTGTTGTTCCATTGAGAAAAATTGTTGTTGTTTCTCGCTGGATAAGCATTGTTTTGGCCACGATAAGGTCCTCTCATATAATTTGCCTCCGCATAAGCCTCGGCGGCTCGGACATGTTCCACATTCGTGCAAGAAGAGGTAGGATGAGCATAGGAACCACATTCTTGGCATGGTTGAGCGGTGGATTTGTAGTGACCTACTTGCTTCTTTAGCCCGGTTTATCTCATCTTGCATAAATTGAAACCTCACATCTGGATCAATTGGTTCGGCATTAGGATCATAAAGCTTCTTCATTTGAACCTTGGCGGCTTGTTGAGTGCCATACATTGCATCATAGTTTGTGAGTTTGTCCAACAAGGCCCAAGCTCGATAGGGATCCATCTCAATGAATCCGCAGTCGGTGTGAAGGTTGATGCGGTTCTTAGTAGCGGCATTGATCCCCTGAAAGAAGATCTCTTGAAGCACATAAGGTGGTTTTCCATGAGTAGGACATTGCCGAAGAAGTTCTTTAAACCGCTCCCAAGTTTCCACAAAAGTTTCATTGGGAAGTTGATGATAAGAAGTTATGCGCTTTCTTAGCTCTGTAGTCTTAGATGGTGGAAAGAATTTAGTCAGAAAATGATCATGCAACGCCTTCCATGTATGGATCGACTTTGACGGTAAACTTTCAAGCCAAGTAAGAGCCTTTCCGGTCTCTCAAGTTCTAGCGATATTCTAGCGATACGTCATCAGCCGCAATAGTGTCACAGAGGTCAGTGAAGTTCTTGATGTGCTCCATGGGGCACTCGGTGGGCTTGCCTTCAAATTGCGGCCTCTTGATAAGAGTGATGAAGTGTGACTTGATCTCAAAAGCGTGCTCAATAACAGGGAGCAAAATAGCAGATTCGGGGACTTTGAATTCAGGATGCATATACTGCTTTGCATTACGTGGAATAGCATTAAGTTGTTGTCGAAGAAGAGTAACAGCAGAAGTTTGATCATCACGTTCTTTTTTAATACCTTCCATCTGAAGGCGAAGATCAGCCATCTGGCGAGCAAGTTCCTCAGCATTGGCCATTGCTCGTCGTTCTCTTAGCATGCGGTGAAGGGTTCTCTCAAGTTCGGAATCAAAAGGAAAAAGGTCGATTTCCCTTCGTGAACTAGAGGACATGCAACACACACAATCACAAGAAAACGAATTAGTAAACACAAGAGGGTATGGGCTATTTCCAAACCCAAAAATAACTCCTCGGCAACGACGCCAATTTGTTGAGAGGGTTTCTTGACAACAAATAAATTTATAATCAAGACCCCGCTGAGTATAGGGAGGTCAGGTTCGTCCACGGGAATTAGAAGAATCTATGTCTAGCTACTGATCCTAATAAAAGAAAACAAAACAAAGAAAAACACTCAAACAGGTGCTCGACACCAACCCACAACAGGTCGTAACCGACCAACAACTCAACACAAACGCAAGGATAAAATCAAGGGAGACAGGTGCTCGGCACCGACCTGACGGTGGTCATAACCGACCTATCCGGGTAAGAGAAAACTTCAAAAAACCAAATTAAAGAAGATCTAGAGCAAAGGATTCACCACAACAAGTTTATGCATGCAAACATGAACCAAAATCAACCATAAATAATCCCATGAATGACTTTCGTCATGATAAATCAAGTAAAAATCTTAACTTTCATAAAGATCTAGACTTGCAACCCTACTTGTTTCTTAAAGGTTTAACTTTCGTTTCAACCAAATATAATCCAAATTCACAACTAAATCTTTCGATTCACTCATAAACATGAACATGCTTTGACTTTCACCAAGGAATTGATAGCAAACAAGAGGATAATAGATAAAAATTAAAAGAGATGATTCATTCAAATATTCATGCTTTAATCGTGCACAACTCGTCGGGTTTCACCCCAACCCTAGAAAGTAGACTACTCACTATCCATGGCACAATCAACAATCATAGATAAGAGAGAAGACATAATTCAAATCCAAACAAACTTCAATTAAAAAGAAAACTTACAAACTCAAGCAAACCTCCAAGTCTCTCTAATCGTCCAAGAGCTTGGAATCAAAGTAACCTAAAAAACCAAACTTGCAACTTGTTCCGTTCTCCACAAATAATGTCTTCTCAAAACCCTAAAAAAAACGTCTCCTCTAAAAGCCTCCCCTTTGAAATAAAACCCTAGAGATCCTTATATAGTGGTAGAAATATCTCTATAAGGAAACTAAAATCTATCTTAAAAAGGCCCATAAATAAAACATTTACTAAACCAAACTTAAGGCGCAAGTAATAATTCCGCAACACACGGAATGGGTCGTCACCGACCATATTTGGGTCGTCACTGACCCCTGGCTGCACTTGATTACTTCATTTCTTGCTCAAAACTTGCTCCAATGCTTGGTTTTCCTTCAATGTTTCTTCTTCAATCGCTCTTGGCCTTCTAAGATGTCCTTTAGCTCCTTCTTTATGACTTTGATCTTGAAATCTTCACTCTTAAATTATCAAACCTTCAAATGCACTGACTCTTGCTCTTCTATCAACATCACCACCAAACAACTTCTAACACCACCTCCTAGAAAGCTTGAAAAACCTAGATATCCCCTCCTCAATGCTTCAAATACCTACAAAAACAATAAACAAACACAAACGACTCCAACTCTCTAAAGAGGGTTGGAGTTATACACAAAACAAACATAGTAGACCTATAATGACTCAATTTAGTTAGGAAACAACCCTTAACAACTAACTAAAAAGTGTGACATCACCAGACAAAGGAAAAATATTGTTCACGACCCATACATGTTATCCGCAGTCCGTTCAAGCAAAAACAAAAGAAAAACCGTCAAAGAAATCTTTTACAAGGGCTCAGGGCCCTAATCTTCATCATTGACGGAAGTGCCTCCTAGTTGCTCCACTGTGTCTGCTGAAAGCCCATCACCTTGCTTAGGTACCCCGCCCGTGCTCAGACCTTGATCACCGCCTTCTTCCTTTGTGTCAAGAGAAGCCAAAAGCTCATCACCAGGGGTCGGTTGATCTGGAGGATAGCATTCATGGAAAGACGCGATATCAGCTTCCAGATCCCAATCTGAATGCTGGCCAACCTCAAACTGCTTGATCGTCTCCACTCTAGACATCATCGAATAGTACGCTCCGATCTCACCAGCTTCCTTGAGAATTCCCCTATTCTCGGCCTCGAGCTCAACAATCTTGGACCGATCTAAAGCAGCTTGAGAAGACTGAAGTCTATCTGTCTCAGCAAGCTTCGCAAGCTTACCTGCGTCTGTCTTTTGGCGCTCAACCGCAAGATTCATTTCCCTCTCCATAGCAGCCTTTTCGGCATTCCACTTAGCTTGATGATCTCTAAGAATATGCTCTTCCTTGTCAACGGCGTCCGCAACCCAGAGGACACTTTGCAAAGCCTACACACCAAGGCAGGATATCGTCCGCGATAGATATAAAAAAAAAGAAAAGGAAGTGAAGAAGGAAAACGGTGGGAGGAAACGTACCTTCCAAATTGACAGGCCAGCGTCTCTCACCAGAGCAGAACTGGGAACATCCAAGCGAGGTTTCTTTGAACCATGAGCACCCCAGAGCTTTTGCCACAGATCAGAGGGGCCTTTTTCATCCAAGTAGATGACTTCAGTAGCACCAGGCGAGGACCTCTTGGTAGGGGTCACCTACACCGCATCCTCCATCTTCACCTTTGAGTCCAAGGGGGGTCTCTTATCACTTGACCGAAGCTTACACTGAATCAGGGCGACAGCGGAGAAATTAATCTCCATGGAAGATGAAGCTTCTAGGAGTGCAAACGTTAAAACCCATAAAAGACAAATTGGTACAAAGTACAAAAGCAAGGAAAAAAAGACTTACTGGTAGGTTTCTTGACGGAGTTCGTGGCCACCTCCACATGCTTCCCAGGTGCCTGAGCACCATCCTCGATCGTCTTCTCAGAATTCCCCGATCTTGCATTGCCTTCGCCGTCCCCTAGATCCCTTGTAATCGTCGTCGTCTTATTGCTGCACTTGCCTTCAAGCGCCAGTTCCACAGACCTCCGGTATGTCCTCTTTACTTTAGGGAGAGAGAAGAGTTTCATGCACGCTTCCGACCCCAGAACATGGGTCTCCAGACTAGGCGGAACTGCACGATAAACCCTTGGAATCAGAAATTCAAAGACAAACAGTGAAGTAACAGCGGGGAGAGTTGCAAAAATTAGGGTTAAGAGTACATACTTTTGGTGGTCCAAGAATCAAAGAAAGCAGCTTGATACATTTACCCAAGGGTAGATTTCTCCACAAAGAAGAAGCATGAGGCCCAATCTTTGTCGTTAACCTTTGATTTTGGGATCAAAGGGTTCTTGGCATCTCGTGCATGGAGAATGAAGCGCCTAGCCCAAAGAGGACAGACCCGATACGCGCACAACAGATCTTGCAATGTGAAGTCAAATTTCTCGCCCAGGCAGATTTCACTTATATGGTACAAGATCTTCCATACCGACGACATTAACTGTGTCGGGCAAGCTTTGAGGGTCATCAAGAAGTTTAGGATCAAAGGAGAGAAAGGGAAAAGGGCTCCCAGGGTGAAGGGATACATCAGAAAGCAGACCCAACCTTCTTTGACCCAATCGACAGCCTCGCACGTAGGGGTGTAGAAATTGGTATCGGATGGAAATCCAAGGTTCTGGATCAGATTCTCTACCTCATTTGAGGAAAGAGAGAAAGGACGACAGTCATGGGGCTCGAGGATGTGGGAAGACTCAAAGCCCATATCTTTAGCGTCGGTGTTTGCCATGGAAGATGAGCAACAGTGGAACAGAGCGAGAATTAGAGAAAAGAGCAAGAAGATGATGACGCACGAAAGTAGGAAGGAGATAGCGTGTATCTCAGAAGGGGTCTAAGACGAAACATTTAAAGCCTGATTGATGGGACTCTTCATGTTCTCGAGGGTGATTTAACGGACGGGTAATGACCACGTGGCACATGATGCTTAAGCTCACGCGGCAAATCCGATCCAAATCCCGCCTAAAAGATTAGGATCAGGATTTGGGGGTATTGTTAGGCCCAAATGTCCATCGGCCCATTTAGTAATCTGAGCCCATAAATACACAGAGAAGTCATCAGCCGGTTTGATC
The DNA here is from genome assembly GCA_964016875.1 of Fallopia convolvulus. NCBI lineage: Eukaryota > Viridiplantae > Streptophyta > Magnoliopsida > Caryophyllales > Polygonaceae > Fallopia > Fallopia convolvulus. The sequence goes on along the minus strand of OZ024730.1, from coordinate 40,113,429 downwards.
GAGAAAGGATCCCGAAATGGAGAGAAGTCATCAGTCATCCGATTGAAAGAAGAAAGCTTCAGTCATAAAGCAGAGAGATAAATTCAGAAGGCCTTGGTGGGAGCGCTCCGAGTCTCCGATATATGCGGGAAGTGGGAAGCGGTTGCAGGATACGCCCTAGAAATCCGGAGATCGGGGTATATGGGAGATAACCGTTGGAACTAAGATGTATATATGTAAAATTACGCCATTTGTAAAACATACGATCAATACCCAGAAAACATCAATCAAACAAGAGGATCCTAGCCCTCTGCTTTCGAGAATTTCGAGCTTACTCATAGTTGTTGTTTCTCTTTGAATTCGATCGTGCCCCAATTAAGGGCAAAGATTTATTGATCAAGTTTTTGTCCAAAACAACCACCGGGCTAAACGTCTCATTACAATCAACACCAACTTCCTGAGATCGGCCATTAGCAAAAAGACGAGCCTTATACCATTCAAGAGAACCATCAACACGAAACTTGTGTCGGAAAAGCCACATACACCTCACAACATTGGCCTCAGGTGGCCTAGGAACCAACACCCAAGTTCCATTACTAATAAAAGCTCGAAACTCATCAGTCATGGCGGCAACCAATTTGGATCTTGGAGGGCAGTGTTATGTGAGACGGGAATAGGTGAGAGGTTGGGATTTTTGGAGGTTGTGACATTGAGATCAAAGAGTTGGCGAGGCCGTGAAATGCCGGCTTTGGCACGAGTGGTCAGTAATGAGGGGCTAATGGGGGTCGGTACCATGGGGGTGGTTTTCGATACCGTGGGGCTAGCTGGGGCAGGATGCACAACGGCCGGTGAGCCCGAAATGAAAGGAAAAAGGAGCGGATAAATGGACTCAGTATAGTCTAGAAAATTATATGAAAATGACATGGGAGATTATGTTCGGAAAGGAAAAGCAGTCACATCAAAAGTGACACGGCGAGATAGGATGAATTTGTTTCTTGAAAGGTCAAGACAAAGGTATCCTCTATGGTTTTCAGGGTAACCAAGAAACACACATTGGGTGGAACGAGGTTGAAGTTTATTAAGATCTTGGGAAGACAAGTTAGGATAGCATCAGCACCCAAAGACACGAAGATGATCATATGTGGGGGTAGAGAGATAGAGCAGTTGTGTGGGGCTAAGCTTATTTAGATTAGGGGAGGGTAGAATGTTGAGGAGATAAGAGGCAACGGTTAAGGCAAAGGGCCAAAACCGTGGTGGAACCGACACATAAGCAAGAAGAGTGCGCATCATGTTATTAATGGTGCGTATGGTGCATTCAGCTTTACCGTTTTGTGAGGAAGTATAGGGACAAGAGAACCGAAATGAAATGCCGCTTTGAAGGAAATATGACCGATAATCCGAGTTGTCGAATTCCCAGCCATTGTCACATTGAAACGATTTAATGGAGCAATTGAATTGAGTTTTAATGTACTTGTGAAATTGAACAAAAAGGGCATAAACTTGGGATTTATATTTAAGTGGATAGATCCATAAGAAATTGGAGTAATCATCAACAAACACAAGATAGAACTCATGACCCCCAGAACTCAAAATAGGAGATGTCCATAAATCACTATGAATAATTTGAAATGGCACAACTATAACAGTTTTAGACGGAACAAAAGGAAGACGAGTATGTTTCCCTAACTAACACACATGACAAATAGAGGAATCATACAATTTATTGTAACTAGACAAAGCAGATTTCCTAAGAATGTCAAAAACAGCAGCGCTCGGATGACCACAACGAGCATGCCACACTAGAGAGGTGACGGCAGATAAGGAGACATAATTGGAGCTGATGGTGACAGGTAGAGCTCGCCGGAGCTAGTGCATGTCATTCAAGGTGTTGCCGTGATTAGAAGCTTCACAGAAAAACCGTTTGGGTCAAATTCAACAGAAACGTTATTATTGGTAGTAAATTTATGAACAGACACAAGGTTTTTGATAAGGTTAGGGGCAAGGAGGACATTTTTAAGGTGTAGCGGGCTGTTGGGTGTGGAGAAGATTACATTTCCGTAACCCAAAGTTGGTATGCGATGGCCATTTCCAACAATAATCGAATTTAAATTACTCTTAGAAGTAAGGGAAGAAAGAATACCTTGGTTGTTGGCCATATGAGAAGAAGCTCCAGTATCCATGTACCAAGTGTTGTCGGGTGGGTACAACGTCATTGTATTCAAAGCATTATCCAAATCCGACGTTGGCATGTAACCCGAAGGATCCGAAAAAATAGTGTTGGCATGTGGCACTTGATTCTGAGGAGTCGATCCAAGAATTCCTTGAGATGGCATAGAAGAGTACGGACATGGGGCTTGATTCCAAGTGGAGAACGACCTAATGGGATGCTGGGGTTGTTGCTAAAAACCCGACATTGGCATCGAACCAAATGGCATGCGCTGAAACTGGATTGCACCTCTATTGTTGCCTCTGCCACGGCCACACCCGCGGCAAAGACCGCGCCCGCAGTTGTTGGCCTTGCGACTGCTGCCATTGTTGGGATCGTGTTGCGGCGGTGGCTGGTGCGGGGATTCATGTGAGGGCAAAGGCGGGTTCGATACCGAGGTGGAGGGTTTCGGTACGGAGGCAGTCATGCCCTAGCGAAGTCTGGCAACGAAATGGTTTGTTGAATTATGCCAACAACAGTGTCATACTCAGCAACAGTCCGGATATGAGTTTTAACTGATCCGATAACTCCTTCAGTTGTTGACAATATGCGGAAACATTCTGGAATGATTCCAGTGAATTCGTGCTGAAGATAAACAGTCCAGGAGGCCTTTTTACCTGAAATATGTCTTTCAGTTTTTCCAAGCGGAGAGAGCAGTAGCATCTGATTCGAGGATAGTGAGAAGCAAGTTCGATGAGATCGTTGCATAGATCCATTGAAGGATTACAACATCAAGTTGATCCCATAAGGCATCGTCAATATCAACAGAACGCGAGATAGATGCGTCAATATGATCAAGAACCCAATGAGCTCGAGCAATAACTTTAAACAATTCCGCCCACGAGTTGTATTTGGTGTTCGTAACATCACGAATGAGAGGAATGATGTTCTTGATATTAGAAACCGTTAAGGCAGAATGAAATGACACCTTGGAGGTGCCGGAAGAAGACGAGGTAGCTAGCGTTGAGCGTGTCAAAGATGATCGGGTCTTTGTCCTTAGGTAAACCGCCATCAGCGATTTTGTCACCAGGATTTGTGATAAAGAGATGTTGATTTGTGTGGGGAGAGTGATGCCGAGAGGGATCGGCAAGCAGAAGTCAGCACTCGATCTCAAGGAATGAGCGGTGGGTTAGGGCAGGGAGAGAGCGTCGCTGCCGAGAGGGAAGAGCGCAACGGAGCAGCCGTCACAGAGGAGAGAGGGGCAGCGGCTGAGATTAGGTCAAGGAAGGGCTAGGTCTCATGATACCATGCTAGAATGGATAAAATTCCCCTTAGGGTTGCCAATCTCATTAATCACAATATATAGGGTACAACTCCTTGTGGAGCAAGTTAGGTTACAATATAATATATACAAAGGCTATTGGTATGTAAGATATAATCCGGAGGTGTGTGTTGGCATCCTTTCGAGAATCTGTTTATGGCCAAATTCATGTTTTATGATGCACAAGTGTTGGGCCCTTCAAAACCAAGCCCAAAACCATTGTACTAGGGACGCTAGGCCCATGTCAATAAGCACTAACGGGCATGAGAGTAATTGTGAAGATCATGGCTAGTGGTGAAGTAATTGCGAAAATCGTGGCCTTAGTAAGATCTCTGCGTAACAGCCAAGGCATTAAATGACACCAACAACATCAACAGGATCGACATCCACTTCATAACACCTGCAACGGTCAAGAGAAGGATGAGAATATAAAAGCACACGGAGGGACAAAGAGGGGATCATCGACTCACCGGATAATATACAATCATACTCACGAGCTCCTAAGAATCTTTACTTTCATTGTGCTAGACACTACATCTCGCTAATCCATCTATTCTATTATAATTGGACGGAGGGTGGCAATAAGGCTATTATTATCAATTGATAAAAAGATTGTGTTCTGGATCTTATTTTCTTTTTTATATCATACTACGCGTTTCATCTTGCTTAAAGAGTATAACGCGTTACAGCTGCTTTTTGGTTAGTGACTGGCTGAAAGTCGTCGTGCCAAATCAAAATATAAGTCCCTAGTTATACAACTTGAATAGCTGGTAAGTTGGGGTCGTGCCCAAGAGACACTTGTAATTCAAATGAAAATTGTAATCAACTTAATAGTAATAAAGGGGGATTTATGGAACGATCATGAATAATAAGGATAAACAGGATACATGCAAATTGAGTTCCAACGAGTCAAACAATAAACATGCATTCAAATCTCTTTCTCAATGATTTTAGTCCAACGAGTCCTAAAACATTAATTTGCTACAAAGATTAGGTTTTTCTACGAGAAAACCAAGATCTAGAAATAGAGAGTATTAAACTCCAACAAGTTAGCTAGGCCTGAAGGAATCAATACAAATTATGCACAAGAGAATTGAAATAACCTGTAGAAATAAAACTGAATGGAAGAATCTCACAATAGACTTGAATCTGAAAGCTTCAACTTGAATAGAACTTTAGGAGTTTAGTTCTCCATAGGAGAGAAAAAACAAAAGTCTGAAATAATGGAAACTAGGTCTCAGAGAGGTTCCATAATAAAGGATGAAAAGTAGATTAAATAGTCTTGAACAAACACCCGAAAATAAAAATAAAAGGAAACAAATATAATAAAGATAATAGATAGAGCAATCGTAGCCTCAGATATTTGCTGACGTGGCTTTCCGCGGGCGCGGTGAGTAGCCTCCGCGATCGCGGACCTGTAGAAACTCCGATCCGAGTCAGCGTTGACCGCGACCGCGACCTTATGCCACCGCGATCGTGGACCTGATACTTGGCTCCACCGCGGACTGCTCTAATCTGCGGCCTTCTCTTGATTCTTCTAAATTAATCTTTAAATCTTCTAATTTCTTCAAATCTTCGGTCTTCTCTTCATTTGTATTACAAGCAATAAAAAGACCTAAATCTATATATATAATGTATTATCTAGTCCTAGTTATGTTATATGAAATACAGTATATCAAATTCCCCCATACTTAGACCTTGCTCGTCCTCGAGTAAGCTCAAAATAAAATTAAGCAAGACAATGCAACAAAGGTCTACAGGAAGTATTGGGAGAAAATGACCTACAAAACTAAACAACACTCAGAAATTAAGCTCACAATCGGAACCCATGTAAAAGAATGAAAGTGCATACAATGAGAATCCTAGCACAATCTATCACTCAAATTATATCAAAAACAAAGCAAAGATAAAAACCCATAAATAATAATCCCCAAGCCCCAGCAGAAATGTTCCTACACACTCTTATTTTTTTCACTCATTCTGCTTAGGCGCCCTTTCGGGTTTTCACCTAATCACTCATTTCATTTTTCAATAGATGTGCTCACCAAACACACTTTCACTCTTTCTAGCCTCTTATTATCCCAGCCTAATGCCGGTCCGGGCCCCTGATTTTTGCCCGAGCCGCCCTTTTGTGTTTTCAACTCAGTACATGATTTAATGTTTTTTTTTCTTTTTTTTTTGGAATCTTAAATGCAAAAATCTGAGATGCAATTGTACATATATACAACAGCGAGTACTTCCTCACTGAGGGTACTGAGGCCAATAATGTTGATAAAATGCCTCAAGTCGCTCCGTCATCTGATCCATGGTCAAGGACATATCCCTGACATTCCTCCCCACATCCTCTAAAGTACTCCTCTTTGCAACATGATGCCTCAAAAAGTAGCCCTGCTGGTCAGACATATAATCAACTCTCATGCTCAAGTTTTCCATTGCAGAGAACATCTCATCATACCACTCTGGAGCTCCTCCATCACCAGATGGACTAGCTTCAAGATGCCCATGAGGATGATCATCGTGATGCTCATACGCCTATTCCTCTTCCTCCTCCTCGTCTGCCACCACCACCATATCAGATTCTAGAAAGAAATGTTGAGCTGTCTCCTCAGCTCCAAACTCCCTAGGCATATGCAAATACCTCTCATGCTTCTTACCACATTGCCAAATCCAACCCCCATTCCTGTACTCAAATAACAACTTGGACCTTTTCAGCAGTGATATATCAAAACAAATCCCTCCACCTGCCCTGGCTCTGTAACGGTCCTGAATAACCTCTAAGCTCAAAAATCGAAGGGCTATCAAAGTAATCAAGCCCCCAAAACCAATCTTCCTGGGAAGAGACCGGGCCTTCCTCACAACATAAATGAAAAGCTCTACCCAATCAGGGACCACAGGTTGGTCACTCATCAAACACCACATCATCGCCACATCCCGAGCTGTCATCTTATTAACCTCCCTGTTGAGAGGGTTTCTCGGCCAACAAATAAATTTATAAGTCAAGACCCCGCTGAGTACAGTGGAGTCAGGATCGTTCCACAGGAAGCAAGGTTGTTTGTCTATCAATCTAATAAAAATCAAATAAAATCAAACACAATCACTCACGAGATGCCTCGTTAACGACCTTATCAGGATCGTTACCGAACCACCGAACACAAAAATACTAACTAACGACCTAATTAAATTCCAATTAATACTCGGTACCGAAGCAAGCATTCATCAACGAAGATTTACCAGAAATAATTCAATTAAAACAAAAATCTAGGATAAGGGACACCACAACATAGCCAAGCATAAGAATTCGTAAGAAGATATGATCATGCCTTTGAATAGATAGAGTCATCAACTTTCATTGACTTAACAAGTAAATTAATCTACTTTCATAAACTAACTCACTCTATTGCTTGTCTTGGATCTAAAGCTTGAAACTTTCGTTTTCAAACAATATCAACCTTCAAGTTACTAACTTTCTCTTTCAATCAAGTTAAAACTCAAATTACCTCAACTCCCGTTTCGGTATTAAGCACAACAAACAATCTCAATAAAGATAAAAGGCATTCAACACACAATCTTACTCATTAAACATGCTCAACTATGCCGGGCTTAACCCCAACCCTAGAAAAATAGACTACTCAGTACTCATGATTAAGAAACTAAAAACTTCAATAAAAACAAACATTGAAACAAAATTCAAACTTAAATTACCAACAAAAATATCGTCATACAAAGACTCAGAAGAAAACTAAACAAAACATTCACCGAACCACAAACTCGACAAACGAACCTCGGAAACCGTCGTCACCGAACCTCGTCACCGACTTCCGATCCTGTTCTCTCTCTTTCGTCCTTCCTCCAAATCTTCTCCAAAAACTAGCTCTCCAATTCGACTCCCCCTTATATGCTAGATAGAAGGGTATTTATACTAGAAAATCCTAAAAAACTAAAAAGGCTAAAATATAAAAACTTTCCTAAAAAGATAGAAACAATCTCTAAAAGATAGAAATAAAATCTAGAAAGATATTAAACCCTAAAATACATATTCTAATAACCCATAAAGATTCTAAAAAGATACTCAACCGATACAGAAATAAATTCCCGCTCAGGATCGGTGAATAATAAAAATAATAATCGAAATCTTTCTCTTCGTGGCCTCGTTAACGACCCTTCACAGCCTCGTTAACGAGCCTGGGGTTTGTTTTCTTCAATACCTCCTCTTGTACTCTCGAGTTTTGACTTCTTAAATCTTGCACTTTCCCGTCCTTCACTGTGATGCTCCAAATTTAGCTCCATTTAGCTCCTTTTCTAACTAAAATCTGCAAAATACACAAAATAACGTAGATTCCACTCTTTTCATAGATTTATGCAAAACTAACTAAAAATACTCAAAACTAAACCTAAACTAGACAAAACTAAACCTAATAAACAAAGAAAACCTATCAAAAACTATACTAAAAATGCGAACATCAAAATACCCCATACTTAGACTTGCTTGTCCTCAAGCAATAAACAAGATACTAACCAAAACCAAAACAAATCATGCTTATTAAGACATAGCCATCTTCTAAAAAGCAACATCTACACATAAGAAAATTATAGCAAAAGACTATTAACATCCTCACACATATATGCACTCAAATAGACATAAAATAATACAATCTAACCTCTCAAGGGATATAATGTGTTTCACTCAACTCTCAAGTGTTTGGGCTTATAATTTCAATCTCTCAACTCATCCTATATACAAAAACTCATAGAAATTGGAACTTATATCACCAATACTCTCCACCCAAGATTTGTCAAAACAAGCAAAGAATCATCAAGAGAACTTAGGCTCAATGAAAAACTTCATAGAAGTTTCCATTCGGTTGGGTTGTAATGGGGCTTGGTAATGACAATAAGGCGTGAAAATATTTTGGCAATGTGGTGCTAATAATATCCGGGAATCAAAGACTTCTAAAAACTCACATCTCAAAAAAAATTCATAAAAGATTATACCAAACTCACTTTTCTTTATGCACACTCATTTTCACTCACCCTTTATTATCCTAGATAGTCTCATAATCAAAATAAAAGAATCTCTTGATATTATCTTTAAACACAAATGCACTTCAACTTTTCCTCTCTTTCTTTTCCTCTTTTTTTTTCTTTTTTTTTCTTTTTTTTTATTATTTTTTTTTCTTCTCGCTGCCTCGTTAACGAGCTCACATCCGGGTCATTAACGATCCACCGTATACATTTCTTTCCTTTAAAACTTTATTTTGTGCATCTTTTTATCAAGAGACCTTTCTTACATGTAATAACAAGAGACTTCCAATCTACCCTTCCCAAATACCCTTCAATTCAAGCAAATATAAACTCTTTTCTTTTCAACAAAGCACAAAACTTTACCTCTCCAATCTAAGTCCTAATTCCCGGATAGGGTCAAGCTTATCTCGGCTAGGGAATAATTTTTGTGGAGCTAAAAATAAAAGGTTTCAGGCCAGAATTGGTTATCAAAAGAAGGAATGATGTAAAGGTAGATAGGGGAGAATAGGGCTCATAAAAATAAGTTCTCTATCATATGAATTTCACAAGTAATGAACTAAAAATCTTATAAGGGTCTCAAGAAATAGATAACCATCACAATTCCAAGAGATAATATGCATAAGGAGAGTAAATCACACAAAAAAGAAGAGGGATTTATAAATGTTCTCCCTATAAGGCCAAAAATTTCTCACAAGGTAGATTTTGTTGGATTGCATCATCTATGCTATAAAGTATATGTGCTCAATTTCATCTTAATGCTATTCTCTTCTAAAAACAAAAATTTCAATTTTAAGAATCCGGCTATACTTTCAAAAACATATTTGCAAGGAATTATATGATTAAGCTAGTGATTGCTATCATAGAACTTTAAGAAGGGATATCTATCAATTCTAAACTCTTTTTGGATTTTTAAAATTTTCAATTTTTTTGGTTTTTTCGATTTTTTTTTCAATTTAAAAGAAATAGCAACTACATAGAAAACACCTAGGACATAATTTTTCTACTTTCTCCCCACCCCATACTTAAAATTACAGTGTCCCACTGTAAGGAAAATAAGAAGAAGAGGGAAAAGAAATAGAAAAGAAAACAAAAAAAAATAAAAAATAAAAAGAAAGACATAAAACTTACAAAAGTGGAAACAAGGAAAGGAAACTTTATCTTGAGCTTGATCAACGCTTCGGTGGAGGAAAATAGTGCTCAAAGTTCCCCATGAAGTCATACATCGTCCTCCAACGCTCAGCATCCTCCGCCTCTCTCTGACGCTGCCTCTCATCTTCCCTCGACATGCGAGCAGAATAAACGGTTTCCCATCTGTCCATCCTCCGATGAATGTGATCGGTCTGGAGGTGAAGTTGCTGCATCCGTGCTGAAAGATCCTCGGCCCATGGTGGTGGTATGCTCGATCCTGCGTACTCAGGCTGAGGAGGCAGTGGGTAGTGAGGCTGGAAATGGTCTTGATACATCACCGGGTTGTAAGGCATTAAGCCATATGCATGAGGGTCGACAGGAGCTGTTGGAGGGTCGACATGAGCTTGCGGCACCTCGTTAACGAAGCTGGTTGCCTCGTTAACAGTGTTGGGTGGTGGCTGGAAATGGTCGTTAACGACCCTGGTTGGCTCGTCGACGAAGATGTGGCCTCCTAATTCCTCTGTCTCCATGTCTTCTTCTTCAAAGTTGAGCTCCTCAGTGCCGCCCTCGGTGTCGGATTCCTCGGTGTCATTGCCTACTACCTCGGTATCCTCTTGCTCATCTTCTTCTTCATATTCATCCACGTCGTCTCCCTCAAACCGGGTGTGACAAGGCCTAAGCGAGACCTCATCCTCCGGTTTTGGCTCCAATGGGTAAGGCTGGCCCGTCCACACTTCGTACCAATTCGGTACATAGAGTAGCTCGTACATGTCGAGGGAAGGTATGACTAGTTGATCTCGAACCTTCACCTTGTAGCCTCTCGCGGCTTGCACGAAAATCCCGGCACTATACCAATAGTTCTTGTTGAGGAGTTGAGCGTGGGCCGGTGTGTAACGGGTGAGATCAACTCCAAGATTCTAAGGCAAGAGGCTAACCAAATTGCTACACCACACCTCCTTGGACTTGGTGGACTTCTCGACATAGTAGAGCCATTCGTACCCCAAATTCAAGGGGTCGGACTCCTCGAAGAGGATGGTGCGGAAGCAAGTGACTTCCGTTCTTGTAGGCCGGTTCAACTCTTTCTTCGGCCAAAATGTTGTGGCGAGGACACTCAAGATAGTCCGGAAGATGGGGTTGACGATGTTTGCCCCGGATAGTGCCGCGGTAGAGGATTGAACCTCTCCGATGATGTAGCTCCAAGTGCGGTTCACTCGGTAGTCCTTCAAGCTATAGTCCCTTGTCGGGTTTGGGAGCTCCAAGATTGCATTGAACTCCGCCATGGTGAAGTCACGGTCCTCGTTACCGAGCCGGAACCGAATGCGTCCCGCCGAGATCTTCGACGAGAAATTGGTCTCCAAGGTGGCCAAGAACTCGGATGTGAGGGCCGGATAATGTGGCAAGCTCTCTTGCTTCAATAAGTGTGCGGCCCCAAGGATGATGAAGGCGTCCTTGACATCCGTGTAGATGCCCGTAGAGACGGCGCTAGACTTCGAGAACCATCCGGTGTAATGGTCCTTCTCCAAAAAATCTCGGTAGCGCCGTACTTGGCTCTGACTTCTCAAAATCACATAGTCCACACGGGGTGGAGATGGAGACCTGTGGTTCCTCCTCTTCTTCTAGGCTCGGGTAGCGGGTCTGCTTGAACTAGCCATGGATCTACAAAATAATCAAAAATTTCCAAGATAAGATCCATTCAAAGAAAATAATAGGTACGGGACCCATACTTGGTCTCAAAATTAACCTCGGATTTGTTCATAAACTACCCAATTGGGTTGTTCACGAGTCTGGGCTCGGATCGATCATTGATGAAGTGCAGGGTCGTTAACGAGCCTGTAACGACCCACCGAGAGCAAAACCAGTATTTTCCGAAATCAATTCTAACTCTAATTAGTACATATCAAGCATGCAATCTTCTATTATTCTCCACAAGTCCCCCTTAGGGTAAGAGCACCCCATACTTACTCAATCACCCATCCCGAACATGCTAAGAATTACTCGGAAATTTGACATGCAAAGTTTGAACTTTTTTAGATCTAGAACAAGAAAAATTCATGCTTTCCTAACTAAAGGGTTACAGTAGCTAATCTAACATGAATAATCTTTCCTAAATCATGAACAACTAAGCACAATCAAGAATTTTTAGAACGGAATTTAAGTATGCTCATCGATCTCCCTAATAATCATGATTCAAGATATGAAATTTAACCCTATAGATAATCAATCATGCAATTTCAAGCCTTAGAAATCATACCGGAGAACCGAGAATTTAAAGAACAAGGGTCGGAAGAGGGGTAGTTAACGAGCTCGTCGACGGTGTGCGGTCTCCGAACTCCAGGAACGATGGCGTCGTCGGTGGTCATTAGCGTGGGAATTCCGACTCGGTGGGAGAGAAGGGAAAGGGATTGAGAGAGTTTTGGGTTTGAGAGTGAATTTTGAAGGGGTTGTGATAGAATTTTGGGAGGGGTAGAAGGGTTTATATAGGAAGGGTAAGGGTAGAAGGGGTGGCGGCTAGGGTTAAAGAAGTAAACTAGGTTAGAATTACTTACATGCCCCGTATTGTGACGAATCGGGTCGTCCGAACCGGGTCGTTAACGACCCTGGGTGGGTCGTTAACGAGCCGTCGTGGCCTTCTTGAGTGATTTTTCGACCCCTTTTTTCCTGAAATCTTGTTAGCTCAAAAATCTAATTTCTATCCTATTTAAAACTAAAAATAAAAATAAAAGAGAGCTAAGAAATAATCTAAAAATAAAAATAAAAATAAAATAAAATAAACCTATTCTAAAAAGCGGGTTGCCTCCCGTAAGCGCTATGTTTAACGTCGTTAGCCCGACGAGCTCTCTTGCTAGTCTCATGGTGGTTCATGTATGGCCATGTTTGGGTCTTGAAATACCCTGCTTGAAACCTTACTGCCTCTGTGCACTTGAATTGCTAAATTAAGGCCTTTTTCTTCTATCAGCAAGCTCGATATCCCTGGGATATTGGTGTAGTCCGAAAGCCAAGGTGGTTTGGACTTTTCTGTAACCTCTGTATTAGGGCTTTTGTGCACGTGAGAATCAGTGATCGACGGATGTGGCTCGGTAGGGATTGTGGTGTCGAGTTCGGGTTGAGTCAACTCTAGTTGTGCCACTCCAATTGGGTCATTGACTTTTTGATCTAAATTGAATTCCACCCGTTCCTCTCCTATATCAAAAGTGAGGAGTCCCTTTTGCACATCAACTCTTGCTCCTGCTGTGGCTAAGAATGGTCATCCGAGAATTATGGGGACATGAGGGTCTTCAGGCATATCAAGGACAATAAAATCATTCGGTATAAAGAATTTCCCGACTTGAATAGGGTAATCGTCCACTACTCCTGTGGCCTTGACACTTGACCCATCTGCCATGTACAGATTCATGTCTACTGGTTCTAGTGGTCCCATATTGGCTTTAGACCATATTGAGAGCGGAACAAGACTAGCATTGGCACCAAGATCGCATAAAGCATTGAACTTGTGGTTGCCTATGCCGATTGTGATTGCAAACCTCCCGGGATCTCCAAGCTTTTCTGGAAGAGCTATGGATCTGACCTCGTCCTGCAGCTCTGTAATAGATCTTTTCCTGCTAAGAATATCTTTCAAGAATTTTGTGTAAGCCGGCATTTCGCTTAGGGCCTCAGCGAATGGGATGGAAATATTAATGCCCTGAAGAATTTTAACGAAACGCTTGAACTTACTCTCAGTAGAGTCCATAGATTTCTTAGTTGGAAATGGAAGAGTTTTCACCATTCTCGGAACCAAGTTAGGCTCGAGAGGTGAGAGTACTGGGTCGACACTAGGGTCGACGGATATCCTCGGCGGGTTGTTACCGACCCTGATGGAGTCGTTAACTACCCTGGGATTCAGAGGAGGGCTCAGATTAGTAGACTTACCTGGGTTAGGATCGTCAGGAATTCTTGGAGCCTCGTCATCCTGGCTTGTAGGCTCGGTACTAGCTCTCGCTGGCTCATTAACGAGCTGTTTTACGAGGTCCCTTTCCTCCTTCTCTTCAGCTTGAACTCTCTCCGGTAGTGTCTTCCCGCTTCTGAGGTGTACCGCTGCTATTTGGCCTCTAGGGTTCTCCTCGGGACGGCCCGGGAGTTGCCCTTGTGGTCTTGGAATCCGTGCAACAAGGTCTCCTAGTTGGGAATCAACGCTCCTCTTCCAAATATCGAACTCTCCCCATCTTTTATCCTGTCGGTTCAGCTTGGCTTGGACGTCATCAACCTTGTTGTTCACTCCGTTGATGCTCTCTTTAATCTCCTGAACCCATGATGGCGTCTCCTGATGGACTGGAGGTCGATATGGTGCAGGTCGTCTATCTTGTGGGGGCCCTGTGTAATTGTGATTTGTATTCTGATTGCCCCATGGTGGATAGTTGCTTTACCAGTCATTATAATTAGGCTGGTTCCTGTAGGGTCCTCTCATGTAATTCATCTCAGCTATTGTCTCAACGGTTCTAACCTGCTCAATGTTAGTGCAAGCAGAAGTACCATGCGCAGAAGAACCACATTCTTGACATGATTGAGAGGATTTCAGAAAACTTACCTGTTTCCTCAAACGGTTGACCTCATCTTGTAAGAATTGATTTTTAACATCGGGGTCAACTTCATCTCGGTTGGGCACATAGAGACGTTTTTGAGTTTGTGGAGCCTGCTGGGTTCCGTACATAGCATTGTAATTTGCCAGCTTGTCCAACAGTTCCCACGCCTCTGTCGGGTTCATCTCTATAAAACCGCACGCAGTATGCGTGTTGATGCGGTTCTTGGTCTCCGCGTTGATACCCTGGAAAAAGATTTCTTGCAATACATATAAAGGTTGCCCATGAGTAGGGCATTGTCTAAGCATCTCTTTAAATCTTTCCCATGTTTCAACAAATGTTTCATTAGGCAACTGGTGATAAGAGGTGATGCGTTTCCTTAACTCCGTTGTCTTAGCAGGAGGGAAAAACTTTGTAAGAAATTGATCATACAAAGCTTTCCAAGTCCTGATAGACTTAGAAGGTAGGCTCTCTAACCAGTTCAGGGCCTTTCCAGTAAGTGACCATCTAAAAGCTTTTAACAGAACATATTCTAGCGAGACACCTTCAGCAGCTATGGTGTCACACAAATCAAGAAAATTTCTAATATGCTCCATAGGGCACTCAACAGGTTTCCCTTCAAACTGAGCCCGTTTAATTAAGGATATAAATTGAGACTTGATCTCAAAAGGTTTCTCTATCGCAGGAAGCACAATAGGAGATTCTGGCACCCTCAGTTCCGGATGCATGTATTGCTTGGCATTCCTTGGATAGGCGTTTAGCTCTTCTTGCAGTCAAGCCTTGTCTGCGTCTGCGCCGTCCTTCTCGGCTTTCAGTGCCTCCATCTGGGTCCGGAGGATCTCTAACTCTCGAGCCATCTCATCAGTTGTGGCCATGGCTCGGTTTTCTCGGAGTCGTCGGTGCAGGGAACGTTCGGGTTCTGAGTAATAACTGGAGCTATCAAACTGAAGCCTTCTTCGTCCTACCGGCATACACTGAGAAAACAAACAACGAAAACAAAAATTAAAAACAAAAACGGGGTCGGGCTATTCCCGATCCCAAAGATAAACTAACAACTCGTTGCTTCCCCGGCAACGGCGCCAATTTGTTGAGAGGGTTTCTCGGACAACAAATAAATTTGTAAGTCAAGACCCCGCTGAGTACAGTGGAGTCAGGATCGTTCCACAGGAAGCAAGGTTGTTTGTCTATCAATCTAACAAAAATCAAATAAAATTAAACACAATCACTCACGAGATGCCTCGTTAACGACCTTGTCAAGATCGTTACCGAACCACCGAACACAAAAATACTAACTAACGACCTAATTAAATTCCAATTAATACTCGGTACCGAAGCAAGTATCCAGCAACGAAGATTTACCAGAAATAATTCAATTAAAACAAAAATCTAGGATAAGGGACACCACAACATAGCCAAGCATAAGAATTCGTAAGAAGATAAGATCATGTTTTTAAATAGATAGAGTCATCAACTTTCATTTACTTAACAAGTAAATTAATCTACTTTCATAAACTAACTCACTCTATTGCTTGTCTTGGATCTAAAGCTTGAAACTTTCGTTTTCAAACAATATCAACCGTCAAGTTACTAACTTTCTCTTTCAATCAAGTTAAAACTCAAATTACCTCAACTCCCGTTTCGGTATTAAGCACAACAAACAATCTCAATAAAGATAAAAGGCATTCAACACACAATCTTACTCATTAAACATGCTCAACTATGTCGGGCTTAACCCCAACCCTAGAAAAATAGACTACTCACTACTCATGATTAAGAAACTAAAAACTTCAATAAAAACAAACATTGGAACAAAATTCAAACTTAAATTACCAACAAAAATATCGTCTTACAGAGACTCAGAAGAAAACTAAACAAAATATTCACCGAACCACAAACTCGACAAACGAACCTCGGAAACCGTCGTCACCGAACCTCGTCACCGACTTCCGATCCGGTTCTCTATCTTTCGGCCTTCCTCCAAATCTTCTCCAAAAACTAGCTCTCCAATTCGACTCCCCCTTCTATGCTAGATAGAAGGGTATTTATACTAGAAAATCCTAAAAAACTAAAAAGGCTAAAAGATAAAAACTTTCCTAAAAAGATAGAAACAATCTCTAAAAGATAGAAATAAAATCTAGAAAGATATTAAACCCTAAAATACATATTCTAATAACCCATAAAGATTCTAAAAAGATACTCAACCGATACGGAAATAAATTCCCGCTCAGGATCGCTGAATAATAAAAATAATACTCGAAATCTTTCTCTTCGTGGCCTCGTTAACGACCCTTCACAGCCTCGTTAACGACCCTTCACAGCCTCGTTAACGAGCCTGGGGTTTGTTTTCTTCAACACCTCCTCTTGTACTCTCGAGTTTTGACTTCTTAAATCTTGCACTTTCCCGTCCTTCACTGTGATGCTCCAAATTTAGCTCCATTTAGCTCCTTTTCTCACTAAAATCTGCAAAATACACAAAATAACGTAGATTCCACTCTTTTCATAGATTTATGCAAAACTAACTAAAAATACTCAAAACTAAACCTAAACTAGACAAAACTAAACCTAATAAACAAAGAAAACCTATCAAAAACTATACTAAAAATGCGAACATCACTCCCCATTACCCAAAAAGGTGTTGAAAATCACCTTATGACAAAGCCTCAATCCCGTGTGAACAATATTGTAATTATGTAACCCAGGTCCAAGGATATACAGAGTATGAGTCACCTCAGTCCAAAAATGCATCACTCTTGGGTTATCATCAACATCCGACCAGCCAGTTGTAGGCTGGCCAGTTACCCTAAAATACTCATCTAATTGATGTCTAGTCAATGAATAATCTACCCATAACAGTCTAAATCCATTGCTACCATCATCAAGCTCTCTATAAGTCACCAAAAACTCCAATACTAGAGGCTTGTATGTATAAGCATGCAAAGGAATCAATCCTCCCAAACCACCTGTTGTAATAACTGATGAACCGACTGATATAATCCCAATGAATATAATGTAGGGACATGAAAGAACTTAGTAGACAACATAATCTTCCTATCAATCTCATTCCATAACTCCTTCTTCGCCCTACTCAACCAAACTGGATATGCCATAATTTTGAATGAATTGTAGAGAAGATGAAATCGGACTCACAAATTCAGATTTTCGGCTCTAGCTACAATTCCGCGGGCGCAGAATCTCTTCACAACGATCGCGGATGTATAGTGCCCGCGATTCTGTAGTTTTCACGAAGGCGCTCGCGGAGGCTTTAGTGGTGGCTCGCGCTTGCTCGATGCGTCCTTCAATCAACAGATTCGAGGAGAACAAGTGAATTTGGAGGGGTTTTGAGAAAGTTTTTCGAAAATTTTGTATGGATTTTAGATTTGAATTTGTGGGTTTTTTAATGGGAATTTGAGGATTTGGATTATGGATTTGTGTTTAGGATGAAGAAAGGATGAAGGAAGCGGGTTCGGATTTGATTTTGATGGAGTTGAAGAAAATGGGTTTGAGAGGCTATGGAGGTTTGAAAGCTTGAAGGTTTAGAATGGTTGAAGGATAGAGGTAGAAGAAGAAGAAGGGAAAGAAAGGGGAAGTAGGGTCGGCCGGTTGGGGATGGGCAAAACCGGTTTTCCGTCAATTCGTTATTTTTTTTAAACAAAATCTCGCGGCCATGAACAGTACCGCGATCGCGGACCAGTAGTGAGTACCTGTTCGTCATTGTTCTATTATTTCGAGAAATACAATTTCCCAAAATTTGTTCTTTCGAACCTAGTACCTGCATGTTAGTCCGACAAGATTGAAATGGAAAACTAAAGTAAAGAGAAAGAAAACTTACCTCGGGTTGCCTCCCCAACAACGCCTTTGTTTAATGTCGTTGGCTCGACATTAGTGCCCTTTTTTAATTAGCAGATGGGAATGGATCAACAAGACCCACCACCTCTAGCACCTCTTGGCTAACGCCCTCATGGTATTTCTTCAATCTTTGACTATTTACTTTAAACACCTTTTGGGAGTCCCCATCAATTAATTCCACAACCCCATGTGGAAAAACGCGAGCGATAGATACAGTCCAACCCATCTAGAACGGAGTTTTCCTGGGAAGAGTGTGAGACGAGACTGAAAAAGAAGGACCTTGTCTCCAACTTTGAATTCCTTCCTTAGGATGTTCTTGTCATGCCATGCTTTTGTTTTATTCTTGTAATTCACAACATTGTCAAAAGCATCCAATCTCAACTCTTCCAACTCTTGCAATTGTAATTTCTTGAATTCTCCATTTTCTTTGATGTTGAAGTTGCATTTTTGGACCGCCCAATAAGCTTTGTGCTCAATTTCAACTGGCAAGTGACTGCCTTTTCCATAAACCAATTTGAAGGGAGACATCCCGATGGGTGTTTTTTAAGCAGTACGGTACGCCCACAAACGATCATTGAGTCTCAAACTCCAATCTTCCTATTGGGTGCCACCGTCTTCTCCAAAATTGATTTTATCTCCCGGTTGGACAATTCAACTTGTCCATTGGTATGGGGGTGATAAGCTGTAGAGATCTTCTGAGTGACATGGTACTTTTTCAATAACGCACTCACAGTCTTGTTGCAAAAACGAGTACCCATGTCACTTATCAAAGCTGTTGGATCGTAATCGGTTAGCAGTGAGCTTGGGAACTGGCAATTAAGCTGTTCCCAAGGCAGCGGAAGTAAATAATCGCAAGTAATAAAAACAGTTAAGGGGACAGTTCCTTTATAGAGGAACCCCACTACAACCAACTAGTTGTATGGGTAAACCTCTACCTCCGCTTGGAGGATTTTGAATGACTTACTTATATTGATTGCTTTGTTCCTTAGTTACACAGCCGGATTTACACTTCTCTGTTCCTACAAGTTCTTCCTAACTCTAGCAACACTAGTAAATCCTCTCAACTGAGTTCCTAAGCTCACAACAGCAAAACACAAGTAACTCAAACCTTACGTTGACTTCTCAGTTCCCTTGCTCCAGGGAACTTCAGCTTCACCGTCGTCGAGATCACACACTCGCCGGCGGGGACTTCTCTTCCTTTTCTTTCTTTTCTCAGATGTGGGTGTTTTGTAAGTTCTTGGAGAAGTTCTCAACCGAGTACTATTCATTTGGCTTTATAGTCCATTTGTCTTGGGCAGTAGCATCTTTCGTTTGTGTCCAAAATGCCCTTTTCTTGATGCCCAAGTTGTACTTTCTTCACATGTGACTTTGGTTTGAACTAGGTCAACTTCTTGAATCAATCGGACCGTTGAATGAAGCGTGACAGTCTGATCCTCAGACTTTTCCCTCTGGCTGTCTGAGACAGGATCCCGCGATCTGCGCTGAACGGTCGTTGTCTTCACATGTGAGTTCCCATTTCATGGGAACTGACTTCTTCAGAGTTCCCTTGATGGAAACTCTTCATCGTTGTAAGCTTGTGTTTTCTTGTTTGTTTCTGGGAGTTCCCACTTCATGGGAACTTTCCTCTTCAGAGTTCCCTTGATGGAAACTCTTCATTGTGGCTAGCAGTGGCTTTGTCATTCATAGGAGTTCTTTGCTGTACCTGTGTTCCTTAGAAATACTTGAACAAACCACATTAGTTCCCTATGGTGTTTGTCATTATCAAAACTTAAAGAGGAGTGAATCGTTGATCCGTTGCTTAGAACCAGAGGTCCCAACAACGTCCCAACAATTTCCCCCTTTTTGATGATGACAAACCCATCACAAAAATGCAAGTATTTCAATGAATGCTATGCTGATGAGTTCCTAAGTATGATTTTGGGAAGTCACTCTTAGTGAGACATTTAGATTTAGGGAGCCACTTCTGGTGAGACACATAGTTCCTATTAGGCTTTTTATGCAATTGTTCCCCCTTAGCTTATGCGTGGTCTGTGATGACTTAAACTTTGAACTCATCTCACATTTTTTATCCTTCCCCCTTTTGACATCATCGAAAATCAAGCAAAGCAATATTAGGAAAGAATGGAACACGCAATCAAAATAAAGACCATTTCATTACTTAAGATAATATGTACAATGGGAACCCAAGTACAATTTTGTGGTCATTTTTGGATTAAGGGAACAAGAAGGGAGAGATCATGGGCTCTGAGGAAACAAGGCGTCACAAAGGCGCGTAAGGACTTGGGTAAGCTTTTCTTGTCCTTTGGCCAAAACTGCCTGGTCCCTAGCAAACTGATCGAGGGTGTTGGCGATGCGGAGCAACACTGGAGAGTTCCCCTCTTGTGTACCAGACTCTAGGGGAGCCGCCTCCTCTACAGGCTCCGAGTGCCTCATCTTCTGGGCAACTTGAATGTCCAGTTCCCTTCCAAGCTCGATTTCTTCTTTAGAGGCATCGTAGAGACCCTCTTTTTGTAGGAGCTTTTTGATCAGCCCGGAGTAGGGAAGGGAATGGGACTTTGAGGCCATGCACTTTTCCATGTGCCCAAGGATAATGCGGGGAAGATTTATGGGCTTCTTGAGGAGGAAGTGGTAGAGGATGATGGCATCAGGGATGTTGACAACCAGGCGCTTTTCTTGACGTGGGACCACCACGTTGATAATGAATTGGTGAGCGAGCTTGGCAACCAAGGATAGATGATGCGTCGAATGGACCTTAGAGGGAACCCGACCCTCAAAAATTGTGTTGTACACCTCGGCGCTGTTGAAGTCGCCCCAGAGCTTGCTGGGCAACTCGCTAAGCCCTTGACCAGGGACCTGGAGTTGAAGGCGAATCGTAGACGTTGTAAAAATGAACTCGTCGCCTTCGTGGGAGAGAGTTCCCTGAGTGCCGTCGTTGGTGATAGTGAAGTTGTTGTAGAATTGACGCACTTGTGAGGGATCTACGCTCACAGTTTCTTGGCAGAGTCTCTCCCAGCCCTGGGCCTTGATCAGTTCCCATAGTTCCTCCAGACCATTTTCAGTCAGCGCCTCTTGGGAAACTATGAGGTGATGGAGAAGCTTGCGGCGCTCACTGACATGATGCTTGGTGGTCCCCTTCCCCTTTCTGGACTTGCTTTTGGATTTGTTCCCCCTAGAGACCGTGCGAGGTCCTTTCTGCTGAGGGGGTGCAGCCGCTTCGATCATGAGCACGCGGTCCCTTGGTTGTGGGGAACTCGCGGACACCACCATTTGGTGTCCAGGTGTAGGGATGCGTGCTGGCTCCTTTGAAGCTGGAGCTTCTTCTTCTTCTTCGACCTCATCATGGGAGGTCCCTTCTTCCTCGGAGGAGCTCGAACCCGAGCCCTCCGCGTCATCTCCAGGATGACTTGTTGTTGCCTCAGCACCTCCAGCTGGTGCGAGGTCCCTTGTCTCTGTTGGCTCTTGAGGAGCAACCTTTTCTGGGGACTTTGTCCCTTGGGAGACTGTGTGCTCAGAGGGACCCCTGTTGAGTTCTTCCTCGATGTCCTTGAGCTGGGCTTCCTCCTCCAAAGTTCCCATGATGATCGGAGGAGGGTCCTTGGTCATTTTGCCGATGACCACAGAAAGAGGAAGATCGTCGTCGTCTGAGGAGAGGGCGACGGTACTTTTGGATGGTGAGGGAGAGGGGAGTTTGGTGGTGGTGGGAGACGTGATGGAAGAGGGGAGAGGAGAAGAAGGAATAGGGGTTGTGAGTTGAGTGGAGATGTGTTTTGGGGAGGAAGAAGAAGGCGTTTTGTGAGGTGAAGGTGGAGTTGGAGATCCCGTAGTGATGGGAACGGGCGGAAGTGAAGGAGGTTGGGATGTTGGAGTTCCCATTGTGGCGGGAACTGGAGGAGGTGGCGGAGGAGGTCCCTTGATTTGAGGAGGAGGGATGGAGGAGGAAGAGGGAAGTAGACTCTGGGGTTCGGAGTTCCCATCGTCGGAAGGAAAAAGGTAGGGGGGTTTGGGAGCACAAGACTCTCCTTGGAGCAGTTCAGGTAGTCCTCAAAGCGGAAGAAAGCCTTCTTTCTGGGCTCCGAGAATTCAGAGGCCTCAGAGTGTTTACGCTTTTTGGATTTGGAGGGGTCGTGGGAGTGTTTGGATTTTTTGGATTTTGAGGGATCTTTTGATGAGTGGCGATGTTTGGATGAGTGGCGATGTTTGGATGAGTGGCGATGTTTGGATTTATGGGGTTTTTCATTGATGGAGGGGCGAGCATCTCCGAAGTTGTCAACGATGACAACTCCGGAGGAGGTGTTGGTGGTTGGAGGTGGAAGAGGAAGAGATTCGGAGGAGGAAGAGGTCCAGGAGACGGTTTCATCAACCTGAGGAGGAGGAGGGGGCAAGAAAGGGCTTACTTGATTGTATAGCCCTTGAATGAGGACATCCTTCATGGTTGGGTCCTGTTCTTGCTCGATCTCGTTCAGTTGAGTGATGAAGAGAGTGCGAGGATTGGCAAGTACCCACTCTTTGATTTATGCGAATGTGTGTTGAGGGGCCATTTTTGTAAGAATTTGGGAGGTTTTGGAGGTTTCTTGAAAAGAGAGTGAAAGGGATTTGGGGAAGACGAATGACAGGGATGAAAGATGGAGTAAAGGACCTAAAAATGGCAAAGAGGGGTTTTAAAGGAGAGAGGAGGTGAAGGGTAGAAGGGGAAGTGGAATAACCTCGATAACCGTTGCCCAATGAACGTGGGGCGCCGTTTCAACTTCTCAAGCACGCTTCTGGACACGCGTCACAATCTCTTGGGAAGTCCTTTTCAAATTTTGAATACTTGGCCTGTAACGCTTCAGAGCTTCTGACACGAAAGTCCGCTTCCCAAGTGACGGATTTTCTTTGAAGATTAGTCAGTGTTCCCTTTGTAGATGCAGCAGTTCCCATGATCCTTTCAAGGTCAGGGAGAGTGAAGTGGTTGAGAGAACTTCACACTCATCTTTTTGTGGGGCTAGGGAACTCAAAGGGAACCAGACGATTTGCAACTCGATAAAGGAAATGTTTTGGCTCATGAGAAGCATTTGTCTGGTCCCTAGCTTAAGGTGGGTCATATGATCAACCGTCATGGTGGCTTGTAATGAGGGATAAAGGGAACTCTGGTTGATCATTTTGGGCCAAAAGAAATAGAGTTCCTTTGTACACATTTTTTCTCTAGACTAGTAATCATGGCATAGTGAAAGCAATGAATCCAAGTTCCTTATCATGCAATTTTAGATAAACTAGTCAGGCATTGGGAGAGAGATAAACAGGGACTTGTTTAGTTTAGAGTTATCATCCCTAGAAGTATTCGAAAACGCTGGTAGGGACGTCTGTCTAAAGCTTTGGTAAGAATATCCGCAATTTGCTCTTCAGTTCTACAATGTTCCATCGAAATGTTCCCATTCTCAACATTGTCACGTAGAAAGTGATGTCTTATATCAATATGCTTAGTTCTAGAATGATGCACAGGATTTTTGGAAATGTTTATGGCACTAGTGTTATCACAGAGTATGGGAACTGGGCCAAAAGACATACCGTAATCCTGGAGTTGTGACTTAAGCCATAGAACCTGGGAACAGCATGATGCGGCAGCCACATATTCAGCTTCAGCTGTGGAGAGTGCAACTGAGTTTTGCTTTTTAGATCCCCACGAGACTAAGCAGGATCCTAAGAACTGGGCCATTCCTGAAGTGCTCTTTCTGTCAACCAAGTGCCCTGCAAAGTCAGCATCTGTGTATGCAATGAGCTCAAGGGAACTGTTCCTTGGATACCAAAGGCACAAGTTATTGTTCCCTTTGAGATACCTGAAAATTCTCTTCACCTCTTTCAGGTGTGATTCCTTAGGGTTAGCTTGAAAACGAGCACAAAGACATACGGAGAACATGATATCAGGTCTACTAGCGGTTAAGTAGAGAAGGGACCCGATCATACCTCGATAGTTCCTTTGGTCCACACTGATACCTGTTTCATCTGCATTTAGCCTTGAATTTGGTGAGATGGGAGTGTCAATGGGCTTTGAATGTTCCATCCCATACTTCACGAGCATTTCCTTTATGTATTTCTGTTGATGGATCTTTGTTCCCTCCTTTGTTTGGGATATTTGAAGTCCCAAGAAGAACGTGAGTTCCCCAATGAGACTCATTTCAAACTCACTGCTCATGAGGTCCTTAAATTTTTCTACAAGAGTTTCGTTAGTTGCTCCAAAAACAATGCCATCAACATATACTTGCACAATCAAAATGTCTTTAGACTCTTTCTTTAAAAACAAAGTCTTGTCTATGGAACCTCGAAGATATCCATGGGACAAGAGGAATTGAGCAAACCTGTCATACCAGGCTCGGGGAGCTTGTTTGAGTCCGTAAAGGGCCCTTTCCAGGAAATAGACATGGTTGGGCATTTTCTCATCTTCGAATCCTGGAGGTTGGGCCACATACACTTCTTCCTTGAGATGTCCGTTTAGGAAGGCTGTTTTCACATCCATTTGATAAAGTTTGAATCCCTTGTGAGCAGCATAGGCGATGAGAAGTCTGATTGCCTCTATCCTGGCAACTGGTGAGAAGGTCTCATCGTAGTCAATCCCTTCCTCTTGTCTGTATCCTTGTGCTACTAACCTAGCCTTGTTCTTTGCTACAACTCCAGTATCATCGAGCTTGTTCCTAAAAACCCATCGGGTTCCTATGATGTTCTTGTTTTTGGGCCTAGGAACTAGCTTCCAAACTTTGTTTCTCTCGAATTGGTGGAGTTCCTCTTGCATGGCTTGAATCCAGTCCGGGTCCTTTAATGCTTCTTTGATATTTTTGGGTTCCACCATTGAAACAAACGCGTTAAAAGCACAAAAATTATTGAGAGAGGAGCGAGTTAGAACACCTTTATCAAGAGGGGAGATGATGTTCTCAAGGGGGTGGTCCTTCCTTTGTTGAAAGGTTCTTGCATGAGTGAGTTCCTTTGCATGTGTATTATCCTCATGGGAACTCTCATCTTCAGCTTCTTCATTTGATGTTTCTTCAGAGATTTCTGGCAGGTTCCCTCTTTGTTCCCCTTGAATACTTGATTCTGGCAGTGTATTGTCTTGGGGGACAGCAGAGTTGTTCCCTGAAGAGGGGACCTCGAGAGAGTTGGAGGTTTCTTGTAGTTCTTCTGAGGAGGGAGCCTCAAGGGAGGTTTGATCAGTGAGGGTTGGACCTTCGTCGTTGTTCCCTGGTTGTGGGATATGGCTTGCACTTGGATAGTCTTCATCCCTTTTCCTTGGCTCATCCTCGTCATCATCATCATCTTCATGTCTGACTAGCTTGAACAGAGTTCCCTTCCCTTGGGACTCGGTTCCCATCTTTACAGACTTTTCATTGAAGACGACATGAATGCTTTCCTCTATCTTCTTGGTTCTTTTATTGTAGACTCTGTAAGCCTTGCTTTGTGATGAGTATCCCAGGAAGATCCCTTCGTCGCTTCTGGGGTCGAATTTGCCAAGATTGTCTTTTCCGTTGTTGTGAACAAAGCATGTGCAACCAAATGTTCTCAAGTGTGAGATGTTTGGTTTTCTCCCTTTGATGAGCTCATAGGAAGTCTTGTTGATCAGGGGCCTTGTCATGGCTCGATTCAGGATATATGTAGCTGTGGAGATTGCTTCAGTCCAGAAGTACTCGGGAACTCCACTTTCGATCATCATGGTTCTAGCCATATCTTCCAGAGTTCTGTTCTTTCTCTCGACCACTCCATTTTGCTGAGGGGTGCGAGGAGCTGAAAAGTTGTGAGAGATCCCATTTTGCTCACAGAAGTTTAGGAACTCCGAGTTTTGAAACTCAGTTCCGTGATCAGATCTGATTGCTTTCAGTTTCAGCCCCAAGCTTACTTCAGTTCTTTTGATGAAGGGCTCAAATTCTTCAAACGCTTGTGATTTTGCCTTCAAGAAAACAACCCAGGTGAATCTTGAAAAGTCATCAATTAAGACATACATGTACCTTTTTCCACCGTAGCTGGCTGTTCTCATGGGACCACAGAGATCCATGTGAATCAACTCCAGGGACCTGGTTGTGCTTACCACCTTCTTCGGTTTGAAGGAGGTCCTGGTCTGTTTCCCTCGAACACATGCTTCACACATTTTGACTCCTTCGAGATTGATCCGTGGAAGACCAATGACCAGATCCTGTAGATAAAGCTTCAGGATTTGATTTACACCAGCATGTCCCAGTCTTCGATGCCAGAGTTCCGTGTCATCTTGGGAACTCGCAAGGCACAGCTTCATTGGTGGTTCAAAGTTGGTGTCCACCACATACACATTGTTGTATCTTCTTCCTCTCAGAATTACTTTGTTGGTCTTCTTGTTGATGACGAGACATTCATCTGAGTCGAAAGTGACGATGTTGTTCCCTTGATCACACATCTGGGAGACACTCAGCAGATTGTATCCCAGATCCTTTACCAGATTTACGTTGCTAACTTTAATAGATCTATTGAGCAACACTTCTCCTTTTCCAATAACTTCTCCCTTGTTCTTGTTGCCAAATGAGACGTGGCCTCCTTCGGCATGAGTGTGGAGTGAGATGAGGATATCCTTGTTCCCCGTCATATGGTTCGAGCATCCACTATCTATGAACCATGTACTGTTCCCTCTCACAGCCACCTACAAGGAAAAGTTAGTGTTTTGAGACCCAGGCAAGATGACTCTTGCCAGGTCCCTTGCAAGGGAAAACATTTTCATTTAAGATATAGTCAGAAATGTTGATGTCTTTGGAATTTTGAGAGTTGGAGTTCCTTTGGTGATGAGCATGACGTTTTTGTCTGTTTGGGAACTCATGGCTTCTAGGGATTTGGGCTCTCTTCTTGGGACATGCATCCTTGTAGTGCCCATGAGCACCACAGTGCCAACATGTCTTGTAGTATTCTCCCAGGTAGTATTTTGGGTGTGGTCTCTGGATACGGTTCCTATCCATGGTTTCTTTGTTGTAAACTCGAGACCCATTTCCCTTAGCAATTTTGACATAGATTCTATGTCCAGAGTTCCCAGTATAGTAGTCTTTCTCACCATTGTTTCCACTCTCTAGGACCCTGATTTTTTCTTCGAGATGAGCATTTTTCTGTTTCTCGCACTGGAGTTCTAAGGCTCTACACTCATGGATCTCATGTTCGCTCAGGGGTGACTTTCTGTTCTTGGAGCACTCACCTTTGTATCCTATGCCATGTCTGGCTGGGACGAACTTGATTTGGGAACTAGAGACTTCAGGGTGTTCGGGAGTCTTACTCAGGTTTTGCAGGAGGGTGTTCTCATCTTTCTCTAAAGTTTTGATTTCTCTTTCTAGATCTACGATGTGAGACACATGGGACTTGAGTTTTTCTAGAAGGGATATGCAGTTGGGACAGGGCTCAAGACCAACCAATTGAGAATTTATGTGTTCCTGTTTTTCCAACTTGTTTTGCAGTTTTATGTTATCTTTAACAAGACTTGAAAGGATTTTCAACAGTTCAGGTTTTTCATAATTACTCAAGGAATCAAGAACAGTTTCAGTGGTTACCTCACTGGGTTGTTCCCCAGTGGTTTCTCCTATGGCCATGCCACACATGTCCGGGAGTGCCCATGCTTCAGGATCTTCGTCTTCATCATCGCTCCAAGTAGCGATGTAGGCCTTCTTTCCTTGCTTACTGCCTTCAGTTCCTTGTGGACATTCCTTCGCAAAATGTCCTTTCCTGTTGCATTTGTAGCAAGTCACTTCTGAGAGATCCTTCTCTGTGGGCTTTCTTTGGGAACTCTGTCCCTTTCCCCAGTTCCCACTGTTCCGTTGAGACTTTCCTTTGTAGAAATTTCGAAGAGCCTTTGTTACAAGAACTAGCTCTTCATCCTCTTCTTCTTCAGAGTCTTCATGTTGTTCTTGGGTTGATTTGAGCATCTTTTCGATCTTGAGTGCGATCCCTCGATGAGCTCGAGTTTGTTCCTTATCATCGATCTTCCTCTTCTCATGTCCCACTAGCTTTCCAAACACTTGATGAAGCATAAGTGTTCGATTTTCTGGGTTTTCCTTGAACATCGTTCTCTCGTTTGCCCATTCTCCAGTCAATCCATTGAAGAGCTGTTGGACCTTCATTTTGTGGGTGATTTCTTCTTTTGTGATCCCCAATCCTTCCATCTTAGTGCAAAGTCCTTCAAACCGGGATTGGTAGCTATCGACGGACTCTCCCATCTCCATTTGGAAGTTGTAGAACTCCCTCTTTGCGTTCATTTGAAGATCTTCTCTGAGATCTGAGTTCCCAACGTGCATTTGTTGGATGGCTTCCCACATTTCCTTGGCTGTGTCAAGGTTTGCAACCCTGTCACAATCTTGTACGCACATAGACCTCTTTAGGTACTGTTTGGCTTTGTAGTTTGCCTCCATGCACTTGTACTCGTTGGGACCCCACTTTGAGAGGTCGTTGACAATAGCTGGATCGATTTCGAAGTTCCCCCTTTCGATGACGCACCAGGCTTGGTAGTCTTGGCCACGCATCCAATCTTTCATGTCTCGTTGCCAGCTTTCAAATCTTCCTGTTATAAGCCTTGGCGGCTTGCTGGTATTGTTCCCCACCTGAGTAAGTTCCTGAGCCATTTTGACACCTGCGATGCTAACACAAATCTAGAGCGCTAGCTCTGATACCAATTGTTGGATCGTAATCGGTTAGCAGTGAGCTTGGGAACTGGCAATTAAGCTGTTCCCAAGGCAGCGGAAGTAAATAATCGCAAGTAATAAAAACAGTTAAGGGGACAGTTCCTTTATAGAGGAACCCCACTACAACCAACTAGTTGTATGGGTAAACCTCTACCTCCGCTTGGAGGATTTTGAATGACTTACTTATATTGATTGCTTTGTTCCTTAGTTACACAGCCGGATTTACACTTCTCTGTTCCTACAAGTTCTTCCTCTCTAGCAACACTAGTAAATCCTCTCAACTAAGTTCCTAAGCTCACAACAGCAAAACACAAGTAACTCAAACCTTACGTTGACTTCTCAGTTCCCTTGCTCCAGGGAACTTCAGCTTCACCGTCGTCGAGATCACACACTCGCCGGCGGGGACTTCTCTTCCTTTTCTTTCTTTTCTCAGATGTGGGTGTTTTGTAAGTTCTTGGAGAAGTTCTCAACCGAGTACTATTCATTTGGCTTTATAGTCCATTTGTCTTGGGCAGTAGCATCTTTCGTTTGTGTCCAAAATGCCCTTTGCTTGATGCCCAAGTTGTACTTTCTTCACATGTGACTTTGGTTTGAACTGGGTCAACTTCTTGAATCAATCGGACCGTTGGATGAAGCGTGACAGTCTGATCCTCAGACTTTTCCCTCTGGCTGTCTGAGACAAGATCCCGCGATCTGCGCTGAACGGTCGTTGTCTTCACATGTGAGTTCCCATTTCATGGGAACTGACTTCTTCAGAGTTCCCTTGATGGAAACTCTTCATCGTTGTAAGCTTGTGTTTTCTTGTTTGTTTCTGGGAGTTCCCACTTCATGGGAACTTTCCTCTTCAGAGTTCCCTTGATGGAAACTCTTCATTGTGGCTAGCAGTGGCTTTGTCATTCATAGGAGTTCTTTGCTATACCTGTGTTCCTTAGAAATACTTGAACAAACCACATTAGTTCCCTATGGTGTTTGTCATTATCAAAACTTAAAGAGGAGTGAATCGTTGATCCGTTGCTTAGAACCAGAGGTCCCAACAACGTCCCAACAAAAGCTTTCGGAATCCCAAATCTGGAGAAAATGTTGTCTTTAAGGAAACC
This sequence comes from Fallopia convolvulus, assembly GCA_964016875.1. Lineage (NCBI taxonomy): Eukaryota > Viridiplantae > Streptophyta > Magnoliopsida > Caryophyllales > Polygonaceae > Fallopia > Fallopia convolvulus. Next base: position 40,083,694 of record OZ024730.1, on the reverse strand, counting down.
TACAACTTCTTTTGAATCATCAATTCTGGTGGCCTTTGCTTCCACCCACTTGTAAACATAGTCCACCGCAAGTAAAATATACAGATTCCCATAAGAAGAGGGGATGGGTCCCATGAAATCAATGCCCCAAACATCAAAAATTTCACAAAATATCATACGTGATTGAGGCATTTCATGTCTCTTAGAAATATTACCCACCCTCTAAAAATGATCACATGATTTACAGAAAGCATAAGCATCCCTAAAAATTTGAGGCCAATAAAAACCAGCTTCTAAATTTTTCCTAGCAGTATTGTTAGTCCCAAATCACCGGCACATGCATAGGAATGACAAAAAGAAAGGATAGATTGTACATCAGAATCCAGGATGCAACGTAGGATTACCTAATCTGTGCAGTGCTTCCATAAATACAGATCATCCCAAACAAGAATCGGGATTCATGACGAACCTTGTCCTTCTGGGCCTTAGTAAAATTAGGTGGGAACTCCCCCGAGACGAGGTAGTTAGCAATGTTTGCATACCATGGCCGAAATGAATGGACCCCAAATATAAACCCTTCAAATCGAGAATCGAAATCAATGTCGATGTCAGGTCCGCGCGCGGTCAGATTCCCGCGATCGCGGAAAATTCACATCTTTTTTTCCCGTCTCAGTAGCAGTGTCACGGGTGCGGCAATCCTTCATCGCGATCGCGGTTTCGCCTCTCGAACCTCGAATAATGTATCATCCAGAAAACGTCCTTGAATTTGATCTTGGCTTCCTGGCGTATTTTCTTCATGCACAAGCCTACTTAGATGGTCAACCACTAGATTCTCAGCACCCTTTTTGTCTCTGATCTCTATATCAAACTCACTCAACAGGAGAATCTATCTAATCAGTATTGGCTTAGCCTCCTTTTTTTCATTAAATAACAAAGCCCCATGGTCTGAGTATAGTATCACATTTGTCCCCAACAGATACTGTCTGAACTTCTCCAAACCAAACACTAAAACAAGCATTTCCTTTTCAGTGATGGAGTAATTTCTCTGGGCATCGTTCAAGGTCATGGAAGCATAATGTATAACATGAGATGCTCTAGCTTCTTTTTGACCTAAAACATCGCCAACAGTGTAGTCACATACATCACACATGATCTCAAAAGAATGAGACCAATCCGGGACTTGAATTATTGGTGCACTTGTAAGGCGAGTTTTCAGCTCATCAAACGCCTTTTTGCATGCCTCATTGAACTCAAAAGGCACCTTTTTCTTCAGCAATTCACATAATGGGGTGGAGATCTTTGAAAAGTCTTTAATAAACATGCGATGGAAACCTGCATGGCCTAGACAAGAACACACTTCATGCACATTAGTAGGATAAGGCAAGGACTGAATGATATCAATCTTTGCCTTATCGACCTCAATACCCCTGGATGAAACTATGTGACCTAGAACAATGCCCTGCTCAACCATAAAGTGACAATTCTCAGAATTTACAACCAAATTGGTTTCTACACATCTCTGAAGGACTAAAGAAAAATGGTTTAAGCAGGCATCAAAGTCATCTCCATGTACTGTAAAGTCATCCATAAAAACCTCAATAAAATTCTTAATGTATTCAGAAAAGATACTAACCATACACCTTTGGAACGTCCCGGGTGCATTACATAACCCAAATGGCATTCTGCGGCATGCAAAAGTGCCAAAAGGACATGTAAATGTCGTTTTCTCTTGGTCCTCCGGTTCAATAGCAATCTGAAAATACCCTAAATAGCCGTCTAAAAAGCAGTAATATGAACGACCGGCAAGTCGCTCAAACATTTGATCAATGAATGGCAAGGGAAAATGATCTTTTCTAGTTACCGTGTTCAGCTTACGGTAATCAATGCAGACTCTTCACCCAGTCTGGACTCTTGTGGGGACTAATTCCCCATACACATTTTCAACCACTGTAATACCAGTATACCACCCTTCATGGGCACAACTTGGGTCGGACTAACCCACTGACTATCAGAGATGGGATAAATCATACCTATATGTAGGAGCTTCAGCACCTCCTAGCTTCTTGACTAGCTCCAACATAGGTGGATTGAGCCTTCTTTGTGGCTGTCTGGATGGCTTGGCACCATCTTCTAGGAGGATCCTATGCATACATGTAGAGGGTTTAATCCCTTTAATGTCAGCAATGGTCTAGCCTAGTGCTGTCTTGTGATCCTAAAGTACCTCCACCAATCTATCTTCTTGTTCCTTGGAGAGTTTGTTAGAAATAATGACAGGTAAAGTGTCACCATCTCCAAGGAAGGCATATTTCAAGTGTTCATGGAGCTATTTAAGCTCAACTTCTGGTGCATATACTACAGAAGGAAGCAATTTCTCGCTAGGGAGAGTTAGTGGTATGGGCCCAATGGCCAAAGCATCAGCAGGGGATTCACAGAAAGCATTCAAATCAACAAGAATTTCATGATATCTTTCAGGCAATTCATAATCCAAGCATGCAAGATCAATGTCATTCTCTAGAATAGATTGTAACTCATCTACACAAGTAGTATCAAATACATCTTGTACAATAGGATCAATTACATCAATTGAGCATAGAAGATGATCATCTTAGGGGTATTTCATAGAATTATTCATGCTATATTCAAATATTTCCCCATCAAATTCCATGGTTAGGACATCTTTACACACATCAATTTTTGTTCTAGCAATTTTCATGAAAGGTCTACCTTACAGAATTGGTGTAGCATGCACATCATGATCCATTTCAAGCACAAAGAAATCAGCAAGGAATATCAATTATCAACCTAACAAGGACATCCTCAACAATCCCTTTGGGGTAGACTATGGACCTATCAGCTAATTGAATAACAATACCAGTTTCAAGCAAAGGTCCTAAGCCTAGTAAAGTGTAAATAGAATAAGGCATGACATTAATAGAAGCACCCAAATCAAGCATGGCTTTAACAATTTTAGTGTCTCCTATTATACAACGAATACGCCATTGAAATACAGCAGAGACATGTTCACTAACCTTAACTTTCTGTTTCCCTTTTAATTTTTGTTTCCTTTTAATAGTGCATAACTCTTTCAGAAATTTAGCAAATCTAGGAACGCTTTTAATCAGATTAAGCAAAGGGATGTTTACCTCACACTTGGAGACCGTCTCAAAGATATCCTTGTCATGTTCTGGCTTCTTTGTATCCTTGAGTGTCTTAGGGAATGGTGGAATAGGCTTCTGTGAATTCATGGGAGGAAGCTGAGGTCAAACATAAGAATCCTCTAGTTCAGCCATAGCTTCGCGGGCGCGGTCAGTTTCCTGCGATCGCGGAAAATCGGATTTCTTGCGATCCGAAACTTCATTGCTTCCGCGATCGCGGACATTGGTCACCGCGATCGCGGTGTCTTCGATCAGAATTTCTGAGCTCTCAATTGAGGTGTCGCGGTCGCGGCAGTTGTTCATCGCGATCGGAGAGTCGTTCTTCATAAAATCAGAATTATCAGTTCGTGGATCTTCATGCACCTCCACGTCTCTGTTCAGCTCTTTTCCACTTCTTAATGTGATAGCACTCACATTCTCCCTTGGATTGATTGGCTGAGTTGTTAATTTCCCTGAATCTCTGGCCTTCAATTTGCCCACCGTGGTAGCTAGTTGACTGATTTGAGTCTCTATATTCTTGATACTGGCCTGAGTGTTTTGTCCCAACTGGAATACTGTGTTAGCAAGCCTTACAAACATCTCTTCATCATTGAATGAGTTGTTTTGATTCTGAACCTGGAGGTCTAGGTGGATAAGGTTGCTTGTACTGTTGAGGTTGCTTGTACTGTTGATTTCCTCTTTGTTGATTATATTGAGGTTGATTTTGATTCCCATATCTCAGATTTGGATGATGTGACCAGCCTGGCTTGTATGTATTAGAATAAGGATCAAAACGAGGTCTAGGAGGTCCATATCCTCCTACAGCATTAACCTTAGTCTGAGGTTCCTGGAGTTGTGGGCAGGCATCAATAGGATGAAGTATGTCAGCGCAGATTTCACATGCCTTTAGTTGTTGAGGGGTTCCTTGCAGCATGAACCTCTTCATCATATCTTTCAACTCCGCTACCTCAAATCTTAAAGAAGAAGATGAGGAGTCCACAACATTGACTCCTTTAGCGCCAGTTCTTTTGTTGAATTGCCTTGAGTTCCCAGATAGCTCAGAAAAGAGCTCAAGGGCATCCGTTGGTGTCTTGTTCATCTGGCTTCCACCACAAGCTGCATTCACCATTTTATGCTCATCGGCTAATAATCCACCAAAGAAGTAAAGCACCATTTCTTGATCAGAGTACCCATGATATGGACAACTAGCACACAGTCTCTTAAAACGCTCATGATAATCATACAGGCTCTCTCCAGCCTGTTGTTCAATATTGCTTAGGCTCTTCTTCAGACTATTCTGTTTGGTGGCGGGAAAGTACTTCTCCAAGAATGCTACTTTCATCTTAGTCCAATATTAATGGAGCTTGGAGAAAGATAGTATAGCCACGCATTGGTTAAATCCTTCAGAGAGAAAGGAAACGCCCTCAGCTTGATCTGGTCTTCAGTTACATCAACAGTCTTCATACTTGAGCAAACCTGATCAAATTCAGCAAGATGCTTGTTGGGATCTTCTCCACCCTGCCCATGGAATTGGGGCAAAAGATGGATCAACCCAGACTTCAACTCAAATTTTACACCATCATTTAGCGTAGGGAACTAACCAACCAGGGGATGTTATTGAAAGTTTAAGGCAGTTAGCTGCCTCAAAGTCTGATCTCCCATTGTCTCAGTTTCAGCAGAATTCAAGTTGAATGGTAATTCACGGAGTAGATTCCGAGCTCAACGTCTCAACCTGGAAAGAGTCCATTCAATCTCTGAATCAAAAAGCAAAGTAGAAGAATCAGTAGCACGGGTGTGGACCATAAACTAGGATCCACACTACAGTTGGTAACAATATAAACTTAGAACAAAACAAAGTGTCTCCGGCAACGTCGCCAAGTTTTGAATGGATGAAAGTCGTCGTGCCAAATCAAAATATAAATCCCTAGTTACACAACTAGTATAGCTGGTAAGTCGGGGTCGTACCCAAGAGACACTTGAAATTCAAAGTAATATTGTTATCAATTTAATTGTAATAAAGGGGAATTTTTGGAATGTAAACTAAACTAGGGAAATTAAAGCAAGTAAAGCAATTAAACTAAGCAAAGGTTGGATTTTTATCAATTAAGGAAAACAATTCTATTCAAATATTCACTTTCATCATCAAGGTATTGATCATAGATTCAAACAAGTTATTCCTTTGGTTATTCCTATCCTGATTAGATATAATAAACAAGCCAACGGGTCATGTAAATACTTAATATCAAAACAAACATGAAATGATCATGAATAATAATGATATTAGCAATGAGAACAAGGATAAACAGGATACATGCAAATAAAGTTATAACGAGTCAAACAATAAACATGCATTCAAATATCTTTCTCAATGATATTAGTCCAACGAGTCCTAAAACATTGAGTTGCTACAATGATTAGGTTTTGCTACGAGAAAACCTAGATCTAGAAATAGAGAGTATTAAACTTCAACAAGTTAGCTAGGCCTCAAGGAATCAATATAATCAATATATATTATGCACCAGAGAATTGAAATAACCTATAGAAATAAACCTGAATGGAAGAATCTCACAATAAACTTGAATCTGAAAGCTTCAACTAGAATAGAACTTTAGGAGTTTAGTTCTCCACAAAAGAGAAAATACAAAAGTCTGAAATAATGGAAACTAGGTCTGAGAGAGGTTCCAAAATAAAGGCTGAAAAGTAGATTAAATAGTCTCGAACAAACACCCGAAAATAAAAATAAAAGGAAACAAATATAATAATGATAGATAGATAAAGCAATCGTTGCCTCGGATATTTGCTGATGTGGCTTTCCGCGGGCGCGGTGAGTAGCCTCCGCGATCGCGGACCTTTAGAAACTCCGATCCGAGTCAGCGTTGACCGCGACCGCGGCCTTGTGCCACCGAGATCGCGGACCTGATACTTGGCTCCACCGCGGACTGCTCTAATCCGCGACCGTCTCTTGATTCTTCTAAATTAATCTTCAAATCTTCTAATTTCTTCAAATCTTCGGTCTTCTCTTCATTTGTATTACAAGCACTAAAAAGACCTAAATCTATATATAAAATATATTATCTAGTCCTAGTTATGATATATGAAATACAGCATATGAAATTCCCCCATACTTAGACCTTCCTCGTCCTCGAGTAAGCTCAAAATAAAATTAAGCAAGACAATGAAACAAAGGTCTACATGAAGAATTGGGAGAAAATAACCTAAAACTAAACAACACTGAGAAATTAAGCTCACAACCCGAACCTATGTACAAGAATGAAAGTGCATACAATGAGAATCCTAACACAATCTATCACTCAAATTATATCAAAAACAAAGCAAAGATAAAAACCCATAAATAATAATCCCCAAGCCCCAGCAGAAATGTTCCTAGGCACTCTTATTTTTTTTCACTCATTCTGCTTAGGCGCCCTTTCGGGTTTTCACCTAACCCCTCATTTCATTTTCCAATAGATGTGCTCACCAAGCTCACTTTCACTCTTTTTAGCCTCTTATTACCCCAGCCTAATGCCGGTCAGAGCCCTTGATTTTTGCCTGAGCCGCCCTTTCAAGTTTTCAACTCAGTACAGGATTTAATGTTTTTTTCTTTTTTTCTTTTTTCTTTTTTTCTTTTTTCTTTTTTTTGGAATCTGAAATGCAGCTATACATATATACAACAACGAGTACTCCCTCCCCCATACTTAAATCTTTCATTGCCCTCAATGAAATAAAAGACAAATCAGAAAAATTCAAGGAAGGGAACAGAAGACTCACTGTGGTAGACCTGGCGGCGGAAAAAACTAAGGGTACTGAGGCCAATAATGTTGATAAACTGCCTCATGTCGCTCCCTCATCTGATCCATGGTCAAGGACATGTCCCTGACATTCCTTCCCACATCCTCTAAAGTACTCCTCATAACATCCTGCTGTCTCATAAAGTAGCCTTGCTGGTCAGACATATAATCAACTCTCATGCTCAGGTTCTCCATTGCAGAGAACATCTCATCATACCACTCCAGAACTCCTCCATCACCAGATGGACTAGCTTCATGATGCCCATGAGGATGATCATCGTGATGCTCATACGCCTGCTCTTCTTCCTCCTCCTCGTCTGCCACCACCATCACATCAGATTCTAGAAAGAAAAGCTGAACAGTCTCCTCAGCTCCAAACTCCCTAAGCAGATGTAAATACCTCTCATGCTTCTTACCACAATGCCAAATCCAACCCCCATTCTGGTACTCAGATAACAACTTGGACCTCTTCAGCTGTGATATATCAAAACAAATCCCTCCACCTACTGTGGCTCTGTAACGGTCCTGAATAACCTCTAAGCTCAAAAATCGAAGGGTTATTAGAGTAATCAAGCCCCCCAAAGCAATCTTCTCAGGCAGAGATCGGGCCTTCCTCACAGCATGAATGAAAAGCTCTACCCAATCAGGGACCATAGGTTGGTCCCTCATCAAACACCACATCATCGCCACATCCCGAGCTGTCATCTTATTAACCTCCCCATTACCCAAAAAGGTGTTGAAAATCACCTTATGACAAAGCCTCAATCCCGGGTGAAAAATACTGTAATTCTGTAACCCAGATCCAAGGATATACTGAGTATGAGTCACCTCAGTCCAAAAATGCATCACTCGTGGGTTATCATCAACATCCGACCAGCCCATTGTAGGTTGGCCAGTTACCCTAAACCACTCAGCTAATTGATGTCTAGTCAATGAATAATCTCCCCCTAACAGTCCAAATCCATTCCTACCATCATCAAACTCTCTATAAGTCACCAAAAACTCCAATACTAGAGGCTTGTATGTATAAGCATGCAAAGGAATCAATCCTCCCAAACCACCCTACTGTAAGAACTGATGAACCGACTGATATAATCCCAAAGAATATAATGTCAAGACATGAAAGAACTTAGTAGACAGCATAATCTTCCTATCAATCTCTTTCCATAATTCCTTCTCCGCCCTACTCAACCGAACTAGATACGCCATAATTTTGAATGAATTGTAGAGAAGATGAAATCATACTCACAAATTCAGATTTTTGGCTCTGGATACGGTTCCGCGAGAGCGGAGTCTCTTCACTGCGATCGCGGATGTAGAATGATCGTGATTCTACAGTTTTCACGATGGCACTTGCGGAGGCTTTAGCGCTGGCTCTCGCTGGCTCGACACGTCCTTCAATCAACAAATTCGAGGAGAACAAGTGAATTTGGAGGGGTTTTGAGAAAGTTTTGGGAACATTTTGTATGGATTTTAGATTTGAATTTGTGGGTTTTTGGATGGGAATTTGAGGATTTGGATTATGTATTTGTGTTTAGGATGAAGAAAGGATGAACGAAGCGGGTTCGGATTTGAATTTGATGGAGTTAAAGAAAATGGGTTTGAGAGGCTATGGAGGTTTAAAATCTTGAAGGTTTAGAATGGTGGAAGGATAAAGGTAGAAGAAGAAGAAGGGAAAGAAAGGGGAAGTAGGGCCGGCCGATTGGGGAAGGGAAAAACCGGTTTTCCGTCAATTCCTAATTTTTTTAAACAAAATCTCGCGGCCATGAATAGTACCGCGATCGCGGTGAGTAACCTCCGCAATCACGGACCTATAGCTGAGTACATGTTCGTCTTTTTTCTTTTATATCGAGAAATACAATTTTCCAAAAAAAATTCTTTCGAACCTAGTACCTGCATGTTAGTCCAATCAAGATTGAATGGGAAAACTAAAACTAAAACTAAAGTAAAGAGAAGAAAAAGATAAAGAAAACTTACCTCAGGTTGCCTCCCGAGCAGTGCCTTTGTTTAATGTCGTTGGCACGACATTAGTGCCCTTTTTTAATTAGTAGTTGGGATTGGATCAACAAGACCCACCTCCTCTAGCACCTCTTGGCTAACTCTTTCATGGTATTTCTTCAATCTTTGAGCATTTACTTTAAACACCTTTTGGGAGTCCCCATCAATTAATTCCACACCCCCATGTGGAAAAACGCGAGCGTATACGGTCCAGCCCATCTAGAACGGAGTTTTCCTGGGAAGAGTGTGAGACGAAACTGAAAAAGAAGGACCTTGTCTCCAACTTTGAATTCCTTCCTTAGGATGTTCTTGTCATGACATGCTTTTGTTTTATTCTTGTAATTCACAACATTGTCATAAGCATTAAATCTCAACTCTTCCAACTCTTGCAACTGTAATTTCTTGAATTCTTCATTTCCTTTGATGTTGAAGTTGTATTTTTGGACCGCCCAATAAGCTTTGTGCTCAAGTTCAACTGGCAAGTGACAACCTTTTCCATAAACCAATCTGAAGGGAGACATCTCGATGGGTGTTTTATAAGGAGTACGGTATGCCCACAAAGCATCATTGAGTCTCAAACTCCAATCTTTCCAGTTGGGTGCCACCGTCTTCTCCAAAATTGATTTTATCTCCCAGTTGGACACTTCAGCTTGTCCATTTGTTTGGGGGTGATAAGCTGTAGAGATCTTCTGAGTGACATAGTACTCTTTCAATAATGCACTCACAGTCTTGTTCCAAAAATGAGTACCCATGTCACTTATCAAATCTTTCGGAATCTGAGAAATTGTTATCTTTTAAGGTAACCTGCAACTTCTTTTGAATCATCAGTTCTGGTGGCCTTTGCTTCGACCCACTTGGAAACATAGTCCACCGCAAGTAAAATTTACAGATTCCTATAAGAAGAGGGGAAGGGTCCCATGAAATCAATGCCCTAAACATCAAAAATTTCACAAAATATCATACATGATTGAGGCATTTCATGTCTCTTAGAAATATTACCCACCCTCTAACAACAATCACTTGATTTACATAAAGCATAAGCATCCCTAAAAATTTGAGGCTAATAAAAACCAACTTCTAAAATTTTCCTAGCAGTTTTGTTAGTCCTAAAATGACCCCCACATGCATAGGAATGAAAAAAAAGAAAGGATAGATTGTACCTCAGAATCTAGGACGCAACGTCGGATTACCTGATCTGTGAAGTGCTTCCATAAATACGGATCATCGCAAACATAGAATTGGGATTCATGATGAACCTTGTCCTTCGGGCCTTAGTAAAATTAGGTGGGAACTCCACCGAGACGAGGTAGTTAACAATGTTTGCATACAATGGCCGGAATGAATGGACCCCAAATATAAACCCTTCAAATCGAGAATCGAAATCAATGTCGTTGTCAGGTTCGCGGGCGCGGTCAGATTCCCGTGATCGCGGAAAATTCACATAATTTTGCCCGTCTCAATAGCAGTTTCGTGGGCACGGCAGTCCTTCACCGCGATCGCGGTTTCGGCCTCTCGAACCTCGAATAATGTATCATCGGGAAAACGTCCTGGAATTTGATCTTGGCTTCCTAGCGTAGTAGCGTATTTTCTTCATGCACAAGCCTACTTAGACGATCATCCACTAGATTCTCCCTTTTTGTCTCTGATCTCTATATCAAACTCACTCAACAGGATAATCCATCTAATTAGTCTTGGCTTAGCCTCCTTTTTCATCAATAAATAACGAAGCGCTGCATGGTCTGAGTATACTATCACCTTTCTCTCCAACAGATACTATTTGAACTTCTCCAAAGCAAACACTACAACAAGCATTTCCTTTTCAGTGATGGGGTAATTTCTCTGGGCATCGCTCAAGGTTATGGAAGCATAATGTATAACATGAGATGCTCTAGCTTCTTTTTGACCTAAAACTGCCCCAACAGCGTAGTCACTTGCATCACACATGATCTCAAAAGAATGAGACCAATCCAGGGCTTGAATCGTGGGTGCACTTGTAAGGCGAGTTTTCAGCTCATCAAACGCCGTTTTGCATGCTTCATTGAACTCAAAAGGCACCTTTTTCTTCAGCAATTCACATAATGGGGCAGAGATCTTTGAAAAGTCTTTAATAAACATGCGATAGAAACCTGCACGGCCTAGAAAAGAACGCACTTCACGCACATTAGTAGGATAAGGTAAAGACTAAATGATATCAATCTTTGCGTTATCGACCTCAATACCCCTGGATGAAACTATGTGACCTAGAACAATGCCCTGCTCAACCATAAAGTGACACTTCTCAGAGTTTAGAACCAAATTGGTTTCTACACATCTTTGAAGGACTAAAGAAAGATGGTTTAAGCAGGCATCAAAGTCATCTCCATGTACTGTAAAGTCATCCATAAAAACCTCAATAAAATTATCAATGTATTTAGAAAAGATACTAACCAAACACCTTCGGAACGTCCCGGGTGCGTTACATAACCCAAATGGCATTCTATGGTATGCAAAAGTGCCAAAAGGACATGTAAATGTCGTTTTCTCTTGGTCCTCCGGTGCAATAGCAATCTGAAAATACCCTAGATAGCCGTCTAAAAAGAAATAATAGGAACGACCGGCAAGTCGCTCAAGCATTTGATCAATGAATGGCAAGGGAAAATGATCTTTTCTAGTTACCATGTTCAGCTTACGGTAATCAATGCAGACTCTCCACCCAATCTGGACTCTAGTGGGGACTAATTCCCCATGCACATTTTCAAACATTGTAATACCACCCTTCTTGGGCACAACTTGGGTCGGACTAACCCTCTGACAATCAGAGATAGGATAAATCATACCTGCATGTAGGAGCTTCAGCACCTCCTTCTTGACTAGCTCCATCATAGGTGGGTTGAGCCTTCTCTGTGGCTGTCTGGATGGCTTGGCACCATCTTCTAGGAGGATCCTATGCATACATGTAGAGGGGCTAATCCCTTTAATGTAAGCAATGGTCCAGCCTAGTGTTGGCTTGGCACCATCTTCTTGTTCCTTGGAAAGTTTGTTAGAAATAATGACAGGTAAAGTGTCACCACTCCAAGGAAGGCATATTTCAAGTGTTCAGGGAGCTATTTAAGCTCAACTTCTAGTGCCTGTACTACAGAAGGAAGCAATTTCTCGCTAGGGAGAGTTAGTGGTATGGGCCCAATGACCAAAGCACCAGCAGGGGATTCACATCAAGCATTCAGATCAACAAGGATTTCATGATATCTTTCAGGCAATTTATAATCCAAGCATGCAAGATCAATGTCAATCTCTATAACAGATTGTAACTCATCTACACAAGTATTATCAAATACATCTTGTACAATAAGATCAATTACATCAATTGAGCATAGAGGATGATCATCTTGGGGGTATTTCATAGCATTATCCATGCTATATTCAAATATTTCCCCATCAAATTCCATGGTTAGGACACCTTTACAAACATCAATTTTTGTTCTAGCAGTTTTCATAAGGTCTACCTAACAGAATTGGTGCAGCATGCACATCATGATCCATATCAAGCACAAAGAAATCAGCAGGGAATATCAAATTATCAACCATAACAAGGACATCCTCAACAATCCCTTTCGGGTAGACTGTGGACCTATCAGCTAGTTGAACAACACTACCAGTTTCATGCAAAGGTCCTTAGCCTAGTGAAGTGTAAACAGAATAAGGCATGACATTAATAGAAGCAGCCAATCAAGCATGGCTCTATCTATTTTAGTGTCTCCGATTATACAAGGAATGTTAAACATGCCTGGATCACTATACTTCTTAGGCATACGTCTTTAAAATACAGCAGAGAACATGTTCACTAACCTTAACTTTTTGTTTCCCTTTTAATTTTTGGTTCCTTTTAATAGTGCATAACTCTTTCAGAAATTTAGCAAATCTAGGAACGCTTTTAATCAAATTAAGCAAAGGGATGTTTACCTCACACTTGGAGAACATCTCAAAGATATCCTTGTCATGTTCTGGCTTCTTTGTATCCTTGAGTGCCTTAGGGAATGGTGTAATAGGCTGATGTGAATTCATGGGAGGAAGTTGCGGTCGAACATAAGAATCCTCTGGTTTAGCTACAAATCCGCAGGCGCGGTCAGTTTCCCGCGATCACTTAAATCGTATTTCTCGCGATCCGAAACTTCCTCGCTTCCGCCATCGCGGACATTAGTCACCGCGATCGCGGTGTCTTCGATCGGAATTTCTGAGCTCTCAGTTGAGGTGTCGCGGTCGTGGTAGTTGTTCACCGCGGTCGCAGAGTCGTTCTTCATAAAATCAGAATTTTCAGTTTGTGGATCTTCATGCAACTCCACGTCTCTGTTCAGCTCTTTTCCACTTCTTAATGTGATAGCACTCACATTCTCCCTTGGATTGATGGGCTGAGCTGGTAATTTCCCTGAATCTCTAGCTTCCAATTTGCCCACCGTGGTAACCATTCTACGCTCATCGTCCAATAATCCACCAAAGAAGTAAAGCACCAGGTCTTGATCAGAGTACCCATGATATGGACAACTAGCACACAAACTCTTGAAACGCTCATGATAATTATACAAGCTCTCTCCAGCCTGTTGTTCAATATTGCTTAGGCTCTTCTTCAGACTGTTCTATTTGTTGGCGGGAATGTACTTCTCCAAGAATTATTCTTTCATCTTAGTCTAGTTATTAATGGAGCCTGGAGAAAGATAGTATAGCCACTCATTGGATGAATCCTTCAGAGAGAAAGGAAACGCCCTCAGCTTGATCTGGTCTTCAGTTACATCAGCAGGCTTCATACTTGAGCAGACGTGATCAAATTCATCAAGATGCTTGTTGGGATCTTCTCCACCCTGCCCATGGAATTGGGGCAAAAGATGGATCAACCCAGACTTTGACTCAAATTTTACACCATCATTCAACGCAGGGAACTCAACAACCAGGGGTTGTTGTTGAAAGTTTAGGGCATTTAGCTGCCTCAAAGTCTGATCTCCCATTGTCTCAGTTTCAACAAAATTCAAGTTGAATGGTAATTCACGAAGTAGATTCCAAGCTTCACGTCTCAACCTAGAAAGAGTCCTTTCAATCTCTGAATCAAAAGGAAAAATAGAAGAATTAGTAGCACGGGTGTGGACCATAAACTATGGTCCACACTAGAGTTGGTAACAATATAAACTTAGAACAAAACAAAGTGTCCCTGGCAACGTCGCCAAAATTTGATTGGCTGAAAGTCGTCGTGCCAAATCAAATTATAAATCCCTAGTCATACAACTAGTATAGCTGATAAGTCGAGGTCGTACCCAAGAGACACTTGTAATTCAAAGTAATATTGTTATCAACTTAATAGTAATAAAGGTGAATTGTTGGAATTGTAAACTAAAACTTTGGAAATTAAAGTAAGTAAAGCAATTACACTGAGCAAAGGTTGGATTTTTATTAATTAAGGAAAACAATTCTATTAAAATATCCACTTTCATCATCAAGTTATTGATCATAGATTCAAACAAGTTATTCCTTTGATTATTCCTTTCCTAATCAAATATAATAAACAAGTCAACGAGTCATGTAAATACTTAATATCAAAACAAACATGAAATGATCATGAATAATAATGATATTAGCAATGAGAACAAGGATAAATAGGATACATGCAAATTGAGTTCCAACGGGTCAAACAATAAACATGCATTCAAATCTCTTTCTCAATGATTTTAGTCCAACGAGTCCTAAAACATTGAGTTTCTACAAAGATTAGGTTTTGCTACGAGAAACATAGATCTAGAAATAGAGAGTATTAAAGTCCAACAAGTTAGCTAGGCCTGAAGGAATCAATACAATCAATATAAATTATGCACAAGTTTGAAATAACTTGTATAAATAAACCTGAATGGAAGAACCTCACAATAAACTTTAATCTGAAAGCTTCAACTTGAATAGAACTTTAGGAGTTTGTTCTCCATAGGAGAGAAAATACAAAAGTCTGAAATTATGGAAACTAGGTCTCAGAGAGGTTCCAAAATAAAGGCTGAAAAGTAGATTAAATAGTCTCAAACAAACACCCGAAAATAAAAATAAAAGGAAACAAATATAATAAATATAAATAGATAGAGCAATCGCCGCCTCGGATATTTGTTGATGTGGCTTTCCGCGGGCGCGGTGAGTAGCCTCCGCGATCGTGGACCTGTAGAAACTCCGATCCGAGTCAGCGTTGACCGCGACCGCGGGTTTGTGCCACCGCGATCGCGGACCTGATACTTGGATCCACCGCGGACTGCTCTAATCTGCGACCTTCTCTTGATTCTTCTAAATTAATCTTCAAATCTTCTAATTTCTTCAAATCTTCGGTCTTCTCTTCATTTGTATTACAAGCACTAAAAAGACCTAAATCTATATATAAAATGTATTATCTAGTCCTAGTTATGCCATATGAAATACAACATATTAGTTAGGCTTCCCTCATTATAGCAGGTAATACGTTTACGTGGTGAATTTGCCCAAAATATTGGCGCCCACCCTGGGACCTTAGCCAAAGAAAAGTCGCCAAGAACCGTAAGCTCTATCCGTGCAAGATGGATGGCATTCATGATACTTACAGCCAAGTCGACGACGCTGAAAACTACGAGATTAACCAAGGAGTCGACGACCAATAGACTGAGAATGGGATAGAAAGGGATGAGCACAATTTTGGGGATGGAAATGGCCATCCTACCACTTCTACAGTAGCAGAACAAGAAGGAATAGTTGAATCCAACATCATCGCTTAAATCCGTGCATATATGCTTACACTTCAAAAAGATTTGAAGAATCAGAAGAATGCTCATGCTAAATTCACCGAGGTATACGAGAAACAAATAGAAGCTTTAACTAATGAACATAATATACTTCAATCTAAGGTTCAATTAGCGACGAATCGTCAACGTGTTAATGGAGCAATGGATGGCATCACTCGATGACTAGACATGGATGATCCGAGTCTCGTAACCCCAGCTGACATCAGACCAGTAACGGGTTATCAGGTAAATGGTAATTCAATGAGGGCTATCAGAGAGGATGTTGAGGTTACCCAATTACGAGAACGCCTTAAAGCCTTGGAGGACCGAATTACACAAGTCCCAAGGGACCCACAACCCATAGCGGTGGAAAGACGGGATGGATATACAGATTCCCCCTTTGTACCCGCTATCGCAAGGGTAGACATCTCTCGGAAATATCACGTCCCCGATGTACCCAAGTACGAAGGGGTTACAGATCCGGACCAACACATAGCCGCGTTTAAGCAAGCTATGAATATTAGTACAACTCCCTTCGATATGAAGGATATTGTAATGTGCCATTGGTTCGGTAACACGTTATCCGGGCCCGCACTTAATTGGTATTCTCATTTACCCCTTGAGAGTATTTCATCTTTTGTTGAGTTAGTTGACAAGTTCACGATAAGATTCGCAAGTAGTCGACATGCTAAGAAGTGCTCTAGTGACTTATATCGCATGGTCCAAAAGACCGGCGAATCCATGAAGGCTTTTCTAAACAAGTACAATGAGGAATTGGTCACCATAGAAGGATGCGATGCCGCTACAACCGTGGAAGCGTTCCGAAGAGGCATTTTGACTGGTTACCCTGATCTTTATTGTGAGTTGACTAAATATATATCCTTGCTCGAATTTCGATGAGGTGTATGTAAAGGCGTTGGAACACGTGCGATTAGAAGAAGATGACCTCTTCGCCGTCAAAACTGCTAGTTCTCACCGACCAGAACCCGACAAGGGCGACAGGAAACCAGATATGTTCCATATCCTAATCCATCCCCTGCCAAACCAACGTTATACACGGCGTTCGCTAGGTCGAACTAGCGATATGAAGACCCAAGGTTGCCTCCAAAGTTATCTCACTACAACTTTCGGGTAGACACGACGAAGGTTGTATGAACTCTTGATGACATGGGGGATACCGTCAAGTGGCAAAGAAAGAGCAACACACTCACACACTAAAAAGATAAATCAAGATGGTGTGATTTCCACTTCAATCATGGCCAAAAGACGTACGAATATATCGCACTAAGGAAAGAGGTAAGTGATTTGTTACACAGGGGGTACCTCAAGGATCTAATATCGGAAAGAGCAAGGGAGCAACTAGAACGCAACAAGGGAAGGACCAGTCCACCACCACCTCCCAAGCACACGGGAGTGATCAATGTTATCTCTAGGGATCTGAGGTCAGTGGGGTAACCTATTCTGCGGCGAGGATTGCAAGGAGTACCCAGAGAGAGTAGCCCCGAATTTCCGTTTGGAAGGGTCATGACGTAATGCCCATTACCTTCTATGACATCGAAGAAGAGGAAGTTCATCATGATTTCTTAATCATTTCCTTAATAATAGCAAACTTTCTTGCTAAATGAGTTTTGATTGATAATGGAAGTTCTACTAATTTTCTTATGTTGGATGCCTTGTACAACTTAGGTCTGGGTTTGGACGGCATTGTCAAGAAGTCTACGACTTTGGTGGGCTTCACCGGTGAATCACATAATATATTGGGGGAAATATCATTTCCCACCATCACGTGTGGGGTAAATATCATGTGAAATTTCAAGTACTTGATTGTCCATCACCTTTTAATGTTATCTTAGGCAGGCCCTGGATCCACGAGATGAAGGCCATTCCTTTGACCTATCATCAATGCTTGAATTTCCCATCACCATGGGGAATACAAGAAATCAAGGGAGAGCAGAAGATAGCAAGAGAGTGTTATTCCGTAACATGAGGGCAACAACTTTGAAAACTCAACAGATTGAAGCAGAAAAGAAGTCGTCGAAATAGCAATTAAAGGATTGTAAGGCTCCAACTTATTACGTCAAGCCGGAGACACCAGAACTCGAAGAGGTGGCCCTCGATCCACTTGATCCGTCCAGGAAAATCAGGATAGGGGCAGATCTAGAGCCAACTTTACGAGAGCAATTAGTTGAGTTCTTACGGTCCTATAGTGATTGTTTCGCCTAGTGGAATGAAGATATGATAGGGATAGATGCCAACGTGATCACACACATGCTCAAGGTTAACCAATAAGTCCCACCAGTTGAATAGAAAAGGTGTAAATTCGTACCCGAGCGAAATCAGGTAATAAATGATGAGGTAAAATCCCTACTCGAATTTGGAAAAATCAGGGAAGTAAAATATCCCGATTGGTTAGAAAATGTGGTTGTCGTTAAAAAGAAAAACGGTAAGTGGCGTGTTTGCGTCGATTTAACCGATTTAAATAAGGCATGTCCCAAAGATTCATTTTATTTGCCTCATATTGATGTAATGGTGGATGCAACGGCGGGACACAAGCTTTTAACTTTCATGGACGCGTTCAGTAGATATCATCAGATAATGATGCATCCTAACGACCAAGAAAAAACCGCATTTGTAACAAATCAAGGGACCTATTGTTATAAGGTTATGCCTTTTGGATTAAAAAACGCAGGTGCTACTTATCAGAGATTGGTTAATAAGATGGTTTAGGAAAAACTGGGGGATACAATGGAAGTATATATCAACGACATGTTTGTCAAATCCTTGAAGGCGAAAGATCACATCTAGCATTTGGAGGATGCATTCCAGATTCTACGGAGTTATCGGATGAAGTTAAACCCGACCAAATGCTCCTTTGGAGTTACGTTGGGAAAATTCTTGGGTTACATAGTGACGCAGAGAGGAATCAAAGCATTACAAACCAGATCAAGGCGATAATGGAGTTGCAATCACCAAGATGCGTCAAAGACGTCCAGAAGTTGACAAGACGAGTAGCAGCACTCAACAAGTTCATAACCAGTTCATCGGACAGAAACAAGTTATTTTACGACATCTTGAAGAAAAACAAGTCGTTCGAGTGGACAGAGGCACATGAAGATGCTTTCAAGGAATTGAAGGAATATTTATCTCAACCACAGATACTATCCAAACCCAAGCAAGAAGAAATGTTTTACGTCTACCTAGCAGTCACAAAGACAGTCGTAAGTGCCGTCTTGATTCGAGAAGAAGATGGAAACTAGTTACCCATCTACTATGTAAGTAAAACTCTACTTGATGCGGAGACCGGGTACTCACCCATTGAAAAACTCGTACTGCCATTAGTGATGGCTTCTATCAAGTTACGTCCTAATTTTGAAAGTCATTCTATTACATGATGACTAACTTTCCAATGAAGAGTGTTATGTCAAAACCGGAACTATCAGGTCGCTTGATGTGGTGGTTAATTCACCTCAACAGGTATGATATCACTTATGAGCCACGAACAACAAGGAAGTCTCAAGCTTTGGCGGATTTTGTGGTTGACTTCACTCCTACCCTGCCAAAAGGAGAAAATCAAGAAGTATTACAAGTGGAAAGATCGCTGAGCAACGGAAAATGGTTGATGCACACCGATGGAGCGTCGAATCAAGTAGGCGTAGGGCTGGAGGTAGTCATGAAGTCACCACAGGGGGATAGGATAGCCAAGGCTATTCGATGCACGTTCAAAGCTACTAATAATGAAGCAGAATATGAGGCACTCATGACTAATTATCGCCAAGGAGTTGAATGTGCAAGAAATCTAGGTAATATGTGATTCGTTACTTATTGTCAATCAAGTCACATATTCGTATGTTGCTAGGGATTCAAAAATGAAGGCGTACTTGGAGAAAAAGTAAGAAATTATCAAGGGCTTTAAGCATTTCGAGATAAAGCAAGTGCCTCGAGATGCAAACGCGCAAGCCGACGCCTTAGCAAATCTTGGATATGCGATTGACCCGAGGGAATACGACAAGATATCATTTGTATACCTAGATGCACCTTCTATAACGAAAGAAACAGACGTGTTCGAGGTTCGGGATTCTGATACAACCACTTCATGGGTGACGCCTTATTTAAGATGGTTGAGAGATGGAATTCTACCAGATGATAAAGAGGAAGCTCGACGGCTTAAGGTAAAAGCTTCTACTTTCGCTATTAAGGATAACATCTTGTTCAAGTGAATGTCTTCAGGACTGTATGCACGATTTTGAAAGAAGAAGAGGTACAGAAGGTGTTACAAGATATACATGACGGGGAATGCGGAAACCACACTAGGGGTCGCAACTTGGCAAAAAAAGGTGAGCAGGATGAGATACTATTGGCCCACTATGAACAAGGATGCAGTCAAGTTTGCTCGAAAGTATGACGCGTGCCAGCATCATGGACCAATTCCACATCAACAACTAAAGTTATTGCACCTTATAACTTCCCCTTGGCCATTCATGAAGTGGGGAATGCACATCGTGGGAAAACTCCCTCCAGCTTCGGGACAACGTGTTTATATATTACCCATAAACGATTACTTTTCTAAGTGGATCAGGGCTGAAGCTTTCAAGGAAAAAGACACACAGGTCATCTCCTTCATCTTCATCAAGAGAAACATCAACAGATTCCGGGTACCATCCACCATAGTGTGTGACAACGGATCTCAATTCATCAGCGAAAAAACAAGATCTTTTTGCCAACAATACAACATTTAGTTAGTGATGTCTACTCCGTGTTACCCACAGACTAATGGTCAAGCGGAGGCAAGTAACAAGGTGATCATGAACAACTTGAAGATACGCCTTAAGGATTCTAAAGGAAGATGGGCCGACGAGTTACCCCTTATTCTTTGGTCAGATCGGAAAACTCCTAAGACCGCTACTGGACATACACCTTTCTCCTTAGTGTACGGGTGCGAGCCGTGTTACCAGTCGAGATAACTCTGCCCATAGCCCGATATGGTCTTACTACTGAAGAGTCAAATCTAGCCAACTTGTTTTATCATCTAGATACAACTGAAGAGTTACGAGAGGAAGCATCAGTTTGTATGGCGGCGTATAGGCAGGGGGTAGCTCGGAGTTACAACAAACACGTTAGAGCAAAGCTGTTTCAATTAGGCGATTGGGTACTAAGAAAGGTTTTCCAAAATACCCAAGAGCTGAATGGTGGCAAACTAGGAGCTAATTGGGAAGGACCCTATCAAGTTACGAAAGTCGTCGAAAAAGGAGCTTACGAATTGATCTCCCATGACGGGAAAGTAGTCCCAAGGATCTGGAACGCAATAAATCTGAAACTCTACCACTTATGAGGAAAACAAGTCGCGACAAGGTATTGATCCAGTACTCAATCTTGCTTATCAAATTCATTTATATCATTTCACACACACAGAACAACAACGACACTATATAACTAACAAGGGATGCCTTGTGACGTTACAGGCCAAAACATAGGCCCTTGCCTTACAATCAGGCTACGATGTGCATGTAATAACTAGTCACGAGATGCAAGAGACGAGAACACACGTTAACGACTCTAGATCAAGGGGAGTCTAACACAACAGAGATACTTGTGTAGTCAATTCAGATTTTATTAATAAAACATGAGTAATTTACATCTTTAAGTTCCATCCTATTACACGTATCACTCTCTCTTAGCACCTTTTACAAAAGCGCTATTACAACATGACTTGGTCAAACATGATTAACAATCTTCTCTCCAAAACGCATTGATCTTCATCCAGCGAACGCGGGTTTCAAAACCTGCATCACTTGCAAAATAGATAGACAGACAGAATACCATACCAACACAAAATAGTATTCACAAAAAGCCCCCAAAATCATAATGCTAAGGGCTGGAAAGATTGTTCACATAGACGACCCTATAACAAGTGGCCCTAGAAAAAAGTAAATGTTTTAAACCCCGACACGACGGGGGTACCAAAAGACTTAAAAGTTCAGAAACAAGAATGATAGGGTTACTCCTTAGAGACATCTTCGGCAACCTTCAGATTCTCCGCAAGCTCCACCTGGGTTACATCCTTAGCAACATGAGCAATGTTGTCTACCAGCGAAGATTTCTTGGTTGCGACCACTTCGTCAGAAAAAAAACACTCGAATTGCTCCTTCTCCTTCACGACATCCCATGAGGTATGCTTTCCTGCGGCGAACTCCTCTATCGTTTCTACACGAGCCATGTGATCGCTCTCGTTTGTGCGAGGGTCTAGAGATACAATTTATAACCCGACCCCGTTGTAGCACGTGGTGGGTGTCGAACACTCGGGAAATCTACTCGATTGAGGTGCCTAGATACTAGAAAGCTGGAAAGGAGAACTTAAAACAAAGGAAAACAAAGAGAACAATCGGGACCGACACAAGTGTCACGTCGGGCCCGAGGTTGGCGACAAGAGGAAGTCGGGACCGACGTAGGGCAAATCGGGCCCGAGGTAGCTGGGTTTGTCGAACTTCAAAGATTGAAAGTAGATCTTGGGCTTTTGGGTTCCTTCTCTAGTAGATTAAGGCTTTTCCACCCCAATTCAAGCAATAAGTGATGATCGGAATAGGATCGAGTGCTTTCGCCCTCGTTCCAACCACTTCTACACATCGATCATTGAGGAAATCCCCTTCGAAGCAAGGACTTGAGATTGACACATGTTCACTTTGGCTACTTTGCCAATCACAAGCCTTGATTCCCAACTTTCGCAAGGAATTGTAGCTCTATGTAGAGTGGGTTCCTAGATCAAGCACTCAAGGCTATGGAATTGGGGTTTCTAGCCCAAACCTAGCTAGAGTTTTCCCCCATAACCCAAGATCAAGGAGATCTACTCCATATGGCAAACAAAGAAAGCAAACAAATCAAAAAGCAAAGCAATCATCATCATCAATCTCAAACCAAAGCAAAGTTTCATTCAAAATCAAAAGCAATCCACAAACTCCAATCAAAGGTTTCCAAATCCACAAGATCAAAACAAAACAAAGCTAATCTATCAACCAAACCTATCAAAACTCCCTCTCCTTGGCCGATTCTCTCTCTTCTCCTTCTCCTCTCCTTCCTCCTTGCTCTCCAAGTATCTCTTGAGAGTTTTTGAGGGTTGGTTCCCTTGCTAAGTGTGGGAACCTCCTCCTTGTGTGCCCCCTTAAATTAGAAGATAAGAGAGCTTTTATTGATGAGGGGAAAAAGTGGAAGTTCACCATTTCGTGCCTTGGAGCCCAAGCACCAATCGACCGACTCAGCCCGACACGGAGGACCTCGGGCCCGACTTACTGTGCAAGTCGGTCCGAGGTTGAAAACTTCATCTCGGGCCCGGCGTAGTTGCAACTCGGTCCGGACCTCGTTCCACCTTCTTCTTGTTAGCTTTTCTTGTTCTTCTTCATGGCTTGCTCCTCTCTTTCCCTCTTTAGCTCGGGCCTTGCTCCATGTTCCGATCCTCCTTCAAAACGACCCTTGATCCATGCCAAAACACCTACAAAACACATAAAACGCGCATAGTCTCCGAATCTCATAGAAATACGGGAACTAAGCTAAAAAGGAACAAAACACACAAGAAAGGGGAAAAAGAAACATATTTACAAAGGAAATCACATATAAAAACACCACCAAATAAAGAGACATCAAAATACCCCATACTTAAACTTGCTTGTCCTCAAACAATAACAATGTAAGCAAGACCGAAACATAATCTTCAAGTAAAGCCTCGTATAAAAACACATTTAAGCACAAGTGATTGATATTCAAGCAAGATTACATCGTCACACATGATTAAATGTTCCAAGGAATAGAGTCAATGCAACTAAGCCTCACTTTAGGGATATGTGAATGTGTATCACTCATCATGTGTTTGGGTTTAGCAATGAACACTCAAGCTCAAAAATCATGCAAGTAAGGACTTTACTATTGAAGCTAATATCACCAATTCCTCCACCTAGAGATGCCTAATACAAAGTACACAAAGAATTTCGAACTTGGCTCAATGGAGGTCCTCAAAGAGGTTCCATTCGTCCGGGTTGTAATGGGGCTTTTGGTATTTCTCAAGGTGGGAATTATTTGGTCTTGTGGTGCTTACAATGGGGATTGAACAATCTAAACTCTCACCAACTTCACCAAAATTCCACAATCAATTTCACACTCACCCAAAAGACTTAACATTTTTTTTTCTTTCAACCCAAAATTTCACTTAACATTCCACTTCATCTTTGCTCTTAGGCTTTTTGTTGGATTTTCCACACTTTGTACATTGGACCGACTTTCTTATGTTATCGAGCCCGATGTGGCTTGTAACTCGGTCGGACCCTTTTTCTTCACTTAAGCTCTTTGCCTTCATTCCACTTTACATTTCCAACATTTTCTTTCTTTCTTTCTTTTTTTCTTCATTTTCTTTTTGCACAACAAAGATGCACTACCCACATGATTCATAACACCATTCTTTGCCCTTAAACCCAAGAGAATCTCAACTCTTCAAATACAATCCAAACCTCTCTTCTAAAGTCCAATCCCATAAGGGTCAAGTCATATAAGGCTAGGAATAATATTTTTGAGGAGTTTCAAACAAAGGCTTAGGCTAGAACGGGGCTACAAACAAAGGATTCACTTCATGGTAGGATATGGAAAATTTATGTGACTAGAAGAATAAAGTTCAAAATCAATGTGACAATGCTAGGACAAATCTCATGACGGTCTTGGAAAATAGATAAACACCGCAATATCAAGTTTTACTAAGCATGCATGAGCTAATCACACAAGAAACATGAGGGATATGCAAATATGAACAAGCATCCCTAAATGGCCAAAAATCAATCTCACAAGGGTCACTCATACTTAGTTGCATAAGAACTCATCCTAGAACTCACATGTTCAATAAAACAAGCAAGATATCATGATCACATCAAAAGCAACATCATTTTAGAGGCTAAACCATCCGAAAATATGCAAAGGAATTTACATGCTCACATCATCATTAGCTTTTATTTGGCAATCGAAGATGGGAATTTCTAGTCTAAAAACTACAAAACACAAAATCTTTTTGTTGTCTAGGATCACTCGAAGGGGTTGTCACGCCTACGTCCTCTTTGGAGCCTCGCTTGCCGCTCCCTCTCGTACACTTGCTCTTGGTAGAAGTCTTGTGGTGGTGGTTGAAGTTGAGGATCCGGGGGCGTCCATTGGTCCTCACGGGAAGGGAAGTTCCCGCTCATCCATGTGTTGAAGCTATCTTGGACCCGCCACCTTTGGTCTTCCACCTCTCTAAGCTCCTACACCTCTCGCCTAGTGTAGCCGAGGGCTCGGTTCATCTCTTCTTGGCGAGCTTGAAAAGCACTTTGTTGTTGAAGCAATTGTTGTTGTTGTTGGTACATGTGTTGCTGTTGAAGATTCACTTGATGGACCTCTTGAAGAACATTCTCTTGTTGAAGTTGAAGATGGGCCATTTGGTTGGCCAAGAAGGACATGTCCACCGTTTGTTGTTGCTCGGGAAACACCATTCCCGGACCATACCATTGGGCGTAGCCTTCATAGCCGCCACCTTGAGCTTGTTCTCGCCTTGCACCACTCCCCTCTCCATGCTCATAGTGCCTCGGGACCTCATCACCATAGAAAGCACCGGACCGACTTTGAGGGAAGTCGGGCCCGACGTGGTGTGTACCTCGGTCCGCCAGTGTTGGAGCTTGGTGCGTGGCTCGGAGGTTGGCCATCAAGCCTTGGAAGCGCTCATCTTCTTCATTTTGCTCTTGATCGACGTCCATGTCTTCCCCACGAGGTGTAAACACAAAGTTGTCTTGGTCGAAATCCGGTGAAGATGGAGGGGATGTAAACCGAATGCGTTGAGGTTGTTGTCGCCGCCCCTCTCTTGCACCTTCGGGGTCACCAAATGAGTGTGGATTGCCGGCCCACACTTGGTACCAATTTTGATACCGAGAAAGATCGTAGAGGTTGGCCGCCAACCGGATCGACACACCATCATAGTTCGAGTGAGGGGCCAAAGAAATCATGTAGAGCTTCTCCTTGATGATGTTGGCCTTCTTGAAATACTTCATGTTCATATACTCAACGCCATTCGGAGCCGGAGAGTACTTGTTAAGATCAACTCCTAGACGCATGGCTAGCCTTGCTATCATCCCGCCGAAGTAGATCCAAGAGGAGCTTTGGAAGTCTCGCACCATCTTGACCCACTCCCATGCAAGGTTCATGGGCTTCTCGGTGTGGAAGAGCATCTCATGTAGCAACATAATCTCTTCCTTCATCGGCTTGCTCAACTCATGGCGAGCATAGATTGCACATCCCAAAACTCGCACCATGACCCGAAAAAGAGGGCTAGCAATCTCGGTTGTGGAGGCGCCCTTTCTCATCTCACTCTTCTCGGCCACATGCCTCCACACTTGGTTCACCTTCTCGTTGTCGATGCCGGTCTCTTCTCTTGGACATGGAAACCCGAAGTAGGTAGCCAAGTCCCTAAGAGAGAGATTGTGGTCCTCATTGCCCAATTGGAAAGTGATCGCCCCTTCCTCATCCTCCACATTATCATAAGTGCATTCAAACGTGGCCATGAATTCCGAGGTGAGGGCGTGGTAGTGGGTGTTGTCCCACCTTAGCATCCCATTGAGACCGATGTGGGAGTAGCACCTTGGAAGGGCTTGATCCATGTCCATTGATAGCTTGCATATAGGTAATGTTTAGAATGCATGTTTACGTTTCTTTTACGTTGTTTTTAGGTAGTTTTAGTTAGTTTCTTTAAGTTATTAGAGTGTCTAGGAGTTTTGGGTTTTTGCACTTGTTCTATGTTGTTTTACAAGTATTAAAGTGAACAAGTGTAAAAGGAATGGAAACAGGGGAAAGAGCGCTTGAATTCGGGCCATCCGTTGGAGTTGCTGGTTCGACACCTCTGTCTTGTAAGGGTTCGTTCGGAAGCTATAGTGGTCTTATGAAGTTGAGTTTGGTATCATTGGAAAGCTAGTCCAAAGATCTACAATTCATGTTTGTACCCCGAGTCCAAATTCCAACTCGAAGTGAGTCAAAACAGCCCCCGAAGTGTGACCTGAGTTCTGAACTAAGGTGCTGGCGGCGCCCGCCGCCTTTGACAGCCGCGTGATTCGAGTGTTGCCACGCTTTAGTCCGAGTTTATGTATATTTGGATATACTTTTTAGACCTAGTTTGATATATTAGGTTTTAGAGAGTTGCCTCTCATCTATTCAGACATTATTATCGTATTTTCCATTCAGAGTTTTTAGCTTTTCATGGAGAACTAAGCCTTTTGCTTAGTCAGACAGTTTGAAGCTTCATTTTGACTTTCAGTTGTGAGATTTCTACTCTTTATCTATTGCATGGAATTATTTTACTCTCTTGTTTGAATTGTTTATGTGATTGATTTCAGCAATTTCTAAGGTTGTTGTTATTAAATCTCATTTGCTAGATCTAGAGAAATTACTGGTTGAGTTTCTCTATTTCATAGTAGCAAACTACATTGTACTAGTAACTGGTTGTTCTAGTCTATTGCAGAAGAGAGTTAAATTGCATTCTATTATAAAAGTTGGTTGTTTTATGCTAGATTTGTATCCTGATTATATTCCTCTTCTTAATGCTGCTTTTGAATTGAATCTTGATAGTTTCAGGGTTATTTAATTAGTTAGGATTGATAGTATCTGGTTGTGCTATTAATTATCTTTGAAAAGGAATTGGAATTCCATATGCATGCGATATTGAGTGAATCGATGATCAACTTGTCATACGAATGTGGATCTCTGGTTGACTAAGTGTTTCCCTAATTTGATAAAAACTCCAAATTTATTTGCTTTGCTAGTTTTTGCATGCTAGATAGTTAGTTTAATTCTAAAAACCCTTTTTACTTTAATTGACATAAGAATTACATAGAAAGATAAATCTCCTCCCTGTGGATTCGACCCTTACTTCCCTAAGACTACAGTCTTTAGGTTGTTAGGACTCTTTTGCATAGCCGTGATTTGCACGACCATTTCACGCCTATCAAATTGGCGCCGTTGCCGGGGAGGCAATCATTGTCCTGTTGTGTAATTTTTGTGCCAATTTTGGTGTGAACCTATCTTATGGTTCACACCCGTGCTACTAATACTTCAAATCCTTTGTTTGATCCAGAAATTGAACGGACTCTGTTTAGAACTCGCCGAGCTGTGCGTGCATTATTACAAGAGTTTGAAGCAATGGGTGATCAGCGAGTTACTCTAGAGAGCTTGACAACCCCTAATCTGAATCAGCCTACACGTGCAGTGCAATTCCCAGCCCTTGGTGATGGGGTGAAGTTTGAGCTCAAAACAGGAGTAGTTCATCTACTCCCCAAATTCAACGGAACTCCACTTGAGGATCCCATTCAACATCTTGATGAGTTCCTTGATGTTTGCACCGGCATGTGTCCCTCTGACATTATTGAAGAACAGATGAGGCTGAGAGCGTTTTCTTTTTCTCTGAAGGAATCCGCTAAAGACTGGTATCATGCTCTACCTCCTGGAAGCGTTACGACTTGGGTGAACTTGAAGAAATTGTTTCTGGACAAATACTTCCCTGCAATCAAGTCTAATCAACTTAAGAAGCAAATCTGTAACATAGAGCAATTCCCCAACGAGTCGCTTTATGAATATTTTGAGCGCTTCAGGAAGCTGGTAAAGAGCTGTCCCTACCATGGTTATGCTAATCATGATCTTATTCTCTATCTCCATGGAGGACTCTGTGAGGAAGATAGGCGATTGGTCAATTCCTCTTGTGGTGGAAACATCATGAAAAGAACCTATGAAGAGGCTCTAGACATTTTTTCTATGCTGGCTGATGAGTCTAGGCAATATACTGGAAGAGGTTCTAAAAACCTGTCAGCTGCCAACTCTCACTCTAAAATTGATCAAGCTGATTTTGATGTGCTTAAAGAAGAAGTGAGGCGGTTGAAGTTGAAGGGTACTACTCAACATGTTAAGGCTTGTGGAATCTGTAATGACGCCTTTCATCCTACTGATTCATGTCCAACACTACAAGAGGAGGTGAACGCAGTTGGAGGGTACCAAATGAAGCCAACAAATGATCCCTATTCAAACAGTTACAACCCAGGCTGGAAAGATCATCAAAACTTCAGGTGGAGAGAGCTTGAGTCAACGCATCAACAAGATTAGTTTCAACAAGCTAAACCATATGTGTCAAGGCCTCAAGGACAGAATCACAATGTATCCCCTTCTATGGAAGACATGATGACGATGTTGATGCAAAGTAATCTCACTCTTCAAAATAGTATGACTCAACATCAAAATAGTATGACTCAACTTGCTCAAAATCAAGTCAAATTCCAAGATATTACATTAGCAAGCATTCACAACTTGGAACGACAGATGAGTCAAATCTCTGAAGCTGTAAGCAAACTGGAAGCAAGAGATTCGAATAAGCTCCCCTCTCAAACAGAAGTCAACCCGAATATTCGGAATGTCAGTGCCATCATGTTAAGGAGTGGGAGACAACTTGAGGACAAAATAGTGGAAGAATCTGGCGAGGAGGAAGGCGGCGACCGCCGCCAAGATAGCGGCGCCCGCCATCAAATTGAGCATGGCTACGACAAATTGGAAAATAATGGCGGCGAACAACAATTAATTGGCGGCGACCGCCACCTCCTAGCGGCGCCCGCCGCCCGCCCGCCGCCTCTCAGATCTTTATTTTTCTTCTTCTGATGTTGCTCACCACCCATCTGTAGTTGTCTCAGCTATTGAGAAGGCTTCTAAAACTCTTGTTTCTCCTGAATGGAAGCCTACTGCTCCTTTTCCATCTGCATTAAAGCGTACAGAGCCATTGAAGCAAGACAAGGACATATTTGAGATGTTCAGAAAAGTTGAGGTCAACATGCCCCTACTAGATATGATCAAGTCAATTCCTCGTTATGCTAAGTTCTTAAGGCAGATGTGCACTACAAAGAGGATTCAGGATGAGAAAAGCAAGAAAAAGGTGAAGGTGACCGAACATGTCTCAGCAATATTTCAAAAGCACTTACCCAAGAAATGCGGGGATCCAGGTATGTTCACTATCCCTATAACTATTGAAGGTACTAAATTTGACAAGGCTATGTTAGATTTAGGTGCTTCAATTAATGTTATACCTTCATCTCTCTGTGAGTCTATGAAACTGGGACCTATTCAGCCAACTAATATTTCTATTCAGTTAGTTGATAAGTCCACTGTGCATCCTATAGGAGTGGTAGAGGATGTTTTGGTTATGGTTGGTAATCTTACTTTTCCTGTTGATTTTTATGTGCTTAATATGGAACATGATAATCATGCATTCCCTATTCTGTTAGGGAGACCCTTCTTGAAAACTGCAAATACCAAAATAAATGTGAGTACTGGTTCTTTGACTATGGAATTTGATGGCCAGATTATAAATCATAATATCTACGACGCCATTAAATCTTCATCTAATAATCATTTTGTGTATGTTGTTGATGTGCTTGAGCCTGTTGTGAAAGATATTCTTGTTGGAAACCACCTAGATGATATGAAATCTCTTGTTGATTCTAGTTTGGATTTCACTTTATCACTTAATATGCAGGACATTGTTAATAAGTTGGATGCTTGCTATAAGCTTCCTCCTGAATTTTTGGGACAAGCTCCTTTACCACTTACCTTGCCTAGCAAGAAGCTTTTGTCCTCTATTGTGCAGACACAAGTAGTTGAATTGAAGAAACCACCAGAGCGCATAGGGCAACCCCCTCCGCCACCCTTGCAACCTCTGTCGCGGCCACCACCGTTCCCTGACCTAAATTAGTTGTTGGTTTGTAAGTTTTTCTCTTTCTCTTTACTTTTACTTTACATTGGGGACAATGTAAGATTTAAGCATGGGGGAAGGGAATTACTTGCTTTGCATTCATGTAGTTACATTAGATTAGGCATGTTAACTTTATGTTTTGCATTGATTCAAATTCTTAAAAAAATTGAAAAAAATTAAAAAATTCATAAAAATACAAAAATATTGCATTTAGGTTCATATTTCTCCATTGTTTGATTCTTCTTGTTTCTCTAAGTTGAGTATGAATTCTAACCCATGATTTGCATGATTTGCTGAAGTTGATATCATATGAGCATGATCATTGATTATTTACCTTGATTATAGGACTGAGCATGTATTTAGCTTGGGTATTTGATTCATTCTGAAGTTCTAGACAACAATTAACCTTGTGAGATTTGATTTTTGGCCTTTCATGATATATTTGTTCTTTACATTCTTGAGTGTATCACCATGATTATCTAGCTTTAGAACTTGCGTTAATACTCTATTTCGAGGCTGCTTTATATGATTGAATGCATGACATTAAAATGATTGAGGCAATGTTTCTTTATAAGCCTATTATTTCCCTTCCTACCTTACAAGATCCATGTTTTTGACACCCTTTTCTTTTGAGCTTGAAGCCTATTTTTATTAGCTCCACAAAATGATCCATAGTCGAATAAGCTTGACCCATAATCCGGGATTCAGGACTTTAGGTTGTATTTTTGTTTTGTGTGAGTTATGTATAAGTATGGAGGAGTTGAAGAAAAGGTGGAAAAAGAGGAAATACAACTCTTGGTTGCAAAGTGAAAAAAATGATGAAGATGAAAAGTTTGTGAAAAGCAAAAGAAAAAGTTCAGTTTAATTGTTAGTAGTCTTCATAAAGCAAAGAAAGAGTTGAAGAAGAGGCAAAGAAAAAAAAAAGTGAAGAAAGAAACAAAGTGTATAAAAGTGTGTATGGAGTTGAGAAATAAAAATTTGGGAGAAGTAAGAAAAGAAAGTGTGTTGAAGTTGGGTTTAGGATTAGTTCTTTATCCCGGATTTAGCACCACATGCCAAATATGATCCCTTCCAAATTTCTTTTTACCTTGGCCCCATTACAACCCTTAAAAAGACCTCTTGATTTTTGTTATGTGTTTGATCCCCAGCGGTGGAGATTTAGAACTCTGATGCAAGCTTATGGTAGTCTAGTTTTCATGGTTGATTTTGAGTGAAACACATACCTTTAAACACTTGAGAGTTTGAGTGAAAACACAATTTACCTTGGTGAGGTCTAGAATGAATGAATGGTCTTTACTTTTTGCTTATTATAATGCATGCTAGGAAGTCTTGGTCGGGTTTTTGATTATATGTGAAATGCTTGTTTGACTTGAGATGGATGTGTGATTGCATTTCTGTGGTGTGTTTTGGATTTATGACTTGCTTGAGGACAAGCAAGGTTTAAGCATGGGGGAATTTGATAGCTTGCATATCGGTAGTGTTTAGAATGCATGTTTACATTTCTTTTGCGTTGTTTTTAGGTAGTTTTAGTTAGTTTCTTTAAGTTATTAGAGTGTCTAGGAGTTTTGGGTTTTTTCACTCGTTCTATGTTGTTTTACAGGTATTAAAGTGAACAAGTGTAAAAGGAATGGAAACAGGGGAAAGAGCGCTTGAATTCGGGCCATCCGTTGGAGTTGCTAGTTCGACACCTCTGTCTTGTAAGGGTTCGTTCGGAAGCTATAGTGGTCTTATGAAGTTGAGTTTGGTATCATTGGAAAGCTAGTCCAAAGAGCTACAATTTATGTTTTTACCCCGAGTCCAAATTCCAACTCAAAGTGAGTCAAAACAGCCCCCAAAGTGTGACCTGAGTTCTGAACTGAGGTGCTGGCGGCGACCGCCGCCAACCCAGCAGCGCCCGCCCCCTTTGACAGCCGCGTGATTCGAGTGTTGCCACGCGTTATAATTTGATTGGTCATATCTTTATAAGCTTTAGTCCGAGTTTATGTGTATTTGGATATACTTTTTAGACCTAGTTTGATATATTAGGTTTTAGAGAGTTGCCTCTCATCTATTCAGACATTATTATCGTATTTTCCATTCAGAGTTTTTAGCTTTTCATGGAGAACTAAGCCTTTTGCTTAGTCAGACAGTTTGAAGCTTCGTTTTGACTTTCAGTTGTGAGATTTCTACTCTTTATCTATTGCATGGATTTATTTTACTCTCTTGTTTGAATTGTTTATGTGATTGATTTCAGCAATTTCTAGGGTTGTTGTTATTAAATCTCATTTGCTAGATCTAGAGAAATTACTGGTTGAGTCTCTCTATTTCATAGTAGCAAACTACATTGTACTAGTAACTGGTTGTGCTAGTCTATTGCAGAAGAGAGTTAAATTGCATTCTAGTATAAAAGTTGGTTGTTTTATGCTAGATTTGTATCCTGATTATATTCCTATTCTTAATGCTGCTTTTGAATTGAATCTTGATAGTTTCAGGGTTATTTAATTAGTTATGATTGATAGTATCTGGTTGTTCTATTAATTATCTTTGAAATGGAATTGGAATTCCATATGCATGCGATATTGAGTGAATCGATGATCAACTTGTCATACGAATGTGGATCTCTGGTTGACTAAGTGTTTCCCTAATTTGATAAAAACTCCAAATTTATTTGCTTTGCTAGTTTTTGCATGCTAGATAGTTAGTTTAATTCTAAAAACCCTTTTTACTTTAATTGACATAAGAATTACATAGAAAGATAAATCTCCTCCCTGTGGATTCGACCCTTACTTCCCTAAGACTACAGTCTTTAGGTTGTTAGGACTCTTTTGCATAGCCGTGATTTGCACGACCATTTCACGCCTATCACATCTTCCTCACGGCTTCCCAATCAAGCCACCTTGTGTGATGCTCAAGCGCCATATACCTTGCATAACTCTCAACTTGCTCATCATCCTCCAAGTAGACATCATCCAACTTTGGCTCTTTCCTTGACTTCTTGGACTTCTTCCTCGGCCTTTCCGCATGAGATGATGAAGCTCTAGTCTCCATGGTACCTACACACATCCAACCAAACAAAAGGTCCAAGATAAACTCCATACATCTCAACAAAAGCACTCATCAACACACAACAACACTTCAACACAAGGGAACCCCATACTTAGTTTCTAAACACACATGCATCACAATCCAACATGATTCATCATGGATATCTTCTAACAATGGCTAAGCAAATGATCATACTACATCTTGATTAAGCTTTAGCCAACAATGAAACACATGAATCCACATGATATCACAAGAAGAGAGCAAAAGCAACATGGATCGACTTCCAACCTATGTCGGGCCCGACTTACTCAACCTCGGTCCGACTTGATGGACCGACTTCCACAACTCGGGCCCGACTTTCCTAGGCACGTCGATCTCGACCTAGTTCATGCTTTGACTCTAACCTCAAACCAACCCAAATCACTCTATCATGCACTTAAATTTCAAATTCATCCATCAAACATCCCTAATCGAAGTTCTAAGTGGATCTAAGCATGCATAAACAACTTTGAAGCTCAATTTCACAAATCATGCAAATCCACCATTGATGCTCATGCTCAAACTCTCAATCAAACATGGCATTACTCAATCTATGCAATGAAAGCACAAAATCTTCAAGGAAATAGGTAGAGATCAAGTAACACATACCTGATTTGAACAGTATTGAACTTTTAAACAAATAAACGACTTAGAACTCAAACTTTCTCAATCTAGATCGAGATGGGGGATGAAGAACGAGATTGAACTTGAAATTTCTCTTTGGAATCGGGTTAGGGAGGCCTTTTTCGTGATTGGATCGAGATGAAGAAGGGAGGATGTGTGGATCGAGTATGGTGAGGGAAGGAGGGCCGATTTTTGAGAGTGTGAGGGAGATGAGTTGTATTTTGGGAATGGTGGTTAGTATGAAGATGGTAGGTAGGTGGGAGATGGTATTTAATGGGGGAAAGGGACACATTAGGTCAAGGGTAAAATTGACAATTCCACCTAGTCAAATCGGGTCGGACCGACTTCATGGACCGACGTCCCTATGTCGGGCCCGACTTACCTGGGCTCGATGTGGGAGTATTCGGGTCACCAATTTTACTCCATCCTCTTGCAACTTCTTTCCCCATATTTCCATTTATATATTTCACCTCAAATCCTACACAACCTTGAAGAATACACAACACCAAAAATCCACAAAACACTAGATAGAGATTGGTTAGAGAAAAGCTAGGCTAAACTAAGAAAAATCAAACTAAAATTACGAAAAGAAAGCTACTAGCTCGGGTTGCCTCCCGAGAAGCGCTCGTTTAGAGTCACTAGCTTGACTTCCTAACCTCAATCTCATGGAGGGTGAAACACGGTGAATTGCTCGCCATTGTTGTGCCCATTCCCATTGCCCTCATACCCATAAAACCACCAACGATGGTCTATATAGGCATGGCTCTCCGATCTCGGGCCTCTCTCATCATACTCCTCCAACGAATGAGATTTCTCCTTCTTACTTGCTCCATCGTGTTCCTCTTTTCCTACACCAAAGTTATCAAAAGAATTTCTAGGAGATTCTACCAATTCATCTTTCAAGTCACTAAGGTAAATGTAGGAGTCTCCTAAGTCATCTTTCAAATCACTTAAACAAATGTAGGTGTTAGGCTTGATAAATCCAAGTTTAAGTATTTAGGTGACATAGAATCTGGTATGGCACACTATAATAAATTCATGGTAGACCTTAAGAATCGAGAACCGGGTTCAAGAATAATAATTGAGCTTGATTAAGCTATGAACCGGATTAAACAAATGCCACCCCGGTTTACCGGTTTGGAGGCATTAACCGGGTCGAAGCTGAAAAGAGCTTATGTTGAATTCTTGAAGCTCGGCCCAATCTTCGCTTGGCCCAAAACTAGAGAGCCAGCCCATTTCCTAAGTCTGAAGCTCGTCTTTAGTTGAACGACGCGTTTTGAGATCGGTATTGAGAAGCTTCTGGAGCTCGCTATAAAAGCTCATCTTAAGCTCGCGAGAGCTCATTCGCCGCATACCAAACCCTAGATCCAGATCTGAGAAAGAGAGAGCGAGAGGGAAAAAGAGAAAGTGTGACGCCGGTGTTGAAGAGAGAGAGTGAAGGGACGATCCTCTTGCCGGAGAAGACGTCGGAAGCTTTCGTCGAAGCTTTAGCTCGAAGCTTCGTCAGCCACTGGGGGGCCGAAACCCTAGATCTTCTTCCTTTGCTTCTTGTTGCCTTGTTTGGTTCTTTCTGTGTCTTTGTCTTAGGGTTTTAGCTTGATCTTTTGGTTTGCCGAATCATTGTAGTTGTGTAACCATTCTTGAAAGCTTTGATAGTGGATTGGGAAGGGTCTCCCCACTGAGACTCCGCGGACGTAGGTTTTAACACCGAACCGCGTAACCATTCTCTGTGTCACTTGTCTTTATGCTTTCTTGGTTCGATCTTGCTTGTGTGTGTGCGATTAGAGACTAGATCTGGTTTTACAAAGTGGTATCAGAGCCTTGCTCTGTAGATCTGAGTTCTTGTGTGTTTGCTTCCGCTATTTCTGAGTCTCTAAGTCATTGTAGTAGGCCTTTGGGTCGAGGCAGGGGAACCTGGATAGAAGGGTAACAACTTATGTTGGTTTAATCCCACTGTCGGTTCCTACATCGTCTTTTCTTTTGATTTTTGAGTTTTTCAGTCACTGTAGTAGGCCTTTGGGTCGAGGCAGGGGAATCTTGATAGAAGGGTAACAACTTATGTTGGTTCAATCCCACTGTCGGTTCCTACACCGTCTTTTCTGAGTTCCTTTTTTGTTTTGACACCTCTTGAGTCAAGTTTAGAGGTCTTCTTGTATTCTTAGGTTGTGTCTTGTTTTTGATCTGTTTTTCTTTTCACCCACGTTCCATTACTGTTGACTAAGGCTTGCCTGTGATTATTAGGTACCAACAATGTCAGAACAGCACATGATAAGACCCTATGATGGACACATGGATTATGCCATGTCGAAGGTGAAAATGAAGGCCATATTAACTACAAAGAAATGTTATGGGGCCATAACAGTCACCTGGCCAGCTGAGCTCTCTGCTGCAAGGAGGCAAGAGTTGAAAGACCAGGCTCATGCTGAGATCATGCTACGCTTAACTGATGAAGTAGCAAGATAGGTGGTGAGTCACACTGAACCTAAACCTCTGTGGGAAGCTCTTGACACCATTTATCAGACAAAATCCTTGCCTAGCCTCATCTCTACAATCTTTATGCTAGGAGATCATACATCTCTTAAGATCAAAGGCACAGGTACAGTTCCATTGAGGATGATTGATGGTAAGGTAAGGGTCCTCCAAAAGGTCAGGTGGGTCCCTGACCTTAAAAGAAATTTGTTATCTGAGTCTGTCTTAGATGATTTAGGTTGTCAGATTGTTACCTCAGGAGGAATAAGAGATGTTATTAGAAATAAAAATGTCCTTATTAGCAGCATCAAGAAAGAAGGGTTGTACTATGTTATAGCTACTCCTGAACTGAATGTCTCTACAGGTAAAATACAATCTGAAAATCAAAATACTTCTAAGATTTGGCATGATAGGATGGGGCATATAGGTAATAAAGGGTTACATCACCTATTCAAAATTGGCATGATATCTAATAAACCTGACTTGATTGACTTCTGTGAGGATTGTATCTTAGGAAAAAAGGTTGCTCACAGTTTTAGCAGGTCAACCTACATTGCAAGCAAGCCCATGGAGTATGTTCATTCAGATCTCTAGGGGCCTGCACAAGTAGAGACAATTGGAGGTAGAAAATATTTTCTATCCCTGATTGATCACTACTCAAGGAAAGTGTGGGTTTACCTTCTAAAAACCAAAGATGAAGCTTTTGAAAATTTCAAAAACTGGAAGATAATGGTAGAAAGTCAATCAGATTTTAAATTGAAATGCCTTAAGACTGATAATGGATTAGAGTTTTGTAACCATACCTTTAATGATTTCTGTAAATTACATGGTGTTAAAAGACACCTGACTGTCCCAGGCACACCTCAGCAGAATGGTACTGCTGAGAGAACGAACAGAACCCTACTTGAAAAAGCTAGGTGTATGCTCTTCAGTGCAGGGATGAAAAGTTCCCTATGGGGAGAGGATGTGATGACAACCTCTTACCTTATAAATAGATCACCATGCTCTGCAATAGGGTTTAAAACACCCCAGGAAATGTGGACTGGTAAAATACCTGACATTTCACACTTAAGGCCTTTTGGATGCACTGCATATGCCCAAATATCACAAGGTAAATTGCAGCCTAGGGCCCTAAAGTGTGCAATGCTGGGATATCCTGAGGGAACTAAAGGTTATAAGTTGTTACTTATTCAACCAAGAGGTTATAAGGTAATAACTTCCAGTTCTGTCACTTTTAATGAAAAAGATTTTCATTTCAAGTCAATTCTAACACTAGTGATTGAGAAAACAAGTACCCCATCAGACCCCAAAGAAAATAATGGCACATTCTTTGAAGAACAAGATTATCTGGAGGATGATGAAGACTTTGACATTGGCCACTCCTCGAGAGCTTTCCAAGAAGAAAGTGAAAGCAATAACAACCAAACTGAAGAGCATTCAGATGATGCAGTTCTACAACCTCACCAATTAGGTGGGGCAGTAAGTAATTCTGATCACTCTAGCTCAAGTTCTAGTAATGACTTGCCTGAGTTGCATGATGATGAAGTGGATATGCATTATAATAATGTTGCTATACCTGAACATATCTTGCATGAACCTGCTCCTCTAAATGACTTGGCTGACTATCAACTTGCTAGAGATAGGGAACCTAGAGTTAGGATCCCTAATACCAGATTTGCTGAATTTGTGAACTTGCATGAATATACTCAACTATATCAGAATTACTCTAAAATTGTTGAGTTTGCCTTCTTAGTTGCTGAGGTTGTTAGAAATACTGTTCCAGACTCTTATGAACAAGCAATTAAATGTGCTCATGCTAATGATTGGCTTAAGGAAATGCATGAAGAAATTCAATCAATGTATGTAAATAAAACCTGGATTCTAGTTCCCAAACCTGATAAGGTAAAATTAATAGACAGTAAATGGATTTATAAATTGAAAGAAGGAGCTAGTGTCACTGACCCTCCTAGGTATAAGGCTAGGCTAGTAGCCAAGGGCTTTACACAGAAAGAAGGAATAGATTACAATGACATATTCTCACCTGTAGTTAAATACAAGACTATGAGACTCCTTCTGGATATGACTGCAGTTTATGATTGGGAACTTGAACAAATGGATTTTAAGACTGCATTTTTACATGGTAACTTGATTGAAACTATTTACATGCGCCAGCCTAAGGGCTTTGTTGATAAAAACAAACCTGAGCATGCTTGTTTACTTAAGAAGTCCATATATGGGTTGAAACAATCACCCAGACAATGGAACAAGAAATTTTACTCTTGCATGCTTAAAATGAACTTCACTAGGAGTAAATATGACTCTTGTTTGTACTTTAAAAATGTGAAGACTAAGACACCCCTGTATGTATTGTTGTATGTAGATGATATACTACTAATCTGTAGCTCTAAGGCTACTATTACTGGGGTTAAGCATGATCTTAAAGATAACTTTGATATGAAAGACTTGGGTCCTGCACAAAAGATTTTAGGAGTTAAAATCATTAGAAACAGACCTAAGAAAACCATATACTTGTCTCAATCTGACTATTTGTATAAGGTACTAGACAGGTTTGCTATGAAAGGATCCAAGCCATCTCCAATACCATTAGGAGGGCACTTAGAGCTCTCCAAGAAGGATTGCCCTGTTTCTGAAGCTGACAAGAAGAAGATGGAGAATGTTCCCTATGATGTAGCAATTGGTTCCATTATGTACTCAATGTGATGTACTAGGCCTGATCTAGCTTTTGCTATTTCTGTATTAAGTAGATACATGTCTAACCCAGGAGATAAACACTAGGCAGCCATGAAATACCTTTTGAAGTATGTAACAGGGACTGTAAATATTGGACTTGTATATGTTGAGCATAAGCCGAGGACTGACCTACAAGGTTATGTTAACTCGAATTATGCTAGCAATAAGGACAACAGGAAATCAACCACTGCCTACTTTTATACTTGGGCAGGGAATTGTATTTCCTAGAAGTCCCAACAGCAGCCCATTGTTGCTCTGTCTTCAACTGAAGCTGAGTACATTGCTGCAACTGAGGCTTCAAAAGAAGCTACATGGATGAAGGGAATATTGTTTGAGATTGAAGGCAAGAAATACTTACCTATACTGAACATGGACAGTCAAAGTGCATTGTACTTATGCAAGGACCCAGTCCTACATGAGAGAACAAAGCATATTGATGTCCGATTCCATTATATTCGACAGCAAGTTAAGGAACAAGAAATCTCTGTGAAGAAAATCCTCGGAGATGTGAACCCTGCTGATTTTGGAACAAAAATTGTTCCTTCTAACAAGTTTATGTTTTGCAGGGCAGCTCTCCACATCAATGATGTTACTTGAGATGTGGGGATGAGTCAATGATGGCGGGAAATCCTAACTGATCCACTATTAAATAACTTTCTTCCTAAAAACTCAAAACTTGGTTTAGGAGGGCATTTGATAGGCTTGATAAATCCAAGTTTAAGTATTTAGGTGACATAGAATCTGGTATGGCACACTATAATAAATTCATGGTAGACCTTAAGAATCGAGAACCGGGTTCAAGAATAATAATTGAGCTTGATTAAGCTATGAACTGGATTAAACAAATGCCACCCCGGTTTACCGGTTTGGAGGCATTAACTGGGTCGAAGCTGAAACGAGCTTATGTTGAATTCTTGAAGCTCGGCCCAATCTTCGCTTGGCCCAAAACTAGAGAGCCAGCCCATTTCCTAAGTCTGAAGCCCTTTTTTAGTTGAACGACGCGTTTTGAGCTCGGTATTGAGAAGCTTCTGGAGCTCGCTATAAAAGCTCATCTTAAGCTCGCGAGAGCTCATTCGCCGCATACCAAACCCTAGATCCAGATCTGAGAAAGAGAGAGCGAGAGGGAAAAAGAGAAAGTGTGACGCCGGTGTTGAAGAGAGAGAGTGAAGGGATGATCCTCTTGCCGGAGAAGACGTCGGAAGCTTTCGTCGAAGCATTAGCTCGAAGCTTCGTCAGCCACTGGGGGGCCGAAACCCTAGATCTTCTTCCTTTGCTTCTTGTTGCCTTGTTTGGTTCTTTCTTTGTGTTTGTCTTAGGGTTTTAGCTTGATCTTTTGGTTTGTCGAATCATTTTAGTTGTGTAACCATTCTTGAAAGCTTTGATAGTGAATTGGGAAGGGTCTCCCCATTGAGACTCCGCGGACGTAGGTTTTAACACCGAACCGCGTAACCATTCTCTGTCTCACTTGTCTTTATGCTTTCTTGGTTCGATCTTGCTTGTGTGTGTGCGATTAGAGACTAGATCTGGTTTTACAGTAGGAATCAAAAGTTTGGGAAGAATTGTGGTCATCACCAACATCAAAAGGATATAAGTAAGGATACTCTTCATTTCTCCTTGGGCTAGCATTGATCCTTGACTCATCTTGTTCCTCAACTTGCTCCAACAACTCCCTTGCTTGTATTTGTTTATTGAACCCTTCATCACTTCTCAACACAATGACCTCACTAGCAACTTCCACTTCTTCACTTTTTCTCTTGGTACTCTCTTCAAGTTTGAGGATAGCCAAGGCGTCCGGCTCATTCAAGGCCTTGTTGAAGTGAAAATCGACCTTTTCTTCACCAATCTCAAAGGAAACCTTGCCCTTTTTTACATCAAACCTTGCCCCCGCCGTAGCTAAGAATGGTCTTCCTAAGATTATTGGGACCAAGGGGTCCTCGTGCATGTCCAAGATCACAAAATCATCGGGGACAAAGTACTTTCCAACTCGCACCGGCACGTCATCCAATATTCCCTTATCCTTGATGATGGAACCGTCGGCCATAGTTAGGGACATATCGGCCGGCTCCATTTCACCTAAATTTGCCCTTCTCCAAATGCTAGCGGGCATCACCGAAACACTTGCCCCAAGGTCACATAAGGCTAGGAAGTTTTGAGACCCCACACCAATAGTTATAGCAAAGCGACCGGGATCTCCTAGCTTTTGCGGTAACTCGAAGGTCTTGACCTCATCTTGCATTTCAACTATCGACCTCTTCTTGCTCAAAATTTCCTTTAAAAACTTGGCATAAGATGGCATCTCGCTCAATGCATCGGTGAACGGGATAGAGATGTTCAAACCTTGCAAGAGTTTGAGAAACCTCTTGAACTTGTTCTCAACAACGTCTTTCGGCTTCTTCGAGGGATATGGAAGAGTTATTGCACCTTGAATCTTGCTTTGATCAACCTCCTTGGACTTCCCTACTTCACTTGCAACATTTCCTGGTTGGACCGACTTAGGCACCACGTCGGGCCCGATGTCGTGTATCTCGGTCCGAGGCAGAGGAGGCGATCTTCCTGCTGGATCGACTTCAGGGAACGTCGGACCCGACTTGCTGGGTAAGTCGGTCCGGCTCTCTTCCTTCTTCTTAGGCGTGTGTGGCTCGGGTAGGTTTCGGCCACTTCTCAATCCAATTGCCCGGACTTCATCTTGATTGTTTTGAGCTCGGGGGTTCTCCTCGGGTCGGCCCAGAAGTCTCCCATTCTCTCTCGGGGCTTGAGTTGCAATTTGGCCAAATTGATTGTCGACTTGCCTCCTCCATGCACCAAACTCATTGAATTGGGTCCTCATCTCCTTGAACCCATCCCTCATCTCTTGAGCAAATGATTGTAGCTCATTGAATCCCGGTGGCCTATATGGTGGTGGTTGCGGCGCTCTTGGCTCGTTTTGGTTGAAGTTGTTGTTGTATCCTTGAGCTTGACCGTTGTTCCACCGGCCATTACCACCATTGTTGAAGTTGCCTCTTCCACCGAAATTTCCTCGAATGTAGTTTACCTCCTCAATTCGCTCGGCCAAGCGCACTTGGCTCTCATTCGGACAAACTTGTGTAGCATGTGCAAAGGATCCACACTCCTCACAAGCTCTAGCATTTTGCTTGTAGTAGTGGACTTGCCTCTTAAGCTTGCTCACTTCACCTTCAAGGAATTGGAGCTTCACATCCTTGTCAATGTCTTCTCCCCTTGGATCATATAACTTCCTTGCACCTTCACCTTGAACTTTCACCTCTTTGCTAGCTTGACTCACCCCATACATGGCCTCATAATCGGATAGCTTGTCAAGTAGCTCCCAAGCTTGATCCGGTGTCAAGTCTATGAACCCACAATCGGTGTGGAGATTGAGCTTGTCCTTCGTTGCCGGATTGATGCCTTGGAAAAAGATGTCTTGGAGCACATAAGGTTGTTGGCCATGAGTAGGACATTGGCGCAACATCTCCTTGAAACGGTCCCATGCTTCGAAGAGAGGCTCATTCGGACCTTGTTGAAAGCTTGCAATTTTCCTCCTTAGCTCGGTTGTCTTTGAGGGCGGGAAGAACTTCATCAAGAAAGCATCATAGAGTGCCTTCCAAGTTGTGATCGACCTAGGGGCTTGGCTCTCGAGCCAATGTGTGGACTTGCCCCCAAGTGACCATTTGAACGCCTTTAGAAGCACATACTCCAACGTCTCCTTGTCGGTAGAAATCGTCTCACACATGTCCACAAAGCGTTTGACGTGCTCTATGGGACACTCATGTGGACGGACCTCGAATTGATCACGCTTGATGAGGGTGATGAATTGCGTCTTGATCTCAAAATTCTTGGCAACCTCGGGAAGCACAAAAGCCGGTTCGGGTACCCTCAAACTCCGGGTGCATGTATTGGCGTGCATTCCGGGGTAGAGCGTTGAGTTGAGCCTCGGCCCTCATCCGTTGCTCCCGTTCCCTTCTCGCCACCGCCTCTTGATTGTCCTTCTCAAGTTGCAATCTAGCCATTTCGGCCCTAAGTTGAGCCAACTCCTCATCAACATGGAGAGCTTGATTCGCCATCCTTTTCCTTCTTCGGGCTTCCTTGAGAATGCTTTCCGGATCACTCACAAACTCAAGCTCAAGTGTTCCTCGGGAGGAACGAGCTAGCATACACCTACAAATCAAAGACACAAACCAAAACAAATCAAAAAGAAACAAAGGGTTTGGGCTATTCCCTCACCCAAATCACTACCAAAACACAAGAAACTCACCAAATTGGCACTCAATGCACTTAGACTTCCCCGGCAACGGCGCCAATCTTTTGATCGCTCTCGTTTGTGCAAGGGTCTAGAGATACAATTTATAACCCGACCCCGTTGTAGCACGTGGTGGGTGTCGAACACTCGGGAAATCTACTCGATTGAGGTGCCTAGATACTAGAAAGCTGGAAAGGAGAACTTAAAACAAAGGAAAACAAAGAGAACAATCGGGACCGACACAAGTGTCACGTCGGGCCCGAGGTTGGCGACAAGAGGAAGTCGGGACCGACGTAGGGCAAGTCGGGCCCGAGGTAGCTGGGTTTGTCGAACTTCAAAGATTGAAAGTAGATCTTGGGCTTTTGGGTTCCTTCTCTAGTAGATTAAGGCTTTTCCACCCCAATTCAAGCAATAAGTGATGATCGGAATAGGATCGAGTGCTTTCGCCCTCGTTCCAACCACTTCTACACATCGATCATTGGGGAAATCCCCTTCGAAGCAAGGACTTGAGATTGACACATGTTCACTTTCGCTAGTTTGCCAATCACAAGCCTTGATTCCCAACTTTCGCAAGGAATTGTAGCTCTATGTAGAGTGGGTTCCTAGATCAAGCACTCAAGGCTATGGAATTGGGGTTTCTAGCCCAAACCTAGCTAGAGTTTTCCCCCATAACCCAAGAGCAAGGAGATCTACTCCATATGGCAAACAAAGAAAGCAAACAAATCAAAAAGCAAAGCAATCATCATCATCAATCTCAAACCAAAGCAAAGTTTCATTCAAAATCAAAAGCAATCCGCAAACTCCAAGCAAAGGTTTCCAAATCCACAAGATCAAAACAAAACAAAGCTAATCTATCAACCAAACCTATCAAAACTCCCTCTCCTTGGCCGATTCTCTCTCTTCTCCTTCTCCTCTCCTTCCTCCTTGCTCTCCAAGTATCTCTTGAGAGTTTTTGAGGGTTGGTTCCCTTGCTAAGTGTGGGAACCTCCTCCTTGTGTGCCCCCTTAAATTAGAAGACAAGAGAGCTTTTATAGATGAGGGGCAAAAGTGGAAGTTCACCATTTCGTGCCTTGGAGCCCAAGCATCAATCGACCGACTCGGCCCGACACGGAGGACCTCGGGCCCGACTTACTGTGCAAGTCGGTCCGAGGTTGAAAACTTCATCTCGGGCCCGGCGTGGTTGCAACTCGGTCCGGACCTCGTTCCACCTTCTTCTTGTTGGCTTTTCTTGTTCTTCTTCATGGCTTGCTTCTCTCTTTCCCTCTTTAGCTCGGGCCTTGCT
Organism: Fallopia convolvulus; assembly: GCA_964016875.1. Classification (NCBI taxonomy): domain Eukaryota; kingdom Viridiplantae; phylum Streptophyta; class Magnoliopsida; order Caryophyllales; family Polygonaceae; genus Fallopia; species Fallopia convolvulus. Next base: position 40,038,856 of record OZ024730.1, on the reverse strand, counting down.
CCATGTTCCGATCCTCCTTCAAAACGACCCTTGATCCATGCCAAAACACCTACAAAACACATAAAACGCGCATAGTCTCCGAATCTCATAGAAATACGGGAACTAAGCTAAAAAGGAACAAAACACACAAGAAAAGGGGAAAAAACATATTTACAAAGGAAATCACATATAAAAACACCACCAAATAAAGAGACATCACCATGCACTAATCAACAGTATCCTCGATCTCCTTTGTGAGAGCAGCTTCCTTCCTTGATGCAGCTATGAATCTCTCGTCCCACTCCTTGGATGTAACACCCCTATTTTGCAACACTGATATTACCGCCAGTGACCTCGGATTTTGTCGTCTAAAGTCACCCAAGGCTTTAAATAATTTATTGAGAATATAATTAAAGAAGAAATTGACGAAATGCGAAATTTTATTCATTGATAAGAACTTTCGTTCATTACATTGAGAGTCGTTTTACAAATGATGTAGCAACGGAAAATGAAGTCCATATTAAAAAGGATTGAAAAGACGTATTTAAAAATACATGTATGTTTCTCCAAGGCAAATCATATGATGATGATTTGCTTGGTTAAAATAGAAGAGCTGGTGCACTATCTTCTGAATGCTTTGCTCTTTGAAAAATTTCTTCCTTCCCTCAACGTCATCTTGCCTTAACCTTCTATCCTTGTATAATTTTTCTCGAATCTTCTAGCCTTTGTCTTCAAACCATGGTGGGAACTTCCTAGAGTCTGGCATAAGTCGCGAAGGGCGAGAAATGCCAAGCAAAAATGCGGGAAAGCGGGATTAGTCTAGGGAACTAAGCAAGTGAGAAACGGAACTTCTCAAGGGTATTTCGGTAATTTATAATATTCAAGAGATATTATCGGGATGTGTTTTGAGGTATATGACTTTATGTGGGGCTTATCGGAACGGAGAAGAGTGTATCTCGAGAGGAGATAACTCGTTAATCGAGAGAAGAACTACGAGTATGTTGGGAACGTTATTAATTGATACAAGTTTTGAAAGCCTCCCGCGCCCTTATCAGACCTCAACCAGCCTCATCTTATTCAGTGATCCAGATAGTTGAGGTGGCCTGAAGGCGCTTAAGTACCCGCCCATCTTAGACAAGCCCGAATAAGAATTCAGATTGGAAAGATGAGCTTTTTAAGAACCGGGAGCCGGGTGGTTTTCCAAGCAAGTTGTACTATTCCGACCCGGTTTTAGTTTCTTTTAATTGTGCTTTGGCATTTATATTATGTCGTGATAAAACTTTCACTTACGTTAATGATTTTTAAGAGTGTGGGGGCATGCATGGATCCGGTCCACTAATAGGAACAAATTTTCGGGCACTTAGCTAGAGTGCACTCGTCCCTCCTCCGAGAAGGAGCAGACATAGATCATGATTCGTAAAGTCGCAGGAAGAGAGGGCAAGGTGCCATACCACTCAACTTAGAAAGTTATATAGAGGTGTCGGGTAAATCCGGAACCCCTCACTATTTAATCCATACCGATCTCGAAAAGAGATCTTAAACAAGCAAGGTCACAAACAAGACTAGCGTAATAGTCCCAGTGAATAATATATAGCGTAATAACGATAATAGTGGGGTGATTATTTCTAACAATCGATATTCCTAGATTCGTTTATTATAAGAAAACAAGTTGTTCCCAACATCGAGAAATTTCACGGAATTAATTATCAAGGCTACAAGGAGAAATTCCACTTGCCTTAACTTAGCGATTGTATGCGAACGAACAAAACGGAAGTTGATGACTTAGACGGATTTGAGACTTCGACCTAGTGACACGAGAGATAATGAGCGAATTTTTAATAAAATCATTAACTCTTCTAAGGTTTTATTTTCTCGTATATTCCTTTTTATAAGAGAGTTTATAAACTAAATTATTATAATAATAATAATTAAGATGGAGGTGATAAAACAATAATATTCTTTATTATTATTTCTTAATTGTAATATCCCAAGTTTTCTGTATAAATATATTTATATCAAGTATTATAGATTTTTGAAGGTCAAGACATACTCTTATTTAAATTGATAAATTATAAATTAATCTATGGTTAATATTCCATTAAAATAATTATATCCTTTTTATTCACTTATAGTTACATTAATATATTCTTATTATATTAAGTAAATCTTTCCTTTATAAATATCTTTATTCGCTAACTTGATCATAAAAACATCTTTTATGACTAGTGCATATTATTTTATTATTATATTTTTACTCGTATTATAAACTCTTGTTAGAGACATGCAACCTTTTTATGATATAAAAGGTATTAAGATATGAGTCCGGTTCAGGTGCAAATGAGCGACCAGCTGTGAAATAAGAATGAACAAGAGTCGTTGGATGAAGAAAAATTAAAGGCGCTGATCATTTCACTTAAAAAGGGGAAAAAACGACACATGTGAATTATTCGCGTATTTTAAAAAACAGAAATAGGACGCGTGCCTAGATTGTTCATCAATAATGTGGAGTTTTTCATCAACACGGTGATTTTGTTCATCAAAATTGTGATTTTGTGCATAAATAAACTATTGCTTGTGCTGTTGTGCATCAAAAGTCTATTGTTTGTACATAAAAAATAAATAAATGTGTATCAAAATTCCATGCAATATGTTCATCAACATTGTGATTTTGTTCATAAAAAATAAAAATATTTGTTCATTGGTTTTGACATATTTGTTTATCGGTTTGTGCATATTTGTTCATTAGTAACATCAATTTGTTCATTGGTTTATGCATATTTGTTCATTGTCTTTTTCTTGTAATTGGTCATTGTTAGATGCATATTTGTTCATTACTACCATCGATTTGTTCATTGCTATATGCATATTTGTTCATTAATAACATCAATTTGTTCATACCTAAATAAGGCACAAACACTTATCTCCGATTTGTTGCTATCTCGTTCTCTTAGCATACACCATATTATTGCAAAGTCAGATTCTTTATCTATTATCCTTTGCATTCAAGTTTCTACATCAAACTTATCTTATGTTGGTACTATATTGAGCACTTCATTCGTATTGACAAGTTAGCCTTAAAGCACTTCAATGGACAAACAAAGGTTAGATCAATGAAAACAAAAGGTTATACAAATGAACAAATAGGGTATATTAATGAACAAAAAATGGCATACCAATGAACAAAAAAGAGTATATCAAAGAACAAATAATGGTATACCAATGAACAAATAATGGTATATCAATGAACAAACAAGGTTATATCAATGAACAAATATTGGTATATCGAAACTAATTATATGTGCATCAAAAACTAGATAATATTATATTCATACACATAAATAAGATTAAAAAATAAACCTAAAAATTAAAAAAGTTCGAAATCGATGAACAATGTTATAAAAAACTCGATGCACAATGAGTTATTATTGATGAACAAATGGTGAATATTGATGAACAAATAGCTATTTCTTATGACCAAACTGGGCGCGTCTCATAACAACGTATTTTTCGAAAAATACGTGAATAATACGGAAAAAATTCGTTTGTACCGTATTTTATTAAAAAATACGCGAATAATACAGAAAAAATTCGCTTGTGCCGTATTTTATCCTTTTTAATGAATGTTTAATCAGGAGCGTTGAATTTTTGGAATGGGCGAGCGAGATCTTAATTCTCAATTGGCCGCCCATTCGCACATGCCTCTTTCTCTTAAGATATTATATTGTATTATGCTTAATCTAGTACTTTACTTATATAGTAGTTTCCAAATATTATGTGACATAAATAATTATATCATACATTTCATATATTATTACTAATAGCATTTCTTTATCTTGTTAAGAAGGGATTTCCATGACACATGATTTAAACATGTATATTATTAATTATAATTTATGTGCTGATGATGTCCAAAATAGTAAAATGATAACTGGGCCCGGGGTACCAAAAAACGAATAAACATAGCGGGATTCCCAAGGATGATTTTGGGACCCACAACCATGTGCCTTTTAATTTTAAACATTCCCATCCCCGCGAGGTCTTCTGAATCCCCGAGGCGAGGTCTAAACCTCGCCACCGACTCTGTTGACACCCCCGCCCACACGGACCAATCACCAACTGCCTCCTCCCCGGACAAATCAAGAGCCCCCACCTCGGGCATCCCACATCAGACCTTGGCTAAAAATCGACTCCCCAATCCTCTATAAATAGAGGAGAACCTCGTAAGAAGCAGAGGTCGAAAAACATCTTGAACTCAAGAACTATCTTGCTCGTTGAAGATTAACGTGATAGAAACATCGTCAAAAGACCTCGCTACAGACAAGAAGAGTCCACAAAAAGACTTCAAGTCACATAGAGACCCTGTTCACACTAAAAGACGACTCTACATCACACTCACAGAGTCCACCTCGCCTCAAGATCAATCACGCTACACTTAGTCGGTAGAATCTCTTAGCAAGTAGGAGATCTTGAATATTGTTAGCTCGAGATCTCGAAAACCCGTAGGAGGTCCGAGGTGTAATTCTCAATTGCTTGTTAGCCTCGTCGGCTTGTAACCTCGCTGTAAAGAAAATCATAAATAAAGAAGCAAGTGTTTGCACTTTCGAATATAATAACCTCGTTCCTTATCTTCTAGCGAGTCGTTATTTCGGATTTCATCACTGGCACCGTCTGTGGGAACCCTCTTCATCCTAAGTAGTCTCACGATTAGTGCAAACCTTGGTGTTTTGAACCCCTCAAAATCGCTTTCCCAAACAATTTCTTTCCCCAACACCCCGACAACATGCCCGAGACCCCGCAATGGATGGCCGCGGGGCCCCTGGGGTGCCCTTTCGTGGTTCCTTCAGGTTGGACGTACAACGCTCCTCAAAACCCCTATCCATTCCAAGGGTATGAACAGGGTGGTGTGCCCCTGAACCCGTATCCTTACCCGGGTTACAAATAGTACCAACAAGGTCACGCTCCCATGTACGTCCCAGTTCCCCCCAGGGACAACCCCACTCCGAGTACGTACCCGCGTACGTCCTCGGGTATATGCTAGGGCAGGAAACATCGACCAACGGCTCGACCACATATAGACCCTCCCAGGACCCGATACAGATCTCGCGATCCCATTCGCGACGTTCGAGGAGGCGAGACACGGAGTTGTCCGAAACAGCGCGGAGTGCGGTGCTTCCTTTGGCGAAATCGAAGTCACGCCAACCATCTGTCGAGATCGGGTATAATAACCCCTTTGTAACCGAGATCTAAGAGGCGCCCATGCCCAAAGGATTTCACTGGCCACAAATGGGGCTCTACGACGGCACGACCGATCTCGAGGACCACATAAAGCACTTCGCCGTCCAGATGAACGTCAACTCTTACAATGACGCCATTTTCTGCTGTATCTTCCCAACCACCTTGGACAAAGCTGCAATGACGTGGTTCACCAGCCTCAAGGTCGAATCGGTGGCCTCGTTCTCTCAGTTGTGTGAATCCTTCGTCGCACACTTCAACGGCTCGAGAAAGCGCAAGAAGTACATGCGGGATCTCCGCGGCATTGAACAGGGGGAGAGCGAGATGCTAGGTACCTTCTTCACGAGGTTCACCATCGCGGTGGCGGAGATCGTGCACATCGATGAAACGTCGGTGCGGGACATCCTCATGGGCAACCTTCGCCAAGGGGATTTTAAGAATCGCATTTTTCTTAAAAACCCAACGACATACGAAAGCTTGTGCGCCCGGATACGGCCCAAGTTTATGCCGAAGATGCCGCCAACCAGAGCTCGCGACCGAGGACCGACAAGGAACTTGTGGCCGAGGCCAAGGGGAAGGCGAAAATGGCCGCACCGGCCGCAAGGGATGCGTACATGACGCAGACCCACGACCGGCACGCCGACTACAAAAGCAACAACAACAACAAAAGCAAAAACAACAGGAACAACAACAACAACGACAACAGAAACAACAGTCGCTATAACAACCGCGGAAATGGCGGTGGAGGTTGAAGTTGCTTCGGCGGAAAACCACGGGGCTACAAGGGAAAAGGCGGGCCCGCGTACAACCCAAATGAAAAGGGCGTGTGAACCCCGCGTAAGGATCCAACCTCGTGCAGCAAGGGCCGACCCAACCTCGGCCCAACAACGTCGAGCAGCAGGCCCCCGCGAGGCAGACGCACTCTGGACAAGCCACGGCGCCCGATGGGTACATCAATACCATCTCGGGTGGACCCTCATTGGCAGGTTCGAGCCAGGCAGAAAGAAAGAGATATGCGAGGGCAAGCCACCAAGAGCCCTCGGTGTACAATGTGCCGCAGACCTCGCGGTCCCACGTAGGTTTGGCTTTCACCTCCGAGGACTGATGTCCGCCTTTTTAGTCATGTTTTTAGGGTGTGTTTTTGTGTCTTTTGAGTCTTTTTCTTTAGTTTTGTGTTTTGTTTTAAGTCATTTGTGTAGGTTTTCGTATTTTCTTAAGATATGGAGTCTACATAAGCTTTTGTGGTGTTTTGTAGGTTTTTAGAAGCTATTTGGAGCATATTTTGAAGAAAGGAGCAATGCCGGTGAAGATAGCACTCGAGAGTGAAGTGAAGATGAAGATTAAAGCGCTCAAGTAAAGTTATTTAAGATCAAGTTTGAGCTTGGAAAGAGATAGAGAAATTTTTTACAAGAACATAGGAAAAAGAATCGAGTCAAACGGAGTTGTAACGAATCTTCTACGCAAGTTTTACTCAAGGCTATTAACGACCCTGTCAAGGTCGTTAACGAGGCAGCGAGAGCAGCAGAGATCCAAGTCGGTGCTATTAATGGGCTTCTATCTTGTTTCCTTTTTTATGTTATTCGATAGATAGAAGGAGTATATTTTATTAGAAGATATTATTTCCTTATAGTTAGATTTAAGATAGATTTATTTCCTTATAGATAGATTTAAGATAGAATAGTTTCTCTATAAATACTCTTGTCTACCCTTTGTTATTCGGCACACAATCAATTGCCTTGGAGGGCAAGTTAGAGGAGGAGGAGGAGAGAAGAGGTAGGGGCGAGAGGACGAGTAGAGAAGATAGCTTGGAGAACAAGTTTTGTTTTGGATTCAGTTGTAAGCTTTCTTTTTAATTTAATTTGGATGTTTTCAATTATCATGCTTTGTGAGTAGTCTCTCTCTCTAAGGTTGGGGTTGAACCCAACAATGGTTGTGCATGCTTTTTTATGATCATGTCTTGATTATTTTTATTGCATGAATCTATTCTCTTGTTCTTAATCCTTGAGACGAAAGTTTAAGGGAATTTCTCATTCATAGTTGAAGCGAAAGCATAAACCTTGAATCAGAATAGTAAAATTAGGGTTTTGAAGCGAAAGCAGATCTATCCTAGTTGAAGTAGAAGAGATTAAATAGTAAGTTTATTGATTGAACGAAAGTTGATTGATTTACTTGTTTTAGTTAACGAAAGTTAGCACCTTTATGTGATTAAAGCATGATCTATATGTTTCCTTAGCGTTTGGCATGCATGATTATTGTTGTGGTGATACCTTTACCTTAGAAATCCTCTTTCTCTTGATAAAAACCGTTGCTTTGTTTGATTGCTTGCGTAACAAGTAACAAAACTTGATACTGACTTTCTCCCTGTGGACGAACCTGACTCTGCTATACTCAGCGGAGTCTTGATATAAATTTATTTGTTGTCAAGAAACCCTATCAACAAATTGGTGCCGTTGCCGGGGAGATTTCAATAGTGCCAAGTTTTGTTCTTTTTACGTTTTTTGGGACTCCGCCGAGTCGGTAACGACCCCCCCAGGGTCGGTACCGACCCTGCTGGGCAACCCAGTTTTTGTGTGTTTTTTGTTTAGTTTCTAGGCCACTGTCGAGTCGTTACCGACCCTACCCAGGCTCGGTAACGACCCTGTCGACAGGTAGTTGTTTCTTTCTTTTTAGTTTCTGTTTTACGAGATCACTCCAGGCTCGTTAACGACCCCCCCGGTTCGTTACCGACCCTGTCCGAGACCCCGTTTTTGCTTTTTGATTTCGTTTTTTGTTTTTGCTTACAGTGTATGCCAGTTGAAGGTCGTCAAGCCAACAAATCCATGGCTACACATGAAGAACTAGCTCAGCAGATCGCTGAACTCTGTTTAGAGATAGAGGAGATCCAGAGAGAACGGGAAATCATAGCTGCTGAGGCATATGAAGAGGATAATTACATGTGGGGCCCATATAGGAACCAAGGTGATACTCTTTATGCATGGAGGAATTACAATCAGCCCACCTGGGGAAATTATGCATATAACCAATGGAGCCAACCTCCTCAACAAGAACAAAGGGTTCCTCCTTACCAACCTCCGGACTATCAAGAGCCACCATCATGGGTTCAGGAAATAAAGGAAAGCATTAATGGGGTGAACAACAAAGTTGATGAAGTTCAAGCCAAACTGAACCGACAAGATAAAAGATGGGGAGAGTTCGATATTTGGAAGAAGAGTGTTGATTCCCAACTAGGGGACCTAGCTGCACGAATTCCAAGACCACAAGGACAACTCCCGGGCCGCCCCGAGGAGAACCCTAGAGGCCAAATAGCAGCGGTACACCTCAGAAGCGGGAAGACATTGCCGGAGAGAGTCCAAGCTGAGGACGAGAAGGAAGAGGACGTAACAACCCAGCTCGTTAACGAGCCAACGAGGGCAAATATCGAGCCCGCATACCAGGGTGACGAGGCTCCGAGGGTATCTAACGACCCTAACCCAGGTAAGTCTACTAATCCGAGCCTTCCTCTCTACCCCAGGGTAGTTAACAACCCCACCAGGGTCGGTAACGACCCGTCGAGGATAATAAACGACCCTAGTATCGACCCGGTACTCTCACCTCTCGAGCCCAACTTGGTTCCAAGAATGGTGAAATCTCTTCCATTTTCAACTAAGAAATCTATGGACTCTACTGAGAGTAGGTTCAAGCGTTTCGTGAAGATTCTTCAGGGCATTAATATTTCCATCCCATTCGCTGACGCCCTAAGCGAAATGCCGGCTTACACAAAATTTTTGAAGGATATTCTTAGCAGGAAAAGGTCCATTACAGAGCTGCAGGATGAAGTCAGATCAATAGCTCTACCAGAAAAGCTTGGTGACGGGAGATTTGCCATCACGATTGGCATAGGCAACCACAAATATAAAGCTTTATGTGATTTGGGAGCCAGTGCTAGTTTGCTTCCTCTTTCCATCTGGTTAAAAGTTAACATGGGACCACTAGAGCCTGTCAAGATGAAACTCTACATGGCGGATGGATCTTCTGTAAAAGCAACTAGAGTCGTTGACGATGTTCCTGTCCGAGTTGGAAAATTCTTTGTTCCAAACGACTTCATTGTTCTAGATATGCCTGCAGACCCTACGGTGCCAATCATTCTAGGCAGACCATTTTTAGCCAGCGTAGGCGCACGTGTAGATGTCAGAAAAGGACTTCTCACATTTGATATTGGAGAAGAGAAGGTTGAATTCCATTTCAATTCGCCCATAAGTGAAGTGGCTAGTTGTAGTATTGAGGAGCCTACCGACCCACCATGGCTCGGTATCGACCCCTCTCTGAGTACAAAAACAAGCAAAATCTATAGAGACACGCCTATCAAGGAGCCTACCGACCCCCCATGGGTCGGTAACGATCCTTATCTGAAGGAATACGATACCGGAGATGAATCCAGGCATGATACCGAGGCACTTCCAGATCCAACAGGGTCGTTAATGACCCCCTACACCTCGGTAACGAGCCACTTCTCGAATGACCCTGGTGAGTTTTCTTGTTCTTATCCAATCAATTCCGGTCATAATCCTTTCTCTTATCCTAGTTCTATATTACATCCTACTGTTAGTCCTATGAAGGAGTCAAAACCTCCTTGGTTTTCGGATTATACTAACCCTGTTGTAGGATTACCGAGCATACTTATTGATGATAGAGGGCCGAATATTTTGGAAAGAAGCTATGATGTTTTTCAGGCCAAGTATGGGGTTTCTTATGATCCTTCGATACTGGATGGCAGCCGCCCTAGGTAAGCTAAGGTAAGTTCGTCGGGCTAACGACGTTAAAAGAAGCGCTTACGGGAGGCAACCCGCTTTCTGTTTTTATTTTTAGTTTTTGCATTCTTAGTTCTTTTTGCTAGCTTTCTTTTAACTTGTTTTTAGGTTAGATTAGTGTAGTAGGATAGAAGTTTTTCTATAGTGACTCAGGTACAAGGAGTTAAAAAGTGCTACAATTCAAGAGATTCGGTGTACAAGCACGCAGGCTCGGTAACGACCCCCTCAGGGTCGGTACCGACCTCCACAGAACCGAAGAAAAATTCAGCAATGCTCCTCAAGTGATCAATGGTTTCAAGTAGCTTCAATTTTATTTTGTGAGTTCCCTTTTCCTTATTCTCTTTATCTTTATTTCTATGTTTTAAACAGTGAGGACACTGTTTAGTTTAAGTATGGGGTATGGGAAAAGGAAACTCAGTTTTGTGTCAGATTTTTGTTTTTATTTTTGTTTTTAGGATTGATAATATTCCACTTAGATGTCCTATGATATGCTTTAACTTGCTTGATCATGTAATTCCATAGCATGTTTGGAGAGCTTTGCCTGAATCATGTTGAAAATTGTTTTTATGTGGATATTTAGCATGTGATGAAATTGAGCACATATGATCTTAGGTAGAAGTGACTTGAATCCAACAAAAATTGCTACCTTGTGAGATATTTTTGGCCTTATAGGGAGAACATCATGGAATCCCTCTTCTTTTTTGTGTGATTTACTCTCCTTATGCATATTATCTCTTGTCATTGCATGGTTATCTATTACTTGAGACCTATATGAGATATTAGTTCATTGTATGTAAGTCATATGATGGAGAACTTATTTTTATAAGCCCTATTAATCCTTATCCACCCTTATCATTATCCTTTTTTTGAAGCCAAGTTGAGCCTTAAAGCCTTTTATTTTTAGCTCCACAAAATAATTCCCTAACCGAGATAAGCTTGACCCTATCCGGGGATTAGGACTTAGTGTTGGTTATTGTGGTGGTTTTGTTGAGTGAGTTGTTTGGTTCAAATGTAGGGTAATATGGGTTGGGTGAAGTAATATCTTGTAGTTTGTCATGTAAAAGGAAGTTTGGTTCCCTGTATGCATTTACAAGATGATGTTCGCATTTTTGGTATAGTTTTTGATAGGTTTTCTATGTTTATTAGGATTAATTTTGTCTAGTTTAGGATTAGTTTTGAGTGTTTTTAGTTAGTTTTGCATAAATCTACGAAAAGGGTGGAATCTACGCTATTTTGTGTATTTTGCAGGTTTTAGCGAGGAAAGGAGCTAAATGGAGCTAAATTTGGAGCATCATAGTGAAGGACGGAAAAGTGCAAGATCTAAGAAGTCGAAGCTCAAGAGATTGAGAGGAGGTGTTGAAGAAAACAAAACCCCAGGCTCGTTAACGAGGCTGTGAAAGGTCGTTAACGAGGCAGCGAGAACAGCAGAGATCCGAGTCGGTGCTATTTATGGGCTTCTATCTTGTTTCCTTTTTTATGTTATTAGATAGATAGAAGGGGTATATCTTATTAGAAGATATTATTTCCTTATAGTTAGATTTAAGATAGATTTATTTCCTTATAGATAGATTTAAGATAGAATAGTTTCTCTATAAATACTCTTGTCTACCCTTTGTTATCGGGGGGGACACAATCAATTGCCTTGGAGGGCAAGTAAGAGGAGGAGAGAAGAGAGAGGGGCGAGAGGACGAGTAGAGAAGATAGCTTGGAGAACAAGTTTTGTTTTGAATTCAAGTTGTAAGCTTTCTTTTTAATTTAATTTACATGTTTTCAATTATTATGAATTGTGAGTAGTCTCTCTCTCTAAGGTTGGGGTTAGACCCAACAATGGTTGTGCATGCTTGTTTATGATCATGTCTTGATTGTTTTTATTGCATGAATCTATTCTCTTGATCTTAATCCTTGAAACGAAAGTTGAAAGGAATTTCTCATTCATAGTTGAAGCGAAGGCGAAACCTTGTTTCAGAATAGTCAAATTAGGGTTTTGAAGCGAAAGCAGATCTATCCTAGTTGAAGTAGAAGAGATAGATAGTAAGTTTATTGATAGGACGAAAGTTGATTGATTTACTTGCTTAAGTTGACGAAAGTTGACACCTTTATTTTATAAAAGCATGATCTTTATGTTTCATTAGCGTTTGGCATGCATAATTGTTGTTGTGGGGATACCTTAAACCTTAGAATTCTCTTTCCTTGCTAAAAACCCTACCTTTATTGATTTCTTGCGTGAGAAGTAACAAAACTTGATACTGACTATCTCCTGTGGACGAACCTGACTCTGCTATACTCAGCGGGGTCTTGACTTACAAATTTATTTGTTGGCCGAGAAACCCTATCAAGAAATTGGCGCCGTTGCCGGGGAAGCAACGAGTTGTTAGTTTATCTTTGGGATCGGGACTAGCCCGACCCCGTTTTTGTTTTTAATTGTTGTTTTCTTTGTTTGTTTTCTTAGTGTATGCCGGTAGGACGAAGAAGGCTTCAGTTTGATACCTCCAGTTATTACTCAGAACCCGAACGTTCCCTGCACCGAGGACTCCGAGAAAACCAAGCCATGGCCACAGCTGAAGAGATGGCTCGAGAGCTAGAGATCCTCCGGACCCAGATGGAGGCACTGAGAGCCGAGAAGGACGGCGCTGATGCAGACAAGGCTCGACTGCAAGAAGAGCTAAACGCCTATCCAAGGAATGCCAAGCAATACATGGATCCGGAACTGAGGGTGCCAGAATCTCCTATTGTTCTTCCTGCGATAGAGAAACCTTTTGAGATCAAGTCTCAATTTATATCCTTGATTAAACGGGCTCAGTTTGAAGGGAAACCTGCTGAGTGCCCTATGGAACATATTAGAAATTTTCTTGATTTATGTGACACCATAGCTGCTGAAGGTGTCTCACTAGAATATGTTCTGTTGAAAGCTTTTAGATGGTCACTTACTGGAAAGGCCCTGAACTGGTTAGAGAGCCTACCTTCTAAGTCTATCAGGACTTGGAAAGCTTTGTATGATCAATTTCTTACAAAGTTTTTCCCTCCTGCTAAGACAACGGAGTTAAGGAAACGTATCACCTCTTATCACCAGTTGCCTAATGAGACATTTGTTGAAACATGGGAAAGATTTAAAGAGATGCTTAGACAATGCCCTACTCATGGGCAACCATTATATGTATTGCAAGAAATCTTTTTCCAGGGTATCAACGCGGAGACCAAGAACCGCATCAACACGCATACTGCGTGCGGTTTTATAGAGATGAACCCGACAGAGGCGTGGGAACTGTTGGACAAGCTGGCGAATTACGATGCTATGTACGGAACCCAGCAGGCTCCACAAACTCAAAAACGTCTCTATGTGCCCAATCGAGATGAAGTTGACCCTGATGTTAAAAATCAATTCTTACAAGATGAGGTCAACCGTTTGAGGAAACAGGTAAGTTTTCTGAAATCCTCTCAATCATGTCAAGAATGTGGTTCTTCTGCGCATAGCACTTCTGCTTGCATTAACATTGAGCAGGTTAGAACCGCTGAGACGATAGCTGAGATGAATTACATGAGAGGACCCTACAGGAACCAGCCTAATTATAATGACAGGTCGAACAACTATCAATCATGGGGCAATCAGAATGCAATTCATAATTACACAGGGCCCCCGCAAGATAGACGACCTGCACCATATCGACCTCCAGGCCATCAGGAGACACCATCATGGGCTCAAGAGATTAAAGAGGGCATCAATGGATTGGATAAAAGATGGGGAGAGTTCGATATTTGGAAGAAGAGTGTTGATTCCCAACTAGGAGACCTTGCTGCACGGATCCCAAGACCACAAGGGCAACTCCCAGGTCGTACCGAAGAGAACCCTAGAGGCCAAATAGCAGCAATACACCTTAGAAGTGGGAAGACACTACCGGAGAGAGTTCAAGCTGAAGAGAAGGAGGAACAAGATCTCACCAGCCAGCTCGTTAACGAGCCAGCGAGAGCTATTACCGAGCCTACAAGCCAGGATGACGAGGCTCCGAGGATTCCTAATGAGCCCAGCCCAGGTAAGTTTTCTAAACCGAGCCCTCCTCTCAATTTCAGGGTAGTTAACGACCCCATTAGGGTCGGTAACGACCCGCCGAGGACACCGAACGACCCCAGTGTCGACCCGGTACTCTCACCTCTCGAGACTAACTTGGTTCCGAGATTGGTGAAAACTCTTCCATTTCCAGTTAAGAAATCTATGGACTCTACTGAGAGTAAGTTCAAGCGTTTCGTTAAGATTCTTCAGGGCATTAATATTTCCATCCCATTCGCTGAGGCCCTAAGCGAAATGCCGGCTTACACAAAATTTTTGAAAGATATTCTTAGCAGGAAAAGATCTATTACAGAGCTGCAGGACGAGGTCAGATCCATAGCTCTTCCAGAAAAGCTTGGAGATCCCGGGAGGTTTGCAATCACAATCGGCATAGGCAACCACAAGTTCAAAGCTTTATGCGATCTTGGTGCCAGTGCTAGTCTTGTTCCACTCTCAATCTGGTCTAAAGCCAATATGGGACCACTGGAACCAGTGGATATGAATCTGTACATGGCAGATGGGTCAAGTGTCAAAGCAACAAGAGTAGTGGACAATTACCCTATTCAAGTCGGGAAATTCTTTATACCGAATGATTTTATTGTCCTTGATATGCCGGAAGACCCTCATATCCCCATAATTCTCGGGCGACCATTCTTAGCCACAGCAGGAGCAAGATTTGATGTGCGTAAGGGACTCCTCACTTTTGATATAGGAGAGGAACGGGTGGAATTCAATTTAGATCAGAAAGCTAACGACCCAATTGGATTGGCACAACTAGAGTTGACTCAACCTGAACTCGACACCACAGTCCCTACCGAGCCACATCTGCCGATCACTGATGCTCCCATACACAAGGGCCCTACTACAGAGGTTCCAGAAAAATCCAAACCACCTTGGCTTTCGGACTATACCAATAACCCAGGGATATCGAGCTTACTAATAGAAGAAGAAGGTCCTAATTTAGCAATTCAAGTGCACAGAGGCAGTAAAGCTACAGGCAAGGTATCTCAAGACCTTAACATGGCCAGACATGAACCACCATGAGACTAGCAAGAGAGCTCGGGCTGACGACGTTAAACATAGCGCTTACGGGAGGCAACCCGCTTTTTAGAATAGGATTAGTTTATTTTATTTTATTTTTATTTTTCTATTTTAGATTATTTCCTAGCTTTCTTTTACTTTTCTTTTTTAGTTTAAATAGGATAGAAATAAGATTTTTTGAGCTAACAAGATTTCAGGAAAAAAGGGGTCGAAATTCACTCAAGGAGGCTACGGTGGCTCGTTAACGACCCACCCAGGGTCGTTAACGACCCAGTTCGGACGACCCGATTCGTCACAATACGGGGCAGGTAAGTAATTCTAACCTAGTTAACTTTTCTAAACCCTAGCCGCCACCCCCTCTATCTTTACCCCTCCTATAAAAACCCTTCTACCCCTCCCAAAATTCTACCACAATCTCTCCCACATTCACTCTCAAACCCAAAACTCTCTCAAACCCCTTTCCCTTCTCTCCCACCGAGTCGGCAATCCCACGCTAACGACCACCGGAGACGCCATCGTTACCGGAGTTCGAAGGCCTTTCACCGTCGACGACGAGCTCGTTAACCTACCCCAATTCCGACCCTTGTTCTTTAAATTCTCGGTTTTCCGGTATGATTTCTAAACCTTTGCTTGAATTTGCATGATTGATTATCTATAGGGTTAAATTTCATATCTTGAATCATGATTTTTAGGGAGATCGATGAGCATGCCTAAATTCCGTTCTAAAAATTCTTGATTATGCTTAGTTGTTCATGTTTTAGGTAGGATTATTCATGATAGATTAGCTATTGTAACCCTTTAGTTAAGAAAGCATGAATTTTTCTTGTTCTAGATCTAAAAGTTCGAACTTTGCATGTCAAAATTCCGAAAAATTTGTAGCATGTTCGGGATGGGTAATTGAGTAAGTATGGGGTGCTTTTACCCAATGAGGGAATTGTGGAGAATAATATAAGATTGCATGCTTGATTTGTGCTGAATTAGAGGTAGATTTAATTTCGGAAGTTACTGGTTTTGCTCTCGGCGGGTCGTTAATGACCCACCCAGGCTCGTTAACGACCCTACACTTCATCAATGCATGATCCGAGGCCAGCTTCGTGAACAACCCAATTGGGTAGTTTATGAATAATTCCGAGGTTAATTTTGAGACCAAGTATGGGGTCTCGTATATATTATTTTTGAGTGGATCTTATCCTGGAAAATTTTTGATTATTTTGTAGGATCCATGGCTAGTTCAAGCAGAACCGCTACCCGAGCCCAGAAGAAGAGGAGGAACCACAAGTCTCCATCTCCACCCCGGGTGGACGATGTGATTTTGAGCAGTCAAAGCCAAGTACGGCGCTACCGGGATTTCTTGGAGAAGGACCACTACACCCGATGGTTCTCGAAGTCTAGCGCCGTCTCTACGGGCATTTACACGGATGTCAAGGACGCCTTCGTCATCCTTGGGGCCGCACACTTATTGAAGCAAGAGAGCTTGCCACATTATCCGGCCCTCACATCTGAGTTCTTAGCCACCTTGGAGACCAACTTCTCGTCGAAGATCTCGGCGGGACGCATTCGGTTCCGGCTCGGTAACGAGGACCGTGACTTCACCATGGCGGAGTTCAATGCAATCTTGGAGCTCCCAAACCCGTCTAGAGACTATAGCTTGAAGGACTACCGAGTGACCCGCACGTGGAGATACATCACCGGAGAAGTTCAATCCTCCACCGCGGCGCTATCCGGGGCAACAATAGTCAACCCCATCTTCCGGATCATCTTGAGAGTCCTCGCCGCATTATTCTGGCCTAAGAAGGAATTGAACCGGTCTACAAGGACGGAGGTCGCTTGCTTCCGCACCATCCTCTTTGAGGAGCTCGGCCCCTTGAATTTGGGGTACGAATGGATCTACTACGTCGAGAAGTCCCACAAGTCCAAGGAGGTGTGGTGTGGCAATTTGGTTAGCCTCTTGGCTAAGAATCTTGGAGTGGATCTCACCCGCTACACACCGGCCCGCGCTCAACTCCTCAACAAGAACTATTGGTATAGTGTCGGGATTTTCGTGCAAGCCGAGGGAGGCTACAAAGTGAAAGTTCGAGATCAAGTCGCCATACCTTCCCTCGACATGTACGAGCTACTCTACGTACCAAATTGGTACGAAGCGTGGACGGGCCAACCTTACCCATTGGAGCCAAAACCGGAGGATGAGCTCTCGCTTCGGCCATGTCACACCCGGTTTGAGCGGGACGATGTGGACGAATATGAAGAAGAAGATGAGCAAGAGGATACCGAGGTCGTAGGCAATGACACCGAGGAAGCCGACACCGAGGGCGGCACTCAGGAGCTCAACCTTACCGAAGAAGACATGGAGACGGAGGAATTGGGAGGCAACATCTTCGTCAACGAGCCAACCAGGGTCGTTAACGACCATTTCCAGCCACCGCCCAACACTGTTAACGAGGCAACCAGCGTCGTTAACGAGGTGCCGCAAGCTCCTGTCGACCCTCCACCAGCTCTTGTCGACCCTCATGCATATGGCTTAATGTCTTACAACCCGGTGATGTATCAAGACCATTTCCAACCTCACTACCCACCACCTCCTCAGCCCGAGTACGCAGGATCGAGCATACCACCCCCATGGGCCGAGGATCTTTCTGCACGGATGCAGCAACTTCACCTCCAGACCGATCACATTCATCGGAGGATGGATAGATGGGAAACCGTCTACTTCGCACGCATGTCGATGGAGGATGAGCGGCAACGTCAGAGAGAGGCGGAGGATGCTGAGCGTTCGAGGACGATGTATGACTTCATGGGGAACTTTGAGCACTATTTTCCTCCACAGAACCGTTGATCGATCTCAAGATGAAGTTTCCTTTCCTTGTTTCCACTTTTGTAAGTTTTATGTCTTTCTTTTTCTTTTTAATTTTTTTTTCTTTTCTATTTCTTTTCCCTCTTCTTGTTATTTTTCTTACAGTGGGGACACTGTAATTTTAAGTATGGGGTGGGAAGAAAGTAGAAAAATTATGTCCTAGGTGTTTTTTATGTTTTATGTAGTTGTTACTTTTGTTAAATTGAAAAAAAAAAATTGAAAAATTCAAAAAATTCAAAAAAAAAGTTTAGAATTGATAGATATTCCTTCTTAAAAAGTTCTATGATAGCAATCACTAGTTTGATCATATAATTCCTTGCAAACATGTCTTTGAAAGTATAGCCGGATTCTTAAAAATTGAAATTATTATTTTTTAGAAAAGAATAGCATTAGATGAAATTGAGCACATATACTTTATAGCATAGATAATGCAATCCAACAAAAATTACCTTGTGAGAAATTTTTGGCCTTATATGGAGAACATTTATAAATCCCTCTTCTTTTTTGTGTGATTTACTCTCCTTATGCATATTATCTCTTGGAATTGTGATGGTTATCTATTTCTTGAGACCCTTATAAGATTGTTTTAGTTCATTACTTGTGAAGATCATATGATAGAGAACTTATTTTTATGAGCCCTATTATTCCCTACCTACCTTTATATTATTCCTTCTTTTGCTAACCAATTCTGGCCTGAAACCTTTTATTTTTAGCTCCACAAAAATTGTTCCCTAGCCGAGATAAGCTTGTCCCTATCCGGGAATTAGGACTTAGATTGGAGAGGTGAAGTTTTGTGTTTTGTTGAAAAGAAAAGAGTTTCTATTCGCTTGAATTAAAGGGTATTTGGGAAGGGTAGATTGGAAATCTCTTGTTATTACATGTAAGAAAGGTCTCTTGATAAAAAGATGCACAATTAAGATTGAAGGGAAGAAAATGTATACGGTGGATCGTTAACGACCCGGTTGTGGGTTCGTTAACGAGGCAGCGAAAAATTAAAAAAAAAAAAGAAAAAAGAAAAAAAAATGAATAAAAGAAAAAAAAAAGAGAAAGAGGAAAAGTTGAAGTGCATTTGTGTTTAAAGATGATATCAAGAGATTCTTTTATTTTTGGTTATGAGACTTTCTAGGATGATAAATGGGTGAGTGAAAATAAGTGTGCATAATATGAGAGTGAGTTTGGTTATTTTATATGAGAGTTTTGATGTTATGTGTGAGTTTTTAGGAGTCTTTGATTCCCGGATATTATTAGCACCACATGACCAAAATATTTCCACGCCCTATTGTTATTACCAAGCCCCATTACAACCCGGACGAATGGAAGCTTCTATGAAGTTTTTCATTGAGCCTAAGTTCTCTTGATGATTCTTTGCTTGTTTTGACAAATCTTGGGTGGAGAGTATTGGTGATATAAGTCCAATTTCTATGAGTTTTTGTATATAGGATGAGTTGAGAGATTGAAATTAAAAGCCCAAACACATGAGAGTGGAGTGAAACACATTATATCCCTTGAGAGGTTGGATTGTATTATTTTTATGTCTATTTAAGTTCATATATGTGTGAGGATGTTAATAATCTTTTGCTATAATTTTCTTATGTGTAGATGTTGCTTTTTGAAGATGGCTATGTCTTGATAAGCATGATTTGTTTTGGTTTTGGTTAATATCTTGATTATTGCTTGAGGATAAGCAAGTCTAAGTATGGGGTATTTTGATGTTCGCAATTTTGGTATAGTTTTTGATAGGTTTTCTTTGTTTATTAGGATTAATTTTGTCTAGTTTAGGATTAGTTTTGAGTGTTTTTAGTTAGTTTTGCATAAATCTACGAAAAGGGTGGAATCTGCGCTATTTTGTGTATTTTGCAAGTTTTAGCGAGGAAAGGAGCTAAATGGAGCTAAATTTGGAGCATCACAGTGAAGGACGGAAAAGTGCAAGATCTAAGAAGTCGAAGCTCAAGAGATTGAGAGGAGGTGTTGAAGAAAACAAAACCCCAGGCTCGTTAACGAGGCTGTGAAAGGTCGTTAACGAGGCAGCGAGAGCAGCAGAGATCCGAGTCGGTGCTATTTATGGGCTTCTATCTTGTTTCCTTTTTTATGTTATTAGATAGATAGAAGGGGTATATCTTATTAGAAGATATTATTTCCTTATAGTTAGATTTAAGATAGATTTATTTCCTTATAGATAGATTTAAGATAGAATAGTTTCTCTATAAATACTCTTGTCTACCCTTTGTTATCGGGGGGGACACAATCAATTGCCTTGGAGGGCAAGTAAGAGGAGGAGAGAAGAGAGAGGGGCGAGAGGACGAGTAGAGAAGATAGCTTGGAGAACAAATTTTGTTTTGAATTCAAGTTGTAAGCTTTCTTTTTAATTTAATTTACATGTTTTCAATTATTATGAATTGTGAGTAGTCTCTCTCTCTAAGGTTGGGGTTAGACCCAACAATGGTTGTGCATGCTTGTTTATGATCATGTCTTGATTGTTTTTATTGCATGAATCTATTCTCTTGCTCTTAATCCTTGAAACGAAAGTTGAAAGGAATTTCTCATTCATAGTTGAAGCGAAGGCAAAACCTTGAATCAAAATAGTCAAATTAGGGTTTTGAAGCGAAAACAGATCTATCCTAGTTGAAGTAGAAGAGATAGATAGTAAGTTTATTGATAGGACGAAAGTTGATTGATTTACTTGCTTAAGTTGACGAAAGTTGACACCTTTATGTTATAAAAGCATGATCTTTATGTTTCATTAGCGTTTGGCATGCATAATTGTTGTTGTGGGGATACCTAAAACCTTAGAATTCTCTTTCCTTGCTAAAAACCCTACCTTTATTGATTGCTTGCGTGAGAAGTAACAAAACTTGATACTGATTATCTCTTGTGGACGAACCTGACTCTGCTATACTCAGCGGGGTCTTGACTTACAAATTTATTTGTTGGCCAAGAAACCCTATCAACACAAGAAAAGAAGTATTAGAAGGAAGAAAGAAAAAAAAATGTTGAGCATACATCGTTACCGACTCTGCAGGTTCGGTACCGAGCCCCCGCGGAAAGAAAAAAAAAAAGAAAAGAAAAGAAAGGACTTGAGAAATCCAAAGTGAAGAGTTGAAAAGTGAAAATGTGCATGAGCCAAATTTCCTAAGTGTTTGTAAGCAAGATTTGTTGAAATAAAAGGGGTTAATGAGAGAAGTGTGCATAATGAGAGAGAGTTTGGGTATCTTTTGAAAAGTTTCGGTATTGTGTGAGTTTTTAGGAGTCTTTGATTCCCGGATAGTACTAGCACCACATAGCCAAATATTTTCCACTCCCTATTGTCTTTTACCAAGCCCCATTACAACCCGGCCGAATGGAAGCTTCTATGTAGTTTTTCATTGAGCCTATGTTCTCTTGATGATTTTTGCTTGTTTTGACATCTCGGGTGGAGAGTTTGGTGATATAAGTAACAATGACTATGTTGATTTTTGCATATTGGATTGAGTTGAGAGTTGTTATTCAAAGCCCACAACACATGAGAGTGGAGTGAAACACAATATCCCTTGTGAGGTTGGATTTGTAGTTGCTTTTGCTTGAGGTTGCTTATATATGTGTAATGACATTAGATTCACTTGTCTATCTATTTCTACTTGTGCTTATGATGTTTTTTGATAAGGGCATTGACTTGATATATGTGTTCATGGTTTTGGTTGATGTCTTGTTTATTGCTTGAGGACAAGCAAGTCTAAGTATGGGGTATTTTGATGTCCGCCTTTTTAGTCATGTTTTTAGGGTGTGTTTTTGTGTCTTTTGAGTCTTTTTCTTTAGTTTTGTGTTTTGTTTTGAGTCATTTGTGTAGGTTTTCGTATTTTCTTAAGATATGGAGTCTACATAAGCTTTTGTGGTGTTTTTTAGGTTTTTAGAAGCTATTTGGAGCATATTTTGAAGAAAGGAGCAATGCCGGTGAAGATAGCACTCGAGAGTGAAGTGAAGATGAAGATTAAAGCGCTCAAGTAAAGTTATTGAAGATCAAGTTTGAGCTTGGAAATAGATAGAGAAATTCGTTACAAGAACATAGGAAAAAGAATCGAGTCAAACGGAGTTGTAACGAATCTTCTACGCAAGTTTTACTCAAGGCTGTTAACGACCCTGTCAAGGTCGTTAACGAGGCAGCGAGAGCAGCAGAGATCCGAGTCGGTGCTATTAATGGGCTTCTATCTTGTTTCCTTTTTTATGTTATTAGATAGATAGAAGGAGTATATTTTATTAGAAGATATTATTTCCTTATAGTTAGATTTAAGATAGATTTATTTCCTTATAGATAGATTTAAGATAGAATAGTTTCTCTATAAATACTCTTGTCTACCCTTTGTTATTCGGCACACAATCAATTGCCTTGGAGGGCAAGTTAGAGGAGGAGGAGGAGAGAAGAGAGAGGGGCGAGAGGACAAGTAGAGAAGATAGCTTGGAGAACAAGTTTTGTTTTGGATTCGGTTGTAAGCTTTCTTTTTAATTTAATTTGGATGTTTTCAATTATCATGCTTTGTGAGTAGTCTCTCTCTCTAAGGTTGGGGTTGAACCCAACAACGGTTGTGCATGCTTGTTTATGATCATGTCTTGATTATTTTTATTGCATGAATCTATTCTCTTGTTCTTAATCCTTGAGACGAAAGTTGAAGGGAATTTCTCATTCATAGTTGAAGCGAAAGCATAAACCTTGCATCAGAATAGTAAAATTAGGGTTTTGAAGCGAAAGCAGATCTATCCTAGTTGAAGTAGAAGAGATTAAATAGTAAGTTTATTGATTGAACGAAAGTTGATTGATTTACTTGCTTTAGTTAACGAAAGTTAGCACCTTTATGTGATAAAAGCATGATCTATATGTTTCATTAGCGTTTGGCATGCATGATTATTGTTGTGGTGATACCTTTACCTTAGAATTCCTCTTTCTCTTGATAAAAACCCTTGCTTTGTTTGATTGATTGCGTAACAAGTAACAAAACTTGATACTGACTTTCTCCCTGTGGACGAACCTGACTCTGCTATACTTAGTGGGGTCTTGATATAAATTTATTTGTTGTCAAGAAACCCTATCAACAAGGACGTCGAGGGACTCCACATGCCACACTCCCACCCCCTGGTGATCTACGCTCAACTGGGCTCAAAGATAGTAAAGCGAGTACTGGTGGACACGGGTTCCTCCGTGGACATCATGTACTTTGGCGCCTTCGAGCAGTTAGGTATCTCCACGACGTCCCTGAAGCCATACACAGGGAAGCTCACCTCCTTATCGGGAAGCGAGGTCGATGTCGCAGGTCTCATAGATCTTTGGATGACGCTCGGCATCGGCTCCACAACGAGAACCGAGGTGGTGGAGTTTACGGTGGTACACCTGCCCTCGGCCTACAACGCAATCATCGGGAGGGTCTCCTTGATGAAGTTTCAGGCGGTGGTCTCCATCTACCACCTCAAGATGAAATTCCCCATCGATGACGGTGTCGGGGAGGTGAAGGGCAACGAGGAAGAGGGCCGCGTCTACTACATGACCTCGGTAAAACAAAAATGCCTAGTGTTCATGGTAGAGACCTCCGGCGAAGCCGACCTCGAAGTTCGGGATTTCACAATCCCTACCCCCGAGGCAAAAAGAAGGGTGATCTCCCCTTTCGAAAACAAATCCGAGAAAATCTATCTAGGGGAGTGTCTCGCCGGGACGGCAGCGGCGTCACTGGAAGCCATGCTCGCTGGGTCCCGCGACGTGTTCGCCTAGACTGTGAAGGATCTTCGCGGTGTTCCTCGGACACTGGCCCAACACTCCCTAAACGTCGATGTTGCCACTCGCCCTGTGGTGCAACGACGAAGAAAAATGAACGAACAAAGGGCGAGCGTCGCGAACGACAAGGTGGCTAAACTGCTAGCCGTGGATTTCATCCACGAGGTTCAATATCCGAGGTGGCTGTCCAACGTCGTATTGGTCAAGAAAGCCAGCGGCAAGTGGAGGATGTGCGTGGACTTCAAGGACCTCAACAAGGCATGTCCCAAGGACAACTACCCTCTACCCTCGATTGACGAGCTCGTTGATTCAACCGCGGGGCACGAGGTCTTAAGCTTCCTCGACTCTTATTCGGGATACAATCAGATCTCGATGAATCCGCATGACGAGGAAGAGACATCCTTCATCACCCAGCGGGGGACATACTGTTACAAGGTCATGCCCTTTGGCCTTAAAAACACCGGTACCACATTCCAACGCCTAATCGACTGGGTCTTCAAGAACCACCTGGGCAGAAATGTGTCTGCTTACATTGATGACATAGTGGTGCGGAGCAAAAGCCCCGGGGAACATTTGGTCGACCTCGCCGAGGTCTTCACCAGCCTCAGATGCAACCGTCTCAGCCTAAACCCCGAGAAATGCGTCTTTGGCGTATCATCGGGGAAGTTCTTGGGCTTCATGATCAGCGAGCGCGGGATCAACGTCAACCCCGCTAAGGTCAAGTCGATCCTCTCGATGAGGTCCCCAAGATCACGAACTGAAGTACAGCGGCTCAACGGCGTTGTAAACTACCTGGGGAGATTTTGCTCCCGTTTGGCGGAAAAATCCCTCCCTTTCTTCGCCTCCCTCAATAAGAATGACAAGTTCGTTTGGGACGAGGTACTCGAGGTCGCGTTCTGCGAATTGAAAACCTTCCTGTCAAAGCTCCCCACTTTGTCGCCTCCATTGGCGGGCGAGAATCTGCAACTATACGTCGCGGTAAGTCCGGAGACAGTAAGCGCGGTGCTGACTAGAGAGGACATGCACCCAGTATACTTCATGAGTCGTGTGCTCCAACCTGTGGAGCAGCGATATTCCCTGGCGGAGAAAATGGCACTGGCAATCGTGACCGCTGCGAGGCGACTACGCCCTTACTTCCATGCACACCCCATTTAGGTCCTCGCCGACCTCCCTCTCCGACAAATCCTCCATCAACCCGACCTTTCCGGACGCATGACGAAGTGGGCAGTCGAGCTCTCTGAGTTCGACATCAGCTACCTCCCAAGAACCGCGATGAAGGGGCAGGCCCTCGCCGACTTCATGGTGGAGGTCACTTTGCCCGAGACCGAAGCGAGCTCAGAGGAGTGGAAAGTGTTCGTTGATGGTTCACGGTGTGACTCCGGTGGCGGGGCCGGCGTATTCCTCGCTGGTCCCTCAATCGAGACGGAGTATGCCCTCAACTTCGCCTTCGAGGCCATCAACAATGACGCCGAATATGAGGCCATGATCGTCGGGATCGAGATGGCGCTCCTTAGCGGAGCCCGCAAAATCAGGGTCTACACAGATTCCGAGTTGGTGGCGCGCCAACTCAACGGCCAATACGACACCAGGACAAGATTTTTGCCTGCCTACCGAGAGAAGGTGAAGGCCTTGGTGTCATGCCTAGAGACCTTTGCGGTAGAATCAATTCCGCGAACCTCGAACAAAAAGGCGGATGCTCTCGCAAGGTTGGGATCCGCGCTTCCCTTGGAAGTAGGGAACCGCGTGATGGTAGAGAGAAAACTCTCACGAGGTGTAGATGGCGAGGTCCTATCCATAAGGACCGAGGACTGGAGGTTCCCAATAACGCGGTATGTACAGAGCGGTGTCCTCCCAGAAGACCCCGCGTTGGCCAGGAAGCTAAAAATGCAGGCGGCCCGCTACTGCGTCACCGGTGACCAGCTCTACTACCGAGGATATGCCGAGCCCAACCTATTATGCGTACCTCCCGAAGTCACGGATCACATCCTCTACGAGGCGAAAGAGGGAGTTTGTGGTGGCCACCCGGGGTGGCGGTCCTTGGCACATAAGATCGTCCACCTAGGGTACTTTTGGCCCACTCTCCGGCAAGATGCGAAGGCTTACGTCCAAAGGTGCGAAGGGTGCTAGAAGCACGGGAACCTCCAACACATCCCGACCTCCCGTCTCCACTCCATCCACGCACCATGCCCATTCGCGATGTGGGGGATGGACATCCTCGGGCCCTTTCCGAAAGCAGCTGGCCAAGTACATTACATCTTGGTCATTGTTGACTACTTCACGAAGTGGGTCGAGGCGCAAGCCATGGCGAACATCACCGGGGCAAAGGTCTGCGAATCCCTATGGAAGAACCTCGCCTGTCGTTTCGGCATCCCCATGACCATCATGACTGATCATGGCCCCCAATACGACCTGCGAAGAGACTCAGACCTTTTGCTCTGAACTAGGCATAGCCCTCAAATTATCCTCCGTGGCCCACCCCCAATCCAACGGCCAGGTGGAAAATCTCAACGCTCGCATCCTGACCGACCTGAAGAAACGCTTGGGCATGGCGCAAGGCCGCTGGGCCGAATCCTCTGGACATATCGCACAACCGCACGTCGTGCAACGGGCGAGACACCCTTCGCTCTAACTTACGGGGCGGAGGCGCTCGTTCCCATAGAAACCCTGGTCCCTTCGGCGAGGGTGTTCAACTTCGACGAGAAAGAAAACGAGTCCAACCTCAAGGTCGAGCTACAATTCCGAGATGAGCTTCGCGAGGTAGCTGCCCTACGTTCCAGAGAATATAAGCGTCGCGTAGATGCATATCATGACAAGAAGGTCAGACCTCGTCTCTTAGCCACGGGAAGCCTCGTTCTAAGGCGTACCGAAGGTGGCAAACTGGATCCTAACTGGGAGGGCCCATATCTCCTCGGGGAGGAGGTCGCACCCGGAGCTTTTAAACTCAAATATAGCGAGGGGCGTACCCTAAGCAAAACGTGGAACGTCACGCGGCTCAAAAAATATTACGTGTAAACTCTCTAAACCTCTTTGTTCCTTACAAGCTTTTATGAATAAAGGATTGTAGGCTTTTCGAAACTCTCTCAAAAGCGAAAATTTGGTGTTAAGATCCACCCCTCCCTTCCCTCTTGGGGTTGGAGAATCGCGTTTAGTCCACCCCTCGCTTCTCGCTTGGGGTTGGAGAATCTCGTTTGATCCACCCCTCGCTTCCCGCTTGGGGTTGGAGAATCTCGTCTGGTCCACCCCTAGCTTCCCGCTTGGGGTTGGAGAACCTCGTTTGAAAGAAAATTCCACCCTTTGCTTCCCGCTTGGGGTTGGAGAATCTCGTTTGGTCCACCCCTCTCTTCCCGCTTGGAGTTGGAAAATCTCGTATGGTCCACCCCTAGCTTCCCGCTTGGGGTTGGAGAACCTCGTTTGAGAGAAAATTCCACCCCTTGCTTCCCGCTTGGGGTTGGAGAATCTCGTTTGGTCCACCCCTCACTTCCCTCTTGGGGTTGGAGAATCTCGTCTGGTCCACCCATAGCTTCCCGCTTGGGTTTGGAGAATCTTGTTTGGTCCACCCCTCGCTTCCCACTTAGGGTTGGAGAATCTTGTCTGGTCCACCCATAGCTTCCTGCTTGGGGTTGGAGAATCCCGTGTGGTCCACCCCTCGCTTC
Source organism: Fallopia convolvulus (assembly GCA_964016875.1). NCBI lineage: Eukaryota > Viridiplantae > Streptophyta > Magnoliopsida > Caryophyllales > Polygonaceae > Fallopia > Fallopia convolvulus. The sequence continues at coordinate 40,011,537 of OZ024730.1, read as the reverse complement.
CCGCTTGGAGTTGGAGAATCTCGTTTAGTCCACCCCTCGCTTCCCGCTTAGGGTTGGAGAATCTCGTTTGGTCCACCCCTCGCTTCCCGCTTGGGGTTGGAGAATCTCGTCTGGTCCACCCCTAGCTTCTCGCTTGGGGTTGGAGAACCTCATTTGAAAGAAAATACCACCCCTTGCTTCCCGCTTGGGGTTGGAGAGTCTCGATTAGTTCATACGAGATCTAAACAAGGTCCACGGCACCATCGTAACAATCGATGTGCGAGTTCCAAGCAAGGCTCGTAATCTCGGCATATCCTCGATGGGAAAATAAAGACTAGATGTGGCCCTAGTGTCACAATAGTTGTGACACCCGACCCATGGGGTTGGATGGATGGATCGATATGGATAAACGGATACAAGCAAATCGAAGCAAACAATCCAAAAACATACAAACAATCCATGAGAAAGACAACATAAAAGGAAGGCCACGAAGGTCGATATGTGCATGGAGCAAAGGCCACAAGGGCCAGGATGTTTAATTACAGACCCCGTAGGGCCACCAAAATAAAGGCCACAATGGCCAAGATGTTCAAATTACAAACCCCGTAGGGCCACCAACACGGCAAAAATAAAAAAAAAGAGAAAGAAGAAAAGACGAGAAGGCAACATCTATTAACTCTTCGGGGGCTTCAGTGGGATTGGCGGGGTCCGTAAGGGCTTTTGGGGCGTTGGCGACGGAACCCGCGGGAGTTTCTAAAACGGGGTCGGCGATGACAGACGGTTGGGAGCTCGGCGCGTCTATCGCAGGTTGAAGTCCCGTGGCAGGAACCTCCGAAGCTTCATGAACGAGCTCCACCGTGGGGGAGCACCTCCCTTGCCACGGTCCCGTCCGCATTGAGGAAGAACTCGCATTCTCCCTCGGGCTCCTCCCCATCAAACTCCCCCATAGTCTCGTCATAGTTGGGGTTGAAGAAGACGATGCGAGGATCGATGTGCCCGTACTTGGCCACCGCCTGCTTGACGCCCATGCGGACAGCATGATGGAACATCTTCCTTACTCTCTCCACCAACTCCGCCTAGTACTCCTCCGAAGCCACGTACTTGGGACCCGCGGCCTCCACCTCTTCGTTAAGCTCAACTACACGCCGCCCGAGGCGGGTAATCTCCTCCTCAGCCCTCAAGAGCTCCGCCTCTTTCTCCTTGAAAAACTTGTGTCAGCGAAGAGCTTACCCCGAAGTTCCTCATTCTCGCCCTGTAAAGTCTCGACCACCTCTCTCGCCTTACTCTCCCGCTCCTTTGCCCGGGCCTCCCACTCCTTTGCTCGGGCCTCCCCCTCCTTCGCCCCCCAACCGCCTTAGCCTCATCCCTCGCCGCAACCTCCTCGGCTTCGACCCGCTTCTTGGCCGCAGCAAAGGAGTGGGAGGGGACTCCACGCCAAGAGGGGACTCCACGCCTTTCCTCTTATGTCCGGCCCTATCGTCGGACCCTCGAGAGGAGTGAGACGACGTTTTTGCGATGTCCCCTTTCGGCAGGGCCGCCTCGGAGGTCTTCTCTCCTTTGGATGTCCTCTCCACGTCTCCTTTGGGCGGCTTCGCAGCGTCCCATTGGGACGCCTTCGCACCCCGCACCCCCCGGTGGTCTTCTCCCCGGACGCGATCGACGGCGGGGGTGTATGTTTAGGCTGCGCGGGGGACGGCCTCGCCTCCGGGTTCGGCTCCTTGATACTTATCCCCTTCTGACCTCGGGGGACCGGAGCTGTAGAACTGGAAGTCATGGGTTTCTTTCCCTCTGACTTCGAGGTAAGAGCGCGCAAAACATCCACTACCAAAGAAAAACATGAGGGTAAGTTAAAAAGGACAAAGAAACGAGTTGAGATTAGCGAGGGTTCTAAAAAAACGATGTTGAAATAAACTGGGATTGCGAGGTTGTTGACCTCGTTATCTGACAAAGGAGGACAAACAAAAATACATATGTAACAAAGAAAGAAGAATAAAATACCCTTGTTGCCCTCGCGTGGTGGAGGGACAAGGCTCAGGCCGGCCCGCTCAAGCCGGTCCTGTGCTAGATACTTCTGGTGCGGGGCCTGACGCATCGGGGCGTATCGTGCCTTAAGCACCTTGAGTTGGGGGACTGTGTGCGAACCTACTTGTCGAACAAAGTCGCTTGGCACCGTGGGGAAATTGAGATACCTCCCGGTGACGTCCCGAACCAGGAACCAATTCTTCTTCCATGGCCCGACGTTCGAAACATTATCGGTAATCTTGATGCCCGGCAAGCTAAGGTTGACGAGGCAGGACTTTGGGTCCCTCCTTGCCAAGAACAGCGTCGACATGTCGTTAACATTCGGCCCATCCCCGAGCTCGCGACTGCGAACCGTCTAGGCGCACAACAACCTCTAGGCGTTGGAAAACAACTATGCAGGGCATATCTGCATCTCCCATAGAAAGTCGACGATGTGTTGGGCCAGGGGCAACCTAAATCCCGCTTGAAGACTGAACGAATGCACAACCGCGCACCTTTCATAAGACGCCCAGGGGTTGCCCCCCTCTTCCGGAAGTGCCAGCTCAACCCCCTCGGGCCAAGCGAAGTCCTTGGTGATTTTCTCAAGATTCTCAGGCTTCAGCTCGATAGGCATTCCCCCAGACATAAAAACCTCGCGGGAATCCGAGAACATGGGGATCCTCTCCTTAAGAACAGATGGGACGCGGGACACAACATCATTGATATACGCCGCCTCAAAGTCTGCGGGCTCGTAGGAGTCGGACGACGTTGCTACAACCTCGGCAACAACCTCGTTGGAGACAGAAGACCCGACCATTTCAACACCCGACGACGCGTGAAGTCGGGAAAAGCGGGAGTTAATGGAGACCTCGGAGTTGCTACAAGAAGGGTCGCTAAAGACCAGCGAAGGCGACCTCGGATTATGGGAATCGCTAGGCTCTACGCTTCCCACGGACTCGGTGACTAGCACCTGGAAAAGAGATAGGCGATGAGACATCGAACAACATAACCAAAGGGAAGAAAAGCGCGAGGTCATAACCCCGAAGTAAAAAGCAACACGAAGATCACAACAAAGGGAAGAAAAGCGCGAGGTCATAACTCCGAAAGAAAAGACAACGCGAGGCCATGGGGGAAGAAGGCCACGTGGCACCCTAGAAGCTACTCTGACAAGATAGGACGGCGGAGGAGAATTTGAAGCGACAAAAGGAAGAATGAGTAAGAAGAATGCTAACCAGTGGTGGAAGCTAGCGGTGGAAACCCAAACGTCCCGTCAATCAGACATCATGGCATTTGGGTTTCCGAGGACCTCAAGTTTTAAAAAATGGCGGACAGAAAGGCAGGAACTCAACCATCACCTAACGGGGAAAGGCTTCAGGGGCGTGGCGTTGGTCTGACGATGGTGACCTCTTGCCACCACCGCCGCAACGCTAGCAAAACACACCAGGAAACAACCATCGCCCCCCCCCCCCCCCCCGAAGTGCAACGCGAAAAAAAAAAGACAAAGCGAAAAGAAAACAGAGGAAAAGAAAAGCAAAGAGGAAACAAGAACACCACACCAGGGCAAGAACCACCCTCAACACCACCGTCTCACCGCCCACCAGAAACACTCATAAATCACCATCACCCACCCAAGTACAGAACGAAACAAAGAAACGGAGAAAAATGACAAAGACAACGCCCGGAAACACACGCAACACTACCACCGCCGCTTCGCCACCGTGACAACGGCGCGGAACACCAGGCGACGCACCGTCGTCTTTACATAACGCGGAGCAAAAAACCAAGCAAGGAAAAATCGAAGGCAAAAAACACCGAAAGACAGGAAGAAGAGGGTCGAGAACTTACTTGTTAAAAGCCGGCGAAGAAAGGGCGGTGGTGCAACTGGCAAATGGCGAAGGCTCGTCGGAAACCGTCTGGAGAAACCGCTCGCAAGAAACCGAAAAGACGAAGAGAGAGAAAGAGCGAAAATGTTGGAAAGAGAAGATGGGGGAGAGGCGTGTGAAATACGCCACTATAAAGAGCAGATTTGGGCCTCCCCCGCTCTCGAAAGGATTATTGGGCCTCCCTCACCTGGACGGCCCACTAAGCAGGGTATGGCGAACAAGCCCGAGAAACTTCATCCGTGCAGAACAGGAAGAACGCCCAACCCCGGAAACTCTACACCTCGCAAAGTGCCCTCCCAACCCCGAAAACAATACACCTCGCAAAGTGCCCTCCCAACCTCGAAAACTCTACACCTAGCGGAGAACTTCCCAACCTCTAAAAGCACCCTGCACCCCGCGGCCCCAGGGAACTTATGCCCTGCGGCCCTCGAAGCAAGGCCCCCAGGCCATGGGGTTGTGATGATGTCCAAAATAGTAAAATGATAATTGGGCCCGGGGTACCAAAAAACGAATAAACATACGGGATTCCCAAGGATGATTTTGGGACCCACAACCATGTGCCTTTTAAGTTTAAACATTCCCATCCCCGCGAGGTCTTCTGAATCCCCGGGGCGAGGTCTAAACCTCGCCACCGACTTTGCTGACACCCCCACCCACACGGACCAATCACCATTTGCCTCCTCCCCGGACCAAGCAAGAGCCCCCACCTCGGGCATCCCACATCGGACCTTGGCTAAAAATCGACTCCCCAATCCTCTATAAATAGAGGAGAACCTCGTAAGAAGCAGAGGTCGAAAAACATCTTGAACTCAAGAACTATCTTGCTCGTTGAAGATCGACGTGATAGAAACATCGTCAAAAGACCTCGCTACAGACAAGAAGAGTCCACAAAAAGACTTCAAGTCACACAGAGACCCTGTTCACACTAAAAGACTCTACACCACACTCGCAGAGTCCACCTCGCCTCAAGATCAATCACGCTACACTTAGTCGGTAGAATCTCTTAGCAAGTAGGAGATCTCGAATATTGTTAGCTCGAGATCTCGAACACCCGTAGGAGATCCGAGGTGTATTTCTCAATTGCTTGTTAGCCTCGTCGGCTTGTAACCTCGCTGTAAAGAAAATCATAAATAAAGAAGCAAGTGTTTGCACTTTCGAATATAATAACCTCGTTCCTTGTCTTCTAGCGAGTCGTTATTTCGGGTTTCATCATGTACAAGGAAATTTATATAATTGGTTTATCTTTCCTAACAACTTAGATCTTTTTATATTTATAATAACTTCCAATAAAATATACATGTTATTTATATTACACTTTCCATGTATATGATTTAATGATAATAATACCATTACTTTATTTAAAAAGGATTTCCATGGTCTAGGGATATTATTTTATAAACTAACATGCAAGCTACTTTTAATCACTTTAATTAAGTAAATATCATAAAAATGTGGGAAAAAATATTTTATAAATAGTTATAATTAAAATATAAGTCGGGAAATTATTCCGAGCGAAAACGAGAGCGGAAAGGGAATGGATAACGAGATGGTCGAATTAATGGGCTTCTTCTTTCTCTTTTCGCTTAATAAAATTCTGATGGGCTAATTATGGACTTTTGGGCCTAAAATCAGCCCAAAATTAGCCATCTCCTTCTTTCTTTCTCCTGATGTCTTCACGCACAATTGAACAGAACAACGATGGAGGAGCATGCTCGAAACACCGGCGGCAGAGGGGCGGTGGTGGCACACCTGGGCGGCTTGACGGCGCGCGCGCGCCCACTGGGGGGTCCGGCCAGAGGTTGCTAGTGGTCAGCGGCCAAGGGAGAAGGAAGAAAGGATTTTGGGGGATTTTTTATAATAATTCAGATTTCGAAAAAATAGAATTCTAGGGATTTTTTGCTTTAAATTGAACGAAAATGGATTGAAGATAAGAAAGAGAGGATTGTGTGAATATGTAGTGAGTTTTTCAGCCTTTAAATAGGCAAATTGGAAGGCTCTAGTGATCCACCGGCATGGAAATTGATCTATGAGAGAGAGGGAGATTGATGATGATAGGTGAAAGTTGTGCTTCTTAGATGATGACAGGGGGTGGTGATGTAATTTGGGTGTTCTTAGAAGCTACCATGGATATTGGGGGCAAATTCACATGCATTGGATTGTCGTCAAATCAGTCAAGCACATATCAGACTCTTTGAGGAAGAAGAAGAATTGGTAGAATTTATAATTAAAAGAGTGGGTTTATGAGTAGTTAAGTTACAATGGCCTAGCGGTTTGGAGTGTGCGTGTGTGTGTGTGTGTTATGAGCGAGATGCAAGAGGTCTCGGGTTCAAGTCCCGACTCTTGCCTCATTTTATTTGATTTTCCTTGTATTTTTGTTAGTCTTGTAAATAGTCTATTATTAATAAAATTCAAAATTTATATTAATCTATTTTATTTGAATAACTTTTACCACTTTACTAATCCTTCATAATGTGTTCTTAATTTTATTTAAAATAAAATATTTAAACTCACTTCTATTAAGAGAAAATGATTATTTAAATAAATACCCGACTTGCTCAATATTTTTAATTAAATTCTTAAATTTCATTGTAGTAAACTTTTACAACCTGTTATAATATCACATGAGATTATAAAAATTATTAAATTCTCTACTTTTAGAGAAAAAAAAGTATTAGGATAATTACCCTTTTTATTTTATTTAGAATTTAGCAGATATTACATTGGAACTCTTGGAGGCCTTCTCGAGAGCATCCGTCAGCTCTTTAACTTTCCTCTCTAGAACACTCTTGTCCTAGAAGGGCACTCCTATCCTTCTCAAGCTGAACATTGATCTTGCTTTGATCAAGTTGGCCAGGTTGGTCCTTGAAGGCTTCAAAACCTGATAACGTGAGTTGAAAGCTCTGGGAAAAATTAACGCGTTATAACATGAGCACGAGGTAAAACGCGTAAATTAGAGCCCAAAGAGTTACTAGAAGACAACAACCATACCTGCCACTGGACGGCTAGCCTTTCTACGAAAAACTCGAGCATGGTAGATCGATGTGTAACACCACGAAAACAGTTTACATGCAGAGGCATCAAAGAGGTCAAATACTTCTCGGCCACCATATCTAGAGACAACATAGTCCCTGGAAGATCAATCAAGTTTGGTGTAGCATTTTTCTTCAGTGGGGGAGCATCGGAAGTAGTGCCAATCGCCTTAGAAGCAAGGGACATTGCTAAAGACATGTCTACCATTGATCTTGTCTCAGCCTTTCTCTTCTTCTATGCTTCTACACGTTCCATAGTGGTCAAGGCAGCATTTGAGCGAGTAGTCCTTGAATGTAGCAACATGCAAAAACACAGAGTTAAAGAAGTTAAAAGCATCAGTATTCACTAGGTAAGAAGGATATTCACACTTACTTGACATCGCAGCGTCCTCGGAGTCAATAGAGCACGCTTTTACCAATTTCGGGTAAGACCTTTCTTCCAAGGGTACAACTTCTATGCGAGAGACAAGTTGAGCCGACACTTTATGGACATGAGGTGGGGCAAGGTTCACTGCATCAAAAACAAGCATAGTCATTGGTTAATGTTGCATAGGAAAAGTAAGAGCAAATAGAGGAAACACTACCTGATGATCGCCAACGGGGTTTCAGAAAAGAAGTATCAATTTCCAAAGAAGACAATTTTACAAAGAAGAATTTGTTAGCCCAGCCTCGATCCGACTTCGACATGTTGTAGATCAAGTCAGATTTGTTCTTTAGGGTTTTTAAGGTGAAACGTCCAGGGCCACTTTTTGAAAGACGATAATTGCAAAGAAAGTCGACATCTTTGAACAAGATGTCATGAGAGGATCATAATTGATCGACAGATAAGACAAGCCTACAAACTTGGGGAAAGATTTGCACGGGTGACACATACACATTAAGAGTGGCGAAAAAAAGGTATCACAAGAGGAGAAAAGGGGAAACGATGTCCAATGCGAAATGGGTACTCGTATAAGCATAACCAATCGTCATTGCAGGAGTCAGCACAAACACCAGGAGGAGGTAGAAAAACCTCCGTCGAGGCTAGAAATACAACAGAAAAAGCAAAAGAGCTCGCTTCATCAAAGGTGTTGTTTCTTTGATGGTAAGGAGTAAGAATCTTAGAAGAAACAAGGCAAGGGGGATCAGTAGGTTCATAACAACAAGAAAGAGATTTGATGGAAGAGCTAGAAATCACCATGAAGAAAGAGGAAAGAAAAACAAAAGACAAAGAATCGGAGAGAAGGATACGTACCTGCTAACCAAGAAGCACAGACGGGATTGTAATAATGTCTTAGACCAGCCTTAAATAAAGGTTGATGGGACGTGCCATGATGCGCTACAACTTCCAAGACAGACTCAAAAAAACCCTAGCAAAAATTGGGAGGGAAATTTTCCCGGGTTTTTTGGGGGGTATTGTTGGGCCCCTCAAAACCATGTCCAAAACCGTTGTACTAGGGACGCTAGGCCCATGTCAATAAGCACTAACGGGCATGAGAGTAATTGCAAAGATCATGGTCAACGGTGAAGTAATGGCGAAAATTGTGGCTTTAGTAAGATCTTTGAGTAACGGTCACGCCATTAAATGACACCAGTGACATCAACGAGATCGGAATCCACTTCATAACACCTGCAACGGTCAAGAGAATGAGGAGAATATAAAAGAACACGGAGGGATGAAGAGGGGATCATCGGCTCACCGACTAATATACAATCATTCTCACGAGCTCCTAAGAATCTTTACTTTCATTGTGCTAGACACTACATCTCGCTAATCCATCTATTCTCTTGTAATTGGATGGAGGGTGGCAATAAGGTTGTTATTATCAATTAATAAACAGATTGTGATATGGATCTTACTTTCTTTCTTATATTTTACTATGTGTTTCATCTTGCTTAAAGAGTATAACACGTTATAGCTGTTTTTTGGTTAAGCTTCCCTCATTATAGCAGGTAACACATTTACGTGGTGAATCTGCCCAAAACAACAAGTATTCTCTCCCATATCATTCATGGTTTCCATATGAAACCCATTTTGACGCACATCTTTAAAGCTTAGCAAATTTCTTCGAGATTTACTTGAATATAGTGCGTCATTTATTACTAGTTTTGTTCCCCTTGGGAGTAGAATGACAGCTCTTCCAAAGCCTTCGATGAGTTTTGACACACTGGATATTGCAGTGACATTGCCTTCAAAGGCTCTTAATTGGGTAAAATATTCTTTACTCCTCAAGATGTTGTGTGTTGTTGCACTGTGAAAAAGACATTGCTCCTTCACATCGAGTTTCACTTTAGGTGAGTCCATGTTTTCTATAAATATAAAGAAAGGGAGAATTAAGGCATTAATAAAAGTTTCATATATTATACAAGGATAATTATATTATGCAAGGTCTATTATACTAACTCCTACGAGATAGATGTTAAAGCATGATATATAAAAGACATTGCAAGTATTATTAAATAGCATGGGAGATAGTAGAGATATTTAGGGGCTTGTGCTTTTCATTTAAACCCCTAAGCCATAGCCATCGTCATTCTCAAGGTTGAGAAAGTCATTGATATCCAGACTAGTCACATGTGACCTATCCACATCTTTATTATCAATGTAGTTGGTCTCGGTAGGCCTTTCTTTATTCTTTTCGGCTTGGTATAGCTTCACTAGGTGTGGAGCTGTGCGGCATACCTTTGACCAGTGATTAGACATGCCATATCTGTAGCATGTTGATTTGGATTTCTAGGAGGATCCTGATAGACTAATCTGGACCTTTTGCTCAACATCCCCTTGTAGCCATGGTTCTCACGGTGGTTATCGTGGCTTTTATTGTAGGCTCGGTCATGCCCATGGCCACCATGACCACCACGTTTATAACACCCTTATTTTTACCCTAAGGGATATTAGCGTCAGTGGAATAATTCTTCCTCCTTCAAACTTTTCTTGTCTTAATCTTCAAGTCTTAAAATTTCTCCTTTGAACGCGTACCTCCTCTTGAACACTTCAACTTAGGGGTTCGATCCTTCCTTGATATGTCCCTTATTGCGTCTATCGTCGAATCCTCAGGCCTCGAGAAATGCGCCTTTGTATCATGATGTTCGAACATGCAAGGAAAAAGAAAGAGAGGGTGGACAGGTTAGTCTAATGAAAGACTAGCAAGTGAAAGCTATGGTATTAACGGAGCATGTTGGTATCAATCTCCAAATGATGGTGATTGGTCGACAATCCAACAATTAATACTTCCATCGAAAGTATGAATGCTAGGAAATTTTGAGATAACCCTGAGATTACGAAGATGTGCCTCCATTAGGAAGCAAGTCAAACTCTTGCCCAAGAGAAAAGAGATACAATATTTCTTTAGAGATAGGAGACCATAAGGATGGTGGTCCTATGGGAACATAGGTTGGCACTATTATTACACAAAAAGAAATACAAGATTTCTTTAGGATGAGAGCACCACCGAAATGTGGTTCAATCGTAACGTGGACATGAAACTTTATCATTTCAAAATATTCTACATAGTATAATTTAATTAATGAATTGAATAAGGCAAGACTTGTAGCCTTATTATAAATTTTGAATGTCGACATAGCATAGATGTTAGCCTAATTCGTGAATTTGAAAGGCGGTATAGCAAAAGGCTTTAATCATCTTTTCTATTTCATGTGGCACTGTTTAAGACTTTAGACGAAACCTTTCTATTTCGACATTGCTTTAAGACTTCAGCCAACATTTCTTTTCCGTGTCACATTGCATTAGACTTTAGACGAAACCTTTCTATTTCGACATTGCTTAAGACTTTATTCAACAGAGTAAGAGTAGAGTTATGATCTACATATAATATGATGTTATAAAAAGTTATTCAAGACTTATGCCCAACTCCTTTTCCTTTATTATTCCAAGCAATGTCTCTAAACGAGACACTTTAAACAAACAAGGCCCCAATCATCGATCCTAAAATCTAGTACTAGCGTATTACGAATAATAGTAAGACTAACGAGGTCGTTATCTCTAAGCAATAAATAAACCTAAGTTCATTTATTGAACAAACGAGTCATTCTCAAACAATTAAGTAGGAATACTAAACGGAACATGACTTCACATTTAATAGAATGGCAAGAGATCCATCCACTTGCCTTTGCTTTTTCGAGTAAACGGTCGAACTAAGGAAGAATGGTGAGGTTGGAAGTCTGAAGTACTTGCTTAAGTCGAATTTGGCATCGGTGTACCGGAAAGATGGCATGCAAGAGTTAGATTTCCTAGACTGAATACTAAGATCAGAAAATGAATTATTATTCCTCTAAATACTCATCACTTGAAGGCCTTTTTAGAAATTATCCATTAGAAGGGATTTTCTTACAATTCGGTTTGTACTTCAAATATGAAACTCCTTTTTTTATTTAAAAATCCACTTCAAGACTTAAAGACCATGGAGTTCTCACATGCAACTTAATGAACTTTAAATCCTTATTTGTTCATGCATGATTCCTTGAAATTCCTTTAAAAGGTCTATAATCTTAAAAAAGGACAAAAGTTTCACCATGTATTTATGTAACAAATCTTGAATCATAATACCTTATGTTCATGCATGGTTGAAGATGGCTTCTTAAATTGAATGGAAAGAATTTTAAAGAGATCTAGAATGAATAAGTCTTGCATACAACATTGCTTGAACCATCATCCCTTATAGTTCATATATGGTTCAAGGGACCTCTTAAGTGAAAGATTTGATCATAAGAAATACACGAAGGATATGAAATCACATGAATGGATCTAAGTGGATCAAATCACTTAAATACAACTTGATTCAAAAGAAGTTCTTAAAGAATAAAAAAAAATGAAATAGAGTTTTAGAAACCTTGCATGCATCATATTTTAAATGGATTTTACCATATGCATGCATGATTTATTCATAGAAAAACTAAGAACGAGAAGATTTAGAGAGGTAGAATTAACAACATCATATAGGAGTATTTCTTACCAATCTTTAATGGTAATCAAGTGGAAGAATATGATGGAAAAGAGGTAATAACAAGGCTGTATTTTTCTGTAGAAAAATGGAGGAGAAGAGGTGTTTAAAGTGGTGGTAGGAAGGTTATGTGGTCGTGATTTGGTCGGTGTTAGGCGGCGGTTGGGTGGTGTTTTTGTCGGTGGTTTGAGTTGAAAATAAGAGGGGGAAAAGAGAGCTAGGAAGCTAGGAGATTTCAGCTATCCAAAGACCTTAAAAGAGAGCACCACGCCCCCATTTTATAGTGGAAGACAAGAGAAGAAACTAACTTGCATGATGCCACATGTCTTAACCATTAATGCCAAGTGGAAGATGGGGGAAAGGTGGCCATGCATTGGTTGCATGTGGGCGTTGGACATGAGTGGCCAAAAGAGATGTGGCTAGCATGCAATAAACATGTACAAGCTTTACAAGCCATGTAGAGGAAGGGAAGAAGGTGGAAGAAACTTCTAAAAGAGAAATAAAATAAAATAAAAAATTTTCTTTAAAAATGCAAGAACTACATGATGGCATATTGATGTGAGAGGAGCATTTAAATGGAGAGGGTGCATGGGGTAAGGGGTTCGAATCCCACCTCTTGCATTTTCCACTTTTCCTCTATTGACCATTTTTTATTATTAAGGAACTAGTGCTAACGGAAAATAGAATTTCATATTTTTAATTAAAATAATTTTATTTGTCATCATGTTTAAATTTTACATGTTTATAAAAATGAATTCCATAATAAAGAGTACTTTATTTTAAAAAAAATAATTAAATCATTAAATTTAATATTTCTTTTTATTAAAAATAGCGGGTATTACAACGTCCACTACGACCCCTATAGTTACCATAGCCTCGTCCACGCTCATTGTTACAGCATGATTGCTGCCCACGTTCTCTGTCGCTTATATCATGGAACGCTTTGTTCATAGTATTTTCTTCTAGGGCAGTTGTTGAGCTAGTAGGCCTTAGGTTGTGGTTTTTCATTAGGAGTTCATTATTCTTTTTAGCAACCAACAATACATTCAACAAGTTGGAATATCTTTTGAAATTTTTTTCTCCGTATTGTTGTTGTGACAATATATCTGAAACATGCATAGAGGAGAATGTTCTCTCCAACATTTCTCATTGAGTGATCGTTTGACCACACAATATCAACTCAGAAGTGATCATGTGGATATCACTATTATAATCGGTAATGGACTTAAAGTCTTGGAACCTTATAGTGTTCCATTCATGTGTTGCTTGTGGGAGCAAAACTTCATTTTAATGAGCATATCGCTTTTTTAGGCTATCCCACAATTCTCTTAGATCCTCCACAAATAAGTACTCAATTTTGAGACTTTCATGAATGTGGTGGAAGAGGAACATAATGGCTTTTGTCTTTTCTTGTGGGGTGGCACTATTGTTTGCCTCAATTGTTTCCTCAATGCCATTTTCCTTGAGGTGAGCCAAGACATCAACCCTCCACTCGAGGTATTTTTGGCCCGACAAATCAAGGATGTCAAACTCCCTTTTAGCGATGTTTGTCATTTAGTTACTACACATAAAAATATGCAAAATAAAGATTTAACATAATCAATACTGTAATTTATGAGTCGTGTATGGGGCGATTTAAAAAGACATGTCATATCAAATAATAAAGGCATGTATGTAGATGATATTCAAAGTGCATTGAATAAAAATGGATAGTGTGAGTTAGAGTAGTCAATCAGTATATAAGTATAGGCAATCTCATAAGAAAAAAGTAAAAGATTATATGGAAATGAAAGAAAAAAAAATTAGTGGGAATTTTGGAATCCTTAGAGTCCTTAAAGTCCTTAGAGTCTGAGGTCCTTAAAGTTCTTAGAGTCCGAAAAATCGTTAGGGTTCATAAAGTCCTTATAAAGTTCGATTCCCTTTTCATCCCCCTTTTTTCACCTTTTCACTTCCAACCTTATCTCCTTCATCCACTTCCATATTCAATCGCCTTTACCAAATTTTTCTTTCGACATTTTTCATGTCTGACGACGAGATTATGTGTCGTCTTAGGGTCGACAATCGGAGATTTATGATTGAGCTTTTCATTTACCTTGTTCTTATTGTAATTACCAACATCATGCTCATAATCCTTTTGGTTAAAACTTACTTTCAATCCAAGTGGTGAAAGTGAAGTTTTTTGGAGGTGAAATCGGGTTAAACTTCAAAAGAGGTAAGCAAATCTAATATTTTGTTTGTATCTTGTACATATCCAAAAGCATGATTTATTTTGGTAAGAAATCCTTTCAAATCTAGGAAGAAAACGAGTTTATGATGTAGAGGATCTCAAATCGGACAACTACAGAGCATACTCCTCAAAATGGTTTTAGGAAATAAACTTCTTGTATGATTAAGACTAGGAAGAGATAGAGTTTGTACCTTGGTGATACTTAAACAATTTTAGGAGAACTTATTAGAAGAGAAGGAGAGAGAGTAAGAACTTTATGGAGTGTATTTCTTACTCTATTTTGGTGTAAGTTTTATAACTAATGATAATCCTATTTATAGACCAATGGTGAAGTAAAATTTTAATAAATCTCCATGATTCATCTTATGTGGATAAAGTGTTGGATTCCGTAACAGGAAGCAAATACTCCATAGTGTATAAAGTTTCTTTCTACCGCTGTGCAAAACGGCAAAAGGAATTACAGAGCATAGGAAAAAGAAAGTCAACCACTTGTTTCTCAAAACCGGGAAAGTTCCTAATAAAATACATGATCGATCCATAATCATACAAATAATACAGTTAATTAAATGCACACAATGACCACCATGTCAGCTAAGCCAAGCTCTCGCGGTTTGTAGACGGCAAAACGCCCCTCTCCACTCTCCCACCACCACCCCAAGCAGAGATCTTCATCTCATCCTATCAAAGATTCCCACATTTCTTTGTTTACTCATTGAACCCAATTTTAATTTTTTTGTAATTTTCCATAAATTTAATCGAAACATCACAACCTAATACTACTATATTCCACAGCTCCCAGCTTTGACTTCTCAATAAAAAGCCAAAATCGAATCCCCCTCAGATGCAATTGAAATCTCCCATTTGAGCCCTGACCTCAAAATTGAGGTCTCCAATGGCGAAATCGTTGGTGCTGGGTGTGTTTTTGACCCTGCTAGTTGTCGGGTCGGGTCAAAATCCGATCGGGGAGGCCCCATGGAGGATCCACACACTTTTCTCCGTGGAGTGCCACAACTACTTCGATTGGCAGACGGTGGGGATAATGCACAGCTACAGGAAGGCCAGACAACCCGGCCCGATTACCCGGTTGCTGAGTTGTACGGACGAGGAGAAGATGAATTACAGGGGAATGGACTTGGCTCCCACCATGGAGGTCCCCTCCATGAGCAGACATCCCAAGACTGGTGACTGGTAATTTACGCTTGCTTTTGAATTTCTCAAAAAAATCTCTTCTTTTTGTTTGTGCTTAATAGATTTTGATTACTGTGTTGTACTGTCTTTATTTTGACTCTTTTTTTTCAACCTTCTTACTTCGTTTCTTGATTGGTAATTTACCATGGATGTCATATTCTATGAGAATGTAAGGAGGTTTGTTTGTTAATTTAATAATGGTTTACCTTGAGGAGATGGAGATTCTAATGCTGATGAAGTCCTTTTTCATATAACTATGTTATACTTGGTTAATTGTGGAATTTGGTTGTCGTCAGGACTTCCATGCAGACTTTCTGTTTATTTTTGTGTTGGTCAATTTGTTCAGAGTAACTTATATTGTATAAGCTGTCACTTGTTCAGAGTAACTATAATTTGCATTAAGATAGTGATAATAAATTGCTGGATGACGGATAATTTGCATCTAAATGAATAAGGATTGAAGCTGATTTGGTTAAACTGATCTTGGATCATGTTTAATTCATGCACTTTTCAGCAATGGTATGATCCATTTTAGATGATACCTTCAGCTGAATCCTATTAGGTATGTTATTATCTGTGTGCTTGTGGAGACTATAAATTCATTCTTCTGAGCTTGATCTACTATGTATCAAAGAATCGTTGGATTTTGGAATTAGTTATAGAATTTATGTACAAATTTTGGTTACCTTATTAAAAATGTTTCCTTTTCTCCTTCCTGTTTGGCTGTTAAAGGTTATTTGATCTGCCATTATGATTCTACTTACATCTGTGTCCATGAAAAGATTATGACACTAGAAGACTTATTTTATGATTTTCATTTGAAATGACAGACACTTGTTTTGCTGATTACTTCATTTTGATATAAATGCTTCAATTTTTTTTTTTATTGTAACAGAATTATCATCAATGCAAATGTTCTTGGTAGGAATGATGCTCATTTGCTATAATATGACCTCTATCTCATCTGAGAATCCTTTTTATTTTACCCTCAATTTTTCCTATTTATATTTTCACAAATGATGCTCATTTGCAAATGTTCTTGATGCATTTTAACTAAATTCAGTTATTATTGTCACATAGCTGAATTTCAATTTTCCTTGGGTCTAGCGGGCACATCTTCCTGATCATGGAATGGGTGCCCCCATATTGACCCCCCAGATCCTGCTTGTGCGGGACTATACTGGACGATGATGTTGATGTTGATATTTTCAGAAATGATTTGATATCTTGTTTTCTTAACATATATGTTATATAAGCTGTCACTTGTTAGCCAGGTTCTCGAGCTTACAGTATATTTGTTCCACAATACAGGTACCCTGCAATTAACAAGCCAGCTGGCGTTGTTCACTGGCTTAAAAGTGAAGAAGCTCAAAACGTTGATTGGGTTGTAGTTTTGGATGCAGACATGATCATTCGAGGTCCCATAATTCCCTGGGAGCTAGGTGTAGAGAAGGGTAGGCCTGTTGCTGCACTCTACGGGTATATTGTGTTTATTTCCCCTTTTAATTTGAATCTTTCAATTGCTTCTACTACTTCCCTGGTTCACTTTGAAGTGTGAATGGATTTTCTTTGCTCAAGTTTCCATGACTTCTATAAATCCTATCTTGGATGAGGCATTTTTTTTTTTTGAGAAACAGACGAGGCATTTTTTGAAACTGCAGCTTTTCTAATTATTTTGGCAAATACTTTTTTTTTGGGTCGAAAAATCATTAAAGGGGGGGGGGGGGGGGGGGGGGGGGGAGAATCCATTATTTTGGCAAATACTTAAGGTACTTAAAAAATAAATTTTTGGCCCTTTTTCTATAATAATAAATTCTGAATTGCACTTTCTCAGGTACTTAATTGGATGTGACAACATTCTTGCAAAATTGCATACAGCGCATCCAGAGCGTTGTGACAAGGTTGGTGGGCTCCTTGCCTTTCATATAGATGATCTTAGAGCGTTAGCTCCACTCTGGCTATCTAAGACCGAAGAGGTGAGAGAAGACAAAGCTCATTGGGCGACAAATATCACAGGTGATGTTTATGGCCAAGGTTGGATCAGTGAAATGTATGGTTACTCATTTGGGGCAGCTGAAGTGAGTTTTCTTTTCCATCCCCCTCCCCATGTTTCTTGACCATACCACCATTTTGGTTTGATTGAGAGAGTTTTTTTTATTTTTTTTCTTCTTAGGTTGGACTTCATCACAAAATTACGGACGACCTGATGATTTATCCAGGCTATATTCCAAAGAAAGGTGTTGAGCCTATTCTTTTCCATTATGGCTTACCTTTCAAGGTTGGAAGCTGGTCTTTCAGTAAACTAGATTACCATGAGGAAACTGTTGTATATGACTGTGGTCGACTTTTTCCTGAACCTCCTTTTCCAAAAGAGGTACAACTGTGATAATCATGTTTTGTTTACAAGCAAGCTAGTGTTGAAAAAATATACTAGTGTGCTTATCTTACAAAATGTTGCTACATATTGCAGGTTATGCTGATGGAAAATGACCCGGGTAAATTGCGAGGTCTTATGTTAAGTATAGAGTGCATTAACACATTGAATGAGGGCCTTTTCCTTCATCATACTGCAAGAGGATGCCCAAGGCCGAAGTTTACACGGTACCTGAGTTTCCTTAAAAGCAAGAAATTTGCTGAACTTACCCAACCGAAACGTGTAAAACATATCACTTTCGTGAATGAGGAACGTGATGAAGAACCCGAAAATGATATCTCTTTGGCGAACAAGGAAAACGATGAAGATCCTGTAATTGACAGCTCACAAAAAACAACAAACAACCTAGTTGATAGCTATGCTGGGAAGCCATATCCTAAAATTCATACGATCTTTTCTACAGAGTGCACACCATATTTTGATTGGCAGACTGTGGGAATTGTTCACAGTTTTCGCCTAAGTGGTCAGCCAGGGAATATCACTCGGCTGCTAAGCTGTACTGATGACGCTTTGAAGCATTATACTGGGCGTGACTTAGCTCCTACTCATTATGTCCCTTCCATGAGCAAGCATCCTTTAACTGGCGATGTGTAATTCTCATTTCCTTAATCTGAGACTTGTTTTTTTGTTGTTCGAAATAATTAATGTTCATGATGAGTTGTTATTTTGACTTGTTTCAGGTATCCTGCCATCAATAAGCCAGCTGCGGTTCTTCACTGGCTTAATCATGCTAAGATTGATGCTGAATTTATCGTCATTTTGGATGCTGATATGATCATGAGAGGGCCAATCACACCATGGGAATACAATGCAGCTCGTGGACGCCCGGTTTCAGCACCATACAAGTAAGAGAAGATGCAGTTTCAAATTTTCAAATCATTATAAATAATATACTATGAAATCCCATTTTGTCCCTCTTAATGCTAATTCTATCTGGAGTCCTCAATTGATTTTTCAAAATCTAAGTGAGACCCCGTCAAAATCTTGTCAAGTTTCTTCCATATTCTAATATTCTATATTATGACTTCTTAGTAGATTCAGTCAACAAGGAGAAATGCTAAATTGGACTGAAATTTGCTATGGCTTTTCATTTGTGGACATCGGTTAGATGGAGCCTTATATGTCCTTTTGGTACATTTTGCCTTAAATCCAAAATTAGTGACATTAAATATAAGAGTAATATCATCACTTAATAGAGAGATTTTAGTAACAAGTTACCGAATTGAATATCAAATGAACTTAGGTAATAGTTGTGGGATACCTCTTTACGTTTTTATTTTTAAAAATTAAGGTACAGGCACCCTATGAAATTTGTCAAAAACTGACAAGCACATGACGGAATTTGCACAATATTATTTCTTTTGTTATACAAGAAGTTCTGTGCTTAATTTGAAGATGTGCTTCATTTTCAGTTGTATTCAAAAAATATATAACCTCTGTTACATCTTATTATTTCATTGACCATCTCAGTTACCTTATTGGTTGTGACAATGTGCTGGCAAAGCTACACACTCGAAATCCAAAAGCTTGTGACAAAGTTGGGGGTGTAATAATCATGCACATAGATGATCTCCGAAAATTTGCCATGCTGTGGCTGCACAAAACCGAGGAGGTACGAGCCGACAAAGAACATTACGCCACCAATATTACCGGAGATATCTACCAAACTGGATGGATCAGTGAAATGTATGGCTACTCTTTTGGGGCTGCTGAGGTATGTTTTTCTGTTCAAACTCGATCTTCTCTTGAATGTTCAACCTAGATTCGGTAGAGTTACTATTATTCTAAGGAAAAATTAATCAAAATAATACCAACTTTTATCTATTTATCCAAAATAATACGATCTTTTAAATTGACTAAAAATAATATCAACTTTCATCATATTAGCTAAAAATAACACTAACTTTTATTGTATTAACTAAAATTAGTATAACGGTGTTTTTTGTGAAAATTTTGGCAAAATATGTGATGTGGCCATTGAAATATGTTGGTTGGTAAATAATAATACCAAGTTTTGTGGATGTCACAAGGTGAAATGATAGTGTATATAATGTAAATCGATAATATTATATGCGAAATGGTAATTTATATAATGATTGTGAGTAATAATCACATCAAAATCTTAGCCATCGATATTTTTTAATGTTATAGTCAACAAATTTTGATAGACAAATCATATGTTTTGCCGAAATCTCTACCGAAAATGTCTTTGTACTGTTTTTGGTTAATACAATGAAAGTTGATGTTATTTTTTATCAATTTAAAAGTTCGTATTATTTTGAGTCAATAGGTAAAAGTTGGTATTATTTTTGAGTAATTTTTCCTTATTCTAATAGAAGTACTCTGTTAGATTATACTTTCAACGGTTCAGATGTTACCAACTAACCAATAGAATTAAATTACAGCTCTGCCGAAACTCATTTTTTTGAATGTTGATCAAGAAAGTCTATTGTTTTTTTTCTTTGAAGGATTGATAAAGAGATCTTGTGTCTGATTGCAGCTCAAGTTACGACACTTGATAAACCCGAACATAATGTTGTATCCAGGGTACGAGCCAGACCCGGGAGTAAATTACCGTGTATTCCACTACGGTCTTGAATTCAAGGTCGGAAGTTGGAGCTTCGACAAAGCGAAGTGGAGGGAAGTTGACTTGGTCAACAAATGCTGGGCCAAGTTTCCTGACCCGTCCGATCCTTCGACTCTTGACCCAGTTGATGAAAGCTCAAGGGCTCGGGATTTGTTGAGTATCGAGTGCATTAGGACGCTGAACGATGCTCTTTACGAGCACCACAAGAGGAGGAAATGTACGACGGAATCAGAAACGATGAACGATTTCGACAATGAAGTTGAGCCCAAATCGACGACCTCGACTTCTAAAGGAGACAAGACGTTCAGCTCGTTTAGACTCTGGATAGTCGGCCTTTGGGCGGTTTCGCTTCTCGGTTTCTCGGCTTTGATGTTCAGCGTGCTCTGTGGTGGGAGTCGGAGGAAGAAGGGAAAGCATCATAAGGGCAAAAGACGGAGTTCGTATTCTGGATCGTTTGATCAAGACGGGATTGATCGGCACCTCAGAATGGCTGAAATATCTGATAAGCTTTGAAGAGGTCGGGAAGTAGCCGTTAGAAGTCTTAAAGAGAAACCAAGTACGAACTGCCGTTGAGATCTTCGGGCTTGTATCTTAATTCATCGTCCTCATCTACAGCAACATACGATGTTAGAATACAAAATCTCAAATTTTGGGAAAATGAAATAGGCGGGATGCCAAGTTCTTTACTGTGCTATATTGTTGTTTGTTAATTTGTTGTTGCCTTCTGGTTTTGAATAGTCATTGTTAATTATTTTGAGTTTCGTACCTGTGTTATATAAAGATGGCACATTCTTTATTGACAACTGCGTCTCGTGATGAATTTATTTTTATTATTAATGTATGAAGTGTACTGAACATTCACAATCGTTAATATGTCCCCATATTATCGTTCTATAAATATGGGTCAGTAAAAAATCCTTCAAAATAAACGAGAACTTTTATTTGTCATTCCTCAAAAATGACAATAATATGGCAAGCCAAATATTACACGCATATTCATGTAATTTTCACATTTATTTTAAATAATTGAAGTGATATACCCTGTATTATAATTTCTGGTTAGAAAAACATAAGAATATCCTAGTACACAGAAGAATTGAGAGTTGTGAGAGGATATGATTAGGCCAACATACATGATAATGGCAAGTATCAGTGAGAGGTCAGTTTTCTACACACTTTCTTTTTGCTTCAATCTACGACAAACCCTCCTTCACATAAGTACATAACACCCACACATAACAACGCCCCAGCTGCAACCACACAACAACGGTCACATTTTCCGAATCAAAATTTCAAAATTATCAAATTAATGATGCCCACAATTAATCCACCCTAGAGAACAATGCCGTTACTCTCCTTGATTCTACACCTCCTCCTTGATACTTGGTTTGTGTTCTTTGAAAAATCTACCCTTTGTGGTGGGGCCCAATTGAGGAAATTGAAATCAAGTTGAATTGGGAACACAATTAAATAATATCATTGGAAATCTAACAGCTTTTACACAAAGTAAAAGCATGCTCTTTGTGCTTCTCTCTCCACGTTGCACTTGTTTTTGTGAACGCCCTTTTTTCCACAACTGCTTGGGCCCTACCACTCCTCTACCTCGTTTATTTTGAATTTCAAATTTAAAAATCTGGGCCTCAGTCAGAGGAGGAAAAAATTGAGGGAGGAGGACTGGAGGAGAAGAGAACAGAATACACGAGGAGACAAATTTAGTAACGGTTTTCAAGTTTTGAGCGTTTAATTTGATTTTAATTTTAATTTTATCCGGTAGAGCTTGCAAATCCTGTGAAGGCAGCCATGGGGGAATCGACTTGTGTAATGCATGCCTTCTCTTACCCGTCTAGTATCTCAAATGAAGCTCAAGAGGTTTGTTTTCAATGTTTATCTTCTTGTTTTTTCTGAACATTTGGTTGGATGCGGGATGCCTATACAAAATGCTCATTTTTCATTTAGTTCATGCACTATATTCTAGTGTCTTTTTTGGGTTCTTTGAGCTGATGTTTTGATTTCTCTGGGAAGCTCATGGGGTTGCCTTTTTAAACTTACATATGATGATTTTTATGCTTTCTTATCATATAATTTTGTGACTGGATTTCTTCTGAAATTAGTTTTTCTTGCTTAACCTAATTCCCAGCTTTATCTAGCAATTTACAATGAATCTGAAATGGGTATTCTTATTTTAGCAATTGAAAAGGATTTGTTCTGTTACAATTTTGCTGTTCTTCATTTGGGTTTGGTAGTTGAACGAAATTCTCAATTTTGATAGTAAAGAGCCTTTGTGGGCAACTGCAGGACAACCCCATATATGCTTTGGAAGAATCTGTGTCTCTTGGGAGGTTCATGACAGAAACCTTGTCATGGGAGAAATGGTCTTCCTTCTCTCGAAACCGATATGTGGAGGAGGCAGAGATGTATTCAAGGCCTGGATCTGTTAAGCAGAAGAAAGCCTACTTTGAAGCTCATTTCAAGAGAATGGCTGCTCTTAAGGCTGCTGCTTTACTTGAGCAGGCAAATTCAACCCAACAATTAGAATCTCAAGTGCATAATAATGATGTAATTAAGATTGATGATGGTGATGCTGATCATTATGTGAAAGATGATCTGGTTCCAGACTCCCCACCAAGCATATTGGATCAACAATGGATTGAGAAGGAAGATGAGAATTCAGATGATGTGCCTAACTACAACGAGGATGGATCAAATGATGAAGTCTTTGAAGAAACTGATCAGGCTGAACATAATGAGGATGAATCTAATGATGAAGTCGTTGAAGGAGCTGATCTGGCTGATCACAACGAGGATGAATTAAAGGAATGTTTTATGGATGTCGAGGAACAAAACCCAAGTACTGAAATGGAAAGTGACTTGGCCAAGGAATATGAATCTTATCTGGAGGAGGAAGTTTTCCATGAATGTGTTGTTGAGAAAGAAGCCGAGGATTCAGGTTCTGTAGCTGATCACAATGAGGATGACCCAGATGAGGTAAAAGAGGAACCGTCAATGGCTAAAATCATTGAAGAAAAAGAACAAGCTACACAAGTTGAATCAACAGAAAACCACTTTATGGATGTTGAGAAACAAAACACAAGTACAGAAATGGAATCTAGCTTGGTAAAGAAAGACGAATCTCGCATAGAGGTTGATCTTGGAATCTTTTTTCCTTGGATTCAGTTCTTGAATGTTCCCATTTGTGAAATGAATTCTGAATTCTGTTTTCTGTTCTTGCAGTGTTCCAGTGTCAATCAGGATATCACACCAACAACAACATCACCAAGAAGTAAGCCGAACCCGCCATTGTCTGCCTTGATTCCATCAACGCCAATAGGACAAAGGAGTCCAAAGCTATCTTTACACATGCCATCATCAGTTGAAGGAGAAACAACAGCAAAATCTGTGGCTCAACAACCTGCCGCTGTTCATCCTGGAAAGGAAAACACATTAACTCCAATAGGTAGGAAGTCTTGGATCATTGACCCGGAGAAGAAGAGGACACCTCTTCGCATGTCAATTAATAGGGAACTCAACAGATTGATTTCCCCAGTCATCAAGAAGATTGGCAGTTCCTCTAAAACATCTAACAAAGATTGCTCAACTCCTCTCAAAACTCCAGCTAAGGTACTTCTTTGTGCATCTTAACATACTTCTCTTCTTAGTTTACCATTTGATTATCTAATTATACCTTTAGAACTACTTTTTCAAGCTTAGTGGTGTGTAATTATGGAATTTATCTTTTGCAATGCAGGCCTCTGTGGATGGGATGAGAAATGATCCTCCAGAGACTCCCCAATCAGGAAGAAGAAGAAGGTACCTTCTTTGAGCAAAGAGAACATAAAGTCAGATATCCTGTATTGTATGAGAATTGGAGAAAATTTTCACTTAGTCACCTTAAAGCTTGGCATAATTATAAATTTCACTCTAGTACACTTAACATTTGGGCATAGTATCACTCAAGTCCATGCTAGTGAAGTTACATCTTAACTTGTGACAATATCTTTGTTATTTAACATAAATGAAACATTAAGATATCTGCAATAATGTTTTTTCGATATCATATTATACCAAATGTAACAATATTTGAGTTCAAATTTTCTTACAAGTTATATTGAAACTGAAATTTCTGAAAAAGGTTTATGAGGCACCTATATAATTATTCTTGATTCCTTTTTTTTTTTTTGTGTGTGTATAGGGCCAGAGCGTTGTTTGATTCATCAGGTTGTAGTGGGAGCAAACCTGCTGGTTCGAGGTGGCAATTCCTCTCAGCAGAGTAAGACCATTTGCACTTTCTTTTTCAATTTTTTGCTTCTCATTTTGTGAACTTATGTGGGACTGGATAAAAAACTAGTACAGTAATAAGTAGTGCCAAAAAAATGGAGTATAAAGAATGAATAAATGATGCACCAAACTATAACACATTCAGCCTTTTCAGAAAGGAGGGGACATGCTCTTCTATCATTCCTCAGACTCTGCACTTTTCCCTACTTTTCATGCACTTTCTTGAGGGTAACACAAAAATCTTTTCCAGTTGCTTGATGAATTTTATCTGCAGACTGTGCAAATAGCCAAATACAATATATTTCCAGTTGTTTCGATATGTTTCTTGTTTAATTTAAGTTTTAGATGGTCCAGTTATTTTTTTAAGAAATTCAAGGGAGTTTGATGTAGGGATTATCTTTTGCTAAAGAAGTTTTGTTTATGTAGTTATTCAACAGATCACTTTACGTTCATTTTCCATAGTCTTGACGTTTTGGAGGGAGGGAATTTAAATGTAAGACAAATCAGAAAAAGTTCATCTATGTTTTTGCCTTTGGCATTTTGACTCTTCAGTGTTCTTTCTTTTGTTTTAAATTTTCTGAAAAGGGCTATTATTGCAGTTTGAATATGAAAAAACAGATTACATGCATTTAAGTGGTCCCTATAAGACCACTAAAACTTTCTGGAAAGGGCTTGTTATGCAGTTTGCATACATTCAAAAAAAATCAGACAAATGGAGTAGAATGGTCCCAATGAGACCACTAAGCTATGTAGATTATTGGGACCTAAACATCAGTATTTTATATTTATGCCTTTAAATCTTATCCCAACTTACGATATCATGGATGTTTAACAGAGGATCGAATTCGCCTGCTGGAGGAAAAAACAAGACAAGCTCCCCAATCATACCAAAGTCTTTCTGCTTAAATGGAAATAGAGCCCCAAGAAGAAAGGAGGCAAGATCTTATAGCATTCATTAAACTTATCTATCAATTGATATGCATCAGTGGAAGAAGATAATCTAAATTTCCATGCATTTAACATTTTTCAGAGTCTGGAAGAGAGATTCAACGCCAAGGCTACAGAAAGTACTCAGCAGCAATCCAAGTTGAAGGTCAATAGAGCCTCCAATATTTAAACTAAATACAGTGCCAAACTAATTTATACTAGTCTTAAGAGGTATTACTTATCGCAGGAAAAGCCGAATGAACTTACTAAGTTGCGGCACAGCTTTTGCTTCGGAGCAAAACTGTCATCTGAGTCATTTAGGGAGAGAAAGGAACAGATTGAAGTTCAAACAGAGAAGGTCAATTTAACACATTTCCTAGTGTCTTTTTCTACTTGTAAAATGTCTCATAAATTTCTAACATTTGTAGCTAACTAAATGCAGGACAAAGGGGCAGATTGTAAGTTACCCAAGAAAGGAAAAAGTAGACTACAAAACATGACCTCCTTGCCTCCTCGAAAGCCAGTGCCAAAGGGAACAAAGAATGTCAAGTCAAAAGAAGGGTGAATTTGCCTCATCAAATTCATCTACAGAATAATATATATGAGACCTGATGTTTGAATCTTGATATGGGTATGCAAAATGGCTCCAGTTCAGTCTGCTAAGTGCTGAGAAGATTAGATTATATGATTACTGAACTGACATTATAGGACTGTTTGTAGAAAAGAATGTGTAATTTGTAGCAAGTTGCAAGCATTGAAGAGCTTCTTCAGTTTGCTTGAATAGATCACGAAATGGCTATTTTGTATGTAATCAAATTCCTATAGGTCTGTTTTTGGGATCATTGTCTGCATAGTGTTCCAATTGCAGGATTAGAAACAGCGCATACGAATGATTTCAAACATGCAAAATCTAATTTAATCTTAGATGAATGGAATATGCTTTTTCGATTAGAGAGATTCAGGAGAGCTTCAGTGTGTAGAGCTTGATCGTTCTTTCATTCCTTTCACCTATTTATACCCTTTTTCCATCTGAGAGAGACGTTACGCAATCAATATCCATATCCCGGAAACTTCGCCATTGAAGGCAATGTGCTAGCGGTTGTGGGCGTTTTCTTCGAGCGTCGTTAATGGCCGAATTATTATGCGAGGGAATCGGCCCAAAAGTCCTCCTTAAGCTCATTTATTACAAATAAGTAAGGTTTTATGTTTTTTTTATTCTCGTAACTCTCGATTGAACTGTTTCTATCTCTCCTCATTTTCCACTCCACTCTCAACTTCCACGATTTCATGTGCTCAACTTCCACGATTTCGAATTATTGAACTTGCATCCTCAATTTTGACGATTTCGATGCTCTTATTCGTCGATTTTGCTTTTCGAATCTCTCTTGAAGTGCATTAAAGTTGTTGTTGACGATTTCGGTGCTCTTCTTCGACGATTTCGTTTGTTGTTGACGAGTAATTTCATTCCAAGGAGGATATTTGCTTCGTCAACGGTAATTTGTTTGTAAGTTTGCTTCATTGTCGTCGATTATAGTCCTATTTTGTTGTTGCTTAGGTTTTTGAGAAGTTGTTTTGATTTTGTGGTTTGCATGTGCTTGTGTTTTGTTTGTTTTTTAGGGTTTTATGCTCTTTTTTGTTATAGTGGTGAGTTTTGTTGTTTCGATTTCGCTTTTAGACTCTAATCTATTACGATTTTGTTCTGACATTTGATCGTTTTTTACTTTTGGTTGACATATTAGATTTGTGTTGACAGTTTATATTTGTATTGTGATGAGGTATTTTTTCAGTCGTTTACCTATCAAAGAATCCCAACTTAACCAAACTTAGTAGAATGGTAAGTAAGGGTCGATCCCACAGAGACTCGTGTATTTGTGCGTTACTTGCATGCCAAGTAATAGAACTAAAGGAGGGGTTTTTGAATGATTTATCTAGTATAAGATGCAAACTAAAAATTAAATATAAATACAAATATGATTGTATTAAACAAGTATGAGGAAAGCGTGTTCAACTAGTCAAATTCATCATAGATATGCTTATTGATCATCGATTCTCTTGATTCTCAATTCACTTGAATAATCTATCGTGTATTATTATCCAAAACTTTATATTTAGTTGAAAGAACTAACAGTCTGAACAACCCTAATCATCTAACAACCTAGAACAACGTCTAGATTTAATTAAACAACAGCTTTAAGTTCAAAGTATCGATAGAAACAAATACTCAACGCAAACAGCTAATCAAGTTATCTGTGGTTTATTCCCTTCTACAACTGAATAGCCCGAACGGGTCTAAACAATTGTAGTTGCTACTTTATCTAATCAATCCCGAACGGGACTTGATCATATTAGTTGTAAATTAACCTAGAAATTCTATTAGGTGGCCAATCTAACAAAACCCTACAATAATTTTGATTCAATTAAGCACAGGGAACAAAACCTATTCAAGTTGTTGAGAATCAATCAAACCTCACAATAATATGCAATCTATGATTTCAATAACTAGTCAAACACAAAAGGAATTAGCAATGCATAATTAAATTAAAAACAAACTTACAAGAGTTTCAAAGTTGCTCTCTTGAGAGAAAAACCTAGCCTCCAAAGTTTGATAAAAAGATCCCCATAAAAATAAACTAACAAAGGTTTATATGTCTTCTAAAATACCCCTCAAAAAGTCTATCATTAAGCTACACTCGGACAAAATATAATCTAAGCCCAAAAGTCGGCACAGGACGTCCTCCTGAACTGCCAGATTGCTCGGGTTGCCAATTGCTCGGCCGCGCTTTTAGCATACTAACCCGCGTAATTTTCTTGGTTCAACATTCAAGCGACACTTCAGAGGCTGTTTTTACCCCCTTCGAGTTGGAAATTGGACTCGGAGTAAAAATATGAATTGTATCTCTTCGAGTTAGCTTTCCAGTGATACCAAATTGAGCTTCATCTGACCACTGTAGCTCCCAAACCAAGAATGGCAAGATAGAGGTGTCAAAACAAGTCTCCAATGCATATCCCGGATTTAAGTGTTCTTTTCACACAAGCTCTTGGGCCTTGGTTCTTCCGATCTTCACTTGTATCACTCTAAGCTTCCTCAAACTCCACCATAGTCCTCTAATATCCATCCCGTCCACTCTTGTTTACCTAAAGATCTGCAAAACCGAACAAAACAAGCGCAACTACCCGAAAACACTAAATCCTAAGAACTAACCTAAAACTAACTAAAACTAAATACAACTTATGCAAAACCAATATAAAACATGCATCTAAACTACACCTATATGCAAACTATCATGTTGACAGTTGTGCAATTATTGCGTTTAGTGTTGGAATTGTGTTGACAGTTTTAATTTTTATGCGTGTGGTTGAGATATTGTTAATAATTTCGGTGGTCGCCTATTCTTTGTTGACAATTGTACTTTTTGTTGACAATGTTTCTTGATGTATGCTGATTTTGATGACATTTGATATAGTTGGTTTATTTTCCACATGTTTTAGGGTATTTGAGGTCTTTGTTGACAGATGCAATGTTTTGATGACTAATGTAGAGATTGTTGACATTTGTTATTTTTTGATGACATATGTAATTTTAGAAGGTTTGGATTCCATTTTTTGTCTAATTTTCAAGGCATTGTTGACAATTATTGAGATTTTTGACAGTTGTAATTATTGATGATATATGTGATTGAATTTGGTAATATTGTTGACAATTGATCTTATATTTTGTCGACATATGAGATTTTGATGAAAATTGTATTATTGATGATCATTTTCTATGATTGATTTCAGGTTGAAGTATGTCACAAAAGGAAATGAAATATGTTCTACCTCCATCCAAACATTATCTGGGGAAAGTTAACAGCTACAACAAAGTTTATGTTTTAGAGACCATTAAGAAACATCTCTCGGTTGACAGTTGGAATAAATTGTCAAATGGTTGCCTTGGTCCTAATGTTAAGTTTGGCGATAGGCTGCATTTACATTCCCAACTCATTCATCATGTGTTATTGCATGAGTTAGAAACCAAGTATGAGCATGAAATGTGATTTAAAATAGGTGTGAGTGTTTGTCAGTTTTCTCTTGGTGATTTTGCTGATGTGACTGGGTTAAATTGTTCGCAAGATGCGCTTCCTGAGATTGGTCCAGCTGATATGCGGAAGGAGCTTGATTGTAATAGTTGTTCATTTGGAGAATGGGTTAACATTTTCAAAAAAGCTAAAAGTGAAGAAAGAAAGTTGAAGCTTGCTCACTTGTTGATTGTTGAGGGGATTTTGTTGCCTCGACGCAAGGATGCGGATGTTAATGCAAAATACCCTGCCCTCTTATCTGATTTTGATGCATTCATTGCGTACCATGGGGGAGGCTTTGTTATGATGAATTGATTTCAAGCATGATGCAATTGAATCAAACTGAGCGCGATTGTTGGAAATTCACTGATCCAACATATAGATATTGTTACGCTCTATGTGGATATCCCATAGCATTTATGATATTGATTTGATTTGTTTTGCTTTTGTTTGTATTTAATTGTTATGAAATTTCTATAGCTGATTTATGTTCAATTTTGTTTTGTTGCATATGTCTGGATTTTGGAGACTTTCACTGCTTTTAAAGAAGTTTGTTTGTTTGAGTAAAAATCCAAAAGAAGTCCCTTATATGTTGTGTTGGAGTGGCGGTTCAGTTCATATTAGGCACTCTACACTTTCTGAAATAAAGGAAAAGATATTGGTATGTTGACAATATATTCCTGACTTGGGGAAGTTATTTTTAGTTTTTGTTGACACTTCATAGTTGACATAACAGCATGTGTGTTGACATATAATATACAACATTGGATATTATTAAGTTTGGATGTACA
Source organism: Fallopia convolvulus (assembly GCA_964016875.1). NCBI lineage: Eukaryota > Viridiplantae > Streptophyta > Magnoliopsida > Caryophyllales > Polygonaceae > Fallopia > Fallopia convolvulus. The sequence continues at coordinate 39,981,218 of OZ024730.1, read as the reverse complement.
TTGTTGACACTGCATGGTTGACATTACATTTGATGACATTTACGTTGTTGACATTACATTTTTTGACACTGCATTTCATTATTGACACTGCATGGTTTACAAGATAGTTTATCAGTTTTGTTGACATTACATTGGATGACATTTACGTTGTTGACAGTAAATTTGTTGACATTGTTGACACTGCATTTCATTATTGGCATTGCATGGTTGACAAGACATTTTATTAGTGTTGTGGACATTATATTGGATGACATTTACATTGTTGATAGTACATTAAGTGTCATTAATTTTGGTAATACTAGTATTAACAATATATGGTTGACATTGCATTTTTGATAGTTTAACTGTTTTGTTGACAATACATATGATGACAATAATGTTCTTTGCCAATGTTTTTATTCTTGTGTTTTTAGGTTTGTGTTTACCCTCCATATTCACAATTTCTACAATTTAAGAATTGTGAATATTTGAACGAGGTTGGTGATGTTGTTTTTTATTATTTGCTTGAAAGAATCATGGTGGAGCAAGAAAAGATTAATGAAGGATTGGCGAGGAACATTAATGATGCAGAGACTGACTCTTCTACAGAAGATGACTTTGCTGATTTTGTCTTAGCTCTAAAGACTTTAGAGTTCAAAAAAGTGGATAAGCAATTGTCGGTTGATGTGAAACAACAAAAAATAAAGAACAAAAAGTCAGGCTCAAGAGGAAGAGTTCTAGGATTTCTGGTAATGTGGATGAAGGTAATGTTAGAGCATTGAGGAGTTCTGATGGTGACAGGAGTAGGAAGAAGGTTGTTGTTGACAAACAGAAGGGCAAAAAGCTTTAGGTTGAAGCTAAGAGTCGGGTTAGGGTTGAACATCATCAAGATGTTAAAGTTCAGCCAGATAATCAGGTTAAAAGAGTTAAGTTGAACCAACCTGTTTGTAGTATGCCAACCATCTTGAATAAGTTTAAAAGGCCAACATCTGAGGATGAACTTGCTCTAGTTGTGAGGAATGATGATGTTATGAAGAATTGATAGGTAACTTTGATGCGTCCCTCGTTTGGGATGCTTTGGATCGATCGTTGGCTTGAGTAGTGGGTCTCAATTTGGCGTAGCGGAAGGCTAATTATGATTGTGAATTAGCACGAACAAACAATGAAAACCGAGATCTCGAGAGCAATTACGATTGTATGAGAGATTGAGGGGGCGGCGCAAGCACAAGGATTAATAAGGAGCAAACCTCTACTTTATTAAACCCTAATGTGCGCTGAATGAAAACATATGCCTACGCTCCCTTATATAGAGGCGGCTGAAGAAAACCCAAAGAAACCCTAATATGGTGGCGGCGCGCCTAGGGCAAGCGTGCAAGCTTAGGCCCATAATTATCCTTCTAAATGTGTAAAACTAACAATAGTAATGTTGCATAATAGAAAGTATGCATAAAAGTACTAAAAATGGATAGGTCGTCCGTGACCGTGCCGGGAGTGTCACGACAAGGCTGTCGCGACGCTGGAAAGGCTGGGACTCGGCGCTGGCGAGGTCACGGGGCGCGTCGGGGCGCTGGCGAGGTCGCTGGCACGACGCGGGACGCTGGTGACGGCGCTAGCGAGGTCTCGAGGACTTGAGGTTCGCCGATGCTTCCGAGAACCTCAAGTTGAGACTCGATCCCGAGGTCCGATGCGAGAACCTCACATGTGGTTCCGAGGTCTTGGAGAAGGCTGAAGGCGACCTCGGCTTGCGATCTGATGCTCGAGGATGGCGCGCCTTGACAAGGTTGATCCGAGAGCTCGAAGCGAGGTTCCTCGGCGCCGATGGTGGTGATGGTGCCGAGCGAGGTAGTGGTGTACGGCGCGCTGTGGCCTGCGGAGAGGCGCGCCACAAGAGACCTCGTTGCGTCTTGGATTGCTCGAGTCCTGGCACGAGTGATGGGGCCATCCGAGCGAAGTGTGAATGCGTCGTCCTCTTGGCTAGCATCCATGACGGGGGTCGCATCACCCTCCCTCACTTGGTTGGGAAACGTCCCCATTTCCTCATAAGCGGGTGCAACATAAGGGGAGAGCTCAGCGACATTGAAGCTGGAGTGAACCGAGTGCTTGCCTTCGAGGTCGAGCTTATATGCGTTGTCTCTGATCCGCTCAAGGACCCGAAAATGCTCGTCTTCACGCTGGTGAAGCTTCGTCTTCCTTGAATCCGGAAACCTGTCCTTCCGAAGATGGAGCCACACGAGTTCCCTGGGGTTGAAAACCATGCGTTTCCGGCCCTTGTTGTGCTGTGCCTCGTATTGAGCGGCGCGACGCTCCAATTGAACTCTAGTCCGCTCGTGTAGCTTGCGGATGGCATCGACACGGTTGGAGGCGTCGATGTGCTCGCCGTTCTTCAAAGGCCGAGGGTTAAGATCCATCGGAGAATGAGGGTTGAGGCCGTAGACAATCTCGAACGGCGTCATCCGAGTAGCCGAGTGTTTGGACCTGTTATAAGCAAATTCAACAAAAGGTATTAGATCCTCCCACCGACGTGGGTTATTTTTTAGCACCGTCCGAAGAAGGGTGCCCAGGGTCCGATTGGTCACCTCAGTTTGACCATCGGTTTGGGGATGATAAGAAGTAGAAAAAAGTAATTGTGTGCCTAGCTTTCCCCAAAGCGTTCTCCAGAAATGGCTACAGAATTTCGTGTCTCGATCACTAACAATAGTGCGAGGCACGCCATGTAATTTCACGACATGTTCAAAGAACAAGTTTGCGATTTCAGTCGCATTGTTGTTCCCTTTGCATGGCACGAAGTGAGCCATCTTGGAGAAGCGGTCCACAATCACGAAGATCGAATCTTTACCGCGCCTAGACATTGGAAGACCCGTGATAAAATCCATAGAGAGATCGTCCCACGGAGTATCCGGAATAGGCAACGGGGTATAAAGGCCATGAGGTTGGAACCTCGATTTAGCAGTTTGGCACGGCACACAACCCCGGCAATACTTGTGAACGTCCGAAGCCATATGTGGCCAAAAGAAGTGTTCACGAAGTGCTTCTAGGGTTTTGGCTATGCCAAAGTGGCCCCGGCCATCATGAGCCTCTTTGAGCAAAAGATGCCACACAGACGAGGCCGGAATGCAAAGCTTCCCGGCTCGGTAGAGATATCCATTGTCCAAAAAGAATGTCTCATGGATTCGACTTTTCTCAAGGTTCTCCATGATCGGTTTAAAATATGGATCATGCAAATACAACTCCTTAATCAAGGAGAACCCTAGCAAATTGGCCTGAAGTTGAGTCAGAAGTACATACCTGCGTGACAGAGCGTCTTCCACGACATTTTCTTTTCCTTTCTTGTTGGCGATAATATACGGAAAAGTTTCCATAAATTCCACCCACCGAGCATGGCGCCTGTTTAGAGTCGTTTGACTCCTAAGATAAGCAAGGGCCGCATGGTCTGTGTGAATAACGAACTCACTAGGCCAAAGATAGTGTTGCCATGTGTTAAGAACCCGAATAAGCGCGTACAACTCCTTGTCATACGTCGGGTAATTGAGAGTTGCCCCCGTTAATTTTTCACTAAAGTATGCAATAGGGCGTCTCTCTTGAAGGAGTACGCCGCCTACGCCATAGTCGGAGGCGTCGCACCCGATCTCAAAGCGCTTAGTGAAGTCTGGCAATTGCAAGACCGGAACGCTACATAAAGCTTCTTTTAAGGCCTGAAAGGCGGCCTCATGAATTGGCATCCACTTGATTGTGGTTGCCTTCTTGGTCAGATTATGGAGTGGCCCGGCGATGGAACTAAAGTCCTTGACGAACCGCCTATAGAACCCGGCGAGCCCTAAGAAGGATCGTACCATTGTCGGGGTCGTAGGGGTGGGCCACTCTCGGATGGCGCGGATCTTTTCGTCATCCACTTTCAGCCCATCCTTGGACACGACGAACCCAAGAAAATTCGTCGTGTCCGTGCAAAACGAACATTTGTCCAAGTTTACAAACAAAGAGTGGTCGCGAAGGCATTCTAACACCAAACTAAGGTGCCTCGCATGAGAATCTAAGTCCTTAGAAAAAACCAAAATATCGTCAAAATAGACGACAACAAAACGTCCTATAAATTTACGAACAACAAAGTTCATATGCCGCATAAAAGTACTAGGGGCGTTTGTCAAGCCAAAAGGCATGACAAGCCATTCGTACAAACCATGTTTGGTTTTAAATGCGGTCTTCCACTCGTCGCCTTCATGCATCCGGATTTGGTGGTATCCGCTCCGGAGATCGATCTTTGAGAACAATGCGGCGCCATGGAGCTCATCTAGCATGTCATCGAGCCTTGGAATGGGATGTTTGTACTTCACCGTGATCTGATTTATGGCTCGGCAGTCGACGCACATACGCCACGAACCATCTTTCTTCGGGACGAGGATCACCGGCACCGCGCAAGGGCTCAAGGACTCGCGGACGAATCCCTTGTCCAAGAAGTCTTGAACTTGGCGTTGAAGCTCCTCGGTTTCCCTTGGTGAAGTCCTATAAGCTGCTCGATTTGGAAGGGAGGCGCCTGGCACGAGGTCGATCTTGTGCTCAATCCCTCGGATCGGCGGCAAGCCCTTCGGAAGCTCATCCGACATGATATCTTCAAACTCCTTCAATAAAGACACACTAGAAGATGGGAGTGAAGAATTCTCAGACTTAATAATGGAAAGAAGGGGAACAAGAATGAAACAAGAAATACTCCCCTGAATGGATTTCTCGACGTCTCGACGCCTGGCTAAGAGTAGACGTTCCTGGCAAGTGCCTAGCAAGGGTGGCTCGGCGTCGGTGCTCGTCCAATCAGCTTCTGGGGCGATTTTTGGATATGTAGTAGCTCCTGGAATTTGAGGAAGATTGCCCCTGGAAACGCCGTGAAACTCGTCCCGTAGCTCCTGGAATCCGAGTTTTCGTGTAGCGACGGCGTGGTGCGCGACGCTAGGAGGTGTGCTCGGCAGTCCCTTGCTCAAATTGGTTTCCCCTGGGCGTTTTTTGTTCAGATCTGTTGGAAACTCAATTTTAAGAGGTTTGGAGCTTGGAACGCCGAGAGAAGCTTCAGAAATCTGTTTGAGGCCCTTTTTGTCAAAATCTGCGGCGTTCGGCGCGTTGCCGAGGCCTCTCGACGCAAACTGTCGGCCCTCCTCCAGATTCTGTCGGCGTTTTGCATCTTGATCATCATTGGACCTGTTTTTGGATGGACTGGCACTAGGAACGCCTGTGGAATTTGCAGTCTTGCTCTCGGACGTCGTTGGCGTCTTGTTTGGCGCGCCGGTGCCGCTGTCGCTAGCCTTTTGTCTTTGCCTTTCGGCTTCATCCTGTAGAGCTTCACTAGGCGACATAGGTAAGAGAGTCACGCGCTTCCCGTGGTAATTGAAGATGTAAGTGTTCAAATACCCGTCGTGAAGCACGCGACGATCATATTTCCATGGACGCCCCAACAAGAGGTGCGTGGCGTCCATCGGCGTTACGTCACACAAAATGGAATCCGAGTATTGACCAATAGAAAAGTTGAAGATTACCTGTTTGTCGACCCAATCTCCTCCATCATTTGATATCCATTGAAGCTTGAATGGTTGAGGATGTGGCGTGGTCGGCAATTTGAAGTGATCGACAACCTTTTTGGAAAGGAAATTTGCACAACTCCCGGAATCAATTATGACTCAGAGAGACATTGTTGACCAAACATCGGGTGTGAAAAATTTGCTCGCGTTGGTCCGTGCGTGGTGCCTCGTGGACGCTTAGGGCGCGCCGAGTAACTAGACCGAGCTTGGCCACGCCGAGGGCATCCGATGGATCGCACTCGAGCTCGGCGGCGTCGATCTCATGCGGCTCAACTTCTTCATCCTCCTCACTGTCATATGGCTCTCCTTGAGTGGTGAACAAAACCTTCTTGTTGTGTGGACAGTTCCGTTGCATATGGCCACGTCCCCCGCACTTGTAGCAAGCCATGTCACGGGCTCAATCGGTGTTCGGCTCGGCGGTGCGCGACGCGGCTGGGGCCTTGGCATGCGAGGCCTCGGCCTTTTCTTTGGAACCTGTCAAAGGGCTAGGCAAAGAAGGAGCAAACCGATTAGTAGATAAACCGGATTGACTAGAGTTAGACACATACCTTGAATTGGACCATCCCGACTTGGTTCGCATCTCTTGTTTGTGGATTTGCATCGCGGTGTGAACCAAGTTGTTGATGTCCTTAATGGGAAGGATCTTTAACCTATCTTGAATGCACTGCCTTAAACCCGAAAGGAAACGTGTCTTCATAACGGAGGGGGACACACTCATGCCCGCCTTGAAGAACATGTCTTCGAGCTTTGCAAAGTATTCCTCCGGCGTCATTGTGCCTTATTTGATGCGCATGATTTCAATGTGCATCTTGTCCTTATAATCGGCCGGAATGTACCTCTTCTTTAAGATATAGACGAGTTGATGCCACTCACGGATTAGGGGCTTGCCTTTTCGAATCCTATCAGACTCGAATCGGTTCCACCAAGTCCTAGCGGCACCAATGAAGTAAAGCGTCACAACCTCCACCTTCTCGTCGTCTTCATAACCTAGATGACGGAGCGTGTGCTCCGTGCCCTGTAACCACTCCAAAAACGCATCAGGATCATAAGAACCGGAAAAGTTTTCGAATTTTACCTTGACATCTCGGCGTTGGTGCCGTGGATCCCGTGCTGCGCGGTGATCTCGATCGCGCCGAGGGCTGGCACGCCGTGGCGAGTAAGCGCGCCTGTCGTGCCGATGCCGAGGCTGTCCTCGATGCGGATCGTCATCCCCGTCGTCCGGATCGTCTCCACCGTAAGGCCTCCGAGGACGTCGATCGTCTCGATCCCTGTTGCGCCGTCCATGCGCCCCGTGCTTGCGACCCGAGCCATAGACTCGATCGTACTCGGTGCGATGCTTGGCAAGGCGTGGCGGTGGGATCCAATCCGAAGGGCGGTTGTCATGTTCTTCCGGATCCTGCACATTGGGATGCTCAAACGAGGATTCATTAGAATAATCCGAGAACTCATCGTACTCGTTTTCAAACTCCGAGAACGGACTACGAGCACTTTGATGCCCGAGGTCGTCCTCAACTGTATAAGCATCGACGTCGTAATACTTGGCCCCGTGCTTCCGCTTTGGGGTTTCGTACACATACGCCGACGACTTGTTCTTTTTCTTTCTTTTGGGATCCCCACTCGTATGTCGACGTCTATACTCCTCGGAGTTTTACTCCTCATCGGAATATACGTCATACACTTGCGTGTCCAGATAATCTCGCGCCATTTGATAGCGATCTGCGGTCCGGGACCACCATCGTGCCGATCATATTGGCGACTTTCTTTGATCGACTCCATGCGTTGCATGGTGCCGAATTGTGATGAAGGCTGGGCGTGCTTCTTCCCCTTTGCGTTGGCACGAGCAACGTCCTCCGTGGACACGCCGGACACGCCGTGGATCTCCGAAGCGAGGCCATGCGTCGGCGGCACGGTGTGTTTCGATTGGGTTTGGCTCGCTGCCAAGAGGCGTTCGAGCTCTTCTATGCGCGCCACGGCCTCGGGGTTCCACGCCTCTCGATTTTGAGTAGGGTTTTGGACCTCGGTGGGGTTGTTGTTTCCACCGTCTCCTGACTCTGAAATTGTACCTATGGTAACACCAGTCATCGAAGCAAGTAAGAAGTGCACAAGCAACTAAACAAGAGTTACAATTCGCTTAAGTCAAGCCGACCCTTGTGTTCAAACCACACGTTGAAGGATTGCCAAGGCTAAAGGTCACTCAAACTCGATCAATGAATTGGATCCGAAAATTACAATGCAAGCAAGCAAGACAAAGGCAAGTTCGAAACCAAAAACGCAAGGCAAGCGATGATATGAATGAAAATTGCGAGATTTGTAAGCAAAAGTGAAGGATCTTGCCTTATTTTGGCTTGTGATCTTCACGAGATTTTTTTTTAAATTCAATCGACTAGTTACCTTATTTTGGCTTTATAGTCGAAGAACAATTTTTTTTTTTGAACAAGCAAGTCGGACTAGGTTTTCTCCTCTAGAACCGATTCAAGCAAAGAGATAATCAACACGCAATCAATCAAACGAAGCACAAGAGAAATTGGCAAAACAAGTCCTAAGTTCATGCAACTAGCAAGACAAAGCAACAACTTCACCCAAATCAATAGATCGAATGAGTTAGGGTACGATTGATTTTTTTTTTGAATTAATTACGAAGCAAAGAAAAAAAATTTGGGACCCTAGATGGCGGATATGCGAAGTGGAGGATGAATCTAGGGTTTGAATTGGCGGAAAGACGTGTGAGAATGAACTAGAAGGGTTGAACGAGACTTACTCAAACCTTGGCTCTGATGCAAGTTGATGCGTCCCTCGTTTGGGATGCTTCGGATCGATCGTTGGCTTGAGTAGTGGGTCTCAATTTGGCGTAGCGTAAGGCTGATTATGATTGTGAATTAGCACGAACAAACAATGAAAACCGAGATCTCGAGAGCAATTGCGATTGTATGAGATATTGAGGGGGCGGCGCAAGCACAAGGATAAAATAAGGAGCAAACCTCTACTTTATTAAACCCTAATGTGCGCTGAATGAAAACATATGCCTACGCTCCCTTATATAGAGAGACGGCTGAAGAAAACCCAAAGAAACCCTAATATGGTGGCGGCGCGCCTAGGGCAAGCGTGCAAGCTTAGGCCCATCGGCGCGGTCCAAAAGTGGTCGGCGCAAGGCCCATAATTATCCTTCTAAATGTGTAAATCTAACAATAGTAATGTTCCATAATAGAAAGTATGCATAAAAGTACTAAAAATGGATAGGTCGTCCGTGACCGTGCCGGGAGTGTCACGACAAGGCTGTCGCGACGCTGGCAAGGCTGGGACTCGGCGCTGGAGAGGTCACGGTGCGCGTCGGGGCGCTGGCGAGGTCGCTGGCATGACGCGGGACGCTGGTGACGGCGCTAGCGAGGTCTCGAGGACTTGAGGTTCGCTGATGCTTCCGAGAACCTCAAGTTGAGACTCGATCCCGAGGTCCGATGCGAGAACCTCAAATGTGGTTCCGAGGTCTTGGCGAAGGATGGAGGCGACCTCGGCTTGCGATCCGATGCTCGAGGATGGCGCGCCTTGACAAGGTTGATCCGAGAGCTCGAAGCGAGGTTCCTCGGTGTCGATGGTGGTGATGGTGCCGAGCGAGGTAGTGGTGTAGGGCGCGCCGTGGCATGCGGAGAGGCGCGCCACAAGAGACCTCGTTGCGTCTTGGATTGCTCGAGTCCTGGTACGAGTGATGGGGCCATCCGAGCGAAGTGTGAATGCGTCGTCCTCTTGGCTAGCATCCATGACGGGGGTCGCATCAAACTTGAAGGTTGATGTTGTTGATGAAGATTTGGTAGAGAATTTGAAGGCTGATTTTGTTGATGAAGTTGTTGTTGATGAAGATTTGGTAGATAATCTGAACAATGATGATGTTGATGAAGAGTTCATGGATAATGTGAACAATGATGATGTTGATGAAGAGTTGATGGATAATGTGAACAATGATGTTGTTGATGATGATTATGTGGGTGTTGAAGACATTGTTGATAGGGTTTCTCGGCCAACAAATAAATTTGTAAGTCAATACCCCGCTGAGTACAGTGGAGTCAGAATCGTTCCACAGGAAGCAAGGTTGTTTGTCTATCAATCTAATAAAAATCAAACAAAATCAAACACAATCACTCACGAGATGCCTCGTTAACGACCTTGTCAGGATCGTTACCGAACCACCGAATATAAAAACATCAATTAACGAGCTAATAAAAATTCTAACTAACACTCGGTACCGAAGCAAATATTCAACAACGAAGATTTATCAGAAATAATTCAATAAAAACGAATATCTAGGATAAGGGACACCACAACATAGCCAAGCATAAGAATTCGTAAGAAGATAGATCATGCCTTTAAATAGATAGAGTCATCAACTTTCATTGACTAGACAAGTAAATTAATCTATTTTCATAAACCAACTCACTCAATTGCTTGTTTTGGATCTAAAGCTTGAAACTTCCGTTTTCAAACAATATCAACCTTCAAGTTACTAACTTTCTCTTTCAATCAAGTTAAAACTCAAATTACCTCAACTCCCGTTTCGGTATTAAGCAAAACAAACAATTTCAATAAAGATAAAAGGCATTCAAAACACTATCTTACTTCATCAAACATGCTCAACTATGCCGGGCTTAACCCCGACCCTAGAAAAATAGACTACTCACTACTCATGATAAACAAACTAAAAACTTCAATAAAAACAAACATTGAAACAAAAACTCAAACTTAAATTAATAACAAAAATATCGTCTTACAGAGAATCAGAAAAAAACCAAACCAAAACAATCACCGAACCACAAACTCGATCAAAGAACCTCGGAAACCGTCGTCACCGAACCTCGTCACCGACTTCCAATCCGGCAGCCTCTCCTTCGGCCTTCCTTCTCCAAAACCTAGCTCTAAAACTCTACTCCAAAATTCGCCCCCCTTTCTATTCTAGATAGAAGGGTATTTATACTAGGAAATCCTAAAAAACTAAAAAGGCTAAAAGATAAAAACTTTCCTAAAAAGATAGAAACAATCTCTAAAAGATAGAAATAAAATCTAAAAAGATATTAAACCCTAAAATACATATTCTGATCACCCATAAAGATTCTAAAAGAAACTCAACCGATATGGAAATAAATTCCCGCTCAGGATCGGTGAATAATAAAATAATACTCCGAAATCTTCTTCTTCGTGGCCTCGTTAACGACCCTTCACAGCCTCGTTAACGAGCCTGGGGTTTTGTTTTCTTCAACACCTCCTCTCGTTTTCTTGAGCTTCGACTTCTTAAATCTTGTACTTTCCCGTCCTTCACTGTGATGCTCCAAATTTATCTCCTTTTAGCTCCTTTCCTCGCTAAAACCTGCAAAATACACAAAATAGCTTAGATTCCACCCTTTTCGTAGATTTATGCAAAACTAACTAAAAACACTCAAAACTAAACCTAAACTAGACAAAATTAATTCTAATAAGCAAAAAAAACCTATCAAAAACTATACCAAAAATGCGAATATCAAAATACCCCATACTTGGACTTGCTTGTCCTCAATCAATAATCAAGATATTAACCAAAACCAAAACAACTCATGCTTATCAAAACATAGCCATCTTCAAAAAGCAACATCTATACATAAGAAATTTATAGCAAAAGACTATTTACATCCTCACACATATATGCACTTAAATAGACATAAAATAGTACAATCCAACCTCTCAAGGGATATAATGTGTTTCACTCCACTCTCATGTGTTTGGGCTTATAATTTCAATCTCTCAACTCATCCTATATACAAAAACTCATAGAAATTGGAACTTATATCACCAATACTCTCCACCCAAGATTTGTCAAAACAAGCAAAGAATCATCAAGAGAACTTAGGCTCAATGAAAAACTTCATAGAAGTTTTCATTCGGCCGGGTTGTAATGGGGCTTGGTAATAACAATAGGGTGTGGAAATATTTTGGTCATGTGGTGCTAATAATATCCGGGAATCAAAGACTCCTAAAAACTCACACATAACATCGAAACTCTCATACAACATACCAAACTTACTCTCATATTATGCACACTTATTTTCACTCACCCATTATCATCCTAGAAAGCCTCATAACCAAAAATAAAAGAATCTTTTGATATTATCTTTAAACACAAATGCACTTCAACTATTCCTCTTTCTTCTCTTTTTATTCATTTTTTTTCTCTTTTTTTTTTCTTTTTTTTTTCTTTTCTCGCTGCCTCGTTAACGAACCCACAACCGGGTCGTTAACGATCCACCGTATACATTTTCTTCCCTACAAGCTTTATTTTGTGCATCTTTTTTAATCAAGAGACCTTTCTTACATAAAATAACAAAAGACTTCCAATCTACCCTTCCAAAATACCCTTTAATTCAAGCAAATAGAAACTCTTTTCTTTTCAACAAAACACAAGAATTTACCTCTCCAATCTAAGTCCTAATTCCCGGATAGGGTCAAGCTTATCTCGGCTAGGGAATATTTTTTGTGGAGCTAAAAATAAAAGGTTTCAGGCCAGAATTGGTTATCAAAAGAAGGAATAATGTAAAGGTAGATAGGGGATAATAGGGCTCATAAAAATAAGTTCTCTATCATATGATCTTCACAAGTAATGAACTAAAAATCCTATAAGGGTCTTAAGAAATAGATAACCATCACAATTCCAAGAGATAATATGCATAAGGAGAGTAAATCACACAAAAAAGAAGAGGGACTTATAAATGTTCTCCCTATAAGGCCAAATATTATTTCTCACAAGGTAGGTTTTGTTGGATTGCATCATCTATGCTATAAAGTATATGTGCTCAATTTCATCTAATGCTATTCCTTTCTAATAAAACAATAATTTCAATTTTTAAGAATCCGGCTATACTTTCAAAGACATGTTTTTAAGGAATTATATGATCAAACTAGTGATTGCTATCATAGAACTTTTTAAGAAGGAATATCTATCAATTCTAAACTCTTTTTTGAATTTTTCAAATTTTTCAATTTTTTTTGAATTTTTGGTTTTTTCGATTTAACAAAAGTAACAACTACATAGAACATAAAAACACCTAAGACATAATCTTTCTACTTTCTTCCCACCCCATACTTAAAATTACAGTGTCCCCACTGTAAGAAAAATAACAAGAAGAGGGAAAAGAAATAGAAAACAAAACAAAAAATTTAAAAAGAAAAAGAAAGACATAAAACTTACAAAAGTGGAAACAAGGAAAGGAAACTTCATCTTGAGCTCGATCAACGGTTCTGTGGAGGAAAATAGTGCTCAAAGTTCCCCATGAAGTCATACATTGTCCTCCAGCGCTCAGCATCCTCCGCCTCTCTCTGACGTTGTCGCTCGTCCTCCCTCGACATGCGTGCGGAGTAGACGGTTTCCCATCTATCCATCCTCCGATGAATGTGATCGGTCTGGAGGTGAAGCTGCTGCATCCGTGCAGAAAGATCCTCGGCCCATGGTGGTGGTATGCTCGATCCTGTGTACTCGGGTTGAGGAGGTGGTGGGTAGTGAGGCTGGAAATGGTCTTGATACATCACCGGGTGGTAAGGCATTAAGCCATATGCATGAGGGTCGACAGGAGCTGGTGGAGGGTCGACAGGAGCTTGCGGCACCTCGTTAACGACCCTGGTTGGCTCGTTGACGAAGATATTGCCTCCTAATTCCTCCGTCTCCATGTCTTCTTCTGTAAAGTTGAGCTCCTCAGTGCCGCCCTCGGTGTCGGCTTCCTCGGTGTCATTGCCTACGACCTCGGTATCCTCTTGCTCATCTTCTTCGTCATACTCGTCCACATCGTCCCGCTCAAACCGGGTGTGACACGGCCTAAGTGAGAGCTCATCTTCCGGTTTTGGCTCCAATGGGTAAGGCTGACCCATCCACACCTCGTACCAATTCGGTACGTAGAGTAGCTCGTACATGTCAAGGGAAGGTATGACGACTTGATCTCGAACCTTCACTTTGTAGCCTCCCTCGGCTTGTACGAAGATCTCGGAACTATACCAATAGTTCTTGTTGAGGAGTTGAGCGTGGGCCAGTGTGTAGCGGGTGAGATCCACTCCAAGATTCTTAGCCAAGAGGCTAACCAAATTGTCACACCACACCTCCTTGGACTTGTGGGACTTCTCGACGTAGTAGAGCCATTCGTACCCCAAATTCAAGGGGCCGGGCTCCTCGAAGAGGATGGTGCGGAAGCAAGCGACCTCCGTCCTTGTAGACCGGTTCAACTCCTTCTTTGGCCAGAATAGTGAGGCGAGGACTCTCAAGATGATCCGGAAAATGGGGTTGACTATGGTTGCCCCGGATAGCGCCGCGGTGGAGGATTGAACTTCTCCGGTGATGTAGCTCCAAGTGCGGGTCACTCGGTAGTCCTTCAAGCTATAGTCTCTAGACGGGTTTGGGAGCTCCAAGATTGCATTGAACTCCGCCATGGTGAAGTCACGGTCCTCGTTACCGAGCCGGAACCGAATGCGTCCCGCCGAGATCTTCGACGAGAAGTTGGTCTCCAAGGTGGCCAAGAACTCGGATGTGAGGGCCGGATAATGTGGCAAGCTCTCTTGCTTCAATAAGTGTGCGGCCCCGAGGATGGCAAAAGCGTCCTTGACATCCGTGTAGATGCCCGTAGAGACGGCGCTAGACTTCGAGAACCATCGGGTGTAGTGGTCCTTCTCCAAGAAATCCCGGTAGCGCCGTACTTGGCTTTGACTGCTCAAAATCACATCATCCACCCGGGGTGGAGATGGAGACCTGTGTTTCCTCCTCTTCTTCTGGGCTCGGGTAGCAGGTCTGCTTGAACTAGCCATGGATCCGGAGAACCGAAAATTAAAAGGACAAGGGTCGGAATCGGGGTAGGTTAACGAGCTCCTCGTCGACGGTGAAAAGGCCTTCGAACTCCGGTAACGATGGCGTCTCCGGTGGTCTTTAGCGTGGGATTGCCGACTCGGTGGGAGAGAAGGGAAAGGGGTTTGAGAGAGTTTTGGGTTTGAGAGTGAATCTGAGAGAGATTGTGGTAGAATTTTGGGAGGGGTAGAAGGGTTTTTATAGGAGGGGTAAAGATAGAGGGGGTGGCGGCTAGGGTTAGAAAGGTTAACTAGGTTAGAATTACTTACATGCCTCGTATTGTGACGAATCGGGTCGTCCGAACTGGGTCGTTAACGACCCTGGGTGGGTCGTTAACGAGCCACCGTAGCCTCCTTGAGTGAATTTTCGACCCCTTTTTTTCCTGAAATCTTGTTAGCTCAAAAAATCTTATTTCTATCCTATTTAAACTAAAAAAAGAAAAGTAAAAGAAAGCTAGGAAATAACCTAAAAATAAAAATAAAAATAAAAATAAAATAAAATAAACCTATTCTAAAAAGCGGGTTGCCTCCCGTAAGCGCTATGTTTAACGTCGTTAGCCCGACGAGCTCTCTTGCTAGTCTCATGGTGGTTCAAGTCTGGCCATGTTAGGGTCTTGAGATACCTTGCCTGTAGCTTTACTGCCTCTGTGCACTTGAATTGCTAAATTAGGACCTTCTTCTTCTATTAGTAAGCTCGATATCCTTGGGTTATTGGTATAGTCCGAAAGCCAAGGTGGTTTGGACTTTTCTGAAACCTCTGTAGTAGGGCCCTTGTGTATGGGAGCATCAGTGATCGGCAGATGTGGCTCGGTAGGGACTGTGGTATCGAGTTCGGGTGGAGTCAACTCTAGTTGTGCCACTCCAATTGGGTCGTTGGCTTTTTGATCTAAATTGAATTCCACCCGTTCCTCTCCTATATCAAAAGTGAGGAGTCCCTTTCGCACATCAACTCTTGCTCCTGCTGTGGCTAAGAATGGTCGTCCGAGAATTATGGGGACATGAGGGTCTTCAGGCATATCAAGGACAATAAAATCATTCGGTATGAAGAATTTCCCGACTTGAATAGGGTAATCGTCCACTACTCCTGTTGCTTTGACACTTGACCCATCTGCCATGTACAGATTCATGTCTACTGGTTCCAGTGGTCCCATATTGGCTTTAGACTAGATTGAGAGTGGAACAAGACTAGCACTGGCACCAAGATCGCATAAAGCTTTGAACTTGTGGTTGCCTATGCCGATTGTGATTGCAAACCTCCCAGGATCTCCAAGCTTTTCCGGAAGAGCTATGGATCTGACCTCGTCCTGCAGCTCTGTAATAGATCTTTTCCTGCTAAGAATATCTTTCAAAAATTTTGTGTAAGCCGGCATTTCGCTTAGGGCCTCAGCGAATGGGATGGAAATATTAATGCCCTGAAGAATCTTAACGAAACGCTTGAACTTACTCTTAGTAGAGTCCATAGATTTCTGAACTGGAAATGGAAGGGTTTTCACCATTCTCGGAACCAAGTTAGGCTCGAGAGGTGAGAGTACCGGGTCGACACTGGGGTCGTTCGGTGTCCTCGGCGGGTCGTTACCGACCCTGATGGGGTCGTTAACTACCCTGGGATTGAGAGGAGGACTCGGTTTAGAAAACTTACCTGCGTTGGGCTCGTCAGGAATCCTCGGAGCCTTGTCATCCTGGCTTGTAGGCTCGGTACTAGTTCTCGCTGGCTCGTTAACGAGCTGGCTGGCGAGATCTTGTTCCTCCTTCTCTTCAGCTTGGACTCTCTCCGGTAGTGTCTTCCCACTTCTAAGGTGTACCGCTGCTATTTGGCCTCTAGGGTTCTCTTCGGTACGACCTGGGAGTTGCCCTTGTGGTCTTGGGATCCGTGCAGCAAGGTCTCCTAGTTGGGAATCAACACTCTTCTTCCAAATATCGAACTCTCCCCATCTTTTATCCAATCCATTGATGCCCTCTTTAATCTCTTGAGCCCATGATGGTGTCTCCTGATGGCCTGGAGGTCGATATGGTGCAGGTCGTCTATCTTGCGGGGGCCCTGTGTAATTATGATTTGCATTCTGATTGCCCCATGATTGATAGTTGTTCGACCTGTCATTGTAATTAGGCTGGTTCCTGTAGGGTCCTCTCATGTAATTCATCTCAGCTATCGTCTCAGCGGTTCTAACCTGCTCAATGTTAGTGCAAGCAGAAGTGCTATGCGCAGAAGAACCACATTCTTGACATGATTGAGAGGATTTCAGAAAACTTACCTGTTTCCTCAAACGGTTGACCTCATCTTGTAAGAATTGATTTTTAACATCGGGGTCAACTTCATCTCGATTGGGCACATAGGGACGTTTTTGAGTTTGTGGAGCCTGCTGGGTTCCGTACATAGCATCGTAATTTGCCAGCTTGTCCAACAGTTCCCACGCCTCTGTCGGGTTCATCTCTATAAAACCGCACGCAGTATGCGTGTTGATGCGGTTCTTGGTCTCCGCGTTGATACCCTGGAAAAAGATTTCTTGCAATACATATAATGGTTTCCCATGAGTAGGGCATTGTCTAAGCATCTCTTTAAATCTTTCCCATGTTTCAACAAATGTCTCATTAGGCAACTGGTGATAAGAGGTGATACGTTTCCTTAACTCCGTTGTCTTAGCAGGAGGGAAAAACTTTGTAAGAAATTGATCATACAAAGCTATCCAAGTCCTGATAGACTTAGAAGGTAGGCTCTCTAACCAGTTCAGGGCCTTTCCAGTAAGTGACCATCTAAAAGCTTTCAACAGAACATATTCTAGTGAGACACCTTCAGCAGCTATGGTGTCACATAAATCAAGAAAATTTCTAATATGTTCCATAGGGAACTCAGCAGGTTTCCCTTCAAACTGAGCCCGTTTAATCAAGGATATAAATTGAGACTTGATCTCAAAAGGTTTCTCTATCGCAGGAAGCACAATAGGAGATTCTGGCACCCTCAGTTCCGGATGCATGTATTGCTTGGCATTCCTTGGATAGGCGTTTAGCTCTTCTTGCAGTCGAGCTTTGTCTGCATCAGCGCCGTCCTTCTCGGCTCTCAGTGCCTCCATTTGGGTCCGGAGGATCTCTAGCTCTCGAGCCATCTCTTCAGCTGTGGCCATGGCTCGGTTTTCTCGGAGTCGTCGGTGCAGGGAACGTTCGGGTTCTGAGTAATAACTGGAGCTATCAAACTGAAGCCTTCTTCGTCCTACCGGCATACACTGAGAAAACAAACAAAGAAAACAAAAATTAAAAACAAAAACGGGGTCGGGCTAGTCCCGATCCCAAAGATAAACTAATAACTCGTTGCTTCCCCGGCAACGGCGCCAATTTGTTGATAGGGTTTCTCGGCCAACAAATAAATTTGTAAGTCAAGACCCCGCTGAGTACAGTGGAGTCAGAATCGTTCCACAGGAAGCAAGGTTGTTTGTCTATCAATCTAATAAAAATCAAACAAAATCAAACACAATCACTCACGAGATGCCTCGTTAACGACCTTGTCAGGATCGTTACCGAACCACCGAATATAAAAACATCAATTAACGAGCTAATAAAAATTCTAACTAACACTCGGTACCGAAGAAAATATTCAGCAACGAAGATTTATCAGAAATAATTCAATAAAAACGAATATCTAGGATAAGGGACACCACAACATAGCCAAGCATAAGAATTCGTAAGAAGATAGATCATGCCTTTAAATAGATAGATTCATCAACTTTCATTGACTAGACAAGTAAATTAATCTATTTTCATAAACCAACTCACTCAATTGCTTGTTTTGGATCTAAAGCTTGAAACTTCCGTTTTCAAACAATATCAACCTTCAAGTTACTAACTTTCTCTTTCAATCAAGTTAAAACTCAAATTACCTCAACTCCCGTTTCAGTATTAAGCACAACAAACAATTTCAATAAAGATAAAAGGCATTCAAAACACTATCTTACTTCATCAAACATGCTCAACTATGCCGGGCTTAACCCCGACCCTAGAAAAATAGACTACTCACTACTCATGATAAACAAACTAAAAACTTCAATAAAAACAAACATTGAAACAAAAACTCAAACTTAAATTAATAACAAAAATATTGTCTTACAGAGAATCAGAAAAAAAAACCAAACCAAAACAATCACCGAACCACAAACTCGATCAACGAACCTCGGAAACCGTCGTTACCGAACCTCATCACCGACTTCCGATCCGGCAGCCTCTCCTTCGGCCTTCCTTCTCCAAAACCTAGTTCTAAAACTCTACTACAAAATTCGCCCCCCCTTTCTATGCTAGATAGAAGGGTATTTATACTAGAAAATCCTAAAAAAACTAAAAAGGCTAAAAGATAAAAACTTTCCTAAAAAGATAGAAACAATCTCTAAAAGATAGAAATAAAATCTAAAAAGATATTAAACCCTAAAATACATATTCTGATCACCCATAAAGATTCTAAAAGATACTCAACCGATACGGAAATAAATTCCCGCTCAGGATCGGTGAATAATAAAATAATACTCCGAAATCTTCTTCGTCGTGGCCTCATTAACGACCCTTCACAGCCTCGTTAACGAGCCTGGGGTTTTGTTTTCTTCAACACCTCCTCTCGTTTTCTTGAGCTTCGACTTCTTAAATCTTGTACTTTCCCGTCCTTCACTGTGATGCTCCAAATTTAGCTCCTTTTAGCTCCTTTCCTCGCTAAAACCTGCAAAATACACAAAATAGCGTAGATTCCACCCTTTTCGTAGATTTATGCAAAACTAACTAAAAACACTCAAAACTAAACCTAAACTAGACAAAATTAATTCTAATAAGAAAAGAAAACCTATCAAAAACTATACCAAAAATGCGAATATCAGACATTGAAGTTGCAAAGATTCTGTCCTCTGCCAAGGAACAAGGGAATTTTGTTGACATTAATATTGATGGAGTCCCAATGTCTTCCCAAGAGAAGGTGAAGGCCGAAAAATTTAAAGAAATGCATGAGCCTTAATGGGTAAAAGATTTGAAAGAATCTATGACCTCTATACATAAGTTGATGAAAGATGTTCAATTCAAGCTAAATTCTTTGGAGATGAAAAATGTTCATGTGTCAAATCAAGTTGATTACTTTCATAAGAGTTTAGTTGCTAGAGGTATATACATTCATAAGAGTATATAAACTGAAGCATCAAAGACCATATATGGTCTTTGATGCTTCAGATTCAGAATCTGATTCGGAAGATGTTATGGAAGTTCAAACTTCCATTGTAAAGAAAGATACAAATCAATCGATTCCAAGTCCAGGTAATCTTGTATATAATTTTATTCATGTTTACACATGCTCATATTTATTGTAATTGGATATTTCTTATGAATTTTATGCTAAAGTTTTGCTTTCATTTGTGATCTATTGCACTTAATATGGTTGTTGGTGTTTATTATTCTTTAATACAGTTGAAAAACAAAGGACATAGGTAAAGAAGATGTTGTTGAAAAGGAAGATGATGTTAAAAAGGAAGTTGTTGACGATCTTCTTGTTGTTGATAATGAGGCTTTGTCAAATAATGGAGAAAATATTGTTGTTGATGTTGGAAAAGAAGAAGAAAAAGAAGCAAAAACCACCTTTGCTTAGGAAGCCCAAGCACTCTTTTTATCCAAATGCAGATTGGAAATTATTTCATGATTGGTTATATGATAGGTAAGTAATTTTCAGAGGCTTTATATGTTTTAATTGGATGACAGTGTTAAGTGTCATCAAGTCGAACAACTGTCAACATTTATCAATGACAATTGTTGACAGTTTTGATTTGTTGCCATTTAAAATATGTCATCAAGAAGAATTGGTTGACACTTTATATAAGCTAATAAAATTTATTGACATTTATTATTTTTCACACATGTAAGTTTTATATTGTCATCAAGTTGACATTTTTTGACAATAGACAATTGAATATTGTTGAAAGATAGAAAACTGAATGATGTTCACAATTGACATTTAACAACTGACAGTTGTAAAAAGTTGTTATTTGTTGGCAATTAACAACTTTCATCAAGAAGAAGTCAATGACACTTGATGTGAGCTAATTACCCTTGTTTACATATATTTTGACACATTGTATTGTACTTATTTTTTAGTCCTGACAACTCTACCATTCCCGGTTCCGATCAAATGCTTATAAAAGAGTTTTTCACCATTCTTAGGAACAAGAATGTTTGGCTAGAGACTGAGGTAAGTTGTTTTTTTCCTTTCATAGTATTGGTTCAATTGATATGTTGCATTTATTAGTTCCATGTTGACAATTTCTTTTTTCTTTTTTTTAATCTTTTTAGGACATGTGTGAGGCTTTGTATCACATGAGAAAACTTATCTATGACTATCCAGACGTCTACAAGAGTGTTGTAGTTGTTGATTGGATATAGCCTATGATGTTTGATCCCAAGGAGGTACCGCTTTATATTTCTGGAGAGAAGGACATCCCACATGGTGTTTATGATTATCTCAATGCTCGGAAACCACTCTTGTTGGGGAAAGCATGGCATAACCCTGATGTTATAAGGATTCACTCACCTCTTAACATTCAGAAATACATTGGATTGTAGAGATTGATTTGCCAGGAAAGCACATTAAGGTTCTTGACTCTGCAAGGTACCTCTATTCTATGAAAGATCTCACCCCTCATTTGAAACCTTTTGCCACATTCATACCCTTTCTGTTGAAGAAAAGTGGGAAATTCAACCATCTTGGTGACTTGGATATGGACTTTAGCGCCTCTAAAGATGACATTACTTCTCCCAATTTCCCATTATTTTCAAGATACTGATGGGTATACATTATTTCTCCCAATTTCCCATTATTTTCAATTTTTCCTTACAAATAATTGATTTTAATATTTGGACTTTTATGGTATAGTGGAAATTGTAGAGTCTTCGCCATCAAGTTCATTGAAGCGTTTGCATTTGAGGATTTGGATTCTTTGGATGATTTGGGTGAAGAATACATCCGAGCACATAGGGAAAAAATGGCAATAGATCTGTTTAAAGGAACTTGGGTTTGGGAGCCATTGCCGAAAACAAGCCAGTGATAGGTGTTGACATAACTTGTGTGTATTGTTGACAATTGTTTTTGATTTTGTTGATGTTGACAATTATGTAATCTTTAGTGTTGACAGTTGATGGATGTAGACAGTTGATTAAGTTTTATGTATGTTGTTGACAGTTGTTGACTGATGTTTTCAACCAGTGTTTTCGTTTTATCTTAGGCTTTGTTGTTGACAATTATGATATCATTTTGACAACATTTATGAAGTGTTGTAATTTTAATTGGTGACAGGTTTGTGATCTTTTATTGTTGTTGACAAATTCAGTTGACAATTGATAACTACTTAAAACTAATAGATATTGTCATTGAGAGTTTCAAGTTCATCGATGGTAGTTGACAGTTTTATTTACAGTTGACAAAGTTTAAGATATTCCAAAATTCCCATAGAAGAGTATGTGTATCATGCATGCCCCTCCACTGATATTTCAAAGTTTAAGACAATGGTATTGAAAACTAATAGATATTGTCGGTTACAATTGTTTGCAGTTGACAATTACTACAATCTCTGATGAAAATGAAACATAAGCAACAACCCAATAAAAAAAGATGTCATCGTCTTTCAATCTACTTGTATAACATGAGATTGTTGGTTCCACGTGTCTTTTTATTGTGTCCAATTATTCCACAATTATTGCACTTTTTCTTGGTGATGTTCTTCTTGTTTTTTGTATTCATTCTGAACTCTCCAATAGACGGGATCCTATTTTTTCTTGGCCTTCCAATCTTCCTTCGTACATTTGGTGGGAAACATGCTTTGTTGATGACGATTTCTGGTACATCCCAATCTGACCTCATAGGCAATGGATATATTATTTTTTGATATGCTATTAACCATTTTTCAGATATGTAGTATTCACTTACAAAATCACTCGTGTCATACTTCATTTGCTGAATGGCGGCAATGGCATGTGAACATGACAGTTTCTCCAAATCAAATTTCCTGCAACTGCATGTTTTTTGCGTCGGATCAACAACCCCCATGTAATAATTACTGAACACTTCAAATTGAGTACTATTCAAGACTTTTATGCCATACTTTTTGGATTTCATGCATCTTTTCTCTAAAATTTTGTTGATATTTGTGGGCAAACTGTTGTGGTTGCTCTCTTCATTTGTCCTGCACTCATTAAACCACATTGATATGAAATTTCTTATAAACTAAAATAAGGCAACAATTGGAAATGCACTTGCTTCCTTCAACGTTGAGTTGACACTTTCAGCATTGTTTGTAGTCACGATGTTGTTTCTATCACTAGGAAAGCAAGCTATGGACCATTTTTCAATGTTTGCATCTTTCAAGTATTTTCCCATCTCAGCATTTGACTTGCAAATATCATGGAAGTATTTGTTGAATTCAATTGTTGTATAACTCTTAGTTGCCTTGGAGAACAACTTGTGAATTCCCTTTTCTTTGAATCTCGTTTTCAGATTTTGTTTCAAATGACTTGTACATATGACATGCTTTTCACCAATATAGACTGATTCGACATATTTTGCAATGATGTTATGTCGATCAGAAACAAACACCATGTCGCTTGAACAAGGTATCACCTTCAACAACTCCTCAAAAAACCATTTCCAAGAGTTGTCATTCTCATAATCTACAACAGCATATGCAACAGGGAAGATTTGTTGGTTTGCATCTTGAGCTAAGGCAGTAATCAAGCATCCTAAATACTTGTTGTGTAGATGTGCTACATCTATCTTGATGACCTGTCATCAATGTAATTAATACACAAATTTATTACAATTTTGTTGTTGACAGTAATATATATAGTGTGTTATCTATTGTTGACATGCATAGGCATTGTTGGTAGTTTTTTTTAGTTGAAATATAATAGGTTTTTTTTTCATTGTTGACAGTGATATGATGTTGACACTCTAAAATTTATGTAGTGTTTATATTCGTGAAATGGGATGACATATGTTATTTTCATTAGTTTTAATATATATGATAGAATTTAATGATGAAATATGGTGTTGACAAAAGAATAAAGATGGTGTTGACAGTTTTTTATTGATGAAAATAATTGATAGAGGTTTTTCACAGTTTTCTCATACCTTCCTCATGTGTTGAAAACCTCTAATTGATGCCCCAATTGAAATAAACACATACTTGAACCGGTTATCATTGCCAATCTCAATACTTGTGTATGTTCCATTGTTGACAGTTTTGAGATTGTGGCAATACGCAAGAAGAATGACATAGTTCTCTTCAGGAAAACCTCTTATCAATTTTTGTGCCCATTCTTGTGCTCTCCAAGCTTTATATTAACTGATATTTTGGAAGTACTCATTCCTCATATCATTACGAATCATATTTGGATTCGCCCCTTGGATAACACCTTCAAATCTGCATTTTTTAGAAGAAAAATGAATCAATGATGACATTTATGATAATATTTTCGTAAATTTGTTTCAAAATTACCTTAATTTTATTTTTTCTCCATTGGCTTGATATGAGGGTTGGATATTTCTTGTATATTTCACTTCAAAAGGGCATGTATGTTTGTCATTGAATATCTTCACCTCAAAATAATTTAGCCCCTTAAGCTTCACAACCCTCATATTCCATTGACAAGCTTTGTCAACCCATTTCAGTCTATAAAGTTCAATTGTGGATCTGTCAACTCTGAAACCATAGCTCTCACGCATCACAACATTAGACGTTGCTATTTTTAACTCTTCCTTTGATGCGTAAAGTCGACCTACTTTTACATTTGCAGAATCTGGTGGAGTATCCACTTTTTCTTCTTCATATGTTTCACAACCGTTACCAATTCTTAATGGTTGATGACTGTTGAAGGCATCTTGTGACAGAGGGAATTTGGTGTTGATAGTTGTTGACAACGAGCTGTTGTTGCTCACATTTCATGACAAGTCCAAGCTCTCAACAATTTCCTTACCGCTTCTCCTCTTATATGTTGTGATATATATAGGCATTTCCCAAGAGACGTGAGGAGTGTTGTTAATTTGGTAGGACTTGAGATCGTCATCAGTTTCTATTGTGTATGGATTTCTCAAATTTTGAGATGGATGCAGGTGTGACAAGCAAACAGTTGTTGGTGATGCGTTGATATTGAACCTTTGTATAATCATTTTCCTTAAAGACAAGTAGATCAACGTTACCTTCTAGGACAATTAATTGCCTTTGATTTAACATCTCCAACATATGTACAATCTCCACTTCCAATCTTCCAATCTCCTCCAAAGCACACTGTCAATATTTTAAAATCCATCTGTTTAACATGAACAAACATTCAATGTCAATGACTATTTGGTCATAAGATATTTTGTTGACAAAACACTAGCTTTTTGTTGACAGAAGATTTGTTCATTGTCTTCAACTATTCAATAATTGTTGATAGTGGCTAATTGAAAATTAAGATAAAGAATACAACCTTGATGAAAATAATATAGTTTGCTAAACCTTTTGTTATGAACCATTGTCAACCACTATCATTTGTTTGATTTAGTAGATGTCAACAATCTTTTTTAATGTCAACAATTATCAATATTTGTCATCAAACCGTTGATAGTCATTAGTTTTTTTCAAATTAAGTGAATCAATAACTATCATCAACAAATGTCATCAACTTGTTTTAATTTTGTTGACAATGTTTGATGACAATAATGAAAGAGGGGGCATCTTGCTTTAGTTGCCTGTCAACAATTATCATGAACAAATCACTCTTTGTCAACAAATGTCATTAAATTTTCATGAAATTATATCACGCATGAACAACTGTCATTAAAGCGATGACAACGGCTGTTGACAAAGCAGCAAAAGAGGTCAAATCGTTAACGATAAATCACACAGTTTCAACATTTGTCAACAATCAAGCATCAACTCCTTTTTAACTTTGCAATCAAGTTTAATTAGATCAAAGCAACTCGTTTTTTCAACATAAATGAAAATTAAACAACTGTCAACAAGTGCTTTATTAGAAGCAGATTTTCATAGTCGTAAGTTTAATCAGATCGAGGCAACTCGTTTTTTCAACATAAATGAAAATTAAACAACTGTCAACAAGTGCTTGATTAGAAGCAGATTTTCATAGTCGTAAAACAGTGTCAACAATTTGCTTTTTTTTTCATTAAATCTAAAACTGATGTAAGAATATACAGTCGTTAGTGTATATCATGTATGAAACAGGGTGATGATGACACATTTGGTAAAAAGTAGCTCGCTTGTCATCAAAATAAAATAAAATCTCGCGATAACAACACTAACCTGCTCAGATGTTGATGACAGTTTTCACGTGTTGATTTTCTGTGTTCGTCAACCGATTATCACGTTTTTCTGCGTTTGATGTCGTTCGTGAACCGATTTTTTGTGTTTGAAATCGTTCCTCAACCGATTATCGCGTTTGAACTCGTCAACAATATCAGTAGCTTGCGTGGGGAGGGGGCAAATGCAGGTTCTTGTGTTTGAGGGCTATCGCGTGCAATTTTATTTTTTTGTCAACTAATACGTAATTTCACCCCTTATTATAGGCTAATTACCAAAAATACCCTTATTATGCTCGAGAATTGAGATGGACTTCCATTCGTGATATGTTGGCCCAAATTTGTTTGGCCCAACATATACTTTGAAAAGTCAAAATAGGTAAAGCAACGTGGGAGGGTACATATTGCAAGGTAATTCGGCTCATCAAAATAAGACAAGATAAGGTTATTTTACGTGTATATATATCACGATGGCCTTAAAAAAATCTTTGGTCAAGAAGGGGG
Source organism: Fallopia convolvulus (assembly GCA_964016875.1). Classification (NCBI taxonomy): domain Eukaryota; kingdom Viridiplantae; phylum Streptophyta; class Magnoliopsida; order Caryophyllales; family Polygonaceae; genus Fallopia; species Fallopia convolvulus. Next base: position 39,955,043 of record OZ024730.1, on the reverse strand, counting down.
CCGAAGCCTACAACAACTATATTAACTTACAGGAGGAGTACAAGCCCTAGAATGGGTTACAACATCACAACTGAAAGCATGTAAAAGAAAGATAGGCAAGCTTTTAAAACTAATAAAAGAGTTACTAAGACTTAAACCAAAATTACCCAACATATCAGTAACCGTATTAGTCGTACAAGAAACATGTAGCAACTTAACTTCCCACGGTAAGCTAGTCAAAAGTTGACGACAATCTTTAATTAGATAGAAGTCTGGATGCAACATCAACTGATCAGAAAGGACTAAACGAATTGCCACTTGAGAATCTGATTCAATAATAAGACGTTGAAGATTCATAGCTGAAGTACTTTGTTCGCATAATTAGTTTTATTCCTCAATTAATTTAATGATTCTTACCGTCTTATTAGATCATGTCTATATTTTTATTTACTATGATTGTGCATTGAGCATCTGGCGAATTGTATAACACACCAAATTATTGTTCACTTAAAAGCAGAATATGATAAATTATAATGGTTTACTAATTATCCACGCGTAATAATTAAAATAATTATTATCAAAAAATAATTATTATCAAATTTATAAATAGATATTATTTTATTTAATATTTATAGGGAGGGTTATTACACAGGTTCCGAAAGAGTAATTGAGAATGTAATTATTAACAAGAAAGAGAAAATGTGGTGAATCCCATCAAGGGTGGATAAGACAAGCAAACATTAACAATTAAGCAAGTGAAAGGAGATGGAAATAATCAACACTCAACCTCGCAATTAGTGCAACGCGATCTACTAAATACAATCGTGAATCGTCGCTTACGTAAAACTGAAAGGCCTCAAGATCAAATCGCGCAAGATCCGGTTGATGTCGAGGCCGCCGCTACAGGTAGTGCGTTTTCAAGACCGGTGATGTGGGCAACAACAAATCCTTCGACGATACGAGCTTACCTCTATTTTTATGAAGAAGGAGATGTCTCAAATATACTCCAATGTTGTCGATGAATATGTTTTGTTAAGTTTTGTAATCATCTATATCTATATCTATATCTATATCTTCTATATCTATACTACTAGTAAATTTGTCCCTCAATGTCAAATAAATACTCTCATGCAACAAAGCTCATAAATACCCTTTGAAAAAAAACTAAAAGTACATATTACCTAATTATATAATATTGTATTCTTTTTTTTAGATCACATAGTATAAAACAATATATATTACACTTCTAAATTCCATATTACAATTAACTAACTGCAAAACATACTTTATTTTATATTAGATTCTGTATATATATATTATAATTAATTTTTTTGGGTCAAGAAACGGGATACCTCTGCAGTTTTAATTAAAAGTAACTAGTTTTCCCCAACCGGAGATACATAATCTGCTTTAAGAAGAGCTGAAAACCGTAGGAATTACATCAAAAACCATAAACGGAAATTAAGTGTAATGGCATAATTTGCCAAGCAATCGACCACCGCATTCCACTGTCGTCCAATGAACATAACCACGGCAATCCCTGGATAGTCCTGAATCAACGCACGACAACGCCGAACAAGCTGCACATTACGAATCACCATAGCATTAGCCGATGAGATGAGCTCACAAGTTGTAATCGAATTAGTCTGAATAATCAAGCATTGTATCCCACGTTCCTGGGCCAGTTGCAAGCCATGGAAAATAGCCCACAGCTCCGCCATTAATGCTTCATAGTAGCCACAAGTAAAGGTGAAAGCAAGCTTGAACAAACCAAACTCATCCCGGAAAACACCACCACCCCCAGCAATCACGGGATTGCCCTTAGAGATGGCGTCAACATTCAACATAATCCAACCTGGCGGCGGTGGCGCCCATGCTGAGACAGCAGCCTAGGGCGACTACAGAGGTGTGATCGGGCTGAAAAGCGCAACGATTTTTAGAGAAGTTGCACCATATGCAGTCGTAATGGTCGTCACCTTTGATGATAGACGAAGGTGGCCATCTTGCTGGTTAAAGACCAAATTATTTCTTATTTTCCATGTCTGCTGCCAAAGCATGTTTGAGAAGATTAGAGCCCAAGCATCCCTTGCCTTGATATTGTCAAAGATCCAGGTCCTAATGTCAGCTATGCTGAAAAAATTTGCAGGAATGTTGTTGCCACACAAAGCAAGCCAAACATTTCTTATCACAGTAATCCCGTAAGAGATGAAGTATAGACTCATCAAATTGGCATCGTGGGCATTTGGCTGTCGTTGGAAGATGGCGACGGACTCGAACCTCATTATAAAGAATGGATTCATGAGCAACTAAAAATAAGAAATGCCTAACTCTCTATTGGACCGGAGTTTGCCACATAGCTGCCCAAACTTGATGAGTGGGAATCAGGGAAGGCACACGAAGCATCTGCATAGCGGAACTAGTAGTAAATGTGCCAGATGGAGTATGATGCCAGCAGAACACATCATTATCATCATCAATCGAACTCAGCACCATCCATTGGAGACGAGCCAAAAAATCAACCGATAGAAAGGGGCGAAGTAATGGCCAATTCCAGCCCGTAGGAGTCCATAGCTCGGCCATAGTATAAGCCCTGAATTGATCAGAAATGGGATGTAAAGTAACATCAGTCAAGAGTTGATCAAAGAGCCAAGCATGATCTCAAAAGAAAGTAGCTCGATCATTACAAACTGACATTCCCAGCCCCAAGTTGAGAGTTCGTGACCCTTCCAAAATTCCCTTCCACATGTACGAAGACCGAGGCCGAGATTGGAAGACATCAATATCAAGATGATTACCACAATATTTCCCTCGACGCAAGCGATTCCAAACCGAATCTGGTTCGTTAAGAAGGTGCCAACCAAGCTTGGCAAGCAAAGCTGAGTTGGACTGCCTCATAGTTTGTAACCCAAGTCCACCATCCTTACGTGGTTGAACAATTTTGTCCCATGCCAGGAGGTGAATTTTCCTCTTTTCCGCCGTCGAGCCCCAAATAAAGCCTCGGACTAACTGATCAATATCATCACAAATAGATCGAGGGACAAGAGTCGACTGCATGACATAAATAGGCATACTAACATGAACGAAATTAGCAAGCGTTACTCGCCCAGCAGCAAAGAGAGTCTTCGATTGCCATCCATGGAGTCTGCACCTGACTTTGTCCAAGATGAAACCATACTTGTTTGTTGTCATCCTTCCACAAAGAGTTGGGATTCCGAGGTAGGAGCCAAAGTCATCAACAATAGGGATAGAGAGGCTAGTACTTACTTCATCACGAAGATGGGAGGGAACATTCCGACTAAAAAGATACTACTCTTATCATAATTCACCCTTTCACCCGAAATCTTACAAAATTGGTCAAGACAACGCTTGATAATCCGAGCTTGGGCCACCGTTGCGTCCCCGAAAAGAACCAAATCATTGGCAAAGAAAAGATGGGATAAGCGAACCCCGCCTTCATAAATTGGCCTCCACTCTCCCGAATCCACTGCAGCATCAATAATATGGAAAAGAAATTCCATACAAAGAACGAACAGGTATGGAGAAAGAGGGTCACCTTGACGTACACCCCTTGAAGGCTTAAAACGGCCACCTTTCGACCCATTCCAAAGGAGCTCCATGCCACCCTCGGTTTGGCATTTCATAATGATATCAACCAACTTCAAAGGGAGACGAGCATGAGACAAAATGGCTCGCAAGAAGCCCCATTTAACTCGATCATATGCCTTAGCTAGATCAATTTTAATGACCATGGTACGGGCAGAATTATGTGTTGATGCCATTGAATGAAGAACCTCATGTACCACCACAATATTATCAATGATTTGGCGTCCCGGAATGAAGCTAGACCGATCCGGAAAACCAAATAAGGAAGGGCAGATTTAAGGCGGTTGACAAGCATCATAGTAGCAATTTTAAAGATCACATTCAAAAGAGAGATAGGTCGGAATTGAGCAGCAGAGCAAGGCTGATCAACTTTAGGAATCAAAACGAGGAGAGCATCTCCTAAGTCGGGTCTCAATTTACCCTCATTAACAATCTGTAATACTTTAGTAGAAACTTGGGAGCCGACACATGCCCAATTCTTTTGATAAAAGACGGTCGGAAACCTGTCAGGTACAGGCGCCTTAAACGGACCCATTGATTTTAAGGCACACCAGACGTTAGACTGAACAAAAGGTTGGCTCAACTGATCCAGGGCAGCAGGCGGCAAGACGGGAAAATTAATCACAGGAAGAGAACAAGGCTGCAATTCAGCCACACTATCGACCGAGAAATCGTTGCAAAGATGTCGAGAACAAGGCCTTTCAACTGTCGTTCATCCAAGACCCGGCTACCAGTTGTGTCTTGGAGCAAAGATATTCGATTACAACAACGACGGATCACTGTAGAAAGATGATAGTATCGAGTATTCCGGTCACCTTCAATGAGGAAAGACGGACGAGATTTTTGGAACCAGAAAATTTGTTCTTGCTAAAGAATGTCCTCAAGTTCCTTTCTCAAATCGCACTCGAGCTGAATAAGAAAATAGGAAGGCCTGAAATCAAGTTTCCGTTTTGCTCCTTGAAGGCGGGCCCAAAGCTTGCGTTTACGATTGAAAATATTTCCAAAAACCGAGCGATTCCAATGTAATAAATCATCCGAAAGAGCAGAAAGAGCATTAGGAGCCTCCGATGTATGCGACCAATGATCATGCAAAAAATCATGAAAACCGTCATGTAAGAGCCAAGCCGCTTGGAAGCGAAATGGTTTAGGGCCAGAAAAATAAGGTTGCTCCGACGTTAAGTTGATCATAATCGGACGGTGATCCGAATGGGGAGTAGAGAGGTGGTGAACACTGGCATCCGGAAAAGCCAGCCGCCAAGCCTCATTACAAAGACCGCGATCCAAGCAGTCTAAATGTATATAATTAATTGATCTTAGCTCAAAATAGTAATTTATGCGTAATGACTATATATATTTATTACTTATTCAAGAAGCATTCGAATCAACATTTAACTAAATCTATATAATTATTTATATAGAGTTTAGTTATGAGTTGAAAAGGTATGTCATCGTTACAGTTTATCTTAAAAAATTCAAGTTTGCTTACGTGAATTTTCATTGTTCTAAATTCGAGTCACATCCAACAAACACCAGAACCAATACACAACTTCAGTGAAATCTATACAAATCAAATTAATTCAAAAAACAAACACAAATCCTTAAAAATAGAATTTCTATGACTTTCGTCACAACAGAATTATATAACTCCACTCTCATATTTTTGATAAAAATTTAATTAAGATTTATAATAAAGTTATTACCCTCAATTAAACATGCTTGATTATATTATTGCACATATACTTTTAATTCTAATTTTAATAACATCGTTTTTTATAAATTCATGTACACTCATAAATTTAGCCACAAAGAAAAAAATGACAACCGCACAACCATCTTTTTTTTTGATAAACAAAACCTTCATTAAAGTTAAGCTTCCTCCAAAACAATGTTCAAAAGAGTACTTGGTAAACTAGAACTAGAATTAAACAGAACAGGACTAGAAGAGTGATTTGAAGCCAACCAATGTGCTGCTACATTAGCACTTCTGCGCATAAAAGACCAATCGCAGGACCGAAATTCCCACGCTTTTGCTTGAATGCGAGCCACCAGAACACCAACAATCGATCGGCTCAGCGACGTCGCTTTGATTTTCGAAACCAGGGACAAGCAATCTGACTCCAACAGGATATTTTCAGCACCAAACTGGCTAGCCAGATCAAGCCCCCACAGCACCGCCTCAACCTCTGCAATTTCCACACTCGAACCTGAATGAATCGATTTTGCACCAGCAAAAACCAGGGATCCATCTGAGTTTCTTCCAATGACCCCAATGCTACATCTTTCATTCAAGACCGACGCATCACAGTTGATCTTTATTATTCCTTCACTCGGTTTCTTCCAACCGTGTACAGCAGGAGAAGCAGCAGACAAATTTCCAGCCGACATCGATCCGGATTCTTCAATCATTCGAGAGGCTTTATGAATCACATCTTCCACAGATGTGTCGACATCCGAGAAAATCCGGATATTTCGAGCATTCCATAGAATCCAACAAATGCTGATCCAGAGCACAGAATCAGTTACCTCACCAGATCGAAAAATAGCATCAGCCCAATCAGCAAATCGCCTAACATCTCTTCCTGAATTAGCCAAAGACTTAAAATGCTTCCACACAGCTCTGGCCAGCTTTCACTCCAAGAAGATATGTAAAGCAGATTCCACTTCTCCACACAGACTACACAAAGGATCTGCAGTTACCTTCCGATCATAAAGGCGACTCTTGCAAGGCAGAATATCACGTGCAGCTCTCCAAGAAAAATTCCTCACTCTCAGAGCTACAAGAATTTTCCACACATGTTTCCAGAAAGAGCGAAGTGTCGTCGATTCAGAAGACTCACCCCTTCCCGAAACCGGATTAGACGCCTGCATAATCATGTGATAAGCTGACTTAACAGTAAATTCACCACTCGTATCATAATACCAACATAGGTAGTCTTCAATGCTAGGATCAATCAAATGTATTTTGAGAATTTCCTCCACATCGATGTGGAGAAGACAGTCACTGATCACATCCCCATTCCATTCGCAAGCATTCCAGTCAATGAGGTCGGACACTCTCAAATTTATATTATTATTCGCTGGTCTCGAGAGAACTTTAAAAGAATTTGGCCGAGGAATCCATCGATCTCTAAACACCTCAATCAAACTACCATTTCCAACTTGCCAGTATGTACCAAATTCCAGCACCTTTCTTGCATTCCAAATACTTCTCCACGTAAAACTGGGATTATGTCCCACTTTTGCATGCAAGAAATCACCTCTTTGATAATATCTTGCCTTCAACAGCCTTGCTAGCAAAGAATCGGGGTTTTGAATCAATCTCCACCCCTGTTTTGCAAGTAAGGCAAGATTGAAAGCATGGAGATTCTGGAAACCGAGCCCACCCAAATCTTTCGAAACCCCCATTTTAATCCAACTTAACCAGTGCAACTTTTTCTTATCTCCATTGAAACCCCAGAAAAAATCACATATCATTTGTTCGATCTCGTAGCATAGCTCATTAGGCAACAAGAAACAAGACATTGTATACATTGGGATAGCTTGAACCACAGCTTTTATCAAAACCTCTTTTCCAGCTCTCGAAAGTGTGCTCTCTTTCCATCCTTTGAGCTTTTTCCAGACCCTCTCCTTGATTTTTTTAAAGATAACTTTTTTCGATCTCCCAACCATCGTCGGAAGACCCAAGTAACGCTCGTGCTTATCAACTTCCCGAACTTGTAATATAGCCTGGACTTCCCTTCTATTTTCAACTCGTACATTTCTACTGAAAGATAGTTCAGATTTTGCTAAATTTACTTGTTGACCTGATACTGCTCCATACACCTGGAGAATATGAACAGTTTCCCGAGCTTGTTGACAAGTTGCTCTAGCAAACAAAACACTATCATCAGCAAAGAACAGATGAGATACAGAAGGAGCACTCCGAACTATTTTAATTCCATGGAATTGTCCTGCCCTTTCACTCTGCCTGATTATTCCAGCCAACCCTTCATCACATAACAGAAACAAATAGGGAGACAACGGATCACCCTGTCGTAATCCTCTGCTAGGCACAAAATATTTAGACGGAAATCCCTCAATCAGAACCGAGAAAGAAACACTTCTGACACACCTCATAATCAAATCAGACCACTTGCTATCAAATCCCAGCTGCCGCATACATCCTTCCAAATAATGCCATTCCACCCGATCATAAGCTTTCTCCATGTCCAATTTGGGAGCCAAAAAACCCATCCTTCCCCTTTTTTTAGTTTTCATATAATGAAAAACTTCAAAAGCGGAAAGGACATTATCTGTGATCAGCCGGCCAGGGACAAAAGCACTCTGCTCTGGAGAAATAACCTTGTGAAGCACCGTCTTCAACCTGTTAGCTAACACTTTGGAAATAATCTTATAAAGTACATTGCATAAGCTAATGGGGCGAAGATCTTGCATTCTAGTCGGGTCATGAATTTTTGGTATGAGAGAAATGAATGTGTGATTTAAATTTTTAGGAAAAGGGGCACCATTTAAAATATGAAGACAAAAATTAATAATATCAGAGCCTATGATATTCCAATGGTGTTGAAAGAATAAAGCTAACATTCCGTCAAGACCATGAGATTTTGTGGGATGCATAGAGAAAAGGGCAGAATGTACCTCCTCTCCCGAAAAAGGACGCAACAGCTCAGAGTTATCCTCCTCCGATATGATAGGCGAGATTCCTTGAGGAACCGTGGTAGAAAGTGCATTATTATCCGAGGCAACAAGTTTGCAAAAGTAATCAACTGTTACCTTTGATTTCCCTTCCACACTCCTCAAAGCCATTCCATCCGAATCCACCAATTTGCGAATTTTATTTCTTTTTTTCCGCCCATTTGCCTTTTGATGGAAATAAGCCGAGTTTCTGTCACCCCATTTAAACTCATTTGCTTTAGCCCGTTGCTACCAAAGAACCTCCTCTTTTTCCATCAGATCTCCCTCTTCCCTTTCCAAAGCCCTTCTTTTTGCAATCCACTCACCCGACATACCATTTCTATTAAGTTGTCGAAGTTGTTCACGTACATTATTCAGCCTAATCATCACATTCCCGAACTCGGTTTTGTTCCAATCCTTCAACGACTCAGCACATCTCTCAATTTTTCCCATCACTCCTCCATCTACCACTCTAGAGCTCGGATTTCGCCATTCGTTATCAACAATGTGGTTGCACCCATTCTGTAAAGTCCACTTAGCCTCAAATCGAAACGGTCTTTTCCCTCTTGTTCTTTCATCAACTACCACCTCCTCCCGAAAAAATTCAACAACAATAGGTAAGTGATCCGACCCCGATCTGTCTAAATGACGCACATTTGCCCCTGGGAAAATATCCAACCACTCTGTGTTTGCAAAACCCATGTCAAGCCTTTCAGCAATAGAATCATCATTTTCCCTCCCATTGTCCCAAGTATAACGAGTCCCCGAAAACATCAAATCATTCAGCCGGCAAGCATCAAGAGCACTTCTGAAGCCCGCCATCTCACAAACATCGGGTCGATTTCCTCCACATTTATCTTCCTCACTGAAGACTTGATTGAAATCCCCAAAACACAGCCATCCTTCATGATCATCGTGACCGAAACGATTAAGAAGAGCCCAAGAATGGTTCTTCCTTCCTCGGCCATCCATAAAACCCCGTCATACGCCATACTCCTCCCCCTTCCACACATTTAATATTTGTATCTACATGGTGAGAGGTATAAGACAAAACAGACACATCAACATCGCCTTCCCAAAGTAAACATAAACCTCCCGCTCTTCCGACACAATCAACCACAAAACAACACGCAAAACCGAGCTTGTCCCTTATAACCTCCATTCTTTTCCTATCACATTTGGTCTCCATTAAGAAAACCAATTTTGGGGCCTCTCTTCTCACTAAACTCGTGAGCCTGTTAACTGCACGGGCCTTCCCCAATCCCCGACAGTTATAACTTAAGATACTCATTGCTCCCGGCAAGAGGGGTTCGCCCCTCCCGCCGATATATCAATAATAAGTTTCTTTCGTGAATCCACCACATCCATCATTTCACTATCCCCATCTGATCTATCTCGCTTTCTAACTATTTCATGTTGATCAGATTTCACCCCATCACCCCTAGCCAATCTTTTCCATTTTTTGCCATTCTTTTCCTTTTGGTCTTTTCCTACACTCCCATCCACCTCTCTCTTTTCCCCTCCAGCTTTAAATATCATCACATCCCTCTCTTTTTCTCCCTCACCCTCATTTAACTTTCCCTTTTTTTCTTCAACTCCCTCATTAATCTCTCTCGTGTTTACCCCTGCAGCATTCAATTCTTTTGTTCCTTTATACTCAGTAGACAAAGCACCCTCATTCACTCTCCTCCCCACACTTATTTCAGCCTCTCCCAAAATTTCTTTCCCTTTGTTGCACGCCATCTCAGTATTTCTTTCCTTCTCATTCACTCCTTCATTTTTATTATCCAGAACTACCCTCTCCAATTGAGATTGGATTTGGCTTGTAGCTTCTTGTAGTTCTCCACTAGCCTGATTCTCCTCTCTTGCTTCATTCTTCTTACTGCTATTATTCTCCGAAGAATCATGATCAGCTTCATCCAATAGAGCAAGCAAGGATTTGCGCCCTTTTGAGACTATTATTTCATTACCTTGATGAACACTCTTCGACTCACCATGTAACCCTACCATTATCGCTCTTTCCTGCTCCCTCTCCCTTTCTGATCGTGCCTGCCAACGCTTCAGCGGCGAGGCTCGCATCCAATCCCCATACTCCAGCTGCAAACCCCTTGTTTCTTCATTTATGCAATCCAATTCCACATGCCCTACACAGCCACATGTATAACAGAAGTTTGGAAGGCATTCGTACTTGATATCAACCCACATTTTTCTGCCATGCACTTTCATAATTAATCCCCTACATAAGGGTTTCAAAATATTCACCAGAACCCTAACCCTAAGATACCGGGCACACACTATATACTCCTCCTCATCAATCTGCTGTAGACCTCCGAACGCCCTTCCAATTTCTTCAGCTGTCTCCATTGTCATTGCATCGATCGAAAATCGTAAGTACGGATCCAGAACAGCACAATATCTACTATGATTTTGGAAGGTTGTTTTGATCCTGGTTCCTTGAGCGCAAGTAAAGCTCTGTCAAAAGACCATGGGCCTCCCTTCAACACTAACTCCATGTCTTTGCGCTCCGCAAACTTAAACAAGAAGAGATTATGGCGGAGTTCTCTGAAGACAAAGCCCTTTCTCAACTTCCATGCACCTGTTATAGTTGCTTTTAGGGCAAAACTATTGAACGGCCTCGATGTCATTAACGATCCCACCAAAATCAGATTCGACAAAGCCTCAGCATCATTGTTCGGCTCTATTACTGCTTCAACCTCTGCAAGTTCTTCCTAAGTTAACTGAATATCCCTTTTCCTTCCGTGATTATCCATAGCAAACCTTACCTCAGACCCTATGCACTTTCCACCACTGGCGAAACCCGCACGATACCGGCGAGAAAACCCTAGCCCCCACGGCCCTTAACCGGAGAGACAGATTGACAATCGGATAAAGTTAGAGAACTATCGCCGCTTATCGCCTCTTGCCCTAGGGTCAACTGAAATACAAGCAAATTGATTAGGTTTAATTAGGAGAGTTTCCATTCAAGCACAACCATCTAGTTATATTTATTTTTGTAATTGAATAAAATTTAAAAGAAAATAACAATTTCAAAATTCATAAGAGAAAAATCCCATAATAACTCTAGTTTCAATTATTTTTTCCAAAAATATACCTCCACCCTATCTTAATTTAAAAAAATATACCTTTTTGTCAAAAAAATACCTAACTGTCCCTAATTAATAATTTTAGTAGATCTAATTAGCATTTTTTCATATTTACGATTTTCAATCCAGAATTACAACAAAACCTCTATTGCCTCTCCCAAACAATGATCGTTGGCTTTTTTAAATAAATATTAGACTATTATTTTAAATAATATGTAGATTATTAGATATAAAAAATTAATTAAATTAAGAAAATTATAATTTCATTATAATGACTTTTTTATGTTATATAAGATTTTTGAATAAAGTAATTTATGGATTTGATTAGGAATATAAAAAAAAATATGGTCTAATCTTATTGGCTTAATCACACAAACACAAAAATTTTAAATTAGAATGAAAATGAAATTGAAATTTTCTTAAGATACAAATTTAAGTATTATATAGTATTTTAATAATCTTAAATAAGTTGTCACTATTTTAACCATTTTATCAACCTGACCATACAAAAAAACAAACATACAATGACCATACCCAATTGACTTGTAAATTTTAACATTCTAAAGTTGTACTCAATCCAAACGTGAAATGAAGATAGTGAGATGAAGAATAATTTATAAAAATATAGAATATTTATTAGTTAAGTTTGATAACATGAATATTAAATTACTATTTTTAGAGATATTTAATTAATTTATTATGAGATATTAAATTAAAAATATGTAACGGGAATATTAAATTTATATTTAATATTTGTCATTCTCATGGATAGAAATTTAACATAAAAAATCCATAATTAAAAAATATATGAATGATTTTCTTGGCATATTAAGGACATCATTAATAAAAAAATACAAATATCTCATATTCTGATATAAAAATTATTTGGCCTTAATTAACCCTATATAGGTCTCGTAAGAGCATATAGATATAACTATTATATAAATGTAATTTTTATCTATATTATTTAATGAATTTCATATTGATATATGGGTAGAAGATAATTTATCCAATCTCATACCATGATACCAAATTAAAAATATTAAATAAGGTGAGTTAGTGAAGTACATATTATAAAATTGGAAATTCTTTCATTAAACATGTACATGATGGAATCTCGTAAGGAATTGATAAAAAGTTTATTATAAGAAAATGTGTGCTGTCAAAAGCTGACCGAACCCGCTAACCCGACCTGACCTGCCCGATAATTTTAGGGTCAAGACCTGAAAATTTGAACCCGAAACCCGAAATAAACCGAACCCTATAGAACCCGAAACCCGTTGGGTTGAAACCCGAAACCCTGTGAGTTGACCGATTTAGTATATTTATAAAATGTATAAAATTTATTTTAAAAAATAAATATGTGTAATAGCTGCGGTTTTTAAGGATATTTTCGAATTTTTCTCGGATATCTTTTTAATCTTTTTGTCCGTTTTAACGCTTAATCCAATACTTTTGTTGGAGATTAAATCCTAGAAAATTGTTGGTGATGACCTAAAATCATAAGGAAATGATTTTATGGATAGACGTGAATTTTAGGATTTTTCAGTGGAAAAATAATATTTATTGGATAAGCCGTCTTTTTAATTTTGTACCGGAAGGAATGTAAAATACGAAACGAAGCCTTAAAAATTGAAGGTAGCAAGATAAAATCATGGAAAATTGGTTTTATTGGTCTACATAATTTACGGGACGTTTTTCGTTTAGTGAGTTTTTCCACCCGAGGTACATAATTTTACCGCTTTAACGCGAGTCCCATTTCGAGACGGAAAATTACACGTGACGTCTTTGCTTAACGCCGAAGGAGTTGGGGGATAGAATTTGGAGCCAACTTTTGTTGACTTTTCCAATCTCATCTTCTTCCATGTTCAACAGAAAGGTCGAGAGCTAAAAGAGAGTTCGGACGGACGTACTAGGCGATCGAATTCGGACCTCCACCGCCGGTTTACCTTGCCACCACTTTGCTAGCCAACCACCCCATCTCCACCCTCATCTCCTCCTTTTGTGTGTGTGAAGCCAGCAGCCGAACCAGCAGGGAGACGAATCAAGACGGAGCGGACTCGGGGAGAGGAATTAAGCGCCACCATCGTCTTCGGCTTCTTCTTCGCCTCGTTTTGGGATGCCGGCGGCGTTCAACAGCTCGCCAACCACCACCACCGCCAAGGGTTGCCACCGGACACCACACCGCCGCCCTCGGGTTCTTGGTTCGAGCCGCCATCGAGCCGAACAAGCTCGAGGTGCGAGTAAAGGTATAACGCTCGAAATTTATTAGCGGGGTGGTTACAGAGCCACCGAAAGGACCTTTCGGTTCCTCTTTGCTAAGTAAATTTATGGTTTTTATAATCTTGACGTTAATACAGTTCCACAGGTTCAAACCGCTCGAGAAACGGACGTCTGGATCGTTACTTATAGCGAATACAAGTTTAGACATCGGTTGTCAGGTAAAGGACTTCGGATAATTACTTGGGATTCGTCATTAATCCGTTTGAGCTGAAATTTGGTAATCTTGTAGAACTGTTACTAATGAACAATTTTTATTTAGAAAATTATTTCAAAAGGGAAGCGGATAATTAGTTATAATTCCGCCAAGATGGCTCCTTGAAGCATAATAACTAAGGATTTATATATATATCGATATTCGGAAATCAAATCGTTTATCGATTAGGAAGTTGTAGAATTGGATTATACAACTAAGAATTTTATCCATGAGCTCATTATTGAAGAATTTGTTGTTATAATTGGCAGAAGGCAGATAAAGATTTCTGTTGGAATCGCTGAGAGCTTTGAGCGCGCTTTATAAGGCAAGTGGACGGTTCGCTCTTGCATTAATATTATTAAATGAGGAATTGAATCCCATTTAATATTTTTGTGTTGGGAACAACTTGTATGCTTAATAAAATATGATAGGTTGTTATATTGTTAGAAATAATGACCATGTTGTTTATTCAGTTTGCGCTAGAACTGGATTTAGGTCCGTTATATGCAACCTTGTGTGTTGTCTCATGCTGAGGCATTGTTGTGAAGTAATTAGTTTCAAGGGTAGGAGTCGAGTCTCCGATGACCTCTTTATAACACAGTCTATGTTGGGAGGTTTAGCTCGTTACTATCATATCCCAACATTCGGGTCATGACTCATACCTCGCTCAACGTCAAAGGAGGTGTCCGTGCACTCTAGCTAAGTGCAAATTGGTACTAGGTTCGTCAATGATCATGGAATTCATCCCTCTCATCTTGACGTCTCCATGTACAGGTGGATTCTCTGCGGTTTTAGCCGCTTAAAAGTTACCAACTTGGTTGTGAAAAGTTTTGAAAGTAATACAAGATAAGTGTGTTAAGCATGTTAATGTACCCGAATGGTTAGTCTATTCGATAACCATTCTTACTCCCGGTTATGAATGATTCTTAATCAAACTTTGATTAAGTCAATCTGATTAGTCGATGGAGGCATTTAAAAATATTGTGTGATTAATATAAGTTCCCAAGAATTATTCATGTTTCTTAATGGAACCGCGAGTTGTGGTGTACTATCTTTTGATTATGCATGCCTCATTTCTTATCCTCTATGGGATTGCTAACTGTTGGATCCTCGACCGGTTGTCATTCGGATTTCAATGCCAATATGTTTAGTCACTACCATAGGAACCAGTCATTTTCTCCACTTGCTTAGTCTTTCATTAGACTAATCCGACCACCTTGTTCAATTGCATGGTCGGCTGGTGCCCACCGTCTGTATACGACGCATCAGCTACTAAAGAAGTTAATCCGCGAAGAGAAGGTTAGCCAAGGAGTTTAGAATGTAAATAGGTTTTGAAAGTGGTCGTTTGAAGAAGAACAAGTCTGTTGTAAATATTTTACTTATTTCCAAGTTGTGGTTATGCTTTTGTGTATGGAAGGAAGTCATACTATGGTTTGTAATAAAGTGTTGTAATACTTGTTGTGATTATAAGTTTTAAAGCCTTGGGTAACCTTGAATTAGGACTAATTAGGGTTACTGGCGGTAACACCTCAAGTTCAATAAGGAGGGGGTGTTACAGAAGTGGTATCAGAGCTGAAGGTTCTCTAGAAATAGATTACCAGTTGATATCTTTTAAATCTTGGAGTTAGGTTTGAAGTTTTGATGAATAGAATTGTGGAGATTCTAAATTCTTTTGCTTGTTCTTTTTCCAAGGAAATGAAGAGGAACCAAGGACAGCATAGTAATGATGAGCTCGGAAAAAGAGCAAAGAATGGAGCACTCACCGCTGATGAAGCAGAATCTTCTCGAGTAAGTTTAATCAAAGGGTTTCCAGCTTCACTACAAATGGAAATTGAATATGTGGACATACCCAGCGACGAGGAATTGGGTATGGGAGTGAACCCTATAGTCATCTCGAGTGAAGAAGAAGACCCTGAGGAAGAAGAGGCTCCGCAATCAGAGAAGATATGGTATTCGAATTCAAGTCAATCTTCGCTATCTTCGCATGAGTCTGGAGTCTATACTTCGTCTCAACGGCTTTCTCCTTCTGTGGATAACTACCCTCGGCAGATAGTAGGATCGGCAGATCCTAGTTCTTCTGGTAAAGATCAGGTTCAAGAAATTGAAGGTGGAAATCCTGTGTTGATACAGTCTTGGGAGGATTGGATATCCTCTGGGAGAACCCAACTTGTGAAATTTGAGGTGAAGACAGAAAGGTTAATGAATGTTGTGCAGGCTTGGAAGCGAGAATTGGAACCTTATGAGGATCTTTTTATCTGGGGCAGTGCGGAACTGCATTTAAGCCCTTCGCGTAGAAACTTCTTCTATAGAAAACTCGAGCAAGGGGAATCACTTTTATTCGATCAGAATGTCCTAAAAGACCCTTTGCAGTTTGATGCTGACTTTTTAGATAACTTCTGTCATCCTCCCTCGATGTAGTGAGGAATGGATAAGGGCATGAACGAGTCGAAATGGATAAGTTGGTTTTGTGGGTTTTCTTATATGTAAATTAAGGTTTGCTTTAAGGTTTAAGAAGTTGTGGTTTTCAGTGTGCTTTTATAGTATGTAAATAATGGTTTGTGGAAGTACAAGTCCCTTTATGTAAATACGTTGGTTTTGACTCTGGTTGCAGAACAGAGTTGTAAAATAGAGTTGGTGTATGATGTGATATAAATAAATGGAAGTTTTGTTTATATATATATGCCTCTTCAATTTGTTATTTTTGCTGTGGAATAAAGGAAGTTTTGTCTTCTGTTGTTTCATTCAGATGGTAAACACAGGAAGATATGAGCAAGGGGATGGTTCATATAAGAATTCTAGGGAGAAAGGAGAGTCTCAAAATCCTGCGAATCAACCTGATCCGAAGGTTAGAAGGAATATAGTTTTTGATGAGGAAACTATGGAGACTTTGAAGAATTTAATGCTTCAAACTATTCAGTCTGTTCTCCCAACTGCTCAAAATGTTGCACCTGTAGTTGAAGAAAGTGGACATGTGGGAAATATAGAAGTGGAATACCCTCAAGAGCTTCCACCTGTTCAAAGTATGAATTTTTCTCGGTCTTTGAAAACTTTCCTGTCCATGAAGCCCGACAGTTATGATGGAACAAGTGAACCTGTTAAAATATCATATTGGTTTTCCCACATTGAGCAGTTGATGGAAAACATCTCATGTACAGAGTCTGAAAAGGTACGTATTACTGCTTTACAACTTAAAGAAGGGGCGGCTAAATGGTGGAAAAGTACTGGTTTGTCTAGGCCCGCAAAACTGAGTTGGAGAATTTTTAAAGATAAGATGTTAGATAGGTTCTTTTCTGCTGCTATGAGGAAAGAAAAAGAAAGAGATTTTTCGTATCCGCAAGTTGAGGGTATGAAAATACCTGAGATGGCTGCCAAATTTAATCATCTTTTACAGTATGCTATATCCGAAATCTCTACTGAAGAACAGAAGATTGAGAGATTCTATGAATGGCTAAACCCGAAGATGAAGCCACTAATGCTCCATGTAAAGTGTTCAACTTTGGAACAGTATGTTGATGCAGCCTATCGCTTGGAAGTTTCTTTGGAAAGGTCTGATCAGGAGGTAAAGAAAGGGGAACAAGTATCTCAACAACGTTCACAATTCAATGTATTCAAAAGACTGGCACCCTTTCAGAAGTTTGAAAAGTCAAACCGGGCTAAAACTGAGTCTGGTTCAACTAAGTCTTTTCAATCCAAGCAAAAGAGAGGTCCTATAGTTTGTTATAACTGTGGGGAGACAGGACATTTCAACAAACAGTGTTCTAAATCAATCAGCAAGTGCTATCAGTGTGGAAAGGAAGGACACATGCGTGCATATTGTCCACAGAATAAAGATGGTTCAGCCCAGTCGCGTCAAACCTCTGTTGCTCAGAATAGCCGTAATCCGACTGAAGCTGCCAAATCAGCCTCTGTTCAGTCTACTGCTCAGAATAAGGGAAATCCGGCAATGACATCAACAAAGCCAGGTCAGCGTCTCTATGAGATGAGGCGTAGTGATGAACCAGAAACTCCTGTGTGCCAAGGTATTTTATATGTTCAGTCAACTGTTGTTTTCTTATTGTTTGATTCAGGAGCAACACATTCTTTTATATCTGAGAACTGTGTAGAGCAATTAGGACTAAAATGCACTAATTCATGTGAACCTTTTGTGGTAAATCTACCAAACAAAGAAAAGATCATAGGAACCAAACAACTTAACAATTTTCCCATTAGCATTCAAGGTCGGAAGTTTAAAGCCAACCTTATATGCATTCCAATGGCTCCTTACGACATCATCTTAGGCATGGATTGGTTATTGCAACATGGAGCTATAATAGACTTTAGTTCCCGAATGGTAACCATCCAGGAAGAAGGAAAATATGTGTGTCGTTTCTAAGGAAAAGGTGATGCAGAAAATGGGAAGCTGGTTAGTTCTATGAAGGCTGCTAAACTGCTACGACAAGGATGTGTTGGCTATCTGTGTTTTCTTGAAGAGTCTGATGAAAAGAAGGAAGATATTGAAGGAATTCCTGTGGTTAGAGAATTTACTGATGTTTTTCCCGAGGAACTTCTAGGTTTACCTCTATTGTTGAATTTACAATTACGTTGGAACTTGGAACGGCACCAATTTCTAAAGCACCTTATAGAATGGCTCCTATCGAGATGAAGGAATTGAAGAAACAACTCGATGAGTTGCTGGAAAAGGGGTATATAAGACCGAGTGCTTCACCCTGGGGCGCTCCGGTACTTTTTGTAAAGAAGAAGGATGGAACCTTCCGGTTATGTATTGATTACCGTGAGCTGAATAAGGTTACCATTAAGAATAAGTATCCCTTACCAAGGATTGATGATTTGTTAGATCAGCTAAGGGGTGCAAAGATCTTCTCTAAGATTGATTTAAGGTCAGGATATCATCAGCTGAGAGTGTGTGAGGAAGATATTCCAAAAACAGCTTTTCAAACTCGTTATGGTCATTATGAGTTCTTGGTAATGCCTTTTGGACTGACAAATGCACCTGCAGTTTTCATGGATTTAATGCATAGATGTTTTCATGAATATCTCGACAAGTTTGTGGTGGTATTCATTGATGACATTTTGATCTACTCAAAAGATAAAGTTGAGCATGAAGAGCATCTTCGGATAATTTTTGAAGTACTTAGGAACTTTATGCTAAGTTGTCTAAGTTTGCTTTCTGGTTAAAGGAAGTGGCCTTCTTGGGACATATTATCAATCAAGATGGAGTAATGGTAGATCCTCAAAAGGTCAAGGCAGTCGCTGAATGGAAACAATCTCAGAATGTTAAAGAGGTAAGAAGTTTCTTAGGACTTGCCGGGTATTATCGACGTTTTGTGGAAGGATTCTCGAAAATATCTTTACCTATGATAGGATTACTTCGTAAGGTGAATAAAAAGTTTATGTGGGATGACAAATGTGAAGCAAGTTTTCAAGAACTCAAGAGACGACTTACCAGTTCCCCAACTTTGACTCTGCCAGATGGGAATGAAGGGTATGTGGTCTACAGTGATGCTTCTAAACAAGGGTTGGGTTGTGTGTTAATGCAGCATGGTAAGGTTATTGCATATGCATCTCGACAACTTAAGGTTTATGAGGTGAATTATCCTACTCATGATTTAGAACTTGCAGCCGTGGTCTTTTCTTTGAAAATTTGGCGACATTCTCTCTATGGTGTCAAGTGCCAAATCATTACTGACCACAAGAGTTTAAAATATGTGTTTACTCAAAAGGAGTTGAATATGAGACAGAGAAGATGGTTGGAATTGTTGAAAGATTATGATATTGAGCTGCTATATCATCCAGGTAAAGCCAATGTGGTGGCAGATGCTTTAAGTAGAAAAACTGCTCAAGAAACTATAGTAGCAATGTTGACAATTCAACCAAGGCTACAACGGAAATTGATTCAAACAGAAACTGAAATTTGGTTTGAAAGGCAACAAGGTTGTTTGAGTACCTTAGAAATTCAAGCTACTCTGCTAGATCAAATCAGGGAGAAACAAGCAGAAGATGTTGTTTTGATTAAGATTAGCGGAGAAGTGCAAGAAAGCAAGGCACCGAGATTTATTATTCAGGATGATGGATCTCTGTGGTTTCGGGATAGGATCTGTGTACCTGCAATTGAAGACATAAGGAAGATGATTTTGAGGGAAGCTCATTCCTCTGCATATTCCATTCACCCAGGTTCTAGCAAGATGTTCAAAGATCTACGCCGAAATTTCTGGTGGCCCAACATGAAGAATGATGTGGCAGAATTTGTGGCTAGATGCATAGTATGCCAAAAAGTGAAGATTGAACATAGAAGACCAGGAGGAATATTACAACCACTTCCAGTACCTGAGTGGAAATGGGAAGACATTGCCATGGACTTCGTCACAAGATTGCCTAAGACACAAGGGCAGAAAGATGCTATCTGGGTTATTATTGATCGACTCACAAAGAGTGCACATTTCATAGAAATCAAGATAGCATGGGAAATCCAAAAATTGGCCAAGGTCTTTATTCATGAAATTGTTCGTCTTCATGGTACTCCTAAAACTATAATCTCTGATCGAGATGGAAGATTTATGTCAAGATTCTAGAAGAATTTGCATAAGGCTTTGGGAACTGAATTGTGTTTCAGCACTGCTTTTCATCCTCAAACTGACAGGCAATCTGAGAGAACAATTCAAACTCTTGAGGATATGCTTCGTGCTTGTGTACTTGATCGAACAACCAGTTGGGATACCAGTTTAAGCTTGATAGAATTCACTTATAATAATAGCTGGCATTCTACGATTAAGATGGCACCGTTTGAGGCTCTTTATGGTCGTAAGTGTCGATCCCCGATATGTTGGGATGAAGGTGCTGATAAGATTCTTCTCGGACCCGAGTTGATTGAGCAGACTACAACTGATATAGCTTTGATCAGGCAGAGAATGTTAACAGCTCAGAGTCGTCAAAAGTCTTATGCTGACTTGAAAAGAAGAGATATTGAGTTTGCAGTTGGTGACAAAGTTTTTGTGAGAGTATCTCCATCTAAAGGAGTATTTCGTTTTGGTAAACGAGGTAAGCTCAATCCTCGATACGTTGGACC
The DNA here is from genome assembly GCA_964016875.1 of Fallopia convolvulus. Classification (NCBI taxonomy): domain Eukaryota; kingdom Viridiplantae; phylum Streptophyta; class Magnoliopsida; order Caryophyllales; family Polygonaceae; genus Fallopia; species Fallopia convolvulus. Next base: position 39,934,144 of record OZ024730.1, on the reverse strand, counting down.
CTTTGAGATTTTAGAAAAAGTGGGTAAGTTAGCTTATCGACTTGCCTTACCTCCGGCAACACACCCCGTGCATGATGTTTTTCATGTGTCTTTGTTAAGACAATATGTGCCGGATGAATCTCATGTCCTTAGTTATGATGACATTGAAGTTCAACCAAATGGTACTTATGAGGAGAAACCAATCAGAATACTGGAACGTCGTGTGAAGATGCTTCGTAGCAAAGAAATACCTTTGGTAAGAATTTTGTGGTCTAAGAATGGTGGGGAGAGGACAACTTGGGAAACATGGGAAACAGAGCAGGAAATGCTAAGTCGTTATCCTGAGTTGATATCCACCTAGTGTGAATCTTTAAGGTAAGTCTTATGCTGACTTGAAAAGAAGAGATATTGAGTTTGCAGTTGGTGACAAAGTTTTTGTGAGAGTATCTCCATCTAAAGGAGTATTTCGTTTTGGTAAACGAGGTAAGCTCAATCCTCAATACGTTGGACCCTTTGAGATTTTAGAAAAAGTGGGTAAGTTAGCTTATCGACTTGCCTTACCTCCGGCAACACACCCCGTGCATGATGTTTTTCATGTTTCTTTGTTAAGACAATATGTGCCGGATGAATCTCATGTCCTTAGTTATGATGACATTGAAGTTCAACCAAATGGTACTTATGAGGAGAAACCAATCAGAATACTGGAACGTCGTGTGAAGATGCTTCGTAGCAAAGAAATACCTTTGGTAAGAATTTTGTGGTCTAAGAATGTTGGGGAGGGGACAACTTGGGAAACATGGGAAACAGAGCAGGAAATGCTAAGTCGTTATCCTGAGTTGATATCCACCTAGTGTGAATCTTTAAGGGGGTACTACCAGCTTTGCAGTTTTGTTCATGTAACTATGTACATCGACATCTTTTGTTTCTTGTAACTTGACTCTTCTGGTTTCGTGGTCGAAACCATTTTTAAGGGGGTACTAATGTAATAGCTGCGGTTTTTAAGGATATTTTCGAATTTTTCTCGGATATCTTTTTAACTTTTTTGTCCGTTTTAACGCTTAATCCAATATTTTTGTTGGAGATTAAATCCTAGAAAATTATTGGTGATGACCTAAAATCATAAGGAAATGATTTTATGGATTGATGTGAATTTTAGGATTTTTCAGTGGAAAAAGAATATTTATTGGATAAGCCGTCTTTTTAATTATGTACCGGAAGGAATGTAAAATACGAAACGAAGCCTTAAAAATTGAAGGTAGCAAGATAAAATCATGGAAAATTGGTTTTATTGGTCTACATAATTTGCGGGACGTTTTTCGTTTAGTGAGTTTTTCCACCCGAGGTACATAATTTTACCGCTTTAACGCGAATCCCGTTTCGGGACGGAAAATTACACGTGACGTCTTTGCTTAACGCCGAAGGAGTTGGGGGATAGAATTTGGAGCCAACTTTGACTTTTCCAATCTCATCTTCTTCCATGTTCAACACAAAGGCCGAGAGCTAAAAGAGAGTTCGGACGGACGTACTAGGCGATCGAATTCGGACCTCCACCGCCGGTTTACCTTGCCACCACTTAGCTAGCCAACCACCCCATCTCCACCCTCATCTCCTCCTTTTGTGTTGTGAAGCCAGCAGCCGAACCAGCAGGGAGACGAATCAAGACGGAGAGGACTCGGGGAGAGGAGTTAAGCGCCACCATCGTCTTCGGCTTCTTCTTCGCCTCGTTTTGGGACGCCGCCGGCGTTCAACAGCTCGCCAACCACCACCACCGCCAAGGGTTGCCACCGGACACCACACCGCCGCCCTCGGGTTCTTGGGTCGAGCCGCCATCGAGCCGAACAAGCTCGAGGTTCGAGTAAAGGTATAACGCTCGAAATTAATTAGCGGGGTGGTTATGGAGCCACCGAAAGGACCTTTCAGTTCCTCTTTGCTAAGTAAATTTATGGTTTTTATAATCTTGACGTTAATACGGTTCCACAGGTTCAAACCGCTCGAGAAACGGATGTCTGGATCGTTACTTATAGCGAATACAAGTTTAGACATCGGTTGTCAGGTAAAGGACTTCGGATAATTACTTGGGATTCGTCGTTAATCCGTTTGAGCTGAAATTTGGTAATCTTGTAGAACTGTTACTAATGAACAATTTTTATTTAGAAAACTGTTTCAAAAGGGAAGCGGATAATTAGTTATAATTCCGCCAAGATGGCTCCTTGAAGCATAATAACTAAGGATTTATATATATATCGATATTCGGAAATCAAATCGTTTATCTATTAGGAAGTTGTAGAATTGGATTATAAAATTAAGAATTTTATCCATGAGCTCATTATTGAAGAATCTGTTGTTATAATTGGCAGAAGGTAGATAAAGATTTCTGTTCGAATCGCTGAGAGCTTTGAGCGCGCTTTATAAGACAAGTGGACGGTTCGCTATTGCATTAATATTATTAAATGAGGAATTGAATCCCATTTAATATTTTTGTGTTGGGAACAACTTGTATGCTTAATAAAATATGATAGGTTGTTATATTGTTAGAAATAATGACCATGTTGTTTATCCAGTTTGCGCTAGAACTGGATTTAGGTTCGTTATATGCGACCTTGTGTGTTATCTCATGCTGAGGCATTGTTGTGAAGTAATTAGTTTCAGGGGTAGAAGTCGAGTCTCCGATGACCTCTTTATAACACAGTCTATGTTGGGAGGTTTAGCTCGTTACTATCATATCCCAACATTCGGGTCATGACTCATACCTCGCTCAACGTCAAAGGAGGTGTTTGTGCACTCTAGCTAAGTGCAAAATGGTACTAGGTTCGTCAATGATCATGGAATTCATCCCTCTCATCTTGACGTCTCCATGTACAGGTGGATTCTTTGCGGTTTTAGCCGCTTAAAAGTTACCAACTTGGTTGTGAAAAGTTTTGAAAGTAATACAAGATAAGTGTGTTAAGCACGTTAATGTACCCGAATGGTTAGTCTATTCGATAACCATTCTTACTCCCGGTTATGAATGATTCTTAATCAAACTTTGATTAAGTCAATCTGATTAGTCGATGGAGGCTTTTAAAAATATTGTGTGATTAATATAAGTTCCCAACAATTATTCATGCTTCTTAATGGAACCGCGAGTTGTGGTGTCCTATCTTTTGATTATGCATGCCTCATTTCTTATCCTCTATAGGACTGCTAACTGTTGGATCATCGACTGGTTGTCATCCGGATTTCGATGCCAATATGTTTAGTCACTACCATAGGAACCAGTCATTTTCTCCACTTGCTTAGTCTTTCATTAGACTAATCCGACCACCTTGTTCAATTGCATGGTCGGCTGGTGCCCACCGTTTGTATACGACGCATCAGCTACTAAAGAAGTTAATCCACGAAGAGAAGGCTAGCCAAGGAGTTTAGAATGTAAAAAGGTTTTGAAAGTGGTCGTTTGAAGAAGAACAAGTCTGATGTAAATATTTTACTTATGTCCAAGTTGCGGTTATGCTTTTGTGTATGGAAGGAAGTCATACTATGGTTTGTAATAAAGTGTTGTAATACTTGTTGTGATTATAAGTTTTAAAGCCTTGGGTAACCTTGAATTAGGACTAATTAGGGTTACTGGCGGTAACACCTCAAGTTCAATAAGGAGGGGGTGTTACAATATGTTTTATAATTAAAATAAATAAAAATAATATATTATTATTTAATTGAAAATCTATTTTAATAATCATAAAAAAGTCTATGTTTTTGACCCGCTGGTCAACTCGACCCGCCCGAAAACCCGTATCGACCCGACCGGTTTAACCCGTGACCCGTAACGACCCGAACCTGACTCAACTCGAACCCGAAATGACCGAACCCGAACCCGCATGACCCGACTCGATTGACAGATCTAATGATTATATAAAATTATTAAATAAGGTGAATGACTAAATTACATATTATAAAATTGAATATTCTTTGATTTATATAAAAGTTAATTCATTGATAATTAAATATTGCTACATATAATGGATTGAGAGAAAATCTATCCAATTTCATGCCAAATTGATAAAAAAAAATATTATTAAAAATAAGGTGAGTGAATTATATAATATATAATTCAATATTAAAAATAGGGTGATTGTTATATAAAATCGTAATGACGAATCTGCTCAAATGTGGTTCATGTTTAGAAGATATATATATATATTGATTATTTATTTTAAAAATAAATAAATTTAATTTTTTTATGTCAATATGAATAAAATTTATGCATTATTTTAATATAAGACCTAATATTTTCTTTTTTTCCTTCACTAAAAAAAATAAATTAGTTTAACAATTTTTAAATTTGTACACATAGTTTAAATTATACATATAACATCAAACAAAAGTTTAATTCTAACTCATATAATGTTTTTCATTATAATATGAGATTTGAATATATAATTAATCAATATAATATATAACTAATCAAAGTAGAATGAGATAAGAATGAATCTAAGATTTATTTATTAGTTGTAACAAACCTATATAGAAATAAAACGAAAAAATTATAAATATATTTTTTTAATTAGTATTAAACTGTTTTTTAGAGTATTGATGATGTGGCGCCCACATTGGCGAATTAAATACGAAGTCAACACATAGGCGAAATGAACGTGAGGCTTGAAATGTGTTAGAAAAGTGACTTCTTTAGTATATATACAGATAGATAGATTAGTTATCCTACATGAATTTACATATAAATTACATAAATTCGTTGTCTGACATTAGGTTTACATTTATTTTAACCAATTCAATATTTTATGTAAATTCATCACAAATTTAACTAACACTTTATTTATATACCGATTTAGTTCATACAATAATTTAGTGTAAAATTCCTTCATATAGTAATCTTAATCTTAACAAATATAAAAGTTGTCCCTCTATATCCAATAAATGCTCCCATTTTTATAATAATTTCTATTAATATTAAATTACAACAAATATATAAAAGTCCTTTTAAGAAATTTAAATAAACATTTACAACTATTTATTCATTATTTAAAGGCTTCAAATTTTCTTATTTCAAAATAAAATAACATAATAAACAATACTTATCTTTTAGAAAGTAAATGAAGCGTTTGGTTCAAATAAAACAAATTCTTATCCTGAAACGAACTCTTATCTTGAAACGAATGCATTTTTTCTAGTTCATAGCGTACTTTTCCTACTTCGGAGTGCACTTTTCCGCATTTGCACTTTTCGTACTTCGTAATGCACTTTTTGTACTTTTTGTAATGCATTTTTGTATTGCACTTTTAGTATTTTGCAATGCACTTTTGTATGAAAAGTGCACTAATAACTAAGAAAAGCGCATTCGTTGCACGTTTTAGGATAAAATTTTGTTTCATTTGAACCAAACTCAGTAAATGAAACATACAATACATATATTGATTATTCACAATTTTATATGCATGAGAATCGCATTAATCTAAAGCTTAAAAAATAGTTTAAAAATTAAACATAATATTGGCAATAGTTTAAGTATAAAAAGTGAAATGTTTGGACTATCAAATTAGAACATAAAGAAATTCATGTATCTTAAAATAGTATGTATTGATTAAATGATCAAATAATTTATATGTGCATATTTTTCAATATTTTATTTTTTGTATTCAATCAATTATAGTATTTATAACGAAATTAATTAATATGCTTAACTACATGTTATATAAGAAAACATCAAACATGTGATATATACTTTATCCTGTTCAATAGACGGGTTAACACTCTAGTATGGTGTAAAATTCATCACAGATTCAATGCTTTATTTAAATTCATCACAAATTTCACTAACCCCAATTTAGTGTAATAAAAGTCTAACACAAAAGCATAAAATTTAATGTAATAAAAGCCTACATAAAAATTATACTAACAAATTTTATGTAGTAAAATTGCTAACAATAATTTTTATGGGTGATTTGCAAGAATTTCGTTTTTTATGGGTGGTTTTTGGACAAACATATAATTGGTGGGTGATTTTCTGAAATTCACCCAAAAAAACCATTTTTACAATTAGGAATCTGAAAACCACAAAATGACCCATATTCAAAGTAACAACAGCTCTCCGATCTGCAATCCTTCAATGGCATCCAGGGGCGGATCTAGGGGGCGGGCGGGGGCGGTTGCCCCCAAATCAGTCCGGAGGAGCAATGATTTTTACATAAGGAGCCCGAAATTGAAATTGTTTTGTAATTCTGCCCCTACAGTGATGTCGTACGCCATGCCAATGACGAAGAAGAATTAGAAGGTTGAATTATTGGCGAGATGGAAGCGTGATTTAAAAAAAAAATAGTCGTTCATGGAGGTTTGTAAAAAATTGGGTTGTTGTGTTTTAACAAGGAAGAAGAAGACTAAAACATCGTCGTTCTGGAAAAAAAAACACTATTGATTTTTTTTGGGAAATTCTGTCTGATACACCTGAGGTTTTTGCTTTTCTAAGTGGTGCCCTAAAAAAAGTTATTCTGGACCGTACCCCTAAGGTTTTGGAAAAGTTCACCCCGTACCCCGAACTTTGAGAAATGTTCGTCTAATACCCCTTCATGGGTTTTTTTGTAAAAAATCATTAGTTTTGATTTTTTTTTGTGTAATTTTTTTGTTTGTTTTTATTTACTTAAATGGAAAAAAAAAAAGAGAAACCATTTTTGAGTAAATTACACCATAAAATGTAATTCAACTCTAAGAAAGATAATGACTTTAGAGAGACTTAAAGTTCTCATATCTTTGAATATAAAAAACAAATAAAAACATCTACTTAAATAGTACTTTTGGGAAATGTATTAAGTAATAATTCAATAAATTTATATTTGGGATATAAATATAAATGTGTAGTCGACCTTTCTTTAAAAAAACAATTAAATGGTAAAAAATAATGAAATTCTCTTTTATATAATTTGTGATACAAATTAAATAAAGAGAATTTCGTCTACTACCTTTGATGATTAAACGAGAATTTCATTTGATAATGATTATTGAATGATACAAATAAAATAAAAGAGAATTTCGTTAGTTTGTACCATTTAATTAATTTTTTTATAGAAATATCGATTGCAAATTTATATTTATATCTCAAAGAAATTTCCCATTAGTGTTATATATGTATGGGTTTTTATTTATTTTTTATATTAAAAGATATGAGAATTTTAAATCTCTCTAAAGCCATTCCCTTCCTTAAAGTTAAACTAGTTGAAATCCCGTGATATTCACAAGATAATTTTACTAAAAACTATACAATTTTATGATATAAATTTAAAATACTAAATATATTTATATAATTTCATAATAAATTATGCAATAGACAAATTATTATTTTTAGATCGTACTCCATATTTTAATTGAATATATTTATAAATATTTTTTCATTATTCGGGGAGATCTTGTCCAAAGTTAGATTGAAATTATTTAAAATATTGATTTTACTTTTTATTGAATATTTTTAAATAATATTTTCTTATTTTTTTAGACCCTAATTTGTATAAAATACTTGGTTTTTTTATAAAGATAGTAATAATTTGGATAGGTTATCTACAAATCATAATATAATTTATTAAAATATTTATAAACTTTAATTTATTAAAATTATATATTAGGGTTCTTATATTTTACTCTATAATAATAAGAATGTTTGTAAATATGAAAAATACAATATAAAGATTAGTATCGATAAAAAAACAGAAAAGGAAATTAAGAAAAATGTAATGTAAATTTTTTATCAAAATTCAATAAAAGTAAGTATTCATCAAGATTTGTAATTTTTTTTTTTTATCAAACTTTGATTTAAGATAAATCTTTAATATAAATGCATAAAAAGATAAAGAAAATCTAATTTTATTAATTAAAATTAGCATTCGATTTTTTTTTTTGACATTCATCAACATAAAATTATATCTTTTTTCTCAAAATAAAAATATATCAACATAACAAAATTTATTATTTAAAATTATATCATTATATAGATATAAATTTTATACTTGGAGGTCAAGCCTTGTTAAAAGATAAAAAAATATTAAGACCCTAAATCTTGTTAAGAGATAAAAATATTAAATTAATATGAAAAATATCATCTTATAGGAATTTATGTATATAAAAATTATATAAATATGTTATCTATTGTAGTAAACTAATACATAATAGATAGAAGATTATATACATAAAAATTATATAAACTTGTTATCTATTTAGTATATATAGCAAGAATACTATATGTTGTTACAAAATTTATCAAAGTATAATTTCACATTAATTTATTCAAAATGACACGTGGCACAAATTTTACAATAGACTTAGGTTCCGCTTTATAATGTACTAGCTTAAGTTCCCGTGCCCTGCACGGATTTATAAAATTATTGTATTATTTATTTGTAAATTTTATTAAATTGATATTTAAAAAACATATCTTATTAAAAAACGATATGTATCTTATCGAATAAACTACCCTATCCAAAAATAAAACTAATATATTAAAAATAATTATCCATTTAATTTTAAAAAAATAAAATTAATTTAAAAAAGATGGGCAGTGTAATTCAATGTGGAACAATTTTAATTATTATTTTAACATTCGCTTTAGTATATACTATATAGTAAAACTAATATATTAAAAATAATAATCCAATTAAAAAATCCAATTAATTTTCAACTAATCAATCTTACTTAAAAAAGATGGGTGGAGTAATTTCATGTGGATCCATTTTAAAAATTATTTTAACATCCGCTTTAGTATATAATAATGAACTAATAATATATAATTTATTATTATAAATTAAATATTAATACTTATTTAAATATAATTTAAATATAATAATTATTTTCCTATTTTTTAAAAAATAGTAATATTATTTTCTTAATTAAAAAATATTGTTTAATAAGATTAGGTTTCTATCACTTGCCAAATTGTAAGATCTCTAAATATAATGTATATTAATAATATTATTAAATTTAAAAAAGTTATTTTATAATAAAGATTTTGTTTCTATCATTTGCTAAATTTTAAGATCTCTAAATATAGTTGTATATTAGTTATTTTAGTAATATTAGCAACATTATTATATTTATTAAAAACTTTCCATAATGGATTAGGCTCCTAAACCAACTTGCCAAAATTTAAAATATCTAAATATAATTGTATATTTGTAATATAATTGTATATTAATAATAGAGTCAGGTTCACGTGCGAATGGACGCTCATGTGCGAAATAAGAAAGAACAAGTGCCATTGGATCAAGAAAAATCAAAGGCGTTGATCATTTCACTTAAAAAGGGGAAAAACGACACGGGCGAATTATTGGCGAATTATTCGCGTATTTTTGAAAAAAACGGAAATTGGACACGCGCCCAGATTGTTCATCAGTATTGTGGATTTGTTCATCAATAATGTGGATTTTTTCATCAAAATTGTGATTTTGTTCATCAAAACTGTGATTTTGTGTATAAATAAACTATTGCTTGTGCATCAAAAATCTATTGTTTGTACATAAAAAATGAACAAATATGTATCAAACTTACATGCAATATGTTCATCAACATTGTGATTTTGTTCATAAAAAACGAAAATATTTATTCATTGGTTTTGGCATATTTGTTCATCGGTTTGTGCATATTTGTTCATTAGTAACATCAATTTGTTGACTAGTTTATGCATATTTGTTCATTGCCTTTTTCATATAATTGCTCATTACTATATGCATATTTGTTCACTAGTAACCTCAATTTGTTCATTGCTATATGCATATTTGTTTATGAATAACATCAATTTGTTCATAGCTAAATGAGGCACAAGCACTCCTCTTCGATTTGTTGTTATCTCGTTCTCTTAGCATACACCATATTATTGCAAAGTCAAATTCTTTATCCATTATCTTTTGCATTCAAGTTTCTACATCAAACTTATCTTAATTTAGTACTATATTGAGCACTTCATTCGTATTGACAAGTTAGCCTTAAAGCACTTCATTCGTATTATACTTTGAATTCAAGATAGCCTTAAAGCACAAAATAAATATAAAAATGCACAAATAAATAGTCCTAAATGTAGAAGTTGATGCTATTAATAGTCCTAAATGTACAAGTTGATAGCCTTGACACATAAAACATAAGTTTATTTCAATTCACAAATAAGGGTATAATAATGAACAGATAAGGTCATATCGATGAACAAATAAGGGTATATCTATGAACAAAAAGGGTATATCAATGAAAAATAATGGTATACCAATGAACAAAAAAGAAGTATACTAATGAACAAATAATGGTAAACCATGGGTATATCAATGAACAAATAGGGGTATATCAATGAACAAATACGAGTATATCAATGAACAAATATGGGTATATCAAAACTAATTATCGGTGCATAAAAAACTACATAATATTGTATTCCTACACATAAATAAGGTTAAAACATAAAATTAAAAATTAAAAAAGGGCCGATTCCTTATGCACAAGAAAAAAACGCCCGGCGCACACAAGATTTATACGCTTCATGAAGCGTACGCGAAGCGTATGACCCAAAGGGTGCCCTCCGCGGGGACCCTGGGTCATTCGCTTCACGAAGCGCAACTCTTTATAAAGAGTGACGCTTCATGAAGCGTAAGGGTTTGGGGAGATTATTCCGCGCGCTAATCCACCGCCACCATTGAATTCGGTGTTTGCATAAATTTCAAAAAAAAATTATTTTCATACTCTTGTTTATATCCTTATATAAGATAGATTAGATATCAAACAATGAAGCCCTATATATATATTCATATATCACAAAGTTTATGAGTTAAAAAACACAAGTTTCACAAAATACAATGGCATCCAATAGATCATATGAAGAAAATTCATCGACGGAATCGCCTTTTTCAGATGAACCGTATGAAGCGGAATCATCATCATCTTCTGAAGAGTTGTCATCATCTTTTGAAGAAGAAGGAGGATGAGAAATAGAGTTGATGAAGAAGAAAACGACATAGTCGAGGTAAGTTTTTTAAATATAGAGTTTATAGTTTTATATTCAGAAATGTGAAGGTATTGCTATTTGTATTTGTAAATTAAAAAAATTAAATTATTAATCTTATACATTTGTACTGCTTATATACGTTTAGAAATAATATTATTGATATTTAATAGTGTAGAGTTGAATGGAAAATAATAGTAAAAAATATGTTATTGTTAAAAACATATTGTGTGTATTTGCAGTTTAATTGAAAGTAATTTTAAATTATAAATAGGTAAACGGGAGAGATTTTTCTGTTGACTTTCATCACGATGGGGTGTGGGATAGTCGAGATGAAATGATAGCCTGGGCTAGGCAAGTTGGGCGTGAAAGATGTATGACGTTGCCTATAAAAATGTCAAATGAAAATTTGGTCAGGCTAGCATGTCATAGGCATGGTATATATAGACCTGGGAAGAAGGGTGATTTCATCCCTACTGTTACACCGCCTCAGGTGCGAACCCTATACACAAAGTGCAAATGCAAATTCGAGTTGCTTGGCGTTAGAAGTAAATCGACCGGGAAGTGGGCACTAACGGTGGTGTGCGGAGTTCACAACCACGACCTCCCCACTAGTTTGCTTGGCAATTCATTTTCAGGCCGAATGACGAAAGCACAAAAATTGCTTGTGAAGGAATTGAGCTATATATATGTGCCACCTGCTCGTATAGTGGAGCGGTTGAGAAATATTTACCCCGGAAATGTGACATCAAGGAAGCAAGTTTCAAATTTGAGGGCACGGTATTTGAAAGAGGATAGTGCAAATCTGACAACCACCCAATATACACTACATTTTCTACAAAGAAAAGAATACAGAGTATTTCCGAATAGGATAGGTGGTTCAGATTATATTGATATCCTCTTCTTTGTGCACCCCACGTCGCTGCATCTACTGAAGTTGTTTCCGTATGTCGCCATTATGGACAGCACATATAATACCAACATGTACAATCTGTTAAGTTTTTTTCTATATATTGAGACAAATATTGTTTTTGTAAAGTTGTATAATTATTTCATGTATTGACAGGTACGACATGGTTTTGCTGCAGATGGTTGGGTTTACATGCACTAACAGATCTTTCAACATCGGTTTTGCATTTCTCTCAAGAGAAGACACAGCTAGTTATACATGGGTGTTGAAGCGTTTGAGGCGTTTGTTTCAGGAAGTGGGAGCGATGCCAAATGCGATTATCACAAATCGAGAGAGGGCAATCATTGACGTAAAGGACGCTGTGTTTGGAGAGGAGGTCAAACATCTTCTATGTTGGGTGCATGTTAATAGATGTTGGGGCATATTCATGTCGACAACAGAGACAAAATACGAGGATAGGCTTAGAAAAATCAAAGAACATTGCCAGGGCTGATGAAGTATGTTGAGAGGTCGTGACTCGGGCCTTACAAGAAGTCGATAGTTAGAGTATGGATCGATCATTGTACCCACTTCGAAACGAGAACAACAAACAGGTACACACATTTTAATGTTTTATATATTTTTGGCTGTTCAAATTATGTGATTTACACATTTGTAATGTACATAATACTAATATGTATGACATAGGACAAAGGGAATGCACAACGTGCTTAAAAAAATACTTGACAGTTCTCGAGGAGGCTTCAACACAGTGATCGGAAGGATTCACAATCACATTCAGTCCCAAGTTAATGATATAAGCGGGGATTTGGAGATGTCACGTAGCAAGATTCCAACTGAGTTGAATAGTGTCCCTAGTCGAGTTAGGACAATGTTCATGCGCCTATTTTACAAAGTGTCAACTTTGTGCATTATGAAGTTGTTGAATATGTACTACGACCTGAACAGGGACGCCGCAGAAGGAAAATTAGAGAAAGAGTGTGCTGATTTTTGGGTACAGGAGTGCATGGGTCTTCCTTGCAGTCATACGATTGCCCAAGCCATTCTCACTAAGCGGCCGATCCCGCCAGGTGACATGCATCCATTTTGGCATCAGGTGGTATGGGAGGGAGTTGATCTGAAGCGCATGCCCATAGAAGACAAAGAGTCAAAAAAACTTACCGAGATTAGATGGGAAGATATGGTGGAGAGGAAGCGTCGGGGTGAATTGACATGTGACCATGTGTACTCGATCACAGAGTCGTTTGTAGACAATGTGATGGGAAAAAGTCATCTTTGATTGAGCAGATAGATGCTATGAAGAGGGGACGACCAAAGGGGTCCACTAAGTGGTCAAGAAAGAGGAACAATACTTTGCTTTAGCATTGGATGGAGGCATATGAAAAGGAGAAGCAATAGAAGGAAAAGGAGAGCCAAATAAAAACCCCATTTCCCGGCAAAAAGTGTGGAAGGCCAAAGGGCTCAACCAACAAGGCCCTGAAAAAAGCTGCGACGGGGACAAGTACACAAGAAGAGAGGAGCGACATGATGTGGCTGGATTTCAACTTTGGAGTTGACAATGTTAACGACTTCATGTTTCCTTACATTGATCAGGTGCAGGATGTAATGGCAGATGGGCATTGCGGTTATCGATCACTCGTCGTGTTGTTGGGACAAGTACAGAGCGAGTACCGCAAAGTTCGGTTGGAGTTGAAAGCCGAATTGAGGAGGCACAAAGATGTATATGAGCCTATTTGGAAAAAATCTCCTATTGATGAGATGTTGGATACTACGCCCTATGTGGTTAGCCCTTGCGCTCCAAGATATTGGATGGAGATGCCCATAGCCGGTTTGATCTTTACCACAATACATCAGGATGCAGTTGTTTTGTTGTCGTGGGATGGATCGCATACATGCTTGCCGATGCAGGCGAGAGGGGACAACCGGTACCCTCCATCGAAAATATATGCCATAGCGCTCGTGGGAAACAGAGATCACTTCATACCTGTGAGTCATATATTATTATCATGAAAGTAAATTAGCGCTTATATTTTTTTACTCGGTAATATATTATCTGTTTATTTTGCAGGTCTGGTTGAGCGACGACTCCCCACTTCCTCCTCTGCCGAGAGATTGGACAAGAAGCTATCAACCTAGCGTCAACGGGTGGGATGAGCCATTTAGACAGAGAATGGCAACATGGCGTGAGAAGCGGATTAGCCATAATCTCGAACCAAATGTTGTTGTTTAAAGTTGATGATATAAGTTATTAGTTAGAACCGTATTAGTCTTATTTGTAATGCATTTTTGGGGATTAGTGTTTGCTTCTTATGCTAAATATGGTTTTGTGCTAGTATAATTGTTAATGGCTTTGAATTGGATCATATAATTACAAATATGAATGCTTACATTAAGAACAAACTTGGCTCTGCTCATTATTACTAGAACAAAGGAATAGGTCTACGGTTGTAACATTAAATGACATACAAACATAAAATGACATATTAACAATTTATATCGAAATTATAACCGGTTCCCTAACACTAAACCCATAAAACCTACCCATAAATCATAACCGTACCATAAATTATGGCACTAACAATTACAAAATGAAATTTCAAGAACCGGAACAATTTTTATTTTTCGAGTCTATTTTGAGGCATGTTCGGTTATATTAAAGTTTTAATATGATTAATAAGGGTTCATATAATATAATATGCATAAAATCATATATTATAGCTTCAAAAAAATATGTCAAGTACAATCTCTTAGGAACCGGTTATAATTTCAAATATTTGAACCCAAAAAATAGGTGAACCGGTCGGTTTAATTTATTTCGGACCAAACCGACTCGACACTGCATTACTTATATTAAAGTTATATCCTCTAGTAATTGATAGCCAATGCGGCACACTTGGTCCAGGTACACGCGTTTGAGGAATGGGTCTACGGTTCGAAACTGGGGACGAGCGAAATCCACCCTTTTTTTCTCATAAGCCTTGCGCATCATGAAACGCGCGCTTCATGATGCGCAAGATTAGGGCAAACGAACACAAACCAAAACGAACTTGCGCTTCATGAAGCGCAAAGCTTTATGAGCGCAAAGTCACGACACCCAGACTTCCAAAAATTGCAGCAACCAGTGGCAACAGTTTCTGTTGTGAACGACAGTACTTGCTTGTTTAGTTATGACAATATGGTGATTACACAATTGGTAAAACCATACCATTACATTAGAAATTTGAATCACAAAACCTTTCAATAATTTAGACAAGGTAGCACAATTGGTAAAACCATGAGAATCAAATGTCAGCATTCAACAGAAGGCAACAAAATTCATATGAGAAGCCAACAAGTTCATAAACGATCTAGTCTAACACATAGTACTAAGACATAATCTATTCTAAAACAGAGTAGTAAGACATAATAGAGTCTAAGAGATAATCTAGTCTATGATGATTGGATTGTTTGGATCGAAACCATCATCCTCTTCCTCGTGCTTCACTAGGCGTAAATCAGTGTATGACGGGACTTCAATCTCAGGGTTGCCGTTGGCCCTTGCTTCGGCATTGAAGAGAGCAATTTCTTGCAGTTCCTTCTCCTCCTTGAAAATTCTCTCCAGCGTTGTGAGGTAACCGAGTCGGGCAAGGTGTTTCCCGACATTCTTCAAGCCTACTTCCTTGATGTTGATTAGCTCCCGAATGAAGAGACGGATCTCTTGTACATCCGCCAAGTGCTTGCAAAAATCATCTTGAATAGGATATGCCATTGATGGAGATATATGCAGTAGATATGAAGAAGCGTGGAAGACAACTGGTTTTGGAGAGGTATGTAGAAGTTTTTATAAGAAGCGTGGAATTTATTGGCCATGGTTTGATTTTGGCGGGGAAATTGTGCGCCAAAATCAAGCAAAATCAATGCAACTTACGGAAATCGCAGATCATTTCCGTAAATATAGGATCATGGCTGATTAAGAGTTATCCATAACCGCCTGCGGAAGATTTTCTGGAACAGAGAACTTGCGCTTTCATGAAGCGCAAGTGTTAAAGCAAGTTATGTAAAATGCCATACGCATCATGAAGCGTGCGCTTCATGATGCGTAAGTCTTATGAGAAAAAAGGGGGTGGATTTCGCTCGTCCCCCGTTTCGAACCGTAGACCCATTCCTCAAACGCATGTACCTAGACCAAGTGTGCCGCATTGGCTATCGATATATAGGATAGAATTTTATTTAAACTAATGCAGTTTCGAGTCGGTTTGGTCTGGAATTAAATTAATCCGACCGGTTCACCTATTTTTAGGGTTCGAATAACAAATTAAAACCAGTTCCTAAGAGATTGTACTTTAAATAATTTTTGGGAGCTATAATATATGATTTTATGGATAATATATTATGTGAACCCTTATTAATCATATTAAAATTTTAATATAACCAAACCGGCCTCAAAATAAACTGGAAAAATAAAAATTGTTCCGGTTCTTGAAAATTTTAATGTTGTAATTGTTAGTGCCATAATTTATGTTAAGGTTCCGATTTATGGTAAGGTTTAGGGTTTACAGTAGGTTAGGGTAGGGTTAGGGTAGGGTTAAGGTTTATGTTAGTGTTTGTGATATGGTTAATCTTATTGTTAGTGTATTAGGGTTTAATGTTTAGGGTTAAGGTTTTATGGTTATGTTATTTCTTAGGGTAATTTAGTTTTGGGTTAGGGTTTAGGGTTAAGGTTTATGTTATGTTTATGTTTTGGTAGATGGTTAGTATTATAAGTTAGTGATTATGATTTAGGGTTTAGGGTATGGTTACTTGTACAGTTTAAAACCTTCTAAAACCTAACCCTACATCCTTACAAGTACTATATTAGGGTGAGGGAGAGGGTTTAGGGTTTGGGAAAGTGTAAGTGTTAGGGTATTATGGCTTAGGGTTTAGGGTTTAGGGTTTAGGGTTTATGATTAACGGTTTAGATGATTAGAATGAACATAGTCTATGGTTAAAGTGTTAAATACATGGGGTGAAGTTGTTGTTTTCAATATAGTTTATTTCTAAACCCTAACCCGAAACCCTAAACACATAACCTAAACCTAAACCCTAAATCAAAAACCTAAACCCTAAACCCTAACACCCTATCTTACAAGCATCATCCATCATAACTTATTAACAATGACATATATACAATATATCTATAAAACATATATTAACAATGACATATATACAATATTGTCATTGTAACCGACCACAATACTAACCATCTACCAAAACCTTAACCCTAAATCATAAGCACTAACTTATAATACTAACCATCTACCAAAACATAAACATAAAATAAACCTTAACCCTAAACCCTAACCCAAACCTAAATTTCCTAAAACCTAACATAACCCTAAACCCTAAACCATAACAATAAGATTAACTATATCACAAAACCCTAAATCCTTGTCAAGAAACATAACAAAGTACTTGACATGATGTCGGGTTAGTGTTTGAAAGGCTATTAAACTATAAAAACTAACATAAACCTTAACCCTACCCTAACCTTAACCTAACCTACTGTAAACCCTAAACCTTACCATAAATCGGAACCTTAACATAAATTATGGCACTAACAATAACAACATGAAATTTCAAGAACCGGAACAATTTTTATTTTTCCAATTTATTTTGAGGCCGGTTCGGTTAAATTAAAATTTTAATATGATTAATAAGGGTTCACATAATATATTATCCATAAAATCATATATTTTAGCTCCCAAAAATTAGTGAAAGTACAATCTCTTAGGAACCGGTTTTAATTTTGTTATTCGAACCCTAAAAATAGGTGAACCGGTCGGATTAATTTAATTCCGGACCGAACCGACTCAAAACTGCGTTAGTTTAAAATAAACTTCTTCCTATACATATTGATAGCCAATGCGGCACACTTGGTCCAGGTACACGCATTTGAGGAATGGGTCTACGGTTCGAAACGGGGGACGAGCGAAATCCACCCCCTTTTTTCTCATAAGCCTTACGCATCATGATGTTCACGCTTCATGATGCGTAAGACAATCCTATAAAAAAACACCACCCCTGTTTTTATAAGCCTTACGCATCATGAAGCGTACGCTTCATGATGCGTAAGGCAATCCTATAAAAAAACACCAGTGACAGGCCGCTTTTGCAACTTGATCATTGCTATTGGAATTCAGCAAGTGCTGGAACATATCAACATCTTATTTACCAATAAACAGCAGCATGAAAAATGAAGCAACAACATCACCTACCACCAACTAAGAACAAAAATCAATATCAAGTCCAACATAACCAAGAAGAGGTAGAAATCAATATTAAGAGAATAAGCAAGCTCTTCTCAGCTGACGACAAACATGAATCTGCAGATTTCCTCTTTAGCAGTACTTGAACAGTTAGTTTTGTGTGATCAATAGTGCCACTATCAATATCCATATCTTGAACAGATTGTTACAATGATGAAACTTTGTTTGTAATGCTTCTTGGAGAGGCTGGAGCAAGTGAAGTGTTAAGAAGCATCAACTTGTCAAGAAAAACATTAAGGTTATCAAATTAATTTCCTTTGAGCTCATCTAAATCTAGCTCAGTGGATACCACTAGCAATGCTTTGAGGTGCTCGTCCCTGAGTGGCAAGGCATGAACGACGTTCTCCATCAGAAAATTTCTTGATCTAGATAGAGTAGCAGCTGAAATACAAGTGAGACTCTGCTTCATTGAAAAGTTAAGAAAAATTATGCATCTTAATGATAAGACCAAAACTGATGAAGGGTGCGAAAAAAGAAGTGAGACCCTGAGGGAAAACTGGATTGGATCTAAATTCAGAAAAAGATGAATCAAGCTTCGTCAAAAAGCCATCAGAGTTGCTAGCCTAAACCAAGTGCGTGAACACCTAAGAAATTATAAACCAGCTAATCACTATGACCATATTTGATCATGCTTGCATATAATCTTCTTAAACAATATGACAATTCTTCAATATCTGTAGAAGAAACAGATTTCAGAACCTCAAACCACAAACTTTGAGCTTGTACAACCTTCTTTGCTTTTCCCTAGAACAAAATACAGTCAAATCAGAGTAGACATCAGTATGTGTACATTAGGAGTATATTCTCATGGCAAGAACACATACTTCTTCATATAGAATATAATCCAATACCTCTTTTTCATACTTAGTGTACAGTAAATTTAATTCTTCACACCAGCAAAATCAGCCAAACCAGGTGACTCATTGGGGCAAAATAAATACCAAACCACATTGCTTTCAACCCTATCCATAAACAAATCAGGATTGGAGACCAAACTCGGCCTCTCCAGCATCATAACATCCTCATCTGGACTGCATTAGAACAATACACAACACCAGTAAGCTACCATATAAATACACCTTAACCATTCATACTGGAATTTCTTGCATTTTTCCCATTCAAACAGACGGATCTTCATTATTTTGATAGGCAAACAGAACTTTTTAGGGAGGAAAATATACAAGAGGTGACTTATGCCAGAATAAAGACCAATCACCATAATTTAGCTTTTCCTTGTTTTCTAGGAATTTATGACAGAATACTTGAGAAGCAAACACTAAAATAAAAGAATGAACTATTTTTAGTTGTCAGTGTGAGCCATTGAGCAACACCAGCAAATAATATTGATAATCATATCAAACAAAGAGACAGAATTACAAACTTACAGAGATCAATATAACAAGCTTATACCACACTCTAGGGTTTATTATTGTAAAAGGCATGGATGAACTCCAAAACTTACTCAAAATCAGATTGCTCATCTCCATCATAATCTTCTGCAGCATGAGTATCTCTAGAAGATTGTGCTCCACTGTTTGGATCAAGTTGAAGGCCACCAGCAAACTTCCATATACTGCAATAGACAATAAAACCCGACGAGCATGCTTATGCACAGGATCATCAATCAAATCTCTGAATGGATTATAGTTTGGATCAGTCGGATCTCGAAGAAAGTACAGAACACCAGAATACAAAAACAAAGCAACAATCAATCTGTAATTCTTACCTTGATGCATTGTCATTAGACTTCTTCCTCAGCAGGGTATTCTTCCTAAAATGCAGATATTGGTTCCATGGAACAAAAGAGAGAGGAGAGATGAAATCCTACATAACTAAAACTAAAAACAATACCAGAATACAAAAACAGATATCTAGAAAGTTGTTAAGCATATTTAATAAGTTTATTAATAAAAGTCATACATGTCTGCTCCATGAAGTATTAATTTACATTAACCATTATAACACAAACTATTCAAAGCATCTCTAAAAATAACACATACATATCAATTCACGCAAAAACCATTACACCATTTCAACCAGTTCTTGTTACATCCCTAAACACCTCTAGATCCACTCCCCTCGCCGGGCTCATATCTAGAATCCCTATACGGCCTGATCAAAGGAGGTGGAATTGGTGGACGGTCATCCCCTAATATGCTCAGTATGTCTTGCAAGTACATCCTAGCCGGATGATCAACAGGCATCCCTCCCAAAGCATCCAACGCGTATCCAATGGCCTGCTGTTGTCGCTGCATAAATTGAGGCAATTTTTAGGTATAATACCATACTAAAACGATTAATAATTGAATGAAATTATTGTCGAAACTTTAAATTACCATGATAGCATCCACTACAGCATCCGGGTGGATGTGTGGCTCGCGCGGACGGTCCTGACGCTCTAACCTAGGATCGACGTATGGATGTGTGACTCCATCGAACCAATCCCAGTAGGCGAGGTCCGCCTGATAAGCATACCGAGCCAAAGGGTGCTGCTCAAGGTCAATGAGGTGGTCGTACCGCTGGTTCCAGTAGAGCTAATCGTCGGTAAAACCCACCTCATACTTGCGCCAAGACGTGCCACCAACCTCTGTATCCGACACAATGGGCTCAACAGGTATGCACTGGACCCGGAAGTACTGACGCAACCACCTATCGGGCATGTAAACCTCTCGTGTGCCAAAGCACACAAGCACCCCTCGAAACCTAGAAATCTGGTAACGCTCTGAATCGAAATCAATGTCTCTCCACGGATGCCCCTTTATTTGCATTAAAACAAGTCAAATATAACAACAAGCTCTACATTTTGTACATTTCCTACTATCCACATATTGTTGGACTCTATTTTTTACCTCATCAGCGCGGACCCTATCTAATACTTTCCGAATCTCCTCCAATCGCTCAGGCTTCTTCGGAGGCGAGCGCGTCTCCACTCTAGCTCGGGCACCCGCGCGAGTATCGACCAAAAGATCTACCCTCAGTATCGGATGCCCTCTGAAATGATGTAGGTACTCCCATATCCAAGTCTATACAAAAATTATAATTACTTGATTACGTAGAAAAAAATCATAAACAAATACAAGTACATATAAACTCATTCTCTTACCCTGAGAAGGAGAATACAACCCGCAACGCCCATGCTATCTCGTCGAGACGCAACACCCATCTCACGGAACAGGTTCACCAAAACCGCAGCACCCCATGCATATCCACTCCTGCGGTCGGGGTCTATGAGACAGTGCAAGTACTGTATGCTGATACAATTCGTGCTCTTGTTGCAAAAAAAGCCCTAAACCGATGACCCATAACAAATATGCAGCAGATATCAAATGACTGGCCACCCCATCTGCAATCATCCTCATCACATATGCCTTAAGCTCGTCACTCGGAATGCCACCAGATGAATATCTGCGAAAGGTTAGCGCATCAGTCGAGAACATATCCATGACCCGCGCCTGAAACTCCATGTCCTCAAACCGCTTGACGACACGCTCCCCGTCGATCGGAATCCCTAAAATGCGCTCCATGTCATGCAACGTGATCGAAATCTCGCCCCATGGAAAATGAAAGTTGTTGGTCTCGGGATACCAACGCTCTATGAAGGCCGAAATGATGGTGTGGTCCGATCCGCGATAATCAAGAGCCCCAACTTGCCTCAACCCGCTACACCCTGCAATCTCCCACCATTTACCCGGCGCATCAACTTTATGCTCCTCTATATGAGTCCAATCCAACGGCCGTGAGTATGCCTTATACAGCTTCCTCCACTGTCACAATTAAGAAAGTAATTTTGATTAGTTCATTTATGTGCATACACAGAAACATTAAAAAAATTCGTAAATAAGCTCACCAATATGTCGTCAACAGCTGGGGCAGGAGGATCGACTACGGCGGAAGGGGCCGGAGCAGCTGCGGCAGGAGGGGCCGAAGCATATCGAGGAGTCCACCTCTATATCGACTCCGCAGTATGAGTGGGGTAGTGTCGAAGGAGGACAACCAAACGTGGTCCTCCTGGATGCCACATGGGTACGTCGGCAATAGGAGGGACCGGAGCGGGAGGAGGGTCAACAATGGGAGGATCTGGGGCAACTGGAGGCTGAACAACAGCAGGCGGATGAAGTGGAGGCTCAGAAACTGTAGTCTGTATGATGGGAGGGGATGGGATATGAGGGGTCTGAGAAGGTGAAACCGAGGCAAGTGTAGGAGTCATATCGATGTCCCTCGAAAGATCCTCTCCGGTCCCAATCGGAGTATCTAAACTAAATGAATCAATCTGCTCAGACTCTAGTCGAGGGGTGGGCTGCTGGGTAGGGGTAGGGGAAGACGGACCGACGTCCTCTGCCTGAGCAGTCTCAACCGGAGCAGACGGACCAACGTCTCGCTCTGTCTAAATATCCACAGCATCATGTGCTGCCTCGTCCCGCCGTAGCTCAAATATCAACGTATCAGCCCCTAATCTCCTAACCCTCTTTTTCGGCGGAGGGGCCTCAGCACGATCAGACTGTAGTATACCTCGTGCATTCGCATTCTTAGTCCTCTTCTTCTTCGACACAGCAGGTGTAGTCGCGTCCGGAGTACGCAACTCCCGACTCATCTCCTGAAACGCCTGTTTAGGATTTTCATTATTTGTTTTAATTACTCCTTCATAAAATTCTTACTTTGTGCCTTACCTTCAATTGCTATATTTTTAAATCACTTTTTATACTTCATTTTGCAATTACATTTTCTTGCTTTTGTATTAACTATTTTTATACTTATTACTTCTTTCATTTGTATTTACCATTTAATTTAATTTTTTTAAATACATATTAGCTTAACGTCCATAAATAAAGGCATGTAACTAACTTACTATAACGAATTGAAAATATCAAACTTAATTCATATACGAAAAATAATACAATAACTAATATATGGAATTGTACACAATTCAAATTTCATATTATTAATACTAAATTACGGAATACGCACCATCATGGTTGTCTCGTCCCAACCATCCCTAGTATCGTCCTTGCCCGTCTCAGCATGAGCCGGAGAACCCCCGCCAACAATCCTCGAAACATCATCGCCATCTACAGCTTCGCCAACTCTATCACTACCCTCAACAACCATACCAACATTTGCATCGCTCGCCTGATCCACCATAACTACGTCAACCTCTGTTCAATAAAAACAAATTAATTCATATTCTTTCTGTAAAACTTAAAAGAAACATATAGTCAATAAGAAACATCAATACATGAAAAATCCAGGCCCATATTTCACATGAAAATAAAATCTCATCAAGCTTTTATTTTTGTTCTACAAATCTTATCAACATACAACACAATACATACAAAATTCATAACATCACAGACAGTTTGTTAGCCAATTGGCCATTGACCTCTCAAGTCTCAACCAATCCAACTAGACAGACAAAACCAAATCATTGACATCTCTGGTGGCAGAACTCTGGTCTAGATATTTGATGCCACTTTCTTCTATTTTATCGTTTACAATCATTTTATTTATTTTAAGAAAAATAAAAGGGAGTGAATAGCTAACAACTTCAGAGATATGATTGCTGTTAGAAATTAGAATTAGTTTCAATTCAAGGTTTCCTATTTCATGGGACAAAAACAATGCACATTCTTCATGTTCTTTGTTATTTGCAGTGGCTCTAGTGTTGGTCTGTCACTGAAGGAAGCTGGTATTTTCTGGATTCTACTGATGATAGTGTCATTTTTGCTACAAGCTTCAGATAATGTCTTAAAGGTACTTGTAATTAAAGGTAGCTGAATTTCTTTCAAATACTGAACATAGTGCATTTCTTCTCTAAATGCACAATCACATTTGCAGGAAGTAATTTTCTTTGATGTTGCTCGACGATTTAAGGTATATTCTAGAATATGTATTCTGGCCCTTTAAGACTTAAGAGTTAACTTATAATTTAGAATTTCCAAACTCAAATCTGATAACTGGTATCACAATGGTGTAGCAAAGAATAGATTCAAACAGAAGGGTCTTATAAGCAACACCATAGTCCATCCTAAGAAACCATCAAGGGCTATTTCCTTAGAGATTTTAGGTAATTTCAAAAGTTATATCCTTTTGCACTTTTAATATATAACCTTGAATATACTTTTAGTGTATAACCTCGCACATACTTTTACTGTACAGATGGGCAAGGAATGACCCTAAGTTCAAGTAAGGGGGCTGTAGTAGAAAGTCATACAGCTAATCAACAACTTTTTGTGTGCCGAAAAAGCTATATATGTATATTCATTAAGGCCTGCAGTTCAAGGGATTAAGAAAGTGAACAACAAAGTTAAGTTTCAAAATGCTTCTTGTTGCTGGGCATCATCATTCTGCAAAACATGAATCTAAAAGGCATATTACCCTAAACAATTATCACAATGAATCATAGACCGAGCATAAATTAAATAAAGGTACATTTATAAAACTTAGAACACAACTAAGAAAATAGTTCATTTGAGTTATGAATTTATCAGAATTTAAACTCATCTTAACCCGAAAGGTTTCCACTATTGGCATTTGCACCCAAGCAGTGGTGGCAGTTTTTAGTATCAAGTTAACTTCCTTGGCCTTGCCATTGGGTTCAAAAGTTCATTGCTAACTAAAACTAGAGTATCAGTTGCCTATTTGGTTCAAAAGTTGAACCTGTAATCTCTACTTCACCTTGAACCTCTGGAAATATGTACTCCAGCTTCAACCAAACAATAGTATTAAATCCAATGGGGTTTTGCCCAAGAAATCACCTTCTCTTCAATCAAGATCTTCTCTAACATCTGGCACTAGTATGATGCTGAGACATGCTAAAGGGGTGTCAAAGTCATTTGACAATGGCACAAGATCATTTGATAAGGGTAAAGTTCTGCTGAATAGGACAAGTCCAAGCCATGATCTTACTAGATCTTCTCAAGGAGCAAAGGGTGATGAAACACAAAATACATGTGAAGATAACTCAGAAGCGAAACCTATTCAACCAGTAGATGCAGATGATAGTATCCCTGGTGTAGTATATGATTTGCTGCAAAAGGAAGTCATAGCTTTGAGGAAGGCTGGTCATTAAAAAGATCAAAGCCTCAGATACAAGGATGATGCAATCGAGGTAAACCCTTTCATTCTGTTCTATTATCTTATTGTTATATTAGTAATTTAGTATTACAAATTTTTTACTGTCAGATGATTGTCTACACAGATTCTAGCAAAATAAGTAGAAACTTTAACTAAAGCCATGGAGGTAGAGGAAAAAAGGATGAGAAGGGAAGCAGCGGCAATGGAAAAGGAGGTTTCTGCTATGCGACATGAGAAGGAGCAAGAGAACAGTTTGAAGAGGTTTGCAAACATTGCTGCTAATTCCAAGGCTCTTTCATTGTCAAGTTCTCAATTACTTCCTGGAAGGTATGTTCTTTTTTTAAATAAAATTTGAAAGTTTATGGTTTAAACGAGATGTTTTTACCAAGGAGCAGTTTATGGCCTTGTAGAAACTAATTTCTACTTGGGTTGCTTTATTTTAGTTGAAGCTCATGACCTATTTGCCTCTAAAGTTTAGTTGGTTTAGTGGCCAGTGTTGAAGTCACAACACTTACTACTATGACAATCATATAACATACTAGAAACCGACATCTTTCAAATCTCAAATATGCCACACATATGAACAAGAATCCAAGCTTAAAAGAATGGGTAAACTTCAATGCAGACATTCAATTGAAGTTCATTGCTAACTCAAACTAGAGTATCAGTTGCCTTTTTGGTTCAAAAGTTGAACCTGTAATCTCTACTTCAGCTTGAACCTCTGGAAATATCTACTTCAGCTTGAACCAAACAATATAATCATTTTGATAAGAATTGAACCTGTAATCTGTACTTCAGATTGGTAATGCGACTACTCACTTCATCTGCTTATATTTCGACCAGAATGCTATATTGTTGTTCAAATTTGGTTCGCTCTATCTGAATACTTCTCGGTTGTGACATTGCCTATGACTAGGGGTGGGCACGGTCGGGTAACCGTAGTTTCAGTTAACCGGACATCGGTTAACCGGAACTTCGGTTAGTAAATTTCAATAACCATAATCATACTGTTCGTCATCGGTTAACCGTTAATGGTTAACCGTGAAACTCGGTACGGTTTATCGGTTAACCGACGTGTTTTATTTATTTATTTTTTAATTAAAAATCAGATTTTTAATAAAAAAAAATTATCTTATTTCTCAATAAAATAAACTTAAAGTTTAAATTAAATACAAAATGCAAACAAATATCCAAAATAAAAACAAAACACAAATCTTCAAAGAAGCTGCTTGGAACAGTATATCCAAAGCCAAGTGCCAAATTGAAACAATTTGCTTGAAGTAAAGATCCTGAGAAAAATGTCCAGGGAGAAAGAATAAGTTAATGAAGCAACTAATAGTGCTAGGGGAACAAAAAAATCATGTCCAGTGGACCAAAAAAACAGATTAAAATACATATAATTAATAATTAGATATATAATAATCAGTTTTGTGAACTGAAGTACAATCTCAACTACAAATTCAACATGCTCGTGGCTTCTACAATCTCATTTTATTGTTTATTAAAATATATGTATTTTTAACTAAAACTAATTAGATATATAATTCTCTTTTTAAAAACATATAATATATAGTAAAAATATTATCGGTTATTCGGTTAACCGCCCGTGAATATATTGATAACCGTATTCGAACCGTTGAACCGTTAAAAGTATCGGTTGGTTAACCGTAATCGATTAAAATTTGTTTTCGGTTCGGTTAACCGTAAAAAGTGATCGGTTTGTCAGTTTTTTGGTTCGATTTTTCGGTTACGGTTTTTTTTGCCCAACCCTAACTATGACAAATCAATGGTCCAAACAGTCTACTAAAACCTACATTGCACTCGAAATGGTCCACTAAAACATACATTGCACTCGAAATCCACAATTGTGCTCAAATCAATTTCAATTATGCCCTTCACAATCAATTTTAGACACATTAATTACCCATTCCCATTGGAATCCAATCTCAGTTTGAAAGATACCTGGGGATTGGTTGTCTCTCTGAAGGTCGGACTCTGTATCAACCGCCTACACATCGCCGCCGACTTCTTGCTCTGTCAACCCACGACCTCTGCTAACACCAACGATACAACCAGGACTAACACGAACCATTTTCGTCGCGCTTTAGGAAGAAAATTTTCACCAAGATTGAACAATTTATCGCCTCTGGCTTTTCTCTATCGCGGGCGAGAGGAAGGAGACGATGCTGACCTAACGCTTTCAAAAGCGTTTAATATAAAACGAACAAAACGCTTTATGAAGCGCACGCTTCATAAAGCGTGTAAAATGCCCCACCCCAACGGGTATGACCCCTTCTAGTGCGTATAAATACCCTGTGCGCCTGGCGATTTTTTCTTGTGCATAAAGATTTTCCGTTAAAAAGTTCGAAATCAATAAACAATGTTATAAAAAAAACTCAATGCACAATTAGTTAGTATTGATGAACAATTGGTGAATATTGATGAACAAATCGCTATTTCTGATGAACAAATTGGGCGCGTCTCATAAAAACGTATTTTTCGAAAAATTCGTGAATAATTCGGGAAAATTCGTCCGTGTCGTATTTTATTGAAAAATACGCGAATAATACGGGAAAAATTCGCCCGTGCCTTATTTTTTTAATGAATGTTTAATCAGGGACGTTGATTTTTTGGAATGAACGATCGAGATTTATTCTTATTTCCAACCCAGGCGACCATTCGCACGAGACTCTTTTTCTTAATAATATAAGAAATATTGTTATAATATAAGGATTGTGAATACTTAAATAAACGAAGGGAAAAGAGGTAAATGAAAAAATAATGAATGTTTAATCAGGGACGTTGATTTTTTGGAATGAACGATCGAGATTTATTCTTATTTCCCACCAGGCGACCATTCGCACGAGACTCTTTTTCTTAATAATATAAGAAATATTTTTATAATATAAGGATTGTGAATACTTAAATAAACGAAAGGCAAAGAGGTAAATGAAAAAAATTAAGACGCCTACGTGGCATAGTTAAGACGATGATATGTAGGATAGAGGGATTCGACTTTAGTTATAGTATATTGATGATTAGGGTAGATTATATATATTTTATGGTGTAATTTAGTCCAAAATGGTCTCTTCTTTTTTTCCCTTTTAAGAAAATAAAACATAAAAAAACATTTTTTTAAACAAAAAAAATAAAACTAACGATTTTTTTTCGAAAACCCAAGATGGGGTATACTATAGGGTGAACTTTTCTCTCATGCCCCCTCACGAGAGATACCCTCAATTTCATAAAACCAAAATTACGCACGATTATCGATCAAATCTCCCCAAGCGACAAAAAACCACATCAGGTCCTGGACGAAATCAGGGCAATAACGAAAAAGGAGGAATTGGAATTCCTCACCTACACCTGGTGGTGCATCTGGCATGCCAGAAATAAAAAAGTATTTGACAACAACAACGGAACAAACCTAAACAACGCAAGTAATATAAGCGAATTTACCCAAAAACAAATCAAAGAGTGGAACCTCGCAGGAGCCCCCGATCCTTTAAGCTCCTACAATGTCAAAAAGTGTGAAAAAGCAAGAAGAAAACAAACTAAATGGGAAAAACCGAAAAGAGATTATGTTTAACTTAATTTTGATGGTGATGTGTGTGCAGATGGTGTAGCCTCATTCGGATTAATTCTCAGGGACTCTACTGGCTCCCCTATTTCTTTTGACGGAGGACTGATCGGTCGGCAGTCTGTTATAACATCCGAGACCATCGCCTTACGCCAGGGACTTCTCGAAGCAATTCGTCGTGGATATCCCCGGATTCAAATTGAAGGCGATAATGTTCAGCTGATCAAGGCCGTTCTTGGCGATTGACGTTGCCCGTGGGAAATTGAGTTGTTGCGTTCGGACATCCAATGCTTGCTTGTCCACTTTCAGGATTGGAGTATCTCTCATGTCTATCTCGAGTGTAATACTGTGGCGGACTTCATAGCTGGTTCCTTCTGACTGGCGGACTTCATAGCAAGAAGAAAACAAACCTCTTGCCAACCTAGTAGCGGTTCCCCTAACCCCTTTCCTTATAAAAAAAAAAAAATAGGGCTAACTTTTCTCAAAACGCATCACTTTGTGAATTTTAGCCACCCTAATTGGGCTGATGAGCTCTCAAGCCTCTCACGACTGCACGAGCAGCAAACGAGCATTCGAGCAGCAAACAGTCGCGCAGGCAGCAGGCGTTGGGGCGGTCGGGCGAGTTGGCGGGCGTCTTGGCTGGTGCAGCGGGCGTCGGGGCGGTTGCCGGTCGGGCCAATTGGAGGAATTTGCGTTAGGGTCGATTTAGGGCTACAAATCTACAATTAAACCGTGATCCGCCCTGATGGCATCTATAATCGTGAGAAGTTCTCTTAAATCAATCAACCAATTAACCTTCAGAGCGTTCACAACTCATCAGAGCCGCCTCTTCTCCGCCGTCTCTGCCTCCGCCAAACCGGATACCGATTCCTCCTCCACCTCGTTCAGTTTCTCTTCTGACGGAGGCCCCGGCGTCGAGGATAGCATACACTTGAAGTCTCCGGGGAACAAGCAATATGCCTCATCTTCTGTGACGATGCCGATGTCTTTCATGACAGGATCAATCGTCGGCAAGAGGTTCTACAACCAGGTGACGACGAGGTTGGCCGACGGCGGGAACGGATGGTCGGTGATGCTCGATTACCGGACTCTGAAGTCGCCGTCGAAGAGATCTCTTAAGCTCCCCACTCTTTCTCTTGCCAAAGCCATCGCCGCCGAGTGGGATTACCAGGTATTTGTTGCTTTCACTAGGTCTTTCTCTCTCATTGCTGTTCTGTTAAATTTAGGTCAAATTGGTTTGTTTTGGCTATGGATGACTGTGCTAGCAAGAATAGATGAATATGGATTATGTGGGAGTGCTATACAGATTCTTCTTATCTTGAAAAGTAGAGTGGCTTAGCATTAATATTTTTCTTTGCAAGTATCATTACCCTTATGCCTCAAGTAACTTAAAAGGATTAATTCTTAAATGTAGCAAATAGATGGCATCAGACCCTTTACAATGCCACTGATGAAGCTTGCTTGCACTGCATTAGAGCGAGTTCCTCTTACACGTCATAAGGTCATTGACTATTTGATGAGCAAGTTCAATCAAGATTTGGTATTTTGTCGCGCTCCTGACGACAACGATCTAACCACTGGAGTATATGGTATGATACCATTCTAACTAGTTTGAAGAGCAACATCTGCTCATATTTGTTATGTCATCACGTGTTAACTCATGTGTGTATGTGGATGCTTAGAATAAGATTATAGTAATCTTCACAAGTAAAACAGATCTTTCACCAGAATTAATTGTTCTTGAAAAGATATCTTCGATTAGGTCATTGTGTTAGGAGGTTTATTTGATATTTTTCAGCCAGAAGTATAGAGGAAAATAGACTGCATAGTACTGCTTCTGTTGCTGAAATTGTTAGTTAGCTAATTGAGGTCTTAGGTCTAGAATGAGTAGACCAAGACAATGTGGTATTGTTTTAGCTTTTAAAACTTATGCAGAATCAAGTGATGCAATAACTTCCATTTTGCAGAACGACAAGTGGAGAAAATCGACCCTTTGCTTGACTGGGTGAAGGCAGAGTTTGGATTTAAGCCTGTTTTGTACTCGAGCTTCTTTGGTGGCAAGCAGGAGGATGGTCTTGTGAAGGCTATTGAACGTCTACTGAAAGGAACAGATGACTGTGAACTTGCTGCCATTGATGCTTTGACTTCAGCCTCGCATTCTTTGATTATATCTATTGCCTTGTATCGTGGTAGACTTCAAATTGAGGAAGCCATAGAGTTGATAAGGCTTGAAGAAGATGTCCAGGTATATGATTTATCATCACTCATTGCTTATTGTGCTGACATGAGTCTACACTTGTTAATTATTATCACTTACTAAAATTTACTCTGATTGAAGCTACTTAAAAGTATAGATTAGACATGAATTCAGTGGCCCTAATGAAGTGATGATTCAATAATATATTCACGAGTCAAAATTGATGTCAGTAAAGAACCTACCCAATTGAGCTCCAAGCATACATTTTTGGAAGAATCATTTGAACCCTAGTACCCTACATTGCTGACATAATGTGCAAATAAATTGAGCTTAAGCTTGCTCCCTGGACAATGCAGATTGACAAGTGGGGGCTCGTTGAGGGTGGCCATGATGTCGATCTTGCCGACCTCAAGGTGCAAATCTCGTCTGCTGTTGTGTTCCTAGGGCTCTCAAGGAAGACCTGAGCTTTTCTAATGTCCAAAGGTTCAAATGCAATTTCTCCTGATTGTTCAATGCTCATTGCCTCATCGGTTCTTATACTCATTCCTCTCTTAGTGAACTGTTATATTATCAAGATAAATTCATTAGTTGCTAATTTATTGAAGTAAATTTGTTACTTCAACTTGCAACTGGATTTTTGTGTTGTTACTTTTTGGTAGATCTTTTACTGTCATAATAACGAGCTTGTAATGCAGAGGTTTTTTTTTTTGTATTGCAAAGTTGCGTTTTCTGGGTATCTTTTTATTTTTTTGCCATTGCTTCCCTTGGGATGGAGTGAGGGTTTGCAGTTAACCTCGTACACACATATTCTGTATAAATTGTTTGCATCTGAAGTTAAACAATATCCAATTACAATCAGTAATTGTACGGTAAACTCATTTCCAGGTCTCCACTGCAGCACAACAATGCATGCAAATACACTATTAACAATAAACATCTGATGGATGCATGAGCTGAAATTTTGGAAATGACAGGACTTTTTATAAATAAATAAAAAAACATATGTTCGGCGAACCATAACAGCGGCATTTGCCCGTCAACCTGAAGTTATGAAAGCCCAAAAGTATTTATTCATCAATATTTGATCAAGAAATAGTTTGCCAATAAGTGATCAAATAGCAGACAAATTCTTGAAACACAATGCAAAGAGAACTAAATTCTCTTTCATTCAGTTCGGGGTGCTGGTGGATATTATTATGAGCTCAGCTGGAGATGCTTAATGCTCTGAATCTGCTTTCCAGGGTTGAGTCCTTTAGGGCAGGCACGAGAACAGTTCAATATTGTGTGGCATCTGTAGAGCTTGAATTCATCATTGATGGCATCCAACCGCTCTTTGGTGTACTCATCACGGCTGTCAGCTATCCATCTGTGTGCATAAACCAACAGGAACATGTTAATCACCTTGTGATTCAAATCTCAATTCATATCAAAACATTTAACTATGATTTCAATCACATTCGTCAAAAGATATCATTACGAATAGCTTTCAACTGCTAAGTTATTCTAAAGGTGGGATGAGCACATCAAGTTTCTATTTCTATCCATACAGACTTAGATATGCATGCTTTTGCAGCAAAATGTCAGCTAGAATATCTGGGAATACCATTCATGCAAAACATCAAGGGATTTGTGAATGCAACAACCAAGATTTAATGAAAAGACCAGACAGGATTTCTTCAAAGGAGTGGTCACAATGTACTTGGAAATTTGCAAAGATGATAACAAGAGCTTAATTGTTATAAATCAAATGCAGATGTTTAAAATTCTTTTCAGAGCAAGACAGCAAGTATGTTCATTGTGAAAACAATTATACCTGTACATCAGATTCTATTGTATAGGCTGTGTGATACGCATAAAGAGCAACATACGTAAGAGATTGGTACAAGGCTCTAGTTCTTGTGGGAAACAGATGATGAAAGGCAAGCCGTTAGGCAGTGAGAAGGGTGAGCTGAAAGGATAACTGTCAATGACTAGGGAATTGTTAGGCCACTGACATATACTTTAGCTTGCCTCTTGTAGTACAAATAAAAGGATTCTAACACTTCATTAGGCATACAGAATTTATCCTTGTAATTGGCGATAAGCCTTTAGGGCCAGTTAGGTGTTCCTACTCACTTAGAGAGTAAATTGCAGGAGATTCCTTCTCTTGGCCCTGGTTTCTCTTTCTATTTTCCATGATTTTCCAATTTCACTATCACTTTGAGACCAGTAAATCACAGGTTGTGTAATGCAAACTGAAAGGTACTTGATTGTGACTTAAAAATTGTCAGGTCTGTTAAGATTGAGTCATGGGACTGAAATTTAAATATTGCAGATTAGGAAAGATATATTGATATTAACAAATTCAACTATCTTCAGCTAGCTCAAGTATTTAATTCCCATCAATTCATACCAAGAGCTCAATGAGCTCATCTCTAAAACCATCCAAGCCAGACTACACTTAAAAAGTTCATATGGCAAGCTAATAACAGCAAGATGAACTTAATCAAAATACAAGTTGAACATGCAAATGTTTTTTCAAAAATCAGCAAACTTTGCAACAGGCAGCAAAGAGAACAGAAGCCAATATCTTGAAAATAACTCTAAACAAAGTTGCATTTATCCTATGTTTCGCTTCATATCAGGCATCCTGAGACATCGCTTTGCATTTACAAAATGTCTACCACAAAGCGAAAAAGCTACCTCCTTAATCCATCCAAAATTAGACCAGAAATCAAAACCTCCCTTCATGGTCATGCTATAACAACAAAGCTCAAAGATGAAGATAAATCTTCCTAATAACTCTACCCCAAAGCAAACAAGCACCCCTACTTCACACAAAAATCAGCCACTAACACCACTCTCTCAGAGCTAAAAAATACATCAGAAAGCATACATATTAACAACACACAAGTCCAAAAATCTGGGAAAACAATTGAGCAACCTACACTCTAATTTCTCTGGAACTTACAGCCTCCAGTGACCGAAAAAATAACTATAGAACACCATCACCAACCATCCCAGCACAAAGTACCAATGAACCAGAGCAGATATAATAAATCCACAACTTCATGAAACAATACCAATCTCAAATATATTTCCGTTGGATTACCTGTGAGCATGGAGCAAAGCGGCGGGGCCGAGATATTCCTCGGGGTTCCACCAGTAGCTGGGGCAAGAAGTGCTGCAGCAAGCACAGAGAATGCACTCGTACATCCCATCCAGCTTCTTCCTATTCTCCTTACTCTGCAAGATCTCCTTCCCAGGCACCGGATTCGGGATCTTCCTCTTCAACCACGGCTCGATACTCTTATACTGGTTGTAGAAGTTGGTCATATCCACCACCAAGTCCTTGATAACGAACATATGCGGCAAAGGCGTGATAGTCGAGGCCTCTGCGCCGTCAGATTGTATCTTTGTAAGGCAGGCGAGGCCGTTGCATCCGTCGATGTTCATTGCGCAGGAGCCGCAGATCCCCTCCCGGCACGAGCGCCGGAAGGTGAGAGAAGGATCGATCTCGTTCTTGATCTTGATGAGAGCGTCGAGAACCATGGGGCCGCACTCCTTGAGGTTGATTTCGTAGCTCTGGAGGGCGGGCTTCGACGGATTGTCCGGGTTCCAACGGTAGATCGAGAAGGTTTTCATCTTCTGTGAGTCGGATTTGGATTCGGCCTGAGCTTCGGAGGCGTAGGGGCGGAAAGGCCGGATCATTCGGGTGGGGATCCGGGATAGTGCTCGCCTGTAGAGGTTCGTCGCCATTGTTGTCGATATGGAGAAAAGCAAGCTCCGGGGAGAGAGGGGAGGAGGGCAGAAAAATGGAGATGGGGAAAGATGTACGAGTCCGGGAGTTGGAGCCTTGGAGGATGTGAAAAGACAAATTGGGCAGGGGAGTTAATTGGGGGAGGGGATAAAGGAGGTGGGTATTTTCGTAATTGAACCCGATCCTAAAACGAGGTGTGATCAGAGCCGTTCATATGTTGGATGATGGCTGGTGATGTGGCATGATTTCGGCCGGTAGTGAGAGAAGGGATCGTGGTTGGCTCATGGAACCTTTTTGTTCGTGTGATATATAGGCCGCCGTCAACGCGTGTGACGTCTTCAAATTTTGATAGTACTAACTTGGACGTCGTGGGCCGTTTCAAAAGATCAATTTTTTTTTTTTTTTTTTTTTTTGGATACTGGTAAGAATTAGGATTCCCCTACGGGGGGCGTCCTAGAGCATCCTTGCGGATGAGAACACAAAGTTCTTCATTGTCCATCAGGAGGTTGCTAGGGATGTTGTGGCCCAGCTTAGCAATTTTATCGGCCACAACATTGCAATCCCTAGCAACATGACGAATAAATGTATTATTGAATTGGTGTAGTGATACCATGATATCCGATATCAACATCTCAATTTCCCATGGATATTTTTTCATTCCTTTAATAGCATTAATAACTGTTATGTTGTCACCTTCTATTTCTAGATTACTTATGCCCATGCTTTTGGCCGCTCTAATTCCATCACGTAATGCTAACGCTTCTATCCGAAGCACTGAATTAGGTCCATATATTTTCGTGCCCATACTTATGATATTGGCATTATGGTCCCTAATCACAAAGCCCGTTGAAGAGGAGGTAGGGTTGTATTTTGATCCATCAAAGTTTAGTTTATAGAAATTAACTGCTGGCTTCTTCCAACACTTCTCAATTTTCTTTTTGATACTATATTTTCTTTTTGTGTGTCCTTCAAATTCTTCATCCTCATTCCAATTTTTTGCTATTTCCCACTGGTTGATCTGATTTTTAGTATATTGTTCTAAATTTTGGATGAAATCGTTTGGGGTTTGCTGAAAAACAAGTCTATTACGTTGGTGCCATACACACCACCATATAATTGCTAGTTCCCTAAATGCTAATTGGCCTAGTTGGACGAACAGATCGTTGAGGATTGTAGTTATGGTTTTATCAGTACTATCATAATTTCTCAATGTTAATACTGTATTATTGTTGATTTTTTGTACAAGCTTAAGTGTGTGAGGACAACTTATAAGCAAGTGTTGAGTATCCTCATATGTACACTGGCACATTACACAACCCGGAGGGGTAGCAATTCTTTTTTGGAGTAATCTACTTTTTGTTGGGAGTCCATTATGGGAGATCTTCCATAGGAAATTTTTAACTTTCGGGTATGTGTCTAATTTCCATATCCAATCTGTGGGATATGGAACATGCTGTTGAACCCCAGAGATAAGTTCTATTGTTGAAGTTGTCGAAAACCACCCGTTTTTGCTCGGTGCCCAATATAATCGGTCTCTGATGTGGTTATCAGGAATAGGTGTTGACATAATCCTATTAACTATATCATGCGGTAGTAAATTTTGTAGTTTGTCATAACATCATTCTCTGTTCGGGTTTATAAAGTCGGCTACCATCGAAGACACATTGATATTATCATTGTTTATGGCGAACTGATCTAGTGTATCCTGAGTTAGCCATCTATCAGTCCAGAATTTTATGGTTCTACCATCTCCAATTTGCCAAATAAGACCTTTCTTAAATTCATCCCTAAGATTCATTAACCTTGTCCATTGCCATGAGGTGTTTGTCTGTTTTTTGTATGTCAAGATGGGGTTATTTTTCATGTATTTCTCATTCATAAGTTTTACCCAAATGTTATTTGGCTCAGCTATTAATTTCCATAATAGTTTCATCTGCATTGCCTTGTTCATGTGTTCCGTTTTCTTTATTCCCAGTCCTCCATTGGTCTTTGATTTGCATATCTTATCCCAACCAATGAGTGGTTTGTGGTGAATATCCTTATTCCATAGGAAGGTTCGGTTTATTTGGTCTAGTTCCTTGTGCATATGACTCGGAAGCATGAAACTCTGCATAAGGTAGTTTGGCTTTGTGGCTAGATTAGATCGAATTAGTACTGCTCGACCCTCAAGGGAAAGAGCATTAGCCTTCCATTTTATAAGTTGTTCTTTTGTCCTACCAACTGTTTCTTTAAAGGTATCTCGATTAACTCTACCACTAATAATTGGGCAACCTAAATATTTTTCAAGATTTGCCATTGTCGTTATTCCAAGAATCTGTTGTGCTCTATTTTTTTGTTGATTATCAACATTCCTAGAAGTGTGGAATGCAGATTTATGGTAGTTTACTCGTTGTCCTGAGATAGCACAATATTCTTCTATTATTCTCTTTGTCAATTCACATGCTTTTTGGTTTGCCTTTGAAAAAATTATAATGTCGTCAGCAAAAGCAAGGAAAGGAACTTTAGTCCCTGAAAGAGCTAACTGAAAACCAATAGAGTTCTTTATGGTACTACTTGTTTCTGTAAGTTTTCTAGCTAGCAATTCCGTTCCTAAAATAAAAAGGAAAGGCGATAGCGGATCTCCCTGGCGAAGTCCCCGTTCCGGAAAGAAGGGGTCGGTTGGGCTATTGTTAACCAGAATAGAGAAGGACACTGTTTGCACACACTCTTTAATCCAACCTACAAATTTCATATCAAACCCGAATTTTTCTAGTACTACAAACAAGAAATCCCAATCAACTCTATCGTACGTTTTTTCCATATCCAGCTTGATAGCGAGCCATCCCTCTTTTCCTTTCTTCCCTTTAAAGGAGTGAAAGATCTCATGCGCTATTAGTTATCTTACCACCTACTAATGTAGAAACTGATGTTTATCAAACTAGTACTAACGTTCAAAATCCCACTATCCCTGGTGTTGTAAACGCAGGGTTGATATCAAAAACATTGATGTTAATGGTTTCAAGACGTGGCAGTAGAAGATGTTCTTCTTTCTGACTACTTTGAAGTTGGGAAAGTATCTACCTGAGGATAAGTCTAATCTTTCGTCTCAGAATACGGATCCTAGGACCCTAGACAGTGTTGATGCCTGGACTCAGGGGACTTTCTTTGCAAAGGTTGGGTTCAAAGCCGCCTGATTGATTCGTTGTACAATGTGTAAAGCAAGATCAAGACTTCCAAGGAACTCTGGTTGGCCTTAGAAAAGAAATACAAGTTGCATGCTCTAAGAAATTCGCTATGGCGAAATTTTTGGACTTCAAATTGGTGGATTCTAAGCCCATCATGGAACAAGTTGAAGAGTTGCAATTGCTTACGCATGAGATCATTGCGGAAGGGTGATACAAACTAATTTAGCCTGCACAATCAGTTGATCAATGCTGTAATCTAAAGAAAGGCCTAATGCTTGGGAGAAGAGAGAGAGAGAGACGATAAAGAGGAGGAAGAAAGAGAAGAATTAGGGCAAAGATAATTTTCTGATTAATTAAGAAACATAACAATATGAAAGTATTTATACTAGGCCCTAACGGTTCAGATAAAGCGTCTCGGAAAAGAAAACCCGAGAATGAGTTTATAACACTCTGTTTAAAAATTACATTAATTAAAAGAAATAAATACTTAATAAAAATCATCCAAATGCTTCGGCTTACGTCGTTCTCGGACTGGTCATGCTGATGCCCTGATGGCTCTTCTCGGTCCATAACAAGCTCTCTCCCGTTGAGATTCGACTTGTACTCAAGCCGCAAATCGGGGAATGAAAGACGCAACTGATTGACAGGCTCCCAAGAAGCATCCTCCACGGATCCGTCGTCCCAAACAACAAGCCACTCAAGGCGAGGGTGGCCATCACTCATAACGTGCCTCTCAGCACTGACACACACCAACACAAAAATGGGTTGATCATTAAGGAACTTAGTCAGAAATGCAGGTTGAACCAAACAACGGCTACCCAGAACAATTGGCTGGAGCAAGAAAACATGAAAGACAATGTGAATCTTAGCATTGTCCGACAATTGCAAATGGTAAGCCACCGCTCCTATGCACTCCAAGATAGTGAACGGACCATAAAAATGCCTCGCCAACTTAGCCGATAATGGCTTAGCCACAAAATGTTGCCGATATGGCTGAAGTTTCAACAACACTTGATCACCCACCTTGTACTCAACCTCCCGGCGGTGCGAATTGGCTTGAGCAGCCATGCGTTGTTGCATTTTGCGCAAGTTTTGACGCAATAGTGCCAGAACTTGATCACATTCTTCAATCGTCGTGATGGCAGGTGACAAAGTGTTTGGCGGTTGGGTAGTACGAACCAAATGCGGGGGTTGGCGCCCATACAAGGCATGAAACGGAGACATTTTAAAGCCCTCATGAAAGGTACAATTCACTGCCAATTCCGCCCAAGGAAGAAAATCAGCCCAACGCTTGGGTCTAGCATGAGTGAAGGCACGCAGATACTGCTCAAGACCCATATTCTTAGCTTTTGTTTGACCGCCCGACTGTGGATGGTAAGCGGTACTATGGTGCAACTCAGTCCCACTGAACCAGTGCAATTCTCGCCAAAAAGTAATTGTTAAAATTACATCCCGATCAGACACAACTGAAGCCAGAATGCCGTGGTGGTTAACCACAATGTCAACAAACAAGGCAGACACTTTAATGGCTTCATAATGTGTGCCCAAGGCACCAAAGTGCGCATATTTAGACAAATGATCAAATACAACCAAAATAGTAGTAAAACCATGCGAAGGTGGAAGACTTGTGTTTAAGTCCATAG
The DNA here is from genome assembly GCA_964016875.1 of Fallopia convolvulus. Taxonomy (NCBI): domain Eukaryota; kingdom Viridiplantae; phylum Streptophyta; class Magnoliopsida; order Caryophyllales; family Polygonaceae; genus Fallopia; species Fallopia convolvulus. The sequence goes on along the minus strand of OZ024730.1, from coordinate 39,894,623 downwards.
AAACTGCATCCCAAACTTGTCGCGGGATCGGTAATAATTGAAGAAGATTGGCTAGTTTCTTTGTACTATATTTGGTAGACTGACAGGTGAAGCAAGAATCCACAAATTGTTTAACGTCCTTATGCATTCCACGCCAAAAGAATACCTCAGCTACACGCCGGAACGTGCGATCCACTCTCGGATACCCGACGCTTGGCGAGGAGTGGAATTCGGCTAAAACGTCAGCCTTGAGGGTGGACTCGCTGCTCAAAACCAGCCGGTGGTCATAATACATGACGCCATTGTGGACGCGGAACGGGGCGTCCAGATTACCGGCGGTCGCGACCTCGTGAAGGGAAATCAATTTCGGGCGAGTCGAGTTCTCCAAGTGTACTCGCTGTAACAAATCTAGCATAGGGGATGACAAGGCCAAAATTTGCCTCAAAGCCACATCATCATTGATCATGCAACGGGATAATGCGTACGCGACCTTGTTACTTGAACCGTCTTGTATTCAATCCAGAATTTGTAGCCCATGAGTTTCTGGATAAAGAACTGTTGATCAGGAGATTGCATAACTTGCAATTGGGAGAGAAGCTCTTTGAGACTTTTTTTATCTCTGCGAATGAGAAATTCCCGACCCAATAAATACTACCTCCATTTTTGTACTACAGCAACAATAGCATATAATTCTTTATGATTGGACGACGAACCGCGGCATCGGATTCTTAATGTCTTGCTAAAAAAGGAGAGAAACCGCTCATCTTGCAACAAAACGGCTCCAATGCCTTCGTCAGATGCATCAGTATCCACAACGAAAGGCTTGTCAAATTCAGGCAACTATAATAAATGCGGATTCATCATGATGGTTTTGAGGTGTTGGAACGCCTGTTCAACCAAATCTGTCCAGAGGAACTTGTCTTTCTGTAGTAGAGTCGTAAAAGGGGCAGTCATCATAGCATAATTACGGATGAATTTTCGATAATAGCCCGTAAGTCCCAAAAAAACCCTCAATTGTTTGATCGACTTAGGGGTTGGCCACTTAGCCATGGCATCTAAATTAGTAGGATCGGCTAACAATGATCCATCAGTAAGGATGTGGCCAAGATACTCCACAATAGATTTTCCAAAAGAACACTTAGAGCTCTTGACAAAAAAGTGATTATCTCGGAGAGTATGAAGAACAATGTCAATGTGTCTGACGTGGAGATCGAGCTAAGGATGAACTGTAAATTAGAATGTCGTCAAAGAAGACGATAACAAAATTACGTAAGGCTAAAAATCTTATTCATTGCAGCATGAATTGTAGAGGCCGCATTTGTCATCCCAAATGGCATGACAAAATGGTCGTCATGAGTGCGAAAGGTTGTCTTATAAATGTCGGAAGTGTGGATCCTAATCTTATGATAACCGGAACGCAAATCAAGTTAGTAAATAAAACAGCATGACCTAGTTCATCGAACAATTCATTTGTCGTCAGAATGGGAAACTTATCCGCCACAGTAGCTGTATTCAATGCCTTGTAATCAATGCAAAACTTGAAACTGTCGTCCTTCTTCTTAACTAAAAGCGCAAGAGACGAAAAAGGGCTCGTACTGTGCTGAATAATACCCTGCTCTAACATCTCCTGAACCTGACGTTCAATCTCAGATTGCTGAAAATACGGATAGTGGTAAGGCCGGATATTGATCTGTTTGGAGCCCTGTTGCAAATGAATAGGATGGTTTCAAGGGCATGCAAGAGGAAGCCCAGCAGCAGGGAGTTGAAACACACATTCATGGAATTGTAGGACTTCCCTAATTTCAGATTGCATATCAGCCGGAAACAACGGAGTCGAAATCACGGCCGCCGATGGGGTTTTTGCGATCGCGCCTTGAATACCCGCGGGCGCGGGCAAGTGTGCCGCGGGTGCGGTCGCTGGAAGAGAAAAGGGCGGTTGTGGCCATGTAAATTGCAGGCGCGAGAGTATCAGTCGCGACCACCGGGCTGCTCGACTATTCAGGAATCCGAACATTGAAATACTTCTAAGACAATTGATTGTATTTTCATCGGATTTGCACACAACAGTAGTACCTATCGATTTTTGGTATATAAATCAAATATACCTGACATACATGTTAATAAAATAATGGAATCAAGGAATGTGTCTTTCTAAGAACATGTGTTTCCCTGCAAGGATAAAGAATATTCGAAACGAACACGTGAACAAAGAGATGCATCCACTTCTGTAAATGAAGTAGAAGAGGAAGAGGATCAACCTAGACGGGGCAAGAGAGCTCAAAAGGAAAAATCCTTTGGATCTAAGTTTGTTATGACCTTTCTATTAGAGAATGAGCCAAGAACATACAAAGAAGTCATGTCTACACCAAACGCACCTTCATAGAAGGAAGCAGTCAACAATGAGATCGACTCTATTTTGCAAAATCAGACATGGGAGTTACTCCATTTGCCACAAGGGTGTAAAGCACTTGGGTGAAAATGGATTTTCAAAACAAAATTGAAAACGGATGGCTCAATTGAGAAGTACAAGGCGTGGCTTGTGGTGCAAGGATTCGGACAAAAAGAAGGTGTGGATTTCTTTGACACTTATTCTCCAGTCACGAGAATAACTTCAATCCGAATTCAAATAGCAATAACAACATTAAGAAACCTCGAAATCTATCAAATGGATATGGTAACCGCTTTCCTAAATGGGGAATTGGAAGAGGAGATATATATGAAACAACTTGAGGGCATGTTGTCTCTAGACAAGTGCAAAAGGTGTGCAAACTTGTAAAGTCATTATATGGGCTTAAACAAGCTCCAAAACAATGGCATGAAAAATTTAACCATGTAATGATGTCAAATGGATTCAGCATAAATGAAAGTGATTAATGCATCTACATCAAGAATACTTTAAATGGATACATTTTGTTGTGTTTGTATGTAGTTGACATGCTCATCATTGGAAGCAATAAAGACATGATAAAAAAAATAGGGAAATTCCGTTTGGTATCCTTGAGTTTTGTGCTTTTTCGAGTGGTGCCCAAAAAAAACTTAATCCTAGAAATACCCCCGAACTTTTGAAAATTTCCGGCTCGTGCCCTTACTTAAATATTCTACTCACTTCCGTTTGCATTCTTATCTAAAAAAAGGAAAAGGAATTTAAAATTGTTTTAACATCAGAAATTTAGAATAATGAAAGGGGATAAAAAAACCTCTCTTACAATTACGAATAGAGAGCACGAGCAACTGCGAAGGGCGTGGACGAGTGGACGACCACCGAAAATCAGCCGCTTGAGAGCGAGCGGCCTTGCGCAGTGGGCGGACGGCGATTGCGTGGTGGACGGAAGGACGTCGCTTGGCGGTGGACGAACAAAGATCTAGGGCTAAAGTTCTAGGTATTTCTTCTTTCAATTTAGGGCTTTTTTTGCAATTGGTGTGTTTATGGTTGAAGTTAGGGTAATTTAGGGTATGCTTTAGTTGATTGTATGTTCAATTTTGGATTAAATCCATCTTGGGTTTAAATTGAGGATTTAGGGTATTGAATAAAAACCCTAAATTGGGGATTTAGGGACTGTAATAATTCTATGTTCATACTGGTATGATAGAGTATGTTTAGTGAACGAGATTTTCGATGCTGCCCAGGAAAGAACTTTTCAATTTCTTCTTCTCTGCTGCCCACATTTTACATGAATGAAATTTTCAATGTGTAAGCTGGTGATGTAAGCTGGTTCATTAAACTGTTCAATTTCATAAAATTTCTTCTTCTCTTCTTGCAAATCTGGTGATGCTGCTGCCCAGGAAAGAAGAAATCTGGTGCAAATCGGGTGATGTAAGCTGGTGATGATGCTGCCCAGGAAAGAAATTTAATGAACCATGGTGATGCAGCAGAGAAGAAGAAATTGAAAATTTCTTCTTCTTTGCTGCCCACAATTTAATGAAATTTTCAATTTTTTGTTAGGCAAATCATTTTAAATGTGTAAGCTGGTGATGCTAATGAAATTTTCGGTGCCAAATAACATGTAAACAAAACCAAATTTTCAATGAATCCTGGTGATGTTGATAAATGTGTAAGCTGAAAGTGTTACAACATCAATTCTGTTATGATAAAATATGTATGTCTTTCTAATTGAAGCTATGCTATATTATGTGTTCTTAATGATGATTTTTTGGATGTCAACTAGTTCATCTCAAGGAAAAAGATATGGATTCTCGTGGTTCTTCATCGACTTCATCGACATTCTATAGAGCGAGAAATCTTAATTGTAGATGTCGACCGCCGCAAAGAGCTTCAATTAGAATTTTCGAGACCTCGCAAAATCCAAATAGATTGTATGATAAATGTGATGCATGTAATTTCTTTCGATGGTTTAACGAGTCAAGTGAGACAGGTGATCCTCGAATTGAAAGCAACTCTCAAAATGATGTCGGTGTGACTGGAAATGACATCGAAGAATTGAAGAATGTTGTTAAGGAGCTCGTCTCATATTTACAAGGGCTAGTTAAGGTAGTGGTTGTTATGTACTTAGTTTTATTGGTCATCGCGTTAAGGTAGCGATTTAGATGTACTTTGTTTTATGGTTGAGTTGGATTTCCTTGAATGTATTAGCTGACAGTTTATTAGATATGTGAATTCCACCAGTGGTATGATGTAAACATACTTGTTCTTAATCTAAGTGAGTATTTTTGTGTTTAATTCTGCTGCCTACTTTTGTGTGTGATGTTATGGATTATTTTGAGCAGAATGGCTAAAAATCTGCAACTGTAAATTACAAAAATCTTATGTTTTAAAATCTGTTACAGAAAACAGCAAAAGCAATTTTTCTGTAAAACTATGCAGTTGTAAGATACAAAAACCAGCAGCTGTAAAATACAGAAAATAGCTGATGTAATTTTTCTGTAAAACTATGCAGCTGTAAGATACAAAAAGTAGCAGCTGTAAAATACAGAAAATAGCTTCTGTTATTTTGCTGTAAAAAACAACAGTATGAACATAGATGAAAAAATGCACCAATTTTCTTAGTATGAACATACATGTAAACAACAGTATGTACATACAGTGTGTTGTGGAAAATAGCTACTGTAATTTTTGCATAAATGCACCATTCATATAACATTCATGTAAAAATGCACCAATTTTCATGATATTGCAGCTTAACTGGAGTTGCTTTTACAGCTGTTGTTTTCTTCATAAGTTGCTAGTTGCAAAATGCAACTTATGACCAACAAATAGACTTGTGCACTAACTTGGGCAACTTGTTTTCAAAATGACATTGAATAACATAACAAGATGTTTTAGCAGCATCATAAAATCACCAAAATAATGCCTAAAATATCCATCTACGACGAAGCGGATCCCATAATATCTACAAAATCCGGCTCGACGGAATGGCTCGGTCCCACGTCTCTTTTACGCTTTTACCTCTACCTTTGTTGAACGACGACTCCTCCTTGTTCTCTATGCTCTCTCGCAGTGAGACCTCCTTTACATGTCTTCGCATTATGCCCAAACGCCTTATAAGACAAAATTTATGTATGTTAAAAATCACCATATGAATAAGAAAAATAAGAAAGTCACATTATATACCTTGCATGTTCCACAACGCACTGTGCCGGACCTTCTTCCTTTTCTCTTTTCACCCTCTTCTCTTCTTCGGTTTCTTGACGGTCTCCCTACTCCCCATTTTATGTTTGGAGGAACTATGGTGGGGAAATCAAACTGAGGCAATTGCTCTTCATCGGGTACTGGGTGAAAATTAACAGAATAAGCAACCTTGTAAGCTTGTTTGGAATACCATGCAGACACGTAGTCTTCTAGGGGGACCCCTGTCCTCAAGTGTAAAATTGCCCTAACTGCATGTTTACAAGGAATCCCAGAAATTTGCCATACTCCACAAGCACATGTTCGATTGGTGATGTTCACAGGCAGGTAGGAAAATCCGTCTTTAACCTCACACTCTGTACTTGAAGCTTTAAAAACCTGTTATAACAAAGCTCAAACAAACATAATTGGTTTAACACTTATATTTGTCAAAAATATCTAAAAAATTCAGATTGGCCCAACAACAACAAAAAATCAGATTTACTAAACAAATCATATCGTCTAAATTTGACCAACAAATCATATCCTCTAAATTTGACCAACAAGAATGACGACCACGTGCACTTGCTTTCATTCTCATAAACCCCATATGCTAAGGGGAAAATTTCAGTGTTTCCATCCACAACAACAATAAACAATAATACTCCACCATGATTGCCTTTCAAGTGAGCACCATCCACACCAATGAGTGCTCTACATCCACTAAAACCCTCAATCATGGGCTTGAAAGAGATGAAAATACTCTTGAATTGTATGGGCTTCTCAGGAACCTCTTCTGCCACTCTCCAAGCGCAATGAGCCTTACACCCGGGATTAGTACTTTTCAGAACCTCACAATAAGCTGGTAACTTAGAGAAAGAAGTGTCATGATCTCCATCAATTTTCTTCAATGCTAGCTTCTTTGTATCATATATTGATGTCTTCTTCAAATTGATGCCAAATCTCTCCAAAAACTTGTCATTAATTTCTTTCTTTGTGATATCTCTACACGATCTGATATCCACTAAAATAAAGTCAGCCTTGTGCATGTGTGAGGCCCTAACAAAGATTTTACAGCCCAAGTGTATCCATCTGGCAACTTCGAAGCATGAATCCTCCAATCACAACCGGTAGATGCACATATAGCTGTCAATCTTTTTGTATCAGATTTTAGAGTGATGGTGGAAAATCCCTCCTGAATACAATACTCCCTAAAAACACCAGATAAGTGCTCCTTGTTAAAGAAAATCATCCACATCCTCAACGAAATGTTCCCAAATTGATTATCAGCATAGAATTCACCATTCTCATACAATCTGTCGAAATATGATTCTTTATCAAATTTCCATTCATTGGATCTCTCAGGATCATATCCATCATCAACATCAATAGGCCAAGTATCATCCTCATCAATAAATTCATCCTCATTGCTTAGGTCTTCAAGTTGATCTTCCTTTTGTGAATTATCAGATGGCTCGTAATCATCATCCTCAACATCAATATCAGCTTCAATAGCAACCACACCGGTTTCACCTTCTCTGTTGTGATTAATGCATGGCCTCTCTTGTGTTCTACTAAGGCTACCAGAAGTCAAATCATTGCCAACAGAAGTGGTCTTTCTAATTGGAATATATATTCCCTTTAGCCTTGCAGAGGTGGCAGGAATCTTCTTTTCGTGCAAAGTCAGACTTGTGGCATTAGGATGTTCATGTGAAGTTGTATGATAGCTGGGAAGGTCATGTAATGGGAGATCAAATGAAATTATTCTCCTTGTTGGCTCACTATTAGTTCTCGGTTGTGGTGGTTGACCTGGTTCGTATGACACTACTTCAGGAGGTGGTACGGGTTGTGTTTCATCCATATATCCCGTGGATGGGATTGTATGGTGGGAGGATGGAAGGCTTGTACCAGATCATATCCTTGATCCAATCAAACCCTTTGCTAAAAGAAGATTTTCACATGGAGAATCCGAAGAACCAATAGCAATGTTTATCAACTTCTTTTCATGGAGTAATGTAAACATCTCTATCAAGTTACTATCCCTCTCCAACTTATGACTTTTAGAATTATGCATATACCACAAACTCGGATTTTCTGGAAGATGCAACCTCTGTTTTACAGCCTCTTCTAACAGCTCAATAAAAACATCCAGCATACTCGACTTGTCAGGGTCATCAATTACACTATCGAAGTAGTCGGCAGCGTTGGGACGCATTCTTAATACCTTCTTGTCTCCCATACTGCATTTCATAACTACAACATAACATAAATAACAAAATAATAACAAGTTTTATCATTGAAACATAATTGAATTTGTTTCAAATGAGACCTTGTACAACATTGAAGCCGAAAGATATATGCAGGCTAGAGAGCAATGGAGTTGCTTTTCAATATGTTAGTTCATTTGTGTAATTAGTTGCTTTCAATCCAGACTAGTTATTCAACACTTTCAATTCAGCTGATACCTTATAACTAGTTGCTTTCAATCCAGACTACTTCAATTTGTTGAAATTATATAGCACTTTAGTGAGGCTAGTTCAATTTTTCCATTTTTTCAAGTTATTCCTATGCACTTTACTGAAATTATATAAGCAAGAAATCAACAAATTAAAGCAGCTAAAACGCCTAATTTTAAATTAGGATTGGAAAATAAAAAACCTAATTACAATTTCAAACCCTAATTTGAAATTGAGCATAAACACATCTATTGAGAGTAATAATCAACTAAAACATACCCTATATTGCCCTAACTTCAACCATAACACACCAATGGTGAAAAAAAAGCCCCAAATCGAAAGAAGAAATACCTAGAACTTTAGCCGTAAATCTCCGTTCATCCACTGCCAAACGACGTCCAACCCACCACCGCACAATCACCGTCCGTCCACTGCGCGCAATCCTCGTCCGTCCACCGCGCAAGGTTGCTCTCCCTCACAATGACTTCGTAGTTAGGGGGCCGTCCATGGTGACTTCGCACTTCTCTGTTCACCCAGTGCTGATATTTTGTAGAGAGGGTTTTTTAACTTTTTTTATCCTCATTCTATTATTCAAATGCTGTAAAAGGTCAAAAAAATGAAAATTTCTTTTCCTTTTTTTTCAAGATAGGAATGCAAACAGAAGTTAGGAGAATATTTAAGTAAGGTCACGGGCCAAAAATTTCCAAAATCTCAGGGGTATTTCTCGGATTAAGTTTTTTTTTTGGGCACCACTCGGAAAAGCACAAAACTCAGGGGTACCAAACGGAATTTCCGAAAAAAATAAGAACATGCTTAGTGGAAAGTTTGACATGAAAGATTTGGGAATAGCAGATGTCATACTAGGGATAAAAATCACTAGACACTCTGAAGGGATCATTCTGTCTTAAGCTCACTATGTTGAAAAAGTACTTGAGAGATTCAAGACATACTCAAGTGGGATTGCAAAAACTCTCGTAGACCCTCATCTTCACCTGACCAAAAACTCGGGTGAGGGAGGGGCACAAGTGGAGTATGCACGAGTTATTGGAAGTTTGATGTACTTGACCAATTACACAAGATCTGACTTGGCACATTCGATAAATTTACTAAGTCATTACACAAGCAATCCAGGGCATAAACATTGGAAAGGGATAACTCGAGTATTGAACTATTTATGATATACTCCAAGTTATGAGTTGCACTATGGAAGAGATCCAACAGCTCTAGAGGGCTATAGTGATATCAACTGGATATCTGATTCCAGAAATTCAAAATTCACTAGTGGATATGTATTCACATTAGGTGTGCCAGTGTCATGGAAATCTTCCAAACAAATCTTATTGGTCATAACCACAATGGAACCTGAGTTCATTGCTTTAGATAAAGCATCAAAGGAAGCTGAATGGATTCGAAGTATTTTGGAAGATATTCCAATGTGGGACAAACCAGTGCCAGCAATAAGTGTACATTGTGACAGTTTATCGGCCATAACACGAGCACGAAACCGTCTGTATAATGGTAAATCACGTCATATAAGAAGAAGACGCAAAATCATTAGACAACTACTATCAATTGGCGGCATAATCTCAATAGAATATGTCGAATCGATTGAGATCCTAGCGGATCCATTACTAAAGGTTTGTCAAGAGAGAAAGTTGTAAAATCATCAAGAGGATGGGTTTAAAAGCCTATGACTACGGAGGATGCTTGATGGAAACCCTACCTACGTGATTAAAGATCTCAAGATGTAGGTTCAAAGGGAAAGCAACATTAAGTTGAATCCAAAATGAGCATTGAGTGACAAATGTCTCATCCCAGTTCCTAAGATGATGAGCAATGCTACTTGTATGAGTTGAGGTTAAGCTTGGCTTTTAATGATTCCAAAGCTTTGAAATAAAAGTTGGGTATGACAAGATACTCTTTATGATCAATCACCTAGTGAGTGTGAATGGGGTCATTTATAGGAGAATGAAAAACGAGGCTATGTTCTCCAAGTTCACTCATGAATAACCAGGGACAAGGCCAAAATAAACACAACATGAGAACCTAGTTCTGTGAGAAAATGAAATTGTGTGATAGTTGTTGTATCAGTTTACATCAAAGCCCGAGTGGTTCAAGACATCATGTCACCTCATCGACGAGTAGATCCGACAGCTACTCACTATGAGCGGTTCAAGGCTTAAAAAGCTACCTTCTCAAATGTAGTGATTTTTCGACTATACTCTCAAAAGTCCGTCTATCGAGTTTTTTTATGTTTAGAGTAATTTCTATTCATGTGGGATTGTTGGAATTTATTTTATGACATAAAATAAAGTTCAAATTGTATGAGGAATGCCTAGCCCATTAGGGTTGCAGGACAAATTAGGCTTGGCCCATTTAAATGGGCAAAAAGAAGTGGTCAAGGGTTCCCTTGATATTCTGATCAATTAAAATAATAAGCCAGTATTTTTAGAAGTAGTTGTTTTCATTAGCAAAATTAAATATTAACTGTTGCATACTCATTCGTACGTCGTTGAAAAAATCCTCCTCCTTTCCTCTCTTTTCTTAAGAAATCGAGTCTAAGAATGCACATAGGTTGTTGGTTCGTTAGGTTCTTGCTCTTGGGTTGTGCAAAGCAAGAGATTGGTGTAGTTGTATCATAAGATTCAGAACGTTAAAGAACCGTCACACTACGAGACATTTTCGAATTAAGGAAAGAAATCGACATCTCGCCTCTATAAGTCATTGATATTTGGTATTATCTATAATACATATATAATTTTGTGTACATGAGCACACTTAATGCACTTGATTATGATTCACTATCCATTTTATTAAAAAAATCCATCTATATATTTATTATTGCAAAATAATTTTGACCACATTTAATACACTTAATCACAAGCAAATTCCTATTTTGAAATATTAAAATAATAAATGAGTTTTGAGTCTCATTTCAACTAATTGCTATATTGAGTTCTTAAATAAAATTTTAGTTAAAATCTATAATTACAACCATATTTTCTTGCTTATTCTCATATGTACACTTATTATCCACATTTACTACATCTAATTACAACCATATTTATGTGTATATTTGACTCATTATATTCCATATAATAGCTTATATATATGTCTTATAATTGGTGAAAAGGAAGAGTAAAAGAGATTCATTTGTATTCATATTCTCTCATCTTTTGTTTCTATAATTCACATCTAGATTAGTTTATAACACTTTATCAACATGAATTGTTGTAGATTGAAATATTGTTCTTTTATTGTGTTACCAATTTTCTTGCTTCTTCTCAAATTTGAGTTGAGAAAAAAAAACGGTCATAATATTCCCCCATGAAATTTGTATTCTTATCTTATAGAAATGAGGGAGGAGCTATTCACGATTATCAATTGGTTAGGTTAGGTGAGTTGATCACTATTGATTTTCATTTTTAATTTTACAAGGTACGAAGTAAATTTTGTTTCTTTAAATTTATCTTTTCCTTATTTTGTGTTATTTTAGTTTTATATATGTTGCTTTTCATGCACTTCATGTGAATTTGGTGCAATGATAGATTTTCTTTTACACTTTCACATATTATTTTTTATATTATTTTTCTCAAATATATGAATGAATAAATAATTTTCCTCCTTTCATGTTATAGATTATTATTTCTAAATTCATCGGTAGTAATATGCTCACATCTCTAATTGTTGTATAACGATACTTATCGCCAATAATGTGAATCGAAGAAATTGACAACAATAATTTATTTGATAAAAAGGGATGAATTACATTTTTGTAAATTTGTCTTCAAATCATTTATTAGATAGTCTCTCCAAATTATGTATTTACATGCACGTGAATAAAATATATAATTATTTTAAAATTATATGTCCTTAAATTCTATTTCTATACCAAAAAATATAACATATTGAATTTATAAACTTATGCTGTTTTCTCTCATTTAAATCTATGTGTGTATATATATATATCCTAATTTTATATGTTTTATAATAGTTTCAAGTCAACTTAAAAAATCCAAGAATCGAAATATTATATACATTGAGATTTGAGGTGGAAAGTTAAATGGAATAAATTAAATTTAAAAATATTTTTTTAGAATTTCATTAATTTAATTTTAATCTCAATAATTTTCAAAATAAAAAAAATATATATTTAACATTAATGCAATTTTACAGGTCGACAAGTAGAAAATATGCCCCGTGCGTACGCACGGGTATGTCTACCTAGTTATTTATGTAATTTTGTGATTTGAATAATCTAAATTGCCTTAATTCTCTAGAATTAAAGCTACAAATTAATAGCGCACCAATTGCTATACGTACGGACACTCGTTGCAAATTTGAACCTTGCCGCTATAAAATTACCTCCATTGATTCACTCCCTCAAATCTCACTCACGATTTCATTTCAATTCTTTCTTCGTTTCTTCTCCTTCTTCTTTACCCCCTTTCATACATTCATTCCCCAATCCCCGCCGAAATCACTTAACCGAGCGTGCGCTCCTGCCATTGCAAACAATGCCACCGGTAATGATCGATGCACCTTCTTCATATCCATCCATATATCATTATGCTATGTTAAGCTACTAGTGCTTGATCACCATCATCATACATGTGTAATGTGTTTGTTGTATTGTATTGTTGAATTGATTCATGTCCTATTGCAGCAGGAAGCAACCGCTCGGCCACTCCCGAAATTCGGAGAATGGGACGTGAATAATCCGGCGTCAGGCGAAGGATTCACCTTCATCTTCAACAAGGCCAGAGATGAGAAGAAGACCAGCAACTCTGCCATGGGGGCCGCCGCCTCCTCCTTAAAGGACAACAAAAACCCCGTTTATCCGCCCAACCACGACGCCAAGAAAGACAAGAAACCGGTAACCATCTTTGATTAATAATAATAATCTCACACGGCCTGACATTACTAACTACTCTCCTGGGACCTGGTTCGGCAGAAAAAGTTGCTTTGCTGTTTCTATGGAGCTTGAACCAGGACAAATTAAGACGCCAACAGCAGTACACTTTTCAACGCCCACCAAGGCGGCTGCGGACTTAAGGTTCTGTCTTCAATTCTGTTTTGTTGCAGCTGCTGATTCGTTCGCTCGTCGTCTGTTTGTGTTGTGGGTGTTATTTCTTGTATCTTTTGTGCAAGTTCATGGCTATTGAGCCGCCGAAATGCCAAAAATTTAACACCTCAAAATATGTTATGGTATGCTGTATAAGACTGTCAAAGAGAAGCAAAACCTTTGAATTGTATGCTAGTATATATTTCATACTTGCAGGAAGTTGATGCATTCTAGGCAGCCTAGAATTTGCTGGTTTTTTGGGCTCATGTATCGTATTTATTATTAACCACATCTGATATTTTCGATTCATTCTCTACACTCTCTTGCCCTGAGAACTCAGCAGAAGAAGTGAAATAGCACATGATACTAAAATGCAAATTTTGTTCAATAGAGCAAATGATTCAAATTACAGCTCATTGTAGGACACCCAAGTTGTAATTGGCTGAATGTTCATTTGTGTACATTTAACCTCATTGGGTCAATGTTGTTGTTGTTGTTCTTGGGTCTTTCATGCGCACCCTCTGACGTGTCAGGATAGGGGTTGTCCCCATCTTGACCCCTAGATTCTGCTCGAGTGGAACTCTATTGGGTGAATTTTTTTTTTGTTGCTGTATTATGCTTTCTTAGTGGCCCTGAAAGTGAGATGAATCATATACACTATAGCTGATACTCAAGCTAAAAACCTAACATGTTTTATGTACTGTGTACAGCAAAGTACTGCATATCTATATATACCTACTTATTGAACCCTAAATCTGAAATTCATATCTGTCATTGTACTTCAAGATCCCTTTCAGTTTACTGACCGTTGGATTCTCCTTCCCATTCACAGTTAGCTATCTTGCGCCTGAACGATTTTCTGCTCAGCACCCTTATCAAGCTGTTTGATGACCGTAAATCCGGCCTTTTCATGCCATTCTTCATAGCCAGCTCCTCCAACATTGTTTTCTTCACACTCTCGTATCGCCTTCTATAGGTAGGGTATCTTGAAATAGCCCTTGTGATCCCACTTAGTCTTTTCAAACACAACAAAAAAGAAACCAAAAAACAAAAAAAAATATTAGAGATGACAAGTTCTTAATTCCTAATGGCTAATGGTGTTATGGAATTGGAGACACAGTGTATTGAAGGTTTGTTCAGCAGATATCATGGAGTATAAGAAATTATGCATTCGCAAGGATTAAAAATTGAAAATGCAATATAAAAGCCAAAACATGTCAAAATGGTTTTGAATAAGCCAGCTTAATACGACATGTTTCAAGCATCCAAACAAGGGTTTATACCTTCTAGACAGAGCTTCAAGTTGGGCTCTTTTGAGTTCTGATGCAGGAGGATTGCTTGTATACATATCCTTAAAAATGTCAGAATTTCCATTTGACAAAATTAATTTACTGAGGTAATCCTCTTCTTCCTCTGAAAGGCTGTCAGCTTCAATTTGGTCTTTGAGGATCAACAAAGGACTCATAAACCAATCATAGAATGAAACCTTTGGCCTATTTGGGGAAGTTAATTCCGTAGCATTGTCACCTAACATGTAATGTGAAAAAAGACCATCTTCGATCAGATAATAGATGATATGGAAAAAATGAGTTGGACATAAAGGAATGCGCTTACTTAGCAATAAGCCTGAAGATTTAGCCTTTGCAGAATGTATTAGTGTACGCAAGAGGCAATAGGCTGGTAATCCTATGTCTATGATACCGTTGTCACCTTGACTTGATTGCGCGTCTTCAATGTCTTTTAATGTAATCACTCCTTCGTAAACAAGGCATTCTCCAACGCGTTGGATCTCCTTCAAGAAGATATCAAATACCTACATTTGAACAAGAAAAAAGGTCCTATGGTGTAAAATGAGTCTTCATTTTTTTTTTCAGATTGGGTCTTATATGATCCAAAGGACAGTATCTTAAGAAATCACTTTTAATGGGAAGCATACCTCTAGAGGCGTGAACTCATATATAAGATTGGTAACTGAAGATGTTCGGGTGGATGGATTCCGGTACGAATTCTTCCTTGACAAAACAGGTTGTGCTTGATTTTGTGATGATTTATCAAGCTGTCCATAGAATGGCCTGTTAGATTAATATTTTTTGGTTTCAAAATAAGAAATTCAATATAATTCCATTTTGTATTCAGAAAGCCATCTTAGTATAGAATTAGAAAAACCTGGGAAAGCAAGACCCTTCTGGCATGTCAAGCACATCATTGCTGTATTCATCGTATATAGCCAGCGAAGCAAGGATGTAACGAAACCCCATCCACAACGACGACTCCTGCCAAGAAAGTGTATATTCGTTTGTCCTTTATGGATGCTAATATTTTTGAAATACGTAAAGTAAAGATAATGTATTTGTCAAGGATATATGCACTAAGGTACCACATAAGCAACAACTCCTGCATAAGCACCGATGAAGAAACTGGCGATGATTGAAGTGAGCAGCGCTGCAACAACAGCCAAGGGCCAAAGAAGAATGGCGAGACCAGCAAATGGTACACAGATTGTCTCCAAGAAAGGTCCTTGTCGTCCAATAAGATCATCAAGAAGACACTTCAATCCCTTCAAGAGCATGTAAGGGCATTTGCATACTGCAACCGCCGTTATCACAGGCACATCTATCGCAATACCGACAGCAACACCTATAAGTGCACCAGGAAGACGAGCCACCCTGCACAACATCCACATCCAAACACTCAAATCATTAGAGCAACTGTTTTAAGAATTTACGGCTTCAAGTGTAAGGAACTCAGGGTGATGTGATGTGACATCATTTGTGTAATGTCGATATGTAAGAAAATAGATTGGAAAAATAAAGAACACTGAACCTGATGTCACATATTTCTTCCTCAGTTGACCATTTTACGCGGAGATCATCCATGAATGAGAAGTATGAATGGTAGCAGATGTCATTGAGATCTCTTATTGCAGTGCAGCACCCTTTAAGAGTGCTCCAAGTTCCATCCTGCAAGTCAAGTAGGAGACAGGAATTCTCAGTAACATAGAACAAAGATCAAATGATTGTGCAGAGGTAACAAACTACTTACAAAGATGCAATGGAAGACTTCAAATTTCTTGCCTTGTCCAACGGCGTCAAAAGTGGCAATTAGAGGAGAAAGGAAGCCATAGAATAAGCCTCCTATAATACTCGTGGCAATGGCGCCCACCGGCCAGAGAATTAAGACAATAAGTATGCAAGGACATGCTGCAATCTTCAAGATTGGGCCTAATGAAATTGCACTGTCATTAGAGAAACAAACTAATTAATCTTGATATGAAAAGGCAGAAACTCAAACTTGTGTACTAGGAGTGTAAATATATATATATATACCTCAGCACACAATAATATGTCCAGAAAAGATGGACTGGCCAAAGGCCCAAGATAACTGCTGCATTCCCCAGCGTTGTGAGGATGCTTGTTATTGGGCAAAATAGGATGCCTGCAATCAAATAGTATTTAGTTATTCATTAAATGGAAGATTATACCTCAGCGTTGTATTTTTATTCAGCCGGCTAACCTTTGATGGTACCCAGAATAAGAAGAAGAATGAAAAAAGGGAACAATTTAACGAACTGCCAAAAAGAATACCACCAATATCCCTCATCTACATTCTCCATATCTGATCTCTCTTTATACAAACACCACCAGATCAGAAATCTCCCTCCAAAATCCAGTGCAAACCCATCTCAAGAAATCACTACCATTTCTTCAAAACCCATCTTCCCAAAGAAAAACTTCTACACCCAGTTAAGCACACGCTCTATCCTTCTTCAATTCAAACAAAATTTCTCCAATTCATCTGCAAAATTTCTCTGTTTTTTCCACAATTCTGCAAAAAGTTTTAAATGAGAAGGGTATTTTGATCGATCCAACTTTAGTACAAATTTAAGGATGCAAATTTTAGCGGCGATTGGGAGATAATAATAGACAAACCATAGATGAGGAGGGAAACTGGAAGTGTGAAGTTAAATCTATGATTTGAAACCTACTAGAGCTAGACAATTAAAAACTCAACAAGTGGGAAGCGTAAGATCAACTCGTCAAAGGTATTTCTATTATTTACCAAAAATGGATGTTTCTCAATTCTCATTGAGTTGCGCGCGTTTTTTGGATCGATAGTGTTAGATGTCCGACGATGAGTTTCGTTTGCGTCAAGCCGTCAACCCAAATTTAGGCACGGTTGTTGTTGATCTTTTTTTTTTCCTCGAATTTCTTTAAAATTCATCAAACTTTAATCATTGTAAGGAGGGAGTTCGAAAGGCCACACGAAATGAAAAAAAATATGGGTCGTTCGGAATGACGACGAAAATATTGATACAAGGAGCGCGAATTTCTTTTTTTTTTTTCACTTCTTACTATTATATAATGTTGATAAATCTCATGATAGGTACCCAAAGATTCTTAGTGATTAGTAAATTTCCATGGGAGCTTTTCTTAAAGTAACAACACATTGATCTAGTTGCCACCGAGTCATAAAGGACTATTTAAATTCAGTACAACTTTTATAAATTAATAGGGTTGAGACCATAATATATTATTATTTTATGGAGATATTAATTAACTGATATATTAATATTTATTAATTAAGAGATTTTTGTAATAAGAGCTTTCAAAATGCATTATCATACAAGATTTTATTGTATGATTTTGGAAGGCTATGAGTTGGGACAATTTGATCCATGTAAGATTTATGTTTTTTGTTGCTATTAATCTTGTAATCTCGGCTTGTATAGTTAATGTTAAGCAAGAGGCAATAGCAAATTGTTTTAGACACTGCAAAATTCGTTCTTGAGATGAAGTCTCAATGAATGATTATAGTTGATATTACAAAAATTTGTTTTCAAAACAACGCTAGAAATGTTAGATCTAATAAGAAAAGTTAGAGATGAGCTCCAAATATAACTAAGAAAAAACAATGAACACTACATTCATATTTCATTAGATTTTCTTAGTTATGACTATGTAACTTTGTATATAATTATTAATTTATGATATTAATGGAACCTTATATTTATATAGTAGTTTTTTGAAAATATATTATCTTATTATCTTATCGAAATTTGTTAAATTTTGCATTGGCCCAAGTCGGGATCGGAAAAAAATATTAATTTAGAGAATTTATTAATTTACAGAGGTTCTACTGTTTTTTTTTTATGATAAGTCCCAATAATTGCATCATAGGAATTACAAAAAAAGGTTCTTTCATATACTTATAATTCTAATCGTTCCATTTTTCATTTTGATAGTTCCTTCGACTCATGGATTATATCTATTTGCACAAATACCTCGACAATTCCCAGTTGTTAATACATAGAGCCCGATAAGCATATCTTGAGTTTTTACGGAAATGGGATCACCAATGGATAGAGACAAAAGATTCATATGAGAAAATATAAGTAAATGGGCCTCCGCTTGGGCCTCCAAAGATAAAGGTATATGAACAACCATTTGATGCTCATCAAAGTCTGTGTTTAATTATGTGTCACAATAAATTGACAAGAAAATTTATTTGTGGGTCGAGAAAAGGGGGAAAAGAAATGGTTAGAGAAAAATGAGAGATTTAATTACCCCATGTTAAAATTAGAGAAAGAAGTAAAGTATCGCAAGAAGATTTGTTGTACATTTTTACATGAAAAATGAGATGACTCCAGATAATAAAAAATTTGTTGCTAATGTATCATAAAACTAATCTAACCTAGGTTCAAACAGGTTATATTCCTTCCCTTATTATCAAAAAACAATACTATCGATTACCTTTGTTTTTTTTCTGTTTATATTTCTGGAATGAAAAATCAAAGAGGTCCTAAAAGTTTTCACGTCTTTAAAATGTCAGGTCCCACTGTCTGTTTTCGTCTAGACCTTCTAAAATATCTAACACTCAATGTCCTTCCAATTCCATGTTATAAGAATAGTAAAGTAACGTGCATCAACTTTTCACGTGTAGAAAATGGAGTATAATACTCCCTCCGTCCCATTAAATTTATTTAAAAGGACGAAAATTACACATATTAAGAAAGTGAGTAAAGTGTATTGGAGTGCGTAGAAATTATATTGGAAAAGTAAAAAGGTAAGAGAGAGGATAGAATTAAATTAATTTTATTAGTTAAATCAATCAATAGAAATAAATGGAAGAGTATTGAAATTTGAGATTGTATTGAAGTTTGTAAAATTTGAATAAATATTTTGGAACAAAAAAATGTAATTTTGGACAAACTTAATAAAACGAAGGGAGTATACACATCCAAGATCCCAATTTGTGCAAACCCCCTTTCACCTTTCTTATCAATTATTATCAATTATGATGAGTGACCAGGTTCCATTCCCCAAACCCCCCTCCTCCTCCAATGAGACCCAACCTCCCCGATTAGTGATTTGCATAGGCGACATCCATGGCCACCTCACTAAGCTCCAAAACCTCTGGTCCAACCTCCAATCAGCAACCGAGCCCTCCCAATTCGACGGCGCCCTCGTCCTCTTCCTGGGCGATTACTGCGACAGAGGCCCAGACACGAGAGGGGTTCTCGATTTCCTCATCTCCCTCCCCTCCAAACACCCCAATCAGACCCACGTCTTCCTCTCCGGCAACCACGATTTCGCCTTCGCCGCCTTCGTCGGGGCCCTCCCGCCGCCGCCGTCCGGGGCCGAGTTCAGGGACACGTGGAATGAGTACGCGGAGAGCGAGGTGAGGGAGGGGTGGTACAGGGGGGAGGGCTTCCAGAATATGCATCTGCAAGGCAGGAGATGGGCTGGTCAAATGCAGGTCCAGTTTAACACTGTTAGGGGCGGTGATTATCAGGGCTCCATTTATGATTCGGCTCCCACATTTGAATCCTATGGCACTACCCATGGCTCTGCTGGTATGTATTGCTTTATGAATCTATCTAATCTTGTATTTTCATACAAAATTCTCAGATGTTGCTTATGATATATACAAGTATCAATGTGTAGATCTGATGAAGAAAGTCCCTGATGAGCACAAGAAGTTTCTTGCTGATATGGCATGGGTTCATGAAGAGGTCAGTCTTTCTACTTATCTTCTTTGTTTGTTCTTTCAGTGCTTGATTGATGCTTCTTGCGATGCAATCCAAACAATTTTCCTCTCCCTCAATGTCCATTAAATATGAAGTATATGACAAACTAGAATCAGTAGTTGAAAACCAAGTTTATCAAGGCAATAAATGAAAACTTGGTGGTTGTTATTTTATCAAGGCAATAAATTCAGTTTTGCTGTTATTTGATAGTACTAATGATTAGAGTATAGAGGGAAGTTGAGGTTTTGTGATAAGGAGCATCTGTTTTTCCAGGATGATGTGTGTGTGGAGACGGAAGACGGGGTCAAGCATTGTCGACTAATTGCGGTTCATGCTGGCTTGGAGAAAGGGAAAGGGATCGACGAGCAGCTCAAGCGCTTAAAATCCAAGGACACTAGGATACCAAAAGTTGAAGCTCTCAGTGGCAGAAAAAGTGTCTGGGACATTCCAGAGGTAAACCAAGTGCAACATCCTTTTTTATTCTCAGCAAGCTTTGTATTTGAATTGAAATGACGTGAATGAACAGATTTCTTGATTTTGTATACATTTTGATCAGGAACTGAAAGAGAAACCAACTGTTGTGGTGAGTGGTCACCATGGGAAGCTTCATATTGAAGGTCTGAGGTTGATAATTGATGAAGGTGGCGGATATGTTGACAAACCAGTGGCTGCCATTATTCTTCCCTCCATGAAACTCGTCAGAGACACTGATGTGTTTTAATGATCTACACTGGTGATTTTGTCAAAGAGTCTTCGTTGTGTAGGCTTGTTTGGATGCATACATGCATTATATAGCATGTTTAAAACATTATAACCCAAATAAGTACCTTTTGTTTTGTAAACCCTAAAATATAAAGCTTATTATGCTTTATTGATACATTGATGCGTTTTGGCTCATAACACTTTTAATGCATTATCAAATCATACTGCATTCTAGACTGCATGACATCTAAACAAACCCTTAGTTTTGAATTAGCTTATAATTGTCACAATTAGGAATTGCCATTTTGAAAGATTGTTTTTAAGGATGCCAAAAAAAAAAACCCTGCCCAACTCTCAGAGAAAGTTCTAACATCTCCAGTATCAATCTGAATATCTGAGTAAAGATTATGTACAATGCAGGGACGGATGGTAAAAAGTGTAAAACCCTTCCGAAAACAGCATCACAATTTCACAACTAGTTCCTGTATAGACAGACATACAAAAGTCCTAACAAAACAATTCAATTGCAACTAAAAATAATAAATAAAAATACCGGTCATAGATTCAGTTTTGAGTATAACTCCTCTTTGTTGAATGGTTCACTCCTCCTAGGAACATCAGCCAATCTACAAAACTCAGACAACTCCTTCCTAGTCTGCACTCGCTTCTTCTCCTCCAATGGCCTAGGTCCAAGAAGACCCATATCAATCGTCGCCCCATAATTAAGCGAAGATTCAACAACCGCATCATACGCTTTAGACGACAATCCTAGACACTCGTTATTCGCCCTCACATAAAGTTCATAAGCCAGCTTAGGCTTACCATCTTTTGCAAGAGCCTCAATCAACATCTCATATGTCACCTTATTAGGTTCGATGTTCATAGCCTTCATTCTATGGAACCACTCGTATGCAGCGCCGCCCCACCCGTTTCTTGCGCACCCGCTAATGATAGCGTTAAACGTCACAACAGTTGGTTTGTTGCTTTCAGTTTTCACCATTTCCTTAATAATCAAATCCACAACCTTAAACTTCCCAACCCCAACATAAATCGAAGCCATGATTGTGTATGCGTATAAATTCGGTTTAATCCCGACTTTAAGCATGTGGTCCCAAACCCTAATCGCCTCTTCGTATAATTTCCCTTTCTCAAGAGCGCTTAGAAGCGCTCCATACGAGACTACTGTCGGCTTTTCCCCTTGCTCAACCATTCTTTTGAAAATTTGAACTGCAGCTTGGGTTTCTGAAGCCTTTGAGCACGCCACAAGAACAGCATTCCATTCCTTACTCCCCGGTTTGAGCCCTTTGGATTCCATTTTATTAAGAAGCCTAACTCCCCATCTCCAAATCCCTCTCTTCCTAGCTGCAGTAAGCAAAATGTTGAAGTGAGACACAACTAGCTCATACGACAAATTATTCGGTTCCGGGCCCTTGTCTAGTAAATTCTCGTAAATCTCAAGAGCTGCCCACCATTTCTTAGCCCTACCCATTAGCCAAATCACATGATTACACACGGATAAGCTAATATCAGAATGTCTTTCCCTAATCCTAGTATACAACTCTTTAGTGACAGTGTAATGTTCTCCACGGGTGCAAGCCCAAATAAGCTTCTCATATTCAGCTCTAGTTGGAGGAAGTCCAGCCTTGTCTAATTCAATAAGGAGCTTCAAGACATTGGTGGTGTTGTTTCCTTCCTTCACAATCCACTGCCTCATCACTTGAAAACAGATCCTTCCAGTGAAATTCTGAAGCTTCATAAACTCGCCTTCCCAGTCTTCATGATCAGAAATCAATAGCTCACCTTTTATAAACTTTTCTCTAAGCTCAACAAAAAACCGAAGAGCTCCTAGCCCATCTTCAGTTCTTCGGTAGGCTAATAAGGCTGTCGAGTAGGAAACAGGCGAAGGAAGAAGACCCTTGGCTTGTATTTCCTCAAGAAGAGAGAGCGCCTCCAAGGGACGACCTTGATCAACGTAAATTGTCATCAAGGTATTATAAGTTACAATGTTGGGAGACATTCCATTTTCCAACATATCATTCATGACCTTATCAACTAGTTCAAACTGCCGGGATTGCTTAATAGCCCCTAAAAAGCTATTGTATATGAACAGATTGGGGCCTTCAAATCCTCCATTTTCAGTCCTCTTTTTCTTGAGCCACTCAACAAGGGCAATTGCTGCTTCCAGTTTCTTCTCTCGTCCCAAACCTCGAATCATAGACGAATACACTTGTAGGGGAAGCTTGCTCTTGCCCTTCATCACACTTTCCACTTCATCTACGGACTTAGAAGATTGTAAATTATGAGCAAGAGCAAGAACATCGATTCTCAAACTATCTTCTTTCAACACCTCTTCTTTATATCCACTATCACCATTAACTTTTTTTCCATCATCACAAGCACTAATCTCATCAATCTGAAGGCAATCAGCAGTATTCAAAGTTTCACTAGCCAAATCCTCAGCCCCCAAATCTTGCTCAGCTGAAGGGCAACCCATATGAGCAAAAACCTCCATAGAGGACTTTCCAGGCAAAACCCTAAATCTAGACCACCCAGAAAAACTACCATCATCAAAATCAAACCTTACGCTCTTATCTCCAAAATCCCTCAAATTTCTACGAGAAAGAATAGTATCCCTCCTCTTCTTCGTCAATATGACACAAAAAGAATGACCCAGATGAGATTCGACCGGGGGTACTCTACAAAAGTCCCCCATGGGAAGAGGCCATATCGTTAAAGCTTGCATTTTTTTAAATTACCAACCCTAAAATCAGAAACGAAATGGGTAAGGGAGCATAGTTGGGGAGATTTAGAGAGTGAGAAAGCGAGTTAAGGTCACACCGTGATCGTTGGGCCGGCGGTTGATTTGGTTGCTTTTCCTTCCTCTCTCTGGCTCCGTCACAGCCATTCATTCATCTGAGCCTCAAAGAGAAACACAGTGTCGAAATATGATAGTGCAAGTGACTGTACACAAAACCGGCGCCGTTTTGGGGAATGCGGAAATGTAGTGTGTAGTGTAGACGCTAGGCCGGCTGGGGGCTTGTTTGGGGCTCTATCTATGTACCGCTCTAAGACTACGCCTATATATGGATTTTATGCACTCCTTGTAATATTATTAAGGTTGTAATCAAAGTGAATTGGCTCACATAATAAGCAGGCTCCATATATCCGAGGTCAAATTGAGTTGGACGTAATCAAGATAAAATTCTGCCGTATCAGTAAACAATAAAAAAATTATTAAGGTTGTAGAGCAATTAGCATATGGGCTTGTTCGGCTACCCGCATATTATCCAAAATAATACGTTTTTTATGACAAGAAAATTTTAGACCGAACAGGCGCAGGAAAAAAAGGCTGAAATAGATAAGAAAAGTAAGAGAGCGTGTGCAAGCTGGTACAAAAAGTGTTTGGCTAATAAAATCTCTTTTCAAAAAAAAGATATTATAATACATAATAAGCATGGTACCGAACCAACTCTATGTCATGTAATTTCCTAAGCTTTTCTAGATTTGTTCTTTGTAATGTAATATTATGTGTGCGGGTGCTTGTTAACTAGACTACCTCGCAAAAGCTCGTATTGGGTCAAATGGGCCAATTATTCACTCTTGACTTGTCCAGTTTGCTAGCTATCGTATCACTTATCAAAATGTCATCATTGTGGTGCTAGGGTTGAGTGAAGCCATATATAAGCTTCTCTTCTTCATTTGTGCAGCATTTGGTTAAATTTGGAGAAGTTTTAGGGTTTTGCACTTGAGAGCGTTTACTCGGTCTCCGTTACCTGAGCTCAACGCTGGCGAGCCTCTAAGCTCCCTTCCTCAATCCAAACTTTCGAGAGATTGAGAGAGAACCTCAGAGACCTTTGTGGTCAGTCAATTAGTTCAATCAATGTTCATCTCACTTTGGATCTCTTCAGATTGCGCTTTTTGTTCTCTTTGCCCTCTTGCGCCCTTGTGATTCTTGGTGTTCCAGGTTATACGGAATTGATTGGCTCGCACGCTTCGCTTCCGTTTTGTTTGTCATGTCCGATCTTGTCAAGTTAATCCTCTCCTTTTGTTTTTCTGGCAAAGTTCTCAACTTTGAATGTAAAAGACTTCAACTTGATAATTCTAATCACTTCCTTGGATTGCAAGGCAACAAGCCAACAAGGATTGTAGGCTAGTTTCTTGCAAGGTTGGTTTGTAGACTAGTTTCTTGCAAGACAATAGCGATCTTTGCAGGGGTTTTGTGTTTGATTTTCTCACGTGAAATTGGAAGAACAAAACTGAATTTTAGATGATGTTGGACGTGCACAATGAGGGGAGAAAGAGAAGATAGGCTTGAAAGATCTTTGAAATAAGAAAACACAATAATTATTTAATATAAATCATCATAGCATGAGTTAAATGGAACAAAATTTACCTGTCAGACCAATAGAACATGTACAAAACTGTAAAACAAGATCACCAATAATCATTACAAGAACATGAACCATCCACAAAGTGATGGAAACGACGTGCGTCCCTAACAATCACTACTCTTCCTGTAACCTTTGAAAAATACTTGGTCCAAGTATGACAATCACCACAGACTCTCAGATTTTTCATGACCCTAATAGGCAAACCAGGAGCCAATTTAGCATGACCAAATGCAATAGCTAACTTCTCACTATGTCTATTCAAAATTTGTCCCTTCTCATCATCACCCACATTTTGTAGCACAAAGCTCTTGTCAACTACATAGCCCTCGCTCTCAAATCTATGGCCTAATTCCTCGAGAATCTTATAAACTTCCTCCAAATCCAAATCACTTTTAACGCTTCCAGATGAAAATACATAAACCTTTTTCTTTACCTCAATCCAGCTTTGACCAGTGATTTTCTTTAAACCGTTCATCTTTGCAGAAAGTCTCACCTTTGCAGAATCACTCCATCTGCCAGCTGCTGAATAGATGTTTGAGAGTAGCATGTAACTCCCAGCAGCCATATCAGAATTCATGCTGAAAACCTTTGCAGCGGTTTCCTCTACCAAATCTGTGTTGTTCTTATTAACCCGTGTTGAGTTCAAGAGTGCACCTAAAACACAAGCGTTGGGTTCCATAGGCATGCTCTTGACAATATCACTGGCTTCTTCAACAAGCCCAGCACGGCCAAGGAGATCAACAATGCAAGCATAGTGCTCCATTTGGGGTTCAATCCCAAATTCCACATTCATTTTGTTAAAGATTTCACGGCCCTCAGATACAAGTCCCACGTGCCCACAAGCAGAAAGAAGGGCAACAAAAGTGATCCCATCTGGTTTAAGACCTTCTTTTACCATCTGATTGAATCTTTCCAAGGCATCGGCACCATAACCATGAAGCCCGTATCCTGCAATCAGAGAGTTCCATGAGACTAGATCCCGAGTACCCATTTGATCGAATATTAACTGCCCTTCTCTAAAATTGCCACACTTAGCATACATGTTTATTAATCCATTATTGACCAAAATACTTTCATCCACCTGATTTTTAAGAGTATGAGCATGGATTTCCTGACCAAGAGGCAGCGCTGCTATATCTGCACAAACAGCCAGCACCGAGGAAATTGTCACAGGATTGGCAGTGACATTAGCAACTTGCATTCTTCTAAACAATTGCAAGGCTTCCTCTCCCCTCCCCTTCAGAGCAAAGCTGTTGATAACAGCACTCCAACTTATGACATTTGGTCTCACCATTTTGTCTGGGTTTGATTTCTCAAGCTGGGAAAATATTTCTAAGGCCTCATCACAAAAACCAGAGTCTGCAAATGCTGAAATCAAGGAATTCCAACTTATTATACTCCTCATTTTCATCTCCAAAAATAAGTTCCGGGAACCTTCTGGATGCTTGTGCTTCCCATAAAGAGAGATTAGAGAATTCTTCACAATCAAATAATCCTCAAATCCCCCGATTATAGCATATCCATGGATCACCTTCCCCTCAGCAAAATTGTCCAGACCGGCACAAGCTGATAAAACCACAGCTAGAGACTCGGAATTGGAACTAATTCCTCTATTTCTCATGCAAACAAACCATCCCAAAGTCTCTTTATCAAGACCACACCTGGCATGACTAGACAACAAAGAAGTCCAAGTTACTATATTAGGCTCCATCTCCATCCTCTTGAATATCTGAAGAGCTGCATTACAGTCATGATTTAGAGAAAAGCCAGAAATCATTGTGTTCCAAGATATGTAGGTTCTTACAGGCATTTTATCAAACAGTTTCTCAGCAGCATCCATTCGCCCAACCTTCCCATAGCAACCTAGCAATTCGTTTACAGCATGGAGATTATCATGCAAACCCATTTGCACAACATGAGCATGAACGATCCTGCACAAATTGTAGCCACCCTTCATGGCACAAGCCCTAATCACCAATGGAAAAGTAAACCCATCAGCCATAATACCATATCTTTTCATCCTCAAATAAAGCCGTAGAGCATCTTTATTTTTCCCATGCGATACATTCACTCTTAATATTGAATTCCACAGAAGAGTATTGGAAAAACACATACCCAAGGAAGTTTCGAATACTCTTCTTGTTTCACAAATAAGCCCAAAAGTGCTATACTTTGAAATAATCCTAGAAGATAGAAAACCAGATTCATAGCACCCGGTAGTAATGATTTGGCAGTGGACTTGTCTGAGCTGGTTGATGTTGTTGGCTTGTCGAAGAAGGAGATCAAAGTGATTGATAATGTCATTAGCGCGAGGGGTGAATAAATGAGTTAGACTTGCGAAAAATGTGAGCAGGTAAGGAGATCTTGAAATGGCTGCATACGAAAAACACAAGGGCCATGACCATGGACTCCTAAAATTGTATCCCCTCACAAGTTCATAAGATCTCTTTCCCCATATCAATGGCATGGAACTTGGATACTGGAAACTGCAAATTATCACACATCAAGCAACCAAGAAAGAAAACTAGCTAGCACATGTAAACCAATCAACAAGGAAAATTAGTACATGCGACCCTAATTGACTAATATTGGACAGTTCAGATTGGTGATTACAGTGAAATGGATTTGGTTGTTTGTTCATTAGAAGGGAAAGTAGCGTGGATGTTTACCTAGAGTTCCTGTCTTTTTTCTCTGAAGTTCTTCTCTTACCCATAAACACTTTCTAAAGCCTAAAATTTCCACTTTCTTTTGTATCAGCAGATGGTGTTCTACAAGTTAACCATAGGTAAGTGGGATAAAAGTGAATCTTCTAATTAAAAATCACGAGTATTAGATATTATGATAACTCCAAAATGTATCTGGCAACCCTCCCAATTCCCAAACAAAGAAGAAGGTGTGGGAGATGCTGCTACGAGGGAAACAAGTTCAACCGCACAATGGAACATGAGAACTAGAACAACGTCAAATTGGGCACGACTTGTATTGACAAACAAATAACGAAACTAAACTCCAACTGGCCGCAAGCTAAATTCAGTAGCATTTGATAACAACAAATTCAGAAAAAGGTACAGAACAAAAATAAGCAAAATCAAACAGCATGTCGAAATCCAAAACTTAAACAAAAATGCTTACTAATTTCTCGCAAAATGGGGCTCCCTCTGGCCACGGATATACAAAACTTTGCGTCGTTTGAGATGTGGCTATAATCTAGACGAGGGTAATCGACGATGAAAAAGCGCAGTGGTATGTGTAGGCCGAGGATGCTCAAACTACAAAACCAAAAGGCGAGAGGGGCGAAGGAGACAAGGAGGCAGTCGCCGCCCAAAGCTTTGCCGACGGTATTCAAGCCGGTCTTGTTCCGTGGAATACTATTAGAGAGTCAGAAATCAAAAAAAATGGAATTTATTATAATATTTATTATAATATTATATTTAGATGTACAATTGAAAATTCTAGTTTGTATTCTCTATATAAAGACCCTTATACGTGATCTAATAAGATGAATCTAATTTCTTCTTTTTTTCTCTATTCTCTATTTTATAACACGTTATCAGCATGATTTATTCTAATTCTAACGGCCTCTCCTTCTCCTGTCTCTTTCGTTCGTTTTTCAATCGTTCTGTCTCTATGCATATATATTCTTAATTCTTTTGGTGATTCGTTCATTTGACTTATATGCATATATATACATAGTGTTAATTTATTCATCTATATTAACTCGTTCGATAATTCATTCGTATCCCTTACATATGCATATATATTGCTTTATATACATAGAATTTACATGAAGTTTTTATTCTGATCGCATTCTAGCGCATATATATATGATTCAATAACAGTATAGGATTTTTTGTGTGCTCGATCTTAAGAGTAAAGATATATATATTTTTTATTGTTACTGCATATTGAAGGATCAATTGCACGTTTTAATATTACATATATATTTATTTTATGTTTTAAATTTGTATAATTATATGCATGATTTGCATACATGAATTACATATATGTTTTTTGTACATAATTTATTTGTATATATTAAGCAATTGTTAACTCTTATGATCATGTTACGCACCTAGTTCATGTTTTTATAATTTAATTCAATTGTGTAGCGTATTATACACTCTAAAGTCTAAATTACAAAACTAATTTGTTTACGATTGAAAATTACATCGTGGATATATTTGTAAGCAAATTTGTCCTTGGAGCGACAAATTAAATCGTATACAATACATCCTTGAAGTGAGTGTATTCACCAATAAAAATTGTGCATATGATATATCTCCCTGAAGAGGATATATTCATAGTAATTTGTCCTTGAAGCGACAAACTAAAATCATATATGTATATCCCCTAAAGTGGGTGTATTTGTAGACAAATTTGTCCCTGGTGAGACAAATTATTTGAACATATAAGAGAATATTATCCCCGAAGTGATAATTTTTGTTAATTTTCATTTCCTGAAGTGAATGAAACATCAATATATAATCCCTGAAGTGATTATTTTCATTCCCTGAAGATATGGGAACATCATAATATTATCCTGAAGTGATAATTATTTCCTCTGAAGAGTTGAATTTAAAATTAATATTATTCCTGAAGTGATAATTATTTCCTCTTGAAGAGTTGAATTTAAAAATAATATTATCCCTGAAGTGATAATTATTTCCTCCTGAAGAGTTGAATTTACAAATAATATTATCCATGAAGTGATAATTATTTCCTCCTGAAGAGTTGAATTTACAAATGATATTATCCCTGAAGTGATAAATTTCATTCCCTGAAGTGAATGAATTATTTTATTTATGTTATGAAATGATTATAAAAGCAAGACCACTTAATCTTTTTGGAAAGAACACTTAAACAACTTTTATGAGAACTTTTATATCATTAGAAGAGAGGGAGGGAGAGTAAGAACTTTAGAGAGTGTATTTCTTACTCTACTTTGGTGCAAGTTTTACAATGGATGATGGTCATATTTATAGGCCAAGAGTAGGGTAAAACTTTGGTAAATCTCCATGATTTATGCATGGAAATAAGGAGGTGAAGAAGGTGCATAATTCACCTTGTACAAATTTTCCTCCATTATACACTTGTTCATACATAATATGTGTAATACATGTGTGTGTAAATAGATAGCTTGTAGTATGATAATTTGGACTTCATAAATTTGGACTTCATAACACTCCCCCTTGAATATTCACCTTCTTTTCATGGAGTAGGATATGGGTAGACGGTGCCTCATTAAAAACCTTGTCAGGAAAAAACCCAGTGGGATAAAAAACCTGAACGAAGGGAAAAAGAGTGCAACCATTGTTCCCATTGTACGCCTTGATGCTGCCTCATTAAAAACCTTGTCAAGCAAAACCCAGTGGGATAAAAACTTGATCGAAGGGAAAAAGAGTGCAACGCGTATGATACTCCCCCTGACTTCAACATATGTCTCGAAGTCTGCACATTCCAATTCTGGATACCAGTTCTCCAAATTTCTTGAGGATTAAAGACTTTGTGAACAAGTCAGCCAAATTGTCATTTGATCGAATTTGTTGGATGTCCACTTCACCAGCTTCTTCCAATTCACGAGTGGAGAAGAATTTTGGAGATATGTGCTTTGTTCGGTCTCCTTTGATGTAGCCCTTCTTCATCTGAGCAACGCATGCTGAGTTATCCTCATATAATATTGTTGGATCATCAGTCATTGGCTTCATTCCACTTTCTTTCTGGATGAATTAAATCATTGCTCGAAGGGACACACATTCTCTTCCTGCCTCATATAGTGCAATCAATTCTGCTTGATTTGATGATGTGGCAGTTACAGTCTGCTTTGTTGATCTCCAAGAGATGGCAGTGCCTCCGTATGTGAACACATAGCCATTTTGAGATTTGGCTTTGTGTGGGTCAGACAAGTACCCTG
This sequence comes from Fallopia convolvulus, assembly GCA_964016875.1. Lineage (NCBI taxonomy): Eukaryota > Viridiplantae > Streptophyta > Magnoliopsida > Caryophyllales > Polygonaceae > Fallopia > Fallopia convolvulus. The sequence goes on along the minus strand of OZ024730.1, from coordinate 39,863,529 downwards.
CATCTGCATATCCAATTAAGGTCGCATCTTTTTGGTTACGATAATACAACCCAAGATCATGTGTGCCTCGGAGATAGCGGAATACATGTTTGATCCCGTTCCAATGCCTCCTTGTGGGTGCATTGCAAAAGCAATATCTGGCCTTGTATTGTTAGTTAAGTACATTAAAGCACCAATTGCACTTAAATATGGTACCTCAGGACCAAGAACTTCTTCATCTTCTTCTCGGGGGCGAAATTGATCCTTTTCTACATTGAGGGATCGAACTTCCATTAGAGAGCTCAAAGGGTGTGCTTTGTCCATGTAAAATCTTTTAAGAACTTTCTCAGTGTAATTAGACTGATGGATAAAGATTCCATCCCTTAAGTGCTCAATTTGTAAGCCAAGACAAAACTTTGTTTGTCCGAGATCTTTCATCTCGAATTCTTTCATCAAATATTTCGCAGTAGCTTGAAGTTCATTTGGAGTTCCGACGATGTTTAAATCGTCAACGTAAACTGCGATAATAGCGAATCCCTTTTCGGATCGCTTGATGAAAACACATGGACAAACGGTGTCGTTCTTGTATCCCTCTTTCATGAGGTATTCACTTAGGCGGGTGTACCACATTCGCCCAGATTGCTTTAGTCCATACAATGACCTCCTCAATTTAATGGAAAACATTTCTCGAGGTCCACAATTATTGGCCTCAGGCAGCCTGAGTCCTTCTGGGACTCTCATGTAGATGTCTGTATCAAGTGATCCATATAAATATGTTGTAACGACATCCATGAGGCGCATTTGTAACCTTTCAAAGACAGTCAATCCAATTAGGAATCTCAACGTAGTTGCATCAACTACTGGAGAGTATGTTTTTTCATAATCAATTCCATGGATTTGAGAAAAATCTTGTGCTACAAGCCTTGCTTTATATCTTACAATTTCGTTTTTCTCATTTCGTTTGCGCACGAAGACCCATTTATAGCCGACTGGTTTCACACCATTGGTTGTACGAACTACTGGTCCAAAGACCTCTCGCTTTTCAAGCGATTTTAGTTCTGCCTGAATAGCCTCTTTCCATTTTGGCCAATCGTTTCTTCGTCGACATTCATCGACCGATTTTGGCTCAAAATCATCATCTTCAATTACAATATTACTAGCCACTGAGTAGGCAAATACATCATCGACAATTACATCTTTTCGATTCCATTGTGTGCATGTGGACACATAGTTTATGGAAATCTCAAAATTGTCGATATCATTATTCTTGTCTAGAATATCACCCTCTGTTGAGGTATTCTCATTTTCAATATCTTTGCCTTTATCATCATTCTCCTGATCCATTGTGGCTTCTTCTGCTATACCCTTTTGGCTTCTTGCCTTTCTTGGTTTTAAATCTTTTGAACCTAACGGTCTACCACGCTTTCGGCGTGTTGCAGACTCGCTTGCGATGGATGCATCTGGCAATCCATTGGGTATTTCAATTCTTGCTGGAGCATTTTCCGCAGGTATATGTGATTTAATTACCTTCTTTGTATCAGTAAATGCATCTGGTAACTGATTTGCAACATTTTGCAAATGAATGATCCGTTGTACTTTTTGTTCACACATTTTTGTTCTTGGATCAAGATGGGATAATGCAGTTGCTTTCCATGTGATTTCTTTCACATGTGGTTCCCCATTTTTCTTTTCTCCCCCTAAGGCTGGGAATGTATTTTCATCAAAATGGCAATCAGCAAATCTTGCTGTAAATAAATCACCAGTTGTTGGTTCAAGATATTTGATTATCGAGGGAGATTCAAAACCAACATAAATTCCCAATCTCCTTTGGGGTCCCATCTTTGTGCGTTGAGGTGGAGCAATAGGGACATAAACTGCACATCCAAATATTTTTAGATGTGATATATTTGACTCCTTACCAGACACAAGTTGCAAAGGGGAATGTTCATGGTTTGCACTTGGCCTTAATCGAATTAAGGTTGCTGCATGTAATATTGCATGTCCCCATGCCGATGGTGGTAATTTTGATTTCATCAATAATGGCCTGGCAATTAATTGCAATCGCTTTATCAATGATTCAGCGAGACCATTTTGTGTGTGAACATGAGCCACTGGATGCTCTATATCAAGCCCAATTGACATACAATAGTCATTGAATGTTTGAGATGTAAATTCTCCTGCATTATCGAGCCGGATTTTCTTTATTGTATAATCCGGAAATTGGGCCCTCAATCGAATTATTTGGGCAAGGAGTTTAGCAAATGCAACATTTCTTGTTGATAGTAGGCTTACATGTGACCAACGTGTAGATGCATCAATTAGCACCATAAAGTATCGGAATGGTCCACATGGTGGAGCAATTGGCCCACATATATCTCCTTGGATTCTTTCTAAGAATACAGGATTCTCACTTGCAATCTTGTTTTTAGAAGGCCTGAGAATTAGCTTTCCAAGTGAGCAAGCAGTGCAATTAAAATCACTGGACGGAAGAACCTTAATGTTCTTTAATGTATGTCCAAGTGAGCTCTTTATGATTTTGTGCATCATTACTGCTCCCGGATGACCCAATCGGTCATGCCATAATGTGAATGCAGCTTGGTCATATGACCTTTTGTTAAACACTGCATTGACCTCAAACGGATAAATGTATGTATGATATAATCCGGAGGTTTGCGTTGGCATCCTTTCGAGAATCTGTTTATGACCAGATTCATGTTTTATGATGCACAAGTATTCTTTCCCATTTTCATTCATGGTTTCCATATGAAACCCATTTAGACGCACATCTATAAAGCTTAGTAAATTTCTTCGAGATTTACTCGAATATAGTGCGTCATTTATTACTAGCTTCGTTCCCTTTGAGAGTAGAATGACAGCTCTTCCAGAGCCTTCGATGAGTTTTGACACACCGGATATTGTAGTGACATTGCCTTTAAAGGCTCTTAATTGGTTAAAGTATTCTTTACTCCTTAAGATGGTGTGTGTTGTTGCACTGTCCAAAAGACATTGCTCCTTCCCATCGGGTTTCACTTTAGGCGAGTCCATGTTTTTCTATAAATATAAAGAGAAAGAGATTAAGACATCAATAAAAGCTTCATATATTATATAAGGATAATTCTATTACACAAGTTCTATTATACAAAGCCTATTACACAAATCCTTACGAGATAAAGGTTAAAGCATGGGATATAAAAGACATTGCAAGTATTATAAAATAGCATGGGAGATAGTAGAGATATTTAGGGGCTCGTGCTTTTCATTTAAGCCCCTAAGGCATAGCCATCATCATTCTCAAGGTTGAGAAAGTCATTAACATCCAAACTAGTCACTGGTGACCCATCCACATCGTTATTATCGATGTAGTTGGTCTCGGTAGCCCTTTCTTTATTCTTTTTAGCTTGGTATAGCTTCACTAGGTGTGGAGCTGTGCGGCATACCTTTGACCAGTGACCAGTCACGCCACATCTGTAGCATGTTGATTTGGATTTCTGGGAGGATCCTGATGGACCCGTCTGGACCTTTTGCTTCACATCCCCCTTGTAGCCATGGTTCTCACGGTGATTATCGTGGCTTTTGTTGTAGACTCGGCCACGCCCATGGCCACCATGACCACCACGGCCACCACGGCTCCTATAGTTACCACGACCTCATCCACGCCCATTGTTACGGCGTGATTGCTGCCCACGTTCATTGTCGTTCCTATCATGGAACGCTTTGTTCATAGCATTTGGTTCTGGGGCAACTGTTGAGCCAGTAGGCCTTAGGTTGTGGTTTTTCATTAGGAGCTCATTATTCTTTTCAGCAACCAACAATACTTTCAACAAGTCAGAATATCTTTTGAAATTTCTTTCTCTATATTGTTGTTGCAATAATATGTTTGAAGCATGCATAGTGGAGAAAGTTTTCTCCAACATCTCTTCCTGAGTGATCGTTTTACCACATAGTCTCAATTGAGAAGTGATCCTGTGGATAGCACTGTTGTACTCAGTGATGGACTTAAAGTCCTGGAACCTTATAGTGTTCCACTCATGTGTTGCTTGTGGGAGCAAAACTTCATTTTGATGGGCATAGCGCTCATTCAGGCTCTCCCACAATTCTCTAGGATCCTCCACAAATAAGTATTCAGTTTTGAGACTCTCATGAATGTGGTGACGGAGGAACACAATGGCTTTCGCCTTTTCCTGTGGGGTGGCACTATTGTTTGCCACAATTGTTTCCTCAAGGCCATTTGCCTTGAGGTGAGCCACGACATCTACCCTCCATTCGAGGTATTGCTGACCCGATAGGTCAAGGATATCAATCTCCCTTTTAGCGATGCTTGCCATTAGTTGCTACATATAAAGATATGCAAATTAAAGGTTAACATAATCAATAATATAATGCATGAGTCGTGTATGGGACGATTGAAGGACATGTCATATCAATCAATAAATATATGCATGTAGATGATATATTCAGAATGCATAAAGAAAGATTGCGTGAGTCAGAGAAGTAATCAATATAGATATAGGCATAGACAATATCATAAGACAAAAGTAAGAGATCATATGAAATGAAAGAAAAATTATATAGCGGGAATTTTAAAGTCTTTAAATTCCTTAAAGTCATTAGAGTCCGAAGTCCTTAAAGTCCTTAGAGTCCGAGGTCCTTTAAGTTTAAAGTCCGAAGTCCTTAAAGTCCTTAGAGTCCGAGGTCCTTTAAGTTTAAAGTCCGAAGTCCTTAAAGTCCGATTCCCTTCATCCCCCTTGTTGGGACGTTGTTGGGACCTCTGGTTCTAAGCAACGGATCAACGATTCACTCCTCTTTAAGTTTTGATAATGACAAACACCATAGGGAACTAATGTGGTTTGTTCAAGTATTTCTAAGGAACACAGGTACAGCAAAGAACTCCTATGAATGACAAAGCCACTGCTAGCCACAATGAAGAGTTTCCATCAAGGGAACTCTGAAGAGGAAAGTTCCCATGAAGTGGGAACTCCCAGAAACAAACAAGAAAACACAAGCTTACAACGATGAAGAGTTTCCATCAAGGGAACTCTGAAGAAGTCAGTTCCCATGAAATGGGAACTCACATGTGAAGACAACGACCGTTCAGCGCAGATCGCGGGATCCTGTCTCAGACAGCCAGAGGGAACAGTCTGAGGATCAGACTGTCACGCTTCATCCAACGGTCCGATTGATTCAAGAAGTTGACCTAGTTCAAACCAAAGTCACATGTGAAGAAAGTACAACTTGGGCATCAAGCAAAGGGCATTTTGGACACAAACGAAAGATGCGACTGCCCAAGACAAATGGACTATAAAGCCAAATGAATAGTACTCGGTCTGAGTACTTCTCCCAGAACTTACAAAACACCCACATCTGAGAAAAGAAAGAAAAGGAAGAGAAGTCCCCGCCGGCGAGTGTGTGATCTCGACGACGGTGAAGCTGAAGTTCCCTGGAGCAAGGGAACTGAGAAGTCAGCGTAAGGTTTGAGTTACTTGTGTTTTGTTGTTGTGAGCTTAGGAACTCAGTTGAGAGGATTTACTAGTGTTGCTAGAGTTAGGAAGAACTTGTAGGAACAGAGAAGTGTAAATCCGGCTGTGTAACTAAGGAACAAAGCAATCAATATAAGTAAGTCATTCAAAATCCTCCAAGCGGAGGTAGAGGTTTACCCATACAACTAGTTGGTTGTAGTGGGGTTCCTCTATAAAGGAACTGTCCCCTTAATTGTTTTTAGTACTTGCGATTATTTACTTCCGCTGCCTTGGGAACAGCTTAATTGCCAGTTCCCAAGCTCACTGCTAACCGATTACGATCCAACAATTGGTATCAGAGCCAGGTTCCTAGATTTGTGTTAGCATCGCAGGTGTCAAAATGGCTTAGGAACTTACTCAGGTGGGGAACAATACCAGCAAGCCGCCAAGGCTTATAACAGGAAGATTTGAAAGCTGGCAACGCGACATGAAAGATTGGATGCGTGGCCAAGACTACCAAGCCTGGTGCGTCATCGAAAGGGGGAACTTCGAAATCGATCCAGCTATTGTCAACGACCTCTCAAAGTGGGGTCCCAACGAGTACAAGTGCATGGAGGCAAACTACAAAGCCAAACAGTACCTAAAGAGGTCCATGTGCGTACAAGATTGTGACAGGGTTGCAAACCTTGACACAGCCAAGGAAATGTGGGAAGCCATCCAACAAATGCACGTTGGGAACTCAGATCTCAGAGAAGATCTTCAAATGAACGCAAAGAGGGAGTTCTACAACTTCTAAATGGAGATGGGAGAGTCCGTCGATAGCTACCAATCCCGGTTTGAAGGACTTTGCACTAAGATGGAAGGATTGGGGATCACAAAAGAAGAAATCACCCACAAAATGAAGGTCCAACAGCTCTTCAATGGATTGACTGGAGAATGGGCAAACGAGAGAACGATGTTCAAGGAAAACCCAGAAAATCGAACACTTATGCTTCATCAAGTGTTTGGAAAGCTAGTGGGACATGAGAAGAGGAAGATCGATGATAAGGAACAAACTCGAGCTCATCGAGGGATCGCACTCAAGATCGAAAAGATGCTCAAATCAACCCAAGAACAACATGAAGACTCTGAAGAAGAAGAGGATGAAGAGCTAGTTCTTGTAACAAAGGCTCTTCGAAATTTCTACAAAGGAAAGTCTCAACGGAATAGTGGGAACTGGGGAAAGGGACAGAGTTCCCAAAGAAAGCCCACAGAGAAGTATCTCTCAGAAGTGACTTGCTACAAATGCAACAGGAAAGGACATTTTGCGAAGGAATGTCCACAAGGAACTGAAGGCAGAAAGCAAGGAAAGAAGGCCTACATCGCTACTTGGAGCGATCATGAAGACGAAGATCCTGAAGCATGGGCACTCCCGGACATGTGTGGCATGGCCATAGGAGAAACCACTGGGGAACAACCCAGTGAGGTAACCACTGAAACTGTTCTTGATTCCTTGAGTAGTTATGAAAAACCTGAACTGTTGAAAATCCTTTCAAGTCTTGTTAAAGATAACATAAAACTGCAAAACAAGTTGGAAAAACAGGAACACATAAATTCTCAATTAGTTGGTCTTGAGCCCTGTCCCAACTGCATATCCCTTCTAGAAAAACTCAAGTCCCATGTGTCTCACATCGTAGATCTAGAAAGAGAAATCAAAACTTTAGAGAAAGATGAGAACACCCTCCTGCAAAACCTGAGTAAGACTCCCGAACACCCTGAAGCCTCTAGTTCCCAAATCAAGTTTGTCCCAGTCAGACATGGCATAGGATACAAAGGTGAGTGCTCCAAGAACAGAAAGTCACCCCTGAGCGAACATGAGATCCATGAGTGTAGGGCCTTAGAACTCCAGTGCGAGAAACAGAAAAATGCTCATCTAGAAGAAAAAATCAGGGTCCTAGAAAGTGGAAACAATGGTGAGAAAGACTACTATACTGGGAACTCTGGACATAGAATCTATGTCAAAATTGCTAAGGGAAATGGGTCTCGAGTGTACAACAAAGAAACCATGGATAGGAACCGTATCCAGAGACCACACCCAAAATATTACCTGGGAGAATACTACAAGACATGTTGGCACTGTGGTGCTCATGGGCACTACAGGGATGCATGTCCCAAGAAGAGAGCCCAAATCCCTAGAAGCCATGAGTTCCCAAACAGACAAAAACGTCATGCTCATCACCAAAGGAACTCCAACTCTCAAAATTCCAAAGACATCAACATTTCTGACTATATCTTAAATGAAAATGTTTTCCCTTGCAAGGGACCTGGCAAGAGTCATCTTGCCTGGGTCTCAAAACACTAACTTTTCCTTGTAGGTGGATGTGAGAGGGAACAGTACATGGTTCATAGATAGTGGATGCTCGAACCATATGACAGGGAACAAGGATATCCTCATCTCACTCCACACTCATGCCGAAGGAGGCCACGTCTCATTTGGCAACAAGAACAAGGGAGAAGTTATTGGAAAAGGAGAAGTGTTGCTCAATAGATCTATTAAAGTTAGCAACGTAAATCTGGTAAAGGATCTGGGATACAATCTGCTGAGTGTCTCCCAGATGTGTGATCAAGGGAACAACATCGTCACTTTCGACTCAGATGAATGTCTCGTCATCAACAAGAAGACCAACAAAGTAATTCTGAGAGGAAGAAGATACAACAATGTGTATGTGGTGGACACTAACTTTGAACCACCAATGAAGCTGTGCCTTGCGAGTTCCCAAGATGACACGGAACTCTGACATCGAAGACTGGGACATGCTGGTGTAAATCAAATCCTGAAGCTTTATCTACAGGATCTGGTCATTGGTCTTCCACGGATCAATCTCGAAGGAGTCAAAATGTGTGAAGCATGTGTTCGAGGGAAACAGACCAGGACCTCCTTCAAACCGAAGAAGGTGGTAAGCACAACCAGGTCCCTGGAGTTGATTCACATGGATCTCTGTGGTCCCATGAGAACAGCCAGCTACGGTGGAAAAAGGTACATGTATGTCTTAATTGATGACTTTTCAAGATTCACCTGGGTTGTTTTCTTGAAGGCAAAATCACAAGCGTTTGAAGAATTTGAGCCCTTCATCAAAAGAACTGAAGTAAGCTTGGGGCTGAAACTGAAAGCAATCAGATCTGATCACGGAACTGAGTTTCAAAACTCGGAGTTCCTAAACTTCTGTGAGCAAAATGGGATCTCTCACAACTTTTCAGCTCCTCGCACCCCTCAGCAAAATGGAGTGGTCAAGAGAAAGAACAGAACTCTGGAAGATATGGCTAGAACCATGATGATCGAAAGTGGAGTTCACGAGTACTTCTGGACTGAAGCAATCTCCACAGCTACATACATCTTGAATAGAGCCATGACAAGGCCCCTGATCAACAAGACTTCCTATGAGCTCATCAAAGGGAGAAAACCAAACATCTCACACTTGAGAACATTTGGTTGCACATGCTTTGTTCACAACAACGGAAAAGACAATCTTGGCAAATTCGACCCCAGAAGCGACGAAGGGATCTTCCTGGGATACTCATCACAAAGCAAGGCTTACAGAGTCTACAATAAAAGAACCAAGAAGATAGAGGAAAGCATTCATGTCGTCTTCAATGAAAAGTCTGTAAAGATGGGAACCGAGTCCCAAGGGAAGGGAACTCTGTTCAAGCTAGTCAGACATGAAGATGATGATGATGACGAGGATGAGCCAAGGAAAAGGGATGAAGACTATCCAAGTGCAAGCCATATCCCACAACCAGGGAACAACGACGAAGGTCCAACCCTCACTGATCAAACCTCCCTTGAAGCTCCCTCCTCAGAAGAACTACAAGAAACCTCCAACTCTCTCGAGGTCCCCTCTTCAGGGAACAACTCTGCTGTCCCCCAAGACAATACACTGCCAGAATCAAGTATTCAAGGGGAACAAAGAGGGAACCTGCCAGAAATCTCTGAAGAAACATCAAATGAAGAAGCTGAAGATGAGAGTTCCCATGAGGATAATACACATGCAAAGGAACTCACTCATGCAAGAACCTTTCAACAAAGGAAGGACCACCCCCTTGAGAACATCATCTCCCCTCTTGATAAAGGTGTTCTAACTCGCTCCTCTCTCAATAATTTTTGTGCTTTTAACGCGTTTGTTTCAATGGTGGAACCCAAAAATATCAAAGAAGCATTAAAGGACCCGGACTGGATTCAAGCCATGCAAGAGGAACTCCACCAATTCGAGAGAAACAAAGTTTGGAAGCTAGTTCCTAGGCCCAAAAACAAGAACATCATAGGAACCCGATGGGTTTTTAGGAACAAGCTCGATGATACTGGAGCTGTAGCAAGGAACAAGGCTAGGTTAGTAGCACAAGGATACAGGCAAGAGGAAGGGATTGACTACGATGAGACCTTCGCACCAGTTGCCAGGATAGAGGCAATCAGACTCCTCATCGCCTATGCTGCTCACAAGGGATTCAAACTTTATCAAATGGATGTGAAAACAGCCTTTCTAAACGGACATCTCAAGGAAGAAGTGTATGTGGCCCAACCTCCAGGATTCGAAGATGAGAAAACGCCCAACCATGTCTATTTCCTGGAAAGGGCCCTTTACGGACTCAAACAAGCTCCCCGAGCTTGGTATGACAGGTTTGCTCAATTCCTCTTGTCCCATGGATACCTTCGAGGTTCCATAGACAAGACTTTGTTTTTAAAGAAAGAGTCTAAAGACATTTTGATTGTGCAAGTATATGTTGATGACATTGTTTTTGGAGCAACTAACGAAACTCTTGTAGAAAAATTTAAGGACCTCATGAGCAGTGAGTTTGAAATGAGTCTCATTGGGGAACTCACGTTCTTCTTGGGACTTCAAATATCCCAAACAAAGGAGGGAACAAAGATCCATCAACAGAAATACATCAAGGAAATGCTCGTGAAGTATGGGATGGAACATTCAAAGCCCATTGACACTCCCATCTCACCAAATTCAAGGCTAAATGCAGATGAAACAGGTATCAGTGTGGACCAAAGGAACTATCGAGGTATGATCGGGTCCCTTCTCTACTTAACCGCTAGTAGACCTGATATCATGTTCTCCGTATGTCTTTGTGCTCGTTTTCAAGCTAACCCTAAGGAATCACACCTGAAAGAGGTGAAGAGAATTTTCAGGTATCTCAAAGGAAACAATAACTTGTGCCTTTGGTATCCAAGGAACAGTTCCCTTGAGCTCATTGCATACACAGATGCTGACTTTGCAGGGCACTTGGTTGACAGAAAGAGCACTTCAGAAATGGCCCAGTTCTTAGGATCCTGCTTAGTTTCGTGGGGATCTAAAAAGCAAAACTCAGTTGCACTCTCCACAGCTGAAGCTGAATATGTGGCTGCCGCATCATGCTGTTCCCAGGTTCTATGGCTTAAGTCACAACTCCAAGATTACGGTATGTCTTTTGGCCCAGTTCCCATACTCTGTGATAACACTAGTGCCATAAACATTTCCAAAAATCCTGTGCATCATTCTAGAACTAAGCACATTGATATAAGACATCACTTTCTACGTGACAATGTTGAGAATGGGAACATTTCGATGGAACACTGTAGAACTGAAGAGCAAATTGCGGATATTCTTACCAAAGCTTTAGACAGACGTCCCTACCAGCGTTTTCGAATGCTTCTAGGGATGATAACTCTAAACTAAACAAGTCCCTGTTTGTCTCTCTCCCAATGCCTGACTAGTTTATCTAAAATTGCATGATAAGGAACTTGGATTCATTGCTTTCACTATGCCATGATTACTAGTCTAGAGAAAAAACGTGTACAAAGGAACTCTATTTCTTTTGGCCCAAAATGATCAACCAGAGTTCCCTTTATCCCTCATTACAAGCCACCATGACGGTTGATCATATGACCCACCTTAAGCTAGGGACCAGACAAATGCTTCTCATGAGCCAAAACATTTCCTTTATCGAGTTGCAAATCGTCTGGTTCCCTTTGAGTTCCCTAGCCCCACAAAAAGATGAGTGTGAAGTTCTCTCAACCACTTCACTCTCCCTGACCTTGAAAGGATCATGGGAACTGCTGCATCTACAAAGGGAACACTGACTAATCTTCAAAGAAAAACCGTCACTTGGGAAGCGGACTTTCGTGTCAGAAGCTCTGAAGCGTTACAGGCCAAGTATTCAAAATTTGAAAAGGACTTCCCAAGAGATTGTGACGCGTGTCCAGAAGCGTGCTTGAGAAGTTGAAACGGCGCCCCACGTTCATTGGGCAACGGTTATCGAGGTTATTCCACTTCCCTTTCTACCCTTCACCTCCTCTCTCCTTTAAAACCCCTCTTTGCCATTTTTAGGTCCTTTACTCCATCTTTCATCCCTGTCATTCGTCTTCCCCAAATCCCTTTCACTCTCTTTTCAAGAAACCTCCAAAACCTCCCAAATTCTTACAAAAATGGCCCCTCAACACACATTCGCACAAATCAAAGAGTGGGTACTTGCCAATCCTCGCACTCTCTTCATCACTCAACTGAACGAGATCGAGCAAGAACAGGACCCAACCATGAAGGATTTCCTCATTCAAGGGCTATACAATCAAGTAAGCCCTTTCTTGCCCCCTCCTCCTCCTCAGGTTGATGAAACCGTCTCCTGGACCTCTTCCTCCTCCGAATCTCTTCCTCTTCCACCTCCAACCACCAACACCTCCTCCGGAGTTGTCATAGTTGACAACTTCGGAGATGCTCGCCCCTCCATCAATGAAAAACCCCATAAATCCAAACATCGCCACTCATCCAAACATCGCCACTCATCCAAACATCGCCACTCATCAAAAGATCCCTCAAAATCCAAAAAATCCAAACACTCCCACGACCCCTCCAAATCCAAAAAGCGTAAACACTCTGAGGCCTCTGAATTCTCGGAGCCCAGAAAGAAGGCTTTCTTCCGCTTTGAGGACTACCTGAACTGCTCCAAGGAGAGTTCTTGTGCTCCCAAACCTCCCTACCTTTTTCCTTCCGACGATGGGAACTCCGAACCCCAGAGTCTACTTCCCTCTTCCTCCTCCATCCCTCCTCCTCAAATCAAGGGACCTCTTCCGCCACCTCCTCCAGTTCCCGCCACAATGGGAACTCCAACATCCCAACCTCTTTCACTTCCTCCCGTTCCCATCACTACGGGATCTCCAACTCCACCTTCACCTCACAAAACGCCTTCTTCTTCCTCCCCAAAACACATCTCCACTCAACTTACAACCCCTATTCCTTCTTCTCCTCTCCCCTCTTCCATCACGTCTCCCACCACCACCAAACTCCCCTCTCCCTCACCATCCAAAAGTACCGTCGCCCTCTCCTCAGACGACGACGATCTTCCTCTTTCTGTGGTCATCGGCAAAATGACCAAGGACCCTCCTCCGATCATCATGGGAAATTTGGAGGAGGAAGCCCAGCTCAAGGACATCGAGGAAGAACTCCACAGGGGTCCCTCTGAGCACACAGTCTCCCAAGGGACAAAGTCCCCAGAAAAGGTTGCTTCTCAAGAGCCAACAGAGACAAGGGACCTCGCACCAGCTGGAGGTGCTGAGGCAACAACAAGTCATCCTGGAGATGACGCGGAGGGCTCGGGTTCGAGCTCCTCCGAGGAAGAAGGGACCTCCCATGATGAGGTCGAAGAAGAAGAAGAAGCTCCAGCTTCAAAGGAGCCAGCACGCATCCCTACACCTGGACACCAAATGGTGGTGTCCGCGAGTTCCCCACAACCAAGGGACCGCGTGCTCATGATCGAAGCGGCTGCACCCCCTCAGCAGAAAGGACCTCGCACGGTCTCTAGGGGGAACAAATCCAAAAGCAAGTCCAGAAAGGGGAAGGGGACCACCAAGCATCATGTCAGTGAGCGCCGCAAGCTTCTCCATCACCTCATAGTTTCCCAAGAGGCGCTGACTGAAAATGGTCTGGAGGAACTATGGGAACTGATCAAGGCTCAGGGCTGGGAGAGACTCTGCCAAGAAACTGTGAGCGTAGATCCCTCACAAGTGCGTCAATTCTACAACAACTTCACTATCACCAACGACGGCACTCAGGGAACTCTCTCCCATGAAGGCGACGAGTTCATTTTTACAACGTCTACGATCCGCCTTCAACTCCAGGTCCCTGGTCAAGGGCTTAGCGAGTTGCCCAGCAAGCTCTGGGGCGACTTCAACAGCGCCGAGGTGTACAACACAATCTTTGAGGGCCGGGTTCCCTCTAAGGTCCATTCGACGCATCATCTATCCTTGGTTGCCAAGCTCGCTCACCAATTCATTATCAACGTGGTGGTCCCACGTCAAGAAAAGCGCCTGGTTGTCAACATCCCCGATGCCATCATCCTCTACCACTTCCTCCTCAAGAAGCCCATAAATCTTCCCCGCATTATCCTTGGGCACATGGAAAAGTGCATGGCCTCAAAGTCCCATTTCCTTCCCTACTCCGGGCTGATCAAAAAGCTCCTACAAAAAGAGGGTCTCTACGATGCCTCTAAAGAAGAAATCGAGCTTGGAAGGGAACTGGACATTCAAGTTGCCCAGAAGATGAGGCACTCGGAGCCTGTAGAGGAGGCGGCTCCCCTAGAGTCTGGTACACAAGAGGGGAACTCTCCAGTGTTGCTCCGCATCGCCAACACCCTCGATCAGATTGCTAGGGACCAGGCAGTTTTGGCCAGAGGACAAGAAAAGCTTACCCAAGTCCTTACGCGCCTTTGTGACGCCTTGTTTCCTCAGAGCCCATGATCTCTCCCTTCTTGTTCCCTTAATCCAAAAATGACCACAAAATTGTACTTGGGTTCCCATTGTACATATTATCTTAAGTAATGAAATGGTCTTTATTTTGATTGCGTGTTCCATTCTTTCCTAATATTGCTTTGCTTGATTTTCGATGATGTCAAAAGGGGGAAAGATAAAAAATGTGAGATGAGTTCAAAGTTTAAGTCATCACAGACCACGCATAAGCTAAGGGGGAACAATTGCATAAAAAGCCTAATAGGAACTATGTGTCTCACCAGAAGTGGCTCCCTAAATCTAAATGTCTCACTAAGAGTGACTTCCCAAAATCATACTTAGGAACTCATCAGCATATCATTCATTGAAATACTTGCATTTTTGTGATGGGTTTGTCATCATCAAAAAGGGGGAAATTGTTGGGACGTTGTTGGGACCTCTGGTTCTAAGCAACGGATCAACGATTCACTCCTCTTTAAGTTTTGATAATGACAAACACCATAGGGAACTAATGTGGTTTGTTCAAGTATTTCTAAGGAACACAGGTACAACAAAGAACTCCTATGAATGACAAAGCCACTGCTAGCCACAATGAAGAGTTTCCATCAAGGGAACTCTGAAGAGGAAAGTTCCCATGAAGTGGGAACTCCCAGAAACAAACAAGAAAACACAAGCTTACAACGATGAAGAGTTTCCATCAAGGGAACTCTGAAGAAGTCAGTTCCCATGAAATGGGAACTCACATGTGAAGACAACGACCGTTCAGCGCAGATCGCGGGATCCTGTCTCAGACAGCCAGAGGGAACAGTCTGAGGATCAGACTGTCACGCTTCATCCAACGGTCCGATTGATTCAAGAAGTTGACCTAGTTCAAACCAAAGTCACATGTGAAGAAAGTACAACTTGGGCATCAAGCAAAGGGCATTTTAGACACAAACGAAAGATGCGACTGCCCAAGACAAATGGACTATAAAGCCAAATGAATAGTACTCGGTCTGAGTACTTCTCCCAGAACTTACAAAACACCCACATCTGAGAAAAGAAAGAAAAGGAAGAGAAGTCCCCGCCGGCGAGTGTGTGATCTCGACGACGGTGAAGCTGAAGTTCCCTGGAGCAAGGGAACTGAGAAGTCAGCGTAAGGTTTGAGTTACTTGTGTTTTGCTGTTGTGAGCTTAGGAACTCAGTTGAGAGGATTTACTAGTGTTGCTAGAGTTAGGAAGAACTTGTAGGAACAGAGAAGTGTAAATCCGGCTGTGTAACTAAGGAACAAAGCAATCAATATAAGTAAGTCATTCAAAATCCTCCAAGCGGAGGTAGAGGTTTACCCATACAACTAGTTGGTTGTAGTGGGGTTCCTCTATAAAGGAACTGTCCCCTTAATTGTTTTTAGTACTTGCGATTATTTACTTCCGCTGCCTTGGGAACAGCTTAATTGCCAGTTCCCAAGCTCACTGCTAACCGATTACGATCCAACACCCCTTTTTTCCACCCTTTTTACTTCCGACCTTATCTCCTTCCTCCACTTCCATATTCGACCGCCTTTACCAATTTTTTCTTTCGACATTCTCCATGGCCGACGACGAGATTATGCGTCGTCTTAGGGCCGGTAATAGGAGGTTTATTATTGAGCTTTTCATTTGCCTTTTTCTTATTGTGATTACCAACATCATGCTCTTAATCATTTTGGTTAAAACTTATTTCCAATCCAAGTGGTGAAAGTGAAGAGTTCGGAGGTGAAATCGGTTTATACTTCAAAAGAGGTAAGCAAATCTAATGTTTTGTTTGTGTCTTGTTCATATCCAAAAGCATGATTTATTTTTGGTAAGAAATCGTTTCCAATCTAGGAAGAAAAACGAGTTTCTGATGTAGAAGATCCCAAATCGGGCAACTACAGAGCATACTCCTCAAAAACAGTTTTAGGAAATAAACTTGTTGTATGATTAAGATTAGAAAGAGATAGAATTTGTACCTTGGTGATTAGTGAAGCTCAATTGGTAATTAGAGACTCGTGCTGATATCGTGTTATGAAATGATTATAAAAGCAAGACCACTTAATCCTTTTGGAAAGAACACTTAAACAACTTTTATGAGAACTTTTATATCACTAGAAGAGAGAGAGGGAGAGTAAGAACTTTAGAGAGTGTATTTCTTACTCTACTTTGGTGCAAGTTTTACAATGGATGATGGCCATATTTATAGGCCAAGAGTGGGGTAAAACTTTGGTAAATCTCCATGATTTATGCATGGAAATAAGGAGGTGAAGAAGGTGAATAATTCACCTTGTACAAATTTTCCTCCATTATACACTTGTTCATACATAATATGTGTAATACATGTGTGTGTAAATAGATAGCTTGTAGTATGATAATTTGGACTTCATAAATTTGGACTTCATAACAATTTATTGTATTGTTCTTATACTATTTATTTATTTATTATTTTCACATACTTAATTATGTTATATTATTTTCTCTCGAAGAGTTAATTGAATGTACAAAACAAGATTATCCCTAAAATAATAATCCTCATTCCTTCAAGTAAATGAAAACTTTATTTTATCCTCGGAGTGATAATTCTCATTTCCTGAAGTGAATGAAACCATTTTTCCATTTTTATACTTATAGTGATAATTTTCATCCCCGAAGTAGATGAAACAAATAATTCCCCGAAGTGGATGAAATAATTAAATAAATCCCCAGAAGTGGATGCATATAATAAAAGTTCCTACTCCTAGGAGTGAGTGGTGATACTAAAGTCGTCTCTTGAAGTAAATGACATGATTGATGTGCAAATTGAAAAAGAAAAATATCATCTCTAGAAGTAGACGATAAAGTTCAATTGATAAATATTATCTCTTGAAGTATATAATAAAATAACCACATGGATATCACATCCTGAAGTATGTGACTAAAAGGTCTCATTGAAATCATATCCTGAAGTATATGATTGAAAGATCTTATGAATAATCACATCCTGAAGTATGTGATGGAAAGAAGTCTAGAAGACTTTGTATACAATCTCTTGTCACCAAAAGTTGACAATATTTTATGATACTTTATTTCTTTATTTATACTTTTCAATTTGATTATTTATGTTATTGCTTGTATACATTTTTATTTGTTCTTAAAGTTAAAACTTGTCATCTCCTGAAACAGATGCTAGTATGTCCAGTAGAGACAATTTGAAATCATCCCCGAAGAGATGAACTAATAAATCTCATTACTCCCTAGAGTGAGTAATGAAGGAAAATATCGTTTCTTGAAGAAGATGATAAAATTTATGTGACCATGATCATCTCCTGAAGTAGATGTTTCTATACATAAAAGTATTATCCCTAGAAGTGGATTTACATACATAATTATTTCTTGTAGTATGATGAGAAGAATTTATTAGTGGAACTACATGAACATATCATCTCCCGAAGTGGATGATAAATGGTTCAAGAAATAAAATTACATTGTCACTTGAAGTTGACAGATGAGATGTTTGGGAGATTCATGAAGCACTTGAAGTTCCAATAGACATGTGCTAAGTTATAATGAACGTATCATATCATCAACTCCATTCGAGCTTGAAGAATCGAATTTTGCCAAGTAGAGATCATTATAAACTCTTGGAGAGTTAAGAGATCTCATGCCAAACCATGTACTCTAGAAGTAGTACAAGGAATGTGGGTCGTCACAATATTCAGAACTATGTCTAAATGACCACCTACCTAGCATGAACTAGAAGTTCAAGGTCATGTTTGACCAACCTCTTGCATGCCGGAAGCATGCCTCCTCTGGAAGAGGGTGTGAAAGAGGTTACGGTATATTACGCATGCGGCCGTTAGTCATGGTTATGACTTATAGCTAGGATGTCGTGGGTTAATTTGATGTCCAGAAGAACATCTAAGATAAGGGATATCCCATAAGTAATGTAATTGATCATTAGTCTTGTACCAGTTGTACAAAAACCACACCTTATAGGAATAAGTGTGGAGACCGGTCTAGTATAAATTAAAGTTCTGAATGCATCCATTTTGAGGCATCTAATTTTGATACGAAGATAACAGTTTATCTGATATGAGTTGATGAGCTCCCAAATTTATGTATGGAGCACCGACATTTTCAAGGGTATCACACCATATAGTATTTAAAAACCAGAAGTTTTCACAAGTCATGCGCAAATTTTGGTGTGAAGGTTATAATGACTCTAGAAGAGTATATCCCATTGAATAATGTAATCTCACTAACTGGAAGTTAGTTAATGATAAGATATATTTGTGGCATGATTAACTTGGTCACTCAAGTGAAATAATAATGCGCATGATCGGTATGGGACCGAAAGATCTCGAGACTTGAAGTCTCTTCCTAAGAGTGACCTTGAAAGGCTTGTGATCTTGGCAAGTTAGTAGCAAAGCCAGCATAATATGCAAGTACATACAAAGTCTCATATGCTCCTTGACTAAGTTCAAGTGATATAAGAGGACATATTACATCGCCATGTGAACCATTGTGGATTAATCATATGATGTTCAAAGATGCCTCAACCCATTGGTTCCATTGAAAAAGGAGGGAAATGAAAATAAATTAGTGTAGTGGTTGAGCATTGAGTAGCTCTCACACACATTCACAAAACGACCTAGTAGAGTCGTCAATAATGCGGTAATAATTGATAGATAGGCAAATGCTATACATGAAATACACGACTAGGATGAGTCGTTGATTAAATAGGGTCATGAAATGTGAATGTTGATAATTAAATTCGACTTGGACCGACTGCTTATAGAAAATTTTCCTAATAGAAGCTTGTCTCTAGAAGAGATTAAATGCTTTATATGTCCTCCACCTCCCTGAATGATTGTTAAGTGATGCCACACAATGAAAGTTGGGATTAGACAAAGGGTTTGGGTCCTTATCGTTTATAAAATACCTAGAGCTTATAAGCGGTGATCAATATATTGCTCGGTATTATGATTAACACTTTGGCGAGGTGAAAATCTCAACTTTAGGGGGAGAAGATAACTAAGACTACAAGTTAAGAGATTGCATGGGATGCAATTTATTATCCAAAGAAAGCTAAACTAGAAGTTTAGCGAATTGTATAACTAAACCAGAAGTTTAGGGGATTGTATAGCTTCATGATGTTTACCAATGTCATGAAAGTGATTAACTAAACCAGAAGTTTAGGGGATTGGAGATTCCAGAAGTAACTCCAACCCAACACATAAGCATGCTTGAAGCATGAGAGACATTTTCGGATTTAAGGATACATTCCCCAGAAGAGGAAAGAGCCAGTTGCATCCCAAAAGGATGATATGTCGACTGGAAATAAACATGAAGATAGAACTCCTGAAGAGATTCCATCTAAAGACTCTAAAAGCAAAGAAAATGGCATGAGCGACAATTTGGAAATGTCGATTAATTATTTAAGTATCGGTACAAGGTATCGAGAAGATATCTTTGCTTATTCATTTATCGTAAAAGTTAT
Organism: Fallopia convolvulus; assembly: GCA_964016875.1. Taxonomy (NCBI): domain Eukaryota; kingdom Viridiplantae; phylum Streptophyta; class Magnoliopsida; order Caryophyllales; family Polygonaceae; genus Fallopia; species Fallopia convolvulus. The sequence continues at coordinate 39,843,885 of OZ024730.1, read as the reverse complement.
TGGAGAAGATGACAATAATCCCCAAACAATGGAGGAATGTCAACATCGAAATGGTTGGAAAAGTTGGAAAGCAGAATTGGATTCGTTAAACAAACTAGGTGTTTTGGGCCCGTAGTTCCAACACCAGAAAGTGAAAAACCAGTCTGTTATAACTCGTTGCACAAGGGTTCTCGCAAAAACCTGGAGTGGATTACATGGAAATGTATTCACCAGCAGTGGATGCAACAACCCTCAGGTTCCTTATTGCTTTAAACGTTGTTGAGCATTTGAAAATGCAACTCGTGGATGTGGTAACAACATACTTATATGAGTCATTAGGTACCAACATATACATGAAAATCCCAGAAGGATTGAAAATGCCTGAAGCATTTGAATCAAAACCACATTACATTTATTCCATTAAACTTATAAGATTGTTATATGGATTGAAACAATCGGGAAGAATGTGGTATAATCGCCTTAGAGAATATCTACAAAGGCAAGGATTTGTCAACGATCAAATAGGTCCTTGTTTGTTCATAAAACAACATATTTGGGATATGTAATCATTGTTTATGTTGATGATTTCAATATTATTGGGACTCCAGAAGAGATCCTAATAGAAGCTGATTATTTGAAAGAGAATTTGAAATGAAGGACTTAGGAACTACCAAGTATTGTCTCGGCCTGCAGTTCGAGCATACAAAGGATGGAATGTTTATCCATCAATCAAATTATACAGAAAAGGTCCTAAAGCAATTTAATATGGATATGGCGCATCCATTAAGTACACCAATGGTAGTAAGATCGCTAAGTGTGGAAAAGGACCTCTTTCGTCCCCGATTAGAAAATGAAAGAGATATTAGGTCTTGAAGTACCATATCTCAATACAATAGGTACATTACCGCACCTTACTTCATTACCTCAATAATGTCATTTTATGTGACAATGAGTTATTGTCTCCCTAAACATAAAATAAAGATTATTGGTTTAGAAGTACCAATCTTCTACAAAATTCAGTGATGGCATATATTTATTGCATAAAGATTGGGGGAGCATTATTAAACGACTGTACTCTTTTTCCCTTGGTTTTGGTTTTTATCCCACTGGGTTTTTCCAAACAAGGTTTTTAATGAGGCAGTTCGTCATATAAGGTCTCAAATGAGACAATCTCGGCCTGAAGTTCGAGATATGTTAAGGAATGAAGTTTTTATCCATCCATCAAATCAAGTTGAAAGGAGCCAACAATGATGTATATATGAAGAGAATTCAGCATGAAGTGATCAACCAAAGTACCAATCATCAAGTGTTCTCAAATTACAAGATTCAACTCAAAGACATGATGGATGCTCAATTCATTCAAGCAAGGAGGATATATTTCAAGTTGAGAGAAGAATCATAACTATACTCTTTTTCCCTTAGTCTTGGTTTTGTCCCATTGGGTTTTCCAAACAAGGTTTTTAACGAGGCAGTTAGTAATGTACATCTAAGGGGGAGTGTTATAATATTTATTATAACATTGTATTTAGATGTACAATTGGAAACCCTAGTTTGTATTCTCTATATAAAGGCCCCCTATGGGTGACCTAATAAGATGAATCTAATCTCTCCCTTTTCTCTCTATTCTCTCTATAATCTCTCTATTTTATAACAAAAATTTTATTTTGGTATTTTTGAGTTTTGGATTTTTTCTCTTGGTGTCTAAAAAGAATTTTTATATTTTTTTTTGCTGTCCTTCTATTTTTTTAAAAAAGTTATTTTTGTAATTTAGAGAATTTTTTGGACACCAAGAAAAAAAGTCTAAATCTCGACGACAACAAAAAAATCTCAAAAAAAAAAATTAACAAATTGATATAAAGGGAGGAAAATTTAATATCACGCTTAGAATTTTTATTTAACCATTAGGATTTTCTTAACTCTATTCGTGGAGTTTTTTCTCAACACCACTCGAACTAAATTAATTGGTCAAATTGCTTCACGAAGAGAATAAACGATTTTTCTAGTCTATATATTACGATATACCATATAAAACCATCCCAACGGGAGACTTTTAAAATTAAAGAATTATTAATGATCTTACAAATAGTACATTTTGTTGAATAACCCATTTTTCTGACTTGAAATAGGAGGTTGAACAATTGGGAGTTTTAAATGCTTCTTCCAGATATGTGTTTGCCATTGAAATTTTTTTGCTATAAGACATACAAAACGATATCGTTTTGGTCAAAATGATAAGAGCTCTTGGACCACCCACAATGGGCGATTTTTAGATTAAAAAATATTAAAGATCTTCCATACAGTAAAAAGAAAATAAGAATCGGACTTCGGAATCCAAATAGCAATCCACACTAAGCTGGGAAATGTGGGATTTTAAATCATGTAATGCAAGGGCATGTTTGGTTTGCAAAACGTTTTTGCCCCAATCCACCCAAAATAATGTCTTTCAAGTGGCCCAGCCAAACGCAGCCCATCAGAGGGACTAGGTACGCGTGACACTTTGGGAGACGTTGGATCCGATCAACGTTCATGATTTTTTTCATTTTCGGTTATATATATAAACTTTAAGGCTTATTTCGATAATAAAATGGTATTATCGTTACAAAATATTATTTTTAATATTTTTGTTTTGTTTTTATCTACGCATAGATATCCATTTTGTATATGTTTTGATTAAAATTTTTTTGATATATATGAAAAATACAAGTTAAAAAATCATTAAAAATAATCTTTGTATTTTTTATGTTATTAAATTTATGTATTATATAAAATAAGAGTCAGGTTCACGTGCGAATGGGCGCTCATGTGTGAAATAAGAAAGAACAAGAGTCTTGGATCAAGAAAAATCAAAGGCGCTGATCATTTCACTTAAAAAGGGGAAAAAACGGCACGGGGGGAATTATTGGCGAATTATTCGCGTATTTTTGAAAAAAAACGAAAATAGGACACGCGCCCAGATTGTTCATCAGTATTGTGGATTTGTTCATCAGTATTGTGGATTTGTTCATCAATAATGTGGATTTGTTCATCAAAACTATGATATTGTTCATCAAAACTGTGATTTTGTGCATAAATAAACTATTGCTTGTGCATCAAAAATCTGTTGTTTGTACATAAAAAAATGAACAAATGTGTATCAAAATTACATGCAATATGTTCATCAACATTGCGATTTTGTTCATAAAAAACGAAAATATTTATTCATTGGTTTTGGCATATTTGTTCATCGGTTTGTGCATATTTGTTTATTAGTAACATCAATTTGTTCACTAGTTTATGCATATTTGTTCATTGTTTTTTTCATATAATTGTTCATTACTAGATGCATATTTGTTCACTAGTAACCTCAATTTGTTCATTGCTATATGCATATGTTCATTAATAACATCAATTTGTTCATAGCTAAATAAGGCACAAGCACTCCTCTTCGATTTGTTGCTATCTCGTTCTCTTAGCATACACCATATTATTGCAAAGTCAAATTCTTTATATATTATCTTTTGCATTCAAGTTTCTACATCAAACTTATCTTAATTTGGTACTATATTGAGCACTTCATTCGTATTGACAAGTTAGCCTTAAAGCACTTCATTCGTATTATACTTTGAATTCAAGATAGCCTTAAAGCACAAAATGAATGCAAAAATGCACAAATAGATAGTCCTAAATGTAGAAGTTGATGGTATTAATAGTCCTAAATGTACAAGTTTATAGCATTGACACATAAAACATAAGTTTATTTCAATTCACAAATAAGGGTATAATAATGAACAAATAAGGTTATATCAATGAACAAATAAGGGTATATCCATGAACAAATAGGGTATATCAATGAACAAATAATGGTATACCAATGAACAAAAAAGAAGTATACTAATGAACAAATAATGGTATACCATGGGTATATCAATGAAAAATAGGGGTATATCAATGAACAAATACGAGTATATCAATGAACAAATATGGGTATATCAAAACTAATTATATGTGCATAAAAAACTACATAATATTGTATTCCTACACATAAATAAGGTTAAAAAAATAAAAATAAAAATTAAAAAAGTTCGAAATCAATGAACAATGTTATCAAAAACTCAATGCACAATTAGTTAGTATTGATGAACAATTGGTGAATATTGATGAACAAATCGCTATTTCTGATGAACAAACTAGGAGCGTCTCATAAAAACGTATTTTTCAAAAAATTCGTGAATAATTCGGGAAAAATTCGTCCATGTCGTATTTTATTGAAAAATACGCGAATAATACGGGAAAATTCGCCCGTGCCGTATTTTATTTTTTTAATGAATGTTTAATCAAGGACGTTGATTTTTTTGAATCAACGATCGAGATTTATTCTTATTTCCCACACAGGCATGGGACTCTTTTTCATAAAATAATATAATTAATATAGTTGATGACATAAGATATTAGTTTTATACATTTTAGTAGTGAAATAAATATATTTTACGGTATTATGAATATTATGCATTAAGAAATATGAGGTTACATTATGTTTAACATATAACACATGTGAAGATATTCTTCACTTAGAGAATCGAAAAACCTAATTGTGAAGCTGTTCTTCACTTTCGGTAACATAAAAACATAAACAAACAGACATGTGAAGCTACTCTTTACTTAGGGAATTGAAAAACATAAACAAAGTGAAGCTAATCTTCACTTGGAAAAAGTACGAACATAACTTTAGATATTATTCATTATCACTAGGGTACAACTCCCTCATTAAGGCTTGCATCATTGTCTCCTACATTGGGCTTGGAGTGGGTAATGCCATTAGGTTACTAAGAACGGTATATTTCTGAGCATGAGCATTCTCATTTTGAGCATGCGCAATCTCGCTCTGAGCACGAGTATTCTCGCTCTGGATGCGATCATACTCATCCAACATCTCTCGTTGTTGTCGTAGCATTTCATGTCTAGCTTCTTGCCTTCACATTGTCGACTCAGCTTGGGACGCTCTAATTTCATATATTTCTTCCATTGTGGCATTTAGTTCATGACTTGAGCTCCCAACCACTTGCCTCCCCTTCTTCTTTGCATCATTCCTTCCAATGGAACGAACAGGAGCATTGTTATGTTCCCTAACCCAAACACTTGCTTCCCCCGATTCAACGGATGGAGTACTCGGATTGGGGTTGGACGAGTAACTTCCTACTTCATCCAACTTGGTCCTTTTTTACCCTTCCCCTTCTTTTGTAGTCCACGTGTCGGTCCACCTCGCTTCATTCTCCAATGCACCATATACATGCAAGAACTTAAACGGTGTATTGGAGTGATCAATACAGTAAAGCTCCATTGCCTTGTTTTCTACGTCAATGTTGTTCCAACCACTAGCTCTGAGACGTTCCGTAGCATGCACATTGGCCCCATAGCTTGTGCATGCTGTATTCATTTGGGTCCACCTATTTTTTAATGCGATCACGCTCTTTGAAAGTGGGATAGGGGGACGCACTTCTAGTCTATGTTTGTTGTAGTAGGCAGCTACTCGATCCCAATATTCTCTTTCTTCTGTCCGGTGCCTGTCTTTGAATCGGTTGTTATATTCAACCATGCACTAGCTACCAATAACTCCTCGCGTTGGCTCCACCTTGCTCTAGCAGGGGCCTCACCAGCTTCAGGAGTTGCTTCATGTTGAGTTGGATGAGCACGACTTTTTTTCTTTTTAGAGGCTTTTTGTGGAGTGGTATTTTGTTTAGCTGTAGCTTCAATTTCTTTTAGGCTCTGGACATAGTGTTGTGGAATCAATGGTTGAGAATATGCAGAAGCACTTCCATAAGAACTAGAGGTTTGAGGAGAAGTGTATTGGACTTGAGAGTTATTGAATTGAAGGTTTGGATTTTCATTGGTTCCATTCAGAAACTCTTGATCAAAATGGAAGGAATTTTGATGGTTGTAGGGATCCATTTCGAAACAATGGTGAAATATTACTTTCAGAATGAGAGAAGAGATTGTATGAGAAGGTGCAAGAATCTCTTTGTAACACAACATCTATATATACAGGAGGCCAACAACCCATTCCACCCTATCATCTGAAAAAGGGCCCACAACCATCAATTTTGCTCTGATCTATGCATTCCCATGTTCGAGACAATTACTTTTGCTTTGATCTATGCATTCCTCTGATCGAGACAATTACTTTTGCTCTGATCTATGCATTCCTCTGTTCGAGACAATTAATTTTGCTCTAATCTATGCATTCCTCTGTTCGAGACAATTACTTTTTCTCTGATCCATGCATTCCTCTGTTCGAGACAGTTAATTTTGCTCTGATCTATGCATTCCTATATTCGAGACTATTACTTTCCCTCTATTCAAGACCATCAATTTTTTCCCTATATATCCATCCCTTTATTCATTGAAAAAATTGCCAAACAACTTCTTTCAACATTGAAATCATTCTCCTACATTTCAATCAGACATGGATCCCTTTCAAAATGTCATAGGGTCGTTTTTTAATTTTGGATCAAGTTCATCATCCGATGGGTTTGAAGATGCCATTAATGAAAGATTGGATAGAGTGGAGGCCCTAGCAGTACAACAACTCGAAGACCTCTCTCGAGGTGAAAGTTCTCAACCAAGGAGATGACGAAGATATGTTGAGCGAGATCGTGAAAGCGGTCATCAACAACTCTTCAGAGATTATTTCTCTGAAGACCCGGTGTACACCAACGAGCAGTTTCGTAGGAGGTTTAGAATGCAAAAACCTCTATTCTCACGCATTGTTAACCAACTCTCATCCACATTCGATTTTTTTCGTCAACGGAGGGATGCTACTGGCAGGAAAGGCCTATCTCCCCTACAAAATTGCACTGCATCTATGCGCATGTTGGCTTACGGCATGTGCGCGGACTAGGTGGATGAGTACCTTTGGATGGGTGAAAGTACCGCAAGATCTTGCCTACAACACTTTGTGGAGGGCATCATTTATATGGCGATACATACCTCCGCAGACCAACCGCTGAAGACATGCAATGACTCCTTCAATATGCGGAGCGGCGCGAGTTCCCTGGAATGGTTGGGAGCATTAATTGTATGCATTGGGAATGGAAGAACTATCCAACAGCAGGGCAAGATCAATTTGCACGAGGTCATGGTAAGCCGACAAATATTGGAAGCAGTGGTGATAGCATGCATTTAGGTGTTAGTTTTAGGGCATATTTATGTTTGAATCTTAGGTAGTTGCATGCATTTTGCTTAGTTTTTGTAGTTTTTGCATTTCGGTGTCTACTCTTGCACTTTTGTGTTTTTAGGTCGTTTTGAGGAGCAAGGATTGGTTAAGTTGAAGGATTCAAAATTGGAGATATTCAAGTGTCTTTTCCAAGGATATTCAAGCCATTTCTGATGATCATTAAGGCCCAAGAGGTTGTGGAAAAGAACGCTTAAAACCGGGCAATGCATTGGAGTTGATGTTTCGACACCACTTTCTTGTGACACTTCGTTCGGGAGCTACGGTGGTCGGATGAAGCTGAATTTGGTATAATTGGAAAGCTAAATTCTTGCGACACCACTTTCTTGTGACACCACTTTCCTCTAGAACTTGCATTTAAATATCTTTTTCAAGGCTGCATTCATGACTTTTGCATATGACATTAAAATGATTGAGGCAATGTTTCTTATAAGCTTATTATTTCTCTTCCTACCTTACAAGATCCATGTTCTTGACACCCCATTTCTTTTAAGCTTTAAAGCCTATTTTTGATAGCTCCACAAAATTTTCCTAGCCTAATAAGCTTGACCCAGGATTTAGGACTTTAGGTTGTGTTTTTGTTTTGTGTGAGTTATGTATAAGTATGGGGGAGTTGGAGGAAAAGAGGAAATAAAACTCTTGTGTGTAAGTGAAAAAAAATGAAGATGAAAAGAAAAAGTCAAGTACAATTGTTACTAGTCTTCATAAAGCAAAGAAAGAGTTGAAGAAGGATAAGAAAAAAAAGTGAAGAAAGAAACAATGTGTTTAATTGTGGTTTGGAGTTGAGAAAGAAGAGTTTGGGAGAAGTAAAAAAAGAAAGTGTTGAAGTTTGGGTTTAGGATTAGTTCTTTATCCCGGATTTAGCATCACATGCCAAATATTATCCCTTCCAAGTTTCTCTTTACCTTGGCCCCATTACAAGCCTTAAAAAGACCTCATGATTTTTGTTGTATGCATAGTCTCTAGCGGTGGAGAATTAGAACACTGGTGCAAGCCTATGGTAGCTAGGCTTTCAAAGTTGAGTTTTGAGCGAAACACATATATATCCTTAAACACATGAGTGAGAGTGAAAACACATGTTCCTGTTCCTAGTGAGGTTTAGAATGGATGTGTTTACTTGATCTTGTTGGATGCCAAAATACATGCTATGATGTCAATTGTTGAATCATGTCTCTTTTTATTCTTGCTTAAGCATTTATCAAAGTGGATGCATGAATTGCTTGTTTGTGGGGTGTTAAATCTATTTCTTGCTTGAGGACAAGCAAGGTTTAAGCATGGGGGAATTTGATAGCATGCATTTAGGTGTTAGTTTTAGGGCATATTTATGTTTAAATCTTAGTTAGTTGCATGCATTTTGCTTAGTTTTTGTAGTTTTTGCATTTCGGTGTCTACTCTTGCACTTTTGTGTTTTTAGGTCGTTTTGAGGAGCAAGGATTGGTTAAGTTGAAGGATTCAAGATTGGAGATATTCAAGTATCTTTTCCAAGGATATTCAAGCCATTTCTGATGATCATTAAGGCCCAAGAGGTTGTGGAAAAGAACGCTTAAAACCGGGCAATGCATTGGAGTTGATGTTTCGACACCACTTTCTTGTGACACTTCGTTCGGGAGCTACGGTGGTCGGATGAAGCTGAATTTGGTATAATTGGAAAGCTAACTCGAAGAGCTACAATTCATATTTTTACTCCGAGTCGAAATTCCCACTCTAAGGTGGTCAAAACATCTTCCGAAAACAACGTTGCAATGCTATCAGAAGCAGGGCCGCGATCGCGGCCACCACTCACCGCGATCGCGGTTTTACACGACATCGAAAACCGAGGCGGCGTTTTATCTATCTATTTATATTTTATATTTGTTTCCTTTTATCTTTTTATTCCGTGTATGTGAGACTATTTAGACCTAGTTTTCAGCTTTTGGTTGGGATATTCTGCTAGACCTAATTTCAGACCTTTTGTGTTTTTCTATCTTATGGAGAACTAAACTCTTTATATTCTATTCCAGTTGAAGCTTTTCAGACTCAAGTTGTTGTGAGATTCGTCTATTCAGGTTTATTTCTACAGGTTATTTCAATTCTCTTGTGCTTAATTATTATTGATTGTGTTGATTTCTGCTTGTCTGGCCAACTTGTTGGAATTGATATTATCTATTGCTAGATCTAGGTTTTCTCGTAGCAAAGCCTAATCTTTGTAGCAATTCAATTGATTTAGGACTCGTTGGACTAAAACAATTGAGAAGAGATTTGAATGCATGTTGATTGTTTGACTCGTTGGAATTCAATTGCATGTATCCTGTTTATCCTTGTTCTTAATGCTAATATCCTTATTATTTATGATCGTTTCATGAATTGTTTGGATGTTAAGTTGCATGTCTCGTTGCCATGTCATAATTCTGATCAGGATAGGAATAACTGAAAGAAATAACTTGTTTGAATCTAGGATCAATAACTTGAGGAAGAAAAGTGGATACTTGAATAGAATTGTTTTCCCTAATTGATAAAAATCCAACCTTTGCTCTGTTTGTTTGTCTTGTCTACTTTAATTTTCCTAGTTTTAGATTAAAATACCAAAAATCCCCCCTTTGTTACTTCTTTGAGTTGATAATAATAAAACTTAGGATACAAGTGTCTCTTGGGTTCGACCCCGACTTACCGACTATACTAGTTGTGTAACTAGGGATTTATCTTTGATTTGGCACGAAGACTTTAAGCCAGTCAAGTGGCATCATTCGATTTGTGGATCTGGCATGCCTTCTTTGGAACACCAGGTTCGTATAATGACATTAATGTTCTTGATCGTTCTCCTGTCTTTGATGATGTTTTGAAAGGGAGATCACCGCCGGTGAATTTTTCTGTTAATGGTCATGAGTACAACATGGCTTATTATCTCACCGACGGTATTTACCCTCCGTGGGCTACCTTTATGCATGCGATTAAACTTCCACAAGGGCATAAGGGAAAGTGTTTTACTCATTATCAAGAGGCATACCGAAAAGATGTGGAACGAGCTTTTGGGGTCTTGCAAGCTCGATTTGCTATAGTGAAGGACCCGGCGCTTTCCTGGGATCCTCGTCATATAGGCAAAATAATGAAGATGTGCATAATTTTGCACAATATGATAGTGGAGGATGAACGAGATACGTACAGTGGGTATTGTGGTGTATCTCGTTTTGAGGTATCGCCAGCTATGGACAACACATTTTTCGCAAATCGGCCAAAGTTAATGTCGCAGTATATAAAAGCTCGAACGGAACTTCGAAATAGGGTCACCCATAACAACTACAATCTGATTTGGTTGAGCATGCACGACAAAAGTTCGGACATTTTCATCTTCAAAACTAGTTCTCCTTGATCTTAAATGTACTCGTTTGATGTTTCTTTATTTTCTGTGTTTTTTCTAGTATGTTTTTTGTTTGTTTGTTTGTTTTGCAATATTTTATGTCTCTTTTTTAATGTATTCCCATATTTTTTATTTTAAGTGAAATAAAATATTTTGTTTGTCATTTATATTAATTTATAAAGCTTTTTTTACCGGAAACCACCCTTACAATATGCCATATTAGCGTAAACCACCCTTTCAATGGCTATTTACCGGGAACCACCCCTAGAATGCCTTCCGTTACGTTTTGACCACCCAATTAAAATTTTCCGTTTGAAAAAACGTTAACTCGTGCAATGACCCTTTTGTCCCTCTATTTTCCCACAAATTACACCCCAATCTTCCTCTTTCTCCCTCTCGACTGCGCATATCGATTCCTATATGTCTCTTTCTCCAAATTCGAATTCTAGGGCTCAAAATTGCTAGGCAAAATTAGTAGAATTCGATCAGAGCTCATATCTTGGGGATTTGGGGGAAAATACTGATTTTCAGGGTGCAATTTTCAGGGGGAAATACTCAATTTAATCAACTAACAAAATCATCCTACTCAATCAATTCCAAGGGACTTGGAAATTGTTATGCAATTTGATATCCATACATTTTGAATTCAAGCTTATTGCAAACAGAAAGGCCTAATTTCAACAAAGATTACGAGCATCACCGAGACTTGTCTAAACAAGAATTAATTTGCTATAATTACGATGCGGAAGATCAAATACACACAGGAATTCACATAGCAGACAACTAACTAATCCTCAAATGTCCTAATTTCTACAAAGAACAATCATAGAATTGCAAGCAAGATAATTCGAGAAAACTGGAGAAGAAAGGAGCACACATATTCCGAGCTCACCTTCAAAAACCACAAATTATCGACGAACTCCTCCAACAATCCTGACGCCAACTCCTCCGCCTCGAATCCACCGTCATCGGACCACCAACGCCGACTCTTCTTCTTCGCCTCCCATCTCCGCTCACCGAAATTCCAACTGCGCACTCGACCGGTGCCGGAATTTGCTGTTCCGCGAGGGTAACCGTAAGAGAGGGAAGGGAATCCGAGATAGAAAGTGGACGGCCATGGATGAATTTGGAGAAAGCTGTGAAATGGAGTTGTAGAGTGCGAGCGATGGTGGAGAATTGCACACTGCTGCGCAGCTCGCATTTAACGTTTTCGGAATTAGGGTAATTTGGGGGAAAATATTGAATCTCAGCAAATTGGGAGAAAGATTGGAGTGTAATTTGGGGGGAAATAGAGGGGCAAAAGGGTCATTGCACGAGTTAACGTTTTTTCAAACGGAAAATTTTAATTGGGTGGTCAAAACGTAACGGAAGGCATTCTAGGGGTGGTTCTCGGTAAATAGCCATTGAAAGGGTGGTTTACGCTAATATGGCATATTGAAAGGGTGATTTTCGGTAAAAAAGCCAATTTATAACTTTATAATTTTATTACTTAATTCATATAAATTAATCAAATTAATATAATTAAATATTTATATTAAATATCATATCGTGTCATTAAATAATACCCGAAATAAAATAGTGTATTTGAATAAGTAAAGACAAAAGTAAAATAAAGTTTGTGAATTTAAAAGAATGAAATGGGATTGTGAGTTGTGGGAATAAAGTGGAAGTAGATTTTAAAATGAGGTGGAGGAGAGATAAAATTGATATGAGGGGGTTCAAAATCCATTGTGGGATTCACCATTGCGGATGGTCTTATGTTCGAGAATTTAGAAAGAAGAGCGTATAGTGATTGACCTTTCACTCACAACACACTTTCTATATCCTTTCATTCCTGTGGTCCGGAGCTTTTTCTCAATTTCGGCATAGAAATTACAACTTTGAGGCTTATTTCGACAATAAAACTATATTATCTTTTCAAAATATCTACCTAGTACAATTATAAAGCAAAAAACAAGTCTTTTTAAAAATTTGAGCCACTTGGCAATATGAAATATTTTTTATTTTTTTAAAATAGTTTCACTTACTATCTCAAAAACCACCACCTATTAACAAATTAATAATATGTAATTTTTACTAGAAAGTAATTTTAATTCTTGTAAACCATTTTCATCTTATCCACTTTTTCCACTATCCCAAAAACCACCGCCAACTAACAAATTAATAATTTATAATTATTTATTAAAAGAAGTGTAATTTGTGAAAATGTGTTTGTAAATTTTTTTAAAAACAAGTCGAAAATCATTTATAAACGAATTTTATTATAAATTCGTACAAGGTACATGAATAACACTAAAAAAGTGTGATTTAGTCGTGAAAAATGTGTTCGGGAAAATTTATAAGAACAAGTGGAAAATAAATTTTATAAAATAATTTTTATATTAAACCCGTACAAGGTACGTGAATAACACTAGTTATGTTTAATATTTGTGTTTTGTTTTATCTACCCATAGAGTCATAGACACTCATTTTGTATATATTTGATTAAAAAATTGATATATATGAGAAATACAACTTAAAAAATCGTTAAAAATTAATCTTTGTATTTTTTATGTAATTAAATTTATGTATTATTAAAAAATACAATCAATATATATAGTTTATAACATAAAATATTAATATATTTTAAGACATTATGAATATAAATTAACACATTTTAAGGATTTAGACCACAAATGAGATGCATTAAAAAAACTTGAGTTTACATTGAGTAGAAAAGATAACACATATGAACATATTTTTCACTTAGGGAATTGAAAACCTAATCGTGAAGTTATTCTTCACTTTCGATAACATAAAAACATAAACTAACACAAATGCGAAGCTACTCTTCAGTTGGAGAATTGAAAAACATAAACGAACACACATGTGGAGTTACTCTTCACTTGGATAAGGTACAAACATAATGTGAATTTATTCATCACCACTAGGGTACAACTCCTTGATTAAGGCTTGCATCAATGTCTCTTGCATTGGGCTTCAAGTGGGTAATGACATAAGGTTACTAAGAAGATATATATTTTTAGCACGAGTATTCTCGCTTTGGATGCGAGCATACTCATCCTACATCTCTCGTTGTTGTCGCATCATTTCATATCTAGCCTCTTGCCTACGCATATTCGACTTAGCTTGGGACGCCCTGATTTCAAATATTTCTTCCATTGTGGCATTTATTTCATGACTTGAGCTCTCAACCACTTGCCTCCCATTCTTCTTTGTAGCGTTCCTTCCAATGGGGTGAACAGGAGCATTGTTACCTTCCCTAATGCCAAAACTTGTTTCCCTAGATTCAGTGGATGGAGTGCCTGAATTGGAATTGGGTGAGTAACTCCCTACTTCATCCAACTTCGACCTTTTTTACCCTTCTCCTTCTTCTGTAGTCAACGTGTCGATCCACCTCGCTTGCTCCTCCAATGCATTATATACATGCAAGAACTTAAGCGGTGTGTTATTGTGATCAAGACGGTAAAGCTCCATTGCCTTGTTTTATACATCAATGTTGTTCCAACCATTAGCTCTGAGACGTTCAACAGTGCGCACGTTGGCCCCAAAGCTTGTGCATGTTGTATTCACTAGGGTCCACCTATTTTTACATGCACTCTTGCTCCTTGAAAGTGAGATAAGGGGATGCTCTTCTAGTCTATGTTGTTTGCAGTAGGTAGCCACTCGATTCCAATATTGCTCTTTCTTCTATCGGTGCATGTCTTTGAATTGGTTGTTATATTCAACCATCCACTAGTTACCAATAACTCCTCTTTGGGCTCCACATTGCTTTGGCGGGGGTTTCACCGTCTTTAGGGGTTGCTTCATCATGAGTTAGATGAGCATGCCTTTTTTTCTTTTTAGAGGTTTTTGGTGTAGTCGTGTTTCGTTTAGGCGTAGCCTCAATTTCTTCCAAGCCTTGGACATGGTTTTGTGGAATCCATGGTTGAGAATATGCAGAAGCACTTCTATAAGAACCAAATGTTTGAGGACAAGTTTGATAGTTATTGAATTGAGGGTTTGGATTTTCGCTAGTTCCATTCATAAAGTCTTAATTAAAATAGAAGGAATTTTGATGGTTGTAGGGATCCATTTTAAAAGATAGATGAACTAGTACTTTCGGAAAATGAGAGAGGAGATTGTATGAGAAGGTGCAAGAATCTCCTTGTAACACAACATCTATATATAGGAGGCCAACAACCGCTTCTACCCTATCATCTGAACAAGGGCCCCACAACCTTCAATTTCACTCTAATTTATGCATCCCTCTGTTCGATACCATTAATTTCGCTCTAATCTATGCATTCCTCTGTTCGAGACCATTACATTCACTCTGGTCTATGCGTTCCTTTGTTCGAGACCATTACTTTCGCTCTAATCTATCAATTCCTATGTTCGAGACCATTACTTCGCTCTAATCTATGCATTCCTCTATTCGAGACCATTACTTTGATCTATGCATTTCTCTATTCGAGACCATCACTTTCGCTCTGATTTATGCATTGTTCTATTCAAGACCATTACTTTCGCTCTGATCTATGCCTTCCTCTATTCAAGACCATTAGTTTTCCTCTATTTGAGACCATCCATTTTCCTATATATCCATCCCTTTATTCATTGAAAAAATTGACAAACAACTTCTATCAACATTGAAATCATTCTCCGACATTTCAATCACACATGGATCTCTTTGAAAATGTCATAAGGTCATTTTTTAATTTTGGATCAAGCTCATGTTCAGATAGTAATCACTAAAGACTGCTCACATGATTTGGAATAAAGTTGAAGGTTTTGTTTTTATATTATAAAGAAAGCTAAAAAGCGTTGGTTGATGAGCTTGGAGGAGCAACAATGAAGGCTATAATAAATATGTTTGAAGATGCCATTAATAAAAGATTGGGTAGAGTGGTGACCCTAGCAACAAAAAGCATGAAGACCTATCTCGAGGTGAAAATTCTCGACCAATGAGAAGGAGAATCTATGTTGAGCGAGATCATGAAAGAAGTCATCAACAACTCTTCAAAGATTATTTCTCTCAAGACCCATTGCCAGTGTACACCAACGAGCAGTTTCGTAGGCGGTTTAGAATGCAAAGACCTCTATTCTCATGCACTGTCAACCAGCTCTCATCCACATTCAATTTTTTCGTCAACGGTGGGATGCTACTGGTTGGCGAGGCTTATCTCCCCTACAAAAATGTACTACAGCTATGCGCATGTTGGGTTACGACATGTGCGCAGACTAGGTGGATGAGTACCTTTGGATGGGTGAAAGTACTACGAGATCCTGCCTACCACACTTTGTGGAGGGCACCATTTCTTTGTATGGCGATACATATCTCCGTAGACCAACCACTGAAGATATGCAATGACTCCTTCAATATGCGGAGGGGCACGAGTTACCTGAATGGTTGGTAGTATTGATTGTATAAATTGGGAATGGAAGAATTGTCCAACTACATGGCAAGACCAATGATGTTCATGTTTTTAGAATAGTTTTTAGGTGTTTTTCTTAGTTGTTTAGCTTAGTTTAGTTGTGTTTGTAGGTTTGTTTTGTATGCTTTTGGATGAGTTTGCATATTTTGTGAAAAATATGGAAGCTACTATGTTTTTGTGTTTTCTGTAGGTTTTTGGAGCGAAGTTGAAGCATTCTGAAGACATCAAGACGTCGAGGAGACGGAGGAATGTAGCTGGCTAAAGAAGATTTGAAGACACTTGAGAATATCCCAGAGAATCCAAAGGAAGTGAAGAAAATGCAAGAAATAAATGCAACACAGGCTCGATACCGAACATGTGGGTTCAGTACCGAGGTCTGCAACAAAGACAAAATCAAAAGAGTTCAGCAAGAGTCTATCAACCTTGACAAGGTCGACACCGAGGTCCCCTGTGTCGATAGGCGTGACCGACTTCGAGATTTTTATGTTTTCATTCTGTAATCTTTTTAGTTTGGAAAGTTTTATCCTTATCGAAACTTTTTAGATAGCTTTTTCTAGTATAAATACCTTGTTTTTAGCTTTAGTTTGGGGAGTTAGTCAGTTTGGCTAATTGAGAGAGAGAGAGAGAGACGTGATAAGTTCGAAGGAAGGAAACACGCACCTTTCTCTTTGTTTGGCTAATTTTCTTAAAGTTACTTGGAGAAAAAGTTTTGTGATTTCGAGTTGGATTCTAAGACAAGTTCTGAGTTTTAATTCAAGTAAGCCTTTTTATTTTTATTCGCATTATGTTCTCTTTCAGTTTATTTGTTTGCTTTTCTTCAATCATGTGTGAGTAGTTCTCTTTTCTCGGATCGAGGTTAAAAGCCCGACATGATTGTGCATGAATGATATGTGTTGAATGACTGAATGCCTTTTATCTTTTCTCTACTTGTTTTATGCTGATGCTTTGATGAAAGTCAAGATAAATCAAGTTGGTTTCTTAATCGAAAGAGAAAGTTATAAACTTGAATGTTGATATCGTTTGATAACAAAAGTTACAAACTTTTGATCAAAGATAAGTAGAAAAGTGGATTTGTTGATGAAAATCGATTGATTTGCTTGCTTTAATCAACGAATGTTGGTGACTTTATATTCAAGGCATGTTATTTATGATGCACACTATCTTGATTGCATGATTATGTTGTGGTAAACCCTTGTCCTAGTTGTTTTTCTCTTATTTGAAGTCTCGTATTACGTTCTGCTTGCATCGTTACCGAGGTTTTAAGCTCGGTACCGAGCCTGAGTTTCCCTTTGTTATTTTGCTTCGTTTCAGTTCAAGATCAGCATCGATACCGACCTTGACAAGGTCGGTACCGATCTGTTTGCACCATTACTTGGTTGATACTCTTTGATTTGTTTCCGTTTTTGCGTTCTTTTGCTTTCTAGATTAGTAATCAAACATACCTTTCTTCCCGTGGACGATCCTGACCTTCCTATACACAACAGGGTCTTGACTACAAATTTATTTGTTGTTAAGTAATTCCCGATCAACAAATTAGTGCCATTGCCGGGGAAGCAACAGTGTTGTGTCTGATTACTTGTGGGTTTGGGAATAGCCCGACCCCATTTTTGTTTCTAATTCATTTTCTTTTTGTTTGTTTTCTCAGCTTATGCAAACAAGAAGACGTCGGCTTGAATTTGATTAATTTGATTACTATTCTAAGCCTAAACGTGGTCTTCATCGCAGGAGACGAGAAAATCGCACTATGGCCGTCACACCTGAAGGGATGGCTCAGAAGATGACTGCACTTCGTAGATAGATGGAGGCGTTGCAAGTTGAAAGAGATCCAGAACGAGAGCAACGTACTCAATTACAAGAGTAGTTGAATGCTATCCCGAGGAATGCCAAGCAATATATGCATCCAAAACTGAGGGTGCCAGAATTAGCAATTGTGCTTCCCGAGATAAAGAAGGCCTTTGAGATTAAATCTCAATTTATATCCTTAATAAAAAGGGTTCAGTTTGAGGGGAAACCCACTGAGTGCCCTAAGGAGCATATTCGAAATTTTATTGATTTATCTAATACCATTGCTGTTGATGGTGTTTCATTAGAATATGTTCAACTAAAAGCTTTTAAATGGTCTCTTGCAGGAAAGACCCTGAGTTGGTTAGAGCCTACCTCCTAGATCGATTAGGACGTGGAGAGCCTTGCATGACGTATTCATGACGAAGTTCTTTCCTCCAGCCAAAACTACGGAGTTAAGGAAACGCATCACCTCTTACCACCAACTGCCTAACGAGACCTTTGTGGAAACATGGGAGCGATTCAAGGAGATGCTGAAGCAATGCTCCACCCATGGACAACAACAATATGTTTCTTCAAGAGATATTCTTTCAAGGAATAAATGCTGAGACGAAGAACCGCATCAACCTGCACACCGCTTGCGGTTTCATAGAGATGGAACCTGATGAGTCATGGGCATTACTGGACAAGTTGACCAATTACGATGCCATGTATGGGACCCAACAACCATCCCAGCCTTAAACGCGACTCTACATCCAAAATAAAGATGAAGTTGATCCTGATGTTAAAAATCAATTCTTGCAGGATGAGGTCAACCGTCTAAAGAAATAGTTAAGTTTTCTGAAAACCTCTCAACAATGTCTTGAGTGTGGTTCTCATGCCCATAGTACTTCTGCTTGCACTAACATTAAGTAGTTTAGAACCACTGAGACATATGCTGAAATGAATTACATGAGAGGTCAATACATAAATCCTCCTAATAATTATGACAGGCCGAACAACTATCCCACTTGGGGAAACTCCAATCAAGGTCAAAATTATACACCCCCTCCACTGGATAGAAGGCCCACACCCTACATACCTCCAGGTTACCTAGAGCCACCTTCATGGGTACAAGGTCTACAAGAGGGTATTAACGAAGTCCACAACAAAAATCGATGGAGTCCATTTTGACCTAAAAGGCGTACATGTACAATTGGGAGAGATTGAAACGTGGAGAAAGAATGTGAACTCCCAATTAGGTAACCTTGCTGCACAAACTCTGAGACCTCAACGGCAACTCCCGGGTCGACCCGAAGAGAACCCGAGAGGCCAAATTGCAGTTGTCCACCTCTGGAGCAGAAAGGAACTACCGGACCGTGTTGAGGGCAAGGAAAAAGAGCCCGTTACCGAAGAAGTTGCTCCCGATAGGATCGGTACTGACCCCATCAGAGTCGATACCGATCCTCCTACACTCGGTATCGATGCTACAAGGGTCATTACCAACCCCAACCCAGGTACGTCTTCGACTCCAGACCACTCCCTTAGTCCCAAGCTCGGTACCGACCCCACTAGGGTCGATACCAACCCTTTTACGGCACCCATCGACCCCTCTGTTGACTTGGTAGTGCCACCTCTCAAGCCTGTTTTGGTTCCGAGACCGGTGAAGGCTCTTCCATTCCCTTCTAAAAAGTCTAAGGATTCAACAAAAGGGAAGTTTCGGTGTTTTGTTAAAATTCTTCAAGGCTTAAATATTTCCATTCCATTCGCTGATGCCATAAGCGAAATGCCCAGCTTATAAATTTTTTTTGAAAGATATTCTAAGCAGGAAGAGGTCTGTGTCTGAGCTGACCGACGAGGTCCGATCTTTGGAGCTCCTAGAAAAATTAGGCGACCCAAGAAAGTTTGCAATAACCATAGGTATTGGAGCTCACATGTTCAAAGCTTTATGTGACTTAGGAGCCAAATCAAGTCTACTACCACTATCAATCTGGTCCAAGGCCAACATGGGACCACTAGAGCCTATAAACATGAGGTTATACATGGCAACGGATCTTGTGTCAAGCCTACGGGGGTTGTGGACGACTTTCCCATTCAAGTGGGCAAATTCTTTGTCCCAAATGATTTCATTGTAATGGAGATGCCCGAAGATCCGGTAGTGCCTATCATCTTAAGGAGGCCTTACCTTGCCACAGTCGGAGCCATAATTGATGTTAGGAGGGGACTCCTAACCTTTGAGATTGGGGATGAGGTGGTGGAATTCCGTTTTAACTCCACCATGAAAGAGACCAATGAAGTCGAGGTCAAGATGCTCTACACCCGTATTGACTACATTGAATGTGGGGACCCAATCGAGAGGTTGTTGGCTTTTGATGCATTCTCGGGCAGAAGATGGGCGGAGATTGATACTGCAGCATCGATATCGATCCTACATGGTTCGTTACCGATGCTTCTAGCAGGAAAAAGTGAACTGGAAAATTCTACAACATCGATACCGAGCTCCACTACCTCGGTATCGAGGTTACTAGCAGGCAAAATCGAGTCGGTATTGACCCCCTATGGGTCGTTACCGACCCCTCTGACAGAAGATGAAAAGCTTTTGGCGTTTGATTATCTCGAGGAAGTCTTGAAGACAGAGCATGAAGAACCAATTCTTATCCCGGCTGAGCCTACTCCAACGCTCAAGCCCCTTCCAGACTCCCTCAGGTATGAATTTCTCGGTCCTAACTCTACTTTCCCAGTCATCATCAATGCTAAATTAAAAGATGAGGAAGTAGATAAACTAATTTCTGTACTTAGGACCCATAGAAAAGCCATTAGCTATTCTTTGGATGACATAACTAGCATATCCCCTTCATTATGCATGCATAGGATCTACATGGAGGATAATGACAAACCCACGATAGAGCATCAACGTAGGTTAAATCCTGACATGAAAGATGTGGTAAGAAAAGAAATTTTAAAACTACTTGTTGTTGGGATAATTTTTCCTATATCGGACAACTAATGGGTTAGTCCGGTCCATGTAGTCCCTAAAAAAGGGAGAATGACCGTCATAGAGAATGAAAAAGGCAAATTGATCCCCACTAGGACCACAACTAGTTGGCAGATGTGCATTGATTATAGGAAGCTAAATAGTGCTACAAGAAAAGATCATTTTCCGCTTCCTTTCATTGATCAAGTCCTAGAACGCTTAGCCCAACATGATTACTTTTGTTACTTAGATGGCTACAATCATTTCTGGCAGATTCCCTCGATGATCAGGAGAAAACAACCTTTACTTGTCCTTATGGGACTTTTGCTTACAAAAGAATGTCGGGCTTTGTATTTCCCCTGCCACCTTCCAATGATGCATGATGGCTATCTTCTTAGAAATGATAGAGGACATAGTTGAGGTTTTTTTAGATGACATTTCTGTTTATGGTTCTTCATTTGGTTCTTGTCTAGTTAATTTAACTAGGGTGCTTAAAAGATGTGAAGAAACCAATCTTGTGCTTAATTGGGAAAAATACCATTTCATGGTTCAAGAGGGGATAGTGTTGGGACACCTCGTCTCTAAAAGAGGGATTGAAGTAGATAGATCCAAAATTGAGCTCATTGAAAAACTACCGCCTCCCTCTTTTGTAAAAGACGTTAGGAGTTTCTTAGGACATGTTGGCTTCTATAGATGTTTTATTCATGATTTTTCTAAGATAGCTAAACCTTTGACTAACCTACTAATGAAAGATGTAGTGTTTGAGTTGTCTAAAGAATGTCTTGAGGCTTTTCACATGTTGAGAGAAGCGCTTGTATCTGCTCCTATTATACAGTCCCCAGATTGGACCCAGCCATTTGAAATCATGTGTGATGCCAGGGACTATGTTGTTGGTGTAGTGTTAGGTCAGCGGAAGGATAAAAAGCTCCACACCATTTATTATGCAAGTAAGACATTTGATGAGGTGCAAAGTAAGTATAGCACAACGGAGAAAGAATTCCTTGCCGTGGTATTTGCATTTAAAAAATGCCGCTTTTATCTTGTTGGTTCCAAAGTAATTGTTTACACTGATCATGAAGCTTTTAGATATCTAATGGCTAAGAAGGATGCCAAACCAAGGCTAATTCGTTGGATGCTCTTATTGCAGGAATTCGACCACAAAATCCGAGACAAGAAAGGAGCAGAAAACTTGGTGGTGGATCACCTATCTAGGTTGCCAGTTGAACACATTACGAAATCCAACGACGTTGTACCAATCAATGACTCCAAACCGGACAAGCACCTCATTTTGAACAAGGTCAAAAACTACAAAAGGCTCGTTACCGACCCTACAAGGGTCGGTATCAACCCATCGCCAAAGCTGGAGAACGCTGTGCACACCGGTGCGAGCCAGAAACCATCGATACCGAAGTAGGACAACTCGATACCGAGACCAAAAAGGTCGATATCGAGGAGATTAATGAAGCTAGGAGGTCGATAACGAGCCATCTAGGTCCGATAACGACCCATCCATGTACGTTTGGTCACCTTATTCCCGATTCAGATCCTTCCTCATCTCATTCTTCTACTTCTCTTCATTCTATTCATGCTATTAGAGGGTCAAAAGCCCCTTGGTTTGAGGATTTTGCTAACTACATTGTAGGAGGCGTAATTCCCGAGGGCTTGATCCCACAGAAGAAGAAGAAGTTTTTAGATGATGTCAAACAGTACTATTGGGATGATCCTTACTTGTTCAAACAAAAAAGTGATCACCTCTTTTGGGTCTGTATTCCAAAAGAAAAGATAGAGAGTGTGATCTATCAATGTTACACTCTCCCCACCGGTGGCTATACAAAAGGTTTCAAAACCATGACGAAGATTCTTGAAAGTGGTCTCTATTGGCCAACGCACAGGAATATGTAACTTCATGTGATGAATGCCAACGCTTTGGCAACATCACTTGGAGGCATGAGAACCCATTAATAGGTATCCTAGAGGTCGAGCTTTTCGACGTTTGGGGCATAGACTTTTTTGGGACCCTTTTCCTCATCAGGCCCCTATAAGTATATCCTTGTTGCGGTTGATTATGTCTCTAAGTGGGTTGAAGCCATTGCTACATGGACCAATGACGCCAAAACTGTGGTCAAATTTATTAAGACTAACATTTTTCGACGCTTCGTCATGCCCACCGGAAGGGACGCCAAAACTGTGGTCAAATTTATTAAGACTAACATTTTTCCCAGGTTTGGAGTGCCA
Organism: Fallopia convolvulus; assembly: GCA_964016875.1. Lineage (NCBI taxonomy): Eukaryota > Viridiplantae > Streptophyta > Magnoliopsida > Caryophyllales > Polygonaceae > Fallopia > Fallopia convolvulus. The sequence goes on along the minus strand of OZ024730.1, from coordinate 39,820,978 downwards.
CGTGTCCTAATCAGTGATGGTGGCTCACATTTCATAGAGAGAAGCTTTGAGCTCTCTTGGCTAAGTATGGGGTCTCACATAGGGTGGCAACACCATATCATCCCCAAACTAGTGGCCAGGTTGAAGTTTCAAAAAGGCAGATCAAGAGCATCTTGGAGAAGACGGTCTCCCGCTCTAGGAAGGATTGGTCATCCAAGCTTGATGACGCTTTATGGGCTTACAGAACAATGTACAAGACACCGCTACGTACCACTCTTTACAACCTAGTGTATGGCAAGGCGTGCCATTTGCCTGTTGAGTTGGAGCACAAGGCATTATTGGTTCTCAAAGAGCTCAATATGGACCTAGACAAGGCCGAAGCAAAACGATTCATGGATTTGCAAGCACTAGAGGAGCTGAGGCTAAAGGCGTACGAGAACGCTGCGATTTACAAGGAGCGTACAAAGCGATGGCATGACCATAAGTTGGTGCCCAAAACTTATGAAGTGGGTGACAAGGTACTCCTTTTCAACTCTAGACTCTGCCTTTTTCCAGGGAAGCTGAGATCAAGATGGAGTGGGTCGTTCGTGGTCCACCACACATACCCCCACGGAGCGGTGGATCTAGTGGACAACAAAGGTGCCATCTTCAAGGTTAATGGACATTGGCTGAAAAAGTTCTTTGAGCAAGCCGACCCGGAGGAAGAAATCCGAGACACTTGAGCTCTTACATCGTCGAATTTTCTAAGGTAAGCTCGTCGGGCTAATGACGTTAAAAATAGCGCTTACGGGAGACAACCCAGTTTAGTTTTTCTTTTCTTAGTTCTTTTTTTAGCTTTCTTTTGTCTTTTTTAAAAGTAGATTAGAAGTTTGTGGAATAGAAGGTTTTGGCTAACATGTCATAGGAGTCGGGTCGTTAACGAGGCAAGCCATGCAATGCGTTGACAGGGTCGGTACCGACCCACACCGTGAAAATTCCGCAACGCTGCCGACCCTAGGTAAGTGCCTTATACCCTAATCTCCTTTTCTTTTCTTCCCACGCGTCCTTCACTATATCAAAAACTCGCCATTGCTCTCAAAATCACACCACAAAGCCATTACTCGCACCACCGAACCCTTAATGTCGCACATCCACCCGATCCCACGCACCCTCACAACCCCCCGGTACCGAGCAAATCCTACTTCTTGTTCGTTACCGATTCACAAACCCTCGTTGCCCTCGAAACCTTTTTGATTTTTGGTCTTCTTTCTCGGATCTACGGTATGGTTTCTCAACCCTAACGCTTCTCTTGAATTTCTTGAAGATTCATGGTAATTTTTGATTGATTTTCATACCTAGATCTAGATCTAGTTCAAGATTGGTTACTATTGTTTAATTCGTGCCTCTTTGCTTAGATATTGGTGTTTTGTTTTGATGAATTTAGTTTCCTTAAGTTTGGAATGCAACTCCTTTACATTATAAAAGCATGAGGTTACTTGTCTTGATTTGGCGTGATTTACACCATATTCTTGGCAAATTTTGCATGATTAGATAAGGGTTTGAGTTAAGTATGGGGTTGTGGATGCTTGATTGTGTGGTGTTGATTGTTTTTCATGCTTGAAATGGCTATTATAAGTGTTAATTTTTTCGAAATCGAGGCCTTGACCCTCGATTGTTGGTACGAAAACCTTGACAGACAGGCTCAATATCGACCCCCACAGGGTCGGTATCGACCCTATCACTCAACAAACCAGGTTTCAGTTCCACGAACCTCGATACCGACCCTTCAGGCTCGGTACCGACCCCCACCAAAATAATGTAATCACTTGCTTATGCCTTGTTTCGATTCAAGTATGGGGTTCTTTGGTTTGTAATTATCATGAGTGGATCTTATCTTGGTGTGCTTGTGATTTTTCAGGTACTTCAAATGGCAAGTTCAAGCTGAGCTAACCAAAGGGAAGGAAAGAGAACAAAGAGAGCCAGCTCATCTCCATCTCCAACTCCATCTCCATCTCCACCATACATGGATGACGTGGTGTTGAAGACCAAACAACAAAGAGCAATCTACAACTCCGTCTTCAACAAACCTCATCACACGAGGTGGTTTTCAAAGACTGACGAAAGGCAATTAGGAATTTATGAAGATCTTAAACATGCCTTCTCCATCCTTGGTGTACCTCACCTCCTGAAGTAGGAAGAGATTCCTCACTATCTGGCCCTCACCTCTGAGTTCATGGTCACTCTTCGCACCCAATTCAAGAGTAAAACATCCCTTGGGAAGATCAAATTCAGACTTGGGAATGAGGATTATGAGCTTACAATGGTTGAATTCTGCGCTCTCCTTCGTTTCCCTAACTCTTCCCGGGACTAAACTGCACCGGATAACTTCAAGGTTACAAAGACTTGGGGCTACATCATTGGGAAAATTTGTCCCAACACACCTGCTCTTCCGAGTGCTCACATCATTAACCCGATCCTCCGCATTATCCTCGGGATTCTGGGCTCCACTGTTTGGCCCAAAAAGGAGCTTTCTAGGCCAACAAGGACGGAGGTTGGATGTCTCCGTACAATAATCTTTGAAGACCCCGCTCCTATGAATGTGGGGGTATGAATGGGTGACTTATGTGGAGCAACAAGGGCCACAACTTCAAGGGATCTACTTCGGTGGGTTGGTTAGCCTCTTAGCTTTGGCTCTTAAGATTGATCATACACGCTACAGTGCACTCCGTGCACAAAAATTGGGCACACGCTACTGGATATCTTCAGGGATTTTTCAGAGATCCTAGGAAGGGTTCACCACCCCAATTCAAGGTCGCCAAGTGTTCATCACATGGGATAAGATGGAGATCTTGTACCTTCCCAATTGGTACGAGGCTTGGACTTCCACACCATTCTCGCAAGCCAAGAAACCCCAAGATGAGCCTTCATTGAGGATTTCCGAGTCGCGGTACGAGCAAGAGGAGGAAGACATGCAAGAAGATGCACCAGCCTTTGCAGAAGGGCTTGGTACTGAGCATCACAGGTTTGGTACCAAGGCACCAAACTTTTCCATAGAGGTCGATACCGAGGCCTACAAGACCTTTACCAAGGGGATGACAAGCGCCGATGGAAACGTTACCGTGCCACCTGAGTACGGTATTGTGGCATACAACCCCGATATCGACCCTAGCAGGTTCGGTACCGACCCTCGTCTCCAGCAGCAACACTTCAGTACCGACCACCAGCAGCACCAAGCTAACACCGATGAAACCGGTTTTGATGCTCCACCACAGTGGGCCAATGATTTGTCTACCCGGATGCAGCAACTGTGTATGCATAACTATCATTTACATGAGCAGATTGCCAATGGCAAGAAGCTTATACAACTCGTGTGGCAGTAGAGGATGCACGTCACAGAATGGTTGAGTCTCGCTGGAGGACAAGTGAGCAGTGTTGGGCAGAGGGTGAGGAACACTGGTAGGCAATGGTTATGTTCATGCACACCTTTGAGCATTACTTTCCACCTCCACCACAATGAGTTTCCTCCCTTTCTCAAAACGATGTTTAAAGGATGCTTCCATATGCTTCAACACACCGCTTTGTGAGTTCATTTTTCTTTTCCCTATCTTTTTCTTTTGTCCTGGTTTGTTTCTACAATGGGGACATTGTAGAGCTTAATTATGGAGTGGGGAAGGGAAAAGAAAACTCTTGTGCTTTTATGTTTTTAAGTTGGGTTTTATTTGTTTTGAAGTTGGTTTTTAGTTGCTTTGCTTTTCATACAAAAATGAAAAAAAAATTGGAAAATTTAAAAATCATAAAAAGATTTTAAAACGGATAAGTACCTTTGATTTTATGGTTCTATGATTGCTTTTACTTACATGATCAAGCAATTCCTTTTAGCATGTTTTTGAAAGTTTAGCCTGAATCTCATAATAAAATATTTTAATTGTGAATTAGCATGTGATGAAACTGAGTGCATATGACTTTTAGCATGAGTTTATTGCAATGCAACAAAAATTTCCGTGTGAGTTATTTTTGACCTTATAGGGAGAACATCAAAAATTCCTCTTCTTTTCATATGTGATTTACTCTCTATATGTATATTATTTCTTGAAATTGTGATGATTATCAATTTCTCAAGGCCTCTATATAAGATTTTTAATTCATTACTTGTGAAATCATACGATAGAGAACTTATTTTCATGAGCCTTATCAATCCATATCCACCCTTACATTATTCCTTATTTTTGAAGCCACTCTGAGCCTTAAGCCTTTTATTTGTAGCTCCAAAAAATTATTCCCTAGCCGATGTAGCTTGACCCTATCCGGGGATTAGGACTTAGTTGGTTAGAAGTTGTTTTTTTGATTGCAAAGATGTATATTGGTTCGAAAGAAAGGGATTGGTTGGGGTAGATTGGAAGTCTCTTTTGTTAAATGTTGTAAAAAGATCTCTTGGTAAAATAGTGCACAAGAAAAGGAAGTTAAGTAGATTGAATTTTCATAATCGATACCGGCCTATGTGGACTCGGTACTGAGGTTATCCAAGCAGTCCAGAAAGAGAAGTTACAGCTCGATACCGACCCATTCCTAGTGAAAAAAAAGAATGCAGAAAGAAAAAATTCAAAGAAAAATATGGGAATGAATAAGGAAAAGAATGTGTGCAAAGTATATTAAGTTCAAGGCCAAGAGTTTCTTTATGTTTATGTTTATGTTTATGAGACTTTCTAGGATTTTAATGGGTGAATGAAAGAATGAGTGTGCATAATGTTTGAGAGAGTTTGGTATGTTCTTTTATGAGAGTTTTGGATATGTGTGAGTTTTTAGAAGTCTTTATTCCCGGATATTATTAACACCACATAGCCAAAATATTTTCCACGCCTTATTGTTATTACTAAGCTCCATTACAACCCGACCGAATGGAAACTTCTATGAAGTTTTTCATTGAGCCTAAGTTCTCTTGATGATTTTTGCTTGTTTTGACAAATCTTTGGTGGAGAGTTTAGTGATATAAGTTCCAATTTATATGAGTTTTTGCATATTTGATTGAGTTGAGAGTTGAACTTATAACCCTAAACACTTGAGAGTTGAGTGAAAACACATTATCCTTAGTGAGGTTGGATTGTGATTGCTTATGTTTATTTGTTGTTTATATATGTATAATGACGTTAAGAGTCACTTGCTATTTTCACTTATGCTTTGAAGTTGCTTTTTGATGAAGGTTATTACTTGATAAATATGTTGTTTGGTTTTGGTCTATGTTTAGTTAGTGCTTGACGACAAGCAAGCATAAGTATGGGGGATTTTGATGTTCATGTTTTTAGCATAGTTTTAAGTGTTTTTCTTGGTTGTTTAGCTTAGTTTAGTTGTGTTTGTAGGTTTGTTTTGTATGCTTTTGGATGAGTTTGCATATTTTGTGAAAAATATGGAAACTACTCTGTTTTTGTGTTTTCTATATGTTTTTGGAGCGAAGTTGGAGCATTATGAAGACATCAAGACGACGAGGAGACGAAGGAATGTAGCTGGCTAGAGAAGATTTGAAGACACTTCAGAAGATCCCGGATAATCCAAAGGAAGTGAAGAAAATGCAAGAAATAAAGGCAAAACAGGCCCGATACCAACCCTATGGGTTCGATTGCGAGGTCTGCAGCAAAGACAAAATCAAAAGAGTTCAGCAAGAGTCCATCGATCCTGACAGGGTCGAAACCAAGGTCCCATGTGTTGGTAGGCGTGACCGACTTCAAGATTTTTATGTTTTCATTCCGTAATCTTTTTAGTTTAGAAAATTCTATCTTTATGGAAACTTTTTAGATAGCTTTTTCTAGTATAAATACCTTCTTTTTAGCTTTAGTTTGGGGAGTTAGTCAGTTTGGCAAATGGAGAGAGAGAGAGAGAGAGAGAGAGAGAGAGAGAGAGAGAGAGACGTGAGAAGTTCGAAGGAAGGAAACACGCACCTTTCTCTTTGTTTGGCTGATTCTCTTAAAGTAACTTGGAGAAGAAGTTTTGTGATTTTGAGTTGGATTCTAAGACAAGTTCTGAGTTTTAATCCAAGTAAGCCTTTTTATTTTTATTCGAATTATGTTCTCTTTCAATTTATTTGTTTGCTTTTCTTCAATCATGTGTGAGTAGTTCTCATTTCTAGGATCGGGGTTAAAAACCCGACATGATTGTGCATGAATGATGTGTGTTAAATGACTGAATGCCTTTTATCTTTTCTCTACTTGTTTTGTGTTGATGCTTTGACGAAAGTCAAGGTAATTCAAGTTGGTTTCTTAATCAAAAGAGAAAGTTATAAACTTGAATGTTGATATCGTTTGATAACGAAAGTTACAAACTTTGGATCAAAGATAAGTAGAAAAGTGGATTTGTTGATGAAAATCGATTGATTTGCTTGCTTTAATCAACGAAAGTTGGTGACTTTATATTCAAGGAATGTTATTTATGATGCACACTATCTTGATTACATGATTATGTTGTGGTAAACCCTTGTCCTAGTTGTTTTCTCTTTTTTGAAGTCTCGTTATACGTTCTGCTTGCATCGTTACCGAGGTTTTAAGCTCGGTATCGAGCCTGAGTTTCCCTTCGTTATTTCGCTTCGTTTCAGTTCGAGATCAACATCAATACCGACCCTGACAAGGTCGGTACCGATCTGTTTGCACCGTTACTTGGTTGATCCTCTTTGATTTGTTTCCGTTTTGCGTACTTTTGCTCTCTAGATTAGTAATCAAACATACCTTGCTTCTCGTGGACGATCCTGACCTTCCTATACATAGCGGGGTCTTAACTACAAATTTGTTTGTTGTTAAGTAAATCCCTATCAACATCCAATCTGCACGAGGTCATGGTAAGCCAATAATTATATTGGAAGCAGTTGCATCATACGATTTGCGGATTAGACAAGCGTTCTTTTGAACATCAGGTTCGTGTAACGACATTAATATTCTTGATCGTTCTCCTGTCTTCGATGATGTTTTTGAAGGGAGATCATGCCGGTGAATTTTTCTATCAACGGTCATGAGTACAACATGGCTTATTATCTCATCAACGATTTTTACCCTTAATGGGCTACCTTTATGCATGCGATTAAACTTCCACAAGTGTCTAAGGTGAAGTATTCTACTCATTATCATGAGGCATCCCAAAAAGATTTGGAATGAGCTTTTAGGGTCTTACAAACTCGATTTGCTAAAGTGAAGAACCCAACGCTTACTTGGGATCCTTGTCACATGGGAAAAATAATGAAGGCATGCATAATTTTACACAATATGATAGTGGAGGATGAACGAGATATGTGCAATACCCCCTTTTTATACAGGGATGCCACTGCCAGTGACCTCGAGATTAAACTCTCGAAGTTACCCTAGGCTTATAGTAATTACAGAACTTAACCATAACTTTAAATGCGGAAGAAAAACATTAAATGTACTTGGTAAAATTGTGTACACCATACAATAACAATTATTAAGAATGGTCCTCACAAGTCGAGGATCTCATTCATACCAAGCTTATTTAATTTGTGGAAGCGGAAAAACTACTAAAGCAATAAGACAGTCACGTCCAACCCCTGACTATACCTCTTCAATCCTTGATGAAGGCTCCTCTTCCTGATGTGCCAAAATGGAAATACGGTTGTCACTAGCCGACCATACAAAGGAAAAAGAGCAGTCGGGTTAGTCTTGTGATAGACTAAGCAAGTGTATTTTCTAAGGTGGTTCCTATTTAGGAAGAGAGTTTAGATATGGGTATTGGAAACCAAATTAAAGCCAGCCAAAACCCAATAACTACATCATTCCATGGAAAACGTTATGATCTTTCGAAAGAGAAAAGAAGAGACCATTACAAAGGGTGATGTCTTCGTTTTTTAAAGTAGATATGTTGGGAACGTGTTTTACACAGATATTATCATAGTTGGTTATTTAAACCCTCATAGATCTCGCGTACCTCAACCAACCTCATTGCATACGTGTTGTGTGAATTCATATTGGAACCAGATGGCAACGGATTCCGGGAGCAAGGACGGTTTCCCATTTTGTACCGAGCATCCTATCCATATTATTTGTGTACGAGTACACTTATCTGAGTTGCTTTTAAACGATTACGAATAGTTCCACTTTGATTATTAGGTACTTTAATTTGAAGAGAATAAGTCTCAGAATATGTAACACCCCCTTTTATATAGGGATATTACCGCCAATGACCGCGAGATTAAACTCTCGAAGTCACCCAAGGCTTATAGTAATTACAGAACTTAACCAAAAACTTTAAAATGAGGAAGATATATTATACCAAATGCGGAATTCGAATACAAAAGTTGAATAAACTTGAACATATACAAAGTTGAAATGCGAAGGGTCCCACAAGTCGGAACCTCAACCCTTAAAAATTTATTCTGAAACTTCTTCCCAATTTTAACCACCTTCGCTCCAACTCCTCCTCAAGCTTGATCCTCGTGGTCCTCATCAACGAACTCCACTCCTAATGTGTCACGACGGAAAAAGCAATGGACACAAGCCGACCATGCAAGGAAAATAAACGGTCGGTTAGTCTTGTGAAAGACTAAGCAAATGGGGTTTTGGAAGGTGGTTCAGTTTTAGGAAGGGACAAGTTGGGATGTCGGGCACCGAATGAAAGCCGGTCCCATCCACGGACCTCGGACCTCCTAGGAAAATTATGATTTGAATAAATGGAACGAGAACGTCACCCAAGGGTGAGTCTCGATTGCAAAAGAAAGATTTACTTATGTTGGGAACTTGGGTTTCACACATTTAGTCAGGTTGGTCACGTTTCCCTCTACCAACCTCACTGCATACGTGTTGTGCGAATTCAGATTGGAGCTAGAGAATTACAGAATCCTAGAGTAAGGATGGCATTCCATTTTGTACTAGCCTTCCTATCATTTTAATTGTCGCCAACGGGCGCCTACTTAATCTCTACCCATTTTAATGATCACAATATCGTTCCACTTGGAATTAAGCATACTTTTTAAGTAAGACAAAATGTGGGTTACAGCCCCACGAAAATACTCAAAGGTTGGGTGGCGAACCCAGACTAACACGAGCTACGTGCCATCACCCCTCAGCGATCGAGCGGGTATTGACCATGGTCTTACGGGTAGAGCATCGACTCAAAATTAAAGTCGAATGAATCGACGCGTATAACATAAAGTACGCACATACAAGCCTACACATCTAGGCACACATATCATAAGGCAACGGCCCTACAGTCCATCTAGCGTAACCTAAGTACGACTAGAAATAACGTCATTAAATCTAGAACAATATAAATCCTAAATTCATTTTAATTTATACAAGAGTTCCCAACAAGGCCATAAAACAATTTAACGCACATGAAACATATAACAAGATATGTAACATGATTGATAAAACGAGTGATGCATAAATAACTTTATATGGAAATCGAACTCAAACCACTTGCCTCGTAATTGGCGTAGACGGGTTACGAACAGATCACTCGCGATTACTGATCTAGACTTGTTCCTGTTTCAATCAACCACAAAATAAATTATCGTCAATTTATTTTGTTCGTTGATTTTCAAGGAATCACGATGGATTTAAGTTTATAAAAATTATCAACTTTAAACATTATATTAAAAATATTCATTTTTATTAATATAATGAGACTAAGTTATGAATTTTATAAAGTTCATATTGTTTTTTTTTACTTTTCCTTATAAAGTATTAACCTCAAATAATCATATATATATATATATATATATATATTCACACACAAAAAACTAAGTTCGTATTAATTTATGTTAATATATATAAAGTTTTCAACCAATAAACTAATTATTATATTTATGCATGTAAATATTTTATAAACATTTTTTTTTATAAAAGAAAAGCGAACCACATGCATGTACAATTCTTATATAGGATTGAGATCAGGTGAGGAAGGCTCTTACCGTAGATAATTAGGAGGATCCTTTACCGTCAGATATGGTTTTTTTAAAGGGATGAGATTAATTAGTAATTATTATTTAAAAGAAATTGGATAAATCATGTTACGTAATTATAGGGATTTGACAATTTTATTTAGGAAAAAAAGATTATTGAGACAACTTGTTCATTTAGTTGTGAGTATCATATATCGTTTTTTTCTTCATCATATGTGCGTGAAATCGTCTAGGGTTTTTTTTGGCACAATTGTGCCGTTTTATTTGTGTTGTTCATTGTTTGTTATATATTTGTTCTTGTCGTATCATATAATTGTTCATTTGAACAATTCCATAATATCCAATTTTTTCATGATTTATTAAATAGATGTTCATTTATGCGTACTGCTCTAGGCTAGGGTTTTTTCTGCACAATTTTGTCGTTTCATTTGTTTTGTTCATTGTTTGTTATATATTTGTTCTTATTGTATCATATAATTGTTCATTTGAACTATTCCATGATATCCAATGTATTTGTCCGCACCTTTCACTTATGCTCACAATGTTTCCTTCTACATCTTCCTTGTTCTTCCTTTTTGATGCTATGTTTCAACTATTTCAACCAATGCTAACAAATCATAAATCACAATTGTGAACAAGTACAATCTAATGAACAACAACACATTATACAATGAACAATTATCTAATGTAGAAAGAACAATTATTAAGCTAGTTTCATATATAGACTTATGAACAACAAGGCATTTAACACTGAACAATTTTGCAAATTCAAAAGAACAATAACAATAAACTGTCATAAAGAGATTAAACTGAATTCAACCAAACAAAGAGGAAAAGTAAAAAAAAATGACATAATAGAAAGAACAACAATAGTGCAATCAAGAACGATAAACACCAACTAGAGACAAGTCGGTTTAATTGATTTAGATGTACAACAAGAAGAACAACAAAAAATTAGCCATTGAACAATTACGGTTGAACAATTACCGCAAATAATTTTTTAATAACCAATCTAGGGTTTACACTTGAAACAATAAAAAATCCACAAACCGGTAATGTGCTTACGAGCTTTAACTTACAAGATTCTGAATTTGACAATATTAGAATGTGCTTATTTGCTTTGAACGACACCGGTAATGGTTCAATAAATTAGGTTTCGAATTTGATGTTTACAATGGAGGAGCCCAAAGCAAAATCCAGAGCAAGAAAGCAATGATGCACACGGATATATAAAAAATCGGAAATATTAGGTTATTAGAATATCTGGTATAGATAATAAAAAGCAAATCCCGTAATTTACGTTGTTACCAAAATTAATTAATTTTAGATTTTTATTATATCCCAATAAACAACTTCTCCTTTAATCTTATTCTTTAAAAAGTTGGATCTAACGGATGAGAATCCTCCTCATTATCTACGATAAGAGGCCTCCTCACCTGATCTCAATCCTTCTTTCATAGTTACTTGGCACTTAAGTAATAAAATTCATACACGAGTCTCTGTGGGATCGACCCTTGTTTACCATTCTACTCAGATTGGTTAAGTTAGGATTCTTTGATAGGTAAACAACTGAAAAATACCTCATCACATATCCAAGGGAAAGGCAAGCAAGTTGCTAAACCCAAGGGAGGTGAAAAGCCAAAGGTTGCTAGTGACCATGATTGCTTCTACTGCAAGGCTAAAGGACACTGAAAGAGGAATTGTCCCAAGTACTTGGAGGACAAGAAGAATGGAATTGTGAGTTCAGGTATCAATGTTATTGAAATTTTAACAACCAATGCTACTACTTGAGTATTAGATACCGGATGTGGTTCTCACATTATTCAAATGTGTAGGGACTAAGAAGTAGGAGGCAGTTGGAGAAAGGAGAAATAGACCTTCGCGTTGGAAATGGAGCAAGAGTTGTTGCGCTTACCGTAGGAGATTTTAGTCTATTTTTACCTTTTGGTTTAGTTTTAGAACTAAGTAATTGTTATTTTGTTCCTACTAGTACTAAAAACCTTGTTTCAGTTTCAAGTACATTCTGAAGGATTTGAGTTTGATATTAAGAATGGAAGTATGTCTGTTTTTAAGAATGGAATCTTCTATGCTTGTGCTCCAATGGTTAATGGACTTTTTGTATTAGATCTCAAATCAGAATCGTATAACATTAATACAAAAAGGCAAAAATCAAATTGTTTGAGTGAGTCCTATCTATGGCATTGTCGTTTAGGTCACATTAGCTTGAATTGCATGAAGAAGTTCCATAAAGATGGAATTCTAAAAGATATGGATTGTGAAGCTATTGATTTATGTGAATCATGCTTGATGGGCAAGATGACAAGGTCACCTTTCAAAGGAACAAATGAAAGGGCTAATGAACTTTTGGCCATAATACATACTGATGTATGTGGGCCAATGAGTACAGAAGCTAGAGGTGGCTATAGATATTTTTATTACATTTACTGATGACATGAGAAAAAATGGGTATATTTATCTTATGTCACATAAATCTGAAGCCTTTGAAAAGTTCAAGGAATTCCAAAATGAAGTAGAGACTCAAACTGGCAAAAGGATAAAAGCACTTCGATCCGATCGTGGTGGTGAATACTTAAGCCATGAATTTGATCAGCATTTGAAAAATTGTGGGATTGTAACACAATTGTCTACTCCAGGGACACCACAATTGAATGGTGTGTCTGAAAGAAGAAACAGGACCTTGTTGGACATGGTTCGATCTATGATGAGTTTTGCTGACCTTCCTGTATCCTTTTGGGGATATGCGCTCACGACTGTTGTATTTACACTAAACAGGACTCCATCAAGGACTGTAGACAAGACCCCATATGAGATATGGACTGGAAAAGTTCCAAAGTTGTCTTTTCTGAAAATATGGGGGTGTGAAGCTTATGTAAAGCGTTTAAAAACTGATAAGCTTGCACCTAAATCAGACAAATGCTATTTTATAGGATATCCTAAAGGTAGTTTTGGATATTATTTCAACAATCCCACTGCACAAAAGGTGTTTGTTGCAAGGGATAGTGTCTTTTTGGAAAGAGAGTTTATTTCCAAAAAGTCAAGTGGGAGAAATATTCATCTTGAACCGGTTCTTAATGAAAAGCAACAAACACAACAACAGGATAACATAGTTGATATCGAGGATGAGATGGATTTGTTTGAAGGCCAAGGATCTGATGTTATCCAAGAACCTGGAAAAATTCCTCAAGAAGCAGATCCACAAATAGTTGTGGAAAATGTTGAAATCCCAATTGTTGAACCAGTTGAACTCCTACGTAGATCAAACAGGCAAAGGTTTCATCCAAGACGATATGATGATTTCATCTTGACCGAAAGCCTTGATGTTCTAATGTTAGAACATGGTGAGCCTGCTACCTATAAACAAGCAACGACGGGTCCAGACTCCAAGAAATGGCTTGAGGCTATGAAATCTGAAATGGATTCCATGTTTGAAAATCAAGTCTGGGACTTGACAGATTTGCCAGATGGGGTAAAACCCATTGGATGCAAATGGGTTTTAAAACTTAAGACTGACAAAAATGGAAATGTATCTGTATACAAAGCAAGATTAGTTGCTAAAGGTTTTAAACAGATTCATGATATTGACTATGATGAAACATTTTCACCAGTTGTCATGATTAGATCCATAAGGATAATCCTAGCTATTACCACTTATTATTATTATGAGATTTGGCAAATGGATGTTAAAACCGCTCATCTGAATGGTATTTTGGAAGAGGATGTGTATATGACACAACCAGAGGGTTTTGAGGATCCAAATCAAGCTGGGAAGGTGTGTAAGCTTAAGAGATCTATCTATGGGCTTAAGTAAGCATCTAGGAGTTGGAATCTTCGTTTTGATGAAAAGATCAAAGAGTTTGATTTCATCAGGTGTGAAGAAGATCCTTGTGTATACAAGAAGTTTAGTGGGAGTAAGGTGGCTATCTTAGTCTTGTATGTGGATGACATACTGCTTATTGGGAATGACATTCCAATGCTAGAGTCCGTTAAGGAATGGCTGAAGAAATGTTTCTCAATGAAAGACTTGGGAGAGGCAGGGTACATACTTGGAATAAAAATCTATAGGGATAGATCTAAGAGATTGCTTGGATTATGTCAAGGAACTTATATAGATATGGTTCTTGACAGATTCAATATACAGAATTCCAAGAAGGGGTTTTGCCCATACAACATGGCATAAATCTAAGCAAGAAGCAATGTCCTAGAACACCTGTTGAGCTTGATAAAATGAGTAAGATTCCTTATGCTTCTGCTATAGGATCTATCATGTATGCCATGGTATGTACACGTCCTGATGTTGCATTTGCTTTGAGCATGTGTAGCAGATATCAATCAAATCCAGGAGAGGCACATTGGTGTGCAACTAAGAACATCCTAAAGTACTTGAGAAGAACCAAGGATGATTTCTTAGTATATGGTGGTGATGATAATTTAGTCGTTAAAGGATATACTGATCCTAGCTTCTAGACTGACCGAGATGGCTTTGAGTCTCAATTGGGATATGTCTTCATCCTTAATGGAAGAGTTGTGAGCTGGAAGAGCTCTAAGTAAGATACAGTAGCTGATTCTACGACTGAGGCCGAGTATATCGCTGCTAGTGAAGCTGCGAAAGAGGTTGTTTGGATAAGGAAGTTTCTAGACGAGCTTGGCATTATTCCTAGTATTTCTGGGCATATTGACATCTATTGTGACAACAATGGTGCCATAGCCCAAGCCAAGGAACCAAGTTCAAACTTCAAATCTAGACATGTTATGAGGAAGTATCATCTTATTCGACACATAGTTGTTGAAGGTAACATCAAGATGTGTAAGGTGCATACAGATGACAATATTGCAGATCCTTTGACTAAGCCTATGCCTAGGGCTAAGCATGATAGTCACAATAGGGCTAAGGGTCTCAAACACAATGGTGAATGGTTGTGAGATTATTTTGTATTACATTATTTCTGCTTAGAGTGTTGGACTCTTGTTTATGTTTGACTTTATGATAATATATATGATATTTCATTCTTATTTATACATTATATTAATTAATATTGAATAATATGTCCGAATAATTCATAGTTCGTAAATGGGCTCACATTAAGTGTTTTGGTGAATGAAACCCCATCAGGTGTACTACATTTATGAATTACTGCACATCCATAGTTTGAGTCATCAAATAGGACATAGCTGATTTCATTTATAGCTATATTGTACATTGACTGATAGCTCAAGGTTTCATGTGCTATAAGGACATAGAGATGTCCAGTCAATTACATAGATATGTATGGATGATACATATCGGACAAACCAACCTTAAGACTCTTCAAAAGGGATCGTAGAGTTTTTTAAGGTGAACCATGTTTGGTGGATTCCTTAAACATGAGTATGTTATGTTTTCTAGTTGATGATTGGTATGTCTTTGATATTGTTAAATGCTCTCCGTAAAAGGGGGTTATAAAAGCAATTATTGGGATTGCCAAAAGTTGAGTGGGAGCCATAGTCATACAAGATTGGTAAAGTCCTCCTTATTCATGTATACATTGATGCATGAAATGGAATGGTGTCTAGGCCACTTGAAGAGCTAGAACTAGAAAATGCATGGCCATGCTCGAATGGATTAATTGTAATCATTCGTTATTTGATAGTTCAAACATAGGTATTCAAGAAACATATTTGACGAGAGATATGAATGTCACCATATCATCAAGTAAGACATTAAGAGACAAATGTATCTTAAAATTGCACACTTGTTTTCAAGGACAAGTGGGAGATTGAAGGAATTGTGTCCTTTAATAAAAGTTGCAATTACCGAACATGGAATAGGACGATTGATAGAGACATTCAATCCATTTATTTTAGGAGTTGTAGTGTTTTTATAGAAACCAAATACGATTAATGGGTTAAATAGTTTAATCCATAACTATTATAAACGGGTCCTATGAGGTCACACACATTGAGTTGACGGGTTGGATCAGCGGGCTGAAAGTCTTTGTCAGACATAGGGTCTTAGTCCAATAAGAAAAGAGTTAATTATCAATAAATATGTTAGATATTATTGAGAATTTAAAGGATATATTTATTTGGGGAAATAAATATATAAGGCCTTTAAAGGGAAGAAGAGATCTAGGATTTCAGAAGTTTTTAGGTAAGAAAGAAAAGCTCTCTTCTTCCACTTTTTCTAGTCTTTGGCACTTCGATCTAGCAATCGGAAGCGAAGGAGATCCCGATCCCGTACTCGTGTGGACTGATTAGAGAAGTCACAATTGAGGCTTTTTCTTTCGAAGGAAGAACCCTTTTCACGCATCAAGAGATATTCTACTAACCCTAATTTTATCTCTAATCAAGAATGCTTTGGATCCATGTTTAGGTGCAAGAAATTGTTTCTGAAATTCCGCTTATACGCATCTAAAAACCCTACAAGTGGATAATGAGAAAGATGGGCAACCACTCGGTACTTCACTTATGGAAAAGATCGCAACTCCTAAACTATGGCAAGACTTAGTTGCTGGAGATAATGGAGAGGAGCGTGGCTAATGGGTTCTTGGAAGTCAAGAGAATAGTGACATTTCTAGATGGTGACCAGTGTTTAAAATGATGCACACATAGTATGACAGTAATGCACACATAGTATAAAACTTATATACATATAATATGTCACTCACTAGTTATATCAAATGCTTTCCCTACTCCTACATTAGAAAACACAACTTCTACAATGGAGTATAAATTAATTTATGTTACTTTAATAAATTATTTTCTTAGAATTATTTGTAAATTATAAAATAAAGTCGATGTTATCATGTTAGGACATTTATTAATTTAAGGAAAATTTCGTATGGTACCCCTAAGTTTAATAAAGTATTTTTAGAATTATTTATACCACATCAGTCCGTCACTCGGCGTCTAGGACCTCACCTCGGACCACGCCCCTACCGAGCCACCCCGGCGTCGGCCCATGAGGTTCTCGTGCGCGCCAGGTCATGTCGCGTCGCACACAGCGGCCTGCGACATACCTTGTGCCCACGCCGTTGGCACACCGACGTGTCGCGTCTCGCGACTAGGCCACCGTGACCACTATCTATTTTCTACTATTTTTATTACCTTTCCTTTATAAAACATTCTAGTTTTGATGTGTTGCTTGTTATAGTAGTCTTTTATGGAGTTGGGCTGGCTTTGGGCTCATTTGCACACTTTGCCCTAGCCGCCCCGCTCCCTAGGGTTTCTAGTGGATCTCCTCTATATAAAGGAGTCACCCCCTCTATGTTATTTACGCTTGATTGAATAATATAACGATCCGGAATTATCCCATACTCTCATTATTAGGCGTCACCCCTCAAATCTCTCTTCCTCTCTAGTGTTCTCCCTTTAATTCGAGCCCTCTCATTACTACACTCTGACTTCTCTCTTGATTCTAGGCTTCTTGCCTCAAATATATTGCTTCCGCCTTCGTGAGACCAACTACGAGTCCAAGACAAAGATCCAACGGTGAATCCGAAAACGGGTTCACATTAGTGCCCTACAAAAAAGTTAATTCTTGATGTACCCCGAACTTGTAAAAAAATCTGGCCCATAGCCGTAATGCTCATTTCTTTGTTTTTTTATTAACTTCCTCCGTTTGAAAGGCTTTGTCCATGTTCCTCAAAGCCTAGAAATCCCAAAGCTTTTCTTCCAAAATTCATGAATGACTTTTGAGCAATACATTTTATCTCATGAGTGACTTTTGAGCTTTTTTTTATTCGTTGGTGTAATTAGCCAATATAAGTAATGAAATATACTTGTCTTTTATGGAGTTTTTGTATAATTTAGCATGGATTTGAAATTTCTTCATGCCAATCCAATTTGTTCAACAATGGAGGACTTTAGCATCTCAAATATTAAAGTTAGAATAGGGATTTGAGGTAGATGATAAATGTTTGCATCTATTAGAGCTAATGCAATCATTAAAATGCGGGGAACTTCATTCAATGTAAGAGTTTAATTGAACAAATTTTAGTAGACCAAATAATGTAGTAGCACATAATTAAGCACATATAAATTGATTGTGCGCAAGCTCAATTATATTTCTAGGTGCCTGATAAAAAAAAATCAAAACAAGTAATCTGAAAAGGAATTTGTGATGTGAAACCGAAATTTTCATTTCTTGCAAGATACAAACCATTACATAGATGGGTGGATTATGTGAATATATTGAAGACTTTGTGTTTATAGATGGGGTATTTAAGAGATGGGTGGATTTTGTGAGAAAATCTTTAGAATTTATGGGCTTTGAAAAAAATTAACAGAACTATAAGCTATTCAAACGGAGGAAGTTAATAAAAAAGCAAAGTAATGAGTATTAAGGATACAAGCTGGACTTTTTTAAAAGTTCGGCAATACTATTAGAAATAACTTTTTTTTTTTAAAGTACCACCTGAAAAAGCAACAAACTCAGGGACCCTCCATAATCTACTCTAATCTACTATATATATAAAAGCAATAAGGTTTGGAGCCTTCTCATTACGCCACCTAGGATTTCGCCACATGTCGATCCTATATTAAGCCACCTCATATTTTTACACGTGTCATTTTCTTAAAATTTAGACGTCTTTATAAATATTCCATGTCATAGTACACATGTCAAAAATTTTCCATGTCACTCATATATTATGTACAAATAATATTGCTACATAATTTACATATAAAAATATTTTTACCATATCTTTATGATCCTAACAACTCTCCAATATAATCTACCAAAAAACACTCATATAAATATATATCGAGATCTTATCATATAATATAAATATATACCGAGATCTTATCCTATAATATATACCGAGATCTTATCCTATAATATGTCAAGTCAATTTTATTTGCTAATCCATATTAAATGTCCCATTATTTTCATTTTTGTTATCAAAATCTTTAATCTAGAATTAGGCTTTTTTTTACAATTTATACAAATCATCAATTCACAATTATTATTTATATTATATTTTTATTTATTAATATCTTTCTTATAGTATATCTAAAATAATATTGATTCATAGTCGTGCAGGGAACGACGGGGACAACTAGTACATTATAAAGCAGAACCCAAAGTTATGCCTTGGAATGAAAGACAATACGTAAAATTTGCGCCACGTGGCATTTTTAAATAAATTAATGTAAAATTATATTTTTAATAAATTTTGTAACAACTTATAGTATTCTTGTTATATATACTAAATAGATAACATGTTTATATAATTTTTTATGTATGTAATTTTCTATCTATGAATTGTGTATTACTTTACTACCATAGATAACATATTTATAAAATTTTTGTATACATAAATTCCTATAAGATGATATTTTTCATATTAGATCTTCACAAATAATGGAAAAATATTTAAAAAATATATTAAATTAAAATATGGAGTACAATCTAAAAATAATAATTTGTCTATTGCATAATTTAGTATGATATTATATAAATATATTTAGTATATATTTTAAATTAATATCGTAGAATTTTTTTTAGTAAAATTATCCCGTGAATATCACGGGGGTTTCAACTAGTTTCCGTTAATTTAAAAAAGGACTTTACAATACAACCATAATTTCCCTTAATTTAAAAAAGGACTTTACAATACAACTAAAAACCGGCAATTGAATACTAGGAATTAGGCTGCAAAACCAGAATGGTTAAACGAGGATTCAGAAAATTGATGTTCACACGTGATGTGCGTGTGCAAATTGGGTACCGCGCACGCCTTAACCCATTGCACAAAAATCTTCCATTCCAATCCATACGGCCCCGACCGACGACTACAAAAATCTTCTCCATAATACTCCATCATAAATAATACTTCAACTTCCTTCTTTTTCCCATTTCTTTCGCACACCTTTAAATTCCATCTTATAATCAAATTAAAATAAAAATAAAAATGCAATCCATCTTAAGCCTGAGCAGCCATGGCGTCCCCCTCTGTGTATCTCCGATTTCGGCTCGCTTCCCTCTCTCCAAACGGTAATTAATTTATTAATTCATCTCGAATTCTCTCCTTTAAATTAAATTTGCCGATTATCTATCGATCTTTGATCTGATCTGATCCGATCCGTTCCGTTCTGATCCGGTGTCTTATGTGCAGGATTAAGGATCATGATCGGAGAAGGGAAACCATGAAAAGGCGGATGAGATCTATGTCGGCCACCCCGCAGGGCGTGCTTGCTATGCACAGCCTTGCTCAAAACGGCGTCGTTGCTCAAGATCTGGCTTTGGCTTTCCGCTTTTTTGTAGATGTAGATGATGATGATGATGATGATGATGATGATGATGATGTTTCATTTACAGCAGCTAAAGCTGCTTAGCTTGATACTATTTCTGTAACAATTTGTTTTGTTATAAAATGTTTATTCGTCTACTGCTCAAATAATCTCTCCTAACATTCCAATCTCCATATGCTTCTACAAAAAGCAACCTAAAAAAAAATTCTTATTATTTATTCCATTAGTTAATTAAACTCCTGTAATTTGAACTAAACTGCTCTATCAACTAAAAAATATAATTAAAGTATGATATTAGGATTAAACGTGATTATTATTTATTCAATTGAATCATCTATTTCTATTTTTTAAGTGAAATTTTATATTTTAATGATCAATGTATCCTTCATTCATATACATATTTAGTTTAAAAAATCACAAAATCATCCCAAATTTTGTAATATATAAAGAAAACTAACATCGTGGTATATTTAAAACAAACTTTTTATTTTTTTCAAAAAAATCACCAAAAAAAATACTTAAAAGGTGAGATTTTTCATTTAATTTATAAATATTATTTTCTTAGGCATCTCTTACATACTATATTAATTAAATCAATTAATATTTATTTTAACTTTTTAAATTGATAAAAAAGTAATTTTATCTTTTTTTAAGTTGCCAATTAATATATATATATATATATATATATTAGGGGAAATTGCATTTAACCACCCCTTATTTCATAGTCTTTGCATTTAACCACCCTTTATGTTAATTTTATCAAAAAACCACCTTTTATGTACTTTCCTTTACAAAAGACCACCTTTTTAAACTTTTCCTTTCTCATTCCGTTAAGTAGAGCAAAAAATACCATTTAACCTTCATTGTTATTTTATTTAAAAAATGAATTAAATAGATTTTTAAAGCAATCCTCTCTCCCTTCTACTAAAACAATCATCTCCCCCATCTATGAAATCCCAGATCTGTGAAACCAGACCTTCTCAAATCTTAATGCTCTCACCCTCTTCTTCGTCACTCTCCCACTTCCACCGACCCTCTCAAATAGATCTCTCCCTTGAAGCGGTCGACAACAGATGAAGAATCGAAGATGGCGATAACCGGCGATGCACAGTGCACTGACGAAATTCTTCCCGCTTTCTCTAATTTTTATCCATCTTGTTTTGAGATTATAATTGGGTGATTTCGAAGTTTAATCTGTAATTTTTCCTGATTTGAACACAATAGAATTGAAAAATAGATTAAGAACCACAATTGAAGCTTTATAGTGTTTTTTTGTGTGGGATGTTTACCTGTAAACATTTGTAATCAATCTTCTCTCTATCAATTTGGTTAATTAACATCATAATCGGGTTCATGATATGATGATTTAGATTTTAGATCAGAAACTGTCCTGACTACTACTTTTTAGGGAAAACAATAGAAGATTATATAGTCTTCCTTTTTATCAAAATCCCAATACAAAAGATGGTTAAATGGTGCTCTTGAGCACAGGGGCACAACTAGACCTCCATTAATAAAATAAAGGAGTGTGTAAAGAAAAAAAAAAGAAAAAAAAGTAAATTTGTCATTTATGGAATTAATAAACGTAACTAAAACTGTTAATTGGGTGGTGATTTGTAAAGAAAATTACATAAAGGGTGGTTTTTTGATAAAATTAATATAAGGGGTGGTTAAATGCAAAGGTTGTGAAATAAGGGATGGTTAAATGCATTTTTCCCTATATATTAGGAGTAAAGTTCAAATAAAACAACTCCTTATCCTATAAGATAAGAAACGTTTAGAGCTCTTGGATCAAGGTGATCCAATGTTTGATGTTCTATTCCTTTTAGGGACGCAGTGGCAATTTGGTAATTTCTCGAAAATTACAAAAGTGCATCGCTATCGGGAAAAAGTGCATTGTTAAATACAAAAAGTACATTAGTAAGCTGAAAAAGTGCAAGCAAAAATGAAGCCAGCAGGGCACGCGCTCCATGTTTGGTTCACTGTAAAAGTGCATCGTTATTGTGGAAAAGTGCATTGCGAATGCCGATAAGTGCATTTCTAAACCAAAAAAGTGTATCATTCTAGGTGTCCAATTGACTCGACTCTGATTGAACTCAATCATTCAAAATATTTGGGTTTAGTAATGCACTTTTTGGTATATAGTAATGCACTTTTTCACCATAATGATGCACTTTTGTAATTTTTGATAAATTACAAAAATGTCACCTCGTCCCTAATTTTCGATAATATCAACCCTTGGATTAAAGAGATCAAAAAGCTCTAAATGCTCCTTATTTTATAGGATAATGAGTTGTTTTATTTGAACCAAACTCATTATATTAGACAATTTGAGAAAATGGTAATAAATTAGGGACGATTTTCTAAATTAATGAAATATATAATTAAGGACACTTTGTTCTATATTTTATTATAGATGGTTCAACTTAACAAATTATATTATAAAATGTGATGTTGTTTAAATGAAATTATAAAAGGTGGTTTGTTAAAAAAGTACCCCTTTTAAAATATTATTTTGCAAGTAACGCTATTTTAAATTACAACCTATGATTTTATGTACAATAAAAAGTATATAAAAATAAATTAATTGCGGTAGAATATTTAATTATACTATCATATATATCATATATATATATAAGACTTTCCTTTTTTACAAGGATTGCAAAAAAAAGTTACTAGCTCACTTTTATATGTTCGAATAATTTGACCATCCATATTATATGGCGTGAAGTGTGTGGTCACACGAGATTGGACAGCGTACGAATAGAAGATGATAGTAGTCGAGATGCGAATGCTTAGATGGATGTGTGGTCACACGAAATTAGATATGATCAAGAATGAAGTGATTGGGAACAAGGTGGAAG
The DNA here is from genome assembly GCA_964016875.1 of Fallopia convolvulus. Classification (NCBI taxonomy): domain Eukaryota; kingdom Viridiplantae; phylum Streptophyta; class Magnoliopsida; order Caryophyllales; family Polygonaceae; genus Fallopia; species Fallopia convolvulus. The sequence goes on along the minus strand of OZ024730.1, from coordinate 39,798,013 downwards.
TGGTCAGTATAGAGAAGAAGCTGCGAGAATCGAGACTTTACTAGTTTGAGTAGATACAAAGGAGGCCACCAAATTTTCTTGTACGAAGGTGAAGTGCGAGGGTATGGTTTTCAAAGATTTTCGCAAGGGAAGAGGTGCACCTGGAAGCAGGTTATAAAGTGGGATCTTACCCTTTTAGAAATTTGCAGATGTGCAATAATCGATATTGGACTAGGGAAAACTAGAGAGTCTCGGTCTTCTCAATATTTTCGTTTTTTATGTTGTTATATCATCTTATGTTTCTTTTTTGTTCCCTTTTATTCTTTACTTTGCCTTTGGACTCCCAGACACACCATTTCAATTTTATATCGGAAAAAGATGCGTACATCTTGGCCCCTCAAATTCTACCTGAGGCGGGTTCACACTGAGATCTTGTTACTATTAACTTTACGAAGTAGCTAGCTCAATCAGGGAAGGACCCAAGGGTTTTGGGTACGCCCCAGCCCACCCTAAAAAAATAAAAAAATAATGAAAATAGGATAAATTTAGTGTTAAATTAATTAAGTGATAATTAGTCCACCCTAATATTAAATCATGGGTACTTGTGAGCTCAATTCCTTACAATATTGTCTCTACTCTATAATAATATTATATGAGGGTGAATTCTAATAGCAGTAGCAGACTAGCAGTATAACAGAAGTAGCAGTAACAATATTTATAGTTTGTTATTGTTAGTAAAATTTAGAAAATTCACATTCAAAGCAACTAAGGATCTCTTTTGTGGCTTCAACCCAAAAAAGAAACATGTCGTTGGTGGCCATCTGATTTAGCTTTACCAGCTACGAAAGTTTTGTTCACTATTTCATACCTATGCTAAAAGATTGGAAGTGGGGAAGTTTCCTGGTGACTTCCTTGTCATAAACTTTTTTTTTGTTGTTGCTGTTGTTAAATTTCCTCTATCTTGTCCATATTCAAATTTGTCTTGTACAACCACATTTTTTTCACTTGTCAAATGATAGTAATTGGCTGATTTATATTTAGGGTGACTGACAACCATTAAGCTGATAGTACTCCATGAAACATTCGATCTTGTTATAATTTGTTCTTGGTCCTCTATCGATTAATCATGCTTACTTGATCTCAAGGGTGAGATTTGATCAAGTAACAAAAATTTATAAACAATATATGAAATAATAGAAATATTGTAATGAGACATGTATAGAAGGATATACGTTATAGACTATAGACTTTGTGAAAAAATGTATAAACTATACCATTTGCTTCCACTACATTCCAATCTTGGATACCAATTCTATAAATTTCTTAGGGACTACAGACTTTGTGAACAAATCAGTCAAGTTGTCATTTAATCGAATTTGTTCGACATCAATTTGTCCATGTTTTTCTAGCTCACGAGTAAAAAAAAAAAACTTTGAAAGTATATCTTTTGTGCGGTCTCCTTTGATATAAAGCCTTTCTTCATCCGAGCAACACATGTTGAGTTGTCCTTATATAATGTTGTCGGGTCATCAATGATGGAACTCATTCCACATTCTTTTTGGATGAATTGAATCATTGCTCGTAGTGTTACACATTCTCTTCATGTCTCATACAAAGCAATCATCTGCTTGATTTGATGATGTGGTTATCATAGTTTGCTTTGTTGATTTTCATGAGATGATTGTTCCTCCATATGTGAACACATAGCCATCTTTTGACTTGACTTTTTGTGGGTTAGATAATTAAATACCTTCCCTTTGCATATCCGACCAAAGTAGCTTCCCTTTGGTTTCGGTGAAACAACCCAAGATCATGTGAACCTCAGACGTAGCAGAATATGTGTTTGACTCCATTCCAATGCCTCATAGTGGGTGTAGAACTATACACCCACATTCTTTAAAAATCATTAACGAAATCGATAATTTTGTCACGATATAAGATAAGTGCCCATGCACATTTAAAAGACATCAAAACCGGACCGATTTTGAATGATCGATCCGGCTCTCGATTCGCAAGGGCGCGAGAGTTTTTTCAAAACTTGTATGAATAATAACGTTCCTAACATACTTCCTACTCTAAAGAAGTCTACAATCTAGTAGCTCTTCTCTCGATTAACGAGCTATCTCCGCTCGAGATACGCTCTTCTTCGTTCCGTTAAGCCCCACATAAAGTTCTATACTTCAAAACACATCTGATAATATCTCCCTCAAATATTAAAAATTACCAAATTACTCTAGGGAAGTTCCGTTCCCGCTTGCTTAGTCTCTTAGACTAATTCTTCTTTTCCAAATGTTTGCCTGGCATATTCTCGCCCCTCGCGAATTATGTCAGAACCTAGGAACCCGAGAAAGGCGTAAGTGAAGACGAAGGAAGGACAAAACTCAAGAAGATGTATTTTTTGTACCTTGTTGTTTACTTCTATTATGTTGCAAAGAACAAGATTTATGCTTTCTGTTATCAAACTTCCTTTTGATTAAGATATTGTACTGAAGGTTTGTACGAACAAAGTCTCTTTTGAGAGCACCCTTTTATTTTATAAATTATGTTAATTTCCGTATTTTATGAGTTCAATATCATTCTAAAAGCCTTGGGTGACTTTGGACGGTAAAGTCCGAGGCCATTGGTGGTAATACCCAATGTTGTAAAATAGGGGTGTTACAATTCTGTGTCGATAGGTCGAATTTCCGTTCCAAGTCGTGAACAACATTTTTTGCGCTTTCGCTAATCCGTTATCGTAAAAGCAAAGGCAAAAGGAATTTCTCCTTGTAGCCTTATATATTCGTTCCGTGAAATTTCTCGATGTTGGGAACTTGTTTGCTAATAATAAACGAACCTAGGATTATCGATTGTTAGATAAAATGACCCCATTGTTATCGTTATTCCGCTATTTAATATTTTATAGGACTATTATGCTAGTCTTGTTGTGGCCTTGATTGTTTACGGTCTCGTTAAGAGAACGGTTCGAACGAACTAGTGAGGGGTGCGGGATTAACCCGACACCACTATATAATTTACTAAGTCGTATGCCTGTGCGCTTAAAGTACGACTTCTAAGATCATGATCTATGTCTGCTCCGATTGCAAGGAGGGATGAGTGGCACCGTAGCTAAGTGTCGAAACTGAGTTTCCTTAAGTGGTCCGGGCCATGCAAGCCCCCCACACTCTGTAAAAATCATTAACGAAATCGACATTGTTGTCACGATATAAGATAAGTGCCAATGCACATTTAACAGACATCAAAACCGGATTGATCTTGAATGATCGATCCGGCTCTCGGTTCGCAAGGGCGCGAGACTTTTTTTCAAAACTTGTATGAATAATAACGTTCCCAACATACTTCCTACTCTAAAGAAGTCTATAATCTTGTAGCTCTTCTCTCGATTAACAAGCTATCTCCGCTTGAGATACGCTCTTCTTTGTTCCGTTAAGCTCCACATAATGTTCTATACTTCAAAACACATCCAATAATATCTCCCTCGAATATTAAAAATTACCAAATTACCCTAGGAAAGTTATGTTCCCGCTTGCTTAGTCACTTAGACTAATTCTTCTTTTTCGCATGTTTGATTGGCATATTCTCGCCCCTCGTGAATTATATCAGAACCTAGGAACCCGATCAAGGCATAAGTGAAGACGAAGGAAGGGCAAAACTCAAGAAGATATATTTTTTGTACCTTGTTGTTTACTTCTATTATGTTGCAAAGAACAAGTTTTATGCTTTCCGTTATCAAACTTTTTTTTCATTAAGATATTGTACTGAAGGTTTGTACGAACAAAGTCTCTTTCGAGAGCAACTTTTTATTTTATAAATTATGTTAATGTCCACATTTTATGAGTTCAATATCATTCTAAAAGCCTTGGGTGACTTCGGACGGTAGTTTCCCTTAAGTGGTCCGGGCCATGCAAGCCCCTCACACTCTCTAAAAATCATTAACGTAATCGACATTTTCATCGCGATATAAGATAAGTGCCAATGCACATTTAAAAGACATCAAAACCGGACCGACCTTAAATGATCGATCCGGCTCTCGGTCCGCAAGGGCGCGAGAGATTTTCAAAACTTGTATGAATAATAACGTTCCCAACATACTTTCTACTCTAAAGAAGTCTATAATCTCGTAGTTCTTCTCTCGATTAACGAACTATCTCCTCTCGAGATACACTCTTCTCCATCTCGATAAGCCCCACATAAAGACCTATACCTTAAAACACATCCTAATAATACCTCTCGCATATTATAAATTGCCATAATACCCTTGAGAATTTCCATTCTCACTTGCTTAGTCTCCTTAGACTAATTCCTCTTTTCCGCATTTTTGCCTGGTATTTCTCGCCCTTCGCGACAAATGCCAGACTGTAGGAATGTACACCGAAGTGTTGAAGATGAAGTCTAGAAGGTTCGATAAGCATTAAATAAATTCTAATGTGCTAATTCTTAACCTTTGGGCTTAAAAATCAGCTCAAAAATAACCCAAAATAACCCAATGGAGCAAGCCCAACCTTTCCTTCCTTCTTCTTCCTTTCACGTCAATCAGAGAAAGCATAGGATGGAACGACAATGCTCCTGCTGGCCACGGTGGACGACGTCGGCGAGCTCCGGGGCGTGGTGGCGGTGCACGCGGTTGGTGGCCGGAGGTAGGGCGGTCTGATGGTTGTCCCGTGGCCACAAGATGAAGAAAGTGATTTTGTGGGATTTTTGAAGACAAAATTCAGATTTGAGGGATAATTAAATTTGGGATTTTTAGACTTGAATTTGGACGAAAATGGAGAGAAAGAAGAGAGGTAATTGATATGTGAATTTACAATGGGATTTTCAGACCTATTTATAGGGGAAATTGAACCCTCCATGGATCCACACCTCCATGGATGGATCAATTATGGAGATGGAGATCCATGGGGATTGGGTGGGTGGGTGTTTGTTGAAGATGACCAAAAGATGATGTGGTCTATGGTGAGAAGGGCAAGCAACAACGGCCATTGCAGAAGCAATTTGACATGCATTAGTTGAACGTCAATCAAATTGTCAATGTCTGATGTGCAATTTGGGGAAGAAGAAGAAAGAAGAGAATAAGACAATAAAAATTCTCTTATGAGTAGATCAGTTACAATAGTATAGCGTAATTGAGTGTTTGTTAGTTTATGAAGGGTGCAAGAGGTCTCGGGTTCGAGTCCTCCTCTTGACACCTTTTTATTTTGCCTCTCCTTTTATTTTTACTTGCTTTGTAATATGACATTAAATAAAAATTCAAAAATTATATTAATCATATTTTATTTGAATAACTTTTACTCTTTAATAATCCCCATTATTATCGTTATTCCGTTATTTAATATTTGATAGGACTATTACGCCAGTATTGCTTTTGTCCTTGATTGTTTAAAGATCTCGTTTAGAGATCGTTTCGGATGAAATAGTGAGGGGTGCGGGATTAACCCGACACCTCTATATAATCTACTAAGTCGTATACCTCTGCGCTTAAAGTACGACTTTCAGGATCATGATCCATGTCCGCTTCGATTGCAACGAAGGGATGAGTGGCACCGTAGCTAAGTGTCGGAACTAGGTTCCCTTAAGTGGTCCGGGCCATGCAAGCCCCCCACACTCTCTAAAAATCATTAACGTGATTGACATTTTCATCACGATATAAGATAAGTGCCAATGCACATTTAAAAGACATCAAAACTGGAGCGACCTCAAGAAGATAAGACACCGAGATTGGTTATTCAAGGGCGCGAGAGACACCGAGATTGGTTATTCAAGGTCATTGGAGAAGATCAAGAAGATAAGACACCGAGATTGGTTATTCAAGATTATGGATTGCTTGGTTTTGAAACTGTTCATGTGTATCTGTTGTTGATGAGCTTTGAAAGCTTATTTCAAAGGAAGCATAGTTATTTGATTAATTAGTTCATCTTGGAACAAGTGAATGTATAAAGATTAAGATAAAGCTTTTAATGGAGTGACATGAAGCGAAATGTCACCGAGTTCACTTTGATATGTTCGGTTTGTCTGGAAGTCTTGATTGAGCATAGAAGACCAAACAAAATGTTATAGTCTCATGAGGTTTTAGAATGTAAGTGGGAAGAAGTTACAATGGATTCTTGTCATTAGTCGTTCAAGACTTAATGAAAGAAAGATGCATATGGAGGTTGTTAAGAAACTCATCTAGAGTGTTCTTTCTAATGCATTTAAGATAACTTAAAGAATACAGAAGTTAGATGAGGTGTTCATCCATGAAGTTTTTCATCTTCATAAAACCCCGAAGATTATTATCTCTGATTGAGATGGATGGTTCATGCTAAAGTTTTGAAAGGAGTGACATCAAGCTTTGTGGATTGAATTGAATTTTAGCGCTGGCTTCACTCATCAAACTGATGAACAATGCAAAGAAATAAATTCAAACTCTCGAGGACATGTATTCTGGATTCCACACGAGTTGGAATGGTAGTTTGAGGTTGAGTGAATTCACATACAAGAATTTTGATTTCATGATAAAGAAAATGACTCTTTTAAGGCTTTATAAGGCCGGAAGTGTTGAATTGAATTTTAGCGCTCCCGAGGACATGTATTCTGGATTCCACACGAGTTGGAATGGTAGTTTGAGGTTGTCTATTTGTTGAAATGACAACGCTGACAAGGTTCTTCATGGGCCAGACTTGGCCAAGAGAACAATAACTGATATCGTACTAACATGTTCAAGGGTGTTAACTGCTCAAAAGCGACAACAGTTGTGTGTTGTGCTAAAGCGAGAGCATGTTAAATTCATTGTAGAGAATGAAGTTTTTGTTCTAGTATCCGCCTTGAAAGGCATATTCCGCTGGGGAATGCGAGATAACGTAAATGATCGTTATGTTGAATTTTTGAGATACTGGAAAGAACTGATAAGTTTGTTTATCGGTTGGCATTGCCACCTTCAGTGCATTCTATCTGTAATGTTTTCCTTGATAGTATACGTTCGATATATCTCATGCACTCAACAATAATGAGATGGATATTCAACCAACTAATCCCTATGAAGAAGGGCCAGGTTGAATCGTGAATAAGAAAAACACCTTTGATTAGGTTATCTTGGCCTAAAAATGGAGGTGAAGAAAAGACTTGAGAAATTAGACAGGAAATGTTGAGCCATTTTCCAAAGTTAATAAACTTTGTAAAGAAGAAGTTTGGTAACTAAGCAGTCGTTGTTTTGTGCCTGGTGCAGAAGTAACAACATGTTTTTTTCAGGGGGTACTACAAACGTCTGTATAGGTTTGTAGTGGTTGTGTGAGTGTGTTTATGCTATCCTTCCTTGTGAGCTGAGTTCTCCTTGGTTTCGAGGACGAAACCATTTTTAAGGGGGTACTAATGTAATAACTGCGGTTTTTGAGGATATTTTTGAACTTTTCTCGGATATCCTTTTAACCTCCTTAGTCCGTTTTAACGCTTAATCCAATATTTTTGTTGGAGATTAAGTCCTAGAAAATTCTTGGTGATATCCTAAAATCACATAGAAATGATTTTATGGATCGGTGTGAATTCTAGGATTTTTCAGTGGAAAAAGAATATTTATTGGATAAGCCGTCTTTTTAATTATGTACCGGAAGGGATTTAAAATACGAAACGGAAGCCTTAAAAATTGAATATAGCATGATAAAATCATGGAAAATTGATTTTATTGGTCTACATAATTTATGGGACGTTTTTCGTTTAGTAAGTTTTTCCACCCGAGGTACATAATTTTACCGCTTTAACGCGAGTCCCGTTCCGAGACGGGTTTTGATTTCTAAACCGCCCTTTCTTGCCTTAATGTGGAAGAATTCTTCTACGTTGGCATTTTCATATCTATCTTAGTCAAAGTCTATCTCTTGTAAAAAGGAAAGGAAGGAACCGAGAGATAGGGGCGAGAACGACGGACTCGGTCGAAGAACTTTCACCGTCGGCCACCTTCTTCCACCTCCATCTCCACCTTCCTCCACCTCTTCTTCTTCTTCTTAATCTCCATGAGAGGGTTGGGCTGTTGCAAGTGAGGGAAAGGAACCAGCTAGAGAATTGGACGGAACGCTGGCTCGGGGGAAGAATACGTCATCGTCAGTCACTTCTTGCCTCACGTACGTCGCCGCCGGCGATCGGTAGCTTGTCCGACCACCAGCCATAGTAAGAGCTGCCACCGGGAAATACTCGACCACCCTCGGGCTTGGGGATCGAGCCTTTAACGAGCCAAACGAGCCATGGGCTCGAGTGATGGTATATACGATCGAAATTAATTAGCGGGTTGATTGCGGAGCCACCGTAAGGGCCTTTCGGTTCCGCTTTGCTAATTAAATTCATGGTTTTTATGATCTTGGCGTTGATACGTGTTGGGCCCTCCGAAATTCGGCCCAAAAGGAATGCTACGAAGCCCAGCATCGACGATCCAATTAAACCGCTAGAAAGAGGAGACGATGGAGCAATCAAAGCAAGGCGGAAATTTCGGACTTCATGGTCAAACACTAACGGCTATGCAATTAACGACGAGGGAGAAATCTCCGGGATGTGCTAGGCGCTCCACCAACGGTCAGAACGGAGGAGAAGAGTATAAAACCAGGCTGAGGCGGAAATAAGGGGACGATCTACACTGGCGCTTTGAACTCAAGCTAGAAGCAGAATCTCATCTTTGTTTTATCATTTCACTTCCATTCGAGCATTCTAGGATACTTTAGGGAGATCTATTTGCAACTACAATCGCAATATATGAATATCAACTTGCTTACTATTTGTTTTCCACTCTTTATTTGATCCTACATCTTGCCCATAACTCATAACGCGTTACGATTGCTTTTTGGTTAGGATTTCCCTATTTTCAGCAAGTAACGTGTAAGTACGATTATCCTGCCAAAACAATTGGCGCCCACCATGGGGCCTAGCCAAAAAAGGAGTCACGCTAAAACAACAACAAGATCAGTCACATGGAGGGAATCCAAACTACATACAGCCACGTAGGGGATCTAGACAATCACGAGGTCAATGAAGAAACGAACAACCAAGGTGATGGAAACGTAGACGAAACCGGAAACGTAGTCGGAACATGAAACATATGTGGAACAGAGAATGGCGATGGAGTCGAGCAAGGTTCTAGGGACACCAATGGCGAGCAACAGGGAGCGGAAGGAGGCGACGCCGACATCATCATGGAGCTCCGATCAGCAATGATTGCTCTTCGAAAGGATTTGGAAAGCCAAAAAGAGGCCAATGCCAGATTCACCGAGGTATACGAAAAACAAATTGAGACTTTAACTAATGAACGCAACTTGCTTCGATCGCAGGTACAATCGGCTCCAACCCGTCCCCGCGTAACCGATGTGGTAGAAGGAGTCGCTAGGCGCTTGGACATGGACGATCCGAATCTCGTAACACCCGATGTTGTCAGACCAGTAATCGGGTATCAGGTAAACGGTAATTCTTTAAGGGCAATACAAGAAGATACCGAGGTTTCCCAATTGCGAGAACGCCTCCGAGCCTTGGAGGACCGAATCACTCAGGTCCCTGGGGCGCCTCAACCGATTGCGATGGAGAGGAGAGACGGGTACACCGACTCCCCCTTCGTACCTGCTATTACAAGGGTTGATTATCTCCCGGAAATATCACGTCCCCGACGTGCCTAAATACGAAGGGGTGACAAATCCTGATCAACATATAGCCGCATTCAAATAGGCTATGAATATTAGTACGGTCCCTTTTGATATGAAAGAAATTGTCATGTGCCTTTGGTTCGAGAACACGTTGTCTGGACCCGCTCTTAATTGGCATTCGCACTTACCTCTTGGAAGTATCTCATCTTTTGCCGAGTTGATTGACAAATTCAGGGTTAGGTTCGCGAGCAGTCGACACGCCAAAAAGCGATCAAGTGATCTATACCGCTTGGTCTAAAGATCGGGAGAATCTCTGAAAGCTTTCCTTAGTCGCTATAATGAAGAATTGGTGACCATTGAAGGATGTGACGCCGCTACGGCTGTGGAGGCATTCCGGAGGGGCATATCAATATGTAATCCTGAGTTATACCGTGAACTAACTAAGTATCCTTGTTCCAACTTTAATGAGGTACAAGTAAAGCTTTAGCCCATGTCCGATTAGAGGAAGTCGACCTATTTGACGAGAAAACAACGAGCCCACATCTACCGGATCGGAGACAAGGAAGGCGGGACACAAGATACGCTCCGTATCCCACTGCACCTCATGCTAAGACTACCGTTAATGCAACAGTGTTTAGACAAGGTGACAGATACAAGAATCTTAGGCTGCCTCCGAAACTCTCCCACTACAATTTTCGTGTAGATGCAACTGAAGTGTTCCGAACCCTCAACACCATGGGAGACACTGTTAAATGGCCTCGAAAGAGTAACATGTCGGCGCATCAGAAAGACAAGACCAGATGGTGTGATTTCCACTTCGATCATGGGCACCGGACCGACGAGTGTATTGCGTTAAGAAAAGAAGTAAGCGAATTGTTACGAAGGGGGCATCTCAGAGAATTAATATCGGAGAAAGCAAAAGAGCAGTTGGAACGTAACAAGGAAAAAGCCAGTCCACCACCCCCGCCGAAACACACTGGAGTAATCAATGTCATCACAGGGGGGTCGGAGATCTGTGGTATAACCTACTCCACAGCCAAACGGATCGCAAGGGATACTAGAAGAGAGTGCCCAAAAGCACCGTCACGGACAAGTCTTTCCATGATGCCAATCACCTTCGACGGTGTCGAAGAAGAGGAAGTTCACCACGACTGCTTAATAATCTCTTTAACCATAGCTAACTTTCTTGTCAAAAGAATTTTAGTTGATAATGGGAGCTCTACTAATTTACTCATGTTGGACGCCTTATACAGCTTAGGTTTCGGGATGGACGATATTACCAAAAAGTCAACAACCTTGGTAGACTTCAGTGGAGAATCACGCAATACACTTGGGGAGATATCACTACCTACCGTTGCAGGAGGAGTCAACTACCAGGTAAAATTCCAAGTACTTGATTGCCCTTCACCTTTTAATGTCATCTTGGACAGGCCATGGATACACGGGATGAGGGCTATCCCCTCCATCTATCACCAATGTGTGAAGTTCCCGACACCTTGGGGGATTCAAGAGATTAAGGGGGAACAGAAGCTGGCAAGGGAGTGTTACTCCATAGCAATAAAGGCAACAACTTCAAAGAGCTCACAGCTTGGAATAGGGAAGAAGGCGTCGGATTAACAATTAAAGGACTGTAGAACGACCACTTGCTATGCCAAGCCGGAGACGCCCGAACTCTAAGAAGTGGCCCTTGATCCATTAGAACCATCCAAGAGAATCCAAATAGGAGCAGATCTGGAACCGACTTTACGTGAGCAAATAGTGGAATTTCTACGATCCTAAAAAGATTGTTTCGCCTGGTGAAACGAGGATATGGTATGTATTGATCCTAGTGTGATCACCCACGCCTTGAATGTCAACAAAAAGGTGCCACCAGTGAAACAGAAACGGCGTAAGTTCGCTCCCGAACGAAATCAGGTAATCAATGATGAGGTAAAATCCTTACTTGAGTCTGGAAAATTAGACAAGTACAATATCTTGATTGGCTTGCGAATGTGGTTGTTGTTAAAAAGAAAAATGGTAAATGGCGCGTTTGCGTAGATTTCACCGATCTAAACAAAGCATGCCCCAAAGATTCGTTCCCTTTGCCTCATATAGACGCAATGGTGGACGCAACGGCAGGGCATGAACTTTTGACCTTCATGGATGCGTTTAGCGGGTACCACCAAATAATGATGCATCCTGACGATCAAGAGAAAACCGCATTCGTAACCAATCAAGGAACTTATTGTTATAAAGTTATGCCCTTTGGGTTAAAGAACGCAGGTGCTACTTATCAGAGATTGGTTAATAAGCTGTTTCAGGAAAAGCTGGGGGATACGATGGAAGTATACATAGACGATATGTTGGTCAAATCACTGAAGGCGGAGGATAATGTTAATCACCTAAGAGACGCGTTCGAGATTCTGCGGAGCTACAAGATGAAGTTGAACCCCACCAAGTGCTCTTTTGGAGTAACGTCAGGAAAATTCCTCGGCTAAATAGTGACGCAGAGGGGGATCGAGGCGAGTCCTGAACAGGTCAAGGCCATAATGGAGTTGCAATCACCCAAGTGCGTCAAGGATGTCCAGAGACTAACAAGACGAGTAGCCGCATTAAACCGGTTCATATCAAGATCTTCGGATAGGAACAAACTGTTCTACGACATTCTAAAGAAGAACAAGTCGTTTGAATGGACAAAAGCACATGAAAAAGCCTTTGAAGAATTGAAAAATTATTTGTCTAATCCACATGTACTGTCCAAACCCAAGCCGAGCGAGAACTTATATGTGTACTTGGCCGTAACAGAGGTAGCAGTAAGTGCAGTCTTGATCCGGGAAGAAAATGGAGACCAGTTGCCCATCTATTATGTAAGTAAAACCTTGCTTGACGCAGAAACGAGGTATTCCCATATCGAAAAATTAGTGTTGTCCTTGGTAATGGCTTCAATAAAATTGCGCCCTTATTTCGAAAGCCATTCTATAATCGTGAGAACTAATTACCCAATGAAAAGTATCATGTCAAAGCCAGAATTGTCAGGTCGGCTAACGAGATGGTTGATCCACTTAAATGGTTACGACATTACTTACGAGCCCCGAACGGCGATGAAATCTCAGGCGTTGGCAGATTTTGTGGTTGACTTCACTCCTACCACTTCAGAAGATGTAAATCAAGATATGATGCACGTAGTAGGGAACGGCAGATGGTTGATGCATACGGATGGAGCGTCGAACCAGATTAGCGTAGGATTGGGGGTAGTCCTGAAGTCACCACAGGGGGATAGGATAGCCCAGGTTGTTCGATGTACATTCAAGGCTACTAACAACGAAGCGGAGTATGAGGCGCTTATTGTAGGGTTACTTGTTGCTAAAGATCTGAATGTACAAGAAATTGAGGTAATCTGTGACTCGTTACTTATTGTGAATCAAGTTACAAACTCGTATGTTGCCAGGGATTCAAAGATGAAGGCATATTTGGAGAAAGTACAAGAGATCGTAAAGCACTTCAAACATTTCGAGATAAGACAGGTTCCTCGAGATGCTAACACGCAAGCAGACGCCTTAGCCAACCTCGGATCCACAATCGACCCAAGGGAGTACGACAAGATACCTTTCGTGTATCTCGATGCACCATCTATAACCAAAGAGGCAGACATGTTGGAGATTCGACGCCCTGATGAAGACAAGTCATGGGTAACCCCTTATCTGAAGTGGTTACGAGATGGAGTTTTACCAGAAGACAAGGAAGAAGCTCAACGACTTAAGGTAAAAGCCTCCACTTTCACTGTTAAGAATAATATTTTGTTTAAATGGATGTCGTCAGGGGTTCACGCGCGATGCGTAAAGGAAAAGGAAGTACAAAAAGTGTTACAAGACATACACGATGGAGAGTGCGGAAACCATACGGGGGGTCGCAACTTGGCAAAGAAGGCGAGCAGGATAAGTTACTATTGGCATACCATGAACAAAGACGCAGTGGAGTTTGCTCGCAAGTGTGACGCGTGCCAGCGTCATGGACCTATACCACACCAACCTTCTGAGTTGTTGCATCCTATAACATCTCCTTGGCCATTTATGAAATGGGGGATGGACATTGTGGGAAAACTTCCTCCAGCTTCGGGGCAACAAGTTTACATCTTGGCGATGACCGACTACTTCTCCAAATGGATTGAAGCCGAAGCTTTCAAAGAAGTTAAAGACACCCAAGTTATCTCCTTCATAAGGAGAAACATTCTGAGCAAATTCGGAATAGCATCCACCATAGTCTGCGGCAACGGGTCTCAATTCATCAGTGACAAGACGAGATCATTTTGCCAGCAGTACAACATACAGTTGGTGATGTCAACGCCTCGTTACCCTCAGGCGAATGGGCAAGCAGAAGCAAGTAACAAGGTGATTATTAACAACTTGAAGAAGCGGCTCATAGAAGCAAAAGGGAAATGGGCAGACGAATTACCCCTTATCTTATGGTCAGATCGAACAACTCCCAAGACAGCAACGGGTCATACACCTTTTTCCTTGGTCTATGGATGTGAAGCCGTACTACCAGTAGAAGTAACTTTGCCTACAGTCCGATACGGACTTACCACCAAGGAGTCAAATCTATCCAACCTGTTGCACCATTTGGATACAGTGGACGAGTTACGAGATGAGGCTTCAATTCGGATGGTGGCATATAGACAGGGGGTAGCTCAGAGTTACAATAAACGCGTTAACGCCAAAGTATTCCAAATAGGAGATTGGGTATTAAGAAGAGTCTTTCAGAATACGCAAGAATTAAATGCTGGCAAGTTGGGAGCAAATTGGGAAGGACCATATCATATCACGAAGATCGTAGGACAAGGATCCTATGAGTTGACGTCACAAGAGGGGAAGACGGTCCCCAGAAGATGGAATGCAATGAACTTGAAGTTGTACCACTTTTGAAACACAACGAGTTTTGATAAGGTAATTCTCATAAATGTTCTCCTTTTACATTATATCATTACAACTTTGAACATACACAAGAACAACGGTTTCGAAAAACTAACAAGGGACGCCTTGTGACGTTACAGGACAAAACATAGGCCCTCGCCTTGTGATCAGGCAACGTTGTGCACACAACGACTAGTCAAAAGATGCAAGAGACGAAGACATGCAACAAGAATTCTAGATCAAGTGGAATTTTACATTTGTAACACAATTCATGAATTTATTGCAAATGTTTACATTTCAAACAAGTACACCCTTCTCTCTCCGCATCTAACATAAAAAGCACTATACAACGAAGAATCTATTGCAAAAAATTACAAGTACATGTGTCAAACAAATCGACTTCCCCACGAACGCGTTGATCTTTCTTCTTCGGTGATGAACCTGCTTACCTGCAAAAAATCAAACACAGATCCAAGACAATAGCAACTAATAAAACATTATCAAAATAAAACCCCATAAACCAACACAGGGCGCGAACTTGTCCACGATAGGGCCCTAGAATAAAGTGGCCATACAAAACAAGAGTTTAAGAACCCCAACACGCTGGGGGTAAGAAATTGTTCAAAATTCAACAAAACACAACATAACGAAAGGGGACCATTCTTTAGGTTGATTGTCCCTTTCCACTTGGGCAACCACCTTAGCAACGGAGGCAATGTCATCAATGACTGAGGACTTTTTAGCCGCTATCACCTCGTTAGAAAACAAGCTCTCGAACAATTCCCTTTCCTTCACAGCATCCCACAAAGTATGCCTCCCCGCCGCGAACTACTCCATCATTTCCACTCGAGCTCGGCAGGACCAGTAGTCTGCAGTGTCTTCAATTTCTTTAGCCAAAGCAGCTTCTTTACCGAAAGAGGCCACAAACTTTTCTTCCCATTCTTTGGACTCCTTAGAAATCCTCTCGAGATTATTCATCAAATCGCGAACCTTCTTATCCAGAGCGGTCTTCTCATGTCCTAAGATGGTGCTCCTGTCCTTCTCGAGCTGAAGATTGACCTTGCTCTGGGCCAATTGATCAGGGAGATCCTTGAAAGCTTCAAAAGCAGAAAGAGAAAGTTGCAAGCCCTGCATAAGAAAAAGAAAAAAGTCAGGTAACGAGTAAGACATGGAATAAGAGTAGTTGGAGAAAACGCTGCCACTGTGCCGCCAGAATTTCACCGAAAAATTCCGAGAAAGAAGATTGGTCCTCCTTGCCACGAGAACAGCCCATGAGAAGAGCATAATTGATCAACGAAGAGAAGAAGTCTCCAAACTTGAGGAAGTAATTGCCCCGGATAAACATTGAGGGTGGATAAAAAGTCGACAACTAGAGGAGAAAATGGGAAACGGTGGCCAATACGAAAAGGGTACTCATACAAGCACACCCAATCGTTGGCATAGAAATCCGCGTGAACGCCAGGGGAAGGGAGAAACACCTCTGCATGTGAAGGGAAACCCACAGAAAAAGCAAAAATATGGGGGTCCTCGGAAGTACTATCCCTCTAGTGATAAGAGGTGAGGAAACCAAAAGATGTCAAAGAAGGAGGAAGGGTAGATTCGAGGCAGTAGAGGGAAGGAGAGTCAGAGGACGCCATAGTTGGGAGAGAAAGGAAGTTGAAGACAAAGAAGCAAAAGAAGGGGAGAACGTACCTGGACACCGAGAAGCACAATCAAAGTCTTTGAAAGCCATCATAACCGCTTTAAATAGGGGTTGATTGGACGTGTTCTGAATTGCTACAACTTCCGAGACACTAAATCAAAAACCCTAGGAAAGTGGAGGCGGGAATTTTCCCGGGTTTTTGATGGGGGTATTGTTGGGCCCTCCGAAATTCGGCCCAAAAGGAATGCTATGAAGCCCAGCATCGACGATCCAATTAAACCGCTAGAAAGAGGAGACGATGGAGCAATCAAAGCAAGGTGGAAATTTCGGACTTCATGGTCAAACACTAACGGCTATGCAATTAACGACGAGGGCGAAATCTCCGTGATGTGCTAGGCGCTCCACCAACGGTCAGAACGGAGGAGAAGAGTATAAAACCAGGCTGAGGCGGAAATAAGGGGACGATCTACACTGGCGCTTTGAACTCAAGCTAGAAGCAGAATCTCATATTTGTTTTATCATTTCACTTCCATTCGAGCATTCTAGGATACTTTGGGGAGATCTATTTGCAACTACAATCGCAATATACGAATATCAACTTGCTTACTATTTGTTTTCCACTCTTAATTTGATCCTACATCTTGCCCATAACTCATAACGCATTATGATTGCTTTTTGGTTAGGATTTCCCTATTTTCAGCAGGTAACGTGTTAGTACGATTATCCTGCCAAACGGTCCCACAAGTTCAAACCGCTTGGGAAACGGACGTCCGGATCTTCAGTTATAGTGAATACAAGTTTTGACACCGATTGGCAGGTAAAGGACTTCGGATAATTACTCGGGATTCGTTGTTAATCCATTTGATCCAAGATTTGGTCACCTTTAAGAACTGTTGCTAATGAACAATTTTTATATATCGATATTCGGAAATTAAATCGTTTATCGATTAGGAAGTTGTAGGAGTTGAGAATACAACTAAGAAGTGTTTCTGTGAGCTCGTTGTTGAGAAATCCTTTTGTTATATTTGTCAAAAGGATGATAAAGATTACTGTTGGAATTGCTAAGAACGTTGACCACGCCTTCTAAGGCAAGTGGACGATTCTCTCTTGCGTTATTGTTATTAAATGAGGAATTGGATCCCATTTAATATTTGCGTTGGGAACAACTTGTATGATTAATATAATATGATAGGTTGTTATATTTGTTAGAAATAATGACCATGTTGTTATTCAGTTTTGCGCTAGAACTGGATTTAGGTCCGTTATGGGTGACCTTATATGTTGTCTCACGCTGAGACTTCGTTGTGATTAAGGTAGTTTCAGGGAACATGGTTCCATATCCTCTCTTTAAAACAATATTACATTAGGAGGGGCCTAATCCTAATGGTGGGTCATGACTCTCTTCCCCTACTCTTCGTGTGAGAGGGTTGATAGGCACTCTAGCT
Organism: Fallopia convolvulus; assembly: GCA_964016875.1. NCBI lineage: Eukaryota > Viridiplantae > Streptophyta > Magnoliopsida > Caryophyllales > Polygonaceae > Fallopia > Fallopia convolvulus. The sequence continues at coordinate 39,780,474 of OZ024730.1, read as the reverse complement.
AAGTGCAGGTTCGGCACGGTGTAGTGTAGACGACATGGTAATAGGCCTCTGTGATCTCTACCTCACCATATGCAAAATGAAAGATAAAGGATAGCTTAAGTCCTGTGATCTTGGTACATGGTAGATGACAATGGATGAAATACTCCGATGATCTCTACAATACCAAAATATTTCGGCAGTAGTTCGAGCCGATTAAAAGCCACCAACTTGGTTGTGAAAAGTTTTGAAAGTAATATAAGATAAGTGTGTTAGGCACATTAATATACCTGAATAGTTCGTCCAGTCGGAAGGCCATTCTTGCTTCCGGTTATGAATGATTCTTAATCAAACTTGATTAAGTTAATCTGAACAGTCGATGAAGGCTTTTCAAAATGTTATTTGCTTAATATGAGTTCCCAACAATTATTTATGCTTCTTAAAGAAACCACAAGCGGTGGTGTTCTTTCTCTTGATTATGCGAGTCTCCTTCTTATTCTCTATAATACTGCAAATTGTTGGATCATAATCCGAGTCTAATCGGATTTGGATGCCAATATGTTTAGTTACAACCATAAGAACCAAGTTAGATTCTCCTCTTGCTAGTCTATCATTAGACTAATCCGTCCATCTTCTTTTCTTTTATATGGTCGGCTGGTGTCCACCGTTGGTTCACGACACATCAGGTTCTTCTTGGAAGTTGATTCAAGAGGCGGATTCAAATGTATGAAGCTCCAAAAGTTGAAGAAAAGTTTCCAATGGCTATACTTGAGTGAAGATCATGATTGAACTACTTCAAAGCGAAACTGAGTTTCAGAAATAAGAACTCAAGGAAGACTTGATGAAGATTTTGTTTAAATAGAAGGTTGTTCTATTTATTTATTCTTTTAAGTTAAGGTTTGTATAAGACCTTTTACGTGTTTTTCCGCTGTAATATTCAACTTAAGTTTGTTAGGTTTTCAAATGGTTTCATTTACCTTGTTTTTAGTTTGTTCAGTTAGTTTAAAGCCTTGGGTAGCTTCGGTTTAGTCTTAATCGGTGTTACTGGCGGTAATACCTCCAAGGTAGGAAGGGGGTGTTACATAATAACATTCCCAATATACTTCCTAATCTAAAGAAGTCTACAATTTCGTAGCTCTTCTCTCGATTAACAAGCTATCTCCGCTCGAGATACGCTCTTCTTCATTCCGTTAAGCCCCACATAAAGTTATATACTTCAAAACAAATCCGATAATATCTCCCTCGAATATTAAAAATTACCAAATTACCTTAGGGAAGTTCCGTTCCCACTTGCTTAGTCTCTTAGACTAATTCTTCTTTTTCGCATGTTTGCCTTGCATATTCTATAACACTCCTATTTTACAACATTGGGTATTACCGCCAGTGGCCTCGGACTTTCGCAAGGGCGCAAGAGATTTTCAAAGCTTGAATGGATAATAGCGTTCCCAACATACTTTCTATTCTCAAAGAAGTCTATAATTCCGTAGTTCTTCTCTCGATTAACGAACTATCTCCTTCCGAGATACACTCTTCTTCGTTCCGATAAGCCCCACATAAAGTTCTATACCTCAAAACACATTTCAATAATATCTCTCGAATATTATAAATTACCGAAATACTCTTGAGAAATTTCGTTTCTCACTTGCTTAGTCTCCTTAGACTAATCCCGCTTTTCCGCATTTTTTCCTAGCATTTCTCGCCCTTCACGACTTATGCCAGACTCTAGGAAGTTCCCACCAAGGTTTGAAGACAAAGGCTAGAAGATTCGAGAAGCAATATACAAAGATAGAAGGTCAAGGCAAGACGACATTGAAGGAAGGAAGGAATTTTCAAAGAGCGATGCATTCAGAAGATAGTGCACCCACTCTTCTATTTTAACCAAGCAAATCATCATTATATGATTTGTCTTGGAGAAACATACATGTATTTTTAAGTACGTCTTTTCAAATTTTTTAGTATGGGCTTTATTTTCCGCTGCTACATCATTTGTAAAATGACTTTCAATGTAATGAACGAAAGTTCTTATTAATGAATAAAATTCTTCATTTCATCCATTTCTTCTTTAATTATATTCTCAATAAATTATTTAAAGCCTTGGGTGACTTTGGACGGTAAAATCCGAGGTCATTGGCGGTAATACCCAATGTTGCAAAATAGGGGTGTTACAATTATGGTATCAGAAAATTTACTGCAAAAACTATATCTGGTCTTGTATTGTTAGTCAAATACATTAGAGCGTCAATTGCACTTAAATACGACACCTCAGTACCAAGAAATTCTTCATCCCTTTCTTGGGGATAAAATTAATCATTTTCAACATTGAGAGATTGGACTTCCATGTGAGAGGTCAAAGGATGTGCCTTGTCCATATAAAATCTTTTTAAAGTTTTCTCAGCATAGCTAGATTGGTGGATAAAAATTCCATTCCTAAGGTGCTCAATTTGTAAGCCAAGGCAAAACTATGTTTTACCAAGGTCCTTCATCTTGAATTCTTTCATCAAATATTTTGCAGTATCTTGGATGTCATTTGAAGTTTCGATGATGTTCAAACTATCAACATAGACTGCAATAATAGCAAATCCATTTTCAAATCGTTTGATGAAAACACACAGACGAATGTATCATTCTTATTTCCCTCTTTCATAAGGTATTCTATGAGGCGGTTATATCACATCCGTCCTGATTGTTTTAATCTTCCTAGGTTTAAGGAAAACATTTTTCTAGGTCCACAATTTTCAGCCTTAGGCAATTTTAATCCTTCAAGGACTCTTATATAGATGTCTATATCAAGTTAACCATACAAATATGTAGTAACGATAGCCATGAGGCGTATTTATAGTTTTCAAAGACAATAAGGGCAATTAGAAATCTCAATGTAGTTGCATTGACTACTGGAGAGTAAGTTTCCTTATAACCGATTCCAGGAATTTTAGAAAAATATTGAGCCACAAGTCTTGCCTTATATCTTACAATATCATTCGTTTTCATATGAAAACCCATTTGTAGCCGACTGATTTTACACCTATTGGTGTATGAACTACATGCCAAAAAACTTTTCGTTTTCAAGTGTTTTTAATTCTGCCTGAGTGACTTCTTTCCATTTTGGCCAATCATTCATGCAACGACATTCGTCCATTAATTTTGGCTCAATGTCATCATCTTCAGTCACAATATTAGTAGCCACTAAGTAGGCAAATATATCATCAATAATGACATCGTTTTTATTCCATTGTATGCATGTGCGCACATAATTTATGGAAATCTCAAAATTGTCAATATTTCTATTATTATCTGAGATATATTCTTTTGAGAAAATTTCTTTCTCAATCTCTTTGCTATAATCATTATTTTCATGATCTACTATAGCTCATCTTTCCATATACAATTTTAGTTCTTTAACTTCCCTAGTTTAAATCTTTTGAACCTAGTGGTCAGGGGTGGAACTAGGACTCATGTAATGGAGGGACCAATTTTTTTTCAATTATCAATTAAAATACGCATTACATTATAAGCATATAAATTACCAGAATTGAAATCTACGCTCTTTTAAAGTGACAAAGTCATTAAGTATACAATCAGAGTCAATTTTTTTAGAAATATCATTCTCAATGTAAACAATCATAGTATTTGTTAAAAATCAACCTCCATTTAGTTTTTGACCCTTGTTTTGAGTATCTTTATTGCTGAAAATACTCGTTCACCAGTCACTGTAGACACGGGAAGGGTGAAAACAACTCTAATCAATTTGTCAACAAGATAATGCCTACTTGCCCTCTCAGTCTCCACTAACCTTCAATATAACTTTGAAATCGATGACATTGATTGCAATTCTAGATGGGATTTGTAGGATCGTTAGTACTTAAACGAGTCGGCGACTCTTGCGAAGTCGTCGACTTTGAGTAATAAAACAGCGGAATAATCAAACAAGAAAAACAACGTTACCAACAGTCAATGACAAGTGATGTATAGTGGAAACTCCTTGTAAACCAACTAGTTACTCAAAGAAAAACCACCTCCTTCCAAGCTTCTCACTTGGTCGGATATCAAGAGTCCTTAAACTCGCTCTATTGATTTCTTGAGTATTTACAAAGCTCTTCCGTGTACAAGAATGAATCCCACACCCTTGAACCATGCTATGTCTTTGCACTCACACTCTAAATCTCACATTATGCCTTAGAACACTCGACACACTACTCGTACGAATCTCACGCAGGAGTTCACTCTTTCTTCCTTACACAAACTGTAAAAATAACGCTCAAAAGTTTTACCACTATCCTAAACACGAGGGTATTTAAGCTAGGGAAAGTGAGATCTCGTATGTATCAAATCCCATTCAATTAGGGAAGTAACACACACTCAATCTTTTACATATCTTTCCAAATATAAATGAAAGCATACAATAAAATATTTTAGGAGAATCAAATCGTCTTCATCTTGATTTTGGCATTCTTTTATGATGATCTTCTCCTAAAATAGAACTACCCAGCTGTCTCCAAATGCACACACACGCTCTGCGTTCCTTTCTTAAATAGATTACTTCGCCAACTGGTCATGTCAGTGACTTTGCCAAGTTGCCGTCTTGACTTGCAGACTCGGAGTCACTGACTCTGGAACCATCAAAACTCTATCTTCTAACAAATTTCTCCTTTTTGATGGTGACAAAACAACCTGTTCTGATAAAAACTTTTGCAGCATACAACTACAAACATAGTAAAAAGAGCAAAGCACAAAAATCATAAAGAGTTCCCCCTAAGCTTAGTAACCACAAGATTTCAGTATTTTGATCCCCCTAATAAATCTATTCCCCCGGTTAATTCCCCCTTTTGGCATCATAAAAAATATTGCTAAAACAGGAAAAAAAAGTCAGAGGAAAATATAGAAACTTAAAGCATAATATCAAAACAGTCATAAAAAGTCATCCACCATGGCAAGAGAAAAAGTACGATGCAAACACAAACAATTCAGAAATGTATTATAACCGAATAGAACTAAAAAAATCTTTAAACTGGAGGGATAACGTGGTAAGGGTAGAAAAGAGGGGTAGAGAAGGCCATGAGTGTGCGACATTCATTGACATCAGGCTCCAAATTCATTGAGCCAATCCTCTATTGCACTGATCTTTGTAAGCACATTGCCACACATGTTCTTAAGCTTCTCAATCATCCTCTTGAGAATCATATACTGCTCCTTGAGATCTTTCAGTTCACCAGCCACTTGAGCAGATGGCATTCCCTCTTCTTGGGTATTCGTGTCACTGACTTCAGAAACCTTTGACACCCATTGACCATCAACCCAGTTCCAGCCAAATTTCCTGATCATCTCCTTGTTCAGAACCCTAGTGTTGAGGACATCACCACCATCCACATACACTTTGTGCTCAGTCATCAGTAAAGCAATCAACATGCCATAAGGAAGAGCATGTTTGGCAATGTCAAGCACATGCTTCATGCGAAGCATCATCAGCCTGGGCATATTCACCTTCTTTCCCCGAATAATCTTGTCCGTAACCAACAAGTCTTGAATTGAGGCAGCATTTCTCTTGAGCTCTCTGGAAAGAAGGTTGCTGATTAGGTAGTTGAACATCACCTTCTTTTCAAATACCATCTTGTTGACCAGATAAGGACTGGTGAAATTGTCATCACTGTCAATGACAATTCTGATGATCTCACGGTCATCAACTCCTTTAGGCCAAGCTCCTTTAAAGTACTCAAGAAATCCTTCATGTGGAATCTCCAAGATGTCACTAACATCCACGCTAGTGATGGAGTACGTCTTCTTGCCAACTGTGTATCTCCCAATAGTCATGTTCCCTGTGTCCTCAATCTCTAAAGACTCAAAGAACATCCTAACCATTTGAGGGTTATACTCATGCTCCCCTTGAACCAAATTATCCCATTTTTGTTTTTTCAGCCAGTCATTAACCGTGGTCAGTTTGTACTCTTTTAAGAAACTTTCCTTCCACAACAAGTCCATGGTAAATTTCCTAGACATATCAACAATAATTCTAGTCTTCTTCTTCTTGCTAGAACCAGCACCAGATTTTGGTGACCACCCCCTTTTCTTCCTTGTGACCTTCTCAGAGAAAGAAGAGTCACCTCCCTCTAAGGCAACTTCAGGGGTTTCCAACCCCTTTCCCTTTTTATCTTTAAGAGCCACAGTCGTGGCTCTAGCACTTGCAGATCTAGTCGTAGGGCGAAAAGGAGGAGGCATCTCAATTTCATCATCTTTGAGCAATTCAGAGTCATCACCAAACAAATCCTTTTCTAGGTTTCTCTTAACATAATCAACATACTTTGATTTCCTAGAGACCAAGATTGTATCAGAATGAGTACCTTCTTTAGAAATTTCAACTGGTTCCTTCTAAGATACGTCCTTGTCAGAGACCTTGTCATCCACATCCACATCAGTGTCTTTGTCAGTGACTTTGGGAGAGTCAGTGACAGCCTTTGTTTGATCCTTTGGAGATAGTCGTTGGTCCTTCTTTGTTCCAGACTGCACATTTCCTTCCATTCCAACTTCTAAGGCTTTCTCTTCTTTCTTTTCCTCAAACGACCCGACAACCGTGTCTGTTTCCTCAAACTCCATTGATTCCAAATTGGGACTTTTTACTCTCTCTTCCTCAACATTCTTTCTCTCTAAGGTTTGGGGTGTTGAGGTGTCACCGGTTTCTAGAATAACCACCGGCTGTGCCATTTGGCGCGGTATTCCAGATTCCGGTGAGAGGGTTATGATTTCGATTTCGTTTTGTGGGGATGGAGGGTTTTGTGATTTTTCAATGGGAATGAGAGACGAGGGATTTGATTTTTGAGGAGAAGGGTCTGGATTTTGGTCTTGTGAACAAGATGGGTTAAGAGATGGTGTTTCAATGGCGGTTGGATGAGCAGTTGAGGAAGACGAGTGCCCAGACAGAAGTGAGCGAAGAAAATCATCACCGAAAAGGGCGATAATCTTCTTCTTCACTGATTTTGGACTCTTAGTTTGTGTTTTGGGAGAAGCGGGGAGGTTTGAGTTGTTGGAAGGGGACGCCATTGAAGGGGTTTGAAGGTTTGAGGGTTTAAGTTCGAGAGAGAGAGAGAGAGAGAGAGAGAGAGAGAGAGAGAGAGAGAGAGAGAGAGAGAGAGAGAGAGTAGATGTCGAGAGAGAGAGAGAAAGAAAATTTTTGAGAAAGTGTACTGTTTTCCTTTGACGATTGGGGTATAATAAAGATGTGAACTTCCATCATTAAGGAAGTTGTCAAATCACCAGATCTTCTCTTTCCTCCTTTTAAAAAAACTTTCCAAGTACAAAAGATACTTTAAGCCATGATCTTTTTCTCGCATCAAAACACACAATCGCTGACCTTGATCAAGTTGGCGACCTCTATAACAAAAGCTGCTCTTCTCATATGTCCATGACTTTTGCACAATCCATGACTTTCTCTATTAAAAAATACTTGGTGTTGGGGTTGCACAGGGAGTGCCAAAACAAACCAAGTATGAAGCATTATTTTTGAAGATTTGTCGATCCATGATGATAAGTCTCCGTTTTATACAGTAATTCAAAGACGGGCTCATAGAGACTCTCAAAACATGATAGGTTAGGGACAAGCATTAGAATCAAACATCATTTGGGCTTGTAATGAGGGTTAAGATCATTTGGTTTGATTCTTTTAGGCCAAAAACAAAGAGCTGAAAAAGGTTGCACACATACTAAATGTAGTAAAAGTCATCGACAAGTAAAATGCATGGGGTTTCCTAAACATGATATCTATCAAGAATGCAAAGATTTATACCATAAAATCATGACTTCAAAACATATGCAAAGCAATCAATTCTAGCAAATCATCGAGGGAATTCATGTAGGGAAATAGATCATTGAAGAGAGATCATACCTAGTTCCATGTGGAGTTTTTCAAAGGGTTCATGATTTAAGGCCTTTGTGAAGATGTTTGTTCTTTGATCACTTGTTCTACATAATTCCGTAGTGATCATGCCTTTTTCCACACAATCTCGAAGAAAGTGGTGCCTTATCTCAATATGTTTTGTCTTTGAATGTTGCACTGGATTCTTTGAGATGTTGATTGTACTAGTGTTGTCACATAGTATGGGCACTGACCCACACTTTACACCATAGTCATTGACTTGTTGCTTGATCCATAAGAGTTGAGAGCAACACGCCGCAACAACAATGTACTCTGCTTCCGCCGTTGATATAGAGCTACAAAATTTTGCTTTCTAGATCCCCATGATATAAGGAAAGGCCCAAGAAATTGAGCCATCCCTGAAGTGCCTTTTCTATCAACACGATTCCTTGCAAAATCTGCATCTGTGTAGCCGACAAGTTCAAAATCAAATCCTCTTGGATACGATTCCTTGAAGTGCCTTTTCTATCAACACGATTCCTTGCAAAATCTGCATCTGTGTAGCCGACAAGTTCAAAATCAAATCCTCTTGGATACCATAAACACAAATTGTCAGTCCCCTTAAGATACCGAATGATTCTTTTAACAGCTTTCAAGTGGGACTCTCTTGGATCAGCCTGAAATCTAGCACATAGGCAAACTCCAAACACAATACCGGGTCTACTCACAGTAAGATAGAGTAATGATCCAATCATACCCCTGTACATAGTAGGATTGACTTCTGGATCCTTGTCATCTTTTCCAAGTGAGGTAGTCGGCGACATGGGAGTATCAAAAGGTTTAGCATTTTTGAGACCAAACTTTTTAACACATTCTTTGAGATACTTTTGTTGATGAACTCGTGTCCCATCCTCACCTTGCACAACTTGAAGTCCTAAAATGAACTTGAGCTCACCAACCATGCTCATTTCAAACTCACTAGACATGAGGTCAGCGAACTTCTTTACTAACTTATCATCTGCATGTTGAACCAAATATGATGTCATCGACGTAGACCTAAACAACCAGTGTGTGACATCCTTCTTTCAAGAAAAACAGAGTCTTGTCAACTTCTCCTCGAACATATCCATGTTGAATCAAGAATTAAGACAAACTATCATACCAAGCACGCGGGGATTGCTTTAATCCATAAAGAGCTTTGTCCAGTTTATAGACATGATCCGGATAGGTGACATCCTCAAAACTCAGAGTTTGTTCAACATACACTTCCGATCCTCCTTCAGATATCCATTTAAAAATGCAGTCTTGATGTCCATTTGTTGTAGTTTGAACCCATGATGAGTAGAATAGGCAATGAGTAACTGAATAGCCTTGAGACGAGCTATAGGAGCAAACGTCTCATCATAGTCAATGCCCTATTGTTGATTGTACCCCTTAACTACCAGCCTTGATTTGTTTCTAACCACATTTCCTTCATCATCCAGCTTATTCCTGAACACCCATCGTGTTTCAATCACAGATCTTCCCTTTGGCCTTGGGACCAAGTGCCAAACCTTGTTTCTTTCAAACTAATGAAGCTCTTCTTGCATGGTACTAACCCAGTCCGAATCTTTCAATGCTTGATCAACATTTTTAGGCTCCAACATTGAGATAAAAGCATTGAAGACAATGAAATTGTTCAATGAAGACCTAGTTTTCACACCCTTTGAAACATCAATGAGAATGTTGGTGACAAGATGATCACTTTTCTGTTGATAATTCTTGATCTGTAATTCTGTCAAGTCGCTGACCTGAGTCTGTGGCGTTCTTCTTGACTCTTCATCAGAATCTTCCAGATTTGAGCTTCTCTCAGGTGTTTTCTCATTTTTCGACTCATTGTCACCTGAACTTTGACCTTGATTACTTCCCCTCTAAACTATCTGCGTCGACGACACCAGCATTGTCATTGACTACTAATTCTTTTTCTGATGTATGATTTGGACGTAGATCCTCTTGAACCAGGTAGTATCCTTGATCACCATTATCAAGATCTTGAATCATCGAGCCTCCCATCGTGTTCTCATCGAACACAACATGCACACTTTCCTCAATTTTCCTCGTTCTCTTGTTGAACACTTTGTAGGCTTTACTATGATGGGAATAACCTACAAGAGTGCCAACATCACTCCTTGGATCGAAGTTCCCCAAGATGTCCTTGCCGTTATTATGAATGTAGCACTTGCAACCAAAGGTGCGTAAGTGGGCAATGCTGGGCTTCACTCCTCTAAGCAGTTCATAAGGAGTTTTTTCAAGAACTGGATGAAGCATGACTCGATTCATCACATAGCAAGATGCATTAATGGTTTCACCCCAGAAATTCCATGGAAGACCACTTGAGATAAGCATAGTCCGTGACATGTTGTCCAAGGCACAATTCTTCCTCTCGACCACGTCATTTTGATGAGGAGTTCTTGGCGCTGAGGAGTTGTGACTTATGCCATTTTTCTTGCAGAAAACCAGAAACTCAGAGTTTTCAAATTTCGTTCCATGATTTGACCTGATAGATACAAGAGCAACTCTAAGCTTTTTCTCAACAACATTTACCCATGCTTCAAATTCTTCAAAGACCTAATCTTTAGAAGACAAAAAAATTTTCCAAGTATACCGTGAAAAGTTATCAACAATGACAAAAATATAGCTATTTCCTCCACGACTTTGGATTCTCATGGGACCACACAAATCTATATGAATCAGCTCTAAGGGTTTGGGTACTTACCTCCTTTTTGGATTGGAAGGATGACTTCACCTGCTTACCTCTAACACATGTTTCACAAACTTCATGCTTGCTTGGATCTATCTTGGGTAGCCCTCTAACCAGTTCTTGCCTATGATGTTTGTCAAGGAGTTGAAAGCTCGCATGACCAACCCTTTTGTGCCAGAGGTCGACGATGTTTGCAACTGTTCTAAGACAATTTATCTTCAGGTTCAAAAAAGGGATCCACTTCGTAAAGATTGTTCTCACACACCCCCTTCAGAAGAATCTTCCCTGAGTCAATTTCTTGCACTTGACAACCCTTCTTATCAAAGACAACATGATATTTTCCATTAGCACAAATTTGAGAAACACTTAGAAGCTTAAAACTAAGATTATCAACTAAATTCACATTATCTATGGTTAACTTATCTGAAAATCTTACTGTACCAATACCAGAGATACCACCTTTACTATTGTTGCCGAATAAGGTAGTCTTACCTCCCTTGTATTCTTGAAGTGAGACGAAATCCCTAGGATTTCCCGACATATGAGAGACGAAATCCCTGGGGTTTCCCGACATATGAGTTGAGCACGCACTATCAATAAACCAGGGTTCTTTGTCACCCACTTCAAGCTGCATTGAAAGAATTAGTTCTTACAAACCCAGAGTTGTCTAAATCATCTGGGTTTGGCAACATAGTATTTTCTAGGGCAACACTTGTCACAACTAGCACATACAGATCATGGAGGACATTCAGTGACAATGGATCCGTCAAGACTGTCATTCAGAGTCTGTGACCTTGCATTTTCATCATCTCTTGCTTTTTTGTGACAATCATGTTGGTAATGACCAAGCTTGCCACAATACCAACATGTCCTGTGAGACTTTAGGGCAACATACTTGTTGTAGCCTGAATAGATGGGTTTGTTGTTGATGCGAGATTGAAAGTCAATTTGTGTGGGAGACGAGTTTTGGGTTTGTTTTTTGCCATATTTTGTGCACCTTTTGATCAGGATACCACTGTTACTTTCCTTTGTCTTGCTTGACCACCACATGAGTAGAACAACTTGCATTGTTACTACCCATAGGGGCTAGACAAAAAGGAAGAATGTTTGGTACCCTGAGTGTTGGGTGCACGAGCATATCCAATCCTAGACCTATCAACCTCCTTCACAAATTTCTTTTTATAGTCGATTTTGACGTCCTGAGCCTTTTCAGCAACAAATTCATCTAGCCACTTTTTTCTTTTAGTCTCATCATCAATCTTTTGATCTTCTAGTTCTTTGGATAGCTTACATAACCGAGCCTAAGCATAAGCCTTTCACCTTCTAGGTTAGTGACTTGTTTTTCCAAGTCTTCAACTTGTTTTTGCAAGTCAACGACTTGGGTTTTTGAGTTCGAGCAGGACTTACAAGCCATTGACTTAGAAGACGAACTCTTTTCTAATTTAATAGCCTTAGTGGACCAGAGTTTGTTATCATCGAAAAGATTCGAGATTTTTTCTTCATTATCTTCTACTTTTTCTCTTAAGTCAGTGGCCTGAGTTCCAAGCTTCTCGATGACAGTTCCTAGATTTTTTAGCGAGAAGAGAAGAAAGTTCAGAGTCATTTACCTCTTGGGATGATTTGTCTTCAATGGCAATGCAAAAGTTTCCTCTTGCCGGCGCCACCTCATCATCATCATCGGACATATCCCTAGTTGTCATCATTCCTTTACCAGCCTCTCCACTTTTCGTTTTTGGAAATTGCTTGACAAAGTGTCCTTTAGCTTGACTTTGATAGCAGATGTAATAACCCTCTTTTCTAAGAAGGGCAATGATGTAATTTTCCTAAATGGTATTTAATAAAACATATGTGGCATTATCAAAAATATTAAATGCCTCATCTTATCAAATAAAAAGTTAACAAATAATCGTTATTAGATTATTTTAGATAAATGACCTTACCCGAAAGGTCATAAGTCTTACTCAATAATTAATAATAAATTTAAAGAAGTATTCATAAGTAGTAAAGTGAATAAAATTATATTAAATTATTAGGAAGAATTTTCCTAAAGAGATTTTGCCTATCTAAAAACTATTTTTATGAATAAAGAGTTCTAATAAGTTACTAAATATTATTTTTATTATTGTTATGACAAAGGATTAAATTTATAAGGCAAGATAATGTGTCATTAAAATGTTGGGTACAAAAATATAATTTTCGGAATTTTAAATGCCTAAGAAATGGGTATTTTATCACGTTTTTAAAAGTATGGGACGAAATTGTAATTTCTTTACAAATGGTGCTGAAATTGCAAAATTCAGCAACCCTCCTTCTTCCTCCCAGCAGCCAGCCGTGTACAGTAGTACATCTTCAATGGAGATGGCCAAAATTTGTATCTTCCCCCATTAGTCATGAAATCAAACCTATTATATATAGAAACGATCCTTATTTCATACACATCATAATATTAACGCCAATTTGATCAATCGGATCCCGAAATTTTCGCTTCTCTGATTTGAACGAATTAGGTCTAAAATCCAATTAGCATTATGTGATTGCCAATCAAATAAATTGGAGTTATGGAAGGTTTGAATTCGTTTTGGGCGTTTAATCCTGACCTTTTCCCCTATAAATTGAGACCAAAATCGGTCCCCTCTCACCACAAAAACTCCAAAGCTCTCTCCTTCCAACTTGACCAAAACTCCATTTGTCTTGCTCCGTTCGACTTCGACCCACCAGATTCGACCCCGATCACCGCGGCTCCGTGCCACAATCACGGCCAACCCCTTTGGTCGCCCTCCTCTTGACGCCGCACACCACCACCATCACTGTAAACCACCAGTGTGCGTGTTTTCTTTGTTCACCAGTTGTGATCATTTCTTTTTATTTTTTTATTTTTTTTATGCTTTGTTTTATCTTAATTTTATTGCCTTTAGTTAATTCGTATTGGATTTTTTTTTACTAGAAACGGTTAATTCAAACATTTATATTGGTCCTATATATATTTTAGGAGAAAGATATACAAATTATTAAATCTGTTTTTTTTTATATCAATTAAATTATTAATTTATTATAAGGGATTTAGTTAAAAATACCTTTTTATAATGATTCAAGTTATGCTTATAGGCTTAATAATATGCTGTGGTTTATTAGAAAGTCATTATTTTATTATCATGTTTGAGGAATAAAGTTTTGAGAATATACTTACGGAAATATTAATTTCTAAAATTATAATTATTAAATTAATTAATGTTTTTTTTATGAATAGATATTGAGTAAGATTATGATTGAAAAATACATTATATGCATGTAAAATAAATAGAGAATATTTTTATGCACAATATAAGGTATTTAAGATCACATTTCATAAAACATCAAAAGTTAGAATGTTCATAATGTTAAGATTAATCGGGAATCATCTTACCAAATTAGAAGTTTATAATTTTATAAACTCCTAATTAGACCGTAATAACTCTTTTAAAGGAGAAAGAGGATCAAAATAAATTAATACAATTTATTTTGTATTTTTCGTTTGAAACAGGAACTAGTTGGTTCCCGCGTATTTCCCATCCATTGAATCTTCGTACCGTTCGCCTGCTAACAAGGCAAGTGGTGGTTCGCTCTCATATTTTATCATGAATACTTTTATTCATGTTTGCATGTTGTGTTGGGAACGCTTGTTTGAATAAAATGAACTTAGGTTATTATAGAAATAATGCCCATGTTGAAACGTATAAATGAATTAGGGTTTATTATGCATAGAGATAATGACCCCATGGTAGCTTATTGTTATTATTCTATTATGCGCTAGAACTTATATTTAGGTTGCAATGTTTGTGCACATGTTTGTTTCATGGTCTCATTTTGAGATTCGTTGTTTTGGACTAGCGTAGAATTAGGGGTGGGGGTTCACTAACCCCTGAACACCTCTTTATAATATTTTGCATTAGGATGGACCTAGACCCTAATGCTGGTCATGACCCTACTCTCTCAACCGTTTTGAGGAGTGTTTGGCACCTAGCTAGTGCCTTGTATCGGGACTTAGGAACCCGTTCCTCCCTTTGTGGGATTCTATATCTTATGGCATATCGCGTTGCCGTCTTAAAAGCTACCAACTTGAATGCAATGTTTTGTAATTAAATAAGATAAGTGCTAGTGCACACCCATTAAAATGTGTTCAGGGTGGTGACTACAACTTGGAAAACCACTCTGGCTCCCGGCTTTGATTAATCTATTTTCCAATCTGAATTCGGACAACACGCATTCGGTGAGGTTGGTTGTAGATTTGATAAGTCGACGGAGGCTTTTCAAAATATTGGTTGATAATTAAAGTTCCCAACATAACCTTTCTCATTCTTAAGGAACCATAGTTTTGTGGTGTCCTAATCTTTTCATCATATTTCCATTTCCGTGAGATTATTTGGGTTATGTCATCGACCGACTTTCATTCGGAGTCCGATGGTCATAATGCAACTAAGATCACAAGAACCTCACATAAAATTCCACTTGCGTAGTCTTTCATTAGACTGACCGGCCGCTTTATTTCTTTTGCATGGCCGGCTGGTGTCAACCGTCCCTATACGGAACATCAGGGAGTAAAGGAGTGGTGATTTGAGATTGAAGTTGTTGAAGTTGTTGCACGTCACGTTTCTTTTGAATAAATTTTTAGTTTAAGGTCGAGATCCTTGGTCTGTAAGGACCGCCTTCAAGAATTTTACTTCCGCTTTGTTCAAGACTATTTATCTTATTTTTCCGCAAGTATTTGGATTATTCAAGATTGTGAAAGTTGGACATTTTGTTTTAATATTTATTGAAATGTCATTATTATTTATATCTTGAATACCGTGAAAGCCTTGGGTGGCTTCGGAGTGTAAATTCCGAGGTCACTGGCGGTAATATCTCCGAGGGAAAAACGGGGTGTTACAGTCGATGACATCCTTCATATCCTTTCCTTCCTTGCTTGACTCTAGAGCTTTGACCGGAGCTTTGTTGCGATTCCACAGTCTCTTCATAGCTTTAGAAATGAGAGCGACATCCTCATCTATTCCTTCAGTGTCATCATCTCCCCGAGCTAAGTCAAAAGCTCTCTCAACTTTAAGAGCAATGTTCTTGACCTTTTCTAAGTCAAGTCTTTCCACTCTTCTTTGCTAAATGCCTCCATACATGGTGAGTTATCCAACAAGATCTTCCAAGGTCAGCGACTTGGTTTCCTTTTGAGTGAGTTGAGATGAAGCGACGTTGTCCCAACTTTTTTTCAATCCTGAGATAAGCTTGTTGGTTTGTTTCCATTGAGGAATCTTCTCACGAAGAAACTCCAACTGATTTACTATCGATTGAAATCTGGAGTGGTAGTCATGGAGAGATTCTCCAGACTTATGATCATGTCCTTCTTTACATCGTCATTACCTTGATGAAGTCTTTTAAGAGCATCCCAGATTTCTTTTGCAGTCGTGTATCCGATCACTTTCTTGAGATCACCATCAGTGAGAGCATGATGGAGAACCTTCTTTGCTCTAGCATTCTTTTCAAGTTTCTTGAAATCAGCATCATCATACTCTTCCGTGGTCTTTTCTGTCTTTCCATCTCTTCCAAGAAAGGTTTCTGGACCTAGTTCAATCACCTTCCATAACTGACCATCGAGAGAGCATATGTGGGTCTTCATCTGTTCAACCCACCAGTTGTACTCTCCAACCTTGAGGATCAGAGGCTTCCAGAAAGAGTCGTTGACAACAGTGTTGGTGGAAGTCATTTTCCTATAAGAAAAGTACTAAAAACACAATCTAGAGCCTTGACTCTGATACCAATTGTAGGATCGTTAGTACTTAAACGAGTCGGCAACTCTTGCGAAGTCGTTGACTTTGATTAATAAAACAGCGGAATAATCAAACAAGAAAAACAACATTACCAACAGTCAATGACAAGCGATGCATAGTGGAAACTCCTTGTAAACCAACTAGTTACTCAGAGAAAAACCACCTCCTTCCAAGCTTCTCACTTGGTCAGATATCAAGAGTCCTTAAAATCGCTCTATTGATTTCTTGAGTGTTTACAAAGCTCTTCCGTGTACAAGAATGAATCCCACACCCTTGAAGCACGCTCTGTCTTTGCACTCACACTCTCAATCTCACGCTATGCCTAAGAACACTCGACACACCACTCGTACGAATCTCACGCACGAGTTCACTCTTTCTTCCTTACACAAACTATAAAAATAACGCTCAAAAGTCTTACCGCTATCCTAAACACGAGGGTATTTAAGCTAGGGCAAGTGAGATCTCGTGTGTATCAAATCCCATTCGATTAGGGAAGTAATACACACTCAATCTTTTACATATCTTTCCAAATATACATGAAAGCATACAATAAAATATTCTAGGAGAATCAAATCGTCTTTATCTTGATTTTAGCATTCCTTTATGATGATCTTCTCCTAAAATAGAACAACCCAGCTGTCTCCAAATGCACGCACACACGCTGTGCATTCCTTTCTTAAATAGATTACTTCGCCAGCTGGTCATGTCAATGACTTTGCCAAGTTGCCGACATGACTTGCAGACTCGGAGTCACTGACTCTGGAACCATCAAAACTCTATCTTCTAACAGGATTGCACACCGATCTCAAATGACCTCAATTGAAATCTCAAATTAACCCTATCTTGATCAATAAAGTCGGCTGGATAGTACTTCTCATCTAGCAAACATATGCTATCAATATTGAATGATTTGTATCCATTTTCGGGATCTAAAGCATGTCTAAGCGTTAAGAGTTACATAGTATACTCACCAAACCTACAATCCAACTCCATTATTTGGACATCAATAGCAGCAATAAATATATCATTATGAAAATGATGCTCCATTGTCACTATTGACAATCAAATTCATAACTTATATTTTACCAAACACCACTCAAATAATCTAAATACTATTAACAACTCACAAGTAAAGTAGTGTAATACAAGGAAGCCACGAATCGTGGCTGCTGCTACAAAGAACAGATGAGACGCCGGTCTGGTGTTGATGGGCTAGGAGACTCACCGCCGTCGGTCGTCGCGGGCTACTGTTGCAGGCTTGCAGTTGGAAATTCCTGGAATCCAAATTCAAGAAAAAATCGAGAGTATAGACGGGGATGTCGAGATGGAGTTAGGGACTGGTGCAATGGTCGTGAGAGAGAGAGAGAGAGAGCCGAGACTCACCGGAGTCGCCGCCGTCGGCCGTCACGAGAGAGAGGCGAGACTGTTGCGCCGTTGCGGACTTGCAGTCGATTCTCAAAAACCCTAAGCTTGAAGTTGAAAGAGAGACTCGAGAAATTGGGTGCCTGAAATCCCTGAATAAGGACTCAACTATTAGTTCTATTAGGCTATTACTGATTTCCAAAATACAAAAAAATATATATTAAAATGTCGGTCCGGACCAGGACTAGATCGAGACCAGACCGAATTTTACCCAACCTTAAAACCAGGATATAAGTGATTCTTGTTAACTAGACCGAGTTCGGGTCGGGCCCAATTGTTTTTTGTCCACATCAACGGGCCGGGCTTGGCCTGACCCGGTAATTCGGGCCTATTTTTTTGTCCATACCCGCCCACAAACACGGGCCGGGCTGTCCACGGACTAGCCCGACCCACAAATCCCGTCCAAAATTGCAATATAATTAAATTGCAAGTAGATGAACAAAAAAAATTTATATTAATGATAACTTGCGCAAATTTTTATATGCTAAACTTGTAAATTACAACTAGATAACCTATAAATTGTAACTAGATAACAACTAAAATATAAATTAATGATATAATATAAATTGCAAGTACTTATATGTAGAAATAATTAATGATATAATATATTAATATTATTATAAAATATAAATTATGTATATAATATATATACGGGCTGGGCCGGGTATACGGACTTTTTTGGTTGTCCAAGCACGGTTTATATTTTACAGGCCGGGTCGGGCCTTTGGGATTAATTCCAATGTCCAAACAAGGCCAAGTGGCCTTATTTGGTTCGATTACTTGGGAATGAGGAATGAGAATGAGGAATAGTTGATTCTAGTATATTGTTTGGTTTACCAAAATCTGGAATCGATTTCATTCCCAGGAATGGTTCATTCCAATCCTGCAGACAAAGTAGATTCCAACCGAAAATGGGATGTATCATCCATTCTAAAAAAATATTAATTTTTCCTCTTAAATCTTAAAACCCTAAAACTCCTAAACCTTAAATAATAAATTCTAAAATTTATAAACCCTAAATTATAAGGTCTAAACCCAAAATTTAAACCATAATTCTCAGGAATGGTTCATTCCGAAAGCATACCAAACAACATGTCACATGATTGGTTCATTTCGATTCTTGATTCCATTCCGATTCCAACATTATACCAAACGGGGCCTAAACGGACACTTTCTAAATCACCTTCGCACTGCGTTTGGGTTTAGGGTGCAGAATCAGGCCATCGATCAACTCCAATCGAATTTCTTCGCCGTTGTCTTGAATCTTTCTTTCAATTTACACGTTTAGTTTTTTAAGGGGCTGGATTTCAGGCTTTTAACAGCGGGGCTGAGATTTTGGTTGCAGAGGTTGGTTCTAGACCTTCTGGTTTGCAGCATTCCTTGTAAATTACGCTCATGGGTGGAGTTTTTTGGGGAAAATATGGTATGTATCCCTGAAAAGTTTAGCATGAACTTGCCTTTGCTTTTATTAGGATTAATGGTGGGGCTAAGATTTAAAATTTTGTCTCAAGGCTATGACATACTTCTGGGTTCGATTGCTGCATTTTATGTGATTTCTGTTCCGTACACAAAGGTTGAAGAAAGCTTTAATATGCAGGTACATTATTTGGCTCTATCATCGTTACCTTCAATTTGGTGTCTGTTCCTTTGATAGACTTTTTGCCTTAAAAAGTTCATTTGCTTTAAGTGAGCTCTAATGCGTTTTTTTCCTCTTTTTTTGAAGGCAATGCATGATATAATCTACCATAGGCATCACCTGCACAAAGTATGGTTTGTCCTATGCATGTTTGTTCTACTAATTTATCTGGAATTGGTTGCTTACATTATTCCTTGATTACGAATACACTATCTTTACCTTTATTTCTATCATTGTTACTTAAATGAAACAGTATGATCATTTGGAGTTCCCAGGTGTTGTACCTCGCTCTTTTGTTGGTAAGTTATAGTTTTTTCTTTTAAATGAAGATGTTTAGCTCTTTACACTACTGAGTTATTGCAATATGCTACACCATCTAAAGTTAATTTGTGCAGATATTTTTGCTTTTCATATTTTTGTCTTTAGGAATTACTGAATATTTGAGAACTCAATCAGAGAGATGACCAATAATTGCAGACCTGTTCATATATAAGGCTATACTTTTTCTCATATCTTGATTCTTGAATAGGTGGTGTTGTGAGCCCATGATATCTGACGAATAAAAGTAAATAAAATGAGACAAAATTTTGACTTAATCACCTGATATAATCTAATTGAACAGTTACTCTAAAAAAATTCTAATAGAAGAAGAAGATGAAGTCTTTCGTTGATAGAGGATCTTATTAACGAGTCATCTATGTGCAGTAGCCAGTAGGAGACTAAGCAACCTACTCTAACTAGGAAGGTGCATTTTGGCTTTCCCGTTCTCCATCAAATGTTTGTAGAATGCTAATATGTAGCAAGTTTAAACTAGTTTTCCTTTTCAAGATGTCAACCTGATGGCTTCATCTTAATTGATCTGTGGTGCTCAAATTTTTGTGTTGATACTCATACAAAAACCTTCAGTTTCTATTTGTATATTGTTTTTTCACTATAGGTGCCTGGATCGTGTCAATTTTGGCTTCGCCGGTAGTTTCAATATTGGGTGTGTTGGGCTTAGACAAGTTTTATAGTCTCCTTGTTGGTAAGTTGTTTAAGTACTTGGGTCTGAATCGTAATTTCATGCAATGCATTTTCCTTTTAAAGTCTAACTAACAGCTACATCCTTCCAGGACCGTGAACAAATTATTTATGTAAAATTAAGTTGTATTTTCGAGCAGAGTTGATGAGTCTTTTTCTTGTAACTAATGTTAAATCATTTTGACAAAAACAAATTAAATGCTTTTTATTTGTTTCCTGTTAGATAATACTTTGTTCACATTTTAGTTTATGTATAGTTCTATATTTGTAAGAATGCACGTAATTGAAAAAGCATGACGACTTTATTGTGCACAGACTTTTTATGAAATAAGCAGGAGAACTGGATTGAGGATTTCGATCTTGGGGTTGATGGATCTTTTGCGAACTCAGGTGTTGATCTTATGAGACTGCATTATTATGGGCTAATTGAGATATTGTTCAGAATTTTAAAATGTACAGTTCTTTTACGGGGTTTTGTACAACTAGCTGTTCTATGACATCCTAATTTTGATAATTTAGTGATGTTTTCTTCTTGATAACTTGCCACTTACATAATGTTTAAATTGCTTTGATGACCAATGCTGTGTAGCCATCTCACAGCAATAATCCTTGTGTAATAATGGTTTAATTTAGGGTGGGATAATGGCTATGTGAATGAGTGCCTTTCTATGTATTAACCTTTTTTGTTAAATTGCAATTACATGCATCTGTCACTTCACAAGTTAAGATTGTAAGCTTTGTCTTTTGTTCCTTTTATTTTATAGTTCGTTTCGTGCTGGGTTGTATCACATTATACACATTACGTTTTTTCCGTACTCAGGTATGCCAACACTTTCTTTAGCATGCATCTGTAATAGTCATTTATTTCGTGTTCATATTGTCAAATGCTCTGATGAGATCATTGTCCTTTCATTATGACAGCTCTCTGTCTTCTGTTTTCTTCTCCTCTACTGTGAAAAAATAATTCATTGACCATTTGATCAACAACTTTATGATGCAAATTATGATGATAAGTATTCATGAAGAAGATAGGAATGAGCTGTTTAAATGTCTGGAACTACTCATATATGTAAATACTACAACAATGTCCATAATGAAGATTTGACAAGCTAGTCAACGCTTTAATAAGCATTTAGTTGTGTAGGAAAATTTCACAACTTCAGAACTCATTGTCTTCTCCAGATGGTCAAAGTTTTGCACCAGCTACTATAAATTATCTACCCTCTGTCACTGTGGCTATCTGCACGCATATTTCTTTTGTTTTCTGTATGGATGATTGATGATTCCTTGTTCATTTATTTGTAAAAATTAGTCTTGTTTCTAAGCATAGCACTGATGGTATATTGCTCGTGCAGATTAGAAGCAAGTTCGGGAATCAAGTAGAAGCTTTCTTTGTAATACTAACAGCTACCCAGTTTCACCTTTTGTTCTATAGCACACGCCCCCTTCCAAACATATTGGCAGCTGGGTTAGGTGATTCTCTTTGGAATTCTATTCCTCCTATAGAAAGTTCTAGGATATTCTTGAATCTGATCATATACGAAGAACTTCTGTATGCTCTATCCTAATGTATTTACCCTTGAATTTTTTTATCATTACTTGCATATGGAAGAAGTTTTACTAGAAATAGTATTACTATTAGAGATCTTGATTTTCTTGTGAGATATATAGCAAATGGGCTAAATGATAATCTATTTAGCCATGCTTGGAAAGCTGATGACCTATATGTGCTGAAATTTTAGCGGATCCTAGTAAAGTGCAATATCATGTGGTATCTTATCTTTGTTTGGGTGGTGTGACTGAAATTATTCTACTACTTCCAACTTACTTATCAACCCAGTGTAATCCTGCTTTGAGCGGGGTCTGGGAGTCAAGATGTATGCACCCTTACCCCGAAAAACTCAAGAGGATGTTTTTGAAAGACCCAAAGATATCAAGAGCAAGACATGAAACCTAAATTCAGCTATGTGACAAATAACCAAATTTAGTTAAAATGCGCCAAAAATTAATTTGGGGGCTAAATGCTTCTCAAAGGCACTGTATAAATACAGCCAAAGAGCCACACTCAAAGGCAATGTGTTCTACTACTTCCAAATTGGCATATTTTATTTATGACTTTTGGTGTGTATACTAATATGGCATGACTCAGAACTCTTGTATAGTAGTAGACTGTATCCTTCATTAATGAAGGAGGTGCTATGTATACAATACATTAAACTTGGTGACAATTTGATTAACCTATGATCATTTTGTTGTGAATCTAGTGCGTTTGAATTTTCTGATACATATGTCTAACTCAATTTCTGAGTTGTCCAGCTGATGTGATTCGATGTTATGCAGTCAACATGGCATATGGATACTGGTTGCAGGGAAGATGCTATATAGCATTGCAGTTTCTGGTACACTCTTGATCCTTGTGTTTTAAGTAGTAGTTCAGCATATTTGTATACAGCCCAACCACATTGTATTTCCTTTCTTTTCTGAACTTTGCCTGGGGCAGGGGGGATGTTATGCAGTATATTTTGTGATACAAAACAACTTTCAGCTCACTAGTTAGCATCTGTGTAAGCATTATACTGTATAGGGATTGGTAGAAATACAATTTTACCTTTGACTTTATGTTCAAGGCATTCTCCTATCATGTGTTAGAGAAACATCACCAACTTTCAGGTTCTGCTTTAGTTCATGCTGATCCATTTTCTTGATTTGGACTTGGTAACTCCTAAAAAATTTGATTCCAATATTGTAAATATAGAATTCATCTTTTTGTTACACTGTAATGCTATCTGACTTCTTACACAACTTCTGTAATGAATTGGGAATTTTCTTATAAAGATAATCTAATACTATTTTATTTGTGAATTTCAGATTGTAGCTACATTAATATTTAGATGTGACATTCTGCTGTTACTTGGCCCAATTGGCCTTGAACTTTTGCTGGTAAGTTGACAATGTTGCTATGGCTTCATAGTTTTTTTGAACATAGAAGTTTTTTGATTCTTTTTGTCATGCTAATTGCCTTTTCCGTGTGCATAAGTTTATAATCTTCTTGACCTGTACAAAGTCGGGTTCGGGCCGGATCCGGGCCGGGTTTTGAACAAAAATTATGCCCATTTGTCCGAGCGGGTTCGGGTCAAGCGGGTGATTCGGGCCGACAAGGATGTCCAAGCCCGCCCGGTCATCCGGACCCGGGTAGTCCGTCGGGACCCGGATATAAATTCATAAATAATTATTTTTTTCATGTCCATTAAAAAATTAGAAATAACTAGTATTATAATTACACGGTCTAACATTACTTGAGATTAAGATCATATTTATGCTAGCTTTTTAGGTGATAAGGTGAAAGAACTATAATAACTAACTCTTTTTTGTACTAATTCTACAATCAATGGCCCCAAGTATTCTCTACAAACATATTTTTATTTATAAATATAAACATTTTTAAATATTTATATATTCGGGTATTCGGGCGGGTTATCCGGGATATTCGGTCAAAAATATTGTCTGTGTCCCGCCCATCAATTCGGACGAGCCGGGCTTATTTACCCTTTCGGGTTAGAAATCTTGTCCAAGTCCGCCCATTTTTCCGTGCGGGCGGTACGGGTTGGGCGGGTTAGCCCGACTTTGTTCAGGTCTACTAGTTCTTGTCAGTCTTAGATGACAGAAATGTACCGTTGCTAATATGCTATGTGAGTTCTAGATTGAGAAAGTTGTTTACAAATAAATTAGTTTTTTAATTGTTCATGGGAATGTGAAGTGTTTGTGAAATAGTTTGCATCAAAAAGATTTCACAAACAAAAGGCTGTTCCATTTCATGTGAGATGATTGAAGAATTATGAATTCTTAGAATTTTTAATATTGCTAATACGTACGGAAATATTTATGTAAAAAATGCATGAATCCTTACATTATAGATGCTTCTTTCTGAGCCTAAACTTCTATAGTTGGTACTTTAGTGGTAAATGTTAATGTCATCATACCAATAAATATCATCTTATGTACTTTCTTGAGTTATTTTGTGATGTGGCGCACTATTTGCATTTCTTTACAATTCTTGAAATTATTATTGACATAAAACCCTCGTCTTTTTATAATTTCTTTTCATATGTTGATGTGGCAGACTAGATCGGTTTCATTGATGAAAGCCATGAAATACAGCTTAGCTACTGCTATTTTTTCCACAGGTTGGTAATTCTACATATATGGTGTTTTGCTCTTTTTGTTATTTCTATGGTTCTATCCATTCTGGCATCAAGTTTTTTGTATCAAGGTTGATAATAGGGTTACTTTGGTTGCAGGACTGTCAGTGTTGATTGATTCAGTTATGTGGCAAAGGAAATTGTGGCCTGAGTTTGAAGTGTTGTGGTTTAACTCTGTTCTTAATCGGAGTTCAGAGTGGGGTGTATCCTTTATTTATGATACTTCTATTTCAGATCTTGATATCTGTGCACTAGCAAATCGCTATAATCCTTTTCCATAATCTATCTGCTTCCTGTCCCCTCCTAGAATATAGCAATAAAATTTCTCGCAATGTTGAGGAGATTTATCTTTCTATGTAAGTTTTATGTCAATTAAAGTAAAATGGGGTTTTGTGAAGTAAATTAACAAGCATGCAAAACTAATAAAGAAATTAAAGTTGAAGTTTTTATCAATTTAGGGAAAAACACTTGGTCAACTAGAGATCCACATTCGTATGACAAGTTGATCATAGATTCACTCAATATCGTATGCATTTGGAATTCCAATTCCTTTTCAAAGATAATTAATAGCACAATCAGATACTATCAATCCTAACTAATTGAATAATCCTGAAACTATCAAGATTCAATTCAAAAACAGCATGAAGAATAGGAATATAATCATGATATAAATCTAGCATAAAACAACCAGCTTTTATAATAGAATGCAATTAAACTCTCTTCTGCAATACACTAGCACAACCAGATACTAATACAATGCAGCTTGTTACTATGAAATAGAGAAACTCAATCAGTAATTTCTCTATATCTAGCAATTGGGATTCAATAACAACCACCCTAGAAATTGTTGAAATCAATCACATAAACAAATCAAACAAGAGAGTAAAATAATTCAATGCATTAAATAAAGAGTAGAAATCTCACAATTGAAAGTCAAATGATGCTTCAAACTGTCTGACTAAGCAAAAGAGCTTAGTTCTCCATGAAAGGCTAAAAACTCTCAAAGAAAAATATGATAATAGTGTATGAGAGATGCAACTCTCCAAACTCTAATATGATAGAACTAGGTCTAAAAAGTCTATCCAAAAATATATAAACTCGGAATAAAGCTGATAAAGATAGGACCAATCAGATTAAAACACATGGCGATACTCGGATTCCCACGTTGTCAGAGGCGGCGGGCGCCGCCTGGCCGCCAGCACCAGCTTTAAATCCAAAAGTAATGCATCTTCGGTTCTTCCTTATCCTAGCTGAAAATAGTCTTCTAAACCACCTAAAACCATCATAAAAGTACGCTAAAACTCCTTCTAAATACACAACATAATTGTGTATATCAGTCTTCATTAAAAGAAATTTGTTTCATATCTGGTCATTTGCTGTTAAATCTTTTGGGAGTGCTATGATCTTGCGTTTGGATGTCGTTTAGTGTTTAAATCTCTTTTATGATTCTTAGATCTTTTTTCGCAGTGATTATGTCACAAGACACAACCTCATTGTTCATGCTTTTGCCTTGTGAAATTGTTTATGCCCGGTTGAATAACATCAAACTCTTTGCATTGTTATAAAATTGAAGGTTATTGCTACCTGAAAAGGTTCTGAAGGTTCTTTATTTCTTCAAAGTGCTGTTTTATCAACTAGCTATCTTTGGAGCTTTATTCTTTCTTTCTTCATGACCTAAATGCTAGGTTTACCTGTTTGGTGTGAATGATTTCAGTTTTTTTCTCAATACTTGACTTCATGGTTCCCCCCTTAACGTCTCATTTCAGGTCCACTCATTTCACTGGTATTTTACTTCAGCACTTCCAAGAGCACTCCTAATTGCATATCCTCTCTCTGCGGTCAGTCAGAAAATGATAACAGACTTTATCAGAAATTTGTATTTTAACTTGTTCATGTTATTTTAATGGGATATGTTATTCAATTCTGGCAGTTTTTCTGTTCCTTTGATGTGTAAGATTTGTTAGAAAGTTCCTTTCTGTAATTTTCTCATCATAATGTATCTCCAACTTTATTGCATTCTTTAACTTCCATAGGTAAATGTTTAGAAGATAGAAAAGTTTCTATAATCGCGTTTAATGATTAAGTTAAAATTCTCCATGATATAAGAATTACTCTCTTAATTATGTATTATTATTTTTACATAATATATCCAAATAGCCTTTAAAGTTTGACTCGAGGTTGCTATTTTGGCTCCTTGTATGGTACTTTAGATACTAAAAATAGAAGATAGAAGATTTGTAACATGCCTGCATCTACTTGAGAATGTTGGATTTCCTCAGTTATTTTAGGGTTTTTCTTCTAGCCTTCTTACATGACATGGTTTCCTACCCCTTCACAGGTTGGACTACTACTGGATAGGAGGATTTTGCCGTACTTTCTTCCTGTATTAACTTTTTTGATACTTTATTCCAAGCTGCCGCACAAGGTATTGCCCATTGCGAATCTCTTTTAGTTGGCATGTTGAGTAAAAAAATGTTCTTAAGTTAATGTGTCTTGGGTGTTCACAGGAGCTACGTTTCATTATAGGTTCTGTCCCTATGTTTAATTTATCAGCGGCTGTCGCGGCAAGCAGAATGTATGTCATGCTTTCTTATTTGGCAGCTCACCCAAAATATGCATACATGTTTTATCTGCCTGAAGTCGACTTGGGAGATGTCTTGTTGATTATTTTAAATGTGTTGCCCATTTGCAATAAGCTGGATGCTTTCAATCTAAAATACTTTAGATACATGTTACTTGGCTTGACAAATGTTTTGGATAAATGTTGTCTTTAGTTTTGAAAATTTTGGTTTTGATCATAATCATGTACACAATTTTTGGATGAGTGAAAATCTCCTTGCATCATGAATATTGATTTTGGGAAGTGTTTGATTTTTTTACATTTGAATAATTAGATAATTTTGATCATTTTGACCTAGGGTATATTAATCATGAATGCTCTGTAGCGTATCTGCTGTCAACTTCTGCTATTAACTTCATTGGCTCTCTACTGTGAATCTGCAATTAGTTATCAGGTTTCTGTTTTGTTGATTATCTAAATGGGTTGCCCATTGCATTAAGCTGGCTGCTCTTGATCTGAAATACTTCATTAGATACATGTTACTTGGCTTCACAAATGGTTTGGATAAATGTTGTCTTCAGTTCTGTAGTTTTGAGATTACAACCATGCACATAATCTGTTTTTAGTTTATTTTTCCTACTTTAATTTTTTGTAATGAACTGGCTACAGATACATTAACAGAAAGAAGAGTTATTGGAGGTTGCTCTATGCTTTGCTTTTGGGCCTACTGTTGATCAGGTTTGAAACTTGTGTTACTTTTATTACACATTATATATTGTAAAGTTAATAATATTATTATATTTCATTGTTCTTTTTAATTTTTTAGCCTAGGGTGCACTGTAATCTTTTTTATGGCATCGTATGAGAACTATCCAAGTGGTTATGCCTTGAAGAGGCTGCATCAAATGGGTGAGTTGTTCTTCCTTTTTTTTTTTTTTTCCATGAAGAGAGTTTTAGCTCTATAAATCCACAAGTAGTCATAAAAAGCATATTTCCCCCCCTCATTAATCTTATTTTCCTATAATTTTTCTTGAAAATGCTGACTTATGATTGATTTTCTTGGTAGGAGATACCAAAAAGAATACTGATGAGATCTGGGTACATATTGACACCTTCTCTGCGATCAATGGAATCACGCGGTTCTGCGAGTATGATCAACCATGGAGGTGGGCTCCCTAAGCTGTATGATTCTTTGAATCAGCTGGTTTTTTTTTTTTCAAATTGTCTCGATTCCATTCTTACTGTCTTAGTCAAGACTTACATTTCTCTGCTGTCTTGCATATGGCACAAGATACAATAAAAAACTCCCAGCAAGCAAAAAGCCTAGGTCATCAACACTCTCAAAATAGCTTTTGGCTAAATTTCTAAATTTTCAAATATGGATAATGGCTTTGGCAAATTTAAAAGAGTTCAGTTTTCTGCTTTTATTTCATAATCTGTCTTTCTACTCATTCATGGTTTTGACAGGTATTCCAAGGAGGAAGGACTTGCCTTGAAAGAATTACGTCAAAAGAATTTCACTTACCTATTAAAGTGAGTTTTGTTTGCTTCACTAGCTTTTATATTCTTCATCTTCATATGCTAGAATCTTTTTTCGGGGAGCAAAACAAAGGAGCTTCTTGAAGCTCACTTGCAATTATTCTAGCTCCTGAGGCTCCTCATGCTTTACAGTTTACACATTTAAATACAACTAACTCTTGCATATGTCTATACCTTAAAAGTCGCTGTTTTGTTTTCTCCATCTGTAGTTGTAATTCTTGCTCTCAGATTATGTCAATACAGAATGAGTGCAAGCCTGCAATTTAGTATTACCACTGTTACATAAAAAAAAGGAGAAAATATTAACCTTCACAGCTTGTTTTTACACGGAGAACTTTCTGTTGCTTCTTTCTCCTATGAAATATAGATTAAGAAGAAATCCCGATTCCCATTTGCTTATGAATCATAGAATAAGAAGAAATGGTGTACACTAAAGATGATAATAATGTATGATGTATATGAAGGAGACACAATATTCTTCTAAAACTTTAATTTGCAGTAAGGAAATTGTGGTGATAACTACTTCTCTTTTATTACCATATGCAGTGAGAACTCTGTCATTGATGGATACCAATGCCTCTTCTTTGTTGATGGTTTTTCTCGGATGCGTCTCTACAAGGGGTTTCCACCTTTTCAGCTGGTTAGCAATGCCTACCACTTTGTGAGATGTTCTTTTTGTAATTCAGAAAAAAAAATTAGTAAGTTTCTTGTGTTTCGCTGGGACTGCAGATGAAAGAACCGAAAGTTTATGTTCACGGAGCCATCAATAGCAGCCATGTCACCAGCAAAAGCTGGCCTGGATGCTCAAGGGGGATACACATTTGAGGCGCCTTTCCTTTAAATTTGAAGCTCACTTGGTAATGGAGAAATGCACTTTTTTCACTTGTGCATAGTTGCTGAGAATATCTAGTGATGTAAAATCCTCCTTGTGTTGCATGATTCGGGTCCGTTTAGATCCGATTTGCAGTTTCAAATTCCGATTGTGATCACATTTTGTCAAGTTGGATGTTATTATAGTTGTCAGTTTAAAATCATCAAAAGTTGGCTGTTTCGGGGTTTCAAGTTCCAGCTTTTTGAAATGGAATGTAATGGATGGATCCTATTGTATTCTCTTTGCTTTAAAAATCAAGAGGCGTAAAATTTCATGTCGTTCCCCCAAAGTTAGGCCAAAAACCTATCATATACATTAGGTGGCTAATTACGCAATTCGGGTTGTTTAGTTTAATTTAGAGGATGTAATCTATACGCTTCTAATACGTAGATTAATGACCTTGTATCTAATTTACAATTTCATTGAGGTCCGTATCTTTCAAGGAAATGAATGACTATCATCTATTGTCCAAGCTTGTTCGGATACCACCCGATTTTGAACCTCGCTTTACCAATTAAGCCGAAATTATATATATGGTGATAAATTGAAAATTGTGAATCTGGCGATTAGCCTACGTATCCCACACGCGAAGACGTAAACTCAAGTCCCACGTTCGTCTTCTTTTTTTTCTTTTTCTTTCTCAAGTTTTCTTCTTTTCCTCTAATAGTAGTAGTATATCTAACGGTCAACTTGGCTTTTCGTCTTTGGGTGCAGCCCACACGCTTTATTGGTATTTAATTTGTTGTTGCCGACGTAGTCAGGAGCTGTCTCTACGTCGTCGTTTTGTCTTTGTGTGTTTTCTACATCTCTCCATTTGCACAATTTGGAGCTCCCCAGAGATGCTTTTATTCCTTATTCTTTCTGCTTATTCTTTCCATCTTTCTTTGTCCAAAGACGGACTCATTGCTTAACAGTTAAAACTCCCAAATTATTGAGGATAAACTTTCTGCTACATTTTACACATTTTTTTGTGGGTAGAAGAAGAGATGGTTCTAATGAAGGAATTGTATCCTTGTGCTTCCCTTCAATTCCCTTATACTTGTAAAATGTTTTCCCTTGTTCTTTGATTCAATTAAATGTTATAGTGAAAGTTTATGTTCAGTGACAATTGGTTTTCCTTACAATGTTTCTTCTGGGTTATGTGAAGAAAATGGAGTTTGATCATATTTTCTAGATCATCTCATGAGTGTTCAGGTTACTTATGATCGTTTGTTTAGTCTTGTTTATGCTCCAATCAATCTTGCTCTTTTTTCCTCCTTTTTTTAGGGGGGTTGAGATCTTGTAGGTTGAACTACCGTTCAATTATTAGGTTTGGTTGATGTTAGCTAGTCAAGGATTGAAATTGTTTGATCCTTCTTTCAATCAATAACTTAGCCCTTGATGTTTCTTACTACACATTGATACTGAGCCTACCAATGGGTTTCACCAATTAATGTTGACAAATTGTTGTGTTTGCATCAGAATGACTGCATATAAAAACAGTCATGTTGAATGCCAAGACTCTTACTTGGTTTGTGCATTTCAATTTTGGTGCAATCTAACTAAAATTCAGTTATTATTGTCACATAGTTGAATTTCAGTTTTTCTTGGGTCTATCGGGCGTATCCCCTTTCCTTTGGGCAGGGGTACCCCCATCTTGACCCCTAGATTTCGCTGTAGCGGAGCCTCATTGGGTCAATGATGATAATGATGGTTTGTGCATTTCAAGCTCTTTTGGTTTACATTGGAATTTCCTTAATTCAAATTCTGTTTGCCATTGCCTTGCGTCAAGTCGAATTGTTATGCCCATGTCACTGGAAGAGGTGAAGACTTTAAACTTTTGTATGCAATTCTTTATTTATTTTGCTAGATTTGGATTGTTTACATTTAAGTGTTGCTTCTTCAGTATGAAATAGCACAGGCGTACACAGTTATAAAAATGCAGCAAGAAACTGCAACAAGTACTGAAGGAGTCGAGGTCTTGGAGAACAGGCCTTTTGAAGACAGTGTATTTGGAAAGGGTGATTACACGTCAAAAATATATCGGTTCCAAAGGTGAAAATATGATCAATTACTACATTCATTGTAATTTTCTCATTATATACTGCTACTGTCTTGTAAAAATATTTACAGTTTGTTGATGTTAATTTACTTATTTCCGCCTGTATTGTCACACTTTTGACCCTTCTGAAACAAAGGATTCTAATCTTATTGAATGCAGTAAGATTCCAACTTGGATTACTAGTTTTGCACGAGCGGATTCTCTCATTTTGCAAGAGGAAGCTTGGAATGCATATCCAAGATGCAAATCAGGTTTTGTTCTCAATAAAAAAAAATCTTCTCCTGTCTAATATTTTGTTTTCTTAATCGTATTGATATAATGTTTCTTTTTCTTTGTGTGCATGTGTGTGGTGGTCTGAAATTGGATGTAGTAATCAAGGCATGTCATTTGGCTATGAAACTGCATTAAATCTTGATTTACCTTTTGGCTCTGGGTACTAAATTTGACCACACTTTTGCAGTGTCCATGCTTCAGCAAGCTGGTTCTTAAAGTGGAAACCATTCACCTGGCAGACAATGGGAAGTCTGAAAATGTATGAAACTTGCATTCGCAAATCCATTTCGTTAATAATCAATCAGGTTGGGGTTCAAATGACTGCTGAATGAAACTCAACTACTTGCTGTTGCTGTTGTTGGGTTTGTAACCAATTAAATAGGTGCATGGTCTGAATAAAGAAATGCTGGCATCAAGGCAAGTGGAAATTATTGATATTGCTTCATCTGTGAGTGACTATTGGAGCTACTTGATTGGATGTTGTGATGTAGATTTCTCCCAGTTTAGATCACTTAGGATGGGTCGTGGCCCGCTCTTTGAAGGATGGAGGGTAAGAATCTTATCTAGCATCACTAATATCTCTGTACATTCGACTTTGACCAACAAGTATGTGCTGAATGTACCCTGTTCTCATGAAGATGATTCTGTATTCGTTAGCCGTTAATTTTTATCTTAGGATAAGTTTGCAATAGGATTACACCAGGTGATGCTGCATCATTATACAAGATTTAATGCAGCAAAATAAATAATGCATTATGAGGTGTAATCGAATGCAGCCTAAGTGGAATAATGGTTGATAATTACAGGAACGAAGCAGTCCAGTTATGACTGCATACAAGCTAGTGACAGTAGATGCTCCATACTGGGGTTTTGGGAAGCGACTCGAGCAGGCTGTAATTGCGGTATGTATGTACATTTATGATTGCTGCAATTTTAACTCAGAAAACTTGTCCTGCAGACAAATTACGTCAAGGATCGATGCTGAGAGCATGGCTTGTTGTTTAAATTATTGGTGCAGGGCGAAAGGGCGATTTTCTTGGAAAGCCACCGAAATTGCTTTGCCTGGATTGATGATTGGTACGGAATGACCAGCTTACAATTGCGTGAGCATGAAAATCAATCAACTGAGGAATTCCGGAAATCAGCTTCTTCACTCAAGTGCAAAGAAGGTGGTGTTGTGGAAAGGAGGAGATGCTCGTTGGAGAGCGAGGAGGCAATTATAATTAAGCGCAACCCTCACATCAAATCCAACGACCAACAAATTTGCTGTCACAACGCATGATCCGATCCATACACTATTATTTTTATATATGGATAACTACTGGTCAAATGAATGAAAGCAACAAGAAGCTAGCAGCAGCTGAATTAAATTGGCTATAGCTTTGTATGCAATGTACGTGTATCATTATACAAGCCTGCATATCTCTTGTATACACGGTGCCATTGCTTATATATCACATTCTGCATTTATGTGTAAGCGTCTCTATCAAGTATATAAACTCCTGCAAAAGTATGTATTGGAGGAGAAAGCCTGGGAAATGTCATATAATAACATGACCACGCAGGCTTATATATATAGGATTGAGATCAGGTGAGGAGGGCTCTTATCGTAGATAATTAGGAGGATCCTCAACCACTAGATTTTGTTTTTTAAAGGGATGAGATTAATTGATAATTATGATTTAAAAAAATTAGATAAATCAACTTACGTAATTCTAGGATCTGACAGTTTTAATTATGGAAAAAATAAATGTGAGATCAACTTATTCATTCAAATATTTGTGATTCTCTGTATAGACGAATTTTTTGTTATTCATGTTTGTGGTTATTAATAATTCGACTTGTGCGACTTGGTTATGGGTGTTGTTCTTTCTTTATTGCACTATTGTTCGTTAGATGAGTCGTTGTTGTTCATGTGTTTATAGTCCTTCACCATTGTCGTTCTTGTGCGACTTCGTTATGAGTGTTGTTCTTTCTATATTGCACTATTGTTCGTTAGATGAGTCATTGTTATTTATGTGTTTATATTTTTCACGATTGTTGTTCTTTCTAATATCTCAACTTTTTTTGGCATTTTCCTCTTTGTTTGGGTGAATTCAATTTACTCCCTTCGTAATAGTTTCTAGATATCAAACCATCTTAGTTATTGCTCTTTCTAAATTGCATAATTGTTCAGTGTAAGATACGTTGTTGTTCATATGTCTATACATCAAACCATCTCAATTATTGTTCTTTCTAAATTGCATAATTATTGTCTAGACTCTAGATATCAAACCATCTTAGTTATTGTTCTTTCTAAATTGCATAATTGTTCAATATAAGATGTGTTGTTGTTCATATGTCTAGATATCAAAACATCATAGTCATTGTTCTTTATAAATTACATAACTGTTCAGTGTAAGATACGTTGTTGTTCATATGTCTATACATCAAACCATCTCAATTATTGTTCTTTCTAAATTGCATAATTATTGTCTAGACTCTAGATATCAAACCATCTTAGTTATTGTTCTTTCTAAATTGCATAATTGTTCAATATAAGATGTGTTGTTGTTCATATGTCTAGATATCAAAACATCATAGTCATTGTTCTTTATAAATTACATAACTGTTCAATGTAAGATGTGTTGTTGTTCATATATCTAGATATCAAACAAGCTTACTTATTGTTCTTTGTAAATTGCATAATTGTTCAACCTAGTTCCACGGGAAAGAATGTAAATTCCCAGATCTGATTGAAAATCAGTACATACCTTGAATCGTTTTTATTTTTGAAGAATGAACAACTTGGCCAATCGAGCAACCCGCAAACGGATGCTTGAAAAATCTTGATAATCAATTGGAGCAATAAATCGAAGAATTTCGATTGATTGGAGGATGACTATGCAGACGAGTCAGTTTCTTTCAAAAATCGGGAGAGGGTTGTTTTAGACCGACGATTGGAATGAATATTAGGTTATTGAAATATATGGTAAAGATAATAAAAAGCAAATCCCGTAATTTACGTTGTTACCAAAATTAATTAATTTTAGATTTTTATTATATTCCAATGAACAACTTCTTTCTAAATCTTATTCTTTGAAAAGTCAGATCTAACGGTTGAGGATCCTCCTAATTATCTACGGTAAGAACCCTCCTCATCTGATCTCAATCCTATATATATATATATTATATGTATGGTTATTTTAATCTTATTTTTATGGGCTTACATATTATATACATGAGTGTGTTTCATATGAAACATGTTGTTAACCTACAAAATGAGGAGCTTCTAGGATCGTTGGATCAAGGTAATCCAAGGGTGGTTGTTTTATCATAATTCATTTACGCGGGAGCATTATTGTCATTTTTGTTGTCATTATCTCCTTCTCCGACCCCCAATTTAGTTTTCCAGACTGAGCGAGTTTCACAATCTCCATCCGAGTTCTCCATCGATTTTTGATTTCTTTTTGACCTAGATATAACAATTTTATGAGTTTCAGGCTTAGATCGTGAAGAGTAGAAGATCATGAAGATCGTGACTTAGATATAACGAAATTTCAGGGCAAAAGAGGAGAAGATCGTGAAGAAGAAGATGGAGATCGATCAAGGGCAAGATTCAGACTTAGATCAGCCAGGTTGATGATAAGACCAAATGCTTGGCCATGATTCATGAGGTATAAACCCTATTTCTATATTTTTCGAAATTTTGATGCTTGTTTTAAAGGTTGAGTTGATTTTTGACATAGGCTTTGGTTTTTTTGTGCACAAGATCACACTACTGTGTGATTTTTTAATTTATAAGAATAATTATTTGGTGATTAGAGTTGTAGATTATATTTTATTGGAAGATAAGTTTGTTGATTCATAATCAGAATTAATTAGGAAATTTGATTGCCCGAGAGTGATGCTTGAGTTCCACATATATGAGTCTAATCTTGTTTGCTGCTTTGAGTGTTTCAAGTGTCTCTTTTTGGGAGTTTGAGAATCACAAATACATTGAGATGGATTTTTGGATAACCTTAAACCTACAAAGTTTTACTATTGTCTGTTGTTTGAAATGCCATTGGATTGGCACCATAGTCACTCATATAAATATACTACAACTAGCCTATTAGCTCAAATGGAAGAGCGTTGTGCTTGTGCACAAAGATGTAGGCTCGACTCCTACATAGGCTAACTTGAAATTCACTTTACTAATCATCGAGTCACTCAATTCGGGATGAACTTTAACTTATTTGTAATGCATGTTTACTAATTTGGATTGCACTTTTGGAAACTTTTACTATAGAATGCAATTTCAACTTTGAAATCCACTTTTACTATCTTTTAGAAATGCACTTTTTCATCTTTTACAAAAATGCACTTTAGAGTTTAATTTTACTACTCTAGAATGCACTTTTTTTTTATCTATCTAGAATGCACTTTTGATAATTTATAATGCACTTTTACTAATTTAGAATGCACTTTCGAATTTAATTACTTATTCTATCTATTTAGAATGCACTTTTTGTAACTCTAGAATGAACTTTTGCTACCCTTAAAATGCTCTTTTTCTAATTTAAAATGCACTTTAGAATCCATGACCACATATTAACTATTTATGAGTTTCTTTCACATGATTGCACAATATGCCATATAGGAATGCACTTTTGTTATTTTAAAATGCACCTTTTACTATTTAAGAATGCACTTTAGATTATAATTTTCTACTCTAATATACACTTCGACTACTTTAGAATGCACTTTGAAGTTCAATTTTACTACTCTGTACTAAACTTTTCTATCTATTTGGAATGCACTTTTTTCAACTCTAGAATGCACTCTAGAATCCAAGGACACAAAACAAAATATTCAAGAATCTCTTCTACGTGATTGCACTATATACCATTTAGGAATGCACTTTTCGACTTTTACATTGCATTTTACTTTGTTTAGAATGCACTTTAGAATTCAATTTTTATCTATCTACATGGAATGCACTTTTTTTTAATAAAGTTTTATTAACATTCTTGGTGCATTTCTGAAACAAATCAACCCATGTGGGATTCGAACCCACATTCTTGTGCGTATGCACATTGCTCTTCCATTTGAGCTAATAGGCTTTACTTATATTGATAACTTGTTAGCTTCTTAAAGTAATCAATTGCTTTTTGTACCTTTCGTTACAATGATCTAAACTTTTTAACTTGAACCTCTTACAAGAGTCATACTTAAACAAAATTTTATGTTAAAAAAACACATACTCTGGTTTCTAGCCAAAAACTTGAACTTTCATCCATTCTTTAAGTGTGAAAAGTGCGTAATTCACTTTACTAACTTGAAATGCACTTTTTGTAATTTGAAATACACTTTTATTACTTCATAATGCACTTTACTAACTTGCAATGCACTTTTATATGCATTTAGGAATGCACTATATGCATGACATCTTCAAAGCTATCTTCGTATTGTCTAGCAAGTTCAATAACGATCACACTGCTTCTTAAAGTCCTCTACTTACAAATCAAGCTCACATTGACAATCTTTTGAAGCTTTCTCCTTGCATACAAAAAGCCTTCGAGGTCCAAAAAATATAAAAACATTGATTGCCTCTTCAAAAATTGCCTCTTGCTCATCGAGCATGATCTACATTGAGCAATATCCCCAGCACCCTTCATCAAACTCATTGTGGAAGAAGGTAGAGTATCCACACATAAGCACAAACATAAGTACACTAAAATCAATAAAAACAATTAGAGTTTCCACCACCTTTGTTTGAAAATCCACATAGAAAAAATCAAACAAAAAACTACGAGACAATCTCAATAGAACACCATATATTATTTTCATAGAGACAACTAAAAGGAGAACTAATAGGCTCCAATTATGCATAAACGCACATAAAATTCCACACAAGAACAAAACAGTCATAAACTCATCCAAAAATACAAAATCAAGCGGAAAAAAAATCTAGGGTTTCAATTTCACCTTGTTTCCTCTTTTCTTTGTTCCTATTCACCATTCATCAAATATGAGACTAAAGCAAGAAAAGGCAATCAAAACAACGTGAACCACTCGCCAGGTCAATTGAATGATCTTGGATTTTGCAATTGGAGATGGACGGTGCTCGAGATTGATGGAATTCATCTAGGTGGGAGTTGGTTTTTGTGTTGGAGGAATTAGTAGATATTGTACGATTTCGATCTATTTTGGAAGAATTCATTGATCGGTTTTGGATTTTATGTGAAATCAATTTGAAAAATTTGGGAAATCATTGATTGATTTTGGACACTACATGAATCGAGAGCTTGTGCGTGAAATCGAGTTGGGAAATTTTGCTCAAGTACAGGAGGAGTTGAGGGGCAAAGTTTGATTTCTATTCATGTTTAAAATTTTGAAGTATTTAAAAAAAATGTCACTGTGTTTTTTATAATCCGTTTTTTTCTCATAAACCCAGCTTCTAATCTGAACCTTCCATTTCCTTTATTTGGACAGTCCATGGTATTCCTCATTTTTCACTATAAGCCTCCTCCTCATATGATCCACACTCTTATATTAAATGACTAAATAATTAACGGGTTTATTTAAGTGATTCAATTTAAGTTAAAAAGATCCTTAGATGTCTAATTAATGGTATGAGCCTAATGGGATGCTTTTTGACGAAATAAATAGTTCCCAATATGCCAATTCATTTAGTGCTTTTCTATGATACTCTTCCCATTAGAGGAAAAAGGCAAAACCTAGACCTGGCTGAGGAAGACTACATACTGCGACTATCACTAGCTATCGATTGAGATTCTGCAACAAGTTCGATCGCTACAATGGATTCATGTATGAAATTAGTGCTCTTAATAACTTAATATGATTGATCTTGGGTATTCAAGAGGATTCATTTCCTAACAAGTGGTATTAGAGTTCTGATCATTAAGTGGGTGCCGATTAATTTTGGACAAGAATTTGCTGATGGCCAATTCAGTATCCCAAAGGTAATGTGGAATTGATCTAACCGATTTAACACTAAAAACAATGAATGAAGACTATCGATGCTCAACAATTGATTCAAAAGAAGAAGAAAAAAGCTTTGTTGATTTCAATTGCTCAATATTAGGTATCTCTCTTCATCTGAGTTTACACACATGCCTTTTTTCCCGCCCTGTAGCCTCAGGATGGTCGTATCCTCGTCCCTCATTCGCCCGTCTGTAATATTAATTCCGAATTTACTTTAGGGAAGGAAACGAGGATTTTAATTCTCAAATAATCGAGATCTTGACCCACAAGTAACCCCGGGTAGAGGAGTATTTATAATCCGTTAGAAATACCCTTAATTTCTTTTTTTTCTTATATATATAGATATATATTTTTCGGAATAATCTAACTAATTATAGATATATATTTTTCGTAATAATCTAACTAATTATATCTTCAACCTAATCTAATTAGTTCAATTAATAAAAAATCAATCATAACTACCGAATCTTTGATTCTAAGAGCCAATCACACCCTTCTCTTCATCTTAAACCCAAATAGACCCAAGCCCTCGCTATATATATTTTCCCGGAGTACGACTTGCGTCCTCTTCATGAGAGTATTGCCGACACCCACACCTTGCCGTTTTCCTTGGCAGACAACGTCGTCCCCGATCGCATCGAGAGAAACAGATCACCACGGGATCACGAGCAGGTGACGACCTTGCCCGCCAGTTGTAGATCACGAGCATCAGTAGTTTTTCGTCGCCGCCTAGTTCATCGCGGTCGTCCAGCGTCTTGACGAGATTCCGAGTAGTGGAGTTACCAAGCCCCGAATACGCGTCGTTCCGACCGAAACCAAATCGCCGGTAAGCCTTTGAATGTCATCTCTTGTTCTCGCTTTGAGTCGTCCTTGACTTAAATTCTAGACTTAAGTTGCTTCTGGTTCGAGTCTTTGATCGTAGGAGGAGGTTACGGGTGAACATGGCAGACACGAGTGTGAGTCGGGTCGAAGATGATTAAATTCACTTGAGTCTATGGTTGAGTCGGTTGGGCTTGGAAGTATTCGGGTGGTGAGGGGTTTCAGTTACATGTAGACGTTGGAATAGGGTACTAATTAATTATTGAATTTCACTCTTGTGGGTAAGTTTAATCTGTAGACTTCGAGCATCTATTAATTAAGTTTGTTGGTGAGTGGTGACTTAAGTGCTTGGTTGGTTAGTTTGGCTAATTAAGGGGTTAAGGTTAATTTACTTAATGAATTTGATTAATTAATAGATTAGCTAAGTTTGGTTAATTTATTTTTGGGAGAGGGTAGATGAAGGTCACTGGAGATGTTGAATTTGGAGGTAATGGTTGGCGGTGAGGTGATGAAGACGTGTATATATTTATAAGTTAGCCTTAGTTAGTGGAGTTGTGCAGTAGAAAGGAATAATATGTATATGTTTACATTGGTGTATAGGTTTGATCGTGGGATACGTATAGTATTATGTACAACTTGTTATTCATTACTATATTGTAAAAGCTATTTAATAGTATTATTAGGATAGACAAGATGTTAAGACTTATAGGTTTTATTAACTGTTGTAACGGGAAAGGAATCTGGGGCTCATAAAACAGGTCGTGTTATCTTTTTTATAAAAAAAATATATAAAAAAAAATCTTTAAGGAGGATAGGGTCATAACTGATGTAGTTATATGCGTTAATATTTTTTCTAGGGAATCGTTTTTGCCCACACTCTTAACTTCCGTCTTCTTCGAGGATCCTTCATTTTGAGGTAAGTCATTTTCGACTTGCTCGGTTCTTCTCTATCCTGTTAGATTGCATACCGTTATTGTAGGGCGGGTTTTGGGAAGTAGTCCCGAATACCTTTTAAATTTTTTTGAACTT
The DNA here is from genome assembly GCA_964016875.1 of Fallopia convolvulus. NCBI lineage: Eukaryota > Viridiplantae > Streptophyta > Magnoliopsida > Caryophyllales > Polygonaceae > Fallopia > Fallopia convolvulus. The sequence continues at coordinate 39,739,748 of OZ024730.1, read as the reverse complement.
CTTGAGTTGTTGTGTGTGTAAAATGGTTTTGAATGTATTTTATCGGAAAGATATTTTTGGAACGTTTTCTCTGTGTTGGTACCGTTTCCGACACGGCCCATCGTAGCTGGCGTAGAGGAAGAGTTGGCTATGTATGACCCGTGTGACAGGGAAACCGTGCCCCTTCAAAAACGAGAATTATTATCTATGTGTTTTGGCAAGTGCTCCAGTGGAGGCTTAGCCGGGGTTAGAAGGGAGATTGTGAAGTGGAGTGAGAGGGCCTGCGTCTGCACTCGGCGCGACGATGAGCGCTTTGGAAATCGGATTGTGAGATGGTTGTAATTGTAAACGTGTATGTGGCTATGTGTGATTAATTATGACTAATTTAGGTATAGGCCTTTAGAGTTATGTTTGCAATTGTGGACCTGACTTTAGAAATGCATTTAAAAACGTATTGCAATTTCTGTATTCTTTCTAACTTGATAGATTAGTAGCTGAACCTTCGGGGAATATTTTTCAGTTCCAGGTAAGAATCAGGGAACCATGCAGGAACCGATGCCAAATGGCGGGTCAGAGCGGTGAAGAGCGCGTGTAATAGTAGGGACGGGTTTACGTTAGTTTATTTATGATTTTCTAGGATGTTGGTTTTACTACTATGATGGAGTTAGTATTATTACTTGTCTTTGTTTCCTCGAATAATTTATTGTTAGTAGTGATTTGTCGAATTTGAATATTTATGTTTTCGGGAATACATGCATAACTTTGTTTTCTATGTTTTAATAAAATAAAAGGTTGGATGTTTTTATTATGCTTTCTCGTTGTGCCCGCGTTGCAAGATCCTAAAGTGTAGTTGTCAACCTACTTAAATAGTACCTAGTAAGGTCTATTTCTAAATAGCGCCCCTTCGGAAATCGGGGTGTTTCACCGCCCTCTTCCCACTTTCTCCCAGAATCATCGACCGATATTTTTCCCTCATCGTGTGTGGTCTTAAGCTAAAGTGGATCACATGATATTGATCCTCTTGGGCTTCTTCGACTGGGCTTGCGGGATTTGGGCCCAACAGTCATAACAAGCTCTGGTGATGCACTTGATCAAATAGATCATAAATGGGAGGAATCTAAGAAGAATGGCTCTTGCTTATAAGGTTCCTGTGATAACAACTGTAGCTGGGGCTCATGCAATTGCTGAGGCATTAAAGAGCCTGAAATCAAACACAATAAATGAAATTGCTCTTCAAGATTTCTTCAAAGTTGATGTGGAAAGCAAAGACAAAGCTAGATTACAATTTGTCTCTTCCACTTGATTAATGGGTGGTAAGCTTGAGTTACACTTGCTTATGAACAAACTGACATATTATAAGATAACATAATATTTTGTGTGAATGAATTGATTTCATTAAAGACCCAAAGCGGGTTTATATACACGAATACTTGGCTCTGTTCGGTAAAACAAGGTTTTTGAGGAGTTGGAGGTTTTGTAAGAGGTTTTTGGGTAGGTAGATGTTTTATAATAGGTAGAGGTTTTCTTATTTGAAACCTTCAAAAACCTAATTGAGCGTTTGACATTATAAGGTTTTTAAGTAGGTTTTAGCTTTAAATTATCAAAAAGGAATTAATTTTATTAATTAATAAAAAATTATTTGTTAATTTTTACAAACCTCCTCAAACCTATCTATCCAAATGTTTTATTTTTGAGGTTTCAAATCTCCTCAAAAACCTCCTAAAACCTCCACCTTCTAGAAAACCTTGTCTTTCCGAACACCTATTTAGGTAGATTTTAAATAGTAAAAACCTTCAAAAATCTTCACAAACCTACACCGAACGGAGCCTTAATGCCCAAGTGATCTTATCAATCTTTGAGCACAAGCCATAATATAAAAATAAGGAAAGAATATATAAAAATAATATACATGATTTTATTTCCTAATACCCCCCCCCCCCCCCCCAAGCTTATGGAGGTGGAGCCACATGAAGCTTGGACCGAAGTTGTACAAAGCGAGCAGTGCCAATGGATTTAGTGAAAATATCTGTCTTTTGTTCATGAGCCCGAACATGACGAACAATGAGAGAGCCATCTTCAACCTGTTTCTGAACAAAATAGTAATCAATTTTTATGTGTTTGGAGCGCTGATGAAGTACCGGATTGGCAGACATATAGGTGGCGCTCAAATTATCACATAGAATGATAGGGGACGACGCAAGGAGCCTGGAGTTCTTGTAAGAGCTGTTGAAACCAAATTAGTTCGGTGGAGGTGAAGGGAATAACACGATATTCAGCCTTAGTATTGGATTTGGCAACGACATGTTGCTTCTTAGACGACCAACTGATTAGGTTGCCACCATGATAAATGGCAAAATCATGCTGATGAGATCTGTTGCTGGTCGAAATCGAGCCTTTTAAAAACGCATAATGCTTCTAACTGCAGACCAGTGTGACTCAGTTGGAGAATGCATGTACTGACAGACTCTGTTGACATCATAAGATATCTCGGGATGAGTAATAGTAGCATATTGTAAGGCACCAACAATACTACGATAAAAGGAAGGATCGACCAACAGATCACCTGAACGCTGCAATCTTGAAGCCGGTTTAGCTAGGGACGAAATATGCTTAGCATCACACATTTTGTTGCATTCCAACAAGCCCCGAATGTACTTTTGCTGAGATAGAAAAATATGATCACGCCCTTATGTGACTTCGATCCCTAAAAAATAATGAATAGGGCCTAAATCACGTAAAGCGAAGGCAGCATTGAGAAGCTATATGAATATGTCAATCTCAATAGGGATGGTGATGGGTGAACCAATCGTCATGCATGGCGGGGAAGTGGCCGGAGACGCCGGGATCGGCCAAGGAGAAGAGGCAAGTTGAAGAAGGGAGGCGGGCAAGGGGTGTTTTTTGGGTTTAAGATGCTGGTTTTGGGAAGCAAAAATTGGTTAGGATCGTAAAAAAGTCTGACACCATATAAGATAACAAAATATTGTGTGAATGAATTGATTTCATTAAGGACCTAGATAGGATTTATATACATGAATACTTAATGCCAAATCGATTTTATCAATCTTGGAACACAAGTCATAATATAAAAATAAGGAAAGAATATATAAAAATAATACACATCATTTTATTTCCTAATACACATGATTCTGTTGGTGTAAACTTTACATTAACAAATAGCAGTTTAGGTTATAGGGTTTATTTATTTTTCCCAATTTAGGGTAATAGTCTCCATATTAGTGCTCTTAAAGACCAAAAACATTGTACTTTTATATATAGTCATATGTGGCCCTGATCGAATATGTATTTGCAAATGAAAGATGAATGAGGTGCAACCATGTTAGAGACTTGCAACTAATATGGACCCAGGAAGTGCAATAAAGGATGGTTTTGTTTGAGACTTGCATCCTCTGTTATAAGATTAAGGTACCTTTCTTGTAATAATTAATTATTAAATTCTCTCTCGTTACCTTTTATCTCTTGTACTACTACTCTTTTCTGGGTGAATTTGTATGATTAATTGGTGAAATTTAGGCTGAATGATTTATAATGATGAGCTCTTTTGGTTTCATTGACTATGGTAGTAGTAGTAATAGTAGTAGGGTTCCCTCTTTTGCAGTAGGTTTTTTTTACCCACTCCAGGGTCAGGTTTCCTGAATTGATATCCAGATATTTTAGTGGTTGAATTCCTATTACATGCAATAATTTAATTGGGCATGATATCCAGAGAATAGCAGGAATGCTTTACTTAAGCATATATTCTTGATGGGATTAGCATGAATGATTTTGTCGGGCATTTTTTCCCCTCCAAGGAATTTTGATTTGTGTTGCAGTAGACCTGTCAAACTGATATGATAATCGTATTTGATACAGCAATATTTAACGTGATTTGAAATTCCTATGATCCTATCTAGACCTGTCAAAAAATGACCTAACCCGCTAATCCGATCCGACCCGTCCGATAATTTTAGGGTTAAGACCCGAAAATTTGAACCCGAACCCGAAATAAACCGAACCCGCTACAACCCGAACCCGTTGGGTTGAAACCCGAACCCGTTGGGTTGAAACCCGAAACCCCTTGGGTTGACCGATTTAGCTTATTTATAGAATTTTTTAAATTTATTTTGAAACTTATAATATATTTTATTATTAAAATAAATGAAAATAATATATTATAATTAAATATTATTATTTAATTAAAAATTAATTTTAATTATCATAACAAAAAAGGATATTTTAGACCCGTTGGTCAACCCAACCCGACCGAAAACCCGCTGCAACCCGACCCGATTGACCCGTGACCCATAATGACCCGGAACCCGATTTAACCCGAACCCAAAATGACCGAACCCGAACCCGCCCAACCCGACCCGATTGACAGGTCTAATCCTATCCCATAAACTTAAAATGACCTTATTTAAAGGGTCATGTTATGTAACATATTTAAAATTAGTTTGTAATTTTTAATTTTTTTAAAATTTCAAAATCAGTTCAAATTTACATTTTCCTCCTTCCCTTCTCGTTCTCTTTTTTTTTGGTTTCCCATCCCTTCTCATTCTCTATTGTACACAACTCTAATTCAAATTTAAATTTCTTCATACTCTTATTGTTTAAAGAATATCGAGTAATAATGAAAGAAACTCCGAATATGAGTTACGTAATCGAAATTACATGGTACGTTCACCATTCATATAAGCGTTTTTTTTTTATTTTCGCAGTTGTTCATGCACGTGCGCAAATTGTGTGCAAAACAAATGTGCACGCAATTTGCAAGTGTGCATAATAGCAGTGCACACAAGAAGTTTGTGTGCAAAGAAGCAGTGCACGGAAAAAGATTGTGTGCATATAAGAAATGCACATCAAATTGTTGCGTGCAAAATTTGTATGCATGCACGCGAAAAATTTGTGTACTTCGTCTAAAGGCTGCAGGATGAATCGCGTAAATGCCCGACGAAGGTTGAAATCAATGAGCGAGTGAGCGGGGAGAAGTTTGAACGTTAAAAGAGGATTTTGAATGGACATTCAAAGAGTTTTGAGTGAAGAGAGGGGAATCGTGAAACCCTAGTCTTCTTTAAAACAAGAATTTAATTTGGACTTATTTTATAATAAATAAAAAATAGAAAATTGCAAACTAAAAAGGTGGGATGTTGCATAGCTGGTATGTATTTAAATTACCAAAATGCACTTGACCCAAGATATCTATCGGATGAGTTCCGATGAGATCCACTTCTCCTCAACTTTTGTCCCCTTTGTATTTATTGATAAGTGTACTATGTTTTCTTTTAAAAAATACTACTATTAAAAGTCTAAAATTAATTATTTTTTAATTTTAATTTAGTATATCAATAAATACAAAGGAGACAAAAAATGGGAACAAATGATCTCATCTGACATTGCAGAAGGTCTAAGAGTCATTATAAGATTAGATTAGAAATTTATATTCCATATGGAGTGACCTAATGATAGGAGGTATGTGGTGAAATTGAGAGGTCCCCGCTTCGATTCTTACCTTCTCTTGTAGTGTAACCAAGTTTTACCATTTTTCAATTCATTAGGTCAAGCCCGATATCTGATTCGTGGACTTTTCTGGTTATGTCACGAATCCAAATTTTATCATCAATGATAATTTCCTCATAAATAAAGAGATTTAGGAAATTTATGACCACCAAATTTTCTACCTGTGATGTAAAATTTCTTATCCAAAATTTTATAGGCGTAATTACTTGTCAGAAGTGAAAGATCGATGCTTACTTAGAGCATCTCCAACAAATTCTCTATTTTTTTTCAAAATGGAGAATAAAATTCCATATTCTCTAAATTTTTTATACCCTAACTCCAACAAGTTCTCCATTTTAAAAAATTAAATTTATATTAATATTATTTATACTTATATAATACTATAAAATCTAATTTAACCAATTGAAAGAAGACATATTACATATACATTTAATGTATTCTCTAAATATTTTAGGGAATTCACTAAATATAGAGATGGCTAGTTATATTTTGGTAACTCTCTCCATTTTAGAGAAATAGATATCGATAGAGAAACTGGTGGACTTAAAACACACATTAAATTCTCCAAATTTACCATTTTCAAGAAAATGGAGAGACGTTGTTATGTTATCATTTCCAAATTTAATGCTACTGTAAATTCGTTGGAAACTTCATATATAAGACAGGTAACTCTGGTGCTGTGTGCTTTCATGGATTGTCATCTTTCAGAAGTTTGAAATCAGAGTTGAGGACAAATATTTTTACCAAACAATCAAGAAAAAATTACACATGCATGATAAGATCAAGGAAAATTAACATAGTTTTTTATATATCTAAACTTAGTTATCTAATCTAAATGACTGCTTAGGTAGCCACTCAATGAGCCGCATTGGTTGATTCTTTAAATAGTTTTATATATCTTAACTTACTAGTTTAGTCCATAGATAAGACAGACGAAGGTGTAAGTACTAAGCAGTTGTAAGTTCTATATCCTTCAGAGTTGTTTGCTAGCACCCTAAATTCCAATTCCATTATATTTTTCATTTGGCTGTATTAACGATAAGCTAGATTTTTCTCGAACTATCATGATCCTACCAGGCTATAGTTTTGGGGTGGACTTGTCAATCGGTTTTGCGGGTTACTTGGATTAATTAGCTGTAAATTTGGATTGTTGCGGGTTACTTTTAATCTTCTGCCTCCAGACTTTGTCTTTGGTTGATAAAATACCCCCTTTTCCTTTATTTTAGGGTTTGTTTGGATGGCAAAAAATAGGTCATTTGGTCACGTTGATGTGATAAATGTGTCATTAATAGAAGGAAAAGTTGCTCAAAATATCATAATATGTTGTATATTGTTGGATCGTTGTACGTTAGTAAAAGCTTGAGAATTGGCTGTTAGGCTGTTCCCAAGGCAGCGAAAGTAAAGTAAAAGCAAGTAAAGTAGAATGTAAACGATACAGTTCCTTTATAGAGGAACTCCACAACAACCAACTAGTTGTGTAGGTAAACTTCTACCTCCGCTTGGAGGATTTTGAACGATCGACTTATTTTATTGATTGTTCCCTAGTTACATAGGCAAAACTTACACTTCTCTATTCCTAGCAGTTCTTCCTAACTCTAGTAACACTAGTAAGCCTTCTCAACCTTGTTCCTGAGCGAACCAAATCAACTAAACATAAGACAGATCGAACCTTACACCTTGAGCTCAATGTCGCAGTTCCCTAACTCCTGGGAACTTGGAATCGCCGTCGTCGAGATTGAACACTTGCCGTCGGGGACTTCTCTTCTCTTGTTTATCTTTCTTTCTTTCTTTGTGAGTGAATGTGAGTTCTGGGAGAAGTACTTTTACCAAGCACTATTCATTTGGCTTTATACTCATTCGTACTTGGGCTGCAATCTTTACTTTAAAGTTGTCCGAAATACCCTTTGTCTTGCACGCCAAGTTTACAATCTTCACATGTGACTTTGATTTGAACTTAGTCAACTTTGATAATCAATCGGGCCGTTGGATCACTCAGACTGAGCCTTTGTTCTGTTCAAGACAAGTTCTCGCGATTTGCGCTGAACGGTCTTGTTTGCACATGTGAGTTCCGATGTGATGGGACCTGTTCTCTCTAGAGTTCCTTTGGTAGGAACTTGCTATCACATATTCCTGTGTTCCTTTTGTGTTCTTGGAGATTCTTCGATAGACCTGGTGTTCTCTTGAAATACTAAAATGTAACTCATTAAGCAAGAAAATGTACAAGGGAACTCATTACATAATTGTAGAGATGATAAGGCTAAGGAAATTAAAAGGGAAAGATCATGGGACCCTGGGAAGCGTATGATCAAGCAGCTGAGTCATGACAGACAAAATGTTCTGGAGAGTTCCCGCCATGTTTTCGTGAGTGGTTGTGATGTGCATAAGCACTTGAGTGTGCCCAACACTTGGGCTGTCACCAAAGGGAAGAGTCCCTTGATCCTCGGCTTGCTCAGAATGACGCATCTTTTGGACCACGGAATGGTCCAGTTCCCTTCTGATGGTCACTTCTTCTTTGGTAGTATCATAGAGGCCTTCCTTGACCATGAGCGATGCGTCCCTTGTATGGGATGCCTCAGATCGATCGGTGGCTTGAGTAGTAGGTCTCGAATTCGGCGTAGCGGAAGGCGTGATTGATTGATTGAGGTACGAACAAAGGCAAGAGCACGAGAACTTTGAGAATTATGAGAGGCGGCGCAAGCACAATTATAAAATAAGGAGATCAACCTCGACTTTATTAAACCCTAATGTGCGCTGATTAAAACATAGGCCTAATCTCCCTTATATAGAGAGGCGGCTGCATAAACCTAAAGAAAACCCTAAAAAGGTGGCGGTGCGCCTAGGGCTAGCGTGCAAGCTAGAGGCCCAACGGTGCGATCCAAAAGTGTTCGGCGCAAGGCCCATAAATGACTTCCTAAATGCATAAAACTATCAATAGCAATGTTCTATAATGGAAAGAATGCAAAAAACTACTAAAAATGGATAGGTCGTCCGTGACCGTGCCGGGAGTGTCAAGACATGGCGGTCGCGACGCTGGCGAGGCAAGGACACGGCGCTGGAGAGGTCAAGACGCGACGCAGGGCGCTGGCACGGACGTTGGGGAGGGCGCTGGCGCGAGGGTCTCGTGAACCTCAAATGGCGATCCATGTCACGGTGCAAGGCTCGGGTCCGACGGTGGCAAGGGGTTGGAGGTTGTCCCCGTTGGCCCGAGTTGAGGTTCCTCGACGCCGAGGACGCATAAGGCTGTGTGCGTCGGCGCGGTGAGGGGCGCGCCTTTGCCTGCGGAGAGGCGCGCCACGAGAGATCGTGTTGCGGCTTGGCTTGCTCGAGTCCTGACACGAGTGATGGGGCCATCCGAGCGAAGTGTGAATGCGTCGTCCTCTTGGCTAGCATCCATGACGGGGGTCGCATCACCCTCCCCCACTTGGCTGGGAAACGTCCCCGTTTCCTCATAAGCGGGTGCGACGAAGGGGGAGAGCTCGGCAACATTAAAAGTGGAGTGGACCGAATACTTGCCGTCGAGGTCGAGCTTGTAGACGTTGTCCCCGATCCGCTCCAATACTTGAAAAGGTCCATCGCCACGTTGGTGAAGCTTAGTCTTCCTCGAATCCGGAAACCTGTCCTTGCGAAGATGGAGCCAGACGAGATCCCCGGGGTTGAAAACCATGCGCTTGCGACCCTTGTTGTGCTGCGCCTCGTACTGAGTGGCCCGACGCTCCAATTGATCTCGAGTCCGCTCGTGCAACTTGTGGATGGCGTCGGCGTGGTTCGAAGCGTCGATGTGTTCGTCGGTCTTCAAGGGCCGAGGGGTAAGATCCATTGGAGAGTGGGGGTTGAGGCCGTAGACAATCTCGAACGACGTCATCCTGGTTGTCGAGTGTTTGCACCTGTTGTAAGCAAACTCAACAAATGGTATTAGATCCTCCCACCGGCGTGGGTTATTTTTGAGCACCGTCCGAAGAAGGTTGCTCAGGGTCCGATTGGTCACCTCAGTCTGACCATCGGTTTGGGGATGATATGAAGTTGAAAATAGTAATTTTGTACCTAGCTTTCCCCAAAGCGTCCTCCAAAAATGGCTACAAAATTTCGTGTCTCGATCACTAACAATAGTGCGAGGCACACCATGTAATTTCACGACATGCTCAAAGAACAAGTTTGCGATTTCAGTCGCATTGTTGTTTCCTTTGCATGGCACGAAGTGAGCCATCTTGGAGAAGCGGTCCACGATTACGAACATCGAATCTTTACCGCGCCAAGACATCGGAAGACCCGTTATAAAATCCATAGAGAGATCTTCCCACGAAGTATCCGGTATTGGCAACGACGTGTAAAGGCCATGAGGTTGGAATCTTGATTTAGCAGTTTGGCACGGCACACAACCCCGACAATACTTGTGAACGTCCGAAGCCATGTGTGGCCAAAAGAAGTGTTCACGAAGTGCCGCTAGGGTTTTGGCTATGCCAAAGTGGCCTCGGCCATCATGAGCTTCTTTGAGCAATAGATGCCTTACAGACGAGGCCGAAATGCAAAGCTTCCCGACTCGGTAGAGATATCCATTGTCCAAAAAGAAGGACTCATGGATTCGACTTTGCTCAAGGTTCTCCATGATCGGTTTAAAATACGGATCATGCAAATATAACTCCTTAATCAAGGAGAACCCTAGCAAATTGGCCTGAAGTTGGGTTAAAAGGACATACCTGCGTGACAAGGCGTCTGCCACAATATTCTCCTCTCCTTTCTTGTGGGCGATGATATACGGAAAAGTTTCAAATAAATTCCACCCACCGAGCATGGCACCTGTTTAGAGTCGTTTGACTCCGAAGATAAGCAAAGGCCGCATGGTCCGTGTGGATTACGAACTCACTTGGCCATAAATAGTGCTTCCATGTCTTTAGAACCCGAATTAGCGCGTACAACTCCTTGTCATACGTCGGGTAATTGACAGTTGCCCCCGTTAATTTTTCACTGAAATTTGCAATGGGGCGTCTCTCTTGAAGGAGTACGCCGCCTACGCCATAGTCGGAGGCGTCGCACTCGATCTCAAAGTGCTTAGTGATGTCCGGAAATTGCAAGACCGGAGCGCAACATAATGCATCTTTTAAGGCTTGAAAGGCGGCCTCATGGATCGACATCCACTTGATTGTGGTTGCCTTCTTGGTAAGGTTGTTGAGTGGTCCGGCTATGGAACTAAAGTCCTTGACGAATCTCCTATAGAGCCCTGCGAGCCCTAAGAAGGATCGAACCATCGTCGGGGTCGTAGGGGTGGGCCACTCTTGGATGGCGCGGATCTTGTCGTCATCCACTTTTAGCCCATCCTTGGACACGACGAACCCAAGAAAATTCGTCGTGTCCGTGCAAAACGAACACTTGTCTAAGTTTACAAACAAAGAATGTTAGCGAAGGCATTCTAACACCAACCTAAGATGCCTCGCATGAGAGTCTAAATCTTTAGAAAAAACCAAGATGTCGTCAAAATAGACAACAACAAAACGTCCTAGAAATTTACGAAAAACGAAATTCATTAACCGCATAAAAGTACTAGGGTCAATTGTCAAGCCGAAAGGCATGACAAGCCATTCGTACAAACCATGCTTGGTTTTAAATGCGGTCTTCCACTCGTCGCCTTCATGCATTCGGATTTGGTGGTATCCGCTCCGGAGATCGATCTTGGAGAATAAGGCGGCGCCGTGGAGCTCATCTAGCATATCATCGAGCCTCGGAATTGGATGCCTGTACTTTACCGTGATTTGATTAATGGTTCGGCAGTCGACGCACATACGCCACAAACCATCTTTCTTCGGCACGAGGATGACCGGCACCGCGCAAGGGCTCAAGGACTCACAGAGGAATCCCTTGTCCAACAAGTCTTGAACTTGGCGTTGAAGCTCCTCGGTTTCCTTCGGGGAAGTTCTATAGGCGGCTCGATTTGGAAGGGAAGCGCCTGGCACGAGGTCGATCTTGTGCTCGATCCCTCGGATCGGCGACAAGCCCTTCGGAAGCTCATCCGGCATGATATCTTCGAACTCCTTCAAAATAGACAAAATAGAAGAACGGAGTGAAGAATCCTCAGATTTTTTAATTGAAAGAAGGGGAACAAGAATGAAACAAGAAAGACTCCCCTGAATGGATTTCTCGATGTCCCGACGCCTGGCTAAGAGAAGGCGATCCTGGCATGTGCCTAGCAAGGGTGGCTCGGCGTCGGTGCTCGTTCGATCAGCTTCTGGGGCGATTTTTGGATATGTTGTAGCCCCTTGATTTTGAGGAAGAACGCCCCTGGAAACGCCGTGAAACTCGTCCCGTAGCTCATGGAATCCAAGTTTTCGTGCAGCGACGGCGTGTTGCGCGACGCTAGGAGGTGCGTGCGGCGGTCCTTTGCTCAAATTGGTTTCCCCTGGGCGTTTTTTGTTCAGATCTGGTGGAAACTCAATTTTGAGTTATTTGGAACTGGGAACGCCGAGGAAATCATCCGAAATCGGCTTGAGGCCTCGTTTGTCAAAATCTGCGGCGTTCGGCGCGTTGCCGAGTCCTCTCGACACAAACTGTTGGCCCGACTCCAGCTTCTGTCGACGTTTTTCATCTTGATCATCAAGGGACCTATTTTTAGAAGGATTGGCACCAGAAACGCCTATAGAATTTGCAATTGTGCTCTCGGACGCTGCTGGCGTAGTGTTTGGCGCGCCGGTGCCGTTGTCGCTAGCTTTTTGTCGTTGCCTTTCAGCTTCATCCTGTAGAGCTTCACTGGGCGACATAGGTAAGAGGGTCACATGCTTCCCGTGGTAATTGAACATGTAAGTGTTCAAATACCTATCGTGAAGCACGCGACGATCGTATTGCCATGGGCGCCCCAACAAGAGGTGTGTGGCGTCCATTGGCGTTACGTCACATAAAATTGAATCCGAGTATTGACCAATAGAAAAGGTGAATATTACCTTCTTGTTGACCCAATCTCCTTCATCTTTTGATATCCATTGAAGCTTGAATAGTTGAGGATGTGGCGTGGTCGGCAATTTGAAGTGATCAACAACCTTCTTTGAAAGGAAATTGCGCAGCTTTCGGAATCAATAATGACACTCAATGAGACATTGTTGACCAAACATCGGGTGTGAAAAAGTTGCTCGCGTTGATCCGTTTTTGGTGCCTCTCGAACGCTCAGGGCGCGCCGAGTCACAAATCCTAGCTTGGCCACGCCTAGGGCATCTGATGGATCGCACCCTAGCTCGGCGGCATCGATCTCTTGCGTCTCAACTTCTTCTTCCTCCTCGCTGTCATACGGCTCTCCTTGAGTTGTAAATAAAACCTTCTTGGCATTCGGACAGTTTCGTTGCATATGGCCACGTCCTCCGCATTTGTAGCACGCCATGTCGCGCGCTCGATCGGCACTTGGCTCGGCGGTGCACGGCGCGGCTGGCGCCTTGGAAGGCGTGGCTTCGTTCTTGACCTTGGAACCTGTCGAAGCACTTGGCAAGGAAGGAGCAAACCGATTAGTAGAAAAACTGGATTGACTCGAGTTAGGAACATACCTTGAAGTGGACCAACCCGACTTGGTTCGCATCTCTTGTTTATGTATTTGCATTGCGGTGTGCACCAAGTTGTTTATGTCCTTAATGGGAAGGATTTCCAATCGATCTTGAATGGATTGCCTTAAGCCCGAGATGAACCTTGTCTTCATTACGGAGGGCGACACACTCATCCCCGCTTTGAAGAACATGTCTTCGAGCTTGGCAAAATACTCCTCCGGCGTCATTGTTCCTTGTTTGATGCGCATTATTTCGATGTGCATCTTGTCCTTGTAATCAGCCGGAATATATCTCTTCTTCAAGATGTAGACTAGTTGATGCCACTCGCGGATTAGGGGTTTGCCTTGTCGAATCCTTTCGGACTCGAATCGGTTCCACCAAGTCCTTGCGACACCAACGAAGTGAAGTGTCACAACCTCCACTTTTTCGTCGTCTTCGTAACCTAAATGTCGGAGCGTGTGCTCCGTGCCCTGTAACCACTCGAGAAACGCACCAGGATCATAAGAACCTGAAAAAGTTTTGAATTTTACCTTCACATCTCGGTGTTGTTGGCGTGGATCCCGTGCATCGCGGTGATCGCGCCGAGGGCTGGGACGCCGAGGCGAGTAAGCGCGCCTGTCGCGCCGTTGCCGAGGCGGTCCTCGATGCGGATTGTCATCCCCGTCATCCGGATCATGTCCATCGTAAGGCCTCCGAGGACGCCGCGTGTCGCGATCCCTGTCGCGCCGTCGCTGCGCGCCATGCTTGCGACCCGAGCCATAGACTCGATCGTACTCGTTGCGATGCTTGGCAAGGCGCGGCGGTGGGATCCAATCCGAAGGCCGGTTGTCGAGTTCTTCCGGATCCTGCACATTGGGATGCTCAAAAGATGACTCATTAGAATAATTCGAAAACTCATCATAGTCATTTTCAAATTCCGAGAACGGACTCCGAGCACTTTGATGCCCGAGGTCGTCCTCAACTCTATATGCGTCGGCATCGTAGTACTTCGCCCCGTGCTTTCGCTTTGGGGTTTCGTATACATACCCCGGCGACTTGTTCTGTTTCTTCTTCTTTGAATCCCCACTCGTGTGTCGGCGTCTATACTCCTCGGAGTTGTACTCCTCATCGGAATATACGTCGTACACTTGTGTGTCCCGATAATCTCGCGCCATTTGATAGCGATCTGCGGTCCGGGGACCACCATCGTGCCTATCATGTTGGCGACTTTCTTTAATCGACTCCATGCGTTGCATGGTGCCGAATTGCGATGAAGGCTGGGCTTGCTTCTTGCCCTTAGCATTGGCACGAGTTACATCATCTGCGGACACGCCCGAAACGCCGTGGATCTCCGAAGCGAGGCCATGCGTCGGCGGCACGATGTGCTTGGACTGTGTTTGGCTCGCTCCCAAGAGGCGCTCGAGTTCTTCAATCCTCGCCACGACTTCGGGGTTCCAAGCGTCTCGATTCTGGTTTGGATTGTGGCCCTCAGTTGGATTATTGTTACCACCGTCTCCCGAGTCCGAAATTGTACCTATAGTCACACCAGTCATCGAAGCAGTAAGAATTTCACAAGCAACAAAACAACGAGTTACAGTTCGCTTAAGTCAAGCCGACCCTTGTGTTCAAACCACACGTTCAAGGATTGGCAAGGCTAAAGGTCACTCAACACTCGATCAATGATATGGATCCGATAATTACGATGCAAGCAAGGCAAGACAAAGGCAAGCTCGCAAGGGCAAGCAATTATATGAATGAAAGTTGCGAGAATGATGAACAAAAGTGAAGGATCTTGCCTTATTTTGGCTTGTGATCTTCATGAGATTTTTTTATTTTTTATGATTCAATCGACTACGTTACCTTATTTTGGCTATTATAGTCGAAGAACAATTTTTTTTTGAACAAAGTAAGTCGGATCTAGGTTTTCTCCTCTAGAAACGATTCAAGAAAGTAGACAATCAACACGCAATCAATCAATAGATGCACAAGAGAAATCGGCAAAACAAGTCCTAAGTTCATGCAACTAGCAAGACAAAGCAACAACTTCACCAAAATCAATAGATCGATTGAGTAAGGTCACGGTTGATATGATTTTTTTTTAAATTACGAGGCAAAATAAAATTTTTTTTTGGGACCCTAGATGGCGGATTTGCGAAGTGGAGGATGAATTCTACGGTTTCAAGTGGTGGAATTGCGTGTGAGAATGAACGAAAAGGGTTGAACGAGACTTACTCAAACCTTGGCTTTGATACCAGTTGATGCGTCCCTTGTATGGGATGCCTGGGATTGATCGGTGGCTTGAGTAGTAGGTCTCGAATTCGGCGTAGTGGAAGGCGTGATTGATTGATTGAGGTACCAACAAAGGCAAGAACACGAGAACTTTGAGAATTATGAGAGGCGGCGCAAGCACAAGGATAAAATAAGGAGATCAACCTCGACTTTATTAAACCCTAATGTGCGCTGATTAAAACATATGCCTCATCTCCCTTATATAGAGAGGCGGCTGCATAAACCTAAAGAAAACCCTAAAAAGGTGGCGGCGCGCGTAGGGCTAGCGTGCAAGCTAGAGGCCCAACGACGCGATCCAAAGTATTCGGCGCAAGGCCCATAAATGACTTCCTAAATGCATAAAACTATCAATAGCAATGTTCTATAATGGAAAGTATGCAAAAAACTACTAAAAATGGATAGGTCGTCCGTGACGGTGCCGGGAGTGTCAAGACATGGCTGGCGCGACGCTGGCGATGGTCACATTAGTGTAGCACACTTGTTCCCATTCCTGGGCCTTGATGAGGTCCTAGAGTTCCCCAAGCCCTTGTTCTTGGAGTTGTGACTCAGTGAGCATGAGGGGAGGAATGAGCTTGCGATCTTCGGTGATGGGAACTTTCTTCGGAGCGGTTCCCTTCCCCTTCTTTTGTTTGTTCCCCCTGGAGGCAACAACCATTCTCTTCTTCGGGGGTGGGGTGGGGTGAGAGCAGACTTGAGCAAGAGGGGAGGCTCCTTTTCCATGGGAGGACTGCCCGACTCCACCATTTGGCGTCCTTGTTCATCTTCGGCCAGGGCCTGGGCATGTTCCTTTTCCAGCCCTTCAGCGTCTAGTACCATGGTGGCTCCATCACCATCCGAGTTGCCTTCTTCTTCTGAGGACAGGCTGAGATCCTCATCATCATCTTCATTGTCTTCAGGACGGCCCTTGATTGTGCCAGCCTCAACAGCGTGAGCTGGGGTCCCTTTTTCTTGGACCTGTCCCTCGACGTCAGATTAGACGCCCTCTTCCCTTGGGAACTCGGAGGAGGGTTGGTTGATGAAGTCGGCTAGCTGAGCCTGGAGGGCATCTAGGCGAGCATTTTCCTCGGCTGTGCCCATGATGATGGGAGCCGGCATCTTCGCCTTTTTACGGACGACTGCGGTGATGGGTAGTGAATCGTATTCCGATTCGAGGTCGACCGGTTGTTTGGCCGGAGAGAGAGAGGAGGAGATTTCTGTGGTGGAGGGAGGAGGAGATTTTTGAGAAGAGGGGGATATGGCTATTGGGGATGTGGGAATTTTTGTGGTCGGAGAGGATGGATGTGGGTTGATGGGGTTAGGGATCCCATCGGCGTTGGGGAGAGAGAGGAAGAAGTGATGGAGTCTTTGGGACTGCAGTTCCCAGAGATGGGAGTCGGGTTGGGGAGAGTTAGAGGTGGAGGATTCTAGGATGGAGAGTTCCCAGAATCAGAAGGAGGGGGAAGAGAGGAGGGTTGAGTGGGGGGTGGTGGAGGTGATGGTACTCGAAAGGAGTCTAGACGAGAGAGATTTAGAACCTCTTTCATGGTCAAGACAAATTTCTTCTTCTTCTTCTTCTTCTTCTCGGGAAGACCAGAAGAAGAAGAAGAGGATTGTTTGTCTTTGCATTTTTTTGATTTGGGGGGTTCGGGACTGAAACTGTCAAGGATGACAATCCTAGTTGTGGAAGAAATTGGTTGAGAAGAGATGGTGAGAGGGACGCGGGGAGTTTGAGAGGAGGAAGAAGGAAGAGGGAGTTGAGATGTGGTGGTGGATGGAAGTGTTAGGGTTGATGCTGCCGGAAGGGAGGCGGGTGGTCCTAGAATCTCGAATTCGAGAAGCGAGGAACCAGTCCGTTCTTTATGAATATAGGGAAGAATGTAGTCATGAAGGTGTTTGTACCTATTTTGGCGAAGAATAGGGTCGGTTTCATCGTCGGCTTCGCAGAGCATTGTGATGAAAAGGGTTTTGGAACTGGTTTCGATCCATTGACAGATCAGCTCATTTGGGTGAGCTGGAGCCATGAGTGATTTTTGGGAAGAGAAGATTTTTTTTTAGGTTTTCTTGATTTAGGAAGGAAGGAAGTTGCAGAGGGCGAGGATTGAAGAAGGTCCCAAAAATGGAAAAGAAGGGGTTTTTATGTGAGACGAAGAGAGGGGTACAAATGAAAAGGCAAGATTTCCTTAGCACACTTGTGACACGTGGAATGATTTCAATGTGAAGTCACATCGAGCGTTTCCAATACTTGGCCCTCGTCGCTTTGAATTCTGACACTTTTTCCCGTTTCCCAAGTGACGTTCCAACTTTCCAAAAGTACCAGTGTTACGTTGCTTGTGATCATTTTGCAGGCCAGTTCCCATGATCTTTGAAAAGTCAAGTTAGAGTGGAGTGGACAGGGGAACTCACACTCAAAATCTTTTGTGAAGGTAGGTAACTCAAAATGGAACCAGACAATTACAACTCGATAATGGGACAAAAAGTTGGGCTTATGAGAAACGTTTGTCTGGTTCACGGTTAAGGGTGGGTTTTATGATCAACCGTCATAGTGGCTTGTAATGGTTAGGGGAACTCTGGTTGATCATTTTGGGCCGAAAGAAATAAAGTTCCAACTTGTACATCAAAAGCTCTAGACTTGTAACATGGAAAAATGAATGCAATTATTCCTAGTGTTCCCTATCATGCATTTCAAGATAAACTAGCCAAGCATTGAGGGAATAACAAACATGGACTTGTTCAGTTTAGAGTTATCATCCCTAGAAGCATCCGGAGACGCTGGTAGGGATGTCTATCTGAAGCTTTAGTGAGAATATCCACAATTTGCTCTTCAGTTCTACAATGTTCTATAGAGATGTTCCCATATTCCACATTATCACATAGGAAATGATGCCTAATGTCTATATGCTTAGTATGAGAATGATGCACATGATTTTTAGATATGTTAATGGAACTTTTATTGTCACATCTTATGGGAATTGGGCCAAAAGACATACCATAATCCTGAAGTTGGTACTTAAGCCATACATCTTGGGAACAACACGAGGCGACAACCACATATTCCGCTTCTGTTGTGGAGAGCGCCACTGAGTTTTGCTTCTTTGATCCCCATGAGACTAGGAAAGATCCTAGGAACTAGGCCATTCCAAAGGTGCTCTTTCAATCAACCAAGTGCCCAGTGAAATCTGCATCTGAGTATGCAACGAGCTCAAGGGAACTGTTCCTTGGATACCAAAGGCACAAGTTGTCGTTCCCTTTGAGGTACCTAAAAATTCTCTTCACCTCTTTCAGGTGTGATTCCTTAGGTTTAGCTTGAAAAAGCACACATTGTGTTGGATCGTGACGCGTTAGTAACAAGTCAGGGAACTAGTAATGTTCCCTGGGCAGCAGAAATGAACAATAAGAACGCAAAATTTAGAGAGGAAAACTTTCTGTCCGACCAACAAGTCGTAGAAAGAAAAACCTCTACCTCTGAGACTCCTTCTTAGAGGATTTTCAATAGAATACCTTTATTAAGTTTCAACGATTACAAGGCAAGTCAAGTTCCCTGGTAACTAAGGCACCAACCAAAGTTAAACCAACTAGACTTCTACAACCCTAAGTGTAAACCTAAGACAAAGTAAACTACTGACTTACTTGTGGATTCTTCACCGGAAAAAGCCACACACTCATACACTTGAAAAGCTCTCTCTCCATGTTCGTCGTCTACAACCACACCTTAATCCTACCTATAACCTAGCTATTTATAAGATATGTCAAGTCTAACCTCATACGTAATTCTTGCTTAATTACGCAGATATTTCACTTATCAAATCCGACACAATAAGGAGAAAGTATTGTTTGTGATTTGCGATCTTCAACCATGCCGATTCTTGCCAAAACCGAATGATATCGGATCTTTAGATACGATCGTGTGAAGATTGATCTTATCCTCTCTTTGATCTCCTCAAGCAATCGTCTACAGCTGTCATATTTTCGTAGAAGATTGCCCGCAGAAGATCTGGTAACTTGCCATTAATAGAAAGTCGCGTTCCGTTTGAGACGTGCTTCCTAAATCTGTCACTCGTTCCCTCCATCGTTCCTCACAATATTCCGTCACTCGTGACTATGTACCTGTTTACTTGAAACACTTACATGTAGAAGCAAGTTATACCAACTAAGTTTGTTATTATCAAAACTAAGAGAAAACATGGAACAACCATTGTTCCAACAATTCCCCCCTTTTTGATGATGACAAACCTATAGAAAAATGCATATCTTAGAAACCAATAGAAATATAGATCATAAAAAATTCTTGTATGGTTCCCCTTAACTGATGCACAATTGTTCCTACTCATCAAAGTTAACAACATATTCCCCCTCAGCCAAAGTTCCCTCTGTATTTCCTGGATAGAACGCATCTCTGCATTTTTCCTAACTTCCCCCTTTTGATATCTTCAAAAGGTCAACAATCATCAATCAAAAAAGTAGAGCAAATGAACAAATTCAATTGAAACTTAAACCATTCATAAGCAAAAGATAGTTATTATTATAGATAATTGTCGCGGAAAACATAGCTAGAGAAGACAAAAAACTTAAAAAGTCTTAACATCCAAGAAGAAAAAAAAACTTTCAACTAGGGATAGATAGGATAAGGAACTAGAGAGGGTCCACGTCATGGTTCGGAGGAGGTGGAATCAGCAACAGCAATGTCAGTGTCTCTCTTAGCCAGATAACCAATGATGGTACTCAGCTGAGAGGAAATCTTTTGAAGCTCAGACAACATCTTAGCAGTAACACCTTAACTCATCGAAGAACTCCCAACGTCCATCTGGGCAGTCTTCTTTGCAGCTGTTCCCTTTGAATCACCCTGGAAATTCATCCTTGATATGTTGCGCATATCGAGTGGTAACCCAAAGAACTCCTCACTCGAAGGCTTGTATGCCTTCCTCTCCTTTAGAATTGCTTTCACAAACTATGGATAGGGAAAACCATGTTTCTATCCTGCACACTAGCCATTTGCCTCATCACAATCTCAGGAAGACTAATACGTTCCCTCCTAAGATTCTTGTCCAACAAAATCATGTCATTGATGGTGAGAGTAGTCCTTTTCTCCATCCTAGGAACAAAAACCTTGATCAAAAACTGATGCGCAATCCTTGCTGTGTAGCTTAAATCATTAGTTGAGTAAGGACCAACATCAGACGCTTTTCTCATGACGCGCTTAATCAGTTGAGCTTTGTTCCTTGGCCAGTTGCTCGATGTATGCAACTCACCATAACCTTCACTAGGAACCTTCGAAATCTTGGCAACAGAACCCAGAGAAAAAGAAATTTCCTTTCCACAAACAGTTGCAAATCCTGTCGGACCAGTGACAAGATCAACAAGTTGGTAGGAAGCAACGAATAGGGCAAGAAGAGACACATCTACCTTGAAACCAGAAGCACAGATCTTCTCCCATCCTTGAAACTTGTGAAGTTCTCAGAATTCCTCGAAGTCATGCCCTTTCAGAAACTCTTCGTCGATCACCAGAGGAGCGCCGACTCTTTTTGAAACCTTCTTGGAACGAACCTCAGGTTCCATTGGCAATTTCCCTTTTGCTTTGGCAGACTTGAGGTCTGTCTCAACCTTTTCTTCCAACGCCTCCTCTTCTTCATCACCATCACCACCAGATTCCTTCTTTTCTTCTTCCTCGACTTCTTCTGACTCAGAGCCAACCTCCTCTTCTTCTTCTTCAGGATCTTCTTCCTCAGAGGACTCCTGAGCCACCGATTTGTTTGAAACGGTGGAGCAAAGGCTATATTTGGTTCCTGAGGGAGCAGTTTTGGCCCTTTTGGTGACGGGGGAGGGAGTCTTTTCCGTATCAGATACATGAAAAATCTCCGTTGGAATTTTGGAGGCTCTCTTCCTGGCCAGAGTTTTGCCTCGGCTAGTTGGTTTAACCCACCCAGGCCGCAACTCACATGGCAAAGTTTCCACCTTTTCTTGATCATCGTTGGCTTCCTTCGGGGGTGAGTTCACCTCTTCCTTCTCAGACTTGTCCTTGCCCTCCTTTCCTTCCCCTGTTTCAGCAGGCTTGTCAGAGGGGTTTAAAGAAGGGACCATTGATTGATCCTTCTCAGATTCCTCAACTAGAGTCTCCTTTTCTGACGAGACCTTGGCAGTGGCTGCTACACCGATGTCGGCAACAACATCAAACTGGGTTTTGAGTTTTGAGATGGGAGAGGGAGAAGAAATCTTGGCCTTTTTGAGAGTTTCGAGTTATGATTGGAGGGATGCGATCTCGGAGGCATCGAGACCGTCAAAGTTGAGGACTGGGGTGTTTGAGTAGGAAGCCATTGAAGCAGTAGAGAGGAAAGGTTGAAGCTTGAAGAAGATTAGGGTTTCGAAGGGTAATAACAGAGATACGGTGAAAAATAATGATCGAGAGAAGCGATTATAAAGCACAATTCTTTCCTTGTTCATAAAGATCATAATCTTCCCAAGATTTTCTATCCAAATCTTAATGGCTAAGAGTTTCCATAATGATGAATTTTCACCGCCATTAATTCTCGACTGCGCCAAACGTCCTATTGTTCCCTGCAAAAGTATTGTGCAACGGCTGGATTTTTTAAACGAGCAGTCACAACGGCTAGTACTCAACTGCGTTCTCTGAATTGATTGACGATTGTTCCTTTCCAGAAAAATCTTCAAATGGAATCAAAGGCGTTCCTTTAATGTGACACTGTTCTCAACCACTAGTTCCATACCTCGTTACCATGAGTGGATAAAAAGGCTATGTTTTAACAGACAAGGGACAAGAGACGGTCCATTCAAACTTTATGTGGGCTAGGAATATTTTGACATCCAAACAATTATTCCCCGTTTAAAGGTAAATAAGGGGGTTCATAGGGAACGTTTGTTTGGATCAAGCTAAGGGACAAATTATAACCAACCATCATTTTGGCTTGAAAAGAGGGATAGAATAGATCAAGTTGGTTATTTTGGGCTTAAAAGAAAGTCTTGGATGTAAACAATTTAGTTTCAGTTCCTTTTAGCATGCAACACTTAACAATTTCTAATATATACAACATCTATGCATAGAGGAAAGATATGAGCCATTAGAAAACTTGTCAAATGATATGTAGTTCCCTAAGAGGTTACCTCTCTAGTCAGGCACTGAGGGAATAGATGATCGGGACTTGTTTACTCCAAGGAAATCATTCCTAGAAACATCCTCAAATGCTCATAGGGTTTTCTGTCCAAAGACTTGGTGAAAATATCTGCCACTTGATTTTCAGTTCTACAATGATCCATCTTGATAAAACCTTTTTCAACATTATCTCTTAAGAAATGATGTCGAATATCTATATGTTTGGTTCTAGAATGATGCATAGGATTCTTGGAGATATTGATTGCACTTGTATTATCACATAGAATAGGGATAGTTCCAAGAGACATATCAAAATCAACAAATTGTTGTTTTAACCACAAAACCTGGGAGCAACAGGCGGCTGCTTTGACATACTCTGCTTCAGCCGTTGAAAGAGTAACCGAATTTTTCTTCTTCGATCCCCAAGACACCAAGAAAGGACCAAGAAATTGGGCCATGCCTGATGTGCTCTTGGACCAAGAAATTGGGCCATGCCTGATGTGCTCTTCCTATCTACCAAGTGACCTGTAAAATCTGCATATGAGAATCCGACAAGGTGGAACGAGTTGTGTCTTGGATACCATAAACATAACCCATTGTTCCCTTTCAAGTAGTACGAAATTCTCTTCACTTCTTTCAGATGTGTTTCTTTAGGATTAGCCTGGAATCTAGCTCAAAGACACACACTGGACATAATATGTGGCCGATTGTCCGTTAGGTACAATAGGGAACCAATCATGCCACGATACATCGTTTGATCAACATCAACACCATTTAAGTCAGCATCAAGACGAGTATTAGGAGAAATAGGAGTATCAAAAGCTTTCGTAGAAACCATACCATACTTCTTCAATAGCTCCTTGATGTACTTTTGTTGATGTACCTTTGTTCCCTCATCACTTTGCACCACTTGTAGACCAAGAAAGAAAGTAAGTTCACCGATCATGCTCATCTCAAACTCACTGCTCATTAGATTCTTGAAGCTTTCTACAAGCTTAGGGTTAGTAGAACCAAATATAATATCATTGACATAAACTTGAACAGCTAAAACCTCACCGCCTTGTTCCCTTAGGAACAACGTCTTGTCAATCACACTACTCTTATATCCATTGGATAATAGAAACTGATCGAATCTATCATACCAAGCACGAGGACCCTGTTTAAGACTGTAAAGAGCCTTATCCAGTGTGTAGACATGGTCAGGGTGATCAACATCTTCAAACCCTGGAGGTTGCAACACATATACCTCCTCTTGTAGGTACCCATTTAGGAATGCTATCTTCATGTCCATTTGATATAATTTGAATCCCTTGTGAGCAGCATAGGCAATAGAAGACGGATGGCTTCTATTCTTGCAATAGGAGCGTACGTTTCATCGTAGTCAATCCCTTCTTGTTGATTGTACCCTTTTGCTACAAGCCTCACCTTGTTCCTTGTGACAACTCCGGTATCATCAAGTTTGTTCCTGAATACCCACTTTGTTCCTATAGCCATTTTGTGCTTTGGCTTGGGAACTAATCTCCATACTTTGTTCCTCTCAAACTGGTGTAGTTCCTCTTGCATAGCAACTATCCAGTCAGGATCTTTTAATGCTTCCTTCACATTCTTCGGCTCTGCAAGAGAGATAAACGCATTGAAAGCACACAAAGTCTTAATAAAGGAACGAGTAAGCACACCCTTTATCGTATGGAGTGATGATGTTGTCAACGGGATGATCCCTCTTTTGATGATAGTTTCTGACTTCAATCTAAGTGGGATCTATTCTTAACTCCTCTTATTCCTATTGGTTTGTCGTTCCATGTGATGTCCCTTACCCATGATCTTCCCCAATTTTTATTTTTATGGAGTATCATCTTTAGGAACTAGGGCACTTTCTGTGTCATCTTCATCCAAGTCAAGACTTGGAGGAGTAACATCTTCATTTGGAACTTGTGCTCTTGAATCTGGATCGACTTCATCATCTGAATCTGAGTTTAGAACCTTTAGTACATCCTCGTTACCTGACAGGTTCCCTCCATTTTTGGATTTGTCAAAGACAACATGAATGCTTTCTTCAAACTTCCGTTGTTGTAAATAAAGCACTTGCATCCAAAGACTTTCAAGTGGGAAATATTTGGCTTTCTTCCCTTGATTAGTTCATATGGAGTTTTAGAGAAGTTGGAACGTATGGTGACTCGGTTAATGATGTAGCAAGCGGTACCGATTGCCTCTGCCCAAAAGGACCAAGGCAAGTTACTTGCGAACATCATAGTTCGAGCCATGTTTTGCAGTGTGCCATTCTTTCTTTCTGCTACGCCATTTTGTTGTGGAGTCCTCGGCGCAGAAAAGTTTTAAGACACTCCATGTTCATCACATTAGCTATGGAACATGGAATTCTTGAACCTTATTTTGTTGTCTGACCTGATAGCCTTCAGTTTTTGTCTTGTTGATGCTTTTACCTTCTTGATCCAGCTTTTGAATGCCATGAACGTCTCATCTTTGGAACCTAGAAAGAGAGTCCATGTATATCTAGTAAAATCATCAACAATGTTGGATCGTAAACTGTTAGCAAAGAGCTTGGGAACTGGCTGTTAAGCTGTTCCCAAGGCAGCGGAAGTAAATTAAGCGCAAGTATTAAAAGCAGTAAAGAACGCAGTTCCCTTATAGAGGAACCCCACTACAACCAACTAGTTGTATGGGTAAACCTCTACCTCCGCTTGGAGGTTTTTGAATGACTTACTGATATTGATTGCTTTGTTCCTTTGTTACAACAACCGGATCCACACTTCTCTGTTCCTACGAGTTCTACCTAACTCTAGCAACACTAGTGAATCCTCTCAACTGAGTTCCTTAGCTCACAACAACAAAATACAAGTAACTCAAACCTTAGACCGACTTCTCAATTCCATTGCCCCTGGGAACTTTGGCTTCACCGTCGTCGAGATCACACACTCTCCGGCGGGGACTTCTCTTCTTCTTCTTTCTCTTTTCTCTGGTATGGGTATTTGTGAGTTCTGGGAGAAGTACTCAATCCGAGTACTATTCATTTGGCTTTATAGACCAGGTGTGCTTGGGCAATCGTGTCTTTCATTTGTGTCCAAAATGCCCTTTCCTTGATGCCCAAGTTGTACTTTCTTCACATGTTACTTTGGTTTGAACTAGGTCAACTTCTTGAATCAATCGGACCGTTGGATCATTCGTGACAGTTCGATCCTCAGTCTGTTCCTTCAGACTGTCCAAGACAGAATCCCGCGATCTGCGCTGAACGGTCGTTGTCCTCACATGTGAGTTCCCATCTCATGTGAACTGTCTTCTTTAGAGTTCCCTTGATGGAAACTCTTCATCGTTGTAAGCTTGTGTTCTCTTGATCATTCCTGGGAGTTCCCATTGTATGGGAACTTTCCTCTTCAGAGTTCCCTTGATGGGAACTTCTGCATTGTGAGCTTCTGTGGCTTTTGGCCATTCATGAGAGTTCTTGGCTATACCTGCATTCCTTAGAAATACTTGAACAAACCACATTAGTTCCTCATGGTGTTTGTCATTATCAAAACTCGAAGAATAGCATCGTTGATCCGTTGTTTAGAACCAGAGGTCCCAACAACGTCCCAACAATTTCCCCCTTTTTGATGATGACAAACCCATCACAAAATATGCAAGTATTTCAATGAAGGATATGCGAATGAGTTCCTAAGGATGTTTCTGGGGAGCCACTTCGATTAAAAACACTTAGATCTTACTTAGCTTTTTATGCAATTGTTCCCCCTTAGCTTATGCATGTTCTGTGATAACTTAAACTTTTAACTCATCTCGCATTTTTTGTCTTTCCCCCTTTTGACTTCATCGAAAACAAGCAATGCAATTATAAGGAAGAAAAGGAACACGCATTCAAATTCAAGGCCATTTCATTACTTGAGAAAATATGTACAAGGGGAACACAAGTACATTTTTATGGATAAATTTGGATTAAGGGAAAAAGATGAGAGATCATGGGCTTGGTGGGAACAGGGCATCACACATTCGGGTCAAGACTTTGACGAGCTTTTCTTGGCCTTTAGCAATCTGTTCTCGGTCCCTTGCTATCTTGTCAAGAGTGTTGGCAATGCGAAGCAACACTTGAGAGTTCCCTTCAGCGTCGGACTCCAGTTGAGCCGATTCCTCCACAGGCTCAGAGTGCCGCATCTTCTGGACCACTGAGATGTCCAGTTCCCTTCCCATGGTAACTTCTTCCTTGGAGGCGTCGTAAAGACCCTCTTTTTGTAGAAGCTTCTTGATAAGCCCAGAGTAGGGGAGGGAATGGGACTTGGATGCCATACACTTCTCCATATGCCCTAGTATGATTCTGGGAAGGTTGATGGGCTTCTTGAGGAGGAAGTAATAGAGGATGATGGCATCGGGGATGTTGACTATCAGACGCTTCTCCTGGCGAGGAATCACCATATTGATGATGAATTGATGATCAAGCTTGGCGATCAAGGACAGATGATGGGTCGAGGGCACTTTGGTGGGAACTCGACCCTCAAAAATGGTGTTGTACACCTCGGCGAAATTGTACTCTCCCTAGAGTTTGTGAGGCAGATCATGAAGTCCCTGAATCGGGACTTGAAGCTGAAGACGGATGGTAGATGTGGTGAAGATAAACTCATCACCTTCGTGATGGAGAGTTCCCTGGGTGTCGTCTTTGTGGACTACAAAGTCGTTGTAGAAACGACGCACCTGTGAGGGATCTACACTCACGGCTTCCTTGCATATGTGCTCCCAGCCTTGGGCCTTGATCAGGTCCCACAGTTCCCCCAGTCCATTTTCATTGAGTATCTCTTCAGAAACAATGAGTGGGGGGAGGAGCTTGCGAGTCTCATCGACAGGGAGCTTCTTCAGCGTAGTTCCCTTCCCCTTTCTAGTAGTGCTCTTTGAAGTGTTCCCTCTTGAGACCGTTCTTGGTCCTTTCTGTTGAGAGGGCTTAGCCGCTTCGATCATTAGCACTCGTTCCCTTGGCTGATGGGAACCCTCGGACACCACCATTTGGTGTCCAGGTGTTGAGATCCTAGCGGGCTCCTTTTCAGCTGGAGCCTCTTCTTCTTCTTCTTCGACCTTTTCACCGGAGGTCCCTTCTTCTTCAGAGGAGCTCGAGCTGGAGTCCTCCGCGTCATCCTCAGGAAGACTTGTACTTGCCCCAGCACCAACAGCCGGTGCTGGGTCACGTTTCTCCGTGGGCTCTTCAGGAGCCACCTTTTCCAAGGACGAGGTCCCCTTTCCAGTTGTCGATGCAGGGACCGCGTTGAGCTCTTCCTCGACATCCTTGAGCTGGGCCTCCTCCTCGATAGTTCCCATGATGAGAGGAGGAGGGTCCTTGGTCATTTTCCCGATGACAACAGAGAGAGGAAGGTCATCGTCGTCCGAAGTGAGGACGACGACAGTTTTGGAGGGAGAGGGAGAGGGAAGTTTTGTGGTAGTTGGGGATGTTGTGGAAGAAGGGAGAGGAGAGGAGAAGGGAGTGGATATTTGTGTAGAAGGGGGAAGAGGGGTGGACACGGGAACCGGGGGAGTAGGGGTCCCCGAGGCAGAAGTGGGAGGGACAGAGGTGTTTTTGGGTGAGGAAGGAGGGGAAGGAGTTTTGTGAGGTGGAGATGGAGTTCCCGTTGTGGTGGGAACAAAGGGGAGTGGTGGAGGTGGAGTTCCCTTTGTTGTGGGAATAGAGGGAGGTGGTGGAGGAGTCTTGTGTTTTGGGGGAAGGGGTTTGGGAGGTCCCTCACTTATGGGAAGAGGGAGGGAAGAAGAGGTGAGTTGGCTCTGGGATTGGGAGGTCCCAGAGTCCGAATGAAAGACAAAGGGGGATTTGGCGACACAGGAACTGTCCTTGGAGCAGTTCAATTAAACGTCAATTGTGAAGAAAGATTTCTTTCTGGGCTCCGAGTATTCAGAGACCTCAGAGTGTTTGCGTTTTTTGGATTGTGAGGGATCTTTAGAGTGTTTGGATTTTTTGGAATGTTTAGATTTTGAGGGGTCTTTGGATGAACGACGTTTTTTGGATGAATGGTGGTGTTTGGATTTTCTGGGCTTCTCGTTTATAGAGGGACGAGCATCTCCGAAACTGTCAAGAATGACAGTGCCAGAGGAGGTGTTGGTGGTTGAAGGAGGAGGAAGAGATTCAGAGGAAGATGAGGTCCAAGCCAAAGTTTCGTCGGCCGGAGGAGGAGGTGGTAAAAAAGGGCTTACTTGGTTGTAGAGCCCTCCGATGAGGACGTCTTTCATGACTGGATCTTGTTCTTTCTCGATCTCGTTTAATTGCGAGACGAAGAGGGTTCTAGGATTTGCAAGAACCCAGGGTTTAATCTGGGCGAAGGTGTGTGTGGAGGCCATTTGAGGGAATTTTGGGAAGAGAAAAGGTTTTGGAGGTTTCTTGAAAAGGAGAGTGAAAGGGATGTGGAGAAGAAGAATGACACAGGTGGAAGATGGAATAAGATCCCCAAAATAGCAAACTAGGGTTTTAAGGAGAGAAGGGGCGAGGGGTAGAAAGGGAAGTGGGAAAACCTCGATAACCGTTAGCAAATGAACGTGGGGCATCGTTTCAACTTCCGTAGCACGCCTCTTGACATGCGTCACGATCTCTAGGGAAGCCCTTTCAAAATTTGAATACTTGGCCCTTAACGCTTCAGAGTTTCTGACACAAAATCCCGCTTCCCAAGTGACAGTTCATCTTCTTAGAGGAGTCAGCATTCCCTTGTTTGTGTGTCCCAGGTCCCATGATCGTATCAAGGTCAGGGAGAGTGAAGTGGTTACGGAAACTTCACACTCATCCTTTTGTGGGGCTAGGGAACTCAAAGGGAACCAGGCAATTTACTACTCGATAAAGGAGTAAACATTTTGGCTCATGAGAAGCGTTTGTCTGGTCCTTGTCTTAGGGTAGGTTATATGATCAACCGTCATAGTGGCTTGTAAGGAGGGATAAAGGGAACTCTGGTTGATCATGTAGGGCCAAAAGAGATAAAGTTCCCTTGTACACATTTATCTTTAGACTAGTAATCATGGCAAAGTGAAAGCAATAAATCCAAGTTCCCTATCATGCATTCTTAGAAAAACTAGTCAGGCATTGAGGGAGAGACAAACAAGGACTTGTTTAGTTTAGAGTAATCATCCCTAGAAGCATTCGAAAACTCTGGTAGGGACCTCTGTCTAAAGCTTTGGTGAGAATGTCCGCAATTTGCTCTTCAGTTCTACAGTGTTCCATCAAGATTTTCCCACTTTCAACATTGTCACGTAGAAAGTGATGCCTTATATCTATATGCTTAGTCCTAGAATGATGCACATGATTTTTGAAAATGTTTATGGCACTAGTATTATCACAAAGTATGGGAACTGACCAAAAAGATATACCGTAATCCTGGAGTTGTGACTTAAGCCATAGAACGAGGGAACAACAAGATGCTGCAACCACATATTCTTCTTCAGCTGTGGAGAGTGCCATTGAGTTTTGCTTTTTAGTTCCCCATGAAACCAAGCATGACCCTAGGAACTGGGCCATTCCTGATGTGCTCTTTCTATCCACAAGGTGCCCTGCAAAATCCGCATCTGTGTATGCAATGAGCTCAAGGGAACTGTTCCTTGGATACCAAAGGCACAAGTTATCGTTCCCTTTGAGATACTTTAAAATCCTCTTCACCTCTTTCAGGTGTGATTCCATAGGGTTAGCTTGAAAACGAGCACAAAGGCATACGGAGAACATGATATCAGGTCTACTAGCTGTTAAGTAGAGAAGGGACCCAGTCATACCTCGATAGTTCCTTTGGTCCACACTTATACCTGTTTCATCCGCATTGAGCCTTGAATTTGGTGAGATTGGTGTGTCAATAGGCTTGGAGTGTTCCATCCCATACTTTACGAGCATTTCCTTGATGTATTTCTGTTGATGAATCTTTGTTCCCTCCTTGGTTTGAGATATTTGAAGTCCCAAGAAGAACGTGAGTTCCCCAATGAGACTCATCTCAAACTCACTGCTCATGAGGTCCTTAAATTTCTCTACAAGAGTTTCGTTAGTTGCTCCAAAAACAATGTCATCAACATATACTTGCACAATCAAAATGTCTTTAGACTCTTTCTTTAAAAACAAAGTCTTGTCTATGGAACCTCGAAGGTATCCATGGGACAAGAGGAATTGAGCAAACCTGTCATACCAAGCTCGGGGAGCTTGTTTGAGTCCGTAGAGGGCCCTCTCCAGGAAGTAGACATGGTTGGGTAGCTTCTCATCTTCGAATCCTGGGGGTTGGGCCACATATACTTCTTCCTTGATATGTCCGTTGAGGAAGGCTGTTTTCACATCCATTTGATAGAGCTTGAATCCCTTGTGAGCAGCATAGGCAATTAAGAGTCGGATGGCCTCGATCCTGGTGACTGGTGCGAAAGTCTCTTCGTAATTGATTCCTTTCTCTTGCCTGTAGCCTTGTGCCACCAATCTAGCCTTGTTCCTTGCTATAGCTCCAGTATCATCGAGCTTGTTTCTAAAGACCCATCGAGTTCCTATGATGTTCTTGTTTTTGGGCCTAGGAACTAGCTTCCAAACTTTGTTCCTCTCGAATTGGTGGAGCTCCTCTTGAATAGCTTGGATCCAATCTGGATCCTTCAAGGCTTCTTTGATATTTTTGGGTTCTACCATTGAAACAAACACGTTAAAAGTACAAAAATTATTGAGAAAGAAATGAGTTTGTACACATTTATCATAAGGGGAGATGATGTTCTCAATGGGGTGGTCCTTCATTTGTGGAAAGTTTCTTGTATGAGTGGGTTCCCTTGCACTTGTGTCATCTTCAGTAGAGGCTTCCTTTTCATGGGAATACTCATCTTCAGCTTCTTCATTGAGTGTTTCTTCAGAAATTCCTGGCAAGTTCCCTCTTTGTTCCCCCTGAACACTTCATTCTGGCAGGGTATTGTCTTCGGGAACAAGAGAGTTGGAGGTGTCTTGTAGTTCTTCTGAGGAGGGAACCTCGAGGGAGATTTGATCAGTGAGAGTTGGATATCCTTCGTTGTTCCCTGGTTGTGGAATGTTACTTGCACTTGGATAGTATTCATCCCTCTTCCTTGGCTCATCATCGTCGTC
Source organism: Fallopia convolvulus (assembly GCA_964016875.1). Lineage (NCBI taxonomy): Eukaryota > Viridiplantae > Streptophyta > Magnoliopsida > Caryophyllales > Polygonaceae > Fallopia > Fallopia convolvulus. Next base: position 39,708,325 of record OZ024730.1, on the reverse strand, counting down.
ATCATCGTCTTCTTGTCTGACCAGTTTGAATAGATTTCCCTTCACTTAGGTCTCTGTTCCCATCTTTACAGATTTCTCGTTGAAGACGACATGGATGCTTTCTGGGCAACACTTAAGAGATTGTATCCCAGATCTTTCACCAGATTGACATTGCTGACTTTGATTGATCTATTTAGCGACACTTCTCCTTTTCCAATTACTTCTCCCTTGTTTTTATTGCCAAATGAGACGTGGCCTCCTTCGGCATGAGTGTGGAGTGAGATGAGGACATCTTTGTTTCCGGTCATATGGTTCGAGCATCCACTATCTATGAACCATGCATTGTTCCCTCTCACTGCCACCTACAAGGTAAAGTTAGTGTTTTGAGACCCAGACAAGATGACTCTTGCCAGGTCCTTTGCAAGGGAAAATATTCTCATTTAAAACATAATCAGCGATGTTGATATCATGAGTGATTTGAGAGTTGGAGTTCCTTTGGTGATTAGCATAATGTTTTTGTTTTTTCAGGAACTCACGGTTTCTGAGGGTTTGGGCTCTCTTCTTGGGACATGCTTCCTTGTAGTGCCCATGAGCACCACAGTTCCAGCACGTCTTATAGTATTCTCCCAGGTAGTATTTTGGATGTGGTCTCTGGATTCTGTTCCTATACATGGTTTCCTTATTGTACACCTGTGACCCGTGTCCCTTAGCAATTTGGACATAAAGTCTATGTCCAGTGTTCACAGTGTAATAATCTTTCTCACCACCTTTCCCACTTTCTAGGATTTTTCTCCTCGAGATGAGCATTTTTCTGTTTCTCACATTGGAGTTTTAAGGCCCTACACTCATGGATTTCATGTTCACTCAGGGGTGACTTTCCGTTCTTAGGGCTCTCAGTTTTGTATCCTATGCCGTGTTTGGCTGGGACAAACTTGATTTGGGAACTAGAGGCTTCAAGATGTTCGGGAGTCTTACTCAGGTTTTGTAAGAGGGTGTTCTCATCTTTCTCTAGAGTTTTTATTTCATTTTCTAGATCTATAATGTGGGACACATGGGACTTGAGTTTTTCGAGAAGGGATATGCGGTTGGGACAGGGTTCAAGACCAACTAATTGAGCATTTATATGTTCCTGTTTTTCCAACTTGTTTTGCAGTTTTATATTATCTTTGACAAGACTTGAGAGAAATTTCAACAACTCAGGTTTTTCATAGTTATTCAAAGAATCAAGAACAGTTTCAGTGGTTACCTCACTGGGTTGTTCCCCAGTGGTTTCTCCTATGGCCATTCCGCACATGTCTGGGAGTGCCCATGACTCGGGATCTTTGTCCTCATCATCGCTCCAGGTGGCGATGTAGTCCTTTTTCCCTTGCTTCCGATCGTCCGTTCCCTGTGGGCATTCCTTAGCGAAGTGACCTTTCTTGTTGCACTTGTAACATGTGACATCTGAGAGGTCCTTCTCTGCGGGTTTTCGTTGGAAACTCTGTCCTTTTCCCCAGTTCCCACTGTTCCTTGTGAGCTTCCCTTTGTAGAAGTTCCGAAGAGCCTTTGTTACGAGAACTAGCTCCTCATCCTCTTCTTCTTCGGAGTCTTCATGTTGTTCTTGAGTTGATTTGAGCATCTTTTCAATTTTGAGTGTGATCCCTCGATGTGCTCGAGTCTGTTCCTTATCATCGATCTTTCTCTTCTAGTGTCCCACTAGCTTTCTAAACACTTGATGAAGCATGAGAGTTCTATTTTCCGGATTCTCCTTGAACATTGTTCTCTCGTTTGCCCATTCTCCAGTCAATCAGTTGAAGAGTTGTTGGACCTTCATCTTATGGGTGATTTCTTCTTTGGTGATCCCCAAGCCTTCCATTTTGGTGCAAAGTCCTTCAAATCGGGACTGATAGCTATCGATAGACTCTCCCATCTCCATTTGGAAGTTGTAGAACTCCCTTTTTGCATTCATCTGAAGATCTTCTCGAAGATTTGAGTTCCCAACGTGCATTTGTTGGATGGCCTCCCACATTTCCTTAGCTGTGTCATGATTTGCTACCCTGTCACAGTCTTGCACGCACATGGACCTCTTCAGGTACTGTTTGGCCTTGTAGTTGGCTTCCATGCACTTGTATTCGTTGGGTACCCACTTTGAGAGGTCGTTGACTATAGCTGGATCAATTTCGAAGTTCCCTCTCTCGATAACACACCAGGCTTCGTAGTCCTGGCCAAGCGTCCAATCCTTCATGTCGCATTGCCAGCTTTCGAATCTTCCTGTAATAAGCCTCGGCGGCTTACTAGTGTTGTTCCCTACCTGAGTAAGTTCCTGAACCATTTGATACCTGCGATGCTAACACAAATCTAGAGCAAACCTGCTCTGATACCAATTGTTGGATCGTAAACCGTTAGCAAAGAGCTTGGGAACTGGCTGTTAAGCTGTTCCCAAGGAAGCTGAAGTAAATTAAGCGCAAGTATTAAAAGCAGTAAAGAACGCATTTCCCTTATAGAGAACCCCACTACAACCAACTAGTTGTATGGGTAAGCCTCTACCTCCGCTTGGAGGATTTTGAATGACTTACTTATATTGATTACTTTGTTCCTTAGTTACAACAGCCGAATCCACACTTCTATGTTCTGATAGGCTATTTTCCTACACCGCAAGTATACAGTTCGGTTGTAGTAATCAAGGTGTCGAAAACAGGGAACTTTGTAGTATTAATTGATATTCGAACTAGTAGATCAAGCCAAATAAGTAAGAAAAGAGTTTATGATTGAATGTAAATGCTAACGAGAAATCAAGAATAACAAAGGAATATCAGTGGAAAAAAGCTTCCAAGGTTAGGATCCCCACAATAATGTTTCAGTAGATTTTAAATGATGTTTATTTGGATTTCAACTTGAATGTCGTTTGAAGGAACTCACTATCTAAAACCAACACAAATCCCTTTTCAGAAAATATGTGAATGTGCCTAGACTCAACTAACAATCGTTGTCGCGTAGGTTAATTAGTTTTAGACCCTTTAAGCTCTTTAGAGACTAGAGACAAACAACCTAGCATTCGCTGTCGCGTTCCGCTAGAATTATCCAACCCTAGAACTACTACGATAGTTGAAATTCACACAAGAGAAATTAAGTTGCTGTCGCATAAATAACCCTCTAGTTTAATACCTAGGGATCTCATTCAGAACCAATTTTTTGGTACTTATCAAATCAATATCCTGTTACGATTATCTCATGTCGGTCTCAAATTATAACAAGAATCGTATATGCAAAGCAAATAGGGCATAAAGCAACCTAGGATTAAATCAAACTACAATCAAGTTTACATTCAACCAAACATCACAATTTAGATCTACCTACTTCATCATTGGGTTCACCCAACCTCAGAATAAGAGAATTAGCTAGACATGAGAAATGAGGAAAACAAATCAAATTTAATGAACAACATACCAAATTGTCTTCAAATCGATTCAAAACTCGAATGTCACAAATCTAGAAAAGTCTCCAATAATCTCCAACTCGGGTTCTCTCTAGAGAGGCTAGAAAGAATAATACGTAATCATCTCATAAAAACTAGGGTTATAGTGTTTTATGAGAAAATAAATTGCAAAGTAGGCCCAAATCCCGACACGGGGAACTACCCAGTCAAGTACCCGGGCAAGAACCCGGTCGGGTAAGTTACTGCATGATCGTGGTGGTCTTTTTGGAGAACCCGGTCTTGTAACCGGCCACGTACTTGGTCGGGTAGTTGAGATCCCGGCCACGTACTTGGTCACGTACTCGCTGGGCTGACTTTTCTTCATTTTTCCGCTCTTACTCCGTCTTGGCACCCGAGCAACCACTTGTAAGCTCCGTCCTTCATCACTTAGGCTCCATGAAACACTCCTCTTATCTTTGATTCTTGAAATTCTTGAATCTCCATCCAAAATAGCCTGAAATCCGCACAACAGAAGAGTAGATACTGAACAAAGAAAACAATCGAAACAAACATAAAACTAAGCTAAAAAGACTCAAAACATGAAAGTAAACATGTCCTAAACTATGTCTAAATGCATGCTATCAAAATCACCCAAGCTTAAACCTTAATTGTCCTCAAGTAAGAAATCAAATCCGACACCCCACAAGACAAGCAAGTCATGGATCCATTTCAACAATAATCTAGACGAGAATTATAGAAGCAAAGAATGACAACCAAAATCATAGAATGCATTTGTACATCAAAGAGATAAAGCCAACATATCCATTCTAAACCTCACATAGGACAATTGTGTTTTCGCTCTCTCTCAAGTGTTTGAATAGGACGTGTTTCACTCAAGTCTCATCTTTTGAAAGCTTAGCTACCATAAGCTTGCAACAGCGATCTAAATCTCCACCGCATGGGACTTTGTATACAAGCTATAATCATGAGGTCTTTTATAAGGTTGTAATGAGGCTAGGGTGAGGCAATTTTGGCGGGGATAAAAATTTGGCATGTGGTGCTAATCCGGGAAAAGAAACTATTCCTAAATAAAACACCAAAACCAAGCTTAATGCACTTCTTCCCCAAACTTTCTCTTTTGTTTTCTTTTTCACCTTCTCTTTCACCCTTTTTTTCTTTTATTTCCCACAACCTTTGCACTTAAACACTTTGCTCATCTAAAGATTTTTTTTTCTTTTTATGCTTATTAGCTTTTCTTTCCTCATTTTGTTTTCATTTCATTTTTCTCATCACATCAAACTCTATCCACACCATTGATATTTAACATCAACCCTTTTTTTGAATCCTCCAAGCTTGGCTCAAACTCACACTTATAAATCCACTAAAATTCCTATTTCCCGGATGGGTCAGGCTTTCATAAGGCTCAGAATTATCTTGTGGAGCTTTCCAAATAAATAGGCAATAAAGGCTAACATGGGCTATCAAAACGAGGATCATATATAAGGGTGGATAGGGAATAATAGGAAATAATGCCTCAATCATTTTAAAGTTGCATACAAAAGTCATAGAAGCGATCTTGAAAAAGAGTCTAATGCAAGTTCTAGAGGAAGCAATCAAAAGTGAGAATCACACATGAAAAGAGAGGACTCTTAATGGAGAATAGTCCTAGAAAGGTCAAAAATCTCACATGGCTTTTTGCTTAGAACTTCAATGTCAACTAAAATCTCGAAGAATATACATGCTCATTCAATTATCAAACAAGTTCATAAACATTGCTAGACATCACCAAAACTTCAAACACTTCAAGCAAGTCTAGGGGATAGAATTTCATTCAAGAATTATGAAGAACAAGGGGCTTGTTACTTTAGGGAAAATTAATAGCTCCTAAAATGCAAAATTTTTTCTCATTATTTTTGACATTTTTCTATTTTTTCAATCTTTTTTAATGCGAATGCAATCTAACATGCAACTACATGCATCTAACTAACATGAAACATGTTTCCCTCCCCCACGCTTAAAACTACATTGTCCCCAATGTAGAAAGTAAAAGTAAGAGAAGAGAAAACACTCACAAGACATCTAAAACTGTGGAGGAGGTGGAGGTCCAAGCGGCCATCCTGGAAACTGGAAATTCTGGAGGGTCTTCTGAATAGCTGCTAGATTTGTCTCCATAGAATCAAATCGTGAATTCACATTGCTGAATCCGGCATCCATGGAGGTGCGTAGCGCACCAACCTGCTCTCTCTGGCTCTCCAACTCTCCATAGATGTCAAACATGGATGGTGGCTGTGGACCATAAGGATAAATAGGGGGGTCAGGGAAACCAAATCCACCATACAGAGGCGGATCAACTGCATCACCAGAAGAACCCCCAAGCTCAAAATGTGGTCGAGGTTCAACATGCTCTTCTTCCTCATCTTCATCACTCTCATCTTCTTCACTCCCTTGCTCATTCCGCCTCTTTTTCTTAGGCCAGGCAGTAGCTTCGTATAAAGCCTGTCTTTCCTTATCGTCTCCATCTCTTGCAGGGAACAACCAGTTCCCCACGCTATTGATATTGCAGCGAGACCGGCAAGGGAGACGGACAATTTTTGGACTCAAATGAGCAGGGTAATAATAATAGTGATCCCCAATTCGCTTAATAAAGTTCATTTTAGCAAAGAGGGGAAAACTAATGGGAGTCGAGTAAGGTAGATGAGGCAAACCATGCAGCGGGGCCTTAACACACTTAGCAATGTGTGTAATAAGAGAACCAATGACAATCTTCCCACTCCCTCTGTTAGCAACTGACTGAAAGTGGTTGAGCATAAATCATGCGGAGTTGAGAGGTTGTCTATGTAGAGCTCTCCAAAGAAAAACAAGATCTTTGATTGAAAAGCCATTCTCACCATCTCCTCTACCAAATATGGTATGTCCCATGAATCGCTGCATGACACGAATACTGGGATTAGCAATTGCAGTGGCCTTAGTAGAGGCGGGCTTGTAGCGGCCAGGATCCCTTGCGATCTCATCATAGAAGCTAGCGGCCTGGAATCTATTTGCATCGTGCTCGTGGCTAGGTGCATCCCCCTCGGGGAAACCGGACATCTTGTTGACATCAGCAAAAGAAAATCTATACTAACAGATCCTCAATTGGAAGGTAACGACACCGTATCCTGGGCCAGGTGTTGCCTTAGTATCTAATGTGCTCAAGAACTCTAGCGCCAAGATCGGATAAGTATACTCATGGAAAGTCAGAAAGTCAATCCATCCCAATCTCTAAGCCAATTCAACTATATCAGACTTCAAACCCAAGACCTTTAAGGCATTCAAATCAAGAGCTCTTGTGCTTTCAAACGTCCGCTTTCTCAAGTCCTCAAACCGAGCCTTGTGATGTGGTTTGGCCAATTGAAAGCCCAAATCCTCTGGGGTGGCGGTGTGTAGGTCTACTCGAGAACCGGATTGTGAAGTAGAAGCTGCGTTTTTCTTGCCTTTGGGAGGCATGTCAAGCAATTGAGTTCCTACACACAAATAGACAACAACCAAAACACACCAAACACAATTTGTGTTGTCCCAACAAGGACAACCAACAACAACGATAATTCAAGTTCTAAGCCAAGTCAAATTTCAAGTAGGAAACTCAACACCCCAAATTTTGGTGAGATGGGAGATTTGATAGGCCTGGAGTGTTCCATCCCGTATTTCACGAGCATATCTCTAATGTACTTTTTTTTGGTGGATCCTTGTTCCCTCCTTGGTTTGAGATATTTGAAGTCCCAAGAAGAGGGCGTGAGTTCCCCTCTGAGACTCCTCTCGAACTCGCTACTCATCAAATTCTTAAGCTTTTCAACAAGAAGCTCATTAGTAGCACCAAACATAATGTCATCAACATATACTTGAACAATTAAAATATCTTTTTATTCTTTCTTAATAAAAAGATTTTTGTCTATGGAACCCCGAAGGTATCCATGAGACAAGAGAAATTTGGCATACATGTCATACCACGCCCTGAGAGCTTGTTTGAGACCATAAAGGGCCATCTCTAAGAAGTAGACATGGTTTGGGAAGTGTTCATCTTCAAAACTAGGTAGTTGTGCCACATAGACTTCTTCCTTGAGGTGCCCATCTAGGAACGCTGTCTTGACATCCATTTGATACAACTTGAAGCCTTTGTGGGCGGCATAGGCTATGAGGAGTCGAATGGCTTTAATTCTTGCAACTGGTGCAAAGGTCTCATCGTAGTCGATTCTCTCTTCTTGCCTATATCCTTGAGCAACTAGATGGGCCTTGTTCCTAGCCATTGCCCCAATGTCGTCAAGCTTGTTTCTGAAGACCCATCGAGTTCCTATGATGTTCTTGTTCTTGGGCCTAGGAACCAGTTTCCATACCTTGTTTTTCTCGAATTGGTGGAGTTCCTCTTGCATGGCTTGAATCCTGTCTGGGTCCTTTAGAGCTTCCTTGATGCTCTTGGGTTCCACTAGTGAGACGAATGCGTTTAAGGCACAAAAGTTGTTGAGAGAGGAACAAGTCTGTATGCCTTTGTCATAGGGAGTGATGATGTTGTCGATGGGGTGGTCCCTCTTTTGGTGGTAGTTCCTTGTTTTAATGTGTGTGAAATCAAGTTGTTCCCTTGTTTCTTCCTCATCTTCAACTTGAGTTTCCTCTTCGTGGGAATAGTTGTTTTTAGTTTCTTCACTTAGTGTCTCTTCTAGATTTTCTTCATTGTTCCCTCGTTGTTCCCCCTTGACACTTGACTATGGTATGGTTTCATCTTGGGGAGCTAGAGAGTTGGATGCATCTTGAGGGACACTATTCCCACTTGGATAGTCTTCATCTCGCTTTCTTGGCTCATCGTCGTCGTCCTCTTCTTGTCTGACCAGTTTGAACAGAGTTTCCTTTCCTTGGGTCTCTGTTCCCATCCTTACAGATTGTTCGTTGAAGACAACGTGAATGCTTTCCTCGATCTTCTTAGTTCTCTTGTTATAGACCCTATATGGCTTGTTTTGTGATGAGTAGCCCAGGAAGATCCCTTCATCACTCCTTGGATCGAACCTCCTAAGGTTGTCTTTAAAATTGTTGTGGATGAAATATTTGCATCCAAAGGTCTTGAGATGAAAGATGTTGGGCTTTCTTCCCTTGATCAACTCATATTATGTCTTCTTGATCATGGGACGGATCATAGCTTGATTTTGAATGTATGTAGCTGTGGAGATTGCTTCGTGATGTTCATGTTTTTAGTATAGTTTTAGGTGTTTTTCTTAGGTTGTTTGGTTTAGTTTTGGTAAGTTTTAGTATTAGTTTTGTGTGTTTTTTGATAAGTTTGCATATTTTGTGAAAAGTATGGAAGGTACTCCGTTTTGTGTCTTTTTGTAGGTTTTTGGAGCAGAAGGGAGCATTTTCAGGCAAGCTAGAGTCAAGTGGTGAATGGTGGAGTGCATAGAGAAGAAGAGAAGAAGGAGTACGTCTTGAAGATCCCGGTGAAGTCTAAGAGAAACTGTGAAAAGTGTACAAAATACCCAAAACAGAGAGCTCTTTACTGACCTGTGAGGGTCGGTACCGAGCTGTGCAACATAGTCTTATTTGGAGAATTCAGCAAGAGCTGTACAGGTCGTTACCGAGGTGGCCTATGTCGGTAGGCGAGCCGACTTTGAGAAAATCTATCTTTTATCTTGTAATCTTTTTAGTTTAGAAAGTTTTTATCTTCTAGGATCTTTGTTAGATAATTTCTTTTAGTATAAATACCCTTATTCTAGCCTAGTTAAGGGGGTTGACTAGTTTTAGGAGAAGAAGTCGTTCGAGAACACGTTAGTTTTGGGAGAACTCGGGCTCAATCGAGAGTTGGAGTCCTTGATCTATTGTTCTTCATTGTCTTGAGTTTGAACGTGATTGATTGTAAGACAATATTTTTATATTTTCAAGTAAATTTTGCTTCAATGTTTTCTTTCAATCTAGTTGTTTGTTTAGTTTTAATCATGAGTGAGTAGTTTACTTTTCTAGGATCGGGGTTGAAACCCGACGTAGTTATGCATGATTGAATGAATGTGTTGATGTTTTGATTGCCTTTTATCCTTTTATCTACTTGTTTGTGCTTATACTTGGATGAAACTCGAAGTAATTTGAGTTTATCGCTTGATCGAAAGAGAAAGTTGTAAACTTGAATGTTGATATTGTTCGATAACGAAAGTTTCGAGCTTTGGATATAAACTAAGTAGAAAAGTGAATTGATTGATTGATTTGCTTGTTTAGATCAACAAAAGCTGATAGTTATATCTTAAAGGCATGATCATTATCCTTCACACTAGTTTATATGCATGATTATGTCGTGGTAACCCTTGTCCTAGTTGTTTTTATCCTTTGAATTTCTTTCATTTTTACCTTCGAACAGACTCGTTACCGAGGCACACAGATTGATACCGAACCTGCAGTTGCTTTGTCTTATTTGCGTAGTTTAAAGTAGAAACCCAGCGTCGTTACCGACCTTAACAAGGTCGGTACCAAGGGCTGCCATAGCCTTGTTTTGCTTTGTTTTCGTAGTTTAGATAATCAAACAACCTTGCTTCCCGTGGACGATCCTGACCTCCCTATACTCAGCGAGGTCTTGACTACAAATTTATTTGTTGTCAGTAAAACCCTCCCAACAAATTGGTACCATTGTCGGGGAAGCAACAATGTTTGTTTATTTACATGTGGGTGTGGGAATACCCCGACCCCATTTTTGTTTTAATTTTGTTTTCTTTTGTATGTTTTCTCAGCTTATGCCAATAGGACGTCGAAGGCTCAAGTTTGATAACAATGGTTATTATTCTGAACCTGAGCATATCCTTCACCGCAGAAGAAGAGTAAACCAAGCCATGGCGATGACTCCTGAAGAGATGGCTCAACAGATGATTAAGCTCCAAAGGCAGCTCAAAGCCACAAGGATTGAAAAGACCGCTCTACAGGAAAGACTCAATGCCTATCCGAGGAATGCCAAAAAATACATACATCCAGAATTGAGGGTGTTAGAGTCTGCAGTCGTGCTTCCGGAGATAGAGAAGACTTTTGAGATTAAGTCTCAATTTATATCCTTAATTAAAAGGGCTCAGTTTGAAGGGAAACCTACTAAGTACCCTATGGAACATATTATAAATTTTCTTGATTTATGTGACACTATTGTTGTTGAAGATGTCTCACTAGAATATGTTCTTTTAAAAGCTTTCAGGTGCTCTCTTACAGGAAAGGCCCTGAGCTGGTTGAAGAGCTTACCTCCTAAGTCTATCAGGAATTGGAAGGCTTCGTACGATCAATTTCTAACAAAGTTTTTCCCTCCTGCCAAGACACGGAGTTGAGAAAACGAATCACCTCCTATCACCAACTGCCTAACGAGACCTTTGTCGAGACGTGGGAGAGATTTAAGGAGATGCTCAGACAGTGCTCCACTCATGGGCAACCACCATACGTTCTCCAGGAAATCTTCTTCCAGTGGATTAATACAGAAACGAAGATCCGCATCAACATGCACACTGCCTGCGGTTTTATTGAGATGGACCCCACCGCTACACGCGAGTTGCTGGACAAGCTGACCAATTACGATGCTATGTATGAAGCCCAATAGCCACCTCAGCCACAAAAGCATCTCTACATGCCTAATAAAGATGAAGTTGATCCTGATGTCAAAAATTAATTTCTACAAGATGAGATCAACCGTCTGAAGAAACAGGTAAGTCTTTTTGAAAACCTCTCAACCTTGTCAAGAGTGTGGCTCTTCTGCCCATAGTACTTCTTCTTACACTAACATCAAGCAGGTTAGAGCCACTAAGGCATATGCTGAGATGAACTATATGAGAGGACAATACAGGAACCCGCCTAATAATTTTGATAGGACAAACAATTATCCAGCTTGGGGAAATCCAAATCCAAATCAGAATTATGCAGCTCCCCCTCCGGATAGACGGCCCACGTCGTATCGACCTCCAGGCTATCAAGAGCCACCATCTTGGGTGCAAGGACTTTATGACGGGATCAATGGCGTAAAGATGGGGAGAGTTTGATATATGGAAGAAGAGTGTTGACTCACAACTAGGGAACCTAGTTGCATAGATTTCGAGGCCGCAAGGGCAACTCCCGGGCCGGCTCAACGAGAACCCTAGAGGACAGATGCGGTCGTACACCTCAGAAGCGGAAAGAAGCTACCAGATCGTGTCGAGTCTAAGGAAATGGATTTCGGTGCTGAAGAAGACGCCTCGACCCAAGTCGACAGTGTGCCGAAGAGGGTCGTTACCGAGTCTGAACCACTTGGTACCGATGCTCCTAAGCTCGTCACTGACCCCAACCCAGGTAAGTTCTCTACAAACAACCACTCCCTTAGTCCCAAGCTCGATACCGACCCCACAAGGGTGAGTACCGATCCTTCTGCGACACCGATCGACCCTATTGTCGTCCCGGTAGCACCACCTCTCGAGCCCGCTTTGGCTTCGAGATTGGTGAAGTCTCTCCCCTTTCCTACTAAGAAGTTTAACGACTCAACGGAAGGCAAGTTTAAGCGTTTCGTTAAGATTCTTCTAGGCTTAAATATTTCTATACCATTCGCCGAGGCCTTAAGCGAATTGTCGGCTTTCACAAATTTTTTGAAGGACATTCTTAGCAGGAAAAGGTCAATAACAAAGCTGAAAAATGAAGTTCGATCCATAACCCTTCCGGAAAAGGTAGGTGACCCAGGGAGATTTGCAATCACTATTGGGATTGGCGACCACCAATTCAAAGCATTATGCGATTTGGGAGCCAGTGCCAGTTTACTTTCCTTATCAATCTGGTCAAAAGCTAACATGGGACGTCTAGAACCCGTGGATATGAGGATGTACATGGGACATGGATCTAGTGTAAAGGCTATTGGAGTCGTTGATGATTTTCCCATTCAAGTGGGGAAATTTTTCATACCAAACGATTTCATTATCCTCGATATGCCTGAAGACCCTCTCATACCCATCATTCTAGGCAAGCAATTCCTTGCTACAGCAGGTGCTCGAGTTGATGTTCAAAAAGGACTCCTCACCTTTGACATAAGAGCAGAACGGGTCGAGTTCAGCCTTAATCAAGATGCCAATGACATGGCCGCGGCCGCGAAGATCGAGATGCCCCATCCAGAGCTCGACATTGCTAAACCCGTAGTTTCCCTTCCAATCAATAAGGACTACAAGAGCGCTACTAAGGAAGTTACTGACCCCCCTAGGGTAGGTACCGAGCCCTTCGTACAGCAATATTATGAAGGTGGCCCATTTTGGCACGACACCGCAAGAGGCTTTGCTTCTAACAGGTCGATAACGACCTCAACCAATTCAATACCAATGCCCTCGTTGTCGGATCAAGGTGAGTAATCTAACTCTAGATTCACTATCACTGGTCATGATCCTTCCTTATATCATATTCCTACACCATATCAAGCTATTTATACTATAAAGGAGTCGAAACCCACTTGATCTCGGACTTCACTAACCCTTGTGTAGGAATACCAAGCATATTGTTAGAAGATGAGGGACCGAATTTGGTGAGAAGAAATAACAAAGCCTTTACCACTATGTATGGGGTCTCCCAAGACCCCGACAAAGCTGAGAAGGAAACACCTTGATGAGCCAAGTAAGTACGCCAGGCTAACGACGTTAAAAATATCGCTTACGGGAGGCAACCAAGTTTTAGTTCTAGTTTTAGTTAAGTTTTCCTTTCTTTTTATAGTTCTTTTTCTTAGCTTTCTTTTGAGTTTTAGTAGTGTACAAGTTTGCGGGATAGGATATTTTTGAGCTAACATGTCACAGAAGTCGGGCTCGAAAAAAGGCACTAGAAAATGAGTCGCCTAGGCTCGGTACCGAGCTGAGAGGGTCGGTACAGACCTAAGACGAAACACGGATCCAGCAATGCACGGGCAAGGTAAGTCATTTAAACCTAATTATATCTTCTTCCTTGCCTCACCCTTCACGCTGCTTCTTGCCCTTCTTTAAAAACACTCTCAATCCTCAAAATCCCACATGAAATCTCAACCAAACTCTCAAAAATCTCAACCGATCTCCACCGAATTTCTTCCGCTGTCGAACCGCACCGAATCCCGCGCAACCCACTTTATAATGAAGCAACACTTTGTGTGTTCGTTACCGGAGCATTCATGCCCTCGTTACCCTTGAAATTTCGAATTTTCGTTCTTCAATTTCTCAAATCTACGATATAATTTCTAAACCCTAACTCTTTTCTTGAAGATTTATGATGAAATTGGGTAGTTTTCATACCTAGATCTCTATGTGAATTCGGATTGCATGTCTATATTTCATCGTGCTTCTATTGCTTCTATGTTTGGCGATTAATTTTGATGGATTTTCGGTTCTTCTTGCCTGATTTGCATTGAATTTTGATAAGAGAAGCATGAAGTAACTTGTTCTTGAATTGCATGATTTTTCACCATGAGTTTTGGAAATTGTTGGCATGATTATATAGGGTTATAAGCAAGTACGGGGTTGCATGTTCTAGATTGTATGTTTTTATGTGGAATCGTGCTTGAATTTGTGTTGAATTGTCGAAAGAGTTGGGATTTAGGACTTGGAATCGCTCGCATATTGTTCTCGCCCAGGCTCGTTACCAACCTGTGAGGGTTGGTGACGACTTGAGATTATTCAGAACCTGCGCTAAACCCAAAACCTCATTACCGACCCAATTGGGTCGGTACCAAGGTAAGTCGAGGCCATTTTCGAATGCAAGTATGGGGTTTCGTTATGTTGGTTTGAGTGGATCTTATCTTGGATTTTTATAGTATTTTTAGGTACCCAATGACAAGCACAAGCCGAGCTAATGCTAGGGCGGGAAAGAAGAGGAGGACTCAAAGATATCAGTCTCCTCCACAAATGGACGTGGTTATTTTGCCTACTCAGGAGCAATTGGCGGTCTTTGATTCCGTCCTTCAGAAGGACCACTTCACTTGGTGGTTCTCACGGTCAAGTACCAAAGCTAATGGCATTTACGAGGATGTCAAGCATGCCTTTTCCATACTCGATATACCGCACCTACTGAAGAAGGAGGAAACCCAACACTACCCGGCCCTCATAGCCGAGTTTATTGTCACCCTCTGCATAAGTTTCAAGACGAAGACGTCGTTAGGCAAGATTAAGTTCCGTCTGGGCAAGCTGATCACGATTTCACTATGGACGAATTCAACCGCCTCCTCGACCTCCCCATCCACTCCCAGGATTACAGAGCTCCCAATGATTTCAATGTCACCGACACATGGAGTTATATTTCCGGGGAGATCAATCCTTCCGGACCAGCACTTCCAGGGGCGTGCTCATCAACCCCATCTTCAAGATCATTCTCCGAGTCTTGGGCGCCACTTTTTGGCCCAAAAAGGAGCTTTCAAGGCCGACGAGGACGGAGGTTGGATGCCTCCAAACTATTTTTTTCGAGGATCCCGCCCCCATGAATTTTGGGTACGAATGGTTGAAATATGTAAGAGGTACTGGGCCTCTTCAAAGGAGGTTTGGTTTGGCAACTTGGTGAGCCTTTTGGTGGAGGAGCTCCATGTCGAACTCACGCGCTACACCCCTCACAGTCCCCAGAAGTTGGATACGAAGTACTGGTGTTCTTCCGGCATCTTTCAGAGGCTTCATGGTGGAGTCGCCACCAAGGTACTTGGACAAGATGTGATGATTATGATTGACTAGCTGGAGTTGCTATATGTGCCAAACTGGTACGACGCATGGACATCTCATTCGTTCCCCTTGGCCAAGAATCCTTAGGATGAGCTGACATTGAGGGAATGTGAGTCAAGATATGATAGAGATGGAGCTGCCATGGAAGAAGATGAGGTAGCCACTACGGAGGAGCTCGATAACGAGGACGATGAGGTCGATATCGAGGTACTTGACGAGCACACCGACCTCAGTACCGAGCAACTTGCACTTGATACTGAGTACTTCGAGGTCAATACCAAGGCATTCAACTTCGGTAACGAGCCTGCTCCTCCGCCTACCGAGGCTCATTCGTATAATATGGTGCCCTACAACCCGATTATCTATCAAGACCACTTCCAGCCACATAATCACTACCAACCGCCGCCCTAGCCCAGCTACACTAGTTTTGTTCCTCCTCCTTGGGCTAATGATCTGTCTTTCCAGATGCATCAGCTGAACCTGCAGCAGACACAGCTCGCTTAGAGGATGGATCGTTGGGAGGGTGTGTATTCTGCCCGCATGGCTCTTGAGGATGCAAGACAGCGGCGAGATGATGCTCGATGGATGACAATGGAGCAGCGTGTGAAAGTTGATGATGAGCGCTGGAAGACGATGTACGAGTTTATGGGCAACTTTGAGCGCTAGTTTCCACCACCGCCACCACAGTGATGATCCCAGCTTTTCAAGGATGTTTCTTCTGCTTCTTTAGTATCTTGTGAGTTTCTTTCTTTTTCCTATTCTTTTCGTTTGATTTGCTTTATTACAGTGGGGACACTGTAATTTTAAGTACGGGGTAGGGAGGGAAAAGAAAACTTTCTTTTTTGTTTGTTTGTTTGCTTGTTTTTTTTTTTTTGTGTGTTAGTTTGTTCTGTTTTTGTTTCTAGTTGTTCTTGTTTTAAAAAAAATTAAAATCACAAAAAAAAAATTTTTAAAAAGTTTTTTAGAACATATTAGTACCCTATCTTATGATATTTGATTGCTTGCATGACCATGTAATTTCCTTTCAGTATGTTTTTGATAGTATAGTCTGAGTCTTATGCTGAAATAGTTTTTATAGAGAAATAACGTTTGATGAAATTGAGCATATATAACTGTTAACATGAGTAGTTGTAATCCAACAAAAAAATATTACCTTGTGAGTTCTTATTTTTAGCCTTGATTTTTCATGTGTGATTTGCTCTCTTTATGCATATTATCTCTTGGAATTGTGATAATTATCTATTTCTCAAGACATGTATAAGATTTTTAGTTCATTACTTGTGAAAGTCATATGATAGAGAACTTATTTTTCATAAGCCTTATTAATCCCTATCCACCCTTACATGATCCTTAATTTTGACAACCAATTTGAGCTTTAGACTTTTTATTTGGTGCTCCACAAAATTATTCCCTAGCCGAGATAAGCTTGACCATATCCGGGGATTAGGACTTAGTTGGAGAGGTATGTTTTTTTTGTAGAGTGCAAAAGTTATGTTTTGGTTCATAATTAAGGGTTTTGGTGGGGTAGATTGGAAGTCTCTTGTTTTTATCTTGTAAAAAGATCTTTTGGTTAAAAGATGCATAAATGCAAGAAAAGAAATATATGGATCGATACCAGCCTATGTGGGCTCGGTACTGATAGTTTAAGCAGAGAAAAAACGAGAAAGGAGGAAAAAGTTCAGCTCGTTACCGACACTCTCAGTTCGGTACCAAGGCAAGTCGAGAAAGGGAAGAAAAAATGTAGAAATAAAAGAAGAAAAAAAGAAGGGAAGAATAAGGAAGATGTGTAGGGAGTTTTAAAGTTTAAACCAGAGATTCTTTATATTTTTATAAGGCTTTGTAGGATTAAAGGGTGAGTGAAGAGTGTGCTTTAATAAAGAGTGAGTACGGTATATTCTTTTTATGAGAGTTTTGGATATGTTTGAATTTTTAGGAGTCTTTGATTCCCGGATATTATTAGCACCACATGACCAAAAGCTATCCACACCTATTTGTCTTTACCAAAGCTTCTATGAAGTTTTTCATTGAGCCTAAGTTCTCTGGATGAGTTTTATGTGTTTTGACATCTCGGGTGGAGAGTTTGGTGACATAAGTAACAATGACTATGTTGATTTTTGTATATTGGATTGAGTTGAGAATTGTTACTATAAACCCAAACACTTGAGAGTTGAGAGAAACACATTATCCTTGTTGCGGTTGGATTGTAGTTGCTTATGTCTATTGGTGCTTATATATGTATGATGACATTAATAGTCATTTGTTATTTTTGCTATGTTTTTTATGTTGCTCTTTTTATGAAGGCAATTACTTGATGAGCATGATGTTTGGTTTTGGTTATTGTTATGTGCTTGCTTGAGGACAAGCAAGCTCAAGTATGGGGTATTTTGATGTTTGTGTTTTTAGTATAGTTTTAGGTGTTTTTCTTAGGTTGTTTGCTTTAGTTTTGGTAAGTTTTAGTATTAGTTTTGTGTGTTTTTGGATGAGTTTACATATTTTGTGAAAACTATGAAAGCTACTCTGTTTTGTGTCTTTTTGTAGGTTTTTGGAGCAGAAGGGAGCATTTTCAAGCAAGCTGGAGTCAAGTGGTGAATGGTGGAGTGCATAGAGAAGAAGGGAAGAAGGAGTACGTCTTGAAGATCCCGGTGAAGTCTAAGAGAAACTGTGAAAAGTGTACAAAATACCCGAAACAAAGAGCTCGTTATCGACCTGTGAGGGTCGGTACCGAGCTGTGCAACATAGTCTTATTTGGAGAATTCAGCAAGAGTCTACGGACCCTGTACAGGTCATTACCGTGGTGGACTATGTCGGTAGGAGCCGCCGAGTTTGAGAAAATCTATCATTTATCTTGTAATCTTTTTAGTTTAGAAAGTTTTTATCTTCTAGGATCTTTGTTAGATAATTTCTTTTAGTATAAATACCCTTATTCTAGCCTAGTTAAGGGGGTTGATGAGTTTTAGAAGAAGAAGTCGTTCGAGAGCACGTTAGTTTCGGGAGAAATTGATGTTCGCATTTCTAGTATAGTTTTTAGTAGGTTTTCTTTGTTTATTAGGTTTAGTTTTGTTAAGTTTAGGTTTAGTTTTGAGTGTTTTTAGATAGTTTTGCATATTTCTGTGAAAAGAGTGGAAGCTACGCTATTTTGTGTATTTTGTAGGTTTTAGCAAGGAAAAGTGCTATATGGAGCTGAATTTGGAGCGTTGTAGTGAAAGACAGAGGAATACAAGATTGAAGAAGTCAGAGTTCAAGATTTACGAGAGGAAGTGTGGAAGAAAACAAAGCCCAGGCTCGTTAACGCGGCTATGACAGCTTGTGAACGAGGCCACGAGAGAGAAGATTCGAAGGTTGACTTCATGATTCACCTCCTGAGCGGGAATTTATTTCCTTGTCGGTTGAGTATCTTTTTAGAATCTTTTAGGGTTATTAGAATATGTATTTTAGGTCTTATTATCTTCTTAGATTTTGTTTCTATCTTTTAGACTTTTATTTCTATCTTTTAAGGAAAGTTTATATCTTTTTGCCTTTTTAGTTTTTAGCTTTTTAGTATAAATACCCTTCTATCTAGCATAGAAAGAGGGGAGTCGAATTAGAGAGAGAAGAAGAAAGAGGAAGAATCGTTGATCGAGGTTTTGGTTCGGTGTTTTGTTCTTTTTCGGTTTTCTTCTTAACTTCTGTAAGACAATTTTTCTATTTAATTTAGTAGTGATTGGTTTTCAATGTTTTCTTATATTGAGTTTATTTGTTTAGTAGTTATGATTAGTGAATAGTCTTCTTTTCTAGGATCGGGGTTAAGCCCGACATAGTTGAGCATGTTTGACAAGTAAGATTGTGTGTTGAATGTCTTTTATCTTTTATTGAGATTGTTTGTTGTGCTTATACCGAAACGAAATTTGAGGTAATTTGAGTTTTTAACTTGATTGAAAGAGAAAGTTAGTAACTTGAAGGTTGATATTGTTTGAATACGAAAGTTTCAAGCTTTAGATCCAAAACAAGCAATTAAGTGAATTAGGATGCGAAAGTTGGTTAATTTACTTGATAGTCAACGAAAGTTGATGACTCTATCTGTTTAAAGGCATGATCTTATCTTCTTACGAGTTTATATGCTTGGCTTTGTTGTGGTGTCCCTAGTCCTAGATCTTTGTTTTATCTGAATTATTTTAAGTGAATTTTCGTTGCTGAGTTACTTGCCTCGGTACCGAATTTATTTAGATCGTTATTTGAGTATTTTTGTATACGGTGGTTCGTTAACGACCCTGACAACGTCGTTAACGAGGCTGCTTGTGAGTGTTTTTGTTTGTTTCGGTTTGCTTTTTAATAGATTGATAAACGAACAACCTTGCTTCCTGTGGAACGATACTGACTTCGCTGTACTCAGCGGGGTTTTGACTATAATTTTATTTGTTGTCAACTAAAACCCTCTCAACAAATTGGCGCCATTGCCGGGGAAGCAACGAGTTTGTTAGTTTATCTTTGAGTTCGGGAATAGCCCGACCCCATTTTTGTTTTTAATATATGTTTTCTTTTTCTGTTTTCTCAGTGTATGCCGGTAGGACGACGAAGGCTTCATTTTGATAACACTGGTTATTACTCAGAACCCGAACGTTCCCTGCATCGTCGAATCCGAGAAAACCGAGCCATGGCCACGGCAGAAGAGATGGCTCAACAGTTGGAAATCCTCCGGACTCAGATGGAGGCACTTAAAGCCGAGATGGACAGCGCAGACGCCGAAACTGAGCGTCAACGAGCTAACAAGGCTCGTTTACAAGAAGAGCTTGATGCCTATCCGAGGAATGTCAAACAATACATGCATCCGGAACTGAGGGTGCCAGAATCTCCTATTGTGCTTCCGGAGATAGAGAAACCTTTTGAGATCAAATCTCAATTTATATCCTTAATAAAACGGGTTCAGTTTGAAGGGAAACCTACTGAGTGCTCTATGGAGCATATTAGAAACTTTCTTGATTTATGTGACACCATAGCTGCTGAAGGTGTTTCACTAGAATATGTTCTGTTAAAAGCTTTTAGATGGTCTCTTACTGGAAAGGCCCTGAGCTGGTTGGAGAGCCTGCCTTCTAAGTCTATCAGGAATTGGAAAACTTTGTACGATCAATTTCTTACAAAGTTCTTCCCTCCTGCTAAGACTACGGAGTTAAGGAAACGAATCACCTCCTATCACCAACTGCCTAATGAAACATTCGTTGAAACTTGGGAAAGATTTAAGGAGATGCTGAGGCAATGCCTCACTCATGGGCAACCTTTATATATTTTACAAGAGATCTTTTTCCAGGGCATTAATGCAGAGACCAAGAACTGCATCAACACGCATACTGCATGCGGTTTTATAGAGATGGAACCTATTATTGCGTGGGAATTGTTGGATAAGCTGGCTAATTACGATGCTATGTATGGAACCCAGCAAGCTCCACAAACTCAAAAACGTCTCTACGTACCTAACCGAGAAGAAGTTAACCTAGATGTTAAAAATCAATTCTTACAAGACGAGGTCAACCGTCTGAAGAAACAGGTAAGTTTTCTGAAATCCTCTCAAACATGTCAAGAATATGGTTCTTCTGCACATAGTACTTCTGCTTGCACTAACATCGAGCAGGTTAGAGCCGCTGCGACAATAGCTGAGATGAATTATATGAGAGGACCCTACAGGAACCAGCCTAGTTATCATGACAGGTCAAACAACTATCAAGCATGGGGTAATCAAAATACAAATCAAAACTATGCAGTTCCCCCACCAGATAAACGACTTGCACTTTATCGACCTCCAGGCCATCAGGAGACGCCATCATGGATTCAGGAAATAAAGGAAAGCATTAACGGAGTGAACAACAAAGTTGATGAAGTTCAAGCCAAACTGAACCGACAAGATAAAAGATGGGGAGAGTTCGATATTTGGAAAAGGAGTGTTGATTCCCAACTAGGGGACCTAGCTGCACGGATTCCAAGACCACAAGGGCACCTCCCGGGCCGCCCCGAGGAGAACCCTAGAGGCCAAATAGCAGCGGTACATCTCAGAAGCGGGAAGACATTGCCAGAGAGAGTTCAAGCTGAAGACAAGGAGGAACAAGATGTCACAAAACGGCTCGTTAACGAGCCAGCGAGTGCAAATAATGAACCCGCAAACAAGGATGACGAGGCTTCGAGGATTCCTGGCGATCCTACCCCAGGTAAGTTCTCTAAACCCAGCCTTCCTCTCAACCCCAGGGCAGTTAACGACCCCACTAGGGTCGGTAACGACCCGCCGAGGACTATAAACGACCCTAGTGTCGACCCGGTACTCTCACCTATCGAGCCTAACTTGGTTCCGAGAATGGTTAAATCTCTTCCATTTCCAACTAAGAAATCTATGGACTCTACTAAGAGTAAGTTCAAGCGTTTCGTTAAGATTCTTCAA
The DNA here is from genome assembly GCA_964016875.1 of Fallopia convolvulus. Lineage (NCBI taxonomy): Eukaryota > Viridiplantae > Streptophyta > Magnoliopsida > Caryophyllales > Polygonaceae > Fallopia > Fallopia convolvulus. The sequence goes on along the minus strand of OZ024730.1, from coordinate 39,686,910 downwards.
GGCATTAATATTTCCATCCCATTCGCTGAGGCCCTAAGCGAAATGCTGGCTTACAGAGCTACAAGATGAAGTCAGATCAATAGCTCTACCGGAAAAGCTAGGAGACCCAGGAAGGTTTGCAATAATGATCGGCATAGGCAACCACAAGTTCAAGGCTATATGCGATCTGGGTGCCAGTGCTAGTTTAGTTCCTCTCTCAATTTGGTCTAAAGCTAATATGGGACCACTAGAGCCGGTAGACATGAATTTGTACATGGCAGATGGGTCATGTGTCAAGGCCACTGGAGTGGTGGACGACTATCCTATTCAAGTCGGGAAATTCTTTATACCTAATGATTTTGTGTCCTCGATATGCCTGAAGACCCTCATGTCCCCATAATTCTCGGTCGACCATTTTTAGCCACAGCAGGTGCAAGAGTTGATATGCGGAAAGGACTCCTCACTTTTGATATCGGAGAGGAACGGGTGGAATTCAACTTGGATCAAAAAGCCAACGACCCAGTTGGAGTCGCACAAATCGAGTTAACTCAACCAGAACTCGACACAACCGTCACTACCGAGTCTCATTGGCCGATCACCGAGTCCCACGTGCAAGAGTACAACCAAGGTAAGTACTCTAATTATGAATCGGCTAAAGAGGAGCATGATTGTTCCTTATCTTTTGTTCCTACACCACGCCCTGTTATATGCACTACAGAAGAGTCAAAACCACCTTGGTTTTCGGATTTCACTAACCATCATGTAGGAATACCGGGCATACTGATAGAAGAAAAGGGTCCCAATTTAGCAACTAAAGCACATCAAAACTGCAAAGCTAAACATGGGGTACCTCAAGACCCCAACATGGCTACACAAGAGCCACCGTGAGCTAAAGGAGCACGTCGGGCTAACGACATTAAAAATAGCGCTTACGGGAGGCAACCCGCTTTTAGAATAGATTTAGTTTCTCTTTTTCCTTTTCTTTTTAGATTATTTTTCTTAGCTTTCTTTTGTTTTCCTTTTAAGTTTTAGTTAGGATAGAAATTATAATTTTTGAGCTAACCAAGATTTTAGGAGAAGGGATCGAAAATCACTCCAAGAGGCTACGGCAGCTCGTTACCGACCCACCCAGGGTCGTTAACGACCCGGTTCGACGACCCGACTCGTCAAAAATGGGCAGGTAAGTTTTTATGTCTTTCTTTTTCTTTTTAATCTTTTGTTGTTTTCTTTTCTATTTCTTTTCCTTCTTCTTATTTTTCTTATAGTGGGGACACTGTAATTTTAAGTATGGGGTGGGAGAAAATAGAATGTTAGTTGTCTTTTGTGTTGTTGTGTTTTGAGTAGTTTTCCCAAAAAAAAAATCGAAAAATTTGAAAGTTAAAAAAAATCGAAAAATTTGAAAAATTAAAAAAAAAAGAGTTTTAGAATTGATAGATATCCCTTTCTTAGGTTCTATGATAGTAGTCGCTAACTTAATCATATAATTCCTTGCAAGCATGTCTTTAATAGTATAGCCGGACTCTTAACTTGAAATTATTTGTTTTAGAAGAAGATAGCATTTGATGAAATTGAGCATGTATACTTTATAGCATAAGTGATGCAATCCAACATATTACCCTGTGAGCTTATTAGACTTGATTTTCTTGTGTGATTTACTCTTTATATGCATATTATCTCTTGGAATTGTGATGGTTATCTATTTCTTGAGACCCGTATGAGATCTTTAGTTCATTATTTGTGAAAATCATATGATGGAGATCTTATTTTTTATAAGCCCTATTATTCCATATCCACCTTTACACGATCCTTCTTTTGATAGCCAAATTTAGCCTGAAGCCTTTATTTATAGCTCCACAAAATTATTACCTAGCCGAGATAAGCTTGACCCTATCCGGGAATTAGGACTTAGATTGGAGAGGTATGTTTTGTTGTGTGTTAAAAAGAGAGGAGTTTCTTATAATTTTTTGCTTTAATTGAAGGATATTTGGGAAGGGTAGATTGGAAGTCTCTTGTTTTTACTTGTAATAAGAAAGATCTCTTGATAAGGAAAAAGATGCACAAAATAAAGTATTTGATGGAGATGAGAAAGTAAGGAAAGAATGTATACGGAAGCTCGTTAACGACCCTGAAGTGGGTTCGTTAACGAGGCAGCGAAATAAAAAAAAAAGAAAAAAAGGGGGAATAAGAAGGGAAAAAAAAATAAAAGAAAGTGAAGAGTTGAAGTGCATTTGTATTTATAGATAATATCAGAGATTCTCTTATTTCTTATGAGACTTTCTAGGATGATAATGGGTGAGTGAGAATAAGTGTATAATGAGAGTGAGTTTGGTATGTTGTTTTATGAGAGTTTTTGATATGTGTGAGTTTTTAGGAGTCTTTGATTCCCGGATATTATTAGCACCACATGACCAAATATTTTCCACGCCTTATTGTTATTACCAAGCCTCATTACAACCCGACCGAATGGAATCTTCTATGAAGTTTTTCATTGAGCCCCCTAAGTTCTCTTAATGGTTTTTGCTTATTTTGACAAATCTTGGGTGGAGAGTATTGGTGATATAAATTCCAATTTCTATGAGTTTTTGTATATAAGATGAGTTGAGAGATTGAATTTATAAGCCTAAACACTTGAGAGTTGAGTGAAACACAATATCCCTTGTAAGGTTGGATTGTATTGTCTTATATCTATTTAGTGCATATATGTGTAAGGACATTAATAGTCTTTTGCTATATTTTTCTCATGTGTAGATGTTGCTTTTTAGATGATGGCTATGTCTTGATGAGCATGTTTGTTTTTGGTTTTGGTTAATGTCTATTGATTGCTTGAGGACAAGCAAGTTTAAGTATGGGGTATTTTGATGTTCGCATTTCTAGTATAGTTTTCAGTAGGTCTTCTTTGTTTATTAGGTTTAGTTTTGTTATGTTTAGGTTTAGTTTTGAGTGTTTTTAGATAGTTTTGAATATTTCTGTGAAAAGAGTGGAAGCTACGCTATTTTGTGTATTTTGTAGGTTTTAGCAAGGAAAAGTGCTATATGGAGCTGAATTTGGAGCGTTGCAGTGAAAGACAGAGGAATACAAGATTGAAGAAGTCAGAGTTCAAGATTTACGAGAGGAAGTGTGGAAGAAAACAAAGCCCAAGCTCGTTAACGAGGCTGTGAGGGCTCGTTAACGAGGCCACGAGAGAGAAGATTCGAAGGTTGACTGTATGATTCACCGATCCTGAGCGGGAATTTATTTCCGTGTCGGTTGAGTATCTTTTTAGAATCTTTTAGGGTTATTAGAATATGTATTTTAGGTCTTATTATCTTCTTAGATTTTGTTTCTATCTTTTAGAGTTTTATTTCTATCTTGTAAGGAAAGTTTATATCTTTTTGCCTTTTTAGTTTTTAGCTTTTTAGTATAAATACCCTTCTATCTAGCATAGAAAGAGGGGAGTCGAATTAGAGAGAGAAGAAGAAGAGGAAGAACCGAGGAGGCGAGTTGATCGAAGTCGAAGTTCGAGGGTCGGTGGACGAAAGTTACCGAGTTCGTTGATCGAGGTTTTGGTTCGGTGTTTTGTTCTTTTTCGGTTTTCTTCTTAACTTCTGTAAGACAATTTTTCTATTTAATTTAGTAGTGATTGGTTTTCAATGTTTTCTTATATTGAGTTTATTTGTTTAGTAGTTATGATTAGTGAATAGTCTTCTTTTCTAGGATCGGGGTTAAGCCCGACATAGTTGAGCATGTTTGACAAGTAAGATTGTGTGTTGAATGTCTTTTATCTTTTATTGAGATTGTTTGTTGTGCTTATACCGAAACGAAATTTGAGGTAATTTGAGTTTTTAACTTGATTGAAAGAGAAAGTTAGTAACTTGAAGGTTGATATTGTTTGAATACGAAAGTTTCAAGCTTTAGATCCAAAACAAGCAATTAAGTGAATTAGGATGCGAAAGTTGGTTAATTTACTTGATAGTCAACGAAAGTTGATGACTCTATCTGTTTAAAGGCATGATCTTATCTTCTTACAAGTTTATATGCTTGACTTTGTTGTGGTGTCCCTAGTCCTAGATCTTTGTTTTATTTGAATTATTTTAAGTGAATTTTCGTTGCTGAGTTACTTGCCTCCGTACCGAATTTATTTAGATCGTTATTTGAGTATTTTTGTTTACGGTGGTTCGTTAACGACCCTGACAACGTCGTTAACGAGGCTGCTTGTGAGTATTTTTGTTTGTTTCTGTTTGCTTTTTAATAGATTGATAAACGAACAACCTTGCTTCCTGTGGAACGACCCTCTCAACAGAAATTGGGCTCAATCGAGAGAGAGAGTTGGAGTCCTTGATTTATTGTTCTTCATTGTCTTGAGTTTGAACGTGATTGATTGTAAGACGATATTTTTATATTTTCAAGTAAATTTTACTTCAATGTTTTCTTTCAATCTAGTTGTTTGTTTAGTTTTAATCATGAGTGAGTAGTTTACTTTTCTAGGATCGGGGTTGAAACCCGACATAGTTATGCATGATTGAATGAATGTGTTGATGTTTTGATTGCCTTTTATCCTTTTATCTACTTGTTTGTGCTTATACTTGGATGAAAGTCGAAGTAATTTGAGTTTATCGCTTGATCGAAAGAGACAATTGTAAACTTGAATGTTGATATTGTTCAATAACGAAAGTTTCGAGCTTTGGATTCAAACTAAGTAGAAAAGTGAATTGATTTATGAAAATTGATTGATTTTCTTGTTTAGGTCAACGAAAGTTGATAAATTTATCTTAAAGGCGTGATAATTATCCTTCACACTAGTTTATATGCATGATTATGCCGTGGTAACCCTTGTCCTAGTTGTTTTTATTATTTGAATTTCTTTCATTTTTACCTTCGAACAGACTCGTTACCGAGGTACACAGATCGGTACCGACCCTGTAGTTGCTTTGTATTGTTTGCGTAGTTTAAAGTAGAAACCCATCGTCGTTACCGACCCTGATAAGGTCGATACCGAGGACTGTCGTAGCCTTGTTTTGCTTCGTTTTTGCTTGTTTTTGTAGTTTAGGTAATCAAACAACCTTGCTTCCCGTGGACGATCCTGACCTCCCTATTCTCAGCGGGGTCTTGACTACAAATTTATTTATTGTTAGTAAACGCCCCCCCAAGACTTCGGCCCAGAAGCTTTCGGGAACTCCACTCTCAAGCATCATTGTGCGAGCCATGTCTTCTAGGGTTCTGTTCTTTCTTTCCGCAACTCCATTTTGCTGAGGAGTGCGTGGGGCTGAGAAGTTGTGGGATACACCATTGTTTTCATATAACATTAGGATCTCTGAGTTCTTGAACTTAGTTCCATGATCAGATCTGAGAGACTTGAGCTTCAATCCCATGCTAACTTCCATTCTCTTGATGAAGAGCTCAAACTCCTTGAAAGCATCTGATATGGATCTCAAGGAAATAACCCATGTAAATCTTGAAAAATCATCAATTAATATATACATGTACCTTTTACCACGGTAGCTGGCCATTTGCATGGGAACACAGAGATCCATGTGAATTAGTTCCAAGGGCCTTGTGGTGCTTACCACCTTCTTTGGCTTAAAGGAACTCCTGGTTTACTTTCCACGAACGCATGCTTCACACATTTTGGCTCCCTCAATGTTGATTCATGGGAGGCCAATGACCAGGTCCTATAAGTAGAGCTTTAGGATTTGATTGATGCCTGTGTGGCCTAGCCTTTTGTGCCAGAGTTCCGTGTCGTCATGAGAACTCGCAAGGCACAACTTCCTTGGTGGTTCAAAGTCTGTGTCTACCACATAGACATTGTTAGACCTCCTTCCTCTTAGAATGATTTTGTTAGTTTTCTTGTTGAGGACCAAGCATTCTTCTGAGTCGAAGGTGACAACGTTGTTCCCTTGATCACATATCTGAGATACACTCAAGAGATTGTACCCTAGATTCTTCAACAAATTGACGTTGCTGATCTTGATTGATTTGTTGATTAGTACTTCCCATGTTCCTGTGATTTCTCCTTAATTTTTGTCGCCAAAGGACACATGACCTCCTTCGGCTTTTGTGTGGAGTGAGGTGAGATTGTCTTTGTTTCCAATCATATGATCTGAGCAACCACTATCAATGACCCATGTGATGTTCCGCCTCACTGCCACCTACAAGGAGAGTTAGTTTTTGGTGATCCAGGCAAGATGACTCTTGCTTGGTCTGTTACAAGGAAAGACAGTTTCAAACATGACATAATTTGCAATATTGATATCACGAGAGTTCATAGAGTCATAGGTGAAGTTCCTATGCTGGTTCCCACGAGTGGGACCCAACATAAGACTTGGGGAAGCATAAGGTTCCTGTTCTCAGGATTTTCCTTGAACATGGTCCTCTCGTTGGCCTATTCACCAGTTAGGCCGTTGAAAAGCTGTTGAACTTTCATTTTCTCGGTGATCTCCTCCTTTGTGATCCCAAGTCTAGTAAGCTTGGTACACATGCCTTCGAAGCAAGATTGTTAGCTGTGGACTGATTCTCCCACCTCCATTTGGATGTTAAAGAAATCCCTTCTGGTGTTCATCTGGAGGTCCTCTCTGAGGTCAAATTTCCCAATGTGCATTCGCTTGATGGCTTCCCACATCTCTTTTGTCGTCTCTAGATTTGCCACCCTGTCGCAATCTTGTACTGACATGGCATTCTTGAGATATTGTTTGGCCTTGAAGTTTGCTTCCATGCACTTCCATTCGTTTGGTCCCCATTTGGTGAAGTCATTGCGAATGGTTGGGTCTACCTCGAAGTTCCCTACTTCGATGACGCACCAAGCTTGAAAGTCGTGGCTTCGCATCCAATCCTTCATGTTGCGTTGCCAAGTTTCGAACCTTCCTGTGATAAGCCTTAGAGGCTTGTTGTACATATGTCCAACATGAGTAAGTTCTTGAGACATCCTGTAACCTATTATACTAACACAGACAATCTAGAGTGTTTCTGTTCTGATACCAATTGATCTATCGTTGTGGGTTAGTAAGAGCTTGAGAACTGGTTGTTAGGTTGTTCCCAAGGCAGCGGAAGTAAAGTAAAAGCAAACAAAGTAGAATGTAAATGACATAGTTCCTTTATAGAGGAACCCCACAACAACCAACTAGTTGTGTGGGTAAACCTCTACCTCCGCTTGTAGGATTTTGAACGATCGACTTATTTTATTGATTGTTCCCTAGTTACATAGGCAAGACTTACACTTCTTGTTCCTAGCAGTTCTTCCGAACTCTAGTAACACTAGTAAGCCTTCACAACTTTATTCCTAAGTGAACAAACTCAACTAAACATAAGACAGATCGAACCTTACACCTTGAGCTCAATGTCGTAGTTCCCTAACTCCTTGGAACTTGGATTCGCTGTCGTCGAGATTGAACACTCGCCGTTGGGGACTTCTCTTCTCTTGTTTCTCATTCTTTCTTTCTTTGTTAGTGAATGTGAGTTACGGGAGAAGTACTTCTACCGAGCATTATTTATTTGGCTTTATACTCATTCGTACTTGGGTTGCAATCTTTACTTTCAAGTTGTCCGAAATACCCTTGGTCTAGCACGCCAAGTTTACAATCTTCACATGTGACTTTGATTTGAAATTAGTCAACTTTGAGAATCAATCAGGTTGTTGGATCACTCGCCTTAGTCTGTTTCTTAGACTGAGCCTTCGTCCTATCCAAGACAAGATCCGCGATTTGTGCTGAACGGTCTTATTTGCACATGTGAGTTCCCACGCGATAGGAACTGTTCTCTCCTGAGTTCTTTTGGTAGGAACTTACTATCACATATTCTTGTTTTCCTTTTGCGTTCTTGGAGATTCTTCAATAGACTTGGTGTTCCCTTGAAATACTTGAATGTAACTCCTTAGTTCTCATATGACGTTTGTCATTATCAAAACTGGAGACAAGTATGGTTGTTCAGATATTTGGAACCAGAGTTCCCAACACCATCCCAACATATATTGTTGGTGATTTGTGTCAAGTCATCAACTCCCAATTGGAGCATGTTGAGGTTTAGAGTCATATTGGGAATGTCGACATGGTGTGTTGACATATATGACTTTCCATGGTTTAGTTGTTATCATAAGATCCAATAGATAAATCGCACACCACCACCGAGACTAGGAACCTCGAGTGCACCGTCGTATGGCAAGGGCGCGCCTTGTGTGGCGACGCACGGTGCAACGGTGCAAGCGCGGGGCTCGGCTTGGACCTCGGTTTTGAGGTTCGAGGCTCGGCAATGGGTGTGGCGCGTCTATGAGTGAACTTGAGGTTCATCTCGAGGCTGCAAGGGCGCGCCTAGGTGGTGCGATGGTACGATGAGGCTAGGGACGCGGTTGCGAGGCTGCGGTGGAGCTCTCGGCGTGCCTATGGCACGTGTCCGAGGCTTCGAGCATGAAATGTGAGGCTAAGCTATGGTTTTGAGCTTATACATTGAAGTAGGGAAAACTTTGTCTAAATCAATGAAACCATGTTTGAAGTCATATTTGGAGCTTATACATTGAAGTAGGGAAAACTTCGAGCATGAAACATGGTTTCATTGATTTGTTTAAATCAATGAAACCATGTTTGAAGTCATATTTGGCTTACTTATTTTAGGGTTTAATTTATTTTGGGATTGAAGTAGGGAAAACTTTGTCTATCACATGTTCCATATGATTGTTTAGATTGCTCATGTTTTATGTCATTGGTTTGGATGGTTAGAACTTGTTTGTAAATTTGAAAGGCTGATTTATGACTTTCAAATAAACAAGTTATGGTCTAGGAAAGACTAAGAGGAATATCTTGAATCCTCGGATCCATGGAAAGTGTCAAGAGTCATAAAGGCTTGAAATTGACAACTTTGGTTAATTAGTCTTATGAGTGAGCAACCATTGAAAAGATTAATGGAAATGATGACATGGTAGATAAAAGACAAGTCTTAGCATGTGTGAAATCACTTGTGGATAAAGATGATTGTCATATGAGCATGATTCTTCTAGTTTTCTTAAATGGAAATTTTGTGAAAGAAGAATTGAATCATCTAAATGCATAGATGAGGATCCTATGGGAACTTCCAATGAATTGGTAGTTAGGATGAAAGGAACATAAAGTGGACTACTTTGTGTTTGAATGGCCAAGAGAAAAGTAATGTCATTAGGAAGTCTTTTAAAGATTTTATATGCTTTTGCATGGTGTGATATAGAAAGTTTAGTCACTTGTGGTTGATTAGTGTCTAATGAATCTATATTGAAATGACATGATTTACTTGGTAGAAACCAAGTTGTAAGGTTATAAAGATAAGACCTTGTTCTTCATTGGTTAAATATGAAGACGTCAATGTATAGAGGTGAAGGTGAATTAGATTGTTCTAAATCTTCATCTCGGTTAGAAATACATTGAGATGGAAAACAAGAATTCAATGATTACACACATGATTGAGAGACATCTTGGATTTATGAACACATGGTTATAAGTTGGATGTGTCATGACTTGGGGACGCTCAAGTGGATATTAAGATGTGGTTATCTTGACATAGGCCATTTGTCAAAGATATGTTTGATGCATAAAGGCATTGGATGTGTATGAAACTTCCTAGTTTGGAAATTTTGAAAGCAAATTGGATCACTAAGATTTGGAAGACCTCTTAGTGCACAATTGTTCATGAATTTCAATCTTAAGTGATGGGTCGGCGTTCTTGGAGTTTCCAAGAGGCAATTTGCGATACTCCGACTTCATAGTTGGAAAGTGGCATCTAAGTATGAGGGAACCTTGTAATGAGGCACATGCCATAACTTAGTGTCAACTCGTTTGATTTTTGTTAAGCACATCGAGGTTGTTGATTTCTCCCCGAGAAGATCGACATAAGTGTTTGTGTTAATTTCAATCGAGGCATGGGGGTAACAATCCTTGCAACTCTTAGATTTGGATACCCAATTCCCCTACATCGAAAGGTGTGGGCTGAATTCAATGTGGAAAGCCAAATTGTGGAGTTGGAGAGCATTCATAATATTTTAGATATTATTATTACCCATCAAGGTTTATGCTCTAGGCCACATGAAACCTAGTTTTGAAACGGAGTTTTCATTAATGAGTTTTGGTTGCTTATGAGGAGCATGATAGGAAACTCAACTATGCATATGTGGAAGTATAAGGCTTCTTCCCAGTTAGAGTAATTAAGGATGACTCAACTAATACATATGTGAGAGGATATGGGACGAAAGAGCCTTGTTTACAAAAGCGTCAAAAGGATAAGATAAGCGTAAGAGACTCATGTGTGAAAGTTACTACGTGTACTTAGACAAGTTGATGTGGTTCAAACCTTAGGAGCACCACGATTCTTTAGTGCATGAATGTGATGATCACAAGGTGTAAATTCAAGTCTACGGACATTTACACTTATACATAGAGTTTGTTTATTAAACTTCTATTCTTGATGACATGGCTCAAATGGGGGAGGAATGTTGGTGATTTATGTCAAGTCATCAACTCCCAATTGGAGCATGTTGAGGTTTAGAGTCATATTGGGAATGTCGACATGGTGTGTTGACATATATGACTTTCCATGGTTTAGTTGTTATCATAAGATCCAATAGATAAATCGCACACCACCACCGATACTAGGAACCTCGAGTGCACCATCGTATCGCAAGGGCGCGCCTTGTGTGGCCACGCACGGTGCAACGGTGCAAGCACGGGGCTCGGCTTGGACCTCGGTTTTGAGGTTCGAGGCTCGGCAATGGGTGTGGCGCGCCTATGAGTGAACATGAGGTTCATCTCGAGGCTGCAAGGGCGCGCCTAGGTGGTGCGATGGCACGATGAGGCTAGGGACGCGGTTGCGAGGCTGCGGTGGAGCTCCTCGGCGCGCCTATGGCACGTGTCCGAGGCTTCGAGCATGAAATGTGAGGCTAAGGTATGGTTTTGAGCTTATACATTGAGTCTAATAACCTTGTGCATGTTCTAAGATGAATTAGGAAGCTTCTCTTAGCTTGGTAGATGCTTTGAGCAAGAACCAAAGCTTGAGTTTAGCTTGGCACATAGTTAAATATGCTAGAAAGAAGTTTGTAAGCTTCATACTAGCTTAGAGTGAACTCTAGGAGCTTCGACAAGCTCAAGACTCATTGTACATGCTTTATTAGAAGCTCATGTAGCTAGGAAGTAGCTCATGGAAGCTCAATGTAGCTCACACTAGCTCAAGTTAGCTCACACTAGCTCACGCCAGCTCATGGAGCTAAGGGATAGTGACACTCCTAGGTGACCTAGATTGAAACCTAGCTATGCTAGCTAGGTGGTGGGGCTGGTGGGCCGCACATGCACGCGCATGGCATGGGCTATTGGCCTTGCCATTGGGCCGTGTACATGGGCCTTTTTGGATTGATTTTTGGACTCCTTGATGGGCCTCTCCTTTGCTGAATTGGATAAGCATTTGGAGTCCAAGGGGGGAAGTATCTAGACGCCTCCTCTATGATGACAATGAGAGAGGAAGGGAGTTACAACCGTCTCCCTAAAATCACTCTCGGCCGCACATGTGTACAACCGACTGTAACCGCCTCCCATGGCAGTTTTGGGGCAAGTTCTCACACCTATTTAAAGGGAAAATGATGGCCTTTTGATGTACGAAACACGTGAGAAAAAACCAGACTTGGTCCCAAAGAAATCGGAAGAGAGAATCAAACAAGAATCTAGGGTTTCTTGTCGGATTTGAGTGAAAACACTAGAGTGTACACAAGTGGACGTGTGGTGGCATGGATCGAAGTTCTTCTTCAAGGAAGGAACCTCAAGTTACATGGAGTTGGCAGTATGTCAAAGTTAAGGACGAGCCCCAATCATCCATGGAAGACGACTTCATCGAAGTGAAGATCGAAGAGGAATCGATGGACTCGAACATGGTACGCTTGTCTTCAATGGTTGTGTCTTGCCAACACTCCATTGGTTTATTTAATTACGTTTTATCCCACAACGGTATTGCACAACCCTTGGCATGGAATAGGGGCAATATACGTTGAAGGAAAGATCGATCTAATCGTTCAACTCGTAGTCTTATATCCAAGTCAATTACTTAACATGAACAAGGGTCGATGGTGATTGCCTTCATGGCTTACACCCACGAGACTATCCTTCATTGGATCTACTCGTCATGCCTTGATTATCCTTATGGATCTACAAGGATCGACTTCCTTCAACAAGATAAAGCAAACATATTAAAACGATTGCATGCTAACCCTATTAGTAGACAACTACGAAAACCAACATATATGTGGGTTGAATTTTACAAAATATACTAAAATTTGAAAGTTATTGTTAGTCCTAGTATTTGGCTTTCTATTCCTACATGACCTGGGAGCATTGTGGTTTTTAGTATTCACATAATCAATTTGTTTCTTAGCTTGAGCTTGCCTTTTCATGCAATTCTTTTTAATATGCCCCCAAGCCCACAATACCAACAAGTCATAAGATAATCCCCATGAAATACTTAGGTTGATTCTTTTGCATTCTACATTCATTAACTCTTATGGGATCAATACGTTTTTGCTTATTTCCTTTAGATTGCTTGACAAAAAGTTAGTGAGCCACATGACCAATATACCGAGAATTTTCATGTTCGTCCCCTTTACCATTCTCTAATATTTGAATTTCCTTCTCCAAATCAATGTTCTTATCTTTAAGAGTTTGAAGTTCCCTAGCACACGTCTCATAAAGATCAACAATATTAAAATCATTATGTTTACTATCTTTAAAACAAGCACTTGTGAAAACTATTCCAAATCTTTGAGGAACAAACTTAGGACCTTCCCCTAATTGTTACCCCTTAGAAATACCGTTCTCTTTCTTAATTTCTTTTGGACGGTTATCTCTTTCTATTTGTAAGGCTAGCACATTAGTTCTAAGATCATCATTAATCATTTTCAATTCACATTGAGACTCATCACATATATGTTATAGAGAGAATAGTGGATCTTTTGGACATGTTCTTTAAGCTAGGTTTCTTTCAAGTTAGAGCATTGGTAATCAACATTAGTAAATTCATTTTGAACTTCTTGATTCACTTTATAAAGTTGTTTGATCAACACAACTAAACTAAACTTTACAAGAGACTTAAAATACAATGAATTCTTTGTCACTAACCTCTTCCATTTGTGCGGAGATAGCCATTCCACACATGTTGTTCTTGATGCAGCTTTTGGGTTTATCTTCATCTGGATTTCCCTATGTAGCAAGATACGCCTTTTTCCCATCACCATCACCTTTGGTATAAATGCATGGAAAGGGACCCTTTTTACAACACTTGTAGCAAATGATCGACATCGTTCATGTCACACTTCTCGTCATTGTTATCACAAGAACTGTTGCTATTGCTAAAAGATTTAAACGTTCCGCAACTGTAAAGTCTTCTTCAGAATTTAGTGAGTAATGTATTCTCACTATCAGGGTCAACTCTATCTTCTTTGCCTTCTTCTTCCAAGTATTACATGGCTTTCACAAGTTTCAAAGCCATTCCTTTTTGCATCGACTTCCTTGCCCTTCTTAAGATTTCTCTTCTCCTCATAATTAAGAAGTTTTCCTAAAATCTCATGAAGCGTGCTCAAGGTTTCTGTATCTTAGATTTCCAAATGTGTTACAATCATATGCACATTTGTCAGTCAATCCCTCCATGATGATCACCACTTTGTTTCTTAGATGAATATGCTCCTTATTAACTCCTAGATTGAGAATACAAGTATTCAAGGCATCAAAGCGAGATCGGTACAATGAGATAGACTCTCCCTCCATCGTGGAGAAGGTTTGAAATTCTCTCTTGGAAGCAAGTATGAGAGTCTCTTTAAGATCTAAACTCACATTGTGAATTTGTTCAAGAGCCTTTTGCAACTCTTTAGTGGCGACAAAGTTTGAAAGTTTGCTTTTATCTTCAGGATTTGTACCATTGTTGATGTATGTCTTGGTCAACTAGATTGTTTCCAAGGCCCTAAAGTCATTTGGTAGCATCAACTTTGGATTTGACTTCTTTTATCCAAAACCTCAAGATTTCCATATTGAATAGAAATCAAAGATTGGAAAATTTTCCATCTGAATCAGACATCTAGTTCTTCCATTGATCATACTGACCGGGAAGAAGTAGCGGTGGTTTGTTATTCCCAAAGCCAACCTCGTATTTTAAAGAACTCATCCTTGTTTCTTGATAAAACACACAATCTAGAGCGACAATGATCTATTAATACAAATTGTTAGATTTAATGTTCTAAAATATAGACACTGATCCAGATGGATCAGTGAACTTGGTAGCGAAAATAAATAAAAACAAATAAACAAAAGACAAGTTTTCCAATCAATTTCATTAAAGATTTTTTCCTTATCTAGTTATAAGATATAGTTTTCATAAATAAAAGTTTTATCTTATTCTATCCAAATCTTTATTGACATGTTTCCTTGCGCTCCAAGTAACCACTGTTTCAGTCATTGTCACCGTTCCCATCATTGTTCTTATATATTTAGGATCAAGGATCGAGAATAGTTTCAAAGTTTTTGGATCATCAAATTGCATCTCTATATTAGGATTCTAATAAGGAAAAAATTCTTAACAATGTCGAAGCTAAGTTTGAATTGTAATATATTTTGATGATTTTAGAAATTTTGCATGCTTTCTTGCATCCAATAATAACAATGTCAAAGATCTAAGTTTTATTAATCCATAAAAATGACGAGTAGCCAACATCCTTTGGTGGCATACTTTTCGAGAATTGTCCTTTTAGATGATTTCGCTGTTAGGTTGATCTTATTTTTGAAAAAATACAAGTAATGTTGGCGAATGGAATCATCCATTGACGTTTGATCCATGCAAATGCCCAATCTGAATAAATAGATGAGAAACCGATCTAAGTCAGGTGGCGAATGGATGACGAATGGATTAAATGATGGGTGTGTTGAATGTGGGAGAAGGGTCATCCAACTACCACCCGACCTATTTCATCCATTGATTGCACTTGAGTTTATTTTTATCTTATCTTAAATAATTAAATTTATATAGAATATTTTATCAATTTAAACTATTTGTTATATTTAAGTAGGTTGGGTTTTGGATAATGCCTTATGTCTATGCTTTTTTTATAGGGTTATGTATTTCACAAGTATATTTTTATGGTATATAAAATATGACTTTATACATGTTTTGTATGATTAGACCAAGAAAATATATGAAAGAGAGCACGTATTTAATGATTTCGAATGACCCATTCTAAAATCCAATAGATGAATACTGACTACTAGGTAACATATGATAAATTTTATGAGTGATGGATGAGTTGAATGAAGCATTCAATTACTTAGTGGATTAGACAATGGTATCAGACTAAATCTAACCCATTTTCATCCTGAATGTTAGGCTATTGGGACGGTGTTGCAAACTATGGATCCAAACATCCGAACAACGATACTTGTCTCTAGTTTTGATAATGACAAAAGCCATATGGGAACTAACATGTTCCATTCAAGTATTTCAAGGGAACACCAGGTCTGACAAAGAATCTCCAAGAACGCAATGCAAAAGGAACACAAGAATACATGATAACAAGTTCCTATCAAAGGAACTCCAGAGAGAATAGTTCCCATCGTATGGGAACTCACATGTGAAGACAAGACCGTTCAGCGTGAAACTTGGGATCCTGCCTCAGACAAAATAAAGGCTTAGTGTGAGGAACAGATTGAAGCGAACGATCCAAAGGTCCGATTGACATTTGAAGTTGACTATGTTCAAATCAAGTCACATGTAAGGATTGAAAACTTGGCGTGCAAGACAAAGGGCATTTTGGACAACATGAAAGTGAAGATTGCAGCCCAAGTTCAAATGAGTATAAAGCCAAATGAATAGTTCTTGGAATAAGCACTTCTCGCAGAACAAATATCCACACGCAAGGAAACAATAAAGACAAAGTGAAAAGAAGTTCCCGACGGCGAGTGTGCGATCTCGGTGCCCGGTGAATCCAAGTTCCCAGGAGTTAGGGAACTGTGAGCTCAAGGTGTAAGGTTCGATCTATCTTATGTTTAGTTGAGTTGTTCGCTTACGAACAAGGTCGAGAAGGCTTACTAGTGTTACTAGAGTTAGGAAGAAATGCTAGGAACAGAGAAGTGTAAGTCTTGCCTCTGTAAGTAGGGAACAATCAATAAAATAAGTAGATCGTTCAAAATCCTCCAAGCGAAGGTAGAGGTTTACCCACACAACTAGTTGGTTGTTGTGGGGTTCCTCTACAAAGGAACTGTGCCTCTTACTTTATGTTTTTACTTGGGAACTGTTTTAGTTTCGCTGCCTTGAGAACAGCCTCACCACTAGTTCCCAAGCTCCCACTAACGCATATCGATCCAACAATTGGTATCAAAGCAGGCTCGCTCCAGATTTCTGTGTTAGTATCGCAGGTTACAAGATGTTTGAAGAACTCACTCAAGTTGAACATGGAAACAACAAGCCTCCAAGGCTTATCACTGGAAGGTTTGAAAACTGGCAACACAACAAGAAGTATTGGATATGCAGCCATGACTTTCAAGCTTGGTGTGTCTTGGAAGTAGGGGACTTTGAGATCGACCCAGCAATCTGCACTAACTTCTCCAAATGGGGGAAAAATGAATGGAAGTGCATGGAGGCCAACTTCAAGGCTAAACAGTACCTCAAGAATGCCATTTCGGAACAAGACTGCGACAGAGTGGCAAATCTAGAAACAAGAAAGGAAATGTGGGAAGCCATCCAACAGATGCACATTGGAAACTCTGACCTCAGAGAGGACCTTTAAATGAACGCTAGAAGGGAGTTCTTCAACTTTCTAATGGAGATGGGAGAATCAGTCCACAGCTACCAGTCTCGCTTTGAGGTCTTATGTACCAAGCTCACTGGACTTGGGATCACCAAGGAGGAGATCACTGACAAGATGGAAGTCCAACAGCTCTTCAACGGCCTAATCGGTGAATGGGCCAACGAGAGGAGCATGTTCAAAGAAAATCTTAAGAATAGGAATCTCATGCTTCACCAAGTCTTTGGGAAGTTGGTGGCACATGAGAAAAGGAAACAAGATGACAAGGAGCAGGAACGGGCACAAAAAGGGATTGCTCTAAAACTGGAAAAGATGATCAAATTTGTTCAAGAGCAACATGAGGACTTTGAAGAAGAAGAAGATGAGGAACTCATCCTTGTCACCAAGGCACTTTGATCCTTCTACAACAAAGGGAAATTCAGATTGGGCTATGGGAACTCACAAAGGGGTCAGAATTCCCAAAGCCGGCCCAGAGAGAAGGACATCATTGACGTCACATGTTACAAGTGCTACAAGAAGGGACACTTTGCCAAAAACTGCCCATAGGGAACTAAAGACAGAAAACAAGGGAAGAAGGCCTACATCGCCACCTGGAGAGACGATGTGGAAGAAGATCCAGAATCTTGGGCACACCCAGATGTTGAAACCCGATATAATACGCGCTATAAATGGGATTTTAATAAATATTAACTCTCGGGATTTCGTACAACCAAACGGTTTTCGTACATGGATTATTACTCCTCCCCACCCTTCAGCTGATTGTTTTTGTACTCTTTACAAATAAAGCCTTTAGACTTTATACCGTAAATAGCGCGATCTCACTCGGAGATCAAACACGTCGAGCTTCGGCAAACGAGATAGTTCTCGAGCCAGAGGGGTTTTTCGACCCTTTATTCCGTCTCACCTCCTCCTTATTTATATCATAGGGGAGCTGCTTGTTTTCCCATTCATGGTCGATGTGGGAAAGCTTTAGAAATTTCTTAACCGTTAATGGATTGCCACGTTGCAATGTGGTGGGGCGTATCGGCCGATTTTGTTGACTTTGTGCTTCGAGGTATACATACCTCGTGGGAGCATTTACATGAGTATATAGCTATATACCTCACATTACATAAGATGGTGTGATGATTGTTTATGTGAATTAACTACATGCATGACAAAGGAAATGGACTTTGCCCATTTCAACGGTCGGTTTTGATCCCTTGGGCCAAGCCCATGTGCATCTTAAGTTTGGGCCAAGGCCCATGTTCATTTGTCTTACGCAATACATGAACTCGCACATGCAAGTGGTACCCAAACGCGTATACATCACGCGGTATTTTATCTCTTTTCTTTCCCTTATTTGCAACTTTTACCCCTTAATTACTTAGTGGTTATTTCGTGCACCATCATAACCTCTTGGCTTGGTGTCATCGTTCCACGAGGGCAACGAGACAAGACCTTTTCCCAGAACGAGTGTTATTCGATTATGTGCCATGCGATATGCCTTCGAGATTGTTTTGATCGCGTGGATCTCGCAAAGAGAGTTAGGACCTCGTCCCCTCATAGGGTTGGCGAACCTCGTTCGCTTAACGAGTTAGGACCTCGTCCTTTGAGAGTTAGCGAACCTCGTTCGCTTAGAGAGTTAGGACCTCGTCCTTTGAGAGTTAGCGAACCTCGTTCGCTTAGAGAGTTAGGACCTCCTCCTTTTGAGAGTTAGCGAACCTCGTTTGCTTAGAGAGTTAGTACCTCGTCCTTTTAGATTGTCAGGACCTCGTCCTTTAGATTGTCAGGACCTCGTCCTTTTAGATTTTCATGACCTCGTCCTTTTAGATTGTCAGGACCTCGTCCGCTTAGAGAGTCTCCAACCCCAAGCGCGAAGCGAGGGGTGGATTAGAGCACTTAGAACCGAGAGTTTCCAACCCCAAGCGGGAAGCGATGGGTGGATTATCGCACAAAGAACCGAGAGTTTCCAACCCCAAGCGGGAAGCGAGGGGTGGATTATCGCACTTAGAACCGAGAGTTTCCAACCCCAAGCAGGAAGCGAGGGGTGGATTATCACACTTAGAACCAAGAGTTTCCAACCCCAAGCGAGAAGCGAGGGGTGGATTATCGCACTTGGAACCGAGAGTTTCCAATCACAAGCGGGAAGCGATGGGTGGATTATCGCACATAGAACCGAGAGTTTCCAACCCCAAGCGGGAAGCGATGGGTGGATTATCGCACTTAGAACCGAGAGTTTACAACCCCAAGCGGGAAGCGAGGGGTGGATTATCACACTTAGAACCGAGAGTTTCCAACCCCAAGCGGGAAGCTAGGGGTGGATTATCGCACTTAGAACCGAGAGTTTCCAACCCCAAACAGGAAGCGAGGGGTGGATTATCACACTTAGAACCGAGAGTTTCCAACCCCAAGCGGGAAGCGAGGGGTGGATTATCACACTTAGAACCGAGAGTTTCCAACCCCAAGCGGGACGCGAAGGGTGGATTATCACACTTAGACCCGACTAACTAGCTAGTTGTTCCATTTCAAAGAGAATACAAATGCACTACACCTTTGAAGCATGTATACATGTATCAAGTTGAACTTGAATTCGCCCGCGTGAATGAATGGCCATAGAAGAGCAATTCTCCTTTTCACGATTGACACATAGAAGATTTTGCACGTAAAGGCAAGGCAGTCTACAGATGCCGAAGGAGAGTCACTTAAATAAAAAGCGACGTGCAGCAAATAACATGGCCATATTCGCATCTCATCTGTGCATGGGATCCACGCCAGCTACCCGATGGCCACGATCACTCTTGTAGACATGCATGATGTTTACGAGGTTATGCACTTTGTGCCAAACAACGGGCCAATGAGTGCGCATCCTAGCGCCTCCGAGCCGCGCGGAGAATGAAGATGGAGGTTGTGCGCGATGTCTTGCCGAGGCAACACCGTGCTTAGTGCAGCCGAGCCTCGGAGAACGAAGACGAAGGTTGCGCACGATGTCTTGCCGAGGCAACACCGCACCTACTTGATGAACTTGTGGATTGCAAACCCCGCCAAGGGGGTTCATACTAAGTCGACGCCGAGACCCGACCTCGCCTCCATGAATCATCATGCAAACATGGCTTGAGGTATATGCATAATTAATTATGTTTTACCTTCTTCTGCAACGCATTAATTTTGATTAGAGGGAGGTGGCCAAGAGCCTTGCACTCACCATGCAGCTCCTTGTCACGCCACCCTCTTGCCACCTCTGAGGCGTCACGAAGCTTGTTAAATGCGCGCCCGAAAACCAACCGAGATGGCACCTGCAAGTAGGAAGAACGCATGGACGAGGGAGTTCGTGGACAAGGCGAGACTCCCAGTCGATGACGAGCGCGAAGAGTCGCCGGGTGCGAAGACCGTGGAGAATGGCTTGATTGTTGGTTCGAGAGTAGGCTACGCAGACTAGCCTAGAACAGACCTCACTAGCTATCACGAGCCCTTCCGAGTTTGTTGATGTCGAAACATCGCACGTCCTTGAGAGTCACAGCACAAAGTAGGCGCCACCAACCCCGACGCCAAAGCAAGGCGAGCGACCTCGAGGCCGGCCTGCCTCCCACGATGGTCACGTGGTCCGGCCAAGCATGAAGACCGCGAGGTA
This sequence comes from Fallopia convolvulus, assembly GCA_964016875.1. NCBI lineage: Eukaryota > Viridiplantae > Streptophyta > Magnoliopsida > Caryophyllales > Polygonaceae > Fallopia > Fallopia convolvulus. The sequence goes on along the minus strand of OZ024730.1, from coordinate 39,666,571 downwards.
GCGCCATTTCTCTCCGGATCTCGCTTAGGCCATGATCTTTCTGATTGTTGGCGCCGCATACGAAGAAAACCGCAGTGCTAGTGATTGTTGATTGGCCTCACACACTACGCGCTTTTTTGACCTCGCTTTTGATGGCCCCACCTAGCTTGTTTGACCTCGCTTTTCTGGCCCAACCTCGCATGCTTGTCCCAACTTGAAACGGAGGGAAGGACGCGATCCACTTGATTGTTTCCCAAGAGTAGGTCAGATAGGGAGAGACCCTTCCCACAGACGGCGCCAGTGTTAAAACCCGATATAATACGCGCGATCCTCCCCACCCTTCAGCTGATTATTTTCGTAGGTGGATTATTCCTCCTCCCCACCCTTCAGCTAATTTGTACTCTTTAGAAATAATACCTTTAGATTTTATACCGTAAATAGTGCGATCTCACTCGGAGATCAAACACGTCGAGCTTCGGCAAACGAGATAGTTCTCGAGCCAGAGGGGTTTTTCGACCCTTTATTCCGTCTCACCTCCTCCTTATTTATATCATAGGGGAGCTGCTTGTTTGCCCATTCATGGTCGATGTGGGAAAGTTTTTAGAAATTACTTAGCCGTTAAGGGATTGCCACGTTGCAATGTGGTGGGGCGTATCGGCCGATTTTGTTGACTTTGTGCTTCGAGGTATACATACCTCATGGGAGCATTTACATGAGTATATAACTATATACCTCGCATTAGATAAGATGGTGTGATGATTGTTTACGTGAATTAACTACATACATGAGAAAGGAAATGGACTTTGCCTATTTCAACGGTCGGTTTTGATCCCTTGGGCCAATCCCATGTGTATTTTAAGTTTGGGTCAAGGCCCATGTTCATTTGTCTTACGTAATACATGAACTCGTACATGAAAGTGGTACCCAAACGCGTATACAAAAGAATGCCCATCTAGAAGAAAAGATATGTGTCCTGGAGAGTGGGGTGAGTGGAGAGAAGGACTACTACACTATGAACACTGGGCACAAACTCTATGTCCAAATAACCAAGGGAAACGGGTCAATGGTCTACAACAAAGAGACCATGGATAGGAATACGAAACAAAGACCCCATCCCAAATACTACTTAGGTGAGTACTACAAAACCTCCTGGAATTGTGGTGCGCATGGGCACTACAAGGAAAGTTGTCCCAAAAAGGAAGCTCAAACTCAAAAGATTCACAAGTAGGTGGTAGTCAGGGACCAGGCAATAGTCATCTTGCCTGGATCACTAAAAACTAACTCTCATTGTAGGTGGCAGTGAGGGGGAACAACACATGGGTCATTGACATCGGCTGTTCAAATCATATGACTGGGAACAAAGACAATCTCACCTCACTCCACACTAAGGCCGAAGGAGGTCATGTGTCCTTTGGTAACAAAAATAAAGGAGAAATCATAGGAATAGAGGAAGTACTACTCAACAAGTCAATCAAGATTAGCAATGTATATTTGGTGAAGGATTTGGGATACAATCTCTTGAATGTATCTCAGATATGTGATCAGGGGAAGAACGTTGTCACCTTCGACTCAGAAGAATGCTTGGTCATCATCAAGACAACCAACAAAATAATTCTAAAGGGAAGGAGGTCCAATAACATGTATGTGGTGGACACAAACTTTGAACCACCATGAAAGTTGTGCCTTGCAAGCTCCCATGATGACACGGAGCTCTGGCACATGAGGCTAGGCCATGCAGACATAAATCAAATTTTGAAGTTGTATCTATAGAACTTGTTCATTGGTCTTCCACGAATCAACATTGAGGGAGCCAAGCTTTGTGATGCATGTGTTCGTGGAAAGAAAACCAGGAATTTTTTAAGCCAAAGAAGGTGGTTAGCACAAGGCCCTTGGAACTGATTCACATGGATCTATGTGGTCTCATGCAAACGGCCAGCCATGGTGGTAAAAGGTACATGTATGTGTTAATTGATGATTTTTCAAGATTTACGTGGGTTATTTTCTTGAGATCCAAATCAGATGCATGCATTCAAAGAATTTCAGTCCTTCATCAACAAAATGGAAGTTAGCATGGGATTGAGGCTCAAGTCTCTCAGATCCGATCATGAAACTAAGTTCAAGAACTTAGAGTTCCTAAAGTGATAACAATGATGTTTGTCACAACTTCTCGGCCCCACGCACACCACAACAAATTGGAGTTGTGGAAAGAAATAACAGAACTCTGGAAGACATGGCTCGCACCATGATGCTTGAAAGCGGAGTTCTCGAAAGCTTCTAGGCAGAGGCGATCTCCACAGCTACATATATTCTAAACCGAGCCATGATCCGTCCCATCATCAAGAACACCTCATATGAGTTGATCAAGGGAAGAAAGCCCAAGATTTCTCATCTCAAGACCTTTGGCTGCAAATGCTTCGTCCACAACAATGGAAAAGACAACCTTGGGAAGTTTTATCCAAGGAGTGACGAAGGGATTTTTCTAGGATGCTCCTCTCAAAGCAAGGCATATAGAGTTTACAACAAGAGGACAAAGAAGATCAAGGAAAGCATTCACGTTGTCTTCAACGAAAAATTTGTCAAGATGGGAACAGAGCCCCAAGGAAAGGAAACTCTATTCAAACTAGTCAGACAAGAAGAAGACAATGATGATGATGAGCCAAGGAAAAGAGATGAAGACTATCCAAGTGGGAACACTATCTCACAAACAAACAACAACAAAGGAGATCAACATCACACTGATCAAGATTCCTTTAAAGTTTCCTCCACAACAGAAGCACCTCAAGACACATCCAACTCTCTTGTTCCCCAAGACGAAACCAAACCAGAGTCTAGTGTCCAGGTGGAGCAACGAGGGAACAATGAAGAAGATCTTGAGGAAACACTTAGCGAAGAAGTTGAGAGCACCTGTTCCCATGAAGAAGAAACTCAAGTTGAAGACGAAGAAGAAACAACGGAACAGCTTGACGTCACACACATTCAAACAAGGAACTACAACCAAAGGAAGTATCATCCCATCGACAACACATCACTCCTAATGACAAAAGGTGTGCAAACCTGTTCCTCCCTCAACAACTTTTGTGCCTTCTACGCCTTCATCTCACTGGTGGAACCTAAGAATATCAAGGAAGCTCTAAAGGATCCAGACTGGATCCAAGCCATGCAAGAGGAACTCCACCAATTCGAGAGAAACAAGGTGTGGAAACTGGTTCCTATGCGCAAAAACAAGAACATCATAGGAACTCGATGGGTCTTCTGAAACAAGCTTGACGACACTGGGGTAGTGGCTAGGAACAAGGCCCGTCTGGTTGCCCAAGGATATATGCAAAAAGAAGGAATCGACTATGACGAAATCTTTGCCCCGATTGCAAGGATTGAAGCCATTCGACTCCTCATAGCCTACGCCGCCCACAAAGGCTTCAAGTTGTATCAAATGGACATCAAGACAGCGTTCCTAAATGGGCACCTCAAGGAAGAAGTCTATTTGGCACAACCATCTGGTTTTGAAGATGAGCAATTCCCAGACCATGTCTAGTTCTTGGAGAGGGCCTTGTATGGTCTCAAGCAAGCTCCCAGGGCGTGGTACGACAGGTTTGCCCAATTTCTCTTGTCTCATGGATACCTTCGTGATTCCATATACAAAACCCTTTTTATTAAGAAAGAATCAAAAGATATTCTAATTGTCCTAGTGTATGTTGATGATATTGTGTTTGGTGCTACTAATCAGCTTCTTGTTGAAAAGTTTAAGAATTTGATGAGTAGCGAGTTTGAGATGAGCCTCATAGGGGAACTCACGTTCTTCTTGGGACTTCAAATATCTCAAACCAAGGAGGGAACAAGGATCCATAAAAAAAACATTAGAGAGATGCTAGTGAAGTATGGGATGGAACACTCCAGGCCCATCGACACTCCCATCTCACCAAACTCAAGGCTCAACGCAGATAAAACAGGTATAAGTGTGGATCAAAGGAAATTTCGAGGTATGATTGGGTCTCTTCTTTACTTAACTGCTAGTAGACCCGATATCATGTTCTTTGTGTGCTTGTGTGCGCGCTTTCAAGCATATCCTAAGGAATCACACTTGAAAGAGGTGAAGAGAATTTTCTCGTACCTCAAAGGGAACGAAAGCTTGTGCCCCTAGTATCCAAGGAACAGTTCCCTTGAGTTTATTGCATACTCACGATGCAGATTTCGCTGGGCACTTGGTTCATCAAAAGAGCACCTCTGGAATGACCCAGTTCCTAGGGTCATGCCTAGTATCATGGGGATCAAATAAGCAAAACTCTGTGGCACTCTCCGCATCAAAAGCGGAATGTGTGGTTGTCTCCTCATGTTGTTCCCAGGTTCTATGGCTTAATTACCAACTTTAGGATTACGGTATGTCTTTTGGCCTAGTTCCCATAAGATGCGATAACACAAATGCCATTAGCATTTATAAGAATCATGTACATCATTGATATTCACATTTTTAGTATAGTTTTTGATAGGTTTTCTTTGCTTATTAGGTTTAGTTTTGTTTAGTTTAGGCTTAGTTTTGAGTATTTTTAGTTAGTTTTGCATATTTCTGTGAAAAGAGTGGAATCTACGCTATTTTGTGAATTTTACAGGTTTTAGCGAGGAAAGGAGCTAAATGGAGTTGAATTTGGAGCATCACAACGAAAGACGGAAGAGTGCAAGATTGAAGAAGTCAGAGCTCGAGAGTACAAGAGGAAGTGTTGAAGAAAACAAAGCCCAGGCTCGTTAACGAGGTTGTGAGGGCTCGTTAACGAGGTCACGAAGGAGAAGATATGGAGTATTATTTTATAATTCACCGATCCTGAGCGGGAATTTATTTCCGTATCGGTTGAGTATCTTTTTAGAATCTTTTGGGGTTGTTAGAATATGTATTTTAGGTCTTAATATCTTTTTAGATTTTATTTCTATCTTTTAGGGATTGTTTCTATCTTTTTAGGAAAGTTTATATCTTTTAGCCTTTTTAGTTTTTAGTTTTTTAGTATAAATATCCTTCTATCTAGCATAGAAAGAAGGGGGGCTTAATTAGAGAGAAGTTTTTAGAGCTTATTTTTAGAAGAGATTTTAGGAAGGACCGAAGGAGAGAGAGAGAAGTCGGATCGGAAGGAGACCGCGGAGGCTCGGTAGACGACGGTCGCCGGGTGGTCGTTGGTCGTGATTGTGGTTCGGTATTTTTATGTTTTTCGGTTTCTTCTGAATCTCTGTAAGACGATATTATTCTTATTAATTTGAGTTTGAGTTTTGTTTCAATGTTTCTTTTTATTGAAGTTTTTAGTTTCTTAGTTATGATTAGTGAGTAGTTTCTTTTTCTAGGATCAGGGTTAAGCCCGGCATAGTTGAGCATGTTTGATGAGTAAGATTGAGTTGTGAATGCCTTTTATCTTTATTTGAGAATTTTTTGTTGTGCTTAATACCGAAACGCAAGTGGAGGTAATTTGAGTTTTTAACTGAATTGAAAGAAGAAGTTACTAACTTGAAGGTTGATATAGTTTGAAAACGAAAGTTTTAAGCTTTAGATCTAAAATAAGCAATTAAGTGAATTAGGATGCGAAAGTAGATTAATTTACTTGCTAAGTCAACGAAAGTTGATGACTCTATCTGTTTAAAGGCATGATCTTCTCTTCTTACGAATTCTTATGCTTGGCTATGTTGTGGTGTCCCTTGTCCTAGATTTTTGCTTTATTTGAATTATTTCTGGTGAATCTTCGTTGCTGATACTTGCCTCGGTACCAAATTTTAATTAGGATTTAATTAGGTCGTTAGTTTAGTATTTCAAGTTCGATGGCTCGTTAACGACCCTGACAACGTCGTTAACGAGGCAGCTCGTGAGTGTTTTATTTGTTTTTGTTTGATTTTTGTTAGACTGATAAACAAACAACCTTGCTTCCTGTGGAACGATCCTGACTCCCCTGTACTCAGCGGGGTCTTGACTTACAAATTTATTTGTTGGCCGAGAAACCCTTTCAACAAATTGGCGCCGTTGCTGGGGAAGCAACGAGTTGTTAGTTTATCTTCGGGATCGGGAATAGCCCGACCCCGTTTTTGTTTTTAATCTTTGTTTTCTTTGTTTGTTTTCTCAGTGTATGCCAGTAGGACGAAGAAGGCTTCAGTTTGATAACACAGGTTATTACTCAGAACCAGAACGTTCCCTGCACCGTCGACTCCGAAAAAACCGAGCCATGGCCACAGCAGAAAAGATGGCTCGAGAGTTAGAGATCCTCCGGACCCAGATGGAGGCACTAAAAGTCGAGAAGGACGGCGCAGAAGCAGAAGCTGAGCGTCAACGAGCTGACAAGGCTCGACTACAAGAAGAGCTAGACGCCTATCCAAGGAATGCCAAGCAATACATGCATCCGGAACTGAGGGTGCCAGAATCCCTTATTGTGCTTCCAACGATAGAGAAACCTTTTGAGATCAAGTCTCAATTTATATCCTTAATCAAACGGACCCAGTTTGAAGGGAAACCTGCTGAGTGCCCTATGGAGCATATTAGAAATTTTCTTGATTTATGTGACACCATAGCTGCTGAAGGTGTCTCGTTAGAATATGTTCTGTTAAAAGCTTTTAGATGGTCTCTTACTGGAAAGGCCCTGAACTGGTTAGAGAGCCTACCTTCTAAGTCTATCAGGACTTGGAAAGCTTTGTATGATCAATTTCTTACAAAGTTTTTCTCTCCTGCCAAGACAACGGAGTTAAGGAAACGCATCACCTCTTATCACCAGTTGCCTAATGAAACATTTGTTGAAACATGGGAAAGATTCAAAGAGATGCTTAGACAGTGCCCTACTCATGGGAAACCTTTATATGTTTTGCAAGAAATCTTTTTCCAGGGTATCAACGCAGAGACCAAGAACCGCATCAACACGCATACTGCGTGCGGTTTTATAGAGATGAATCCGACAGAGGCGTGGGAACTGTTGGACAAGCTGGCGAATTACGATGCTATGTATGGAACCCAGCAAGCTCCACTAACTCAAAAACGTCTCTATGTACCCAACCGAGATGAAGTTGACCCCGATGTTAAAAATCAATTCTTACAAAATGAGGTCAACCGTCTAAGGAAACAGGTAAGTTTTCTGAAATCCTCTCAATCATGTCAAGAATGTGGTTCTTCTGCACATAGTGCTTCTGCTTGCACTAACATTGAGCAGGTTAGAACCGCTGAGACAATAGCTGAGATGAATTACATGAGAGGACCCTACAGGAACCAGCCTAATTATAATGACAGGTCGAACAACTATCAACCATGGGGCAATCAGAATACACGTCAAAATTACGCAGGGCCCCCACTAGATAGACGACCTGCACCATATCGACCTCCAGGCCATCAGGAGACGCCGTCATGGGTTCAGGAGATAAAAGAGAGCATCAACGGAGTGAACAACAAGGTTGATGACGTTCAAGCCAAGATGAACCGACAAGATAAAAGATGGGGAGAGTTCGATATTTGGAAGAGGAGTGTTGATTCCCAACTAGGGGACCTTGTTGCATGGATTCAAGGGCAACTCCCGGGCCGCCCCGAGGAGAACCCTAGAGGCCAAATAGCAGCGGTACACCTCAGAAGTGGGAAGACACTACCGGAGAGAATTCAAGCAGAAGAGAAGGAGGAACAGGACCTCGCTAACCAGCTCGTTAACGAGCCAGGGAGAGCACATACCGAGCCTGCATACCAGGGTGACGAGGCTCCGAGGGTATCTAACGACCCTAACCCAGGTAAGTCTACTAATCCGAGCCTCCCTCTCAATCCCAGGGTAGTTAACGACCCCATCAGGGTCGGTACTCTCACCTCTCGAGCCCAACTTGGTTCCGAGAATGGTGAAATCTCTTCCATTTCCAACTAAGAAATCTATGGACTCTACTGAGAGTAAGTTCAAGCGTTTCGTTAAGATTCTTCAGGGCATTAATATTTCCATCCCATTCGCTGAGGCCCTAAGCGAAATGCCGGCTTACACAAAAGCTGCAGGATGAAGTCAGATCGATAGCTCTACCAGAAAAGCTGGGAGATCCCGGGAGGTTTGCAATCACAATCAGCATAGGCAACCACAAGTTCAAAGCTTTATGCGATCTTGGTGCCAATTCTAGTCTTGTTCCGCTCTCAATCTGGTCTAAAGCCAATATGGGACCACTAGAGCCAGCAGACATGAATCTGTACATGGCAGATGGATCAAGTGTCAAAGCTACAAGAGTAGTGGACGATTACCCTATTCAAGTCGGGAAATTCTTTATACCGAATGATTTTATCGTCCTTGATATGCCTGAAGACCCTCATGTCCCCATAATTCTCGGGCGACCATTCTTAGCCACAGCAGGAGCAAGAGTTGATGTGCGGAAGGGACTCCTTGCTTTTGATATAGGAGAAGAACGGGTGGAATTCAACTTGGATCAAAAAGCCAACGACCCAATTGGAGTGGCACAAATAGAGTTGACTCAACCCGAACTCGACACAACAGTCCCTACCGAGCCACACTTGCCGATCACTGAGTCTCACGTGCATGAGCTCAACCAAATCCCTACTTCAGAGGTTACAGAAAAGTCCAAACCACCTTGGCTTTCGGACCACACTAACAATCCAGGGATATCGAGCTTGCTGATAGAAGAAAAGGGTCCTAATTTAGCAATTCAAGCTTAAAGAGGCAGTAAGGCTATAAGCAGGGTATCTCAAGACCCCAACATGGCCATACATGAACCACCATGAGACTAGCAAGGGAGCTCGTCGGGCTAACGACGTTAAACATAGCGCTTACGGGAGGCAACCCGCTTTTTAGAATAGGTTTACTTTATTTTCTTTTCTTTTTCTTTTTAGATTATTTCTTAGCTTTCTTTTATTTTTCTTTTTAGTTTTAACTAGGATAGAAATTAGAATTTTTTGAGCTAACAAGATTTCAGGAGAAAGGGATCGAAAAATCACTCAAGAAGGCCACGACGGCTCGTAACGACCCACCCAGGCTCGTTAACGACCCTGTTCGGAAGACCCGACTCGTCACAATACGGGGCAGGTAAGTATTTTAACCTACTCTATCTATTTTACCCTAGTCGCCGCCCCCCCTTCTACCCTTACCCCTCCTATATAAACCCTTCTACCCCCTTCCAAAATTCTACCACAATCCTCTCATAATTCACTCCCTCTCAAACCCAAAATACTCTCAATCCCTCTCCCTTCTCTCCCACCGAATCGGAATCCCCCACTCCACCGACCACCGAGAGGCCATAGTTACCGGAGCTCGGAAACCGTTCATCGACGAGGCCAAAGCTCGTTAACCACCCTGATTCCGACCCTTGTTCTTCAATTTCTCGGTTCTCCGGTATGATATCTAAACACTTGCTTGAAATTACATGATTGATCATCTATAGGGTCGAAATTTCATATCTTGAATCATGATTCCTAGGAAGGTCGATGAGCATGCTTGATTTAGTTCCAAAAAAATTCTTGATTGTGCTTAGTTGTTCATGTTTTAGGAAAGATTATTCATGTTAGATTAGCTATTGTAATCCTTTAGTTAGGAAAGCATGAATTTTTCTTGTTCTAGATCTAAAAGTTCAATCTTTGCATGTCAAAATTCCGGGTAATTTTTAGCATGTTCGGGATGGGTAATTGAGTAAGTATGGGGTGCTTATACCCGATGGGGGATTTGTGGAAAATAATAGAAGATTGCATGCTTGATTTGTGCTGAATTAGAGGTAGGTTAAATTTCGGAAAATTCTGGTTTTGCTCTTGGCGGCTCGTTAACGACCCACCCAAGATCGTTAACGACCCTGCATTTTTTCATCGATCAGCCCGAGCCCAGAATCGTGGACAACCCAATTGGGTAGTTTACGAATAATTCCGAGTTTAATTTTGAGACCAAGTATGGGGTCTCGAACCTATTATTTTTTAGTGGATCTTATCTTGGAAAAATCTCGATTATTTTGTAGGATCCATGGCTAGTTCAAGCAGACCCGCTACCTGAGCCCAGAAGAAGAGGAGGAACCATAGGTCTCCATCCCCACCTCGAGTGGATGATGTGATTTTGAGCAGTCAGAGCCAAGTACGGCGCTACCGAGATTTTTTGGAGAAGGACCATCACACCCGATGGTTCTCGAAGTCTAGCGCTATCTCCACGGGCATCTACACGGATGTCAAGGACGCCTTCATTATCCTTGGGGCCGCCCACCTATGGAAGCAAGAGAGCTTGCCACATTACCGGCCCTCACATCCGAGTTCTTGGCCACTTTGGAGAACAACTTCTCGTCGAAGATCTCGGCGGGACGAATTCGGTTCCAGATCGGTAACGAGGACCGTGACTTCACCATGGCGGAGTTCAATGCAATCTTGGAGCTCCCAAACCCGTCGAGAGATTATAGCTTGAAGGACTACCGAGTGACCCGCACTTGGAGCTACATCACCGAGGAGGTTCAATCCTCTACCGCGGCGTTATCCGGGCAAACATAGTCAACCCCATCTTCCGGATTATTTTGAGAGTCCTCGGCGCAACATTTTGGCCAAAGAAAGAGTTGAACCGGCCTACAAGAACGGAGGTCGCTTGCTTCCGCACCATCCTCTTTGAGGAGCCCGGGCCCTTGAATTTGGGGTACGAATGGCTCTACTACGTCGAGAAATCCACCAAGTCCAAGGAGGTGTGGTGTAGCAATTTGATTAGCCTCTTGGCTAAGAATCTCGGTGTAGATCTCACCCGCTACACACCGGCTCACGCCCAACTCCTCAACAAAAACTATTAGTATAGTTCCGGGATTTTCGTGCAAGCCGAGGGAGGCTACAAGGTGAAGTTTCAAGATCGACTAGTCATACCTTCCCTCGACATGTACGAGCTACTCTATGTACCGAATTGGTACGAGGTGTGGACGGGACATCCCTACCCATTGGAGCCAAAACCGGAGGACGAGCTCTCGCTTAGGCCATGTGAAACCCGGTTTGAGCGGGACGACGTGGATGAATATGAAGAAGAAGATGAACAAGAGGACACCGAGGTAGTAGGCAACGACACCGAAGAAGCCGACACCGAGGGCGGCACTAAGGAGCTCAATTTTGAAGAAGAAGACATCGACACGGAGGTGTTAGGGGGCAACATCTTCGTTGACCAGCCCACCAGGGTCGTTAACGATCACTTCCAGCCACACCCCAACCCTGTTAACGAGGCACCCAGCTTCGTTAACGAGGTACCGAGAGCCCCTGTCGATCCACCACCAGCTCTTGTCAACCCTCATGCTTATGGCCTCATGCCTTACAACCCGGTGATGTATCAAGACCGTTTCCAGCCTCACTACCCACCACCTCCTCAGCCCGAGTACGCAGGATCGAGTATACCACCACCATGGGCCGAGGATCTTTCTGCACGAATGCAACAGCTTCACCTTCAGACGGATCATATTCATAGGAGGATGGATAGATGGGAAACCGTCTATTCCGCTCGCATGTCGATAGAGGATGAGAGGCAGCGCCAGAGAGAGGCGGAGGATGTTGAGCGTTGGAGGACGATGTACAACTTCATGGGGAACTTTGAGCAAAATTTTCCTCCACCGAACCGTTGATTCAGCTCATAGAAATTGGAACTTCTATTTCTTTTCCCTCTTCTTCTTATTTTCCTTACAGTGGGGACACTGTAATTTTAAGTATGGGGTGGGGAGAAAGTAGAAAACTTATGTCCTAGGTGTTTATGTGTTCTATGTAGTTTTTATTTCTTTAAGTTGTAAACCGAAATAAAAATAAAATTGAAAAATCGAAAAAAATTGAATTGAAAAATGAAAAATCCAAAAAGAGTTTTAGAATTGATAGATATCCCTTCTTAAGTTCTATGATAGCGATCACTAGCTTAATCATATAATTTCTTGCAAACATGTCTTTAAAAGTATAGACAGATTCTCAAACTTGAAATTATTGTTTTTTTTAGAAGAGAATAGCATTTGATGAAATTGAGCACATATACTTTATAGCATAGATGATGCAATCCAACAAAATTTACCTTGTGAGTTATTTTTGGCCTTATAGGGAGAACACCAAAGAATCCCTCTTCTTTTCTTGTGTGATTTACTCTCTTTATGCATATTATCTCTTGGAATTGTGATGGTTATCTATTTCTTGAGACCCTTATAAGATTTTTAGTTCATTACTTGTGAAGATCATATGGTGGAGAACTTATTTTTATAAGCCCTATTATTCCCTATCTACCTTTACATTATTCCTTCTTTTGATAACTGATTCTGGCCTGAAACCTTTTGTTTTTAGCTCCACAAAAATTATTCCTTATCCGAGATAAGCTTGACCCTATCCGGGAATTAGGACTTAGATTGGAGAGGTAAAGTTTTGTGTTATGTTAAAAAGAAAAGAGCTTATATTTGCTTAAATTGAAGGGTATTTGGGAAGGGTAGATTGGAAGTCTCTTGTTATTACATGTAAGAAAGGGGGTCTCTTGATAGAAAAAATGCACACAATAAAGTTTTTGATGGATGTAGTGAATAAAAAGGAAGAGGAATGTATACGGTGGATCGTTAACGACCCGGATATGGGCTCGTTAACGAGGCAACGAAAGGAAAAAAAAAGAAAAATAATAAAGAAAAAGGGAGAAAGAAGAAGGAAATAAAAAAATGAAGAGTTGAAGTGCATTTGTGTTTAAAGATAATATCAAGAGATTCTTTTATTTTTGTTATGAGACTTTCTAGGATGATAAAGGGTGAGTGAAAATGAGTGTGCATAAAGAAGAGTGAATTTGGTATGTTGTTTTATGAATGTTTTGGTGAGATGTGAGTTTTTAGGAGTCTTTGATTCCCGGATATTATTAGCACCACATAGCCAAATATTTTCCACGCCCTATTGTCTTTTACCAAGCCCCATTACAACCCGGCCGAATGGAAGCTTCTTTGAAGTTTTTCATTGAGCCTAAGTTCTCTTGATGATTCTTTGCTTGTTTTGACAAATCTTGGGTGGAGAGTATTGGTGATATAAGTTCCAATTTCTATGAGTTTTTGTATATAAGATTAGTTGAGAGATTTAATTTATAAGCCCAAACACATGAGAGTTGAGTGAAACACATTACATCCCTTGAGAGGTTGGATTGTATTATTTTATGTCTATTTAAGTGCATATATGTGTGAGGATGTTAATAGTCTTTTGCTATAATTTTCTTATGTATAGATGTTGCTTTTTAGAAGATGGCTATGTCTTGATGAGCATGATTTGTTTTGGTTTTGGTTAGTGTCTTGTTTATTGCTTGAGGACAAGCAAGTCTAAGTATGGGGTATTTTGATATTCGCATTTTTAGTATAGTTTTTGATAGGTTTTCTTTGCTTATTAGGTTTGGTTTTGTTTAGTTTAGGCTTAGTTTTGAGTATTTTTAGTTAGTTTTGCATATTTCTGTGAAAAGAGTGGAATCTACGCTATTTTGTGAATTTTACAGGTTTTAGCGAGGAAAGGAGCTAAATGAAGTTAAATTTGGAGCATCACAGCGAAAGACGGAGGAGTGCAAGATTGAAGAACTCAGAGCTCGAGAGTACAAGAGGAAGTGTTGAAGAAAACAAAGCCCAGGCTCGTTAACGAGGTTGTGAGGGCTCGTTAACGAGGTCACGAAGGAGAAGATATGGAGTATTATTTTATAATTCACCGATCCTGAGCGGGAATTTATTTCCGTATCGGTTGAGTATCTTTTTAGAATCTTTTGGGGTTGTTAGAATATGTATTTTAGGTCTTAATATCTTTTTAGATTTTATTTCTATCTTTTAGGGATTGTTTCTATCTTTTTAGGAAAGTTTATATCTTTTAGCCTTTTTAGTTTTTAGTTTTTTAGTATAAATACCCTTCTATCTAGCATAGAAAGAAGGGGGAGAGAGAAGTTTTTAGAGCTTATTTTTAGAAGAGATTTTAGGAAGGACCGAAGGAGAGAGAGAAGTCGGATCGGAAGGAGACCGCGGAGGCTCGGTAGACGACGGTCGCCGGGTGGTCGTTGGGCGTGATTGTGGTTCGGTATTTTTATGTCTTTCGGTTTCTTCTGAATCTCTGTAAGACGATATTATTCTTATTAATTTGAGTTTGAGTTTTGTTTCAATGTTTCTTTTTATTGAAGTTTTTAGTTTCTTAGTTATGATTAGTGAGTAGTTTCTTTTTCTAGGATCAGGGTTAAGCCCGGCATAGTTGAGCATGTTTGATGAGTAAGATTGAGTTGTGAATGCCTTTTATCTTTAATTGAGAATTGTTTGTTCTGCTTAATACCGAAACGAAAGTGGAGGTAATTTGAGTTTTTAACTGAATTGAAAGAACAAGTTACTAACTTGAAGGTTGATAAGTTTGAAAACGAAAGTTTTAAGCTTTAGATCTAAAATAAGCAATTAAGTGAATTAGGATGCGAAAGTAGATTAATTTACTTGCTAAGTCAACGAAAGTTGATGACTCTATCTGTATAAAGGCATGATCTTTTCTTCTTACGAATTCTTATGCTTGGCTATGTTGTGGTGTCCCTTGTCCTAGATTTTTGCTTTATTTGAATTATTTCTGGTGAATCTTCGTTGTTGATACTTGCCTCGGTACCGAATTTTAATTAGGATTTAATTAGGTCGTTAGTTTAGTATTTTAAGTTCGGTGGCTCGTTAACGACCCTGACAACGTCGTTAACGAGGCAGCTCGTGAGTGTTTTATTTGTTTTTGTTTGATTTTTGTTAGACTGATAAACAAACAACCTTGCTTCCTGTGGAACGATCCTGACTCCCATGTACTCAGCGGGGTCTTGACTTACAAATTTATTTGTTGACCGAGAAACCCTTTCAACAATCATTCACGTACCAAGCATATAGACATTAGGCATCATTTCTTGCGTGATAAAGTGGAACATGGGAACATTTCTATGGAACACTATAAACTAAAGAGCAAATTGCAGACATTCTCACTAAAGTTGTAGACAGACGTCCCTACCAGCATATCCGGATGCTTCTAGAGATGATAACTCTAAACTTAACAAGTCCATGTTTGTTATTCCTCAATGCTTGGCTAGTTTATGCTGAAATGCATAATAGAGAACACTAGGAATAATTGCTTTCATTTTGCCATATTACTAGTCTAAAGCTTTTGGTGTACAAGTTGGAACTTCATTTCTTATGGCCCAAAATGATCAACCAAAGTTCCCTTAACCCTCATTACAAGCCACTATGATGGTTGATCATAAAACCAACCATTAAACGCGAGCCAGGTAAACGCTTCTCATGAGCCCAATCTCTTGCCTTATTATCGAGTTGTAATTGTCTAGTTTCCTTTTGAGTTCCCTAGCCTCACAAAAGATGTTGAGTGAGAGTTCCCCTGCCCACTCCACTCAAACATGACCTTTCAAAGATCATGGGAACTGGGTTGTAAAATGATCACGAGCAACAGAACACTGGTACTTTTGGAAAGTTGGAATGTCACTCGGTAAATGGGAATTTGTATCAGAATTCAAAGCACCAAGAGCCAAGCATTTGAACGGCTCGACATGACGCGTGTTCCAAGCGTGCTAAAGAAGTTGAAACGCCTCTCCGCTTTCATTGGCCAACGGTCGAAATGGAAAAGTGCCTTTACCCTTTTACCCTCATCCTCTTTCCACTTAAAAGACCCAATTTTTCCATTTTTGGGATCTTCTTAAACCTTCGTCCTCTACAAACTCTTTTCTCTGAAATCTCTTTCCCTTCCTTTTCAAGCAAACCTCCAAAACCTCTCTCTTCCAAAAATCACTCATGGTCCCAGTTCACCCAAACGAGCAGGTTCGTGAATGGATCGAAACAAGTTCCAAATATCTCTTCATCACCATGCTTAGAGAGGCCGACAACAAAAAAGATCCCGTCCTTCGCCAAAACATGTACAAATGCCTCCATGACTGTGTTCTTCCTCACATTCACAAAGAATGAATTGGTTCCTCGCTTCTCGAATACGAGATTCTAGGCCCACCCGCTTCTCTTCCGGCGGTGCAAACCCTAGCGCTTCCATCCACCACCACATTCAAACCTCAACCACAACTGCTCTCCACCTCTTTCGGAACTGTCATTTATGACAGTTTCGGTCCCGAACCCCCCAAATCCAAAATCAAATCCAAAAAACGCAAAGACCTTAAATCCTCTTCTTCCTTTGATCCCTCAAAGAAGAAGAAGAAGAAGCCTTTTCTCGCCATTGACGAGATCCTCAATCTCTCTCGTCCCTCCTTGTTCACTCCACCGTCACCACCACCTCCCCCCACTCAACCCTCCTCTCTTCCTCTTCCGGTTTTGGGATTTCTCAATCCTAGAATCCTCCACCGCCTTCTCCTTCCAACCCTAATCCCATATTTGGGAACTCCAGTCCTCGAGATCCCATCGTCACTCCCTCTTCTCTCACCACCGTCGATGGGACCCCTAATCCCATCGACCCACCTCCATCCTCTCTAAACTCCAAAATTCCTACACCACCCACCTCTCCCAAAGCCAAATCCCCCTCTCCTCCTCCGGTCCCCTCTCCCTCACTTCAAAAAACCCCTCACCCTCCACCACAAAAATCTCATCCTCCCCTCCCCGGACAAGAAACAAATCAACCTCGACTCGGACGAGGAATCTCTGCCCATTGCTGAGGTTTGCTCGACGCAAAGCTGCAATGACGGCTCCCATTGTCATGGGAACCGCTAAATAAAATGCTTGCCTCGACGCTATAGAGGCTAAGCTTACAGACATCATCCACCGGCCCTCCTCCTCCAAGAGCCCAAGGGAAATAGGCGTTCACGATGAGGGTGTGACGGAAGAGCCGTAGGACACCCACAAAGAAAGGGACCCAGCACAAGCCGATGGTGCTGGCACAAGCAAAGGTCGTCCCGAAGACGAAGATGATGAGAACATGGGCTTGTCCTCCGACACAAAAGGGAACTCGGATGGCGATGCAACCACCGAGGTTCTCGATGCTGAAGGGCTTGACAGGGAACACACCCAGACGTTGGCCGAAGAAGATCAAGAATGCCAACTGGTGGCGTCACATGGGTCTCCCAAGGAAAAGGAGCCCATGCTCTTGCTTAAGTCTGCTCCCACTCCTCCCAAGAAGAGGAAGGCCGCCACCAAAGCCTCCAAGAACAAAAAGGGCAAGGGTGTAGCTTCAAAGAGGGTTCCCATCACTGAGGACCGCAAGCTCATCCCTCCCCTCATCCACACTGAGTCCCAACTCCTGGAACAAGGGCTCGGGGAACCCTGGGAACTCATCAAGGCCCAGGAATGGGAACAGGTGTGCAATACTATTGTGACCGTCGACCCTGCACGGGTGCACCTCTTCTACAACAACTTCGTCATCCATGACGAGGCCACCAAGGGAACTCTCTCCCTCCAAGGCGACGCTTACGTCTTCACCACCTCCTCGATTCGCCGCCAGCTTAATGTCGCTGTCAAGGGCCTCGACTCTGTTCCCATCAAGAATTGGGGCAAATTTAACAAGGATATAATCTACCACGACATCTATGAAGGTCGTGTTTCGGAAACGGGGACTCCCACTCACAACCTCTCCCTCATCGGCAAATTGGCTCACCAGTTTATTATAACGGTTGTGATCCCTCGGAAAGAGAAGCGTCATCAACTCAACATCCAAGACGCTATCCTTCTCTACCACTTCCTCCACAAAATGCCCATCAACGTCCCCTGCATAATCTTCAGGCCTATGGACAAGTGCATGGCCTCCACCTCCCATTCCCTGTTGTATGTTGGCTTGGTTAAAAAGCTCATGGTCAAGGAATGCCTCTATGATGCAATCAGGGAAGAAGTGACCATCGAGAGGGAACTGGAC
Organism: Fallopia convolvulus; assembly: GCA_964016875.1. Taxonomy (NCBI): domain Eukaryota; kingdom Viridiplantae; phylum Streptophyta; class Magnoliopsida; order Caryophyllales; family Polygonaceae; genus Fallopia; species Fallopia convolvulus. The sequence goes on along the minus strand of OZ024730.1, from coordinate 39,648,846 downwards.
CTTTCCGTGGTCTAGAAGATGCGTCATTTTGAGCAATCTGAGGATCTAGGGACTCTAGCCTTCTAGTGACAGCTCTAGTGCTGGCAACACTCAAGTACTAATGCACATGGCTTCAACTCTCGAGAACATGGCGACAACTCTCGCGAACATCTTGTTGGTCATGACTCAGCTTCGTGATCACTTGCTTCCCAAGGCCCCATGATCTTCCCCCTTTACTCCTTAGCCTTATTTTCTCCACAAAATGTAACGGGTTCCTATATTGTACATCTTTTGATTAAGTAATATAAATGGCTTTTAGTATGATTGCGTGTTCCTTTCTTTCTTACTATGCCATCTATTTTCAATGATGCCAAAAGGGGGAAGGACAAAATGTGTGAGATTAGTCGTGTTAAGAGTTATCACAGAATATGCTTTGGTTAAGGGGAAACTAATGCATAAAATGCTAAATAAGAACTTAACGTTTCATAGAAGTGGCTCCCAAGGCGCATACTTAAGAACTCAGATGCATGTCATGCCTTTTCACACATTGAAATACTTGCTTATTTTGTAATGTGTTTGTCATCATCAAATGGGGGAAATTGTTTGGACGGTGTTGGGAACTCTGGTTCCAAACATCCGAACAACGATACGTGTCTCCGGTTTTGATAATGAAAAACGCCATATGAGAACTAACGTATTACATTCAAGTATTTCAAGATAACACCAGGTCTGACAAAGAACGCAATGCAAAAGCAACACAAGAATACATGATAGCAAGTTCCTATCAAAGGAACTCTGGAGAGAGTAGTTTCCATCGCATGAGAACTCACATGTGAAGACAAGACCGTTTAGCGTGAAACACAAGATCTTTTCTCAGAAAAAACAAAGGCTCAGTCTGAGGAACAAACTGAAGCGAACGATCCAACGGTCTGATTGACATTTGAAGTTGACTAAGTTCAAATCAAGTCATATGTGAAGATTGTAAACTTGACGTCCAAGACAAAGGGTATTTTGGACAAGATGAAAGTGAAGATTCCAGCCCAAGTTCAAATGAGTATAAAGCCACTCTCGCACAACAAACATCCACACACAAAGAAACAAGAAAGACAAAGTGAAGAAAAGTCCCCGACGGCGACGGTGAATCCAAGTTCCCAGGAGTTAGGGAACTATGAGCTTTAGGTGTAAGGTTCGATCTATCTTATGTTTAGTTGAGTTGTTCGCTTAGGAACAAGGTCGAGAAGGCTTACTAGTGTTACTAGATTTAGGAAGAACTATTAGGAATAGAGAAGTGTAAGTCTTACTTGTGTAACTAGGGAACAATCAATAAAATAAGTAGATCGTTCAAAATCTTCCAAACGGAGGTAGAGGTTTACCCACACAACTAGTTGATTGTTGTGGGGTTCCTCTATAAAGGAATTGTGTCTCTTACTTTCTGTTTTTACTTGCAAACTGTTTTACTTCCGTTGTAATAAGAATGGCATAACAACTAGTCCTCAAGCTTTCACTAACGCATATCAATCAAACAAAGGCCTTTGTACTAAAAGCCATGCCATGTCTTGATCTTCGTTCTTCCTCTTCATACACATGGCATAACTAGAGAGGTGTTAATAAATGGCACAACACACGAACTGGAACACTCTCTCATCTGATTTATTGCGTATATGTATATTTCAATAATGCAGTCTCCCAGTTTGACCAATATTCAAAAGTACCCACATTTTGTGTCAATATCATGCCGGCCAAACGAGGCCCTAAATAAATGGTCGCCCTTTAAATGCTTAATTAGGTAAACACTCATGCATGACACCTATCAAAAGAAGGCGAAACTTTGATAAGTTGACCCAACAATGAACTTTAGAATCGCCTGATATTATATTTTTTATAAGGAAAGAAATTAGGGAATTCACTAACAAGCTAGTGGCCGCTCTAAGGCATCCTGGTGGATGAGGGTGAGAAAATCCGGGTCAACTGTAAGCGGGATAGAGGAGACACGTCTGAAGGATCCAACGATGAAGTCCGCTACAGAATTGCACTCCCGAACGACATGAGAGATACTCCAATCCTGGAATCGGGCAAGCAAACAGTGGATGTCCGAACGCAGCAACTCAATCTCCCACGGACAGCGCCAGTCGCCAAGCACAACCTTGACCAGCTGCAAGTTATCGCCTTCAATCTGTATCCGGGGAATGCCACGTCTGGTGGCCTCGAGAGGTCCCTGCCGCAAGGCGATGGTCTCGGAGATCAAAACAGACTATCGACCAATTAGTCCTCCGTCAAAATGGATGGTGGAGCCGCCAGAATTCATGAGGATGAACCCGATAAGTTCAAATTATATCCGCCAGAATCGACGGATATTATATATTCGTAAGTTCAAATTACCCGATAATATAATCCCAAAAATACGATCTAGAATATCTAGTATACTAGACCTGTCAATCGGGTCGGGTCGGCGGGTTCGAGTTCGGTTATTTCGGGTTCGGGTAAAATCGAGTTCCGGTTCGTTATCGGTCACGGGTCAATCGGGTCGGGTAGTAGCGGGTTTTCGGTCGCATCGTGTTGAACAGCGGGTCTAAAATCTCCTTTGTTCTTATGATTATTAAAATCAATTTTTAATTAAATAATAATATTTAATTATAATATATTGTTTTCATTTATTTTAATAATAAAATATATTATAAGTTTCAAAATAAATTTAAAAATTTCTATAAATATACTAAATCGGTCAACCCAACGGGTTTCGGGTCTATCGGGTTCGGTTTATTTCGGATTTCGGGTTCAAAATTTCGGATCTTGACCCTAAAATTATCGGGATTAGCGGGTTATGTCAGTTTTTGACAGGTCTAATTATACAACACTCTACAGAAATAGTTTTGTTAATTTCATCTACCAACTCATTGTATCCATAAAAAAATTCAAACTTCCATAACATCAACGTCTACTTTTTAGATTTATACATATTGCATGCAAATAATACCTCACCCAATCAAATTAATTGTGAGGGAGTGCCTTTTCCCGTATGAGAATATTGCAATGAAAACATACGCATCATTCCCATTTCAAAAATGTATAATATTTGACTACACTTTTTGCCTTAATTAATTGCTTGAACGTCTCTCATTAATTAAGTTGGCAATATGCCGATGTGTCCTATTTATGTATGTCTGGCACTTGGCAGATATGTCCTATTTATGTATGTTTGGCACTTGGCGCGCCAAAAGTCTTTTACCCAAAAAGTCTATTTATATATGACCTCGGCCTTGTTTCACTTGCATCCCAAAAGTCTTTTTTACCCAAAAACTACTTTTAATACTATTGAAATACGTGCAACTCTCTCTACTTTTTACGTTTTTCAAGACACTAAAAATCACTTTTCAACCAAAAATCCCTTTCTACCCACAAGTGAAACAAACCCGAGCCCTCATCTCAATGTTCCGTAATTCGATCTTCACTTTTATCTTGGGGGGGGGGGGGGGGGGGGGGTATCACCTTCCTAAGTTGTGTTTTGAAGCCCAAATCAGTTTATTTTTGTAAGATTTTGGTGCCTGCAGTAGTAGACATATAATACTAGAAATCTGGCTTCTTTCGATGTCAAAAAAGATAACAAACGGAAGGGAGGTACATTTTTTTGGAAAGTAGTAGACAACATGATGAAATTAAACTTGTAATATTCTGTTGGTCATCCACATGGTCGATCTAATGGTCTACTGGAGACATGAAAACATGAGCACCACATATTAGGTTTTATTTTTCCTGAATTATCATCTACACTAATGGATTTTACCAATTAAAGATTGATTATTCTTCAAGAGCCTAAGAATAGAAAATTGATTCAAAAGCGAAAAATAGATCGATGAGCAACAACAACATTTGTACAAGTGGATTCCAGTACAATCGAACTTTAGGGGTCTAGTTGTACGTATTCTTATCTCGAGTGAAAGTTAGGAGGGTGTGTTTGATGATAATAAAAGCAAAGAAAAAGTAAAAGGGGAACAAAGAAGACGAAAAAAGGTACACAAAAGTACAATGAACGAGAAAAGAATTGAACGAAACATGTCTGGTCAACAACCACTCCGCCATTGTGATCTTCTTCCACCACTGATCCTTACATGCATGTGGCCAAATCTGTTTTGACTTTCAAAAGATTGAGGTCTTGCTTTATGACTTCCATCTAACTCTTTTTCGGTCTGCACCTATCCCTACGGAATTTAATGAGAATCAAGCGTTTGTTCCTTTGTACTGGGGCATTTGGTGGGCTCCTTCGTACGTGCCCGAACGATCGATGTCTCGATTCTCGGAGAATTTTTTCATATATTGGTTACTCTCACCTTGTTCTTGATCACTTCGTTTCTGATCTTGTACAATCTCGTATGTCCACACATCTATCTAAGCATCCTCATCTCTACTACCATCAGCTTCTGCTCTTGTGCCTTTGTAGTTGGCCACCACTCTGCCCTATATAGTAGGGCTGGTCTAACCATCGTTTTATAAAATTTGTCCTTGAGTTTGAGTGGGACCTTTCTATCATATAGTACGCCTGATGCACTCTTCCATATATTTCTACCAACCCCTCTAGATGTGGTGTTTAACTTCCACTTCGATACTCTCGTCACTTTGCAAAAAAAAAAAATAGATGAGCCTTGTAATTAACAAAATTTTACAGGTAAATATTTTTTTAAAGTAAATTATGCAAGAATTTTCTGTAATCAATGTAGCTTAATTATATAAGTTATAAATAAGATTGAATTGCTTTTTAAAATAATTTGTGTAAAAAATAACATATTATTTTAATGTGTAAAAAAGCATGCTCATTGTTTGTTTTATGTAGTGCATTTGAGATGGATATACCTCATATTTCAATTTTGGTGTATTTTAACTAAATTTAATTATTATTGGCATATAGCTCAGACACATTCTCTTAATATGTTTATCATATGTGTGCTTATATCTTGACCCTTAATTTTGTTTGTGCGGAACTATACTGAGATGATGATGTTGGTTTTAATAATATACGTAATTTTAATGTATTAAGAAGAATCATTTTTAGTGGTCGACCATGTGCATCACATGAGGGTTTATTTATATTTTGCTAATGTATTTTAAAAAAAGTTGCTAATGACTGTGTGTAATAAATTACGATTTCGCAAAAATTAGGGTTTTGAAAATATGTGTTGCATCTTAAGGTAGGAAATTACTGGGTTTAATTTGTATGTAGGAAATTACTGGCTTTTCTGTGTCCATTGTGTCCAAAACCATGTATCCCTCTGTCGATGTGCCCGTTTGAGAATTTTCGAGTTATCATTTATACGTAGATTGTATGTCAGATTGTCCTCTACCGTGACTTAAATGCTGATTTTTTCACAAGGAAAAAATGATGATGATTCCTAGGTTGAGAGTTGAGAAATAATTAAGTAACAAAAAGTAGAGAGAAGAAAGAAAATTTGAGTGGTGGAAATTGGAAAATGTTCGGAAGTGAAAATGGACAAGAGAAGCAAGAAGGAAGACAGATTGCACTTCTAGAAACCTTATAGTCGAATTGTTTAATTTGTATCGGACTTATGTACTAGCTAGGAGGAGGGCATGGGTAGTTATAAAAGAAGATAATATTTGAACTTGTATTGAATTATGAGAAGAGTATTTATATAAAATAAGTTTTCGGGCTCCAAGACACTCACTAAGTAAGCTTTTCTTGATTTGAGTTACAAAAAAGGATAATGTGAAATTGAATAGGATTAGGGTATGCAGGTGAAGATGAATTTCCCAAAGACGTAATACATAAGAAAAGACATACTATTGGCTACTTTGAAACCTTCATTGCTAGTGTAATCGGAATGACTAGAAAGATTGAAAAGTCTGATGTGACATGGTTTTTAGCTTCCGAGTCAAATTAAATTACCAATTTGGATCTACTAGAGGTGATGGAGACGCCCCAATAGTGTATGCTTGTCGATGCGATCGAGGAGAGTTGTGGTTGAACATACTGATTTGAATGTTGCTGCTATTGTTGGGAGTCATGACCACGACCTTCACCCCTTCTTGTGGTATGACCGCTCCCGCCACATTGATTATAATTTGTATTGGTGGGATGGTAATCGACCAAGTTAGAGAGGCCTAAGCAATTAATGGCTCCATGATCGAGTTTGGCGCAAATTTGACATTGTAGGCGAGGACAAGAGCCATCAGAAGAGGACTTGCCATGACTCAAGGCTTACAAAGATCACCCGCCACGGCTAGCGACATTGGCGTAAAGAGAAATCTTAGAAGCAGGAGAAAGAGAAGCGTTGATGCGCTCCTCCTGTCATAAGAGAAGCCCAAGCAACTCATCGGAGGTGATTGGAACTTGTTGTATGTTGTAGGATGTGATAAAGGATGAATAAGAGGAATCAAACCCATTAAGGATACATTCGATGAAGTCCGAAACACCGAATCCGGAACAATATATGAGCATTGTGCTAGGGCATTAGAAAAGGCCCTCTTTTTCTCCACATAGTCAAGGATGCTAATATTACCAAATTGCGTCTTGTCGTGCCAAGGTGTCGATGCTACTCGGCACTTTCTTTGTTGTCAAACTTTTGTTAAACCAAACCAAAAGAGATGAGACTCCCATGGGTTCATTGCTCAATACAGGTATGCAAAATTTTTCAATTTAAACAACTCAAGAAAGTACAAAATTCATTTTCCTCTTAAGAAGCATGATATTCATATGAACAACAAAAATGTATATCCACATGCAAATTATCAAAGAGATTATCAACATCTCTTCTTTATGCATTCCAGTAGACCCTTACATTAATAGACCCGAAGGTAGTCTAATTACTCTAGTAGACCTGAAGGTAGTCTAGAGCATGAGTCGTCTCAATTAAAGAATGGTCGACTCGAAGGTAATCTAATTAGGATCGTCCTTTCCATAAGGAGAACGGACCAAATATCAACTTTTCAAAGTCGATCATAAGAATAGGTGATTACCTTTTCTTGCACACATGTTTTTAAGATTATAGTTAAATCAGACCATAGTTTATTTCTTATTCATAAAGAATACATGATCGTATGTAGTCGATCAAAACACACACTAAAACCATTTATTTAAGGTTTACACACATGCATATATTAAAACACACTTTTATGCTATTACAATAGCAAATAAGTGTAGTAATGGAAATACAAACTTGCTACTATCATACAAGGCGCCTAACGTCGCATTGTGAGCAATATATCGGCTTATTGTCCTACGATCCCCCTAAATGTTCGCCCAATAAGTTCCTCCAACAGTCGTTCCTCCATCCCCTAAAGGCTCGACCTTAGGGTTGTGAAGTTTGGACATAGCACTATTGTGCTTGTCCTGAGACCTTGTGCGCCTCTTGAACCTCAAGTACCCTTCCGCGACCTTGGAGGTTTGAGGCGCAAGAACCTTCTTTCCCTTGCTGCAAACGAGATCAGTTTCCACTTTCACTTTAGTGGCAAACCAATCCCATTCAGCCAAGCGAGCATTGTACTCTTCAATCCATTCTTCGATATCTTGGAACCATCCGCTATCCACATTTATTAGCCTTATAAGACTTGGGGGTTTGATCTTGACGTCCCTCAAAATAGAGGTCACATCGTTGATCGTTTCATCCCCTCAATATGCCATATTCACAACCTTTTATAAAACAAGACAACAATGCAAATAACAACATAAATAAATATTTGTTGAAGATTGTTGAGTTTAGGATAAATTTAATAGCATATTTGCAAAGTTAAGTTGAAGTAAAATCATCCCTTGTAAATTCAAAAGAATAGTCAAGGCGGTTTGAGTAGACCCCGAAGGGTAGTCTCGTGAGTAATTCCCGAAGGGTAATCTCATTGGGTGTAGACCACTAGGGTAATCACCACTAACTATTTAAAACATTTATAAAGATGGCACGAATAATGACAAACGAGTCACTCGATTAGATCGAGCTTTCCTTCAACCAATATTGCCACTTATCCGTGCCAAGGGTAATACACAATATCGTTGTGGGATAAAAGGTTCAAACAACAACAATGGAAGAAGATGTCAAATCTAATTCCATCATGAATACACATACCTCATTCGAATCATGAGACTCTTCCTTGACCTTGACTTGAGAGAATCGACCCATGATAGTCACCGAAATGTGTTTGTTTTTCGTGCGAATTCTCCCTTAGAACTACGCCCAAACCCACCGATTTTGTTGTCTTACAACATGTGCAAAATGTCGCCCAAACATGTCCCATTTATAGACATGTAGTCGGCTTTCCAAAAGGTGGTTAAAAGGGGTTATAAGAGGTTGGAGGAGTGGTAGGAGATTGAGAGAATCTAGGAGAGAATTTAGGAGGTTTGTTAGGAGGTTTTTCTCTCCATAACTACCTTCATCCTTATCCAAACTTCTCTCTCATCTCCTCCTTATATGGTCGGCCAAGGGAACCCTAACTCAGCCCATATTGCCATAAAAAAAAACCGGCTTAGAAAGGCCCATGAAGTTGGTCCAAAATGTTTTAAACAAAGCCCATCATTAAGCCCAAGTTGGCAATCCATTTGGCCTAAAATTCAGCCCATAGGATCGACCCATACTTGCCCTAGTCCACGCCCAATGGGCTGGCCCACCATGGCCCACATGACCTAGGTCGAAGCTAGCATAGATATGTACCAAGCTAGGTCACCGAGCTAGTGTAGTTGACTCTCAACTGGTTGAGCTGACATCTAGCTAGTTGAGCTGGCTTGAGCTGGGTTTCAACTAGTTGACATGAGTATAAGTTAATTGAGCTTACTTGAGCTAAGTCCTATCTAGTTGAACTTACTTCCAAGCCAGTTCATTGAGCTATGAGCTAAGTTTAGCTTATAGATCTAACTTACAATGTAGTTTGAAGTTTTCAAACTACATTCTAGCTTTCGTAACTATGTGCCAAGCTATTATCAAGGTTTGGTCCCTGTCTAAGACATTCACCAAGCTTAGAGAAGCTACCTATCATTCATACAAAATTACACAAAGCTAACTTTCATTCTTTCCTTGCTCAAATCACATATGCTTAGCTCGGTTTGTAACACCCCTATTTTACAACACTGGGTATTACCGCCAGTGACCTCAGACTTTATCGTCTAAAGTCACCCAAGGCTTTTAGAATGATATAGAACAATTAAATGTGGAATAAAAACATATTACATATGAGAAAAAGGTGCTCCCGAAGGAGACTTGATTCTTACAAATACCTTACATTGTTTTCAAATAAAAAGATTGTTCGGAAATTTAAATGCAAAACTACCTTGTCCTTGAAACATATTGAAACTAAAACAAAATGATGAACGAAGTACATCTTGAAAATCCTTGTTCTTCCTTCGTCTTCACTTCACTTCACGCCTTATGCGGATTCCTAGATTCTGACATAATTCGCGAGGGGCGATAGAATGCCAGGCAAACATGCGGAAAAGAAGAATTAGTCTAAGAGACTAAGCAAGCGGGAATGGAACTTCCCGATGGTAAATTTGGTAACTTCTAATTATTTTCGAGAGAGATAAACGGGTTGTGTTTACGATGAGGCTATACGATAAGGCTTGTTTATGTGGAGCTTTAATGGTTCGAGAAGAGTATATCTTAAGCAAAGATAACTCGAAAAGCGATAGAAGAACTACTAGATTGTAGACTTCTCTAGGATTTCAATAGAATGTTGGGAACATATATTAAGTCATACAAGTGAAAACATCTCGAGCTTTTGAGCGGACCGAGAGCCGGAACGATCATTTGAGACCGATCCGGTTTTGGTATCTTAAATGTGCATACGCACTTATCTTAAATAGTGACGAAAATATTCAGTCTTGTTGATGACTTTTACAAGAGAGTGGTGGGACATGGATAAATCGAGCCACCCGAAGGAGAACTTCAATTCCCCTGCACTTAGCTAGAGTGCGCTCAATCCCTCCTTGCAATCGGAGCGGATGGAGATCATGATCCCGAAAGTCGTATGGACGTACGACTTAGTAAGATTATATAGAGGTGTCAACTAACTCACACCCCTTTCTAGTTTATTCAATTCAAATCTCTGAACGAGATTGCAATCAATCAAGAGTACACACACTAGCAAATATAATCCTAGCAAGGAATATAATATTTACTATGCTAACAAGGGTCGTTATTTCTAGCAATCGATATTTCCTAGGTTCATTTTTATTAAGCATACAAGAAGTTCCCAACATCGAGAAATATCATATAGACGGATATAAAAGGGCACAAGGGGAAATTCCACTTGCCTTAGTGTAACGAGTTCTAGAAACGAGCTTTGACGAAACTTAGGCGATTTCCTACTACGAGCGAGGATTCCGACCTAATGATATGGAATTTACGAAAAGGTTCAAAATACGATTCTTCTACTAACGTTCGGATCACCTCTTATAATGTTTTTATAAGAGGGTGTGAGTTTCTAAATTATATAATAATAATTTAGAAAGTTATTTTCCTTAAAATAATAATATTCCTTTATTATTATTTTGATTTTGTAATATCCTTATTATTCCGAAAAACCGTTATTAAAAGTAATTATTAAATAATCCTTTTTACTTAATTGAGTTGAATAAACTATTACTCTCGAATTTCCGATTCTTCTTGGGTGACCCTAGAATAATGTCTACCTTATCTAGACATACTTTATTAAAAATCATTTCTTAATAGAAAAGTATTTACCTACATAATTCTTTTTAAACAAAGTTGTCATGTCTATAATCCCTTTACAAGGAAGTTTCCTTAATTAGGAGTTCCTACTTTTCCTTATAAGGTAACTTGCCTAAAATACTTTTAATTTAGATTAATTTTATTTATTCAATTTCTATAACTCCGTTCACATTATATAACTTATAAAATATCTATGACCATAGTCTTATAAAATAGGGTCATGGTTTATAAAGTATAATCATGGCTTATAAATATCCTACTGCATATTTATAGTCCATTAAAACAATATCTTTTCTATATCTATATGGTTTCTTTCCATACAAGTCAAGCTTATGCTATATAATATCATAACTCAATATAAGATCATACTTCTTATATTAACCTAGAACCTATGTCTTGCAATATTTCTTTATACTTAGAGATTATTAAATTAATATCTTTCTCACATGATGACTATAATTATTAATAATATTATTCTTTCATAAAAATCATTATCTAAAGTCAAACTATAGTCCATGATCACAAGTGTTGAAACAATAATACTTTTATAAGGTTTATCTACCATTTTATTATTATAATATGTCTTAGATATTCTAACATCACTATCATATATTATAACTAAATCATATGCTAATCTAGTTTACTTTATAGTCACATTTATCATATTATAATTGAAGCTTCCATCTTGTACTAACCTTTACACTTAGAGGTACCCTAACTTTATATTTTATTAAATAATGAATTAATGTACCTATCATTATTATTAAATAAATCTTATGTCTAGGCCATTATGATATCTTAACTCAATTTATAACATCTTTCCTTTATCTCTTCAATATTTTGTCATGCAAGTCGACTTTTATAACTTAGTAATATAATAACATATTATATATTAACTTATTCTCACAACTTATATATTTCTAAATAAAGCTTATATCTTTTAGAAATCTCTATACCTAGAGGTAGTTCAAACTAATATTTTTATTAAGTCAAGAATTTATTTTATGAATCTATTTATCTTGATCAAACTCATAAATATGATATCTTCTATAGTTTAAGACATGCAATGACTTTTCTCTACTAGGGTCTTTGTTAATAAATTCATATAAGGATGATAATGGTTTTATTTAATAAACCTTTTCTTTCTAAGATCATATGATATGATATCACCTTTTGTATAAGTCATGTTCAAAAACCTCTAGAGTTCTTATTTGATCTTAGATGTGATAATACTAACTATAGATTTTGCATGTTACATTTATTTTATAAACAACTATGTGTATTTTGTAAGAAGCATGCATGTACTAAAATTCATGAATTTATCTATTTGTTTTTATTTAGCTTAAGTTACCAAGGTAAAACAATTTGTTTCTAGCTTTCCATCTAACAAGATGCTATACCTAATATTTTTATTCCATAATCCTTATTTGATTAATTCTTAACTCTACTAATATAACTACTAACATAAAGGATTTAATAAAACATAAATTAAATAAAAAGAGGGAATTGGATTTTTACTAGTTTCTGTAATTACAGAATGCAAGGAAGAGGAGGCAGGGGAAGGCCGGTGGTGCTGGGGTGGCGCGGACTAGGGACGGCGGCGGTGCTTCGGTGTGGCTCGACGGCAGCAGGCTGGTGGTCCGGAAAGCTGGTGGTGACCGGCGGTCTCCAAGGGAAAAGAAGGAAGGTGTTTGGTGGTGTTTTTGATGGAGAATTGGAACTTGGAAGGGGCTGATTTTTATGAACTTGAATGAGAGAAATTGCTTAGAAGAGAGGAGGATTGATGAATGTGAGTTTGAAAGAGAGTTTGAGCCCCTTTATATAGGCAAAGGAGAGCAAGGGAGTGATCCATGGCAATTGGTTTTCACCAATGGAGAGGAAGAGGATGATCATCTATTGGTCATATGTGTGTTTGTTGATGGTGATGCAAGATGATGTAGAGAACTTGGTCTTGCAAGCAAACGGAGAAGGTGGAAGGCATGCATAGCTCCCATGTCAAATAAATTTGACTTGGTTGAAGAAGAAAAAGGCTAATATTGTTATAAAATCAAGGGAGTGGGGTAAATTGCAAGAAAACCACATTGGCCTAGCGGAAATGGAGAGGGGCGTGTGTAAAGATTTGCAAGAGGTCTCGGGTTCAAATCCCGGCTCTTGCATTCTTTTTACAGAACTTGTAAATTGGATTCTTAGGCCTTTGTGTAATCTATGTTAGGAAATAAATTAAATTTCTAAAGGACCTTATTTTTATCTAATGCTCTTTTTATTAATTTACCTCACTTTATTAATCTATGCCCCTCAAGTCATTTTATTGAATTTTTAATCTTCTTGATAAACTCTTTCAAAAGAAAAATAGTAGAAGTTAATTTGATACTAAGAAATTCTCCTTTTTAATTAGAGAAAATAAATTATATTATAAAAAGCTTGGAATATCACGGATATTACAATAGTACCCCCTTAAAATTAGTTTCGTCCCCGAAACTAGGAAAGACTTAGGGCGGTACAAGGTTATCACGGAAAGCTCCTAACGCTCACATCCGTGAGGAAACAAGAAAAGGTCTAGTACCCCTTTAAAGAACATTTCGTTCTTTAGTTATGATGACTGTACAAGTAGAAGGACTTTTATTGTACCTTTATCTTAAGGAATCGTCAAGTTAAAAATCCTTAAGAAGATTCCCACATTTGAGCTTATGCAGCTTAATTGGAATCAAGGGATAGGATTGGAAATCCGATTGGTCTGGCTAGCGAAGTAGGCGGGGGTCCAGCGGTTTTATTCAAAAGCTTGGGTCAACCCTACGGAAGTTTTGGGTTGATTTTCCCAACATAAAAGTCGGACTGCTTATAGAATAAGCATCCTAATTGGAACGAGTGTTTTTGTGCTTCAAGGAAGAGAGTATAAACGAATAATTCATTCTATACTTCTAGAATAGAGTCGTTGCGGAAGAATGCTTTTAAGATGGATGTTTGACAACTATCGATATGGAATCGAAGTTTCGAATATGTAAGGGCCATGCCTTAGAAGAAGAATTTCGATTTATGTTTCCTAACGAAGTTACTATTGGGATAGGGGATGGTTATTTTCCAAGAGGGAGTAACCATCGTTACGATGTCATATTCGAATATATTATACTATCGAGGAATGGTTCGAGCGTCCCTTTATATTCTGTTTTACAGTATAACAAAAATGTAGTTTTTTTCCTAAGCAAGGTCAAACTCGAGAGACTGCGTGGTTAGTTCCACCAATGTGATCAGTATCGGGGAACTATATCCAATACAATCGCCTCGAGTGTATATCTTCATAGGAATAAGACCTGAAATTCTACCTCAACCACGTGGCCAGGGTGGGAGGTAAAAGTTCATCCTTATTCACCACCATGAATCTATACCGAATATTTGATTTTATAGTTTCCTATTTCACTTTGGCATAAAAGTAAATTTTTAGGTGAACTTAGTCGTGCAATGAATATGTCCTAAAGTTAAATCAGGGTTTAGCTCGAACTTTCTCCTCTATTAAACTCACGATGGAACGTGATCTTTGGTTTGATACGCAAGGATATAATATGATAGCCCAAATCATAATATAGATTTCAAAATGAGACACTCTTATGAGGAAGAGTGTCACCGGAATGGTTCAACAATAGCATCCACTGTTGCGATACAAAAAGTGCCTTAAGGTCAACACTAATATGATTACGAAGACTAAATTCGGATAGGAAAGATAGCTACTAAACTCACACTATGAGGATACTACGGGGTCTAGTACCCCCTTAAAAAGACAAGACTAATGGTACTTAAGAAGACATTAACTGGGGAAAAACGTCTCGGCATATCCTGCTCAGTTTCCCAGGTTTCGCAAGTTGTACCTTCATTGCCATACTTGGACCAAAGTACTCGTACTAGAGGTACTTCTTTGTTGCGTAGCTGCTTAACTCGGTGCTCTACTATCTTAAGCGGTCTCTCCTCGAAAGGAGCCATCTTGATGGTGGAATGCCAGTTTGTCGTGGTGGGTGAATTCTATAATATTCAGGCTGTCATCCCAACTCATTGTGCGGTCTTGCGCACAGGCTCGAAGCATATCTTCAAGGGTTTGGATGGTCCTTTCCGATTGACCATCGGTTTGAGGATGGAAAGCTGCGCTAAACTTCAATTCTGTTGTTTCCAGAAGGAGGCCATGAAACGACCATCTTGATCAGAGATAATTATCTTCGGGGTTCCATGGAGGCGGACTATTTCCTTGATGAAGACTGCTGCCAACTTTGGAGCTTTCCATGTCTTCGGAATGGCGTTGTAGTAAGCGCTCTTGGTGAAACGATCCATGATAACCCAAATTGAATCCTTTTTTTTCCCTGAGTCTTGGGTAGGTTGATCACAAAGTCCATTGCTGGCACACAAATCTGATTTCGGAACCGAAGGGAACCTTCATCTCGAATGACGAATCTGAGTGCCCTTCCTTCTTGTACTTCGCCACTAATCTTTATTAGCATGAGGTCATCGGTTTTCTTCTCTCGGATTTCAGCTGGTGAGTTGGATTGGATTCCTAAGGTGTTTAAACAACCTTGTTGTCTTCCAAACCAGACCTCGATGCCTTCTCTTATCAATTCCTGTTGGAGCTTTAGCTGAACTGTTAGCATCGCGATTAAGCCCTCTTGTTTTGTCTTACGACTGAGAGCGTCTGCTACGACGTTAGCTTTGCATGGATGATAGAGCAGCTCGATGTCGTAAACTTCCAGTAGTTCCAACCATCTTCTTTGCCTCATGTTCAGTTTCTTCTAAGTGAACACCTACTCCAACTCTTGTGATCGGTTAAAATTTGACATTTGACCCCGTACAAGTAATGTCGCCAAACCTTTAAGGCGAACACCACTGTTGCTAATTCGAGGTCGGGCATCAGATAGTTCACTTTATAGTCCTTGAGCTGTCGGGATGCATAAGTGGTTACTTTCCCTTTCTGCATTAACACGCATCCCAAGCCTTGCTTTGAGGCATCACTGTGTACCAAATAATCTTCGTGTTCTTTGGGCAGAGTCAGCACGGGTGCACTTGTGAGACGTTTCTTGAGTTCTTGGAAGCTTTCCTCACATTTTTCATCCCACACAAACTTCTTCTGGGTTTTTCGGAGTAATTTCGTCATGGGTAGGGCGATCTTTGAGTACCCTTCGACGAACCTTCGATAGTACCCTGCGAGTCCTAGGAAGCTGCGAACTTCTTTGACATTGTCTGGTTGCTTCCATTCTTAGACTGCTTCGATTTTCTTCGGGTCCACCATAACTCCGTCTGGGTTGATGATGTGGCCTAAGAATGCCACTTCTTTAAGCCATAAGTCACACTTGGACAACTTGGCGTTAAGTTGGTTGTGCCTCGAAATCTGTAGCACAGTTCAGAGATGTTCTTCATGCTCAGCTTGATTTCCAGAGTAGATTAGAATGTCGTCGATGAAGACAATGACAACTTGTCGAGGTATTCATGGAAGCATCGGTGCATCAGGTCCATGAACATCGTAGGTGCAATGGTCACTCCAAATGGCATCACTACAAACTTGTAGTGGCCATCGCGGGTGCGGAAAGCAGTCTTCAGTATGACCTCCTCGCGGATCCGAAGTTGATGATACCCTGATCTTAGGTTAGTCTTTGAGAAGACTTTTGCACCTTGGAGCTGGTCTAGGAGATCGTCTATCCGTGGTAGCGGATACTTGTTCTTGATGGTGACTTTATTCAACTCTCTGTAGTCGATGCATAAGCGGAAAGTCCCATCCTTCTTCTTTACAAAGAGCATCGGTGCTCCCCAAGGCGAAACACTTAGCCGAATGAAACCCTTCTCAAGCAGCTCTTCGAGCTGACTCTTGAGTTCTTTTATCTCTAGCGGGGCCATTCTGTAGGGTGCCTTGGGGTTTGGCGGGGTTCCTGGCTTGAGGCTTATGGAAAACTCGACTTCTCGTCGGGGAGGTAATCCAAGGAGTTCTTCTAGGAAGATGTCGGGGAATTCTTTGGCTACTGGAATCTCTTGAACATCCACGACCTTTTTCTCCGTCGGCTCGTGGTAACAAAGATACCCAACACATCCTTGTCGGTGTAGCTTCCCGACCTTCTTGTCGTTGATCACCTTTCCATTTTCTTTTTCTCGTTTTCCCTTGAGCTTAGATATGTGCTTCCCTCCTGAGTTGATGGTTACGTTTTATCGCTCCATGACGAGACAACCAATCTTTTCCGAGAATGATGTCATAGGGATCCATGTCCAAAATATCTTGGTCCTATCAACTTCTTTTCTAACTTTATCTGACACCGTGTTGATTTATCAAAATCGAGGGGAAGAAAAGTCCATGACGTGGCTTTCGCATTGCTTTATTATGGTTGGCTTAATCGGTTGACAACACAAATATCACGCCAAGCTTCCATATGTTAGTTGAGCAAATCCTAACTGCTTGTCAGTACGTCGGATTAGTATATCTTTCATTGGTCGGAAATCTCTACCACTCCTTTATTGCTAGATCATTGTTTGTCCCTCCCATATTTCTCGATAATCTGTTTCGAGATCGGTTTACGTAGAGACATGTTAGATCTTTAGTCAACTAAGCCTTCCTTGGTGTCCTCTTTGGAAATTTCTATCTTCCTGTGAGTCACTGGCTTAGTAAGTTTGACTCTATGGAAACGTAAGGATTACTTCTGGTTGGCGTGACTTCTAATTCCTCATGAGCATAAATTTATCTTATGTTAGAATCTTTTTCTGTAAATGGCTAATAATCGACATTCATATAGAATATCCGTAATTCTATATATTGAAAAAGGATATAGTTGTTTTTCGTTGCCAAGTATAGGCAAGAAATGACGCGTAAGTTTAGAGAAGAGAGAAAAAATTTATTAGAACTTTTTTATGGAAACGGATTACAAAAGCTTCATATAAAAACCATTACACTAGGGACGGAAAAGAAACAATTTCGACTCGACCTTTCAAAGACAAAACGAAAGTCGAGAGGAGCGACTAGCTCCCTCCCTTACAACGAGAAGATACAATTAAGACAAAGCCTAGGGACGGTTGGGGTAACTATACTTATCGAGGAAATGGTCGTCAAAGAGATTCTCATCCAGAATCCCGCTCTCATTATCCAATACTAAGTTGGCTTGCTCAATCTGCCTGAGACGATACGCACTCCTTGATACCACTTGATACGTGATCGCCTCGGATTACTCCTCAGAAACCTCGTATTTGACCACACAGGAACCCGATCTTGCCAGCAATTATGATTCAAACCTACAAAAGCTCTCAATTTAAGAAACTTGCGTTCCAAGTAACAAACAGATCCGAAAATTGAAATAACGAACAGAATTGGAAGGTTGAAAGAATCAACTTGATAGTTCAATTGGATTGGCTCTAACGCTAAATCCAATTGATTAACTAGTTTGATCTTTAACAATCACAACTAGAACAATCTAATTGACTAAATCAACAACCCAATTTAATAACACAAGAGAGAGAGAAATCGAGAATTTGATGATGATGATCGGCCGAGTATTGCACACAACACAATTGTTTTTGAGCCCAAGGACTAGATAAACCTTTCTTAGGGTTTATCTAATCTCAAGCTGATTTTTATTAATTAAACTGAAAAGTATTTATAGAGAATACAAAAGCTAATACTTGGGGAGCAAGGGAGGGAGGGAGGTCGGCCCTAGAAGGGGAGAAGGGGTCTCCTTTGCTTGCTTCCCAAGATATAATAATATCTAAATAAATCTAACTAGATTCCCTTAAATAAATAAATCATAGCTGAATTATTTATTTAAGGAAATAATCCTAACAAACTTAAAATATCTCTAACAAACTAAAAATATCTCTAACAACCAGGAGAGAGAAGATCAACCAACTAACATAAGCCTATTGGCTGATTTCTCTACATTATTAAAATAAATAGAAATTGTTCATAATAAAATAAATAAGATATTTTCTTTAATTCAGAATGGTCAAAGTCAAAGGGTTGACTTTGACCCATATATCAATTCATCTCACCCGGTCACTTACTAAATTCAGCCCTAAAGTGAGACAAATTAATACATGTTTCTAAATAAAGAAATAGTGAATTTCGGCCCTCATATAATAAATCCATGGAATCCGGGCTCAATTGATGTCGAATGCACGAGACCCACTTCGCCTTGCTAGGCTCTACAATAACCGCTGTCAATCGAACCAAGATCACTGTTGTGCCTTGAGCAATCTTCTTAGCTCGACTTCTTGTGACTGGTCCGTCAGAAGGCACTCGAATCAACTCATCGACGTCGGTTGGAGACATGGCAGGCTTCACTGCATCATTACCTAAAGTTTTTGGCGATCACGTATCAAGTGGTATCATAATCCAGCGTCTCGCCAAGTAATTGTTTCTTTCCTTAATTTGCTTTCTAATTGATTTGATTCAGTTTTTGATCCCAAAAATCCCACCTTTACCTAAAGTTTGAATTTTTGAGACCAAAGATTGAATTTTTCACCACCACCACCATAATTCCGCCACCCCACCACCACGAACCACCCTCCACCACCACGACCTGGTGTCGCACTTCCCTGCCGCACCACTCACCACCACCAGTCGAAACCAACACCACCAACCCAACCCCATTCTGCCTACCCTAAACCCTAATCGCCATTCTCGTGAACCCTAACCCTAACCCTAATCTGGCGGCAGTCCAAACCCAAACCCTAACCCTAGTTGCGAGAAACCCTAGGTAACCCTAATTCTCGCAAACCCTAGTCCGAAACCCTACCAAACCCTAAACCCTAGAACCGAACCCTAATAGCCCTAATCCAGCCGTGATCTCCCAAACCCTAAATCCCTTAGTTGTTCCTTGCTCTCCAAGCAATTACCAATTAGGAGATTTTTATGGGATTTGTGCATGTTTATTGGCTGAATTGGTTGATTTGTATTGCAATTTAGATTAGCAATTGTTTTTCCTATAGTTTTATGAGTTTTCATTCATGTTGCATGATTGATTGCGATTCATATTGCTTGATTAATACTTGCTGATTTCTGTCATTGCATCCCATCAATTCGACCTACCCCTTCTTCTTTTTATTAATTTGGCTTCTAGTTGGTTTCATTGGTAGCAAAAATCACTTAGTTTAAAAAAAAAACAGTTTGTCTATACCTTTTACTTTCGTCCTTTGCATTGTTGCATTACTTTGCTTGTTTCTTCATTATAGCACAAGAGTAGTTTGTGCATAAAAATCAAAAAAAAAAAAACAGAAAAGAAAAGTGATCTACCCCAGCCTAGTTTTAAGCCACTTTCAACCCTAGTGACTGCTTGCTTAAAAAGATAGCTAAGTAGAAATCACTTTGAAGAAAAAGACTGACGAAATAAAAGTCACTAAGCCTACCATATTTTCTGTCCTTGCATGCTGAATTTTGGCTTTATTAACTTGCATAGAGTCAATTGAGAGATTGCATGTGTTTTAGAGCTCATAGAGGGACTATTTTCATTGCTTGTCTTCTTGCATACTTGCCATTTGCTTAAGCTGCATATTTCCTTTAATTATCATTAGTATTCCATACCTACACTATATCTACCATTTTACTCCCTCAAATCAGCCCAAAAACTGAATTAAGTTGATTGGATTGCTTTGAGGCAAGTTTTGGCTTGATCAAGGTGTGGTATTGCTTGTTGTGATTTGCTTTAGAACACACTACTCTCTCTATTTTCTTGCTTGTTTCAGGAACAATGGTGATTCCATTAGAACCTAATCCAACTGAATTGAACCTCACTAAGGAAGCAATCGACTTCATTAGGTTGTCCATTAGTGATGGTGTGCGAGATGGCCAGGCTCGAGCTGTAGAACTGGCCACGGCTGCATCGGCTCCACAACTGAAGCGTTTAGAGGAACAACTTGCAACATTGGTTGATTCATCTCAAGCTAGTCGCAAGAGCACCCCTGCAGTCGATCTTACAAGTGACCCAAATCAGGCCTCGGGTAGCGACAGAGGCAAGCAACAACTAGTTGATGAAGAGCATGATGTGCTTGCTAGCTACAACAAAGATAATGATCCCCCGGCTCACTACTCCCCCACAGCAGGCCGAGGTAGAGGAAGAGGCAACGGATCGAGGACTCCACCAGTTACTCATCAACAATTCAATAATCAGCCACAAAACCGGTATCCTCAAGCCACTCATCAACAATATCAACAATACAACAACTCTTTTGATGATGTGACGTATGGCTATCCCGGGGAAGAAAGGCGTCCATGGCATCCTCCCCTAGATGATTTCTATAGCCAAGTTGAGGTTGTAGAGGATCTCCCACCTGCTTATGGAGTACAAAGGCCGAACAACAACAACAACGTTAACCAAGCTGTAAATCAGATTGGGAAACGTGATATAAAGATCAAGATAGAGCCATTCAATGGAGAGCTTAATCCGGAGAAGTATCTAGAGTGGGAACAGGCTACAAATTTCATTCTAGATCACATGGGATATGAAGAATGGGAGAAATTTGATGTTGTTGTCATCCACTTTATTGGGACCGCTAGGAATTGGTGGTTTAGAATGAAGGAGGATCGAATTAGAAAGGCCTTACCACCAATTGAAACTTGGGGCCAGCTAAAGTTTGTAATGAGGAAGAAATATGTGCCTGAAGAGCATACCGAGCACATGAGATTGAAAGTTGTAACTTGCAAACAAGGCACCAAGTCTCCAACCGAGTACTTCAATGAGCTAGAGGATCTGAGTTTTAAAGCGGGAATTCATCATTCCCAACGGTCTCTAAGGACCCAATTCATGGCTGGACTGAATCAAAGCATTCAAAACACATTGGAGATTCAACAAATCAAGGATCTCAATGCCTTAGTACATTCAGCCCAACTACTCTATGAGCAGCATCAAAGGAAGAAGAAGGAAGCTTGGAATGCTCCAAAAAGGTATGGTTCTAATCCTAGTTCAAATTCCAATTCTTATTCTTCTAATCCTTCTATGCAGCAAAAGGGAGCTTCTAGCTCACCTAAACCAACAGGTTTTCAAGGCCAAAAGCGTCCCACCAATGGACCTCCAAACCAGCCTAGGGCACGTGATTTAGTGTGCTACAAGTGTCAAGGAAGAGGTCATTATGCCAAGGATTGTCCAAATCTAAAGCAAGTGCTTCTCACCACCAATGGAGGATATGTGAGTGATGAAGATATACCTCCAAATCAAGTGGAGGAGGACAGCAATGGACAAGAAGAGGAGGACGTAGAGGCCATTGAACCAGATTGCACCGAACAGCCTCTAACTTTGGTAATAATGCGTACTCTTACTTTACAAGAAACACCTAGGCTAGATCAAAGGGAAAACATTTTTCATACTAGGTGTACAGTAAAGAATCAAGTGTTATGCATGATAATTGATAGTGGTAGCTGCTGTAACATTATTAATGCTAAGGTAGTTGATCACTTGCAATTAAAAACCCAACCTAGGGCTACTAGTTATGGTCTCAATGGAATTAATGATTCAGAAGGTCCTAATCTTGTCACTCATCAGTGTTTAGTCCGTGTTGCTATTGGTACTTATGTTGATGATATTATGTGTGATGTAGTTAACATGGAATGCACGCATATCTTGTTAGGAAGACCATGGTTATTTGATAGGAGAATGATTTATGATGGCATGTTAAACACCTATTCCTATAACTATGATGGGAGGAGAGTTTCTCTTCTACCCTTGTCTCCTCAACAAGTTTACCAGGATCAGGTACGGCGAGATCAAGCTAGGGAACTTAGGCGTGCCAAGGAAGAGAAAGAAGAGGTTGATTCCACGGCCAAAGCTGCGACCCGGCGTTCGGCGCCCGACGCGTCGACAAAGCCAAGCGGCGTTTCCCAGTCTCCACCCGAGCGTTCTGGCTCAAATTTTGGGACAACATCAAACACAGGCGGAGCTACTGTTTGGGACGAAACACGCCGAGAAAATCCCCCTAAAACGTCCAAAGTGCCGAGCAACACTACCAACAGTGCATCTGGGACGAAAACGGGGCTATCTCCCAATCCACTTGAGCGTTTTGGCTCAAATTTTGGGAGCACTTTAGAGACTCAGAGAGCTACAAATCTGGAAAAAGAACGCCGACAGAAAGAGCCAAAAATCGGCTTGAAAGGCAGTGTAGAAAAGCGCTCTCTTGTGACTCAGTCTAGTATTTCTTTTCCTAACTCTTATTGCTTACTTCTTATGAGGAAAGAGATACTTATTATTAGTCAAGATATTTCACATCTTCCCAAGTGTCTACAGGATCTATTACAGGAGTTTGAAGATGTGATGCCTGAAGAGTTGCGAGAAGGCCTTCCACCAATTAGAGGCATTGAGCATCAAATCGATTTGGTGCCCGGCGCTTCTTTACCAAACCGTGCAACCTATAAAGCAAGTCCAGAAGAGACCGCTGAGCTTCAAAGACAACAACAAGATCTCATGGACAAAGGCTATGTGCGTGAATCCCTCAGCCCATGCGCGGTTCCGGTGATTTTGGTGCCAAAGAAGGATGGCACATGGAGAATGTGTGTTGATTGTAGAGCGATCAACCAAATAACAGTTAAGTACCGTCACCCCATCCCTAGATTAGATGATATGCTTGATGAATTGCATGGTGCTAATTTCTTTTCTAAGATTGATTTAAGAAGTGGGTACCATCAAATTAGGATGAGGGAAGGGGATGAATGGAAAACTGCCTTTAAAACAAAGTATGGTTTATATGAATGGTTAGTAATGCCTTTTGGATTAACTAATGCACCTAGTACTTTTATGAGGCTTATGAACCATGTTTTAAGAAGATACTTAGGCAGATTTGTTGTAGTCTACTTTGATGATATCTTAATCTATAGCAAAACCATGCATGAACATGTAGATCATCTTAGGGCTATTTTGGACACTTTAAGGTTAGAAAAGCTTTATGTTAACTTGAAAAACTGTTCTTTTTGCTCGGAGTCTACCATTTTTCTTGGTTTTGTTGTGTCTAAAGGTGGATTGAAGGTAGATGAAGACAAGATCAAGGCAATCAAAGAATGGCCCCAGCCGACTACACCAACAATGGTCAGGATTTCTCGGCTTGGCTGGCTTCTACAAGAGATTTGTGTGTGATTTTAGCACAATTGCAGCCCCCCTCCACGAGCTTACAAAGAAGGATACATCCTTTAAATGGAGAGAGCAACAAGAGAACGCCTTCAACACTTTGAAGGACAGATTATGCCACGCCCCAGTGCTTCAACTCCCTGACTTCTCCAAGGCATTTGAGATAGAGGTGGACGCTTTTGGACATGGCATAGGAGGCGTGCTCTTGCAAGACAAGAAACCCATTGCTTACTTTAGTGAAAAGCTTAGTGGAGCTGAGTTGAATTACCCTACTTATGATAAAGATTTGTATGCTTTAATTAGGGTTTTGAAAACTTGGTCTTATTATTTGTGGCCTAAAGAGTTTGTAATCCATTCTGATCATGAGGCCTTGAAGTACTTGAAAGGCCAATCCAGACTCAGCAGGTGACATGCACGATGGGTTGAATTTATGGAGACCTTTCCTTATGTTGTGAAACATAAGAAAGGCAAGGAGAATGTGGTAGCTGACGCCCTTTCTCGGAGGTATGTACTCTTGAACCAATGTGATGTTAAGATCCTTGGATTTGCAATGATTAGGGAATTATATGCTAGTGATCCTCACTTTGCTGAAATCTATCAAAATTGCATGTCTAGGGGTGAAATAGATACCTACTTTATTGATGATGGATACTTGTTTAAAGCTGGTAAATTGTGCATTCCTTCATCTAGTATACGTAGGCTTCTAACTAAAGAAGTTCATGAATCAAGAGGACATAGGGGTTTAGAAAAGACTTTAGAAGGCTTAAAAGAACACTACTATTGGCCTAAAATGAGTAATTATGTGCTGAGATTTGTCAAGAGTTGTGTTGTTTGTGCTAAAGCTAAGTCTAGACTTCACCCCCATGGTTTGTACCAGCCTTTACCCATTCCTAGTTCACCTTGGGAAGACATTTCTATGGATTTCATTGTAGGTTTGCCTAGAACTAGGAAGGGTAGAGATTCTATCTTTGTAGTAGTAGATAGATTTTCCAAAATGGCTCACTTTATTCCATGTCACACGACTGATGATGCTGTGCATATTGCTGATTTGTTCTTTAGGGAAATTGTTAGATTGCATGGCATTCCTTGTTCTATTGTTTCAGATCGTGATGCTAAATTTTTGAGTTATTTTTGGAAGAGTCTATGGTCTAAATTGGGAACTAAATTGCTGTTTTCTACCTCATGTCACCCACAAACTGATGGGCAAACGGAAGTTACGAATAGAACGTTAGGGGTTTTACTTAGAACTATGCTTAAAGCTAACCTCAAACGTTGGGAAGATGTTTTGCCTTTTGTGGAGTTTGCTTATAACAGGTCAATCCATTCAGCCACAAAGATGACCCCTTTTGAGGTTGTTTATGGGCTGAATCCGAGGACACCGGTGGATATGACGCCTCAGCCATACAAGGGAAAAGAGAGTTTTGAAGCTAACAAGAGGGCTGAGTTTGTGAAGAAGCTACATGAGAGGACGAAGATGCACTTGGAGAGGAAATTCATGAAGTACAAGGCCCATGCTGATAAGGGTCGGAAACAGGTTATCTTTGAAGAAGGAGATCTTGTTTGGGTGCATCTAAGGAAGGAAAGGTTCCCAAATCAAAGGAAGAACAAGTTAGATCAGAGAGGAGATGGACCATTTCGTATCATCAGGAGAATCGGCCCTAATGCATATCATGTTGACATGCCTGGTGAGTATAGTGTCCATCCGACTTTTAATGTGGTTGATCTATCTCTGTATGTGCCAGATTTTGATTCCGACGTCGAATCAGAGACGATTCGAGCTCTAGTGGAGGAGAATGATGCAGTGAAGCCTGCCATGTCTCCAACCGACGTCGATGAGTTGATTCGAGTGCCTTCTGACGGACCAATCACAAGAAGTCGAGCTAAGAAGATTGCTCAAGGCACAACAGCGATCTTGGTTCGATTGACAACGGTTATTGAAGAGCCTAGCAAGGCGAAGTGGGTCTCGTGCATTCGACATCAATTGAGCCCGGATTCCATGGATTGATTATATGAGGGCCGAAATTCACTATTTCTTTATTTAGAAACATGTATTAATTTGTCTCACTTTAGGGCTGAATTTAGGAAGTGACCGGGTGAGATGAATTGGTATATGGGTCAAAGTCAACCCTTTGACTTTGACCATTCAGAATTAAAGAAAATATCTTATTTATTTTATTATGAACAATTTCTATTTATTTTAATAATGTAGAGAAATCAGTCAATAGGCTTATGTTAGTTGGTTGATCTTCTATCTCCTGGTTGTTAGAGATATTTTTAGTTTGTTAGAGATATTTTAAGTTTGTTAGGATTATTTCCTTAAATAAATAATTCAGCTATGATTTATTTATTTAAGGGAATCTAGTTAGATTTATTTAGATATTATTATATCTTGGGAAGCAAGCAAAGGAGACCCCTTCTCCCCTTCTAGGGCCGGCCAGCCTCCCTCCCTTGCTCCCCAAGTATTAGCTTTTGTATTCTCTATAAATACTTTTCAGTTTCATTAATAAAAATCAGCTTGAGATTAGATAAACCCTAAGAAAGGTTTATCTAGTCCTTGGGCTCAAAAACAATTGTGTTGTGTGCAATACTCGGCCGATCATCATCATCAAATTCTCGATTTCTCTCTCTCTTGTGTTATTAAATTGGGTTGTTGATTTAGTCAATTAGATTGTTCTAGTTGTGATTGTTAAAGATCAAACTAGTTAATCAATTGGATTTAGCGTTAGAGCCAATCCAATTGAACTATCAAGTTGATTCTTTCAACCTTCCAATTCTGTTCGTTATTTCAATTTTCGGATCTGTTTGTTACTTGGAACGCAAGTTTCTTAAATTGAGAGCTTTTGTAGGTTTGAATCATAATTGTTGGCAAGATCGGGTTCCTGTGTGGTCAAATACAAGGTTTCTGAGGAGTAATCCGAGGCGATCACGTATCACTCCTTGCGCGAAGTTCTCTTAGTCGGACTTCGACTTTGAACATTTCGTCTTGTTCGGCCATTTGTTTGTTTAGCAACCTTCTTTGCGCTTCTCTAAGAGGTCATAGTTCATGTAACGTGTTCGTCTTGGACGGGCGCCTTCAGGGTGAGAAACATCCACATTCTGGTAGGACCTTATTTCTTCCGACCCTACCCCCTTATGTTGGAGGAGATCATCATAATCTGGATGACGAATCCTCGTTGGGTTTGGGTCGCTGATTGGAGATGGGTTTCTTGCTTGACCCTTTTCTTGGTGATTGGATGACTCTCACTGAGTCCAATTAGGCCATCAACCTACTTGATAGGTCATTGGAACTTGACTTGTGATTTGGTGATGCGGAGTCTCCGTCATGTGTCCCCATGGATGATATTCCAAGAATTCTTGCTTAGTGATTTCCTGACTTGATTGGTCATGAAGGGAGTTAATAACTTCCCCCCCAAGGTATGTGTCTTCATGGTTTTCCTCCTCGAGATTCACCTCGGGCGCCTTTTCATGTATCTCCTCTTGTAGTGCTAGCTCGGGGTTGTCCTCGGGGTATCCATTTGGCAAAAACGGCCATTGAGCGAAAGCCTCGTCAAGCTCTTGAGCGGCCTTTTTGGCTTCTTCCCCGATTCGGGTTTGGCTTCTAGTGAGAACCATTTCTGTAGAGGAGAAGAAGGCGTTTATATAAAATATCCTTGATTCTATAAGGCGAAGACATGTTGAAGGAAGTTGAGGTTTTGAAAATTACTAAAACAAAGTTTTATTTAATACTTTTCATTTTCTTGGTCCTATTAAAGGTCTTAAGATTTTTCTCTTCAGAACATGTGACTTTATGAAGTAAGTTTTGGAATTACTAACAAGTTTCCTAGGGTGAAGGTATAAGGTTCTAGTTATAGGTTTTCTAAAGGAACGCTTATATTCTTGATAAGTTGAAAAGTTCATACCACTTAAGTTTTTCAAAAGATAGAAAAGATTTTGAGAAAAAGTTGGTTAGTTCTAGAACTAAGTATTTGCTATTTAAGGTTTCTAATATTTTTGGGAAATATTTTCTTAGCTAAGAATTTGAAATTGGAAGGTTACTATTCCTAGGTTTTCTTTAAAAGAGTAAAGAAGGAAATCGTCTAAAATTGGAAGTCCTAAATAGCGGAAGTAAAAGTTAAGGTTTTTAAAAGTTCTCGGTTTTCGAAAATTCTCGGTTTTAAAACTTTTCGGTTTTAAAACAAAAACGTTTAGCTCTGATACCACAATTGTAACACCCCTATTTTACAACACTGGGTATTACCGCCAGTGACCTCAGACTTTACCGTCTAAAGTCACCCAAGGCTTTTAGAATGATATAGAACAATTAAATGCGGAATAAAAACATATTACATATGAGAAAAAGGTGCTCCCGAAGGAGACTTGATTCTTACAAATACCTTACATTGTTTTCAAATAAAAAGATTGTTCGGAAATTTAAATGCGAAACTACCTTGTCCTTAAAACATATTGAAACTAAAACAAAATGATGAACGAAGTACATCTTGAAAATCCTTGTTCTTCCTTCGTCTTCACTTCACTTCACGCCTTATGGGGATTCCTAGATTCTGACATAATTCGCGAGGGGCGATAGAATGCCATGCAAACATGCGGAAAAGAAGAATTAGTCTAAGAGACTAAGCAAGCGGGAATGGAACTTCCCGAGGGTAAATTTGGTAACTTCTAATTATTTTCGAGAGAGATAAACAGGTTGTGTTTACGATGAGGCTATACGATAAGGCTTGTTTATGTGGAGCTTTAATGGTTCGAGAAGAGTATATCTTAAGCAAAGATAACTCGAAAAGCGATAGAAGAACTACTAGATTGTAGACTTCTCTAGGATTTCAATAGAATGTTGGGAACATATATTAAGTCATACAAGTGAAAACCTCTCGCGCTTTTGAGCGGACCGAGAGCCGGAACGATCATTTGAGACCGATCCGGTTTTGGTATCTTAAATGTGCATACGCACTTATCTTAAATAGTGACGAAAATATTCAGTCTTGTTGATGACTTTTACAAGAGAGTGGTGGGACACGGATAAACTGAGCCACCCGAAGAGAACTTCAATTCCCCTGCACTTAGCTAGAGTGCGCTCAATCCCTCCTTGCAATCGGAGCGGATGGAGATCATGATCCCGAAAGTCGTATGGACGTATGACTTAGTAAGATTATATAGAGGTGTCGACTAACTCGCACCCCTTTCTAGTTTATTCAATTCAAATCTCTGAACGAGATTGCAATCAATCAAGAGTACACACACTAGCAAATATAATCCTAGCAAGGAATATAATATTTACTATGCTAACAAGGGTCGTTATTTCTAGCAATCGATATTTCCTAGGTTCATTTTTATTAAGCATACAAGAAGTTCCCAACATCGAGAAATATCATATAGACGGATATAAAAGGGCACAAGGGGAAATTCCACTTGCCTTAGTGTAACGAGTTCTAGCAACGAGCTTTGACGAAACTTAGGCGATTTCCTACTACGAGCGAGGATTCCGACCTAATGATATGGAATTTACGAAAAGGTTCAAAACACGATTCTTCTACTAACGTTCGGATCACCTCTTATAATGTTTTTATAAGAGGGTTTGAGTTTCTAAATTATTATAATAATAATTTAGAAAGTTATTTTCCTTAAAATAATAATATTCCTTTATTATTATTTTGATTTTGTAATATCCTTATTATTCCGAAAAACCTTTATTAAAAATAATTATTAAATAATCCTTTTTACTTAATTGAGTTGAATAAACTATTACTCTCGAATTTCCGATTCTTCTTGGGTGACCCTAGAATAATGTCTACCTTATCTAGACATACTTTATTAAAAATTATATCTTAATAGAAAAGTATTTACCTACATAATTCTTTTTAAACAAAGTTGTCATGTCTATAATCCCTTTACAAGGAAGTTTCCTTAATTAGGAGTTCCTACTTTTCCTTATAAGGTAACTTGCCTAAATTACTTTTTATTTAGATTAATTTTATTTATTCTATTTCTATAACTCCTTTCACATTATATGACTTATAAAATATCTATGATCATAGTCTTTTTTTTTTTTTGATATAGGTAAGAATTAGGAAGGCCCTAAGGAGGCCTTTCTAGAGTATCCTTGCGGATGAGAACGCGAAGTTCTGCATTATCCATCAAGAAGTTGTTAGGGATGCTATGGCCCAGCTTAGCGATTTTATCGGCCACAGCATTGCATTCACTAACAACATGACGCATTGAAATATTGTTAAATTGTTTGAGTGATAACATGATATCCGAGATCAGCATCTCAATTTCCCAAGGACATTTGTTTGTTCCTTTAATTGCATTGAATACTGTTAAGTTGTCCCCTTCAATTTCAAGATTAGTTATTCCTCTTCCCCTTGCTTCTTTAATGTCGTCCCGAAGTGCTAACGTTTCCACTTGTAAGACTGAAACAGGACCATATTTCTTTGTTCCTATGTTAATAGTTTGTGCATTATGATCTCTAATTATATATCCTATTACAGCGGAGGTTGGGTTATATTTTGATCCATCAAAGTTAAGTTTATGGTAGTTTGCGACCGGTTTTTGCCATATTTTGTTTCTTTTCATCTTTGTTTGACAATTTCTTTTTGTTGGTATCGGTGTATCTTCCTCCTCATTCCAAGATTTGGTTCGTTCCCACTGGTTTATTTGGTTTTTGGTATATTGCTCTAGATTTTGAATGAAATCATTTGGTGTTTGCTAAAATACCAATCTGTTTCGCTGGTGCCAAATACACCACCAAATAGTTGCTAAAACTGTAAAATCCGCTTTGCCTAAAGTTTGGTAAATTTCGTTAAACATTGTAGTTATACTTTTACCTGATGTATCATAGTTGTATAATGTTATCCCAATTCTTTTATTTATTTTTTGTATTAAATTCTGGGTGTGGGGGCATTCAACTAGAAGATGTTTGGTGTTCTCATTTGTACAATGACACATTACACAGCCCGGGGGGGTGGCAATTCGCTTTTGTAATAATCTTTCCTTCGTGGGGAGTCCATTTTGGGCAATCTTCCATAGAAATTTTTTTACCTTGGGATATGTATCTAATTTCCAAATCCAATCGTTAGGAAACTGGTTTTGTCGTTGAATTCCTGTAATTAGTTCAATCGCAGATTTCGTTGTAAACCATCCATTTTTACTTGGTGCCTAATAAAGTCGATCTCTTATGTGATTTTCCAGGATTGGGGTTGCCATGATATTGGTAACTATTTCAGGTGGAAGTATAGTGCTCAGTTTTTCTTGGCGCCATTCTTTGTTATCATTAAAAATTCTGCTACCAAACTAGTCTCATTAACATCTTCCGGTTTTAGTGCAAATTCTATCAATGGTTCTTTAAATAGCCATCTGTCTGTCCAAAACTTAATTTTTGTCCCGTCCCCAACTTGCCAGATAAGGTCTAGCATGAACTCTTCTCTCAGACTCATCAATTTTGTCCATTGCCATGAGGTATTCGTTTGCTTTTTATATGTTAGAATGGATGCATTTTTTAAGTATTTTTCATTCATAAGTTTGACCCATATGTTGTCTGGTTCTGCCAAGAGTTTCCATAGTAATTTCATCTGCATTGCCTTGTTTACATGTTCAGCTTTCCTTATTCCCAGTCCGCCATATGGTTTTGGTTTACATATCTTATCCCATCCTATAAGAAGTTTATGATGGACATCCTTATTCCATAGAAAAGTCCTGTTAATTTGGTCTAGTTCTGTGTGTACCTGGTTTGGTAACATGAAACTTTGCATTAGGTAGTTAGGTTTCGTAGTTAGATTTGATCGGATTAGTACTGCTCTTCCTTCCATGGATAATGCATTGGCCTTCCATTTGGTTAATTCTATTTTAGTTTTTCCAACAATCTCTTTGAAAGTATCTTTATTTACTCTACCATTAATGATCGGACATCCTAGATATTTATCGAGGTTTCTCATAGCTGTGATTCCAAGGATTTGTTGAGCTCTGTTTTTCTGTTGATTATCAACATTCTTCGATGTTTGAAAGGCTGGTTTATTATAGTTAACTCGTTGTCCTGATATGGCACAATATTCTTCTATAGTCTTTTTTGTCAATTCACACGATTTTTGGTTTGCTTTTGTAAAGATTATAATATCATCAGCAAATGCTAGAAATGGTACTTTAGTGCCAGAGCGGGCTAGCGGGAATCCTATAGTGTTTTTGTTTTCGTTACATATCGCTTGTAGCTTTCTTGCCAATACCTCAACACCCAAAATAAATAGGAATGGTGATAAAGGGTCGCCTTGGCGAAGGCCCCTTTCAGGCATAAATGGTTCTGTTGGGCTGTTGTTAACTAACACAAAGAATGAAACTGTTTGAGTGCATTCTTTGATCCAATCAACAAATTTTTTATCGAACCCAAAATTTTCTAGTACTGAAAAGGGGAAATTCTAGTCTAGTCTATCGTATGCCTTTTCCATATCTAATTTGAGTGCTATCCATCCTTCTTTCCCTTTTTTCCCTTTGAAAGAATGAAATATCTCATGGGCTATAAGGACATTATCTTGTATTGATCGTTTCGCTACAAAAGCTCCTTGGAGTGGATGGATCAGTTTTTGCATCACTTTTGTAAGTCTTTCGGTAATAATTTTTGCTATGAGTTTGTAGATTGTAGAGCATAAACTTATTGGGCGATAGTGATTAGTTGTGGTAGGATTGTCTTTTTTTGGGATCAACGTGATGAAAGTATGGTTAATTTGCTTTAGGATTTTTCCTGAGTGAAAAAAACTTTTAATTGACTTCGTTACAGTTGGACCTACAATATCCCAATATCTTTTATAAAAGCCAGCAGACATCCCATCAGGACCTGGAGATTTGTCAGAGTTAATTTGCATTAGCGCATTTTTTATTTCTTCATTTGTTACAGGTCTGGTTAATTCCCTATTTTCCTCATCTATGACTTCATTAGTTATTAGTCTAAGGTATTCGTAGAACATTGGGGTGTTTGTTTGTTCCTTTTTATATCTAGTTTTAAATTCTTTCCTTATTTCTTCTCTAATATTATCCTCTCCTATGATTTGCGTTCCTTCTGCTGAAGTGAATTTTTTTATTATTTTCCTATTTCTTCTCCCACTTGCAACTTTATGGAAGTAACCTGCATTTGTGTCCGTTAATTTAAAATGTTTAGTTTTTGCTCGTTGTTTCCAATATGTCTTATGGAAGTTTAGAATGCTTTCCTTTTTATTTAATAGTCGAATTTGTTTTTTAATTATTTTATCTTCTGGGCTCAGTAGAATTCTTTGTTGTATTTCTGATACTTCTTTCTCAAGTTTCTGCAATTGTTCAAATGTATTTCCAAAGGTTCGCTTATTCCAGTTTTTTGCGTGGGCTTTGAATAGTTGTGTTTTCTTAACTAATTGAAACATATTTGATCCTTCAAATGACACTCTCCATGCTTGATTAACCACATTTCTAAAGTCCTTCCTATGCATCCACATTTTTTTGAATTTGAATGGTTGTGCTTTAGTTATTATTCCATTGTTTAGTGTTTGCAATTTTACTGTGATCCGATGATGAGAATGCATAGTTTTTTGTTGCAATGTCTGGAAACCATTGTAGAATTTGGTCGCAAACCAATACTCTGTCTAATTTTTCATATATATTGTCAATCTCAGTTTTATTTTTACGCCACGTGAATTTACTGCCTATGACTGGAATGTCTACAAGATCGCATTCATTTTTAAATTTTCTTAGACGTTCAAATCTACTATGATCGGGTGCAGCACCCCCTTTTTTCTCATTCGCATCTTGTATTTCGTTAAGATCTCCCATAACAATAGATGGGAGTCCCACTAGCTTAATTGTATTAATTAGTTGTTGCCAGAAGTGTTCTTTTTCATTTTCCTGGGGTGGTGCATATACTAGATAGATTGCAATGTTGTAATTTGTTACAAGGTTAGTATATTTCAGCACTATAAAACGAGGTTCTTGTATTATTACTTCTATTCGTTCATTTATAAATTGGTGTTCTTTCCAAAGAAGGCATATGCCACCTGCTCGACCACAAGCAGGGGACCATACAATATTGTCAAATCCTGCTCGGCGCCAAACTTGATCCGACAGCATTTTCTCTGTTTTTGTTTCTACTATAGCAATGATTTGAATCCTTTCTATTTTACAAAAGGAATCAATTTCAGGCCAAAGCGACTTACACCCTAGCCCTCTACAGTTCCAAATGCTTACTTTCATTTATACCTAATTTTTGGTTGTCTATGGTGGCCGTAAGCCCCATTGATTGCACCTAGTGTAATTATTGTCATGCCAATTTTCATTATTAACCAGATTGAATGTTCTTTTATAGCCTTATCATACCTGTAGTATTCACTAAATTCAACTTTACAAGCTATAAACCATTTTCCAACTCTACTAATCCATCTATGGACAGTACTTGATACAAGTAAATCTTTCTCTCTTTTAGTATAGTCCAAAATGGTGTAACAGAACATCTTTTTATCTAGTTTTACTCTATATCTTCTCCATCTTAGTAAGGCTGTTCTAGCTCTATAATTTTCCAAGTTCCTGGAGACAGCAGAGGCCTTATATAGCTTCTTGTTCGTTTGATCTCTCATGTTGTTTCTGCAATGTGTATGCTTGCATAAAAGCAGCAAACTTTGTTTAGCATCATCGGTGTTATCCTGATCAGTTCTGGCAGAGGACGAGAGACTAAACATCATCAAATTAATACCACTACTGCACATATTCCATAATTCAGATAGCCTCCAAACAACAAAATTCCATAGTCTATGAGTAATCACAAGATATTCATTTTTTGGGTTCCTTTTATTCACAAGCATTTGCAATCCAATAACCAGTAAGCCAATACTAGATTGAGCTTGTCTGAATAAAAATAGCAATATTTGATCAGTCACATTATTATTCTCATGACCAGTTCTAATAGAGCAAATAAGACTAGAATTAGTCAAAGTATCCTTACCATAACCCACCTCACATAGTTCAAAAGAATTCCATATACCAAAAATGCAGGTCTTGAGAGTAAATATGAAATATTCTACATTGTCTCTCCATTCACTTATGATCATTTGCAATTCATTCATTATTAAACCTATTCTGCGATATTTTAAGACCTGAATTGTACATTTCTCATTCTCCTTTATGCTTACCACAACTGCAGGTTCACAAACATGAGCATACACCTCCCATTTATTCTCAAGCATTGTCATGAACACATAAATGCATTCAAAACAAGTCAAGAAAGAGAAATCTAATTTCTTAATAGTTTCGCACACATCATACATAGGGGTCAGATACAACAACTGAGGTATAATCATCATAGTTACACACACACAAAACATATTGGTTATGCATTTCTTTTCTTCAATTCCTTTCCTTGTTCTAGGATGTTGAATCATTGTTTTTTCCACTTGTTCACCAAGGTTAGAAACCATGTCAAAGGTGGCTTTTCCACAACCCTTTTCTGTTTTGGTCCCCAAAGGGCCAGATTCGGTTTTTTTGTATAAAGCACTACTATTTCGGGTCTCCTCGACCATTGTAGGCGTCGGTTCGTGTTCTTTAGTTGGGTTCGTTTGTTCAAGCTGTTCAATAGAGGGTTCTTTATCAGAGTAAATCATCAACTGGAAGAGATGCTTACCTTTCTTTATGGGAAAAGCCCAACGGCTTGCACATACAAGAATTATATAATTCCACAGACCAGTTAAGTAGGAGATTATGATTTTTCGTATGAAAATTAAGTAGCTAGGAGGTAGTAAGCAAACTGGACAATTACACCCCCAACACCACACACTAAAACCCTTCAAGAATTCATAAAGCTTCTCATTAAGTTGAAAATTGCAATCATTGTAAGAGAAGTACAATAACCTAGAAGTTCTCAAGTGTCTCTGGTTAGACCGAAGTCCCGAATGAGAAGATCCACCCATCTCCTCTTTGTCCTCCACACAGCTTTCCAGCCGGAAGACCCGCACACTAACACGCCGCTCCAATGCCTGATGTAGACCCTGTAGTCCCCGACGCGACCGACATCTCGAAATCTCAAACCCTAGGCCCCAAATTCGATGAGGTTTTCGAAGGAAAAGCCCCCTCCGCCTATGTTGTTTCCTCTTCTTCACTAAATTGGGTACACCATCGTTCCAATTAGGCTTATTCAAAGCCTTAAGGACAGAGAAATGTCGAGCTTTAATCACTAGCTTGTTGTTCTTGGCGGGGTTGCGGTGTGAGATTCGTCTCAATACCTCACAAAAGGAGGCGTTCTTGAAGTTATTAGGGATTAGGGTGCAAGAGATGCATAACACAAGGCCGATTAAGGCAGGGGCTCGAAATTTGTGGTTCAATTTTAGGGTTTGAGGCTTTTCGTAGGTAAGGGATGAGGGGGAAGGGAGCGAAGGCATCGGGTCATCATTTTTTCCTATGATCATAGTCTTATAAAATAGGGTCATGGTTTATAAAGTACAATCATGGCTTATAAATATTCTACTTCATATTTAAGTCCATTAAAACAATATCTTTTCTATATCTATATGGTTTCTTTCCATAGAAGTCAACCTTATGCTATATAATATCATAACTCATTATAAGATCATACTTCTTATATTAACCTAGAACCTATGTCTTGCAATATTTCTTTATACTTAGAGATTATTAAATTAATATCTTTCTCATATGATGACTATAATTATTAATAATATTATTCTTTCATAAAAATCATTATCTAAAGTCAAACTATAGTCCATGATCACAAGTGTTGAAACAATAATACTTTTATAAGGTTTCTCTATCATTTTATTACTATAATATGTCTTAGATATTCTAACGTCACTATCATATATTATAACTAAATCATATGCTAATCTAGTTTACTTTATAGTCACATTTATCATATTATAATTGAAGCTTCCATCTTGTAGTAACCTTTACACTTAGAGGTATCCTAACTTTTATATTTCATTAAATAATGAATTAATGTACCTATCATTATTATTAAATAAATCTTATGTCTAGGCCATTATGATATCTTAACTCAATTTATAACATCTTTCCCCTATCTCTTGAATATTTTGTCATGCAAGTCAACTTTTATAACTTAGTAATATAATAACATATTATATATTAACTTATTGTCACAACTTATATATTTCTAAATAAAGCTTATATCTTTTAGAAATCTCTATACCTAGAGGTAGTTCAAACTAATATTTTAAAAAATATTAAGTCAAGAATTTATTTTATGAATCTATTTATCTTGATCAAACTCATAAATATGATATCTTCTATAGTTTAAGACATGCAATGACTTTTCTCTACTAGGGTCTTTGTTAATAAATTCATATAAGGATGACAATGGTTTTATTTAATAAACCTTTTCTTTCTAAGATCATATGATATGATATCACCTTTTGTATAAGTCATG
The DNA here is from genome assembly GCA_964016875.1 of Fallopia convolvulus. Taxonomy (NCBI): domain Eukaryota; kingdom Viridiplantae; phylum Streptophyta; class Magnoliopsida; order Caryophyllales; family Polygonaceae; genus Fallopia; species Fallopia convolvulus. The sequence continues at coordinate 39,611,767 of OZ024730.1, read as the reverse complement.
TTCAAAAACCTCTAGAGTTCTTATTTGATCTTAGATGTGATAATACTAACTATAGACTTTGCATGTTACATTTATTTTATAAACACCTATGTGTATTTTGTAAGAAGCATGCATGTACTAAAATTCATGAATTTATCTATTTGTTTTTATTTAGCTTAAGTTACCAAGGTAAAACAATTTGTTTCTAGCTTTCCATCTAACAAGATGCTATACCTAATATTTTTATTCCATAATCCTTATTTGATTTATTCTTAACTCTACTAATATAACTACTAACATAAAGGATTTAATAAAACATAAATTAAATAAAAAGAGGGAATTGGATTTTTACTAGTTTCTGTAATTACAGAATGCAAGGAAGAGGAGGCAGGGGAAGGTTGGCGGTGCTGGGGTGGCGCAGACCAGGGACGGTGTGGCTCGGCAGTGCTCTGGTGTGGCTCGGCGGCAGCAGGCTGGTGGTCCGGCAAGCTGGTGGTGGCCAGCGGTCTCCAAGGGAAAAGAAGGAAGGTGTTTGGTGGTGTTTTTGATGGAGAATTGGAACTTGGAAGGGGCTGATTTTTATGAACTTGAATGAGAGAAATTGCTTAGAAGAGAGGAGGATTGATGAATGTGAGTTTGAAAGAGAGTTTGAGCCCCTTTATATAGGCAAAGGAGAGCAAGAGAGTGATCCATGGCAATTGGTTTGCACCAATGGAGAAGAAGAGGATGATCATCTATTGGTCATATGTGTGTTTGTTGATGGTGATGCAAGATGATGTAGAGAACTTGGTCTTGCAAGCAAAGGGGAAGGTGGAAGGCATGCATAGCTCCCATGTCAAATAAATTTGACTTGGTTGAAGAAGAAGAAGGCTAATATTGTTATAAAATCAAGGGAGTGGGGTAAATTGCAAGAAAACCACATTGGCCTAGCGGAAATGGAGAGGGGCGTGTGTAGAGATTTGCAAGAGGTCTCGGGTTCAAATCCCGGCTCTTGCATTCTTTTTACAAAACTTCTAAATTGGATTCTTAGGCCTTTGTGTAATCTATGTTAGGAAATAAATTAAATTTCTAAAGGACCTTATTTTTATCTATTGCTCTTTTTATTAATTTACCTCACTTAATTAATCTATGTCCCTCAAGTCATTTTATTGAATTTTTAATCTTCTTGATAAACTCTTTCAAAAGAAAAATAGTAGAAGTTAATTTGATACTAAGAAATTCTCCTTTTTAATTAGAGAAAATAATTCATAATAAATATTATATTATAAAAAGCTTGGAATATCGCGGATATTACACGGTTGAGTTCCAAGACGAGTTTCTGGCGCCTTATGCCATGGCATAGGCGCGCCGCAACACCGTCTTATAGCTTACAAACCATCCTTGTGCCATCGTAAGCACTAGGCTTAAGCACGCCCCTATTGAGTACCATGCTCGTGTCGTGCCACGGCACAAGCATGGGTGATTATGTCGTGCCTATGTCGTGCCCTTGGCACATGTGGTTCCATGCCTAAGAAATGGCGCATGTCTTGAAATCTCATCTAGCTATCATTCGTTGACCACTTCTAATCCTCTAAACAAATCATGGTATGTCACAAAGGTCGATCTTCTCAATCAAAGCTCATGGGTGATTGTTTCTCAACACATGCACACAAAGGGATTGATGACTTTTCACAAATCAACAACATTGGCCAGGTTGGGATGCTGCTCTTGGGTTAAGGTTGGCTCAGATCTAGAGGTGAAGTGTCGCGTCTGGCTGCGATCACGGCTGTGACCCGCGACCGCGGTTTCGTGCCTTGGCTCTTTTGATCGATCATGCCCTTCTAAGAACCTTGATATCGTCTATGGGATGTGCAGTGCTGAATCCCATAGACGGTTGAACTCATTTGGGGAATTGGACCACGCAATATTACGAACCTTGATATCGTCTCTCGACTCGCGTGAAGTACGGCCGCACTCGCGGCTGATGCCAGGTCATGGATTAGGTCGTCTTTAAGCAAGGCATCTTGCTCGGTTTGTGTTGGGGCTAGATCCTACGAGTGATGATCGGAGTTCGCGTGATCTCTCGATAAGTCGTGATCACCATTCAGGTCACTGCCAAGATTGTTCGCGATTGGGTTTGCGAGTTTGAAGTAACTTCGGGACCAAGAAAGGTCACTTCTTGGTCTTATAGGATTGATTCCAACACCATAATTACATGGATCGATTGTTCATTTGCCACAGACGGCGCCAACTGTTAGTGCACAAAAATTCGCCTTTTATGCCCTAATGAATGCTACTCTTGCTTCGCCTTTTCATCTTCTTCTCCTCGCTTGCTTCGTTGCCTAGAACATGCAAACAATGGACATAGAGGGTGGGTCCCCCTAATCCACCTTCGATGCCTAAGTCAAAAGAGTAGTTTGTCGATTGAACGTCAAAATAAAAGGTAAGACTTGCGAGGGAGTTCAACGAGTATTGAATATGCTTACCATACATGGCGGATTCATGTATTTATAATGGAAGAAAGGGAGAAGAGGAGATCAAAAATCTCGCCTTAAGGCCGGCTGAACTCCATTGGGCCCAACAAGTGGTTTCTTGCTCCCCAATCTACGCGGATATTCTATCTTTCGAGTAAGATCGAATCTTCCATTATGGCGAATTAATTCCCAAATTTAAGAAGATAAAATTTTACCACAATATATACCTTATTGAAAGAAAACGATAGAAAAACAAATAGAAATACCTTTCTTGCGAAAATAACTTAAATAACAATAGGTAATTATTAATATTATTATTTTATCTGCTCACATAAGTACTGCAATTTGGATCGATTTTGGAAGAGATGTTTGATCTTCATATACCCAATTTTGCTCTAATTGGACTTTTATTTACAGATATTGGGAAGAACAATAATGGAGGCTAATGGGAAGAGTGGTGGTGGCAACAAGATGAAGATAGTCGAGGATCAAGGAGAAGATGGAAGAAAGAGTTTTTTTTTCTATTTATTTTTTAATTAATTATGTTCTTTTTATTATTTTAATATAAGAATAAATTAATATTAAAAAAATCTGCTTTTCACTTCTTCTAACGGTATTGAACAAAAAAAAAAACTAGCATGAGTAGTTGTTTATTACCAGAGATGATATACGGGTAGTTTTCGGCAATTTCATACAATACTAGTTGTTTTCAGTAAAATGATCAATTATATGGGTAGTCTTTAGTTAATTGGCCTGCATTTATAAATACAAAATCATAATTTATTTCTAAATTTGGATTCTTAGAATATATGATAGAAAAATTAATATAATAATGACATCATTTGAAAAAATGTCATTGGGGGTAAAATATATTGATGGTTGTGATACAGACTAGTTTAAGCATGCACAAGTAATTGATCAATGTTATAATCTAAAGAAATGCCTAGCTATTGGGGGAAGAAGTCAGACGAGAAAGAGAAGGAAGAGAGACGTAGATGAGATGATGGAGAAGAGAGAATTAGGGTTTTGGATAATTAATTTCTCATTGATTGGTTAATTCTTGGAATACAATACTAGTTGTTTGATATACTTATTGTAAATAAGTACTTATTTTAAGTAAATATTAATAATTATTTTCAAATAAAACAAATATAACTTAATGTTAATAACTTCATATAATTTAAGCTCCAAATACTAAATATAATAACCAATAAGAAAATATGTTTGAAATAACTATAAGACTAAAATAAAAAACATATGTTTGAAATAATGTTTGTGAAAGAAAATTCATATTGTAATATTGTGATGATTTGCATTGGATATGAAAACAACTCAATTTTCCTCTTCGTGCTGCGAAGTTTTTTGGAACTGGAAGTGAAAAATTGATCTTCTATAAGTTTGTCTCCATCATCATCATATAGGATGAGGTTTCATTTGAACACTTAGGAGTAAGTGGTTCATTAGATGATACATTGTAGTATAGTTCAAGCCCAAATGCGGTTTGTGGCCTAGTTAAGGTGATGGCAAATAGGATAGATGGATTCGACTTTAATTATCTTATTATTTTTCACATTTGGGATATTTATTTAGTGAATGAGAAGAAAAAAATAATATTGAAAATGTAGAGATGTACACATATATTTAAAATAGAAACAATCATTTTTACATAAAAATTCAAAAAGAAATTTTTATGTAATATTTAATATAAATTGATTGTAAAATACAATTATTTAATATATATTGATCTTACAAAGTTACGTGCATGTTAGATATTGTTTTATGAAATTATTTCATATAAATTGATCTTAAAAATACAATTATCCAATAATTACTTAAGAAAATTGATCTAAATAATTATTTAAAAATACAAATTGAACTAGTCATTAAGGAAATATAAGTAGTGAATAAGAAGAAAAAGTAACCATGAAATTTTAGGGATATACATGCATAGTAGAGAATACAATAAATTTATTCCTTTATATAATTATTTAATCTAAATTTATTTTAAAATACAATTATTTAATATTGATTGATCTTAAAAAGTTACATAGATGTAAGCTAATTAAGAAAGATATAGTAATGATTTTATATATATATTGATCTTAGAGAATTAATACATTTTATAAAAAATATATTTTTGTAGATACTACGATTAGAAAAGGTAAGTATAATATGACAAATCACCAATAAGTAAAGTGACCTAATTAAATAGTACTTGAAAATTATAATGTGGTAGAATTAAGTAATATTTGAAGATTTAGATGGGCAAATTAGTAAATGTAAAAATTAATTTGCTTAGGTGGCATAGTTAAATGATTGACACATAGGATTGAGTGATTCGACTTTAGTTATAGTATATTGATGATATTTATACTAAGCCCTACCGGTTCAATAAAAGCGTCATGGGAAAGAACTGGAAAGAATACCCATGAATGAGCATAAATCTCTATTTAAAAATTACACTAATTAATTAATTACTAACAATCCATATTTGTAGCGTATCTATTCTCCCTGTTGACGTTCGACTTGTTCTCAAGTCGGAAATCAAGAGGAGACTCATGAAATGTATCATGGAGCATACTCCGCCATGGTCCCATTGCACATGTCACTGCTTGATTCATACCATAAACTCAAATTGTTTTGAACCCACATAGTCAGCAATAAGCAATGGACTCAAATCAAACTTCTCAACATAGTTCCTGGACTTGATATCGTGAATGAATTTTGACATGTGCACATCATTGAATGGTTGGCGGAGAAACAAGTCTGATCATATCTACGACGAACTCAGATCTCCCTTTGTTGATTCAGCCTCTGCCTTTTCATTCAGTCCTGATCCGGGAATTTTATGGCGTGATGAATTAGAGTTCTGAGTTGCACGAAGATGAGCAAGAGGCGCGAGAGATGGAGCCGCGGGCGCAGGATTGGTGGTCGCAGGCGCGGGGCTGGTGGCCGTGGGCGCGGGATCGACTTTGCTAGTCGCTGCGGTAGGGTTTCGTGGCAGGACATCCGTCGGTGGTTGTCGCAGGATACCCCGAGTATCCAGGGTGTGAAAAAGCTGATCCATCCGATGACGATGAACCTCTTGTTCCCGACGTTGACTCTCTTGTTCCTTATGAATATTACGGATCTCCAACGCCATATTTTGGAGAAGTTCTCGGATGTCGCGGAGAACCACGTTATTGCTTGTAATGGCGGACATGGTGATTGTAGAGTTCAGGAATGAAAGCACCAATTGATACAGACTAGTTTAGCCTGCATAAGTAATCGATCAATGTTGTAATCTAAAGAAAGACCTAGAGCCTGGGGGAAGAAGTCAGACTAGAAAGAGAAGGAAGAGAGACTCAGATGAGATGAAGGAGAAGAGAGAATTAGGATTTTGGATAATTAATTTTTTATTGATTGATTGATTCTTGGAATATAATATATTATATTTTACTAAGTCCTACCGGTTCAATAAAAGCGTCATGGAAAAGAACCGGAAAAAAAAACTCATGAAGAAGCATAAATCTCTATTTAAAAATTATACTAATTAATTAATTACAAACAATTCATATTTGTAGCGTATCAGGTTGACCGATCAATTAACGAAGGAGTCGATTAGTAGCGATGATATTATGATATATTAATTGGCCTAATTAAACTTTGAAGCAAATCATTATAGGCCATGCACCTAATCACCCTATCAAATAAATACTTCAATTTGGATCGATTTTGGATGAGATGTTTGATATCTCAGCATGCAAACAAATTAGCTGGTTCAACTAACCACACTCCTAATTAAATCTTCATTGCTGAAGGTGCTTGCTTGTCCAATAAATCACTATTCACTAGTCAACATTTTGCGGCAACCCATCATCATAGTTTGCACTGAAATTTCTTCTTATGGGAAGAAAAACAAGCATTTTTTTTTTGTCAGTAGAAAAACAAGCAATTTGGTGGTAGATATTTAGACTAAAAGTAGGTAGCTATATATAAGTAGACACGTATATATATACGTCGAAAGAGATTCAAAATCTTCTATGAAAGTTGGCTTAAATTATGGATCTGATTATATTAGACTTCTGTGACATTTGATGTTCCAATGGGCAATGGCAGTTCATTTAGTCTGAAACGATAGGTACTACTCAAAAAAATTAGACATGTTACTTAGGGAGTATCTTATACATCTACTAATACGTGATGGGCACGTGGGTAAAATGGAGGTGCGTAGCTAGTCAAAAGGAGCGTTGGCAATATATAAAAATTTATACGTTTTTTTTGAATAGGTATGAATTAGGAGGCTCTTCACTTAGGGAGGGCGTCCTAAAACATCCTGACGGATACGAACATTAAGTTCTGGGTGATTCCTGATAGCGCAAGAGGAAGACTGTAGCTCAGGCTGCTCAGTCTAATAATTTTATCAACCACAGTATTGCACTCCCAAGGCACATGCGAGATTCGAACCAATTGGAAATCGAGAAGTGCAATAAGGGTATCAGTCATGATGATTTCTATTTCCCATGGGCAATTCTTTTCTCCTTGGGTTGCTCCTTTTACTTGTATAGTATCTCCTTCAATTTCAATATTTTTATGTTGTCCTTGTTTTGCTAACCGTATTTCGTCTCTCATTGCTAACGCCTCAGCTTTTATTATTGAAATTCTTCCATACTTTCTTGTTGTTAAATTTATAATATTTCCAATATGATCTCTTAAGATTTATCCTCCGGTAGCTTGTCCACTTCCTAGTTTTGATCCATCAAAGTTGCATTTTATTACATCTCGTGGTGGTTTTTTCCACTTTTCATTGTGTTTCTTTTAGGGTTTCGTTGTTTTGCCATTTATAATTATATTTTCTTCATCTTCATTCCATCGTTTTGATCTTTTCCATTGATCTCGTTGAGTCTTAATGTAATGGGGTAAGTCTTTGATGTAGTCATCTGGTGTTTGTTGAAAAACTAATTTATTTCTTTGGTGCCAAATGCACCACCAAGAAATCGCAAGATTAGCAAACTTTGTTTTCCCTAACCTACCGAACAGGTCATCTAATATAATTTTGGTGTTTTATTTTGAGGGTTGTAGTTGCACAGTGTTTATTCTATGCTCGGGTTATCCTTTCTTACTATTTTTAGTGTATGCGGGCATGTAGTGAGCAAATGGGATGTATCTTCTATTGTGTTGAAGCACATTATGCACCCTCTAGGGGTTGCAACTCCTTTTTCCTTTATTCTTTCTTGAGTTGGTAATCTATTATCACTGATTTTCCATAGGAAGTTTTTTGACTTTTGGTAATATGTCTAATTTCCAAATCCAACTTGTCTCACTTGGTTCTTGATTTCCCATTTGAGAGACTAGAGCCATGGCTGAGTGTGTTGACAACGACTCATTCTTGTTTGGTGCCCAATAGAGTCGATCTGTAATATTATTGTCTGGAATTGGGATTTCTTTGATTACATCAACTTGTTGTGATGGTAGGATTTGTCTAGTTCAATGATGTTTCACTGTCGATTTTATGTGAAGAGTTCTGATACTTTCATTTCATTTCTAATTGTAGATGGATATTTTGCATAGTTCTTTAATGGTTGTTCCATCGCCCAATTGTTCTCCCAGAATTTAATTGAGTTTTCATCACCAACCTGCCATATGAGTCCTTTTTCAAATTCCATTTTAAGCCTAAGTAGCTTTTTCCATTGCCATGAAGTATTTGACTTGATTTTGTAAGAGTAGAGGTTATAATTTCTTTAATACTTTTCTTTTATTACTTTAACCCATATATTTTCTGGTTCTGCTAGTATTTTCCAAAGGAGTTTCATCTGTAATGCTTTGTTCATATGTTATGTTTTCCTTATGCCAAGTTGATAGCTTGCATATAGGAGTAGTATAGATGCATGTTTTATATATGCTTTAGTTAGTTTAGGTTAGTTTTTATGTAGTTTATAGGTTTTTGTGTTGTCGGGTATTATGCGCTGGTTTGATCGGTTTTACATGTTTTTAGGTTCAGGAGCAACAACGGGGCAAGTACAGATTGACTATGGCGGTGGTGGACGAGCCAAGGGAGCTATGGAATGCTAGGAGCATAAATAAAGAAGAGCCAAACAAAGAAAAACCAAAGCAAGAGCAAAGGGAAAGCTCGGGATCAACCCCGAGCAATCTGGCCGAGCAATCCTGACTGAAGGACAAATGTGCGGGGTAGCAACATTACGCGGCCGCGCAATTTGGTCCCGAAGCCGTGCAATCGGGGTTTTACCCGTGCATTGTTTTGGGCCGAGATTTGGTATTTGGCTTTGGTCTTCGGTTATTTGGGCTTATGTCATCCGAGTATATGGTTTAATATATCTTTTGAGGGATATTTTTAGTAGACATATAAATACCTTATGTTAGTTTATTTTTATGGAACTTTTGATCAACTTTTGGAGGCTAGGGTTTTTCTCTTTGGAGGCAGACTTTGAACTCTTGTAAGTTTGTTTTCAATTCAATTATGCATTGCTAAATTTATTGTGTTTGGCTAGTTATTGAAGTCATGATTTGTATATTGCTGTGAGGTTTGATTGATTCTCAACAAACTTGAATAGAGTTTATTCCCTGTGCTTAATTGAATCTGAACTAGGATTTTGTTAGATTGATCACCTAATTGAATTTCTAGTTATAACTGAATCTGATTAATTACCGGTCGGAGTTAATTTGATCAAGAGTATACTTTAATCAATTTAGTACCGGTTGGACTAGTTGGTTGAAGAAGAGAATAAATTTACAAGTCACTTAGATGTATGGTTGCTCTAAGTGTTTGTTACTACTGATAACTTGAATCATCATGTTGTTATTTAATTGAATCTAGAAGGTCTTCTAGGTTGTTATTTAATTAGGGTTGTTAGACTGGTAGTTCTATCAACTAAATCTGAAGTTCAGGTTTTAACCCTTAGTAGGATCATTGTCCACAATAGATTATTCAAGTGAGAAGAGAATTAAGAGAATCAATGATCAACAAATCAATATCATGATGGATTTAACTAGTTGAACACGCTTCTCCTATTGATTTAAATCGTCTTTAGCATTTATATTTACTTTTATTTTGCATCTTAGATTATACTTTCATTCTAAAAATCCCCCTTTAGTTACATGGCATACAAGTAATAACACAAATACAAGAGTCTCTGTGGGATCGACCCTTACTTGCCGCTCTACTGAGTTGGTTAAGCTAAGGTTTCTTTGATAGGTATTCACGACCACCGAAATTACCTCATCAAATTTGGCGTCGTTGTCGAGGACTCGTCGTTATTTGTGTTTATTACTTTTGTGCTGTTTTGGGTGTGAACCTGTTATATGGTTCATACCCGTGCTACTAACTCATCTCCCTTGTTATTTGATCCAGATATTGACAGGACACTCTTCAAGCTAAGGAAGGAAATTCGGAATCACTTTCAGGCCTTACCGTTCTTTCTTGAAGAATCTGACTCTGAATCTGCTGAATCTGTCGAGATGGGTGACCAAACATTGAGACAGTTAACTGCACCGAATCTGGCACAACAACCGTTGGCGGTGCAATTCCCTGCTCTTGGTGAGGGAGTCAAGTTCGAGCTGAAATCTGGGTTGATTCACCTTTTGCCTTCATTCCATGGGCTTAGTGGTGAAGACCCCAACAAACATCATTTTGAATTTCATGATGTGTGCTCAAGCATGAAGTCTGTTGATGTGACTCATGACCAGATTGCGCGGAGAGCCTTTCCTTTCTCTATCAAGGATCAGGCTAAAGACTGGTTTTATTACTTGGCTTCGGGAAGTATAGATACATGGACTAAGATGAAGGAAGCTTTTCTGGAGAAGTACTTCCCTGCTACAAGGCTCAATGAACTGAAGAAGCGAATCAGCAATATTGAACAAGAAGCTAATGAGTCCTTGTACGAATATTATGAGCGGTTCAAGAGGTTGGTAGCCAGCTGTCCTTTCCATGGCTAAAATGATCAAGACCTGATTTTATATCTTTTCAATGGCCTCTTGGATGAGGAGAGAAGAATGGTCAATGCAGCTTGCCAAGGTCACATTCTCAAAAAAACTCCTGCTGTTGCGTTTGACTTATCACATAACTGTCTGAGGGCACAAGATAGTTCGAAAAAAGACTAGCTCAAGAGCTGCAAATTCTATAGTGGCTAACTCAAGAATCCAAGATGAAGTCACTGAGTTAAAAATGATGATGAAGCAGCTTTTGCAACAAGGTGGAAAACAACAAGTAAAATCCTGTGAAATTTGCTTTGATAACATGCATCCCACTGATTCTTGCCCTACACTTCAAGATCAAAATGCTGAGGTGAATGCAGTGGGAGGATATGGACCACCTAGGCCGAGGTATGACCCCTTCTCCAACACCTACAATCCCTACAGGGATCATCCTAATTTGAGGTATGGCAATTCAAGCAATCAGCAGTTCAACAATCAAGGTGGCCAAGTTCAGTACAGACCACCTTTCCAACCACAAGCCCAGGGAGTAAATCAGAATGCTATGTCCACTGACCAGATGATCAAAAATCTGACTCAGACAGTTTCGACAATACATGGTTCTCTAACTCAGCTTCAACAGGAAACCAACTCCAGTATAAAGAATCTGGAGAATCAAGTTAGTCAGATTGCCGAGGCAGTGAGCAAACTGGAAGCTAGAGATTCAAGTAAGCTACCATCTCAGACAAAGCTTAACCCAAGGGCGAATGTCAGTTTTATCTCCATTTATGATGGTGTTGAGGCGGGACAAGTATATCAGTTGAGCAAGGCTGAAGAAACAAAGGAACAGAACGAAGGCAAATTGCTCGGCTTGGCTGCTAAAAGCAAGGCCGAGCAATGTGCACCCCGCGTAACACGATCCCAGTTGGGATTGTGCGGGCAAGAAGACAAAAGCAAGGCCGCGCAATTTGTTGTGAAGCCGAGCAATCTGGGCGAACTGGAAGATACTTCTGCACCTCGTCTGAAAGCCTATGTACCTGTCCCACCCTTTACTGAAGCCTTGAAAAAAACCCGAAAATTGAAGAATGATAAAGAGTTGTTCGAGGTCTTCAGTACATGCAAAGTTAATGTCCCGTTACTGAATGTGATCAAGAGTGTACCTCGGTATGCAAAGTTTTTGAAGGAGTTGTGCACTCTAAAAAGGGGACAGAAGGAGAAAAGTCAAAAGCAAGTTAAAGAAAAAGAACATGTGTCTGCTGTGTTTCAAAAGCGTTTGCTTGAGAAGTGCAGTGACCCTGGCATGTTCACCATTCCGTGCATGATTGGAAGCACCAAGGTGAATGAAGATTTAATCGATCTAGGTGCATCTGTCAATGTGATTTCTTCCTCCTTATATGAGAAACTCGGTATGGGACCATTAAAGGAGACCCGAACAATAGTAGAGTTAGTTGATCATTCCACTGTGAGGCCCAAAGGAAAAATTGAAGATGTATGGGTTACGGTGGACTCCTTAAAATTTCCGGCTAATTTTCTAGTGATGGACATGGGATCGGGAGTTGGAAAGATGTCTATGTTGCTAGGACGACCATTCTTGAAGACTGCTAATACAAGGATAGACATTCCACAAGGCACACTGAAGATGGGATTCGATGGGAAGGAGATCGAATTCCATAGCTCGTATCCTTCTTAATATCCTTTTTACGTCAAGCTAAAGACGTTAAACAAGCGCTTCTTAGGAGGCAACCCATGTTTTAGGATAGATTTGCTTTGATTTTTGTTTTCAGTTTTACAATTTTTATTTTTGTTAGTTAGTTTTGGTAGAAATAATCCTCACAATTACAGATAGCTCCGGCAAACTATGAAGTACAATAGCTAAAAACTCTGTTTTGGGGACAACAATTGCGTGGTCAAAGAGATCTAAAGTCAACCCGAGCAATGCTAACTCAGAAGCATTTGCGCGGCTTGGGCTGCTAAAAGTGCGGCCGCGCAATCCCAGACCCTAAGCCGCGCAATCACAACTGGGAGGAAATTACGCGGCTTCGCAATTGTGCGGCCGCGCAATTTCATGCAATCCCGCGCAATTAGCAGTTTTTCGGAGACCCATTTTAACAAAACCCGAGTTCCTTCTTTCCCTTCCCATTACTTCGTCCGCCTCCTCCCCCTATTCTTAAAACACTCCATTGAAGCTCAATCATTCAACCTCCTTTCAAGCTTCTCAAGGCGGATTTTCAACCTCAATCAAGCAAACAACTCCAAATCAAGCGGGATTCAAGTAAGATTTCTCAAATCCCCCTCTAAATTTCGGTTTTAGTGGATTAAATCTAAACCTAGGTTTTGTTCTAAAAACCCGAATTTCACCCCTTTAGGCTCGGATTTAGGCTTAAGTCCTTCACAAAAGTTCGTTTATTGCATGATTCTAGCCTAGATTCGTGTTTTATTTGAGCTTTGCATGCAAATCCGAAAATCACCTAGAAATTTGATTAAAGTTTGATTAAAGTTTGATTAAATTGTTCTAGGTAGTGGGGGAAGAGAGTGTTTGAGCGATTATTTGTGAAATATTGATGTGGTTGTCCTTGTCGGGACAACGGAATTGCGTTTGTTTGGTTCATTTGTGGTGTTTGTGCAGGTTATATTGAGATTCTGTAATAATGGGTAACAAGAGAGGTAGAACAGATAGAGCTTCATCATCCCGAGCTGCTTTAGCTCCCCCTGCTATGGAGGAGAGACCACCCAAGACACGTTTGGGATCACTCTGACAAAGAACAATCACTTCATCCGGTTTGAGAATCTGAAAGAAAGGGAGTGGAAAGCGACCAGGTTTATTGATTGGAACTTGATGAATGAGCTCGGGATAGCACATCTGTTGAATGAGATAGGGGCGCACCTGCATATGGGCGAGTTCTTGAAGTTGTGTGAACCCACCTTCAAAGGGTTAACACTAGAGTTTCTGAGTACTTTGTCCATTGATTTCAGAGGAGAAGGAGAGATTAAGTTCTGGCTGGGAGGTGTAAGGAGGAAGATGACCTTGAAAGAGGTCAACCGGACATTTGGGTTCCTTCACATTTATGATAATGATGTAGTGCTAACTGAAAATGGTGCTACATGGGCTGACAAGCATTTCTGGAGAGCCATAACTGGGAGACCCACTTATAACCCAACCCGAGAAAAGGCCTCTCCCATTACCCATCCCGTCATTAAAGTTTTTCAGCGATTTATTGCTGGTAATATGAATGGGCGGGGTGATGGTGGAAACAACTGCCCAAAACAATATGTGGTTGTGTTGGGCGCTTGTTTGAAGAGGAAGCGGATGAGTTTGGGTGCCATGCTGATGAATCATATGATCCATGTTGGAAACAAGGGTGGAGGAGCTATCTGTATTGGTGGGATTGTGACCCATCTGGCCAAGCACTTTGGAGTTAATCTTGATGGGCTACAGGTTGATATCCCGTCGGTGGCTATAGACTTCACTATGCTCAAGAAGATGGGTGTGCTCTATAAGTACAGAAACTCCTATTTTTGGGTGATTGGGGATTCCTAGAGAGTAATGAAGCTTCCTGATGGAAGCCGAGTGAAGATAGGGAGCAGCCCGGCTAACTGGTTCATTGAAGCTCGAGATGGTGATTTACATGTGATTGATTTCAAGGGCCCAATTAGAGATAAGAAGACGGCTCCAGTTATTGTTGAGGAGGAATCTGAAGAGGAGGAGATGGATGAGGATTTCACCATGGCTGAAGAAGAAGAAGAAGAGGAAGAATCTGCTGAAGATGTAGACACTAATGAGGATGATGAGTCTGAGGAGGAGGATTAGCAGAGAGAGTTTGATCCGTCTCTACCTGCTGGAGACGGTCCCCAATATTCTGATACACAGTACAGTCAGATGATGGAGATGATGAGATAGATGCAGCTGGACAACACACAGCGTTACAACATTATGACGTCCCACATAGATCAGAGTTTTCAGAGTATGAGAGGGTATGTGGATCAGAGGTTTGCTTCTTTTCAGACTCATCAGGATCAGCAGCTTGCTGCTTTTTAGGCCCGCCAGGATGAGCAGTTCAGACTGCTCAACACTAGAATGGATGGATGGAGTTTAGCGGGCTATCCACCTCACATGTCTTATCCACAATATGCTTTCCCGGATCCTCCGTATCCTCAATTTTCGCTATACCAGCCACCACCACTACAAGAGATTCCGCCTTACCAGCCACCGCAGCCAGAGTATCCTCCGGAGTACCAGCCACCGCCACCACAGGATTTTCCGCCCTATTACCCGCCAAACAACTAGGTTTTGTGAGTTTTTCTCTTTCCTTTACTTGTTACTATACTTTGGGGACAAAGTATGTTTTAAGCATGGGGGAAGGGATTTACTTGTTTGCATTGCATATAGTTTGCATTAGTTTAGGTCATGTTTAAAATTTTTTGCATGCATTGATTAAAATTTTGAAAAAAGAAAAAAGAAATTTGAAAATTTGAAAAAAAAAACAAAAATATTGCATTTAGGTTCTTATTTCCCCACTGTTTGATACCTCTTGTTTCTCTAAGTTAAGTATAAATTCTAACCCATGATTTGCATGATATGCTAAAGTTGATAAGATATGAGCATGATCATTGATTAATTACCTTGATTATAGGATGGAGCATGTATTTAGCTTGAGTATTTGATTCATTCTGAAGTTCGAGACAAAAATTAGCCTGGTGAGATTTGATTTTTGGCCTTTCATGACATATTGTTCTCTACATTCTTGAGTGTATCACCATGATTATCTAGCTCTAGAACTTGCGTTAATACTCTATTTCGAGGTTGCTTTATATGATTGAATGCATGACATTAAAGTGATTGAGGCAATGTTTCTTTATAAGCCTATTATTTTCGTTCCTACCCTATAAGATCCATGTTTTTGACACCCCTTTCTTTTGAGCTTTAAGCCTATTTTTGATAACTCCACAAAATGATCCATAGCCGAATAAGCTTGACCCATAATCCGGGATTTAGGACTTTAGGTTTTGGTTGTATTGTGTGAGTTATGTATAAGTATGGGGGGAATTGGATGAAAAGGTGGAAAACAGGAAATAAAACTCTTGGGTTCAAAGTGAAAAAAAAATAAAGATGAAAAGTTGTGCAAAGCAAAAGAAAAAAAAGAGCTTAAATGTTATTAGTCTTCATTAGTAGTAAAGAAAGAGTTGAAAAGAGGCAAAAGAAAAAAAAGAAAAGAAGCAAAGTGTTTGAATGTAAATGTATGAAGTTAAGAAAGGAAGTTGGGAAGTGTTGTGTGAAATGAAGTGTAAGGTTCGGGTTTAGGGTTTAGCACCGGATTTAGCACCACAGGCCCAATGTTATCCCTTCCAAATTTCTCTTTACCTTGGCCCCATTACAAGCCGGAAAAAGACCTCCTGATTTTTTTTATGTACTTGATCCCCAACGGTGGAGATTTAGAACTCTGATGCAAGCATATGGTAGTCTAGTTTTCACGGTTGATTTTGAGTGAAACACGTCCTTTATACACTTGAGAGTTGAGTGCAAACACAATTTCCTTGGTGAGGTTTAGAATGAATGAATGGTCTTTACATTTTGCTTACCATAATGCATGTTGAGAAGTCTTGGTTGAGTTTTTAATTATATGTTAAATGCTAGTTTGACTTGAGATGGATGTAAGATTGCATTTCTATGGTGTAATTTGGATTTATGTCTTGCTTGACGACAAGCAAGGGTTAAGCATGGGGGAATTTGATAGCTTGCATATAGGAGTAGTTTAGATGCATGTTTTATATATGTTTTAGTTAGTTTAGGTTAGTTTTTATGTAGTTTTTAGGTTTTTGTGTTGTCGGGTATTATGCGCTGGTTTGCTCGGTTTTACAGGTTTTTAGGTTCAGGAGCAACAGCGGGGCGAGTACAGATTGACTATGGCGGTGGTGGACGAGCCAAGGGAGCTAAGGAATGCTAAGAGCATAAATGGAGAAGAGCCAAACCAAGAAAAACCAAGGCAAGAGCAAAGGGAAAGCTCGGGATCAACCCCGAGCAATCTGGCCGAGCAATCCTAACTGAAGGACAAATGCGCAGGGTAGCAACATTGCGCGGCCGCGCAATTTGGTCCCGAAAACGCGCAATCGGGGTTTTACACGGGCATTGTTTTGGGCCGAGATTTGGTATTGGGCTTTGGTCTTTGGTTATTTGGGCTTATGTCATTCGAGTATATCGTTTAATATATCTTTTGAGGGATATTTTTAGTAGACATATAAATACCTTATGTTAGTTTATTTTTATGGAACTTTTGATCAACTAATGGAGGCTAGGGTTTTTCTCTTTGGAGGCAGACTTTGAACTCTTGTAAGTTTGTTTTCAATTCAATTATGCATTGCTAAATCTATTGTGTTTGGCTAGTTATTGAAGTCATGATTTGTATATTGTTGTGAGGTTTGATTGATTCTCAACAAACTTGAATAGAGTTTATTCCCTGTGCTTAATTGAATCTGAACTAGGATTTTGTTAGATTGATCACCTAATTGAATTTCTAGTTATAACTGAATCTGATTAATTACCGGTCGGAGTTAATTTGATCAAGAGTATACTTTAATCAATTTAGTACCGGTTGGACTAGTTGGTTGAAGAAGGGAATAAATTCACAAGTTACTTAGATGTCTGGTTGTTCTAAGTGTTTGTTTCTATTGATAACTTGAATCATCATGTTGTTATTTAATTGAATCTAGAAGGTCTTCTAGGTTGTTATTTAATTAGGGTTGTTAGACTGGTAGTTCTATCAACTAAATCTGAAGTTCGGGTTTTAATCCTTAGTAGGATCATTGTCCGCAATAGATTATTCAAGTGAGAAGAGAATTAAGAGAATCAATGATCAACAAATCAATATCATGATGGATTTAACTTGTTGAACACGCTTGTCTCCTATTGATTTAAATCGTCTTTAGCATTTATATTTACTTTTATTTTGCATCTTAGATTAGACTTTCATTCTAAAAAACCCCTTTAGTTACTTGACATACAAGTAATAACACAAATACAAGAGTCTCTGTGGGATCGACCCTTACTTGCCGCTCTACTGAGTTGGTTAAGCTAAGGTTTCTTTGATAGGTATTAACGACCACCGAAATTACCTCACCACAAGTCCTCCATGTGTTTTCGATTTACATATTTTATCCCATCCGATGAGTGGCTTGTAATGCTGATCTTTGTTTCAAAAGAATGTTCTATTTATTCTGTCTAGGTCATCATGGATTTTTTTTTGGCAACATGAAACTTTGCATAATATAATTTGGCTTCATTGCTAGATTTGATCTGATTAATGTTGCTCGACCTTCCTGTGAAAGCGCATTTGCCTTCCATTTTGAGAGTTGGTTGTTTGCTTTTTCCACTGATTCTTTAAATGTGTCTCGATTTACTTTACCAATGATGATTGGGCATCCTAGGTACTTCTCTAAATTGGTCATAGTTGAAATCCCCAAAACTTGTTGAATTTGTTGTTTTTGTTGATTGTTCATATTTTTTGACGTTGGAAAGCTGACTTATGATAGTTCACCTTTTGTTCTGAAACTACTGCATATTCTTCAATTATTGTTTTTACTTTGGTGCATGCACCTTGCGTTACTTTCGAGAAAATGATGATATTATTAGAAAATGCTAAAAATGGGATTCTTGTTCCTGCGCGTGCAACTGCAAATCCTACCGAACATCTATTTTCTTCACTTTCTCTTTGAAGCTTCCTTGCAAGAATTTATGTTCCTATCACAAACAAAAAGGGTGAGAGCGAATCACCTTGTCTAAGGCCCCATTCAGGTAAAAAACGATCTGTAAACCCATTGTTTACCAATACTGAGTAGGATACTGTACAAACACACTCTCGAACCCACCCAAAAAGTCTGTCAGCTCTATAGAAATTTTACAATTATCAGATGAGGTAAATGCATAATTGGTTGTATGAATGTTAGGATACCGTTGAATAATATTGTCACTTACTATTACTCTGTCTTGCTTTTCATATATGTTATTTTCCTTGGTTCTGTTTTATCTCTAGGTGAATTTGTTTCCGCTGATAGGGATATCTATTAGTTCACAATCGTTCTTAAATTTGTGAAGTCTTTCAAACCTATGTGGTTCCGGAGGGGCGCCTCCCTGTTTCTCACTCGAGTCTTGGATCTCATTGAGATCCCCCATAAGGATAGTCAGAAGGTTTAATGATCTAATATCGCTAGTTATTTTTTGCCAAAATTCCTCTTTAGCATCAGCATTAGGTGGAGCGTATGCAAAGCAGAGAGCAATGGATTGTTTTGTTTGTACATTGTAGTATTTTAGTATTATGTATCTCGAATTCTAAATAAGAAGCGTGATTTCTTCATTTGTTGGTTGATGTTCTTTCCACAGTTTCCAATTCCACCTACTCTACCATTAGCAGGAGACCATACAAAGTTATAAAACCCTGTTCTTCTCCAAACTTGATCACTTGGGGCTTTATCCATTTTTGTTTCGATTATTGCCATTATCTGAATTCTGTTTATTTTACAAAAGGAATCAACTTCCGGCCAGAACGATTTCCGGCCTATTCCTCTACAGTTCCATGATCATATTTTCATCATAACTAATTTTATTACTCCTGTTCATGTTCTTGCGTTCTTTTTTATATTCGGCTCCTTGTATGTTCCATATTTTCCTTTTATCAAGTCAAACTGGTATTTTAAAATAATACCATACTTTATGATCCTACTAGAGCACCAGACAATAAACAAAAGGAAAATATAGAACATCTTATTCAACCATTGGTTAAGCTGATCATCAGTAAGGCAAGGCAATTTGTCTGCATTACTCCTTAACCTGTTAATCATATTGTCTTTAACGTGTTGCTTAGAACATTTAAAAATTCCAGCATAATCATAGTCCATGGAGCTAATATTCTTTCCATATACCATATAAATTACCAAGCTCCATAAAAGTTTCAGCATGCAACTTAATTTGCTCTCTTTCTGTCTTTCCAGCACACAAGGGTCACTAAACGCATGTCTCAAATTTTTATCGTAATAAAGGATATTATACATGACCTTTAAAGAGTACCAACAAGAGGCTTGGGTCCTAACATAATTCCTCTCATTCCTGATGCATTTAAAGCATATTTCTTTACACTGCAGTTCAATACCACCTATACAATAGTTGAGAAATACACACTTAAAAACAGGGATCCGCAACAGGCACTCCTAAACCAAGTCCACAACCATGTCAACAGTAGAAAGAAGAAGTTATGACCTTTATATAACTTGAATACATGCTATAAAGCAGGGCATCTACCTTTTTACTGTTGAGATCTCTAAGCCAATTACCAGTATATTGCATCTCAAGACAACCAATACACATGAACCAAGACAGCCATTTGTAATAAGGGGAAAGCATATAACACACTTGTTCAATTTTCATATCAAGATAGATTTTTAAACCAACCAAGTAGTCCTTTTCCTTTATTAAGATTCTGCATCTATCTTGTTACAGGTTTTCGTTTGTCCATTTGCACCTTTTTCCTTTCCTTTTAGTTGCCAAAGTATTGTCATTGGAGTACCTGTCAGGCTAAGGTCGAAACAACCACAAACGGATTAGCGTTTCATGACCTGTCTGCAAGTTCTTTAGATTTTTAATTTTAGATTCAACAATCATTCTCCTCACAAAAAGATCATATATATATAAACTCTAAGCCAGTCACATTCTTTAATGCACAAGAGTTCTTCCATAGTTATGTTTTCATTGTAATTCTTTCCTACCTTATTATCTTTGGGATTGACATCTATTTTTTTGATGAGAACACCAAAAATGGTGCAGTTTCATAGTGTTTCTACCTTTCCAAGTTGCCTTAATTAGTTCTAGTGTTGGAACATTCATCTTAATTTCTTCATTTTCTGTCCTGCTTGTCATTTTCCTTGTATTCCATTGATGTTCGTGTTTTTAGTATAGTTTTAGGTGTTTTTCTTAGGTTGTTTAGTTTAGTTTTAGTGAGTTTTAGTATTAGTTTTGTGTGTTTTTGGATGAGTCTACATATTTTGTGAAAAGTATGGAAGCTACTCCGTTTTTGTGTTTTTTGTAGGTTTTTTGTAGCAGAAAGGAGCATTTTGAGAGGAGTTAGAGTCAAGTGGTGAATGGTGGAGTGCATAGAGAGAAGAGAAGAAAGAATACGTCTTGAAGATCTCGTTGAAGTCCAAAGAGAAGCTATGAAGAGTGTACAAATACAAAAAACAGAGAGCTCGTTACCGACTTGTGAGGGTCGGTACCGATCTGAGCAACAGAGTTTCATTCGAGGAATTCAGCAAGACTCTACCGACCTTGTACAGGTTGTTACCGAGGTGACTTGTGTCGGTAGACGGCGCCGACTTTCGAAATATCTATCTTTTATATCGCAATATTTTTAGTTAGGAATGTTTTTATCTTCTAGCATCCTTGTTAGATAGTTTCTTTTAGTATAAATACCCTGTTTTAGTTCAAGTTTAAGGGGGTTAGCTAGTTTTGTTTGAGGAACACGTTAGTTTGGGAGGATTCCGGTTTGATCGCTCGAGAGAGGGTCGAAAGTTCATTGATCTTCATTGTTCTTCGAGTTCGAATGTGATTGTTTTTTGTAACACAAGATTTTTATATTTCAAGTAAGTTTTTATTTTCAATGTTTTCTTTCAATCTAGTTGTTTGTTTAGTTTCAATTATGAGTGAGTAGTTTACTTCTCTAGGATCGGGGTTGAAACCCGACATAGTTAGGCATGATTGAATGAATGTGTTGAATGTTTGATTGCCTTTTATCCTTTTATCTACTTGTTTGTGGCTTATACTTAGACGAAAGTCGAAGTAATTTGAGTCTATCGCTTGATTGAAAGAGAGAGTTGTAATCTTGAATATTGATATTGTTTGATAACTAAAGTTTCGAGCTTTGGATTCAAAATAAGTATAAAGTGAATTGATTTATGAAAATTGATTGATTTGCTTGTTTAGGTCAACGAAAATTAATAGATTTATTTTAAAGGCATCTTACTTATCCTTCACACTAGTTTATATGCATGATTATGTTGTGGTAACCCTTGTCCTAGTTGTTTTCGCATTTGAATTACCTTTCAAGTTCATTCGTACAGACTCGTTACCGATGCACACATGTCGGTACCAAGCCTGCAGTTGATTCATCTTGTTTTCGTAGTTTTAGTTGAAAACCAGCGTCGTTACCGACCCTGACAAGGTCGGTACCGAGGGTTGTCATAGCCTAGTTTGTTCCTATTTTGCTTTATTTCTGTGTTTTCTTGCTTTCATAGTTCAGTAATCAAACAATCTTGCTTCCCGTGGACAATCCTGACCTCCTTATACTCAGCGGGGTCTTGACTACAAATTTATTTGTTCTCGAGTTAAATAAACCCTTTCAACAAATTGGCGCCGTTGTCGAGGACATTGTAATTTTCTTTCAACAAATTGGTTATCTTGTGAGTTTCTTTCTTTTCCCTATTCTTTTCTTTTGATTTGCTTATTACAGTGGGGACATTGTAATTTTAAGTATGGGGTAGGGAGGGAAAAGAAAACTTGCTTGTTTGTTTATTTTTTGTGTGAGTTTGTTTTGTTTCTTGTTTTAGTTGTTCTTGTTTTGAAAAATAAAAATCACAAAAAAATCTAAAAATTTGAAAATTCATAAAAGATTTTAGAATGGATGAATACCCTATCTCTTGGTTCTATGATAGTTAATTGCTTGCATGACCATGTAATTTACTTTCAGCATGTTTTTGATAGTATAGCCTTAGTCTTACGATGAAATTGTTTTTATAGAGGAATAGCATTTGACGAAATTGAGCATGTATAGCTGTTAGCACGAGTAGTTGCAATCCAACAAAAATATTACCTTGTGAGTTCTTATTTTTTAGCCTTGATTTTTCATGTGTGGTTTTCTCTCTTTATGCATATTATCTCTTGGAATTGTGATGGTTATCTATTTCTCAAGACCTGTATATGATTTTTAGTTCATTACTTGTGAAAGTCATATGATAGAGAACTTATTTTTCATAAGCCATATTAATCCCTATCCACCCTTACATGATCCCTTATTTTTGAGAACCAATTTGAGCTTTAGCCTTTTATTTGTTGCTCCACAAAATTATCCCTAGCTGAGATAAGCTTGACCCTAACCTGGGATTAGGACTTACTTGGAGAGGTATGATTTTTGTAGAGTGCAAAAGATATGTTTTGGTTCAAAATAAGGGTTTTGGTGGGGTAGATTGGAAGTCTCTTATTTTGTTTATGTAAGAAGATCTATTGGTTTAAAAAAGATGCACAAAGGAAGAAAAGGAATTGCAGATCGATACCAACCTATGTAGGCTCGGTACCGATGGTTTAAGAAGAGAAAAAAACGAGAAAGAAGCGAAAGTGAAGCTCGTTATCGACCCTCTCATGTCGGTACCGAGGCAAATCGAGAAGCAAAAATGCAGAGGAAAAAAGAAAGGATAAGGAAGATGTGCAGTGTTTTAAAGTTTAAACAAGAGATTCTTTATGTTTTTATGAGGCTTTCTAGGATTAAATGGTGAGTGAAGAGTGTGCTTTGATGTTAGTGAGTTTGGTATATGTTTTTATGAGAGTTTTGGATACATGTGTGAATTTTTAGGAGTCTTTGATTCCCGGATATTATTAGCACCACATGACCAAAATATTTTCCATGCCTTTTTGTCATTACCAAGCCCCATTACAACCCGACTGAGTGGAAACTTCTTTGAAGTTTTTCATTGAGCCTAAGTTCTCTTTATAATTTTTGTTTGTTTTGACAAATATTTGGTGGAGAGTTTGGTGATATAAGTTCCAATTTCTAAGAGTTTTTGCATATAAAATTGAGTTGAGAGATGAATTTATAGCCCAAACACATGAGAGTTGAGTGAAACACATTATCCTTGGTGAGGTTGGATTATAGTTGCTTATGTCTATTGGTGCTTATATATGTGTGATGACGTTAATAGTCATTTGCTATTTTTGCTATGTTTTGGAAATTGCTTTTTAGATGAAGGCTATTGCTTGATAAGCATGATGTTTGGTTTGGTTATTGTTATGTGATTGCTTGAGGACAAGCAAGCTTAAGTATGTGGTATTTTGATGTTCGTGTTTTTAGTATAGTTTTAGATGTTTTTCTTAGGTTGTTTAATTCAGTTTTAATGAGTTTTAGTATTAGTTTTGTGTGTTTTTGGATGAGTTTACATATTTTGTGAAAAGTATGGAAGCTACTCCGTTTTTGTGTTTTTTGTAAGTTTTTGGAGCAGAAAGGAGCATTTTGAGAGGAGTTCGAGTCAAGTAGTGATTGGTGGAGTGCATAGAGAGAAGAGAAGAAAGAATATGTCTTGAAGATCTCGTTGAAGTCCAAAGAGAAGCTATGAAGAGTGTACATATACCCAAAACAGAGAGATCGTTAAAGACCTGTGAGGGTCGGTACCGAGCTGAGCAATAGAGTTTCGTTTGAGGAATTCAGCAAGACTCTACCGACCTTGTGCAGGTTGTTACCGAGGTGACCTGTGTCACATGTCGGTCGAGGTAAGTCGAGAAGAAAAAAATGCAGAGAAAAAAGAAAGAATAAGGAAGATGTGCAGCTTTTTAAAGTTTAAACAAGAGATTCTTTAAATTTTTATGAGGCTTTCTAGGATTAAATGGTGAGTGAAGAGTGTGCATTAATGTTAGTGAGTTTGGTATATGTTGTTATGAGAGTTTTGGATACATATGTGAGTTTTTAGGAGTCTTTGATTCCCGGATATTATTAGCAGCACATGACCAAAATATATTTCATGCCTTTTTGTCATTACCAAGCCCCATTACAACTCGGCCGAATGGAAACTTCTTTGAAGTTTTTCATTGAGCCTAAATTCTCTTTATGATTTTAGCTTATTTTGACAAATCTTTGGTGGAGAGTTTGGTGATATAAGTTCCAATTTCTATCAGTTTTTGCATATAAGATTGAGTTGAGAAATGAATTTATAGCCCAAACACATGAAAGTTGAGTGAAACACATTATCCTTGGTGAGGTTGGATTGTAGTTGCTTATGTCTATTGGTGCTTATATATGTGTGATGATGTTAAGTCATTTGCTATTTTTTGCTATGTTTTGGAAATTGCTTTTTAGATGAAGGTTATTGCTTGATAAGCATGATGTTTGGTTTTGGTTATTGTTATGTGATTGCTTGATGACAAGCAAGCTTAAGTATGGGATATTTTGATATTTGTGTTTTTAGTATAGTTTTAGGTGTTTTTCTTAGGTTGTTTGTTTAGTTTTAGTGAGTTTTAGTATTAGTTTTGTGTGTTTTTGGATGAGTTTACATATTTTGTGAAAATTATGGAAGCTACTCCATTTTTGTGTTTTTTGTTGGTTTTTAGAGCAGAAAGGAGCATTTTGAGAGGAGTTAGAGTCAAGTGGTGAATGGTGGAGTGCATAGAGAGAAGAGAAGAAAGAATAAGTCTTGAAGATCCCGTTGAAGTCCAAAGAGAAGCTATGAAGAGTGTACAAATACCCAAAACAGAGAGCTCGTTACCGACTTGTGAGGGTCGGTACTGAGCTTAGCAACAAAGTTTCGTTCGAGGAATTCAGCAAGAGTCTACCGACCCTGTGCAGGTCGTTATCAAGGTGACCTGTGTCGGTAGACGGCGCCGACTTTCGAAATATCTATCTTTTACATCGCATTCTTTTTTAGTTAGGAAAGTTTTTATTTTCTAGGATCCTTGTTAGATAGTTTCTTTTAGTATAAATACCCTGTTTTAATTCAAGTTTAAGTGGGTTAGCTAGTTTTGTTTGAGGAACACGTTAGTTTGGGAGGATTCCGGTTTGATCGCTCGAGAGAGGGTCGAAAGTTCGTTGATCTTCATTGTTCTTCGAGTTCGAACGTGATTGTGTTTTTTAAGACAAGATTTTTATATTTCAAGTAAGTTTTTATTTTCAATGTTTTCTTGCAATCTAGTTGTTTGTTTTGTTTCAATTATGAGTGAGTAGTTTACTTCTCTAGGATCGGGGTTGAAACCCGACATAGTTATGCATGATTGAATGAATGTGTTGAATGTTTGATTGCCTTTTATCCTTTTATCTACTTGTTTGTGCTTATACTTAGACGAAAGTCGAAGTCTTTTGAGTTTATCGCTTGATCGAAAGAGAAAGTTGTAATCTTGAATGTTGATATTGTTCGATAAAGAAAATTTCGAGCTTTGGATTCAAAATAAGTAGAAAGTGAATTGATTTATGAAAATTGATTGATTTGCTTGTTTACACTGTTGGAAAACGCGTCTGTAGCCAGGAAAATAGACACCACTTCAGCCACAAAAATAACCACGACATCACATTAGCCATGACATCCCCAACGGATTGCCCTACGAAAGGTGCCCTGGGGCTAAAACGGCCGAGGCTAGATATCACTCTGGAAAAGAACCACAAAATTCTAGTTTTGTGGCTATTTAGCTACAAATAATAGCCGCGAATTAGTTCATTGCTAAATGTGTGCCTATTGGCCACGAAAGTCACGTTCAACCATATTAGCCAGAATTGAATTTCGTGGTTAGTTTTGAGTGCATCACCATCAAATGTTAGCCACAAATGTATTTTGTATCTAAGTTCGAGTCGAATTTGAACGCATAATCGCACCTATTTCGTGGCCATTAGCCTTGAAATTTGCCACGAATCTATTTAGGGTGAAAATCCGTGGCCATTTAGCCTTAACATTTGCACTGAACGCATTTGGTAGGAAAACTATGGCCATTTAGCCTTGACATTTGCATCGAATCTATTTGGCTGCAAAAGCTATTGGTATTTAACCTTGAAATTGGCTTTGAAGATATTTGGTTACAAATTTTTTGGTCAAATAAATAAGCATTAATAAAAAAATTACGAAATATGCCATAATATATGCACTTATTGCATTATGATAATGCACCATAAACCTGCTAATATATGCTAATTGCATTATCATAATGCAATTAGCTAAAACCTGCTAATATATGCTAATTGCATTATCACAATGCAATTAGCTAAAACCTGCTAATGGAAAAATTAGCACTACAACCATTCAATAAAAAGCCAGCCAGACAATTCAAAGTATCCACACATGCAACAACCATCCAAATATCCACACAACAACCATCCAAAATATCCAGCCAAATAAACCATCCAAAAACACTACAATATCCAGACAATTCAGAGAGGGGTAAAACAACCCAACCACTTGAAAGAAAGTCAAGAAGTGACATTATCCATGTTGCCTCCAATGTGTTTAAACAACTACTCAAGCATACCTTAGAATGCCTTGTTCTGGGTTTGAATTTCCACATTTTGAGTTTGAAGAGTCTTCATCTCCTCTCGCATCTCCTTGATCTAATCCTTTAGAGGCTCGACAACTTGATGGGTGTGGAAAAGGCTGGAGGAGCGGGAAGGAGTCCTAGATTCAAGCTTTCATGTGCGAAAGAGGGCGACACCTTCATCAACCATTGCAAAAATCCTACGACTAGCATAGCCATAACAAGCTTTAATCCATAGCCCAGTCGCCCTAACACTTGAGATTGGTCCATCCCCGTGCTCAGCAGCCACAAGGCGTTCAAATTCAGCCTACGAACAATGCAAAACAGCAACAAAAACATGAAGCAAGAATAATAGGTATTGATGCATATCAATGCAAAAACATGAAGCAAGAATAATAGGGACTGGTGCATATCAATGCAAAAACATGAAGCAAAGAGAAGCAAATTCACCAAACAACAAGATCAACAAAAACAACAACTACAAGAGTCTGTGCACTGGTGCATATTTTTTATGGGATTTAGCAAATGGAAATTGAAGTTTTCATGTCTATTGATTCACAAGGAACCAAAGAGATGCAAATTCACATAAGGAGAAGCAAAAGAGAACCCTAAATATTGACAAATCCAGATCATCACCATTCAAGTTCTCAAACACACATCTCGAACCAAACTTTCAAGTTGTCAATCTCAAAAATCCAAAACAAATAACATAGAGAGGAGAAGAAGCAAACAAATCCAAAGAGGGAGAGGGAGAGAGAGAGAGAGAGAGAACCATAAGCACAAAATTCATCTAGGAGGTTCATGTGTATTGATTCATTTGTCTGAATTTTCAACATGCAAAATACTTCAATTTAATTTCCTATTTAAAGTAGCTATATCTTTGTACACATCAACAATCAAAATCACATAATATCATACAAAAAGAACTCAAATTCAATCAAACATGAATCCAAAATCATAAGCACAAAAAGAACAAAATACTTGAATATACTTACAATGATTGCAGCTGGGCGTTCCCCTAGTCTAGTCCCATCCTCCTTTGACCACAATTTTTTGACCACCTCAAAAATAAGCAGCATGCTCCCAGACTCCTTTTCCTTGCAAAAAAAAAAAGAGTAAAGTCAAGTTAAATATATACTTAAATTTTGAAAAGTGAATGTACTTACCATAACTTCCATCCATTTGGTAAACTTTCGAGAATCTCCTCGATAATTTCCAGCCTCTAATGACCTCTTTGATGACCGATTTTGCGCATTCACCTAAGCTTGTCTCACATAATTGGGATCTGTTTTCCTTATGGTGTTCATTCTCTCCCAATTCTTCTCGGAAACAAAGAAAGGTTTGGTCTTGCTTTCACGATGCTTCTTAAAGACATTGGTGATGTGTTTTCCGACTTGGTGTAAAAAGACCTTTTGCATCAGTTCATCAAATTCCCTCCAATAAAAAAATTTCTGCATTCTTTACAAACTAAGACACTCATATTGAAGCAAGGTCTAGCAATCTAACAAAAATAGCAACATCAAACGGTATTTAAAAATGCAGTTCATTTATAACAACCATTTCTAACAAATGGTACTTGAAAAAAAAGATCCATCAATGGTTCTTTAAAAAAAACAGCAACCTTACATTGGTACTTAAAACTAAAAAAAAGCAACATGAACTTGTTTACAAAAAACAAAACGAACTTAAAGATGATCTTAGCAACATGTATAGAAATACTCATGTATAGAATTAGTAAATGTAAAAAACAGAAACATCACCTTAAACTCTTAAAACCACAGCGTCTTAACTGGCCCCGTCACTTTAGAAATACTTGTCCATGGACCATTGTAGTGGCCATGCACGATTTCCTTCGTCTTGGAGTAGGCAGCTTTGCGTGGTTCAAAATCACTACAAAGAAATGGATATAATTAGTAAATTTACAATGTAAATCACATTAATAAAAAAACGTTTGAAAGGTTACCGACCGGATTCAGTCTCCTTTAATCCATATTAGCAGCTTTGGTTGAGTAGACTCTTCATCTTCTTCGTCATCTTCACCTTCCTCTTGTTCTTCTTCATCTTCCACTTGTTCTTCACCTTCCACTTGTTCTTCATCATCCTCATCATCTTCCTCAATCTCTTCCTCGTGCTCTTCCTCCACTTCTTCACCGTAGTCTTCATGAACTTGTTCATTGTCTTCTTCGAAGCCCTCTTCTATGTATGCCTCATTGTTTGCTTCATTCACTTGTGAGGGTGTGAGAATGGGAGTAGTGATGGGATTGTTTGCAAGAGCTCTTGGATTTGAGAGAACTTGTAGTGAATAAGGTTCTTGAGTGAGCTTAGGGTTGGGATTTCTTGAAGGAACCCTTTCCTTAGTGAGAACTTGTTTTGAATGAGGTGCTTCAGTGAGATTAGGGATGGGATTTCTTGAAGGAACTCTTTCCTTAGAAAGAACTTGTTGTGGACGAAGTGTTGGACTATTATTAAGGCTAGGAGTTCTTGAAGGGTCAAGAACTTGTTGTGAAGAAGATGCTAGAGTAAGATTAGGCTTGGTTTTCTTCAAAGAAGTGCTTGGAGCACGGGGAACTTGGATTGGAGAAGGGATGACATGTTGTGGAGCAACTTGTTGGTTGGCAACTTTTTTAAATCTTGGACTACTACGAACCGGGAGGGTTGGTTGTAACCGGGGAGGTCTCTTAGGACATTGAAGAAGCTACTCTGAAGAAGTACGAGGAGCATGAGCGAAGTTGCAATTGAGATTTTGGGCTCGTCCTCGTGTTGTGCTTCTATGGTGACGCGTGATTCAACCAAACCTTGCAAAACAACATACCAAAAACAACAACCAAAGATGTTTTAATATCCACACACCAACAAATTAATCATGAAACTAAAAAATGAATGACAAGCAAGGAGAAGCAAGAAGAAGCAAGGAGAAGCAAAGACAAGCAAGGAGAATGAAGACAAGCAACACCAATTTCATATGAGTTGAGCACATGCAAGACTAGCAACACCATTTCGAACCATAAAGCATGAACATCTGTTGTAATAGACACACACCAACAAATTAATCATGAAACTAAAAATGAATGACAAGCAAGGAGAAGCAAGAAGAAGCAAGGGGAAGCAAAGACAAGCAAGGAGATGCAAGATAAGCAACACCAATTTCATATGAGTTGAGCAAATGAGTTGAGCACATGCAAGACAAGCAACACCATTTCAAACCCTAAAGCATGAAAATTTGTTGTAATAGACACACACCAACAAATTAATCATGAAACTAAAAATGAATGACAAGCAAGGAGAAGCAAGAAGAACCAAGGAGAAGCAAAGACAAGCAAGGAGAAGCAAGACAAGCAACACCAATTTCATATGAGTTGAGCAAATGAGTTGAGCACATGCAAGACAAGCAACAACTTTTCGAACCCTAAAGCATGAAAATCTGTTGTAATAGACACACAACAACAAATTAAACACCGAGTCTAAAAAATGAAAGACAAACAAGGAGAAGCAAGAAGAAAGACATGCAAATTGGTAGAAGTCTCCTAATCGAGTTCAAAGAGAAGCTGTTTCACATAAGGAGAAGCAAAATCACCATTCAATCTCAAAATTTGTTGTAATAGCCACACATCAACAAATTAAACCCTCCAAATTGAGTTCAAGGAGAAACAACATCACCATTCAATCTCAAAATTCCAGCCCAATAACATACATCAAGGGTTAGAGAGTGGGTGGATGGCAAAATAAGATCTAGAACCAAACTAAACCAAAGAACCGATTGCAATCAATGGAGGGAGAGAGAACCTGAGAGATCTCGAACCAGATCCTTCTTGAGCTCTAACCAAATCCTTCCTCGTGCTCTAACCAAAATCAGATCCCTTGAGCTCTAGCCAAATCCTTATTCACAAGAGAGAGCTCCAACGCGCCAGTGAACCAAAGAGAGGGATAGGGAGGCGTCTAGAAAGAGTGAGGCGCAAATGAGAGGAAAGGGATAGGGTCAGAAAGAGTGCTTCCAATCAAATGAGAGAAAAGTGATGGGCTTGGGTGTATTTTGGGCCCAAACTCACTCAAATTTTCCCTCTAGTCAAATATCTAGCCTGCCAATATCCCAAATAATTTCCCCTCCTTAATTTCAACCGAGATAAACTTCCCCTCCTTAATGAACTTTCCCTCCTAGATGAATTTTCCATTCTAGTATAATTTTCACTCCTAATAGAAAATTAAAATTGGTAGAAAGTTAATTACAAAGCATATTTTGCAAAAGGATAATCATGTTGATATAAAATAAATGAAACTATGATAAGATGAATTACCACTCATAATTTTCGGAACTTGAATCTAAAGGAAAATCATCTTCTTCGTCATCATTTGCAATGTCCGAGTTATCCTCGTTGCTTTGAACATTGTATGCTTCTTCATGCTGAGAAAGTGGATCATTAAGATGTAACGAAAATGAGTGAATGACGACCCTGCAAATCCATCAATCTCAAATTCCTCCAGTTGTAATGGATCTAAATCATTTGGCTCGTCCTCCTTTCTCTCTGTTCATCGTTACTCAATTCTAGCTCGAGGATTTTTCTTATACACATATCTCCAATCTACACGGCTTCGGGGTGCGCCGGGGAAGTCTACGTAGTAAACTTGGATGCATTGTTGTGCAAAGACAAAAGGATCATGGTTGTTATATCGCCTCTTCACATTAATCTCCTGAAAATGGTATTCTAGATGGACTTTCGTCCCTCTCGCATTAGGGTCAAACCACAAACACTTGAACATGACAATCTTCTTACATGGCAATCCAGTGAACTCAAACTCAAAAATTTATTCTATTAACCCGAAGAAATCAGATTGTGTATCATCGTTGGAAGCTTGTACACACACACACCACTATTCATGGTTAATTTGCCTTCACCACGTTCCAAAGTTTCAAATTTATAACCATTGATGAAATATATGGGCCATGACACAACCTTTTTGGATGCGCCCCAAGCCAAACTATGTATCAACACATGATCCTCTTCTGGGGGTGTAGGACTTTTCTTTTCAAAACATGTAATATTGTTAATGAAACTTTTATATGTATATATATGTAATGCATACTAACATCCCAAAGATATTCAGTGTGCATTTAAAATTACATAATCATGAAACCAATCACAAAAGCAATTGGCAATAGTAGTCGGATCTCCTTGTCCTAGCTTATTTTGAAACTCCCTGCATGTGAAAATGAACAACAATTAAAAGTGGAATATTAATCGGATTGACATGTATTTACATATTATTAGTTAAAGTCACTTACTCAACGTAAGTGTCAACCTCTCTACAATTAAGTAGGATATACGTCCATGCCACATGAAAATCTCTCCCCTTGGTCATCCATACAGCCTTACATTTTCCGCTTACACGCCCTGGATGGTTGAAAAAGGAAATTTGAAGATGAGTGTCATTGGTTTCCTCCTCCATGGTAGTTTTCTTTCTCTTATACAAGTCTTGAGGCTGGGGATAATGTCGATTGAATGTCGTTATCTCCTCAAACAAATATGATGACACTATGGATGCCTCCACCTTTTGTGGATTCATCATGTTCCCTTTCAACTTGAATAAGAAGCGCTCAGGTGGATACATCCATCTATATTGTACTGGACCCCCTAATTTTGCCTCATATGCTAAATGTACAATGAGATGCTCCATACAATCAAAGAAATATGGTGGAAATATCCTTTCCAACTGGCACAATATAAGAGGTACGGCACGTTCTAAATCCTCAACAAATTTCATCTCAAGTGTGGATGAACATAATTATTGGAAAAATAATCTCAATTCGGTCAATGGCCCCCACACACCCACCGGTAGAAGTTCCTTGAAAGCAATTGGTAGAAGTCTTTGCATGAACACATGACAATCTTTTCATTCCGATTAGTCTACCCTCTTGCAATTGCGCACATCGACCAATAATGGAGACATACCCATACGGAAATCTCAAGCGCCTTAACCAATTAATCAAGGTTGTCTTTTTATCTCTATCTAATGCATACACTAATTTTGGTTTAGGGCCCTTGTGGTTATCCTCCACCTGAAGCTCTGGGCGATTACAATATAGGCGCAAGTCCTTCCTCGAGCTGATGTTGTCTTTTTTCATCCCCTTAACATCCATTATAGTGTTAATCAAGTTCTCAAACACATTTTTCTCAATATGCATGACATCAAGGTTGTGTCGAAGCAAATTATGCTTCCAATAAGGAAGCATCCAGAAAATGCTTTTCTTTGTGAACTTATGAGTTACACCATAGCCATCTAGATATTCACGTGAAGACTCCATGGCGGTCGGTAAACCTTGAACACGTTCACACATCTCTTGACTTGATAAATACGGAATAGGAGGATCATCCTCAGTTCTCCCTTTGTAAACGTTTCTCCTATTGTTCCTGAATGGGTGATCTAATTCCACAAGCACCGATGCAATCAAACCGTGAAGCCTTCCGTCCATTTTGTAAACGAAAGGCTTTTGTGTTCTCCATGCAATGAGGACAAGAATAAATACCAGCAGTACTCCACCCAGATAACATGTCCACATAAGAGCTGCACGCATCCTAAATTTTTTTTCCAATAGAAACATCAAATGTTGGCACACTCTCTCTCCACAACAAAAGTAGATCATCAATCAATGGTTGCATACAAATACCTATTAGCTTCTTTGGATTCTGTGGACCTGGAATAATGGTACTTAAGAACAAATAAAGAGCTTTCATGCACATATTTGGAGGTAGGTTGTAGGGGGTAACAATCACTGGCCAAGTCCAATATGTCTTGCCAAACTTACCAAATGGGGAAAATCCATCTGAACACAAACATAATCTCACATTACGAATCTCTGATGCAAACCTTGGAAAGGTTCTATCAAAATGCTTCCAAGCCTCAACATCTGATGGGTGACTCATATACCCTTCATCTATTTAGTGTTCAGCATGCCAACGCATCTTTGAAGTTGTTTCCTCCATAGCATACAATCGCTGCAAACGTGGGATCAATGGCAAGTACCGCAACACCTTATTAGGTATTGGCTTTCCTTTTTGAGACAAACAAGGTCTATACCTT
The DNA here is from genome assembly GCA_964016875.1 of Fallopia convolvulus. Lineage (NCBI taxonomy): Eukaryota > Viridiplantae > Streptophyta > Magnoliopsida > Caryophyllales > Polygonaceae > Fallopia > Fallopia convolvulus. The sequence continues at coordinate 39,578,104 of OZ024730.1, read as the reverse complement.
GGCCTATTGCAAAACTTACACTCAATGGCATCAGCGTCATCCTTCCAAAACAACATATAACCTTGGGGTAAAGGTGTATCTTTTGCTGGGGCAACCCCAACTCTTTAGTCAACCTCTTCTGTTCATAGAAACTTTTTGGAAAGTTGTTGTCTTTTGGAAATACATCATTGACTTTCTGGAGTAGTGCACTATATCCAGCTTGTGACATATTGTATTTGGTCTTTAACTCTATAAAAGAACCAATTGTAGCTAACTGTGACACATGAGAACCATCATATAACGGTTGATATGCTGCCCTCAAAACACCATTGAAGCGCTCAGATAAGAAGGACATTTCCTCATGAACATGGTTGATCGGTTGTTCCATGCTAATTTCTTCTTCTTGAACATGGTTGATCGGTTGGTCCATGTTAATTTCTTCTTCATGAACAAGATTTTCAAACTCTACATGACGACTACTACTTGGCTCATTCACATCATTGTTAGGGTCAAACCACGAAGGTGGAACAAAACTTGGACTAGTTGCATCAAAAACCATTCTTTGAGTAGGATTCAAGTTATCAAATAAATGCATCCCAATCCCAAAGAAATCCATATCATTAGGATTTGAAGTAGGATTCAAGTCTTCCAAGGGAGGTGATGAGTTGACAAAAGGTGATTCTCCGTGTGCGGTCCACCAATAATAACTGTCAACAAAACCTTTTCTGAATAGATGAAGGTGAACAATGTCTTTATCTTAAAATTTTCCATTCTTGCAAAGGAAACAAGGACATTTGATCTTCTCCCCATCCATGAAATTAGGTTGAGCTATTGCCAACTGAATGAATGTTTCAACACCATCAGAAAATTCGCTTCTCAAACCTTCACCATTAGGAAATCATCTATCATACATCCACTCACGATTGTCCATGTTATATATGGTACCTATATTCAAATAAGTAATAATTACTAGATCAAAAACAAGAAAAATATTAGGAACGAATTAAAGAACAAGTGGCTAATTTCGTGGTTAATTCTGAATATTTTGGCACTTAAAATAGGTTACAATCACCAATGTATGTTGTTATTCTATAAAATATAAAAATAAGCATAACACATGTACCAGATTCAAGAAATTATGGGTGATAGGCAAACGATAGAATGGTTTTGACCCTCAAGACCCACTCTGTTAGTAACAAAACGAAGAACTCGTGCCAAACAGCGTGGCTACCCAAAAGCAAGAACCTTTCTTGCACCAACAAAAGCAAGAACCTTTCTTGCACCAACAATGGAAGAGAAATTGACCACTTGAACAAGAATATACCAGATTCAAAAGAAGAAATCAATGAAACTTGGTTTCCATGTGTTTTGTTTACTTGAGACAAATTGAAATGGGAGGAAATAAGAGACAAAAGTGTGATGAAAGTGATATTGCAAGAGAATGTGAAGAAAGGTAGGGTAAAGAGATCGAGTTTGTATGATTGTTGGTGTAGATTATTGAATGAAGGTTGGTATGGATCATTTAATGAGCTGCTGAATCACCTTTTTTTACCCACAAATTTAACCACGAAAATAGCCACGAGTCATCAATGTGGGAGACGACATGAACGTTGGGCGCTATTAACGAGCTCTTTCAAAAAAAATGGGCTCATGAGCCTATTGGGCCTTATTTGTCTTCAGGCCCACAACCGAACTCGATCTCATGAGGCTCTTTGAGCTTGTCTTTTAGGGTTTTGGGACCACAACCGATCGAACTCCCTCCATTCTTTTGCCTTACCTGCCTCTTGCCTCCATTCCTTCTTGCCTCCATTTCGCTCCTCGTATCAACGACGCCATTGGTAGCTTGCTCCCATTTCCCCCCGCCGGCTTGGCTTGCCTGTGTTCATCGGCGTCGAATCGTCCTCTCTCCACCAGCTTCTCCGATCCTCCAGGTAAACCCCCAAATTGGCTTAGCTTGCTCCCATTTCCCCTCGCCGGCTTGGCTGCCTCCATTCCTCGAATTTTTGGCTTAGATTTGCTATCCTACACCTTTTCTCTTTGTCAATCTAATGTTTAATTCATTTAGGTTGCAAATATCTCCACAATTCATTTAGATTTGCATGTCTCTTGCCTCCATCTCTCTCCCCCCTTTTTCTCGATGATTTGTGCATGTCAATCTGAAACTGAAACTAATTGGCATGGTTTACATGTCTTTTGAATGATTTCAATGTCTTAAAACCCTAAAAATGTATTTGCATTTAGATCTGCATGTCTTTTGGATCTAAGGTTTATTTTTGTCTACATGTTCACTTAGAACAAACATCTCAACGAATCATGAATATTCTGAAACTGATTGGCCTTTAACAAATATAAGTGTTGCTGAGTACATGTTGTTTACATTTATTTGGTATAGCAAATTGACTGTCAATCTGATTGGCTTATAACTGATTGGTAACAGAATTACAAATGTTTGGCTTGCATTTATTTGGAATAGCAAAAGTAGAAGTAGTTTTTTTTTAAGTAGGTTGATGTGTGTGTTGCAACATAAATATGATAAGAATGTTTTGAAGTGCATTTTGAGCAAGTTTGATAAGATAAGAATGTTTATGTCAATTGAGGTTTGGATCATGATAGTTGAAATGAGAATGGGTGCATTTATGCCTTTTAGTAACAATTTATTTGATGCTCTACTTATTTTCTCAAGACACTTTTTCTATTTGTCAAATACTTCAATGCTCTATTTGATTGCTCTACTTAAACTGGTGCATTTCTTTTCTTCCCATTTTGTGGAAATGCCAAGGAAGTGGACACATGAGGAAGAGTTGATCTTCCTCAATATTGTTTGAGAGCTTAGTCCTCCCTTGGATGATACCCAATGCCCTAATTGGGTTGATGTGAATGAGCGTTTTCGGGCTAAGTGTAGGTGCCCGTGTACAAGAATCACTGCTCGATCAAGGTACTATCACTTTTACATGCTTTGGAATATATGGTGGGATTTCCGCCACACCAAGGGGGGCGTTATGTGGGATTCAAGTACTTGGAAAATTATTGGTCATGACGAGTGGTGGGCGGGGAAGTTCAAAGTAAGTGCAAATTTTCTATTGTACAATACTACAATGTGAGAGTGCTTTCTCAGTTAATTAATCTAATTTCCTCGTTTTTGTTGTCATGCATTGATTCTAATTCCTAAAACACCTAACATTGTTCATTAGAAAACATCATGTCATCATTACGCGTTTGTACCTAACTTATAAATTTGCACCATATAATAGAAATTCATGATTTCTATCGCTTTTGTTCGCCTAACACCTTTTCCTTCATTGCACAAATTCTGGGGGTACCAAACTAGTATAAATATTTTCTGGCTACAGACGCGTTTTCTAGCAGTGTTAGGTCAACGAAAGTTGATAGATTTATCTTAAAGGCATGATAATTATCCTTCACACTAGTTTATATGCATGATTATGTCGTGGTTACCCTTGTCCTAGTTGTTTTCGCATTTGAATTACCTTTCGAGTTCATTCGAACAGACTCATTACCGAGTCACACAGGTCGGTACCGAGCCTGCAGTTGATTCATCTTGTTTGCGTAGTTTTAGTTGAAAACCAACGTCATTATCGACCCTGACAAGGTCGGTACCGAGGGCTGTCGTAGCCTAGTTTGTTCTTGTTTTGCTTTTGTTTTGTGTTGTCTTGCTTTCATAGTTCGGTAATCAAACAACCTTTCTTCTCGTGGATGATCCTGACCTCCCTATACTCAGCGGGGTCTTGACTAAAAATTTATTTGTTGTCGAGTTAAATAAACCCTTTCAACATCCATTCTCTGTTTTTACCATGCATTTTGCTCCTAATTGAGACACATATCTTGTTTAGATAACTAACTTCCCTCTTATTATCCTTGATTTTCCAACTAACCCATAAAGCTTCATTCCAATAGGCTATCACATACTTTATAAGATTCATTAGCAAAGTACATAAGATAGCAAAATACATTGTGATTTCTTCTTCCTTATCTATATGTCTCCTCCTTGTGCCAAATTTTATCATTTTCAAAGGAGTAATGGTAGTTCTTATAATGATTCTAATATGTTCATTATCTTTAGTGATAATACAACTCGAGCAACCTGTAATAAACAGAAATTTCCAAGAACATAATTTAATAGCATATTCCAAAGGCCACAAATAATTGAAATAGAACTTTTCATAGCTTAATACCATTGCATAGACTGAGGGGCCAACTTCATAAAGCTTCTTATCGTCAATGCCCCTAAAGGTCTCAAAGACCATGGCAGGCTGAATGTTCAACTAATCATGTGGAACCACATGGTCAGACTGTTCTTTAGAGAAATTTTCATCATAATATAAGACCTTCTTGAAGGACTGTTCTTTATCAAGAGATTTAAGTTCTTTAGGGAGTATCCAGTCATTAAAGCCATGGACAATGAACTCCATGGGTCTTGACAGCTTCTCAAGGAAATTTGCCATATCAACTTTTTCTTTTGTTTTGCCTTTTTCTTACTTGGATCCACTGCCCTTTAAGGTCTCAATGACCATGGCAAACTGATTGTTCAACTGATCATGTGGAGTCACATGCTCATATGGTTGTTTAGAGAATTGTTCATCCAAACATCATAAATTCTTAACAGATTTCCATCGGTTCAATTTATAAGAAATCAAACCCCTTTTAGACATAAGAAAATACAATTTAATTTTAGTAAGTATGTTAGAGGAAAGGAACAACTTGGCTTGTCTCGATGTACTTCGCCCATCATGGATAAACCAGAGACGGAAGTCAGATCCTTCCCAAAGTGCACCCACCTGTCTCCTATCCCAGGATATCCATGCTGTTTGGAGCCTCGCAACCGCCCCCAACATTCTTTCAATGAACAGGAGTGAGCGGTATCGAAGCCTTACCAACCCTAGTCTCCAACTCACTAGTGGCTCCAATAGATAGAGCCTTCTTCGTCTCTTTCGTCTCCTTCTCGGGGTCAAGGAGCGGTATCGAAGCCTTACCAACCCTAGTCTCCAACTCGCTAGTGGCTCCAATAGATAGAGCCTTCTTCGTCTCTTTTGTCTCCTTCTCAAGGTCAGGACGCTGGATTTGAGGGAAACGAGTGGTGTCATACGAAATCCCTCAGCTCCGCCTTCAACTGGTGCAGTTTCAGGATTTTGGGGCAAATTGACCCCAGTTGCAGCCCAAATAGGAGTTATACCGTCATTGCAGTGGATTCGAGAGAGTAGCATAAGTGATTATTGTTCCAATTTGAAATAGATTATGAGATCTAGGGTTCGGTGATTTGGGGGGCGGAGACACCTTGAGAGCGAGGGGTTCATTTTCTTTTCTTAGTTTTTGTTATTTTTACGGTTTTTCTAACTTAGATTGAGTAATTTTATTTTAGAAACTATTTTTTATAATTATATATATATATATTGTATAAAAAATTAAATTACCCTAAATAATAAAAACTAATTGAAAAAAATTATTTCAAAGTCTTAACTTATATCCTTGGAGCATAGATTAGAAAAATCGATATAACTAACTTCATACTAGTTAATAGCCATGTATATTATATTGAGGTTTCTGGCGGTAATGGGGTGCTCTCACCTTCTAGTGGAATGTATGGAGGACTATGTGTTTTATGGAAAAACAATTAATTAATTGATGAAGAATTTAGGCTAGAAACCGGCCAAAAAGATCGATTTATTGCGTTTAACTTTACAAATCATCAAAGAAGAATTGCGTTTAACTTTACAAATCATCAAAGAAGAATTGATATGTTTATAGTTTTTATCTATGCACCACAAAGAGAAAGCGCGAAACAAAGTTTGGGGAGGGGGGGTTAACGGAATTTATACAAAGTGTGAATGGTAGAGCATTTTCCTTAACGAACAATGATGTAGGATTAAATCTCTCATAGACTTATTAATAATTTTTATGATGACAATATTTTATGTGGTGATGACAAGCGATGATATTTGACACTATCAATTCTCGGGCTTTTTGTAACAGAAGATTTGTGATGATTTTTTCATTGTGTTACAATAGATAATCTATTGCAATGGTTTATTGTCATTTGTAACAGTATGAGGTAAGGTAACAATCTATTCCAAAGTTGTCATCATGATGACAACTTTGTTTTTTTATTTATTGATGATGATTGTTTTGATGTGCTTGAATGTCATTAAGGTCCTTTAAAAGTATCTGATGACACTTGTTGTCATCAAGGCTCTTTGATTACACATTTGTTTGTCATCAAAGCCCTTTGATGACAAACAAATGGCATTATTATGATAATTTTTGTCTTTGAAGACACTTTTTATCATCAAAAAATTATCATCTAGACCTTGGATGACACTTTTTTGTCATGAAGGCTTTTGATTAAAGTTTCAAAAAGTGTCATCAAGGTCTTTGATAGCTTTCTTGTCCTAAAAAAAGTGTTATCAAAGCTTTTTGGTGACAATATGTTGTCATCAAGACCTTTGATGACACTTTTTTGTCATCAAGACTTTTGATGACAGTTTTAAAAAGAGTCATGCATCAAGGCCTTTGATATCACTTTTGTCCTACAAAAGTGTCATCAATGCTTTTTGACGATAATATGTTTGCCATCAAGACCTTTGATGACACTTTTTTGTCATCAAGACTTTTGATGACAGTTTTAAAAAGAGTCATGCATCAAGGCCTTTGATATCACTTTTGTCCTAAAAAAATGTCATCAATGCTTTTTGACGATAATATGTTTGCCATCAAGACCTTTGATAACACTTTTTTGTTGTCAAGAATTTTGATGACAGTTTCAAAAAAAATCATCAAGATCTTTGATGATAGAATTGATCAATGTTGGTCAACAACTGAGTCATCTCAGTTGACTCATGGAAGAAGGAGGTGGAGGGAAGGAAGGGGTGGATTTTCCTAAATAGGAATGAAACAAGGGCGGAAAGTTTTTATTTCTCAGTTGACCAACTTGACTGGGGAAAGTTTTTATTTCTCACATAAGTATAGATACGAGGATGGGAAGTCCCGATCCCGAACCAGCCTTATTGTCGTCCCTAAGTGTGATACATGCATGACAAGTTTTGTACGAAATCAAAACGTGCAATGCTTCAATAGAATATATTACATTACCTTGTACGTACTATATATATATATATATATATATATATATATATCAATTAATTATTTTTTGTTATATATGTGGGAAATGGGAATACATGTAGATTAATGTTCTACCATTTCTCCTAGATTAATTTACGCTCATGTCTAGGAGGCATTGCATCAGAAAGAATGGGAGAATGGCTATAATTAGATGATGACTTATTTGCTTCCATTGTTAAATTTGTATCCCATATAGTTGGAGAATATTGAAAATGATAGTATCCTATGTTATATACGTGTATTTTCGGAAAACTATTACATGCGACTTATAAAAGAGTTAATATATAGATAGGTCTCTATTTATTTTTACCATGTAAATTAGTTGTGTTCTGATAATTTTATCGAGCAGAAAAGGAAATAGATATTACACAACTTAATTTGATAGTAAACCCCTCCAAAAGATTTATTTGATTATCTCTATTGTCTAATAATTGTGTGAAGTACGAGATTAATGAATTTTAATTAGCACACTTAATTATTTAAATTTTGGTTATAAAAGATTTTTAGATTGATTTATAAATAAAATAGGGGAAAAATCAACGTAGGAAAGAAAAAGCAAATACGGAAAGGATAGCCGGACGGCGGCAGCCAGGACGCCACGTGTAATCCTGTGAGATGTGAGCTGATGACGTTAGAATACGTCAGCTATTCCCGCCCTCTCAAATCTTCACTCGGGAGTCCGATCCTCTCTGCTTTTCCCTATTTATACCTTCACCCACTTTCCCCCCAAACCCAAATTTCGCTCTCCAAATTCCTTCTTTTTTTCTTCCCCAAATCCTTTCTCCTTTCATCCTCCCGCCCGCCCGCCCTTGGCATTTCAAATTCCGAAAAATTAGAGAAGAGAAGATGGATTCCGGCGATAGCAGAGCCACCGCCAGCAACGGATCTCTCTCCTCCTCACAGACGGCGGTGGCCAGCCCCTGCGCCGCCTGTAAGATTCTCCGGCGGAGGTGCGCCGAGAGATGTGTTCTGGCGCCTTACTTTCCTCCCACTGATCCCCTCAAATTCGCCATCGCTCACCGCGTTTTTGGCGCTAGCAACATCATCAAGCTCCTCCAGGTATATCAATTTACATCTTAATACACACAATTTAACAGCAATTGCTTGACTAATCGCATTTCCAATTGATAACTACATCTCTCTCTCAAATGCTTCAAATTTAAATCCCTAGCTTTTGCTGTTCCGTGACACCAAATCTGATCAGAAACCGAAAATGTTGACACTTAACAGTACTGTACTGATATGTGCTTTACTGCAAAAATTAATGTGATGTGATCGTAGAATCGTTTTGTTGATCTTGATTCTTGACAAACAACATATAAATGCAAAATTGTACAACTAATATTATGTAAATTCAACTTAGAGTATTTTTTTTATCTACTTATACTCTGGTAGTTCTCAAATACAAGCAAAAAAAAATTATAAATCAATTTACAGACGTCCTAATTGCATGTTCCGTTATAATAGTTGGTTAGATTGGAATTGATGTGTGAAAAACTAATTAACAAATTTGAAAGTAAATCGGCAAATTATGTCTTAATAAAGAATATTATAAATCATATTTTTTTTCCAAATGGGAGAAATTTTGGGTGAAGGGATTTGCGACTCAACTTTTCTCTTTTTTTTTTTTTTTGGAAGGACTCAACTTTTCTCTAAAATATATTAGATAAATAATTGTCAACTTTTCTCTTTTTAGCTTTGCACAATCAAGCAGCTGAGCTAGTAGTGTATAGTAGTAGCGTGAGGGGGTAAACTTGGGAAACAATGCCTTTTCTCACAGCCAGTTAGTCACCTAACTGCCTACTACCAGAACATGATATTGGGTTTACACCATCTTTCTCTTCACCACTCACTCACAATCATTTTGTTTCCTCATCCCTTCTCTTTTGTTTTTATCCCTTTTTCTCTTTTCATAAATTTCCTTTGTCTCCCTTCTTTTTAATTCTCTTCTTTAATTTTATCTTTGGGAAACTTCGTGGTGGGATGTCCTAGTGTTTGTCATTTTTTTATACTATTTGTAGCTTTTGTTTAAGAAATTAAGTGATGGTTTGTATTCTTATAATATAACATCTGACTATATATGCGCGCGGTACAAGATTTTATATTTCATCTATCCATTTGTACGTACAAAATCATTCATTATATTCATATTAGTCATGCCACCAGTTAAATATGATTGGAGAAAACCACACTAAAATCCAACTAAGATAGTAGAATTAATATTTAGAATTTAGAAACATTAACAAATCAAAAAACACTGAAAAGCCCTGGGCAACATTGTATTGGAACACCTGGCATATAAAATCATCAAGAGCTGTGATGCCTTGTGCTTTAGTGCTTAAATGGTCCATTTGTGTATGGTCCAAGTTAATTAAGAACTTTTTTAAAAAGAGTAGCACAACAGACAGTGTACTATACTACTTTAGCACTTTTTATTTTGTGCAAAATGGTTTGCCATATATCAATTTTTTGTTCAATAAATCAAAGTAACTAGAGAAATTTCCAGTTTATTGTTCAATAATACGTCAAGTCCATGTATGTACATTTAACGGTAGCCTCAAAAGCATTTTCGTCAAATATATTGTATAGCTATCTCGATCATTAAAGGCTTTGTACATCAATCAACGTTAACGTTACAAGCAACTCCCTTTTACCAAGGGCAACAACATCCACATTCGTCAAATGTATGTACAAAACTTGGTCAACTTCCCAACCAATTGACTGTTTTGGATCGATGGTTCAACTTCCAAACTTACTTAATCCAAAATTAATTATATTTCAGGAGCTACCGGATTGGCAGAGGGCAGACGCAGTAAGCAGCTTAGTGTACGAGGCGAACGCGAGAATAAGGGACCCGGTGTACGGGAGCGCGGGGGCCATTTTCAACCTCCAAAAGCAGCTGGGCGAGCTCCAGGCGCAGCTAGCCCAGACCCAGGCGGAGCTGGTGAACATGCAGCTTCAGCAGGCCAATCTCCTCGCCCTTCTCTGCATCGAGGAGGTGGGCCCGTCCTCGTCGTCTTCTCCTCAAGAATCCCCCGCCTGTTTCATTGATGACGCCAATCTAGCTTCCCTGTGGGAGCCTCTTTGGGCATGATCAAAACTGAAAATGACATCCATCCATATCCATATCCATATCCATTGGGTCTTTCTTTCTTTCTTTATATAACTACAAGAAAGAGGCCGGAAGAGTTGCGGGTTAGGTGTGTGAAAAGATGGGCAGATGCAATTCAAACATTGAATTTTCTTGCATTTTTTTTCCCTGGGTTGAAGCGTGATTAGGTTGAATTCTACAGCTTTGTTAAGTTGGATACCAGGTCTTTTTTTTCTCTCTCTTGCATTGTGTTACTTACAACAATGCAAGAATTAGTTAGATCTAGCTAGTGTCCAACTGATCGAGTTTCAGCCCAGATAGAGTATTTTATTTCTAAATGAAAGATAGTGGGTATATGTAGTATATAATGTGTAATATTTTATACAGACATATATAGATTAATTAATTATAGTTTTATACTACTATTGTCTCATGTAATCTCCCACTCCAAGGGCCATATAGAGATCGATCGAGAAATTAAGTCAATGTGGTAGACAGAGCACAAGTACGTGTGTGGTGATTAGTAGGTGAAAACAGAGCTTTTCGGTCACCTAATGTACATACGTGTGGTTGCTAATTCTATGCAAAATACACAAATATATCGATTCGATGAAAAATCTATCTTCGATTTTATTTTTTTCTGAAAATTCGCAAACCAAATTTGAATCTTTCACCCAAAAAGATCAACATCAACCAGTCTTGAATCTGAAACCAACCAATAATTTGTTGTGTTCTTCTTCTTCTTTTTCCAAAATAGTACAATATTTTCTAGAGTCTGCAACCTAAAACCACCCGTAATATAGGCTATATTCCACTTAATCACCCGGTTTATATCTATTTATTTTTAACGACCCTTAAAAGACATTTCGTTAGCCGAAAGCCACCCATGACACTATTCCGTAAAACAATCCGTTAAAAGAGTGTATTTACAAGTTTACCCTCAAATTTAAATATGAAATACCAAAATTACCATCATCTTCCTTCTTAAAACAAGCCTAAGTTCATTCAACTGAGAAACAACCCTAGCGCTGCCTCTCCCACCATTCAACTGATAAACAACCCTCCCACCGTCCTACCACCAGAAGAAGCAATCGAGCCGCCAAAGCTACCGCCGAATATTTGCGGGCAATTTTGACGGAATAATGCTCCATGAAGACCCGGCCATCCATGGAGGAAAACCCGGCCTTCCATTGTCACTTCTCTGACCTCGACCCGAATTCCCAATACCTCGACCCGAACAATGCTTTCGCCATTCAGTTTCACCACCGATTCTAAGTAAAGAACCTCTTAGTAAATTTGTTATTCAATTATTTGTTTTATAGAGTTATGCAAATACTTCATATGTCCTTACTTAAAATTTCTCATTTTCTACGTAAGTACAAATGTATGCAAATGTATATTGTTTTAAAGGAATAACCAATTACAACCTACAATGAATATAGAAACTCTATCTACCGCCAAAGATGTAGAACTTCATATGGAAAATAGCCTGCAGTGGATTACCAACAAAACAAAGATTGATAAAAATGGACATAGTTGTTCTAACCCAATCGATGAATACACATAGTTTTCCAATAGGAATGTAAAACGAAATTCATAAGACGCATAAAAGTAGTGGGAGCCTTAGAATGTCGATCCAAGGGAGGAAGGATGAGAGGAAGTAGATTTGAGGGAGAATTGTGATGCACAAACAACAAGTAATGGAACAAACTCTTGACTCTAGTCTCGTAATAATATTTTGTGTGACCTAAAACAAGTGTTCGAGTGGCCTTCTTATAGAGAGGTGCACGAAACCCTAGGTATAAAGAGAGGGACGACGGAAGGGGCCTTTCATGCAAGCCAAATGTCCACATCCTTCTATGATCTAAAACTACCTTACTAAAACAAAACAAAAACATAATACTAGAAAGGTTCGGGATTGAAAACTACTAAAATAAGAATTAAAACATAGGATGTTGTGGCCAAGGTGTCGAAAGTGTCAAGACCGAGGCCAAGCCGTGGTGGCGATCACGCAGACGCTGGCGAGGCATGGCAAGGCTTTGGCGAAGATATGGCAAGTTGGTGTGCTTGGAAGTTGGAAAGAACTTCTAATGCCGAGGGGCTGGCGCGCGCGCAAAGGATCTGGCATGGTGGGGCGTGCTGGGCGATGACTCGTGTTTGTGGTGCCGAGGGTGAGGAGGTAGATCTGCGGTGGCACGTTCATTTTCTCGTGCTCCTTATATTGACAATGCTTGAGGACATGCTTAGTACCTTGCAACCATTCAAGAAACAAGTTAGGATCGTATAAACCGTAAAAGGGTTCGAATTTTACCTTGACATCTCAACGTGATACATGCGTTGGACACTCGGGACGACAGCGGTCTAAGTTGGCCTTGGGAAAGTGGGCACGGGAAGTATGCCCTTGGCGTAGGCCGCGACCATAGTCATCCTCATCATCACTTGGCTCGTCATCACCGTGACCGCGCCTAGGGCGTCGACTCTCGTCACGGTCTCGGTCTCGGCACGTGCGTTGAAGGTGCCCTAGGCGGGGCGCGACCCTCGTCACTTGGCTCGTCATCATCGTGACCGTGCCGAGGCAATGACCTTGGCAGTTCTAGATGACGAGCTCGTTCGAGAGAAGCGACATAACCCGCTCCTCTTAGGTGGCGACCATAGGCGAGGTCAGACTTGATCCTAGAAAGAACATAGGAAAACCAAGTAGATTTAAAATTATGTTATTATGAAATTGATTACAGTGAAGCTTTTTATACAGCTCAATTTGGGCATTGTTCTAGTTTGAGTACAAGCACTTTTAAAGCAAAATTGTCTTATAAATATGAAATATAACTACACATCACATATTTTAAGGTAAATACAAGTTCATTTTGTATAGAAAATACTTTTCATCTCAAACTAAAACAAACCCCTAGTCAGCACTAATTTCCAAACTGAATACAAGTGTCATGTTAGCATATATAGCGAAATATTACCTAATTTTCTGTTGTCGTCTGATCCCTAAAGAATGGATAAGTTTAATTTTTTGTGCACACAGAAAAAGTATCCAGTGCACACGGAAAATCACTCTCATGAAGAGTGAGTTTTATGGATACTTGGTGGATAAGAGGTATCACAATTTGTGAAGCGTGACTCTTCATTAGGGGTGCTCGAGGTGTCATCCCAACCTGACTTGTAGGTCATGAGTTGACCCGCAAAAAAAAATTATTGTCCCGTGACCCGACCCGTGGGTTGCGGGTTTTACGATTCGGTTTGCGGGTCGACCCGTTTGACACGCACACACAAAGGCAACTTTGAATGTCCCATAAGTAGGGATGCTCAACGGGTCAACCTGATCCGACCCGCGACCTGCATGGGCCGCAAGTAATATAATAATTTTTTACTCTTTAATGAAATAATATAATAATTTTTTTAAAAAAAGTTGCGGGTTGACCCGCAATCCGGCGGGTTTAACTCGACCTGACCGGCAACCCGAAAATTAAAAAAGTGACCCATATCCCGGTCCGTTATTAGAAACCAAACAAACCACCCTTCATGAAATATCACACTTCGTGAAGCGTGATATCTTTCGTCCACCTGGTATCCATTAAACTCACTCTTCATAAAGGGTGACTCTTCATAAAAAGTGATTTTTCATGTGCGTCGGACACTATTTCTACGTGCTTAAAGATTTCCCAATGGATAAAGATAGTTAAAGTGAAACAAACCCATTTTTTGTAAAGAAAGATGAATTTTTTTGTTACGCAAATTTGTATTTTTTGGTGAAAATAAATTTGTTTTCCTTTAGTTTATATATTTACCACAACTATACTAGCCCTAAAATGAAAAATGCTTTATAAAAAAACAAAAAAAAAATTAAAATAACAATTTGTCCTAAACGATAAGAATAAATTAGTAAAATATTTAATTAAAAAAGTCATATATAGATCCAGCTAAATATGATCGAGTCAACTTGCACCACGAGGGTGTTAAAAATCTAAAATAATATATTCAGTTGAAAAATCACAATTTTTTTAAAGCAACATTTCATAATTGAAACATGTAAAATAATCATAAGAGGATGTATCATGTAAAATTGAAATATGCATTGACCCAATACAGTTCCCCTCAAAGATAATTTGGAGGGTCAAAATGGGAGAACCCCTAGGTTAACGTTGTGGGAGTACGACCGAGAGACCCAAGGAAGCAAAAAGCACAAAACACAATAGTGGCGAGCAAGGAACGGAATCCAAACAAAAATGAGAACGAGACTCAAGACAGAACAAAACGAAAACGAAGACAAAACCATGAAAGCAATAACAAAGTGAGAAACCATCTGTCCTGTTGGCTAGTTGTTGAATACGACTCGTATCTTCTCCCTTCACCTGTCTTTGCATGCTGCCAAATCTATTGACATCACCAGCTAGCTGATATCATGTCTTATATTATCCTTCCAACATTTTTCGGCCGCCCCTCCCTCTTCATAGGTCTCCCAAGTCTAGGTTTTCGCACCTACGAACTGGCTTCTCAGGCCCTCGCCTCTGTACATGTCCAAACTAGTGCAAACTCGATTCTCGCATCTTGTCCCCTATGCGGGCTACCCTCATCCTGTTTTTGATCACTTCATTTCTGAACTTGTCTAGAAGTGTATGTCCACTCATCCACCTTAGCATCCTCATCTCAACTACCATCACCCTCTCTTCTTGTGCCTTTGTGGTGGGCCAACATTCTACCACATAAAGGATGGCAGGTTTGATGACTATCAAGTAGAACTTTCAAGCTTGAGTGGTACTTTCTTGTCACAAAGGACCCTTGACGCTTCCCTCCACTTTTGCCAACCTCTTTGTATCCGATGTGTGGTGTCTTTGTCGACGCCCCCGTCACATTGCAGGATTGACCCAAATACCTGAAACTATCCTTTCTCATCATCACTCCCCTCCCCCTAAGCGCACCTCATGACAACCAGCCTCTTCTTGCTCGAACTTGAACTCCACGTATTCTGTCTTGGTCCTACTTAGTTTGAAGCCCTTGGAAGCCAACTTCTCCCTCCAAGTTTCAAGTCTTCTACTAATCCCGAATCTGGTCTCATCTAATAAGACGATGTCGTATGCAAACAACATACACCACGAGATCTCCCCCTAAATCTCGCGCATCAAAACATCCAACACAAGCGAGCCCTGGTGTAGCCCTGCCTCCACCTTAAGATACTCTATATCCCCTCATGGGGTACAAACACTAGTCATCGATCCCTCATACATGTCTTTGACAATCTTGATAAACGTGTCAGATACTTCCTTGGTCACCAAGCTCTCCCAAATCAACTCTCTAAATACCTTGTGATATGCTTTCTCCAGGTCAATAAAAACCATGTGTAGATTCTTCCTCCTTTCTCTGTACTCCTCTATTAGCCTTCTCAATAGGCGGATAGTAACCATAAACGATCTCTCAAGCATAAAACCAAACTGGTTCTCTGACACTCTAACTAGCCTACTCAGCCTCAACTCGATAGCCTTCTCTCACACCTTCATTGTATGACTCAGAAGCTTGATCCCTTTGTAGTTGTTGCACGGTTGCACATCTCCCTTGTTCTTATATACCGGATGTAACTTATTAAGTCTCCACTCCTCCGACATCTTAGTCGTCTTGAAAATTACATTAAAGAACGTCGCTAACTATTCCAGTCCTCTCTCCCTCAAGCATTTCCACACTTCTATTGGGATCTCATATGGCCCTACTACTCTTTGTTACTCATTTACATACCACTTCCTTTATTTCTTCCTTGGAGAATCGTCTATAGAAGCAGAGGGGTCTTCTTGGTTGTCTAGTCCTGATGGGCCATACCGACCCTCCTCTGTCTCACATCCCTCATTGGATCAACAGGTCACAAAATTACCTCTCCCGACGTTGTCTAATTTGTGTGTCATCCACCAACGCACGTCCATCCTCATCCTTGATACATTTCACCCTGTCTATATCTCTACTCCTTCTTTCTCTTGCCTTGGCCAACTTGTACAAAACCCGTTCCCCACTCTTTTCATCCAAAGCCTTGTACAGACCCTCGAATGCTTTCTCTTTAGCTACCGTCACCTCTCTCTTGGCTACATTCCTCGATGCCTTATAATCTGCCAACCTCGCTTTTTTTTCTGGCCCCATACTATGCGACCACGCTTTGTAGGCTACTTGTTTCCCTTTAACTTTCTCCTGAACCTCGTCATTCCACCACGCTTCGGCCCTTCTGTTGCTAAAAATGCCTCTCGACATACCCAATTCTCCACATGCCGCTCTACAAATGCACTCCGTCATCTTGCCCCACATCATGTAGGCGTCGCTTCTCTCTTCCCAAGCCTCCTTAGCATTTACTTCCTCGAACATCCTTTCACTCAAGCACTGCCCATTTGATTCGGAAAGGCGCCACCACCTAATTCTCTGTTGTGGTGTTGTGTCCGCCTTCTTCCTTCTACACGACCACTTAAATAGTATATAGTCCAGATTAAAAACAAGACGTTACAACTGACTATTCATAATTTTATAATTTCGTAGGCAGGCCCAATTGACCAGGCTAATTGAAAACGTGGATTGTTTCAGAGACAGGTCCAATTCACTCCCAATAACAGCCAGGCCCAAATAAAGCCAGCCATCAAAACCGAACAACGTATATAAATCAAGAAAAGAAAAAACCCTAATTCTCATCCTCATGCCGAAACCTGTGTGAACCGAGGAAACCAGATACAGGTCGTTAAATCTCTGACGAGCAGCAGCAGCAGCCATGGGTAATGTCTTGTTCTATAGATGATTCGAAGCTTCATTAGGCGAGTATCTTCATTCTTTATTCTGTGCGCAGGAAAGGTTCACGGATCTCTGGCTCGTGCTGGTAAGGTGAGAGGGCAAACCCCTAAGGTGGCCAAGCAGGATAAGAAGAAGAAGCCCCGTGGACGCGCTCACAAGCGTATGCAATACAACCGCCGTTTCGTCACCGCCGGTATCAAGCCCTAACTCCACTCTTTTACTCTTTCTGAGACTTGATTTGTTGCGGATGATTGGGCTAAATGTTTCGTTTGGTTTTTCAGTTGTTGGATTTGGGAAGAAGAGGGGACCTAACTCATCAGAGAAGTAAGGGCCTGAGCTGGTAGCCGACGATGAATTTCTTAGGGTTGAGGGTAATTGTCCTTTGCTCGCTGTTCGTTTTTTTTTTGGCATTTCGAGACTGCTTTATGCTACAAAATTTTGTAATGTGGGCTTCTTGTCTTGTCAATCCGAGTAAAACTGGATAATTTGTTTCTGATGCTTGTTCAAAATATATATTGGATATCTATGCTGTGCTATTTTCATCTGCCATTGTGGTTTTGTAGCTGCATTTGACAGTACTTGATTCCATTTCATCATGTGTGCACTACTTTGTTTGTTTGATTTGCTTCGTCGATGATTACCTGGGTTTCCCAGCTTTGATGAAGATTACATTCTGCTTCCATCCTCATCTCCATCTCCTTTCTGGCTTTATTGGAGTTTTCCATATTCAGCATCTCTTCTGTTTCATTCTTCTTGATACTAGATTCTGCTATTGCTTTCATATTCAAATTGGCCTTCCCATGTGTTTCTTCTTGCTTCTGGCTCGAATTGGAACTAGTTTTTCGTTGCATGCTGATTTTTGTTTGGGGTGGGTTGACGTCAAACTGACAAACTGTGTTTGGGGGTTGAGTTGTGCTGTGTTGTGTTGATGTTTGTAACCCGTGGAAAAATTACATGTTACCAAAACCTTTATGCCACTGGCTTACTACAACTTTGATAAGATTCTTCTTTACTCGAATTCAACAGAAACGAATTCTTCAAAAGTTTCTCCACAATGTGGAAGTGAAAACCAAAATCTCAAAAGAAAATTATGCTCGTACTCCAATTTCGCCATTTTGTAGATGTTTGTATTTAGTTAACAAAATATGATACATTTTGTAATTAAGGTTTTGTTGCAAATTGTGAAGGAATGATCTTCGTTGCAAATTGGGGAAGCTGTTTTTCTTTTTCTTTTTTTTTATTAATAAGGAAAGTGATTAGGGTGGCCACTAACATACTAGTGGTCGTCCTAGAGTATTCTGGAGGACGAGGGTAACCTCGGGTCAACTGAGTAGGAAGGAGGACAGAACAATCCAGCGATGAAATCCGCCACCGCATTGTCCTCCTGAAAGATATGAGTAATACTCCAATCCTGGAACCGGGCAAGCAACGCATGTGAGGTGTGTTTAAAAATATCCGATGATCCGACGATCCGATTCGCAAAAATCCGAATCCCTTGGAAAAATATCCGAATCCTATTCGATTCGAGAAAATTAGCAAGATCACCGGATCAGATACGAATCGAGTCATCAAACCCCCGAATATCCGGGGGTATAATACTATACATATACTAGGTGGGTAGCCCGTGCTACGCACGGGTTTTGATTATATTTTGGACTATTATAAAGATATAATTTAACTTTTTTTTATATCAAATTTTGGTTATATAATCCATTTTAATATTTTTTAATATATTTAGTTTTATTAAATGAATTGTTGTAAAGTAATTAACTATATTTTTGTTTATTTAATTAATGTATACATGATAATTATTGTAAGTATATAAATCCAAGCGATCATTCCCCCTCAGTTTTGTAATGAAGGCAGAATGTAATCAATATTCACCTATTAGGAGGAGTTGTACCTAGATTTTTTTATGATCAATACTGAGTGTAAATATTGAGAGGATGGAGTACCTTTTTATATTAGAAAAGTGGAGGTTAAGAAATATAAAAAGTTGTCTATTTATTTACTCTTCATCTTAATTGTTAATTGATCATAATTGCATGTGTATATTTTGGTATAATAGTGAGAAGATGAGGTTGACTTTTTACATTAAAAAATTGGAGGTTAAAGAATGTGAAAAGTTATCACTAAATGATTAATTTTTTTCTTATTTTTGTCACTCTTCTTCTCTTAAGTATGAATTGGTCATAAGGTGATTTTATGCACATGAGTTATGACCTTTTTTTATGATATAAAAAACATTTGGATAAGTATATGATCATTTTTTTTTACATTTATAGATAGATATTGACACTTGAAACTCATATATAAAGTTTATTAAAATATAGACTATTTTTCAATCTCAATTCTACTAATTAATTTGAAATAAAATTTGATATAAGGAACAATCACATATCTTATATCATCTTACAACATGTAATTTGTGCTCATGTATGCTTTGTCCATTTTTTACACCACCCATTATAAGCAACATGTAAACATATATTTCAATTTCACAGCTTTCACCTTCAATCAATTGAATTAGTAGACTATTTATGTTTTTCATTGATGTGTTTTGTTATATAATCTTGTGTTTGGTGTTAAAGCATGGGACTGATTTTCATGGGTGTTGGGAGCATGCAAAGATGATAGGGTGTTTACTATAGTAAGAGACCGATGGGAAAATATTGTTATATTTATATGTAGTATTTTCCTATTTATTTTTTGGTGTATTTAATTATTTACTATATTTGCCTATTTAATTTTCTTTTCCTACTTTCATAATCATAATTAAGGGGATGATGGGAGAGTGTTTTGTGACAGATTGTAACAGACGTGTACATTTAAATTTGTATATGGAATTGGCATTAACTAGGAATTGACAATGAATGGAAAAAAAAGTATAAATGCCTTAAATTGATAATTGAAAATTGAAAAATGATAATTAGCCAATTAATTTTTTGTAGTCATTTTTTAATTTTCTTTTTATTGGAATTGAAATTGAAATCCAATGTCTTTCGCTAATTTATATGTTTATAGATAGATAGAATATAGATACTTCATGATTATAATATGCAAATGTATGCTTAAGGTTAAATTATTAAAAAATCATATAATCTATAGATTTATAGAAATTTGCACACAAATAAGTAATGTAAGTTGAAAAGTTGGATTTGCTAATCCTAACACTATTTTGGTGGAATATTATTTCTCTATTTATTTGTTAATTTAATGTATTTGAGACTAATGGACTTCCATTACCTTGAGGACAACAAATCACAGGTTTTGGAGGTGGCATCAAAACAATCGAGTTTGATCAACGGGTCTTAGTATGTATCCTGTTCTAAATGAACATATGTTCAAATTTTGATTAGCACATAAAGAATTTAAAGAAGAAGAGCTTTCTACCAATTAATGTGTCTTGATGTAGGATTTTGATGGATAAAAATCTTACACGGTTGGCTTTGTCTCCTCTCTCTTTTATGCTTCATATGCTTCTTTTTAGGAGTGATTGTGAAAGTTTTTTCTTTCTCCCCCCATGGTTTCAACTCCGTATGCATATATAGTGGGCTCGGACACCTCTTCAAATACCATAGCCTCTCTACTTTAATAATCTATTTACTAATTAATCAATCATTTACTAATTTAACATTAATGATATTGGCTTGAATCGGATGAGTTGAACCCCATTAGATTTCCAATGCCTCATTGACTGGTTTTAGCAATATATTGTCATCATCATTTAAAGCATTAAATGCTTGTATATTTATGCTTTGTGTTTTTTATTTTTGTATTTTTATATAAGTTGTTTTAATTAAAAAAAATCTTATGTATGTTTAGTCATACAACATGCATACAATTTTTAATGTATGTTTAATTATAGAATCTGTATATTTGGTAAATGTACACCATCTAATGTACCTTATTGCTTTTCATTTACTTTAAATACCACTGTAGCAGAGGAAAAAAAATTGAGATAAATTGCTATGCTATTTTATATCATTTAATCTTTATAATAAAACATTTACAAACTTTTTTTTATAGTAGAGGTTTGAGTATATCATTAGATTATTAAAAATTCTTATGTATGTTCTTATCCGAGTAAGAATTCTAACATTAATGACATACTTAATGACTTACTCCATTTTTTATCATTAATTTAAGAAGCTCAAAGGGTTTCTAGGAAAACCAAATAGTCTTTCAAACAAAAATAGATACTCATTCTAAGTTAAGAATTAATTGTACCTTTTTTGTTTTCACTATAATTTTGGAAATGTTAAATTCATATATACATTATTACAAAAGGCATGCATTTTAACAAAATATATATTACAGATATATAATAATAGCCATGTATTAGTATATGCCTATGTATTACTTTTATTATAGGTATATTCTTATTCATATAATAGATAAATATATATATATTTTACTTTTATTTATTATAAGTATATTATTTTTTTATAGTAGAGAGATTTTTTTGCTTTAGAGTTATATATGTGTTTTTTTTATTTAAAATGCTCTTGATAATCGGTCTCGATAAAGGGTCTCGGCTATTAATTGGGACTATCTTATATTCAATATGCACTAAAGTAAATTATTTATATTATTATATAGGAGTTTGGTTCAAATGAAACCAACCCTTAACATGAAACGGAAGGAGAGTTGTCAGCCGTCGGATCATATTATCCAATGGCTCAGATTACTCTTGTGTTTTTGAAAGAAAAAAAACAAATCAACAAGGTGGAAATTTTGTAAATAAACCAACTTCTATACCCTTAACTTGAAATATAAAAAAAGCCCAACTTCGATCGCTCAAACCAATCGTACAGTACTAACCAGACGGGGACGCACGCGAGGATTCCAATCGCCCAAAAGCTCTCGACGGACGATTCCAAACTTCGATCGAAGGCTCCCAAATTCAATCGACGGACGATTTCATAGGCTCCCAACTTCGATCGCTAACCTTCTCGAGCAAGGCTACCGCTCGCGCTCAGTTTGTCGATCCAGGAACTTCCATAACGTTGGCGTGATTGTTTGTTTACTTCGTACTGATGTTGATTTTTATATGTGCTACAACGCTATTGTTGATCCATATGTAACTAGAGTTCTAATGTTCGCTGAAAATAGTGGGACTTTTTCTATTCAATCAAATAAGATTAGCAAAGCTGAGGTGAAAAGTGCATTGAAAAGTTTAAAAGTGCATTATGACATAAGAAAAAGTGCGTTGATAAACGTCATAATAAAAGTGCACCATCTGATTGAAAAAGTGCATTGAAAAGTTTCAAAAGTACATTTTGACATAGGAAAAGTGCAATGATAAATGGCATTAGAAAAGTGCATCATTTGATTGAAAAAGTGCATTGAAAAGTTTCAAAAGTACATTGAATAGTTTCAAAAG
The DNA here is from genome assembly GCA_964016875.1 of Fallopia convolvulus. Classification (NCBI taxonomy): domain Eukaryota; kingdom Viridiplantae; phylum Streptophyta; class Magnoliopsida; order Caryophyllales; family Polygonaceae; genus Fallopia; species Fallopia convolvulus. Next base: position 39,555,755 of record OZ024730.1, on the reverse strand, counting down.
TGCATTGTGACATAGGAAAAGTGCATTGATAAATGACATATGAAAAGTGCATCATCTGATTACAAAAGTGCATTGAAAAGTTTCAAAAGTGCATTGTGACATAAGAAAAGTACATTGATAAATGGCATAAGAAAAGTGCATCATTTGATTGAAAAAGTGCATTGAAAAGTTTTAAAAGTGCATTGAAAATTTTCAAAACTGCATTTGTGACATATGAAAAGTACGTTGATAAATGGAATATGAAAAGTGCATCATCTGATTACAAAAGTGCATTGAAAAGTTTCAAAAGTGCATTGAAAAGTTTCAAAAGTGCATTGTGACATAAGAAAAGTGCATTGATAAATGGCATAAGAAAAGTGCATCATCTGATTGAAAACGTGCATTGAAAAGTTCCAAAAGTGCAGTGAAAAGTTTCAAACGTGCATTTTCAAAACTGAAGAAGGAGATCACTTCGGAGAAAAGCAATCCCGATCAGAATAAGAAGAACCTCTCGCCACCGACCTGGCTCTACAACTCCGATGAAGACGACGATCTGGTATCCGAGTTCAGAGATCTACCTACAAAGTTCTAAAAAACCTTCATCCCGGACCTTCGGCGAATCTCGTCGTCATCGCAGATCTACTTCTCGAAGGCGAACAAGGAGATGACGAAGGGATTCAAGCCGTACGTTGGCAACAAATATGCTCCGTCAATCGCGATCGCCATATCTTGCGACTTCATCATCATCCCGTTCCTACTCGTCTCCCTCCTATTCTTTTGAACAGAACATCAGCTCTAAGATATCCTTGATTCAAGGGCCCAGAATGCTCCTTTCGTTTCATGTAAGGGAGTGTTTTATGGGAACCAAACTCTATTATATAGATATAGATTATTATTATCAAATTAAAATTAGATATAAGTGTTTAGGCCAATTGAATGGGTCATTAATTACCCAAATATTCTATTTTATAATATATAGATATTTTGTACAATAACAAATAGTTTAATAGTCCAAGTAGTTTTATGTACTTCGACTTTCTGGTACTATCCCTTTTTGTTTGTTTTTTAATTATTTTTAATATATTTCACCCCACAAATAACATAAAAGATAAACAAATCATGAATCTATATTTAAATCCCTTTTTTTTTAAATTATTCTCTCTCTTTCTTTTAAGCGGATGATTATTTGAATCTTGATGTTTGGGTGAAATTTATTGATTGAAAAAGTTATTTGAAACTTAAATACAAAAAAATATAAAAATATGAACATTCGGATATCCGCCACGGATATCCTATCCGATCCGAGATATACGGATCAATATCCGGGTATACCCGGATCGGATACAGATATGATTTTAGAGAAAATTTTATTGCGGATATCTGATCCGATTGTATGAACACTCCATTGTCCGCACATAACAACTCAATCTCTCACGGACAACGTCAGTCACCAAGCACAACCTTGACTAGCTCCAAACTATCGCCTTCAATCTGGATCCGGGGAATGCCACGTTGAGTGGCCTCGAGAAGTTCTTGGCGTAAGGCGATGGTCTCGGAGGTCAAAACAGACTGTCGACCAATCAGTCCTCCATCGAAATGGATGGGGGAGCCACAGGAGTCCCTGAGGATGAAACCATACGATGCTACGCCATCTGCATTCACTGCACCATCAAAATTCAATTTAGTAAACTCCCTCGTGGGTTTTACCCACTTTATAGGCTTCCTCTTAGGCCCACTTTTTGCCATGCCCTGGCGCGGGATTTCGGGATCCGAATCAACCGCGAGCTTCCAGTTTTTAGTTTGGTTACGAATGAATTCGCGGATGTTGGTGTTGTTGTTTAAGTTGGTCCCATTGTTGTTGTCGAAGACTCTTTTGTTTCTTGAGTATCATAGGCATCACCAAGGTGGTGGCTAGGATTTCTGTTTCCTCTTTTGTTAGTAGCGTTCTTATTTCATTTAGGATCTGATTTGGCTTTTTGTCCCCCGGGGATATTTGGTTGATGATTAGCCAAATTATTGGGCTTACAGATTTGATGGTTTCCTTGGTTAATGGGCATGAAAGTAACAAATGATTGGTGTCTTCCACCTGGCAATTACATGTCTCGCAACCCTGGGTAATTGGGACGTGGTTGGCAACCAGTCTTGCTTTAGTTGGAAGGCCGTTTCTAGCCACTTTCCAAATGAAGTTCTTCATTTTGGGTTGAATGTTGAGTTTGTTGATCCATTCTAGGTTGATTCTTGGTTCACCTTTAGATTGATGGAGCCATTCCATGGTTGAATGAGTTGAGTACCACCCGTTTTTGCTTGGTTGCCAATACAATCTATTCGGAATTTTATTAATGGGATTAATGATTTTGGTGATTATTTCAAGGTCATCTGGGCTAATGACCTTTTTCAATGTTCCACGGATTGTCCTCCATGAGGTACTCATCTACAACTTCATCCCAATTAATGATGTTTTCGGCCTTGGTTTTTTTTTTCTTTGGTGGGCCCTTGCCGGTCCAGTTGCCTTTCTAGGTTCGAACGATTTTCCCATCCCCGATCTTCTAGATAAGCATGTTCATAAATAGGCCTTTGAGACCAAATAGTTTGGATCACTGCCATGAGGTGTTATGTTTTTTCTTATAACTCAGGATACTGTCCTCTTTGAGGTATTTCTCTGATACAATTTTGACCCAGAGATTGTCTGGTTCCACAGGTAGTTTCCAAAGCAATTTCATTTGAAGTGCTTGGTTCATTTCTTCTGCCTTGACAATTCCCAAACCACCATGGGCCAGTGGGCGACAGATGGAATTCCAACTTATGATTGGTTTGTAGTTGGTCTTTGTTCCAGAAGAAGTTTTTATTTATTTGGTCAATTTCTTTCAGTGTGGACTGAGGTAGCATAAATGATTGCATCATGTAGTTTGGTTGTGCTGAGAGATTTGATTTGATTTGATTAGGGTCTTACATCCCTCTTGGGATAGGTCATTGGCTTTCCATTTTGAAAGTTGGGATCTGGTCCGCATAATTAGTGGTGTGAAGGTGTTTTGTGTTACCCTTCCGTTGATAATTGGGCAACCTAGGTATTTATCCAATGCAACCGGATTTGCAATTTGGAGGATCTGCTTAAGTTGCTCCTTCATGGTGTTGCTTGTGTTTTTGGTGACTTGGAAGGCGGATTTATTAAAGTTGACTTTCTAGCTAGAGACCTGACATTACTCGTCGACAATTCCTTTAATATTTTGGCATGCATTATTATTTGCTTTAGCAAAGATGATCATGTCATCAGCGAACGCAAGGAAGGGGATTTTAGTTCCATTTCTTGAGATTTGGTTCCCTATGCCACTTTTTAGGTTAGTGCTCTGGAGGTGGAGTTGTCTTACAAGGATTTCGGGTGCAAGTATGAATAAATAAGGTGATAGGGGGTCTCCCTGTCTAAGACCCCATTGGGAGTAGAATTGTTCCATTGGCATGTTGTTTACCGAGAACGAGACGGTTTCGACGCATTCTCTAATCCAACCCAGAAATTTATCGTGAAAGTCAAAATTTGTGTAGGATTGAAGCTAAGATGTCCCATCTAATTTGGTCGTACACTTTTTCCATGTCAAGTTTAACAACAATCCATCCCTCGCACCCTTTTTTATTGCGAAATGAGTGGAAGATCTCATGTGCAATTAGGGTATTATCGTGGATGCTTCGATTCTGGATAAACGCCCCTTGCATTGGGTGTATAAGTTTGTTGAGGATGGTTTTCAGTCGGTTTCTTAGGATTTTCGATATTACTTTGTATATTGTGTTACATAGGCTGATGGGCCTATAATGTTTGGTAGAGGTAGGGTTCTCGCATTTTGGTAGGAGGGTTATGAATGTATGGTTTTTTTATTTTAGGATTTTTCCGGTATGGAAGAAGCTTTTAATGGCCTTGATGGGATCCGGCCTAACAATGTGCTAGTACTTGTTATAAAAGTAGGCCGGCATTCCGTCAGAGCCGGGAGATTTATAGTCTCCAATAGCGAACAAGGTGGACCTAATTCATTGTTCAATACATGCTTGATAAGCTCTACGTTATCTGTGTCGGTTACTTCTTTTTGAATGGTTTGTATCATGATTTGGAGCTTACCATGGCTTGTTTCCAATGCTCAGAATCGGTTATAGAAGTCCCGCATAATCTCTGTTCTTATGTTTTCTACACCTGTGATATGTGTACCTTACGTTGTATGGATCTCTTTAATATTGGTTCTATTCCTTCTATCAGTGGCGATGCGGTGGAAATATTTGGTGTTCTTGTCGTTAAGTTTTATATGGGTGTTTTTAGCTCTTTTCTTCCAATATGAATTATGGAAATTTAAGAGGCAAGACCTTTTTTTAGAGGTGTTCTTGTTTTTGGACAAGTTGCATGTTGTTCTGTTTAATTATCTGCTTCTAGATTTGTATGATATCTTCATCAAGTTTTCTAATTTGTTCGAATATATTACCGAAAGTTTGTTTGTTCCAAGTTTTGGTTTTTGCTTTTAGAAGTTGTGTTTTTTTAACGAGGTTGACCATATGGGATCCATCCGCGTTATGTCTCCAAGCTTGTTTAATGATGCTTTAGTAGTCTTTTCGAGACGTCCACATAGTCTTGAATTTAAATGGTTGTGCTTTGAATGGAATTCTCGTGGGGAGGTCACATGAAATTGGGCAATGGTCGGAGGATGAGAAGGCATGGTTTTTCGTCGACGTGGACGGGAACCACTTAATGATTTGTTAGAGACCAAAGTTCGGTCTAGTTTTTCGATAGTAGTGTTATCAAGGTTTTTGGATTTTCTCCATGTATATTTATTCTCGATAGTGGAGATTGTTGAGAGGGTTTTAACTGACACCAAATAAATTTGTAGGCAAGACCCCGTTGAGTATATGGAGGTCAGGATCGTCCACGGGAAGCAAGGTTTTTTGTTTACCGAACTACGAAAGAAACAAGAAAACAAAACAAAATAAAAAGCAAACAAGGCTACAACAACCATCAGTACCGACCTTATCAAGGTCGGTAACGATGCTGGATTTCTACTAAAACAGAGCAATTAATCACTAAGCAAATGCAGGCTCGGTACCGATCTGTGTGCCTCGGTAACGAGTGTATACGAATGCAAAACGAAGAAAAATCAAGTGATAAAAAGCTCTAAGACAAGGGTTACCACGACATAATTATGCATACAAACTCATGTGAAGGATAAAAATCGTGCCTTTGAAGATAAATCTATCAACTTTCGTTAACTAAACAAGCAAATCAATCAACTTTCATAAATCAATTCACTTTTCTACTTGTTTTGAATCCAAAGCTTGAAACTTTCGTTAACGAACAATATCAACATTCAAGTTCAAGACTTTCTCTTTCGATCAAGCAATAAACTCAAATTACTTCGACTCTCATCTAAGTATAAGCATAAACAAGCAATTCAAAGGATAGAGGACAACCAAAACATCAACATGTTCATTCAATCATGCACAATTATGTCGGGCTTCAACCCCGATCCTAGAAAGAGAACTACTCATACATCATTGAAACTAAACAAACAACTAAGTTAAAAGAGAACATTTGAATTAAAACTTACTTGAAATTAAAGAAATATCATCTTACAACCAAGCTCGGAATCAAAGAACAACAGATTTAACAAACTCCGACCTTTCTCTCAATCGATCGAACTAGTCGAACTTCCCAAACTAACGTCTTCTCTCAAAACCAAACTTGTGAACTCTAAAAACGACTAACTCTCCCTAATCGAGGCTAGAACAAGAGTATTTATACTAGAGAAAGCTATCTAATAAAGATCTAAAAGATAAAAACTTTCTAAACTAAAAAGATTACAAGATAAAAGATATAATTTCCTAAAGTCGGCGCCTCTCTACCGACACAGGTCACCTCGGTAACGACTTGCACAGGGTCGGGAGATACTTGCTGAATTCCTTGAATAGATCTTGTTGCACAGCTCGATACCGACCCTCACATGTCGTTAACGAGCTCTCTGATTCGGGTTTATTTGCACTCTTCATGACTTCACTTGGACTTCACCGAGATCTTCAACATACGCTTCCTTTCCTTCCTTCTATGCACTCCACCATTCACCACTTGACTTCAGCTTCACTTGAAAATGCTCCTTTCCGCTTCAAAAAACCTACAAGAAGACACAAAACGTAGTAGCTTCCATAATTTTCACAAAATATGAAAACTTATCCAAAAACACACAAAACTAACTCTAGACCTTACTAAAAATAGACCAAACAATCTAAGAAAGACACCTAAAACTATACTAAAAACACGAATATTAGGGATGTCAAATAAATTGCATTTATTTTTGAAGTTAATAAGTCGATCGAAGCGAGACTGTGATGGGTTCACACCCCCTAATTTTTCATATGGGTGTTGGATTTAAATTTCAATCTCCCATTAGGAGGAAGGGTAGGTAAGAATTTTGGATGTCCTTCAAGTTAATCCTAAATTGATCTTTCTCTTGCGGCCTAGGTGGCGCATATGCAAAGATAAGGATCATTTTCCTATCTGTTTCCAAGTTCTCAAAAATTGAGAAAATCTTCAAACGTTGCTTTAAGCAAATAGAAGGAATGATTGCATGACTAAAAAAGGTTACATTTCTTTATGAACAATATAGATCAAATCATAGTACCAAATCATTACCGATGAATCATTAGTTTTAATATTATTAGTCTATGATCATCCAATCCAATCAAGTGTACATCCTCGACAGTAAAAACTACCGCTTTGTCACCAATTAAATATGCTTCATTTTTATTAAGACAGTCAGATATACAGTATACTTCTATTGAATAACAAAGAAAATAAATTGTCTCCTCATAGAGAACCGGCTAGTGATTGTTCAAACACGAAATAAACAACCAATACTATTAAGATTTATGTTATTTCGAATGGACAAACAGATATTTCACTCCTCTTTCTTTTATTTGACGTACTTTTTAAATAGCCTATATCCTTGAAATATAAAAAATAGACTATACACGACTTTTTTGGATTATGCACGTAGTTTACATCTCACTAAAATGTTCCTCTATTTCGGCGATTTGAAGTCTTTTTTTTTTTAAATTTCACTTCGAAGGTATCACGGTCTTTTCAAATATTCAACACATTGAGTCTCCGTCAACAACAAAGTCTTGAGCTAGAGATGTTTTTCGACCCTTGTAACCCTCACACTCTTCACCTATTTATAGAGATTGATATAATGATTATTACAGTTTCTCCCATGTGGGACGAGCAAGTTGCTTATGTTTGATTGGTTGAAAGAGAGATGGCTTTTGATTGGTAGAGGATCCGGTTCCTAGCTTTCTTAAACTTCCGATGCAGGATGGATCACCGCATTTTAAGTAATATTGCGCTCTTCAAATGAGCGCGTTGTTTCCCTGTCTCCTTCTTTTGACCCAGGGTCTGTATTCTTGAGTTGTCTCTTATGAACAATGTGCATGTTGTTTTCCCTTCTCCTTCTTTTGACTCGACATGTATTCTTGAGTTGTATCTTGCGAACAATGTGCGCGTTGTATGCGAATGTTTTAAATGGGGGCGGGAAACCTCTTCGGGGATGCATTTTTTGAACCTTTTCGAGAACTGTTCTTCATGTGGGACCCGTAGAGTGTTGGCGTCGTCATTCCTAAACGGAGGTCAACTATTTTGTCCGCTACTAAATGATTTTATTCGTGCACCATCACAACCCCATGACTTGTCATTCGTAATTGTGGGAACCTCAAGGCAAAAAAATGCGTGGAACACTTCCCTACCCACGAAGTGCTACTTCCTCATCTGAACCCATCGAGCTCTTTCTCCTTCGTGTTGTGTGTGATGATTCTTAATAAAAATGTGTGAGTTGATTAGACAAGCTAGGAGGTTCTCATGCCTTGGGCCCGGTTCGGTGGTTCCAACCCTTTGATTTGGGCCTCTAGGCTAGGCGGAAGTCTTAATGGGCCGCAGGTGGAGAGTCGCCTATTCTTTTGGATGGCTCAAGCATGTATCTATTAGGGAGTAGAAGTGGCCTCACCCACAATATCGGACGAGGAACCGCTTAGCTGTGAAACGCGCACCTCTGACTCTAGTGAGCAACCTAGCTTTTACCCCACTACATCGATGATTGGGTTGGGGTGGTGTCGCATTTGGTCGAACAAAGAGTTCCCATGACGCTGAATCCGGAGGCCGAGATGTATCTTTCCCATGGCCCAACATCGAATTTGGGGATTGTTAAGCTACTCGAAATCTCCATGAACTTCCCGTGTCCCAAAGGCATTTAGTTGTACTACTCGAGGATGGAGGTAACTCCATTGTTTGCTATGCGGGCTACGCAGTGGTTTACTATGATAATTTTCTTGACAGCTTTCGGCTTCCTCTTGTCGGGCACTTTGCTGATTATCTATTGTCGTTGAACATTTCTGTTGCCTAACTATTTCCCAATGCGTGGAGATACATCTACACGTACACTATTAGTATTTCAAGTCATCCGAAAAATCGAGGCTCGACACCATGCAGACATTGTTGCTATCAAAGTCGACTTTTGGTTTTATTAACCTTAGCCTGCCCAACGTGGATCTTGCTACCACACATTCCAATTTGGGAACGTGGAGGGGAAAATGGCTTGTGTCACCCGTCTTCTAATATGGAACATCAGGATTCACGGGAGTCGTGCTCAAGGACAAAATCCCCGAAGGAAGATGCATGAAGGAATTAAAGGAATACTCATGATGAAGTTGAAGGGAGACCGATATTCAATCTCACTGTACTTTACCCAGTCTTCAGACTGAATTTTTTACATTTTATTTCCGTTGCCACTTGTGAAAATCTTACAACTCACGGGAAAGTATTTGTCACTCTTTTTATATTTCCATCATGGAATAAATTGTAACAAAACAATTCATTCCTTTTATATTAATAAAATTAATATTGTTTATAAAATTGCGCTTCATTTCCCTTAAAAACCCTTAGATGATTTTAGAAGGCATTTAATCATAGTTCATTGGCGTTTTAGTGCCTGCTTCGATGCCACATGTGGCAAGTTTGGGTAAGGGGCATTATAGGGTGGGGTTGACCCGTTGGACATCCCTACTATAAATACAATGAAGGAAAAAGCAAAATGAATCTTTAGCTTGGTCGTGGAACCGGATTCCGAGTCAGATTGTATACTACTTTGGATTTAATTTGAATGGTTATTACTAAATTATAAACAAAATACATTTCCATATCTTGGTGATCAAATTCACTTTTTTAAATAATCTCTCAATTTTTTTTTAGAATCGTTCACTACAAGGCAACAAATCGATCAAATACTAAATATTACTAGCTTGATCATGTTGAAAAAAATACAGTTGATGCTCCATTATTAATAAAAGAGTCAATAAGGAAACCCTAGCCTTGAAACTATTTTCTTAGTAGATAAGAATTCGATTACAAGCTTGAAAAACCGAGAGGTTGTCAGAATAGAAGCTAGAAACCGGCAACAACATGCAAGCTTGACAAAACAAACAAAAAAGGAATACAACAACCGATCAAAGAGACCAATAAGTGCAAGAAAAAGGGTGACTATAACACAAAAGACATAACGCTACGAAAAGACAGTCATAAAGGAAAACTTTGGTAAAGAGAAAGGACCCCTTGACGTTGCCACCACCGGAATGGATGATCTTCAAAAGTCATGAAACGCCCACGACCCCTCCCCAAGATTCCTTCCCCATTTAACCACACATCCCTATAACGGAGGAGTACACACCAAACTTGATTAAGACATGCAAAACCAACAAACAAGAAACCTAGAAAAGGTAACCCAAAATGGGCTTGATCCAAAAGAAAATCCCAACAATTAACAAAGCCCACAAAAGCCTAATAGGGCCAAACCAAGGCCCAAGCACAACAACAATCACCAAAACATACAAACGAGAAAAAAAAACACAAGTCTGGTTGTCAATTAGCCACATTAGCCAAAAAAAAATAAAAAACAAACGTATGGGCGATCCAAAAGGAGGGTTGGTGGTTCCCGCCTATCATCGAAAGGCAAAGGGATTGGTGTGAAACTAGCGAAAGAAAGGTTACCGGCCACGACGGCCAAACCAAGCAGAAGTTAAAGATGAAGGGTCCAATCCTCAAAGTTGCATCATCGAAACAAATTCGGCAGAAATGGAGGACTCTAGAGGCTGGAAAATTTGTTGTCAATGGAGACGGACAGAGGTCGACATCTCCAAAGCACAAGCTTTCTAAAAGCTTTCCCAAGGAGCGAGATCGTAATCCGGGTCGGAAACCACCGGCGGTGGCCATTACCAAAAACACGAAACATCAAATCTGAACAAAACGAGCGACTTTAATAGGCAAAAAGTCCAAGTTTAGACAAATTAACAACTTTCGTAAAGAAACAAGTCATTAAGAAAGTAAATATTATAAAAACTTCACACGGAAATTGCTTTCAATCCTATTTGAAGAACACACATGAAAATCAATCCGGCTTTCTTACCCATAGATTTATCAAATTAGAATCAAACTCAGTCTCCTCGGATATATAAGATTGATAGAATTCAGAAAAGAGAGACGAGATTGTCATTTTTCTTGTTCATCTTCAAGTTCTTATTTCTCTCAAACTTGATACTTTATCTGAATAAATAGAGTATTTCTCTCTCCTTCTTTTGGAAACCCTTGAAACTATAATAACAAAAACAATAGACCAATTGACAAAATGCAAAGCTAATACTTTGTTCCAAGAGGGTTGGAAAATACTTATAAAATCCAACATATAAGCTAAGCCAAACTAAATCACGCAAAACTTTTCTTTACCAGCAATTCTCAACAAAATGCTAGAAAAAATTACCAATTTTTTTTGTTGGAATAAACAACTATAAACCTCTTATTAGTTTGAACTAGTGGTGGAATTGAAAATAATAAGAAGGGGTTGCAAAAAGGGCATTAACTAGTATAGATGACCCTGGGGGACGTATATGTCAGTAACTTTGATTTTGAATGAGCGTGCAATATCCCATTTTACTCAAAAAGATATTACCTCCAACGCGCAACTAAAGTAATATAGGACATTAGAAATAAACTACCGAAGAGGGAATTTGAGACCTTATCGGTCATTGGGCACTAAATATTGAAAATATTTAGCTTTGGGAAATGAACGATATAATAAATTTTAAATAAAAGGAACAACTAATTGAATCAAAGGTTCTAAGATCAAACGAGCCATCTGATGGAGAACTAAAACCAACATAAACCACCAAAACAAAAAGAAAAAGCATTAAATGCATAGATTGGAGATTCGACAATTCACGCTAAACTTTAATGGTTTTATAAATAACAAGGGAGAAACTTTGTTTAGATTTATCATCCGCAATAACCATTCAAAAAAATGCAATCTATTTTGATGGTGGAATTTCTTACTCTCAAATACGGGTTTATAAAGTTATCTACCGTAATACATTACAAAGTAGAAACCATGTATGTGTAAGAATTTGCGCCACGTGATATAATTTGAATAAAATAATAGAAAAATATTTTTCAAACTAAAATAAATAAATAAATAACTCTAGAAAGCCCCCTTCTGTTAATATATGTATATCTTTTATTTTGTATTATCCTCTTTCCTTAATCAATTGAGATTTTATTCTCATTAGGATGACTTTCCTATCTTATAGGGATTGCATACAATTGTACTACTATTAATAATGTACGCTAGATCATTAATACAGAATTATCTCTTCTCCCTTCAATTCTAAGCTTTATATGGTATCATCTAAAACCATCGATCCTTCATAAATGGCTTACCAACCTACCTCACCCACACAATTGCTCTTTTTCCCTGCATCTGATGGATCTTCTCCAAATTTCCATCTCCCTAACTTTGTTAGTCACCTTGATCGCTCGAACTACTCGCTTTGGCGGAACACTGTTCGATCTGCCCTAGAGGCCTTTGACTTGGATTCATTCCTTGTCCTGATAGCCCCGCCACCGCCGACCACGATCTCGGATCTGGCTGCACCTCTCTCACCGTCCTCACAAATCTCCATTGAGGCAGCCATTATTGCTCTATTTGAAACGCAACAGCCTCTTCGTGTGCCCAACCCGGCCTATCAAGCATGGATTCGCAAAGATCGACTCGTTAGAATAAGAATTTTTTACATCAAGATCGAAAGTGAGAACTAATATCATCCATCAATTACACTCAGAGCTAGTTGCCTCTTAGGAATTGAAATTTGTATCATTGACATCTTATTTGACCTTGTACATTTCTACCACATATATTATAGAGCATCTTATTCAGATATTCATCCAAAATACTAAGGCTCTGTTCGACAATTCGATACTTATCGGTGTTGATGTTTTTGTTGATACTAATACTAATCTGTTCGGGAATACTTATTTAGTTGCTTATAATGCTCCGTTCGGTAACACTTATTTGATTGTTTATAAGTACCCAGTTACTTATCTGAAAAAATAAGCATCGTTGTACGTGTTCGACACCACTTACTTATTTGAAATAAGGTACTTATTTTCGATACTTATCTGCTGAAAAAATAATCAGGATCCCCGCACCCTATTTCAAATAAGCTAACTTATCTACCAAAATATAAGTAAGTAGGCTCCACATAAAATTACTTTTCAATCTTTTTACATCTCTTGCTTATAATATCAACAATTTTTAGTTTACCGAACACATTTTGGATTATTTGAAAAAGGGAAATTCTGGTTGGTACCCTCGAATTTTTGGCTTTTTCGGATGATGCTAAAAAAAACTTATTCTCAATGGTACCCCCAAACTTTTGCAAAAGTACGGCTCATGCCCTTGTCAATTTTCATTTGTTTATAAATAAATTAATATGTTTTCTAATTGAAAAAAAATATTTTTTGTATTTAATTAAATTAAAACATAATTTTCATTTAATAACAATTAAAATAAATTAAATGAAAATATTATATTATATATATGTGTGTGTGTCAAGTAGAGGCAATAAACGAATCCTGAAAAAAATCAATAAATGAGATTTGGAGAAGGAAGGGATAGAATTAGGCATCTGATTATTAAACAAACACATTTCATGATCATAGATTCATAATGCAAAAAAAAAAAACGAAAAGAGGCAAGAAATTAATTTTCCCATGTTCTTCCGCCGAATTCAGCTCAATATTATCTTCTACCTGCACCATTACACAAATTACATAGATTAGCTTATTTAATTCTATACTATTATCACAAACTGTGTACTTGATTTTGAATTAGAAATATATATAATATTGTATATTTTTTATTTTAATTATACAAGATAAATCTAGTTGAAAAATATATTTGATTTAATATTTTTAATTTAGCATTTTCATATAATTTATATTTAAGTTTATTTTAATTGTTATTAAATGAAAATTGTGTTTTAATTTAATTAAATATAAAAATAATTTTTTTTTCAAAAGTTTGGGGGTACCACCCGGAATAAGTTTTTTTAGACACCATTCGGAAAAGCCAAAATTCAAGGGTACCAACCGGAATTTCCCTTTGAAAAATAAGCAATTGACACCGACATCTCATATCAAGATCCAAGATCAGCATCAACAACCATAAATATCAGTATCAACATCAGCATTAGCACCAGCACCAATAAGTACCGAGTTGTCGAACGGAGCCTAAGTACCCAATTGCTTATTTGAAAAAAAATAAGCATCGTTGTACATGTTTGGCAACACTTGCTTGTTTGAAATAAGATACTTATTTTCGATACTTATATGTTGAAAAAATAATCAACATCTTCCCACCTTATTTCAAATAAGCTAACTTATCTACCAAAATATAAGTATGTGGGGTCCACATAAAATTACTTTTTACCCTTTTTACACCCCTTGCTTATAATATCAACAATTCAGTTTATTGAACACATCCCGAATTATTTGAAAAATGAACAACTGATATCAGCATCTCAAATCAAATTCCAAGATCAACATCAACAACCATAAGTATCAGTATCAGTATCAGCATCAACATCAGCATCAACACCGATAAGTATCGAGTTGCCGAACGGAGCTTTTTTCTGTTCGGCAATATTTATTTGGTTCCTTATAAGTACCCAGTTGCTTATCTGAAAAAATAAGCATCATTATATGTGTTCGACAACACTTGCTTATTTGAAATAAGATATTTATTTCCAATACTTATGTGCTGAAAAAATAATCAACACTCCCTCACCTTAGTTCAAATAAGTTAACTTATTTACCAAAATATAAGCAAGGGGGTCCACATAAATTTTTTTTCATCCTTTTTACACCCTTACTTATAATATCTGCAATTCAGTTTATAGAACACATCTACCCTAATACATTATAAAGCAGAACTCAAGTCTGTTATAAAATTTGCGCCACGTGGTATTTTTGAATAAATTAATCTGAATTTATATTTTAATAAATTTTGTAACAACTTATAGTATTCTTGCTATATATACTAAATAGATAACATGTTTATATAATTTTTATGTATACAATTTTCTATCTTTGGATTATGTATTAGTTTACTACAACGGATAACATATTTATATAATTTTATATACATAAATTCCTATGAGATGATATTTTTCATATTAACTTAATATTTTTATCTCTTAACAAGATTTAAGGTCTTAATATATTTTTTTTATCTTTTAACAAGGCTTGAGCTCCAAGTATAAAGTTTATATGTATATAATGATACAATTTTAAATAATAAATTTTTTATGTTGATATATTTTTACTTTGAGAAAAAGATATAATTTTTGCTAATGACTATGATTATATGTAAATGTCAAAAAATAAATAAAAATTCGAATTTTAATTTCAATTAATAAAACAAGTTTTTCTTTATCTTTTTATGCATTTATATTACAGTTTTTTTAAATCAAAGTTTGGTAAAAAAATAAAAAATTTACAAATCTTGATGAATACTTGCTTAAATTGAATTTTGATAAAAATTTACATTGCATTTTTCTCAATTTCCTTTTTATTTTATTTATGTAAATATAGAATATTTTTTTATGTAGCCCCACATTACATTTAATTTTTTTTATCTCTATGTTTTTTTTTTGTAATTTAATATGGATGATAGGTTGATTAATACATTGAATTTTATAAATTTTCATATACATTAATTTCCTTTATATTTTATTTGTTCATTATGTAAATTTAGTATGGAAAACAACTTTATAGATAGATTGAATTTGCAAAATAATACATAGATAATTTTCTCTATATTTTATCTCTTAAATCAAGGACGATGTTCTCTTCTACACTAATCTTTATATTGTATTTTTCATATCTATAAACATTCTTATTATTATAGTGTAAAAGATAAGAACCCTAATATATAAATTTAATAATAGAACTTTATAAAAATATTTTAATAAATTATATTATGCTTTGTAGATAACCTATTCTAATTATTATTACCTTTATAAAAAAAAATTAAGTATTTTATACATATTAGTGTCTAAAAAAATAAGAAAATATTTTTTTTTAAAAAGATTCAATAAAAAGAAAAATTAATACTCTAATAATTTCAATCTAAATTTGGACAAGATCTCCACAAATAATAGAACAATATTTAAAAATATATTCAATTAAAATACGGTTGTCTATTGCATAATTTATTATGATATTATATAAATATATTTAGTATTTTAAATTAATATCGTAGAATCGTATAATTTGTAGTAAAATTATCCCGTGAATATCACGGGACTTCAACTAGTCTCGGATTATTTGAAAAATAAACAACTGAAATCAGCAACCATAAGTATCATCAACACCGATAAGTACCGAATTGCCGAACGGAGTTGTTGATGCTGATCTTGGATGTTGATAGTAGTTGCTTATTTTTTAAATAATCCGGGATGTGTTCTGTAAACTGAATTGTTGATATTATAAGCAAGGAGCGTAAAAATGTTGAAAAACAATTTTATGTGGACTCCCTTACTTATATTTTGGTAGAAAAGTTAGCTCATTTGAAATATGAAATAAGGTGGGGTGTTGATTATTTTTTCAATAGATAAGTATTAGACATAAGTATCTTATTTAAAATAAGCAAGTGTTGCCGAATATGTACAATAATTCTTATTTTTTTTAAATAAGCAACTGTGTAGTTATAAACAACTAAATAAGTGTTGTCGAACGAGCCTATACCACGCCTGGGCGGCCGATTTCTAGATGGATTCGGACATTAGGTTGCACTAATTTATTTCCTTACAGGAAATAAAAGCAATTGACTCGATCGGATTTATAGGTCAACCCCGGGAAACAATCTGTACATGATCCCAACGAAAAAACGTGGGAAAAATAAATTGGATACATCCAGAAAAACAAAGCAGGGAAAAAAGGAGGGTTTTGAGTTTGATAACACAGCCGTTAGCCTAATTCCTTAACTGTTCCTACACTCTCCATCTCCACCCCCGAACGGAATCCACCTCCGACGCTGATAGAGGAGAATTCTTCAAAGTCCAGATCAATGGAGTCAGACCACGATTTGGCTTTCCGCCTGCAAATGGAGGAAGCCATCGCCGCTTCCCTCTCTCTCCTCTCTACCTCCCCCACCTCGGCTGCCTCTACCTCTCGGCTCAATTCTCCGGCACTGGTGCACGGCAGTTCCGTCGGTGTTTACAACCGCCCTGCGCTAGTTCGCGACGAGTTCCAGATTGATCGGAGGGACAGGGAATTGAGCGAGGCCGATGCGAGAAGGATGAGTTTCGATCTCAGCCATCACAAGTTCGCTCAAGATGTACGTCGGTTACCGGTCGTCAAGTGTGTGGATTGCGGTGATCACATCCAGACACCGTCCGGTGAGGGATCTTCCTCTTCTAGTGCACGGCCCTTGGTGAAGAACGAGACTTATAGGTATTTTTCACCATCTAACCCTAGAATTTTTATATGATTCGTGATTGATCCTCAATGTGAAATGCCTATCGTTTGCTTTTGCCGAGGAATATCGTTATTGAAGTTGCTCCATATTTATGATGGAATTAGGACAAGTAAACCATCAATCTAGTGAGAAATTTCTAGTTCAAGGAGTTTTCTATTATTCTGCCTCATTAAGTTGGCTTTGGGGGGATCAGGAGAGGTGGTTCTAACTGTGTCTTCTCTGGAAAATGCTGTGTTTTCTGAATTCACACATTTTTTTAACATTATTTTAGAATAACTTTCACCCTACTCTTGTTATGTTACAGTGGCTTCAAATGAATTGTGGTAGTTTGTTTAAGGGTAATTATTTTTGTTCCCTTGATTATTAATCTGATTGCACAAATGTTCTGTTGAATGTTGAAGACAGTGATGTGTTAAAAATGCACAAAGGATATAAGGGAAACCTTTAGTTCTTGTTAAAAACCATGATAAGATCAAGTGGAAAAGAGGATTTGTTGAATTTCTGTCTTCACAATTAATTGTGTTATTGATGATGAGAATGTCTGTTGGTCTCTACTTGTTTCTAATCATGCTTTTTTGCTCTCCATTGTTTTGTGATTTCTAGTTCAATTTTACATCCTAATCCTAGTCCTTTGCTTTTCAGTATTGACAATGGTATGATGATGCTTCTAGGTAACCCAAATTATTGTGATAGTAGTCAGAAGGCTTCCATTTTGGGTGTCATCTTTGACTTATCACTTACACTGAATATGCTTGTAAATTGTAATTCTTTATGGTTTGAAGTTACAATTGGATTTCGATATCATGAAAAGAGCTATAGGATGAAGTTAATTGATGGTGTCTGAGTTTAACTGTTCTTTTTCAAGTTTTTCAATTTTTTCTATATATTTGTGACCTGTCTTAGTTCCCACATTGGGTTTTTTTGGACTGGATACAGGTTGTTTTTCAAGGGTTTGTTAAGTGAGGAAATCGTTGGCAATTCAAAGGTTCTTTGTGGTATTGGCATTGCGATATGTGATCCAAGAGATAATCTGATTTTTGATCTGAAGAAGCCCCTCAAGGGCATTTTCAACCGTAGAGCAGCTGAGTTTGAGGCCTTGCTCGAAGGGCTTACAATTGCCTTCTCTCTGGATATCAAGCGTATAGTATTCTACTGTGATTACTACCCTCTGTATCAGTATGTAAGTTTGAGACCATTGAATGGCTTAGAATTTAAGGTTTAGTTTTAAGTTTTAAGTTTTAAGCTTTGAGTTTTTAAGTTTATAAGTTTTAAGTTTTTCCTGCGTCCTGCGGTCTTGTCGGGTCTTTTGGTCACACCCCCTTGCGTTAAGCCAGGGGTGCCCCCATCTTGACCCCCCCAGATTTCCCGCAAGGGGAGCCTCACTGGGTAAATGTTGTTGTTGTATATATGAAATATGGTCTTGAAATGCCTTGTTTTTCCTCTATCTTCTTCAAACAAAAGAGGTGTCTTACAAATGTCAAAAAAGTCTGCTAACTGAAATATTGAAGTTAAATTGATTTTTTGAAAAAGATATCTAGACAAGTACTGATTTTGTTGGATACTCTTGCAACTTTCTATAATTATTCAACTTTTTCATAGAAGTAAACCCTCTGGTAGGATTTGTTCTTAGTTTGAGAAGGAGTGCTAGATAAACCTTCTATGCTCTTTTTGTGGGAAGCTTAAAACCATCTAGAATTATGAGTAGCAGTGTTTCCTGTACAAAATGGAGCACATTTTGCTCGCTATGAAATTTGAAGTTTGAAATTTTTTTCGGTATGGGAATATGCCAGATTCTTGAGGCTTGATCATGTTCTTCTTCAATCCTACAAGCCAGAGAAGGAAATAGAAAACTCTATGTGCAATGTCACCAGGAGAGATTGTCCTGCTATTTGTTAAATGGTTTTAATATAACTCTTTTACCATAAGGATTGCATAAAAATTGGAAGCATGGCCAACTTAGTAAGAGAAGGCACTGCAATAGTAAGATGATCACTTGACATTCTCTCATTCCAGGTTAAGCGAAAGTGGCACCCAAAGCAGAACAAGGTTGCTGCATTATTGCAAAAAGTGACAATTCTTCAGAGAAAATTTTCTTACTGCCGTCCGTATTTCATTCAAAGATATGATATAAAGTATGCTTTCAAGCTTGCAAGGGATGCTATTGCCTCTGAGATGGCTAAGCCTGCAGAGTCCACCAGTGGCAACAACTTGAAAGAGACTTGTGTGATCTGCTTGGAAGAAACAAATATGGATCAAATGTTCCCTATTGCTGGTTGCTTGCATTCATACTGTTTTTCTTGCATGAAACAACATGTGGAAGCAAAACTTCTCCATGGAACTATACCCAAGTGTCCCCACGATCGATGTACTTCTGAGCTCAACATTAGTAGCTGTGAGAAATTCTTGACTCCTAAGTTAATTGAAATGATGAAGCAAAGGCTAAAAGAAGCGTCTATACCGCCTACAGACAAAGTTTATTGTCCATTTCCTCGGTGCTCAGAATTAATGTCCAAAAGTCAAGCTTCAGAATATGCTAGGAAAGAATCTGTTCAATTTAGAAATTTTGGAGGAAGGAAATGTGTGAAGTGCAATGAATATTTTTGTATAAATTGCAAAATCCCATGGCATTTTAACATGACATGCAAGGAATATAAAAAGTTGAACCCAAGTCCGTCTGAAGACATAAAGCTTAAGTCTCTTGCATCTAGGCAACTTTGGCGCCAGTGTGTGAAGTGCAAGCATATGATTGAACTGGCTGAAGGCTGCTACCACATGACTTGCAGGTATGTTTTTTCCCCTCTCATGATGATGATTTGGTCAAATACTTGACGGTGCTAGCTTGGGCTTAGTGTTTAGGAACTTTCAAGGATAAGTTTGAAGGAATTTCTGGCAACTTGAGACTTCTTTTAGTCACTCAAGCATATGATTGCAAAATCTGTATATTAAAATGCACCATTTATATGATCTTATAGATAATCACTTCAAACACGACAGCAATGTATCATCTCATTCCAATGCATGTGCATGAAAGTACAATTGTTGTTGCTTTTTATGTCATGTGTGTATCTACCCGAGGCTTGAATTGTTCTGTGTTTTGTTTATTTCTGGTAGAGCACAATTTTCAAAATTTCAGTAATTCATCCACCGTGCATTTCTTATGAATCAGATATTTGCTCTGTTTACATCCTTGTAACATCCCTGCTCCCTGCACAGTTTGCATCTTTATACATTTGATATAGAAATCGGCTTCGTTGATATATCCTTCTCTGTTAAGGCTCTGCAGATTTACTATGCATGAATTGAAGTGTTTTCCCTAGTGCAGAGCAAATTGACAGTTGAGAATGGGAATTTGATGTAATTTTACATATACATGCTGGGATACATGGATTATGAGCTTGATGAGAATTTACATAGAAAAGAAAAATTCCATTGTGAAGAGGCCAGACACTGCCTTTTGATGAACATGGAAGTTGGCTTGCTCCTTAATTTGTAAGTGGTAACATGGATAGTTGTTCTCTGAACAGGTGTGGGCATGAGTTCTGCTATACTTGTGGAGCTGAGTGGAAGTCTGTGGAGAATCAGAAGGAGAAGAAAGCAACTTGTTCATGCCCATTGTTCGATGATGAGCTTGAAGATGATGAAGATTATGATGATGATGATGAGGACGAGGACGACGATGACGATGATGAGGAATACGATGATGATCAATACTACTCTTCAGAATCCGATTCAGATTTGTATTATTGAGAATCATCAGCCTCATAATGCTACTGGACTTTCTGGTTGTTTATTTTATATAACGGGGGTAATTCTACTGGATTTACTCAAAGAGTGTAAAATGTCCAAAATAACCTAAATAAGAGGCTGTTTGTGTAAATCACCGCAAAATATTATGCTAATAAAGCTAGCTAGCTGCACTACAGACATTGTCCTACGAAGCCGTATGTAGACAGATTAATGATACACGTTACGCATGAAGGGTCTGCCTCCGCTACGAAGAGCCGTAGAAAGAGAAATCAACACAACCCATCTTATAATCTATTTGAGAATCCGAATAGTAGAGATATCACCCATTTTCGACCAGCAAGGTATAATTTTTTTTTTTATATTAGGAAAGGAATTAGGGAGATCACTAAGACCATTCACAATGGTAAGCCTAAATATGGGTTTTTAACCCCCTCAAATTAAATTTCTCACTCCTCCACCTCATTTTAAAACCCATTTCTACTCTATCTCCACAACCCACATCTTCATTCCATTCTTTAAAATTCACAATCATTTTCTATTTTCTAATTTTATTTCTCCAACTAAAATATTTAAAATATTATAATAATATACACATCTAGTTTCAAAATACATTAAAGTATAAATTCATTTTTTAAAAATATTCAGCATATAATCTAATTTATTAAATACTAAAATATATATATATAATGGATGTTTATAAATAGATAAAATAAATTCTCAAATATTAAAAATATTTGTTTGAATATATTTTATTTTTCCTGCCATAAATTTAGCTTAAAGTGACAACCTTTTACTTTGGTCATGCGTTTTGAGTTGAGTGAGAGTGGAACACTGATATTTTTTGACCTCATCCGTTTAAAAAAGTTTGGAACTGTGGCTAAAAGTGGGATTTTAAGCTGACTCTAAAATAGAGCTCCAAGGCACAGGCTTTTATGCAATTTTCACTATTCACTAAATCTTTATTATTATTTTAAGTTTAAAAACCTCCATTGTGGATGGTCTAATAGCCTAATGATCGCCCTAGGGCATCCTGACGGATGAGGGAACAAAAGCTCAAACCAGCTGCAACTGGAACGGAAGAGACGCGTCGGAAGGACCCGGCGATGAAGTCAGCAACAGAATTGCACTTGCGGTAGATATGAGCGATACTCCAATCCCGAAATTGAGCAAACAGACAATGGATATCTGCACGCAAAACTTCAATCTCCCACGGGCAGCGCCAGTCGCCAAGAACGGCCTTGACCAGCTGCAAGTTTTCGCCTTCGATCTGGATCCGGGGAATGCCACGACGAATGGCCTCAAGAAGTCCCTGGCGTAAGGCGATGGTCTCGGAGATCAACACGGACTGTCGACCGATCAGTCCTCCGTCAAACGAGATGGGGTAGTCGTTGGAGTCCCTAAGTATGAACCCAAAAGTAGACACGCCATCTGCACACACAACACCGTCAAAATTAAGTTTAATGTAATCGTTCTTGGGTTTTACCCAACATTTATTTTTTCTTTCAAATCGTACATGGCTTTTATTTGGCTTTGGATTAGCTGAGTCTGATGCCCTGGCTCTTTTCCATTCTCGGATTTGCTTTTGGATAAGTTCAATAAGTTTGCTAGTATCGTCTAGGTTTGTTCCGGTATTGTTATCAAACACTCACTTATTCCTGGCGTACCAAATAAACCACCAAGTGTTGGACAAGACTTCCATCTCCTCTTTGTTTATTCTTGCCCTGATTTCCTCCAGAACCTGATGTGGTTTTTTGTCATTTGAGGAGATAAGATCGATCGCCCTCCGTATACTGGGACTGATTGTACTAAGAGTTTCCTTCGTAAGAGGACATGAAATCAGGATATGATTTGTATCTTGAACTGGTTATTACATGCAATGCAACCTTGTGGTACCGGGATGTGTTTTTCAGCAAGTCTCGATTTGGTTGGTAGGCCATTTCTCGCCACCTTCCACAGGAAGTTGTGTATTTTGGATGGGACATTGAGTTTGTTAATCCATTCTAAGTTGATTTTAGGTTCGTTTTTAGCAATGTTTAGCCACTGCATCGTTGAGTGGGTGGAATACCAACCGTTTTTACTTGGTTGCCAATAGAGCCTATCTTGGATTTTGTTGACTGGATTAATTATTTTGGTTATATTATCTAGGTCATTAGGGTTAACAACCTGGCTTAGTTTTTCTATGTTCCACAAGTTGTCCTCGCGTAAGTACGATTCGACTCGTTCGTCCCAGTTGATGTGGGTCTCAGTTCCAGTTTTTGGTTGGATAGGGTCGTACCCGATCCAGTTATCTTTCTAGAAATGAATAGTTTTCCCGTCCCCTACTTGCTAGATGAGACCTGAAACAAAAAGATCTCTAAGGCTCATCAGCTTGGACCATTGCCAAGAGGTGTAACTTTTTTTCTTATAATTTAGAATGTTATCCGTTTTGAGGTATTTCTCAGTGATTATTTTAACCCAAAGGTTATTTGGTTCTGCTAGGGTTTTCCATAACAATTTCATCTGGAGTGCTTGGTTCATGTCTTCCGCCTTTGCAATTCCGACCCCACAATACGCGGGAGGCCGACATATGGAGTTCCAGCTAATTAGGGGTTTGTAATTGTTATCTTTGTTCCAAAAGAAATTTTTGTTGATTTGGTCCAATTCGTTTAGAGTTGTCTTGGGTAGCATGAACGATTGCATTATATAGTTTGGCTGTGCAGAGAGGTTTGCATTGATTAGAATTTTCCGGCCCTCCTATGATAGAGTGTTTGCCTTCCATTTTGATAACTGGGCTTTGGTTTTCATAATCAGAGGTTTAAAAGTGTTTTGTGTTACTTCCCCATTGATTATCGGGCAACCTAAATATTTGTCCAGGGCAACTATGTTTGTAATTTGGAGCAGTTGTTTTATTTGTTCCTTCATATTGTTGTTAGTATTTTTTGTAACTAGGAACGTAGATTTGTGAAAGTTGACTTTTTGGCCTCATATCTGGCAATAGTAGTCAATGATTTCTTTCATGTTCTTGCATGACTGACAATTAGCTTTAGCAAAGATGATAATGTCATCTGCAAAAGCTAAAAATGGGATTTTTGTTCCATTTCTTGAAATTTGGATCCCAATGCCACTTTTAGGGTTAGTGCTTACCAGATGGATCTGTCTAGCCAGAATCTCGACAACAATGATGAACAGGTAAGGTGAAAGGGGATCTCCCTGTCTGAGCCCCCTTTGGTGAAAGAATTGTTCTGTTGGACCGTTATTCACGAGGACTGAAAAGGATAAAGTTTCTATGCATTCACGAATCCATCCTCGAAATTTTTCGTGGAATCTGAATTTTTTGTAGAACTACAGCTAGGAACTCCCAGCTTATACGGTTGTAGGCTTTTTCCATATCTAATTTGACAGCAATCCACCCCTCCCTTCCTTTTTTGTTTCGGAAGGAGTGGAAAATCTCATGTGCTATTAGAGTGTTGTCATGGATACTTCGGTTTTGAATGAAAGCCCCTTGCATAGGGTGGATTAGTTTCCCTAGGACGTTTTTAGTCGGTTTGTCAGTATTTTTGATATTATTTTGTATATGGTGTTACATAAACTGATTGGTCTGTAGTGATTTGTAGAGTTAGGATTTTCACACTTTGGTAGTAGTGTGATGAATGGATGGTTTATTTGTTTTAGGATTTTACCATTGTGAAAGAAACTTTTGACAGCTTTAGTTACATCCGGGCCAACGATATGCCAGTATTTTTTATAAAAACTAGTCGGCATCCCATCCGGGCCAGGGGATTTGTCATCCCCAATATCGAATAAAGCGTTCTTAACTTTTGTATTAGAGACTGGTTTGATGAGTTCCAAGTTGTCAGCATCGGTTAATTCTTTTTGGATGGTTTTTGTCATGTTTTGGAGTTTGTCGTGGTTTATTTCTAGAGCCCGGAAACGGTTCTGGAAATCGCGTTTGATTTCAGTTTGGAGATTGTCCACACCAGTAATTTGTGTGCCCTCCGCTATGCGGATTTCTTTTATATTTGTTCTGTTTCTTCTACCGGAAGCTATTCGATGGAAATATTTGGTATTTTTTCCATTTAGTTTTATGTGTGTGTTCTTTGCCCTTTGTTTCCAGTAGGAGTTGTGGAAATTCAGCAAGCATTCCCGTTTCCTTGATAGCCTCTCTTGTTTCTGGATGAGCTGTAGATTTGAGTGCTCAATGATCTCTTTTTGCAGCTTTATGATTTCTTCATCAACTTTCTTTATTTGTTCATGCGTCCTTTGGAAAAGTTCATCGCTTATAAATGAAACCATCAGAACCATTCATAAAGACAACCATCAGAACGCTTTAATTTGACTCTATTGGCAAAAAGCCAATAGAGTCGGGATGAACTCATCAGAACCATTTCATCATCCTCTCTACAAAAGTTGGCTTCGACTCTATTGAGTTCATCCCGACTAATGGGTACCAGAACCCTCCGGATTGTAAGATATGGCAAAAAGCCACAACAAACAAGCGTACCCATTAGCCGGGATGAACTCAATAGAGTCGAAGCCAACTTTTTGCCATATCTTACAATCCGGAGGGTCTTGGGCTTTTGTTTCCATTAGGGTGATAAGGTTAATGTGTTCTAGGCGACAAAACACATTAATTTGAGTCCAAAAAGACTTACATTTAGTGCCACGACAGTTCCAAGTGCAGACTTTCATAGGCAACCTTGTTTGTTGTGGCTTTTGGCCTTCATGGGATAGTTATTCATCCAATAATTTTGTTTAGTGTTAATACCTAAACAGTGGCTCATGATGGTCCATTTAGTTTTTGTTGGTTTGTTGTTATTAGTATAGTTATTTTTTCCCACTTTATTCCAAGTGATGACACATCTTCCAGATGGGCCAGGAACCGAAATGAATGATCCGAGCACCACACAACAAGTTGATTTTTGGGCTTTTTTGAACTTGCCCTTTGTCTTCAAGTATTTAGTAAAGTGTGGCTTGAACCGTCTAGCTGGGTCATTCACTACCCTTGGGCCTCGACCCACCTGGATAAGTGGATTAATTTGATTTTTGTTGTTATCAATTGAATGTATTTTCAGTTTGTTAGGCATGGATGTTCCGGACACAGTGAAATAACAGCCCGTATCTCTTCGCGTTTTATTGGCTTTGTATTTATAGCCCGAATGAAAATCATTGCTAAGCATTTGTATTTCCCCAAATTGTTTGACGTCACTAAACCATTTTTAACTTTCCTTTCATAGTGGTTTGAATTTATTAAGTGTAGACCCAAATGTGTGAGGGCATACATGACCTGGTGTTTCCAGTTGAGAAGTTCGTACCTATGTTGTTCAACTTTAGGTTTGATTATGGTATATTTGGACTGATTTGCATTTCCAAGTTTCCTGGAGGTTCTTGCCATATTGCAATTCTCCTTTACACTGTAATTATATTTTATGTTGTGTTGTGGATTTGCAACAAGTCCCAAGAAGGACTCAATATGACAGGGGACTGAATTAAATAGGTAGATAAAAAAGGCAGAGAGATTAACACGAGAGTAAAAGAGATAGAACAGTACCAAGCACTTATTAGCAAAGACACAACAACTAACGCAGCTAACCGAGGCGACACAAAACCACTCCAAAACAAAACAGGCCCCAACAACACAAAGCTGGAACGACACTGACGCACAAGCTGTCGAAACAACGAACAGTCGGAAACCAACAAAAAGCAAAGGCTGGACATCTTGGTACTGCACAATAAGCGGTTGGTGACCTTAGTTTTTAGGGGTCGTATCCCTTCTTCACCTCGGTTTTGACACATACCAGTTTGCCTCCCCGAGAGGCTATGGTAACGTAATAGTTGTGCACTCATATTATACGAGCTTTTCGGAGCCCTTTAGGAGCGGAAATAGCCGAGTCTTCGATATTCTCGGCATGTCTTTTTCGACTAATCTCCGATGTTTCCATCACATCAATGCCCTTGTTTGCAGTTTGGTTAAGAATTTTGATAGTGCTAGATACCTTTGCCGAGCTGATTGAGTCCACTGAGTTGTATTCTTCGGACCCTTCCTTGTTGCCATCCAATTGGTTTTCTTTGACATCAACAAACTCACCATTAGAGAAGTTGTCATCTTCTTGTTCACCTTTATTGTTAGCTAACTCCATAGACACCCTAGCTGTAGGCTTAGGAATCGATGGGGTTGGAGCTGAATTTGGGGTATCCGGTTTAGATAGATTCGGGTTGACATCAGCCACCGCTGGTTGCGTGTTGTTGTTGATGATTTGCTTTGGTGGCAGAGGGCTATTGCCGCCCAGTGCAGTAGTGGAACCACCAACACCCCGCGCACCAGCGTCCAGATTAGCCGGGGGAAGTATTGGATTGTTCAACTTTTCAGGAGCTTTAAAGTTGATCGTTGCGATTTTCTTGCTACTACATTGGGTGAATGAGTGATCTCTAGCTCCACAGTAACCACATCCCTTCTGATTGTTCTCGAACCAGATACTGAGTTCAGTGAGCTCTCCTTTCTCATTAGGAGCCACGATTGTTTCCATCTGGATATCTTGAATATCCACATTTGCACAAATTCTATTGTGTGTTGGCACAATTCTTATCAGTTCTCCAAAGCCATTAGCTTGGAGAATGTGAGGGAGCGCTTCGTATGTGAGATAAATTAGGGAAAGCTTTGGAATACGGAACCATAAGTCCACTCGATTCTTGGGCTCCCTTTCCGGTTTGAAATCGGGTCTCCACTCCCTAAGAACGAGCAGCTGACCAAAAATATGGTAGGGCCTTCCATCCCAAATCTTCTTTCGGTCTTTTGGTGATTTGAACCGAATTTCAAACCGAAAGTGTTGTCGGTTGATTTTTTGGAAATCGGGACCAACGACATTACGCCATATGTTGCGCATCTTCTCCCTCATCTTGGTGAACTCCATTGGCTCACCGACAAGGAATCCAAGCAAGGACGATTTCCATTGACTTGATTGTGGCCTCCTTGGCCTTTTTCAGGTTGGAGATGAGCACTCCCGGGTCGATTTTCAATTTCGACATTCTGCTAGTTAGTTGGTTTTGGTTTTTTGTATGGGTATCGTTTGGGTTAGGCTCATTGCCGCCCATCAGTGTTGTGTTGTTTTGGTTCACCACTTCAGCAAAAGTACTTTGAGCCATGGAATTCTGGTTTTTGGTGGATTCAGCCATTGGGGAAGGAGAGGAAAAACGGACAGTGGTAAGAAGGGAAACAAGTTGGGTATTCCAGAGTGCAGAGAGTTTGGAGTCGGATGGCAGTGTGAGTTTGAACGGGATGAAAGGGTTGTATTTAAAGGCCACATACATAGCAGTGGTAACTAAAGCAGAGAACAGAAACGTCGTACATGGAATAGCATCGATTGAATAACACCAGCGCCAATGCACTTGAAGGAGGTGTACGCCCATCACTCCTCGCCCCAACACCCAAGGCGAAGAACCCGCCACCGTCATGAACGAGACGCCACGAGAGTCGGGAACCCCCGAAACCACTTTGGAAATTATGTGTTTGCCATAATTGCGACTTATTGCTCGCCTTTGTGTATTGAAACAATCTCCCGAATTTGTCAACTGGACTAGATAGCAGGAATTTAGATTGAATGTGAACCCCATGGATTGTCACTCCGAATTGAATGGAATTGGGGAAAAGCGAATTTGATTAAAGCGGGATTGTATTTCTGGCTTTTTTCTAGGTGGTGATTTGGGGTTGA
The DNA here is from genome assembly GCA_964016875.1 of Fallopia convolvulus. NCBI lineage: Eukaryota > Viridiplantae > Streptophyta > Magnoliopsida > Caryophyllales > Polygonaceae > Fallopia > Fallopia convolvulus. The sequence goes on along the minus strand of OZ024730.1, from coordinate 39,527,470 downwards.
ATGCAGATTTGGGCGGCTCCGGGACGGCAACGATTCAGGCGCCATTAGGGTTAAGGCCAGGATGAAGGCGAAGAGGCAGGCGCGTACTAATTTCCATCGTTTTTGGGTTTTCTTGTTCTCTAAAGCAATAGAGAGCCACCCATGACTCATGAGAATCGAACACTAGCCAGTAGCCCGAAATAGCAATATAAAATCCCATGTAACCACTGCGCCATTTTCGATTTTTGTAAACCTAGAAACCGATTTACCCCCTTGTTTTCATGCTTATGTATGACATATCGCTTTTTTTTGTTCCTTTAAAGGTAGAAATGTTGAATACATTTATCATTTTATTTAACATTTATAACGAGCATGATTATTGAATTGTTTACGGAGGAAGAGGTGAACACAATTTTCAAGACGAAAGATGGTCGTTCGACAGTTTTTTTATACAAAAAAAAAAAGAATAGTGCGCGATTAGCTAGCAAGTAAGCCAACTTCGCAACACGAAGCTACAAGTTCAACTTCCTCTTCCATTTGGTTAAAAAAATATTACATTCTTCCACTCAAGTAATAGGCAACTTGGGAAGCCATTCTTCCCATTGAATACAGTTGAAAACCTCACAAACTACCACTTCCATTAAGATTGAAAATAAGACACTAAACTGAAATTGGTCAGGGAAAGAAGAAAAAGTTAGGATCAACTTGTAATTGACTTCACTCCATAGACAAAGTAGGGAGGATTGCTGTCGCCTGACCACCAATTGCAATCAGACTGTCATTCTTGAAGCACTTGGTAGAGAATTTCACTCTGTGCAATTCAACACAAAGAGTGTCAACAGGCTTCTGAAGGTTAAAAAAAACGAAGATTGTAATTTAAGCGTGATAGATGCATCATCTTACAAGTACTTGGTCTTGATTTTCCGGATATTAGTTGCTTCTACCTCACCAACAATCTCCTCTCCAACATAGATGGGCAACTTGAAGTCTAAACTTTGTGTAGCATAAACAGCTCCAGGCTACCAGCAGTAATAATTAGATAACTATTAAACCATCTAATCCAGAATAAAAATAACGCATTCTTCCATAATGTATGCAAGAGAGGAAATCTGAACTTCAATAATTATCAACCAAGGAAAAGAAATCTTAACACTTTGTAGCACTTTGTTAGTTTTCAGTTAGCGGTAACCTTAAGACTTTGCTACATGCATAGGGCGCTGCTAGAGTATTTCTTCCACCAGAAATAAAAGAAAAAAATTGAACTTGTATGAATGAGTTGAACGAAACAATTGGTTTTGATTTTTGAAAAGAAATGTAGAAAATTAACTCCAGCTGTGAAAAAATAAATATAAGTATGGAGATATGGCAGAACTTACAAATTGAGCAGCAATGATTCGGGGGAATAAAGAAGCAACGAGCATTCCATGGACAAGGCAATCTTCAAACCCAGCGTTTCGAGCACACTCAGGATCCAAGTGTAGTGGATTTGAGTCATGACTGACCTTTGAATAGTCAACAATATCAGCATTGGAGAATGTTCTTGTTTGCCTCAAAATGGTGCCAGGTTTGAGGAGTTGTGCCTCTGATGATGAGGAAAATCTCACTGATAGGAGAAGACGTGAGAGCACATGTTTGGAGAGCATTGAACTTGATGGAGCGGCTACGACCTGTATTTGACATAACAACAATCCAGTGTAACTGTAAGAGGCTTTAAAAGTTGATACAATCCTCCTACTAAAAGCTAATACTGTGAAATTATACTTCTTGTGGAGGAACACAATCTGATGAGCTTATTATTCCTAGATGAAAGAAGAAAGACGTTCTCATCACGAATTCGACCAACTTGAAGAGATTTTATAGATTCATAAACCTAATATTGTTGTGCATATTCAATATGAATCTGGGTTTGATGGAAGCATACAATGAGAAAGACAAACAGCTTACTACTTTACCCGAGTTCTTATGAACTTTCATTCAATGAAAACCAATCAAAGAAAAAGCAATTATAATCAGAGTGAGGGCAAAGCAACATACAAAATTTCAGCTGAACTTATAACACCCAAGCAACACACAAATTTAAAAGCAACAATAATCTTACAAGCTCATAGCACAAAATAAACATATGGAACTGCCAGACTCAAAATATTACCGTTCGAGTCCAACACATGGACTGCCTACAAGTTACAACAGCCCTAACTTAAATTCAGATTAAGCATTTCTTTGAACTTGTGACAAGTGTTTGATCAAATTCAGATTAAGATGCCTTTGGCTCAGCCCTACATACATGATACATTTGCCTTCAATTGGAAAGTATCGGCAAGCCCTACATTCAGATTAAGTGTTTGCTTTCTTTTCAGTCAAACCGACTCAAATTCCCACTCAAATTCCAGTTTCCGAACCTAAAAAAACAAGCCCAAAGAAGAAACGTGATGATGAAACTGAATTTGTTTGTTTTACTTGCCAAAAAATGTAGGACTTATTTTCAGGGGATAACAATCAGTCTTATTAGAGTAAATCCGTTTACTTGGAGAGGTCAACGATTCGACTCAAACAAGGGTGAAACAACAGTTACAACATACCAGGGAGATTCGGAACTCGGAGAGGGTCGACAAGACAATAACGACTGCGAGTGCGGCGTACTCAGCATCCGCGAATTCCGACGGGTTTGCGAACTGAGATCTGAGAGACTGAGAGGTGGATGGAGTGGTTGCTAGTGCTAGGTTTTTCAATTCTCACTTCCTCGGTTGGGTGACTGGTGTGAGACGCGCGCTCTGGTTATTTTACTTACTGAAAATTTAGAAATTTGGAATTGGCCTCTTTTTTTTATTCAGGTCGGTTTAACCGAACCGAATCAATTTAAACCGAAGAAGCTGACCAAGCAGAGAGAAGAAGCTGACCACAACATATCAATGGTGGCACTCGCTACTCTCCACTCGCCTACAACCGTTGCTGGAACTACCACCTTTCCCTCCGCCGCCGCCGCCTGCACCACCGCCAACAAATTGTGCAGATTTCCACTGCGTCAAAAACACTATGGAGCAATTGCCCCTCACAGTCAGAAGAGGTCGATGCTGAAATGGACCTCTAACGTGTCGCTGTTTCCTTTCTTTCCTTCCTCCGCCAATAATCAGGTGAGAGAGAATGTTAAGGAGGAGCTCTTTGAGGCCATCGCTCCTCTCGATCGTGGCGCCAACGCTTCTCCTCAAGATCGAGCTCTTGTTGATAAGGTTTTGATTTTAGTTTCTCACCTGTGACTGTTCCATTCATTTGGTGATTGGAATACTTGTAGCGTGGATTAGGTTCCAGATGTGATCTATCTTGCAATCAGAAAATACACTTGACCTGAAATTGTTTCTGGTGTGAAAAGTGTTTCCACTTTTGGGGATCAGTGTAACAGTGTTTGATTTAATTATCAGGAAGACTGGAAGAGCAATTTGTATGAGAATTATCCGTTTTAGAAAAGCCATTGATCTGGAGTTGATAAGTTGCTCAACCGTTGCAATTCTTAGTTGAAATTTGAAACCAAAACCAAAACATTATGCAAATGAATTCTCCTCTTTCCTATTGTTATTCTTGAAGTAGCATTTGATTAGTGTTTCAACCACCATATCATTGCTTCTTTGGCTTGTGCTTCATACAGTTCTATCATGCTGCATTTTTCGTCAGGATTGTCTTATTTCACTTTGATGTAAATTTTATGTTAATATTAGTATATATGGTTTTGTAACTAGTACACATGATCAGATAGCTTGTAAACTCGAAGCCATGAATCAAGTAAAGGAGCCACTCAAGTCGATTTTGCTGAATGGGAAATGGGAACTTTTATATACAACATCTCAAGCAATTCTGCAAACGAAGGTTTGATTTCTTTCCTTCCATCTTTGTGGCTATATACAGCCTGCATACTCATTACTCAGTTAACATATACTTGTAACAATGTAGCATGATTAGCATTGTAATTCTTTGCAGAGGCCACCTTTCCTGAGGCCCTTTGGGAAAATCTATCAGGCTATTAACGTGGATACTTTGAGGGCTCAAAACATGGAAACTTGGCCTTTTTTCAATCAGGTGCATAAATCTTATACATTGTATACTTGCTTGTATGGAATTGTCATCTATATATCATCCATCACGTGTGATCATGTGAATTATATTTCTTAATTTCTAACTATGATACCTGCGGTGCTTTCATGGAAGGCAGACTGAATATAACTCTTGTCCTAATTTCCTTCCTTTGCATTTACTTTGGCTTCAGATGTATTTTTTGTATATCTCTTGCTACAAATTCTCACATCAAACTTGGGTCTTTGTATCTGCCTCTGATTTCATATTGAGAGGGTTGCCACAATGTTATATCCTTGCAAAGTTGAATCATATAAATACTTTGCTGAGAAAACTGATGAAAACTGCACTCTTCTCAAGCAACATACTCTAAAAAGTGATTTTTAATCATTGAGCCTTTATTAAAAACACATTCCATCTACCTCATTCTGCACACAAAATGCTGAAAATTTTTATGTTCACTGTCTTCAATGAGCTAATGATGCCACGATGGTGTGTTGATTGTTTGGAATGGGAAATAAATTGATTGTTTTTTTATTTCAAGATTGAGTTCTTTAAATTCAGCCTTGCTGTTGATTGTTGACAATATAATGACCAATATTCTTTTATCTTTTACAGATAACTGCTAATCTAGTTCCTCTAAATGCCCGAAGAGTGGCTGTTAAGTTCGATTATTTCAAAATTGGTGGTCTGGTTGGTGATTCAAGCTTGTCTTTTTATTCATTTTTTCTCCATCTAGTATCTTCTACTTTCAAACTGATAAAATGAGTGTAGTTTGTTTCTTTAGCCAGGAAATTTCAAGAGAAAAAAAGGATGACTTTAACAACTTAGACTTTATAGCTTAAGTATTGACCTATGAGATGGTTACAGCACACAACAAATGCCAGTCTCATTGTTGACTATTTGTTTTTGCAGCTACCAATAAAAAATTCTGGTAGTGGTCGAGGTCAGTTGGAGATTACATACTTGGATGAAGAATTAAGGTAAGCAATTAAAGGAATTGTTGCTGAAATGTTCACCTGAAAATTGTTGCAGAAAAAATTAGGGCCGTTTCTTAAAAACACCTTAACATAATATTCTCTCTGTTCAATATTTGCAGAATATCCCGGGGCAATAGAAACAACTTGTTTATCTTGAGAATGGTAGATCGGTCTTATAGAGTTCCTCTCTAGCTGCTTCTGAAACAAAAGGGCCAGAGTAGACAATAGTGCAATACTATGATGTATAGACACCAGGTAAACAAACTGAATATAAATCATCTAGATGTGATAAAAATCAATGTAAAGTTATGTTTTTGATGAATACATACTTGGGGAACCAATAAGTTTATGATTCCTGAGCCCTGTAGTCATCTCTTACAATGCAACCTGTTGAAGCTAGTCTACAGCCAAGAATTATCTACCTAGCTCCATATGAAGGCATTCTTTCCATCTAAATTGCTTACAGAATGAATGGCTTACATTTTAGTATACAATAATAAGATTAAAAAGTTAGCAAATGATTTATAACTAGTCGTTTTGAGAGCTCTGGGAACCGTTTGGGTCATTTTGAGAGCTCTGGGTACCGTTTGGGTCATTTTGGTAGGGGCAAACAGATGCATACTGGCAAAAGCTGCATTTCCAACTCTCCTCTTCAGTAGTATAAGTCGCTTCACGTTCTCCCTTCCAGAATTCAAGGGAACGCTGCAACTTAACCTTGAGCCAATCTCCATCATAAGCAAACTTGTCTTCACCAATCAATGATTTGTCTTCTTGCAGCTCGTATCTGTGACAAAAAGAAGCATGGGATTAGCTTCTCAATACTCAGAAGTCAGGCCCAGACTTGCTCAAGTTTTAGCTTCAAAGGGTGATTTTTGGAACATATGTAAACACTTTTATATAAATAAATGTTTGACCTTAGCTTAGCTGACTTCATGAGCTTGCTTTCATATTTCACCATGTACTCATAACAGAAAAACTCGTGTATACTAGTTACTTATCAACCAAATGTAATCCCCGCTCAAGAGCGGGGTCTGGGGGGTCAAAATGTACGCAGCCTTATCCCGAAAAACTCAAGAAGATGTTTCCAAAAGACCCAGAGATGAAAAGAGCAAGACAAGAAAACTAAAATTCAGCTATGCGACAAAAATAACTAATTTTAGTTCAAAATGCAAGATATAGGGGCTATATACTCGAAAGCACTGTATAGATACAGCCAAAGAGCCATAGTCAAGCCCCATGAGAAACTCTTGTACATGTTCATTGTATTTTTTGCCCCCATCATAAGCATGGTAATAGAAGAATTAAATGTGTTTGAACTTAGAATCTCCATATTCACCTCAAGAGAAGCTGGTTGTGAGCAAGAGGCAGCATTTTACAAGAATTCCTGAAGTACCTCATCAATTCATCTAGTGTCTGCCAAAACAGAAACAAAAAAATGAGCATCACCTGACACAAGAAAAATACTCTTCTATTGATAGTTCTAAAAACGAAAAAAAAAATGTACAGCAATGAAGAAAAAGAACTCACATCAGCTGGGAAACCTGATTCACTGGTGCTCTTTCTTATATCATCAGATAAAATATGATGTGGATTCAAAGAAAAGAAACTGAGGAATCGTTGAGAGGGGAAGTTATCATTGATCAAATTGTCCCACAGATACTTGTAGAACATTACTTGGAGCCTGCAAAATGAGTTCCAAGTCCAAATTCACGGATTAAGAAATTTGTGTATAAAGACCAAGATGCAGAGGCTGATCATATGCTGAGAAAAGTTCTAATAATCCAAGTCCATTGTCTCTTTTGTTATATATATTTACCTTCCATTTCTCTGTTGTGGTCCTCCAGGAAGTTTAGCACGGACACGAGTTTTTGTGTCAACTAATGTAGGGTTTCTAATGCTTCCTTCCAGAGGCATTCGGAGCTCATCAATCACTCCTATCATCCATATACCTTCAACAAAGCCAATCCTGACAATATGTACCATATAATTAGGGCTGTAAATGAACTGAGCCGTTCGTGAGAAATTCGGTGTTCGACTCGGTTAAATCTTGTTCGTGTTCGGTTCGGTTTGTAAATGAACCGAGCTTGAGCACGATTTTAAGGCTCGAAAGATAAATGAGCTGAGCTTGAACACAAGATAATTCGGCTCGTTTGCTCATGAGCAAACTCGATAATATGCTCATGAGCAAGCTCGATTGTACACTCATAAAAAAGCTAGATTATATGTTCATGAATAAGCTATATATACTATTTATTATATGCAATATATATTTTATGTTAAATTACATAGTTTTGGTGGTGTTTCTCAAAGCACATAGTATAAATTTTAGTTTCATTTGCTTGTATAATTGATCAAGCAAACGATTTGTTCACGAATTTGTCTCACGAAAAAACTAAACGAGAGGTTCGCGAGCAAGCTCGAGTTCGATGAACATTTAAATGAACGAAACTCAAACAAGATTTTAAGCTCGAACTAAGCTCGTCTATTTTTAACCGAGCTGAGCATGAGCAACTCAAAGCTCGACTCGGCTCGGTTCGATTACATGCCTACATATAATCAGAAATATATGTTTTCTTGACAGTTATACACATCTACTTTATATGGGGAAACAGACAAGTAAAAAAGGGTTAAATAAAAAAATTACTTACACTGGTAATTCACGTGTTAAACCCTCAAACATCAATTGATTTGTACCAATGATAAAATTGATGAACTTCAAAGCCCAGATATCTTCCTGTGATTTTACAGATACTTCTTCTTTTGTTACAACCTGCCAAATATGTAATTATGATCAGATGACATATGGCACATTTTGTAGCAGATAAAGTGTCATCAGAACAAAGTTTACTAAGAGGTCAAGTCATGTATATGCAACATGCATAAAAAAATATATAGTTGATGTAAGATGTACAAGGAGGAATCCACAATGAGAGAATCATACAAGGACAAATACAAAAATTCATTATCAGCCATAAGAAATCATGAAGAAAAAACCAGTGTTTATCAACATTTATACCTTTCCCCTTCTTCTAATAGTTTCATTCATATTTACATGTCAGGAAGCTTTTCATAAAAGAAATGGAAAAAAACATATCAGGAAGCATGATGTATTTGCAATAATCATGAAACTATGTATATGTAGTCCAGCAGTCCACCCTAAGTTTCAGATTAAAGATCTAAACAACATATGATTCTGCGGCAATTTTCGTAAGTTGTAACAAAAGATGTTACAGAAAAAATTTCACTCATTTACCTTACTAGTGACTAGTGATAAATACAAAACAAGTCTCAGCATGCAAAAAGAAATTGTGGTACACTGCACTGTCCACATTTGAATTTTTGGCATTTGACTACTTATCAGCAAAGAAAGTATAAAATAATGCTAACAAAACATAACAATCAACTGATACTAATCTAGGATTTAGATTTATTTAGAACAAAAATCAAAATAACGCATAGATCTCCATCTTTGCATCATGGTTCTTACTCTAATCAATAAACATAAAACCATTAAGTTCAGTGCATAACCACCAAGATGATAGAAGACGTCAAGACGGATAAAGTTTTCTCCTTTTATTTAGAAACAAGTAACATCTAAGATAGCTGATTCTGTCTTGGTCGGCTTAATTTTCACAAGCTGCAATAAGGTTTTTACCTCTTCTTCAAGCTCTGCATGCCGTGCAATTCCTGCTTTCATTGCCTTGCTGACTCTCTTCTTGCCCAAACAAAGATCAAACTCCAATTGCTTTTCACACCATTCCTGTTAAGCAAATGAGGATTGATATTACACAGCTGAGAAAGGAAACTATCAAGAAAAGATATAACATCAAATTGAAAGAATGGAAGCATTGTATCAAAATAAGACATCAATGGATGAAAAAATATGCAATTTTTTAGTTTGCTGACCAAAGAAACATCACCCACATAACATCATGTAGTAGACATGGTTCGAGCAATCTCAAGCACCAAACAAGAAAAGAAAAGAATAGAGCTCATTTCAAGCCCAAAGATCACAAGTCCTAACAGTGTTATCTCCTTGGTATCTTCTCAAATGAAATGGATATCAACATTCCTTTCCTTGACCTTACCTGCCCTCGACCATCCAAGTGTAGAATTCATTTATTCATGCTCAGTGATTTGGCAGATTACAAGCAATTCCTACTTCCAAAATACTAGACCTAAGCACTGATTATATCTATTACTACTCTCAGATTGTCGCCAAACAATTCTTTTACATGAATCTGCTAACTGAAATGGATGTTAGTATAAGTATACTTGGGTCATCCAGACACAATAGAAAAACCTTCAAAAAGGAGGAACACATGTCAGGCAACTCGAGAGAACTCCTACAGCTAATGACAAGTTACAAGGGCATTCTATAACAATCAAAGATGGACTCCAACCTTAACAACGAATTAAATAGGCAGTACTACCCAATACCCATCAAATTGATAACAGATATATCCTTGCAACATTCAATTCCAAGTTATGGGCTTTCTGCCACATAATGCCAAAACTTTATTGCTAGTTTAAATTCCAGTTCAAGGAGAATTGGATGAAACAATTAACACAGCTCACAAATTGAATCTTCATAGTGGAGGAACAAAATCCATTTCAGGAAAAACAATATCACTGAAATTGAAGATGAATAGATTAGGAGCCCATACCGCCCTTGTGAAATCAGTAACAAATAACCTTCCCTTCCTCCGAAACCGATCCAACAGCGACTGAAAAGCCCGACTCTTCTTCTTGAGGGGACTCCTAACCTTCCGACCCAAATCCTCGATATCGGATACCGAATCGGGTTCTCCGGCCAAACTCGGATAACCCCTTTTAGACATTACAGTGAGCGATCCAACCGAGCCGGAGCTTCGCTGAATGCGGGAGGACAATATAGACAAAGACGAAGAAGAGCAAGCAACAATTGAAGGTCGAGCGGCCTTGGCTGCCATGAAAGCAGCTTCGATTATGGCCATCTCCTCTTCGCTGATGATCTCGACTGGGATTTCGGAGGAAGGGGGAACTGAGTCGGGAGTTAGCTGGCTGAGGAATGTGCAGGGGAGAACGTGGGAGGGAGAATCCGCCATGTCGTGTATTGGGGGTTATTTTATGGAGAGAGATCCGAAGAATGTGGAGGTTGCGTTGAGGTGGAGGTTTAGGTGAATCGAAGAAGAAGTTACCGTTACGCTTGGTGCACCGAGAAGGAAGACCAGACCACGAAAGGAGGGGGAAATCAAGCAACTCTCTCAAATTGATGGAGGTTTTCCTTTTCTTCTTGTATTTTTTCTGCTTATGATCGAAATGTCGAACGAATTGTTCCTTCTTGTATTGCTGTTAGTATTAATAGTTGTGCCATGCACGATTATAACTTGATATTTTTTAGATATATTATAAAAAAATATTAATAAATAAAAATATAATATAAATTTTAATGTAAGTAATTTGTTGTCCTTAATATGTATAAAGATTATTTTATTTTTTAAAATAAAATAAAACAAATTAAATTTAGAATATTAAGTTTAAAATTGAGAATAAATATAGATTATTAAGATAAAATAATCTACGTTGCTCATTTTTCTTGACAATATTTCATAAATAGGTTTAATTTAAAAAGAAAGAGATAAAATATGAAGAAAATAAAGCAAAAAAGATATATTTTAAAAATATGAAAGATATGAGATTTTGAAAAATAATAATTAATTTAATAATAATATACGTAATTGAGTATATTTATTTTTTAATATAAGAGAGAGAAAGAAACAACTAAAATGTTATAAAGATTAAGCATATATATTTTATTGGCTTATAATGAAAAAATTCAACCATTAGTTAAATTCTTTTAGTTAAGATATTATCTCCTACCAAAAATTTAGATATTATCTAAATTTGGGAAATAAATAAATTTTAATTAAGTGGAAAAAATTTGCCACGTGGAATATGAAGTGGAAAGAATAATTAATATAAAAAATTTATGGAGAAAGGATTAAATGACATGTGGCAAAATCCTATGTGGATTAATAATAGAACGACATGTGAAAAAAGCTGACGTGGCGCAGCGTGGAGGCTCCAAACCTTATTGATTTTATAAATATATAGTAAATTCACTTTTCGAGTTTCGAAGCTTCGAAAATTGAAAACACAATTCAACTAAAGTTTTTTACCAATTTGTTTGGCCATTTTTTATGCACACAATTTTTTTTCTGCGTATAAGTAATTGACACGTTTTATAAAGTGTGTCGTTGTACAAAGAGAGAGATATGCAAGATCCGGGTTTCATTTCACTCCATGTTGGACAGCTCATGTCGGGCCGCTCCATGAAGTGTACATGTCGGGCTACTCCATGAAGCATGACACGTTGGTTGTTCGCTTCTACTCCCTCCGTCCAATAAAGATCGTCCAGTATTCCATTTCGGGTGTCCCATAAAATTTGTCCACCTTTATAACTTTCCTTTTATATCACTTCTTTTCTTACAATTTTACCCCATTTAATTTCATCTTTACCCATTTCATCCTATTTTCATCTCCGTTATTCACCTTTAATTTTTTTATCTCCATTAAAATCCAAACCAAACACCAATCTTATACAGTAAAAAATGTTCATCTCCATTTTTAATTTTAACCAAATTTTCTTACGATGGTTATGAACACCATTTATCAATGTTTTTTTGGATCGTTCAAAAAATGTGCAATCTCAGCTTGCATTTTGGGTCCAATTTGTGGTCCCCATCGTTACTCCATTTTTGGTCCAAATGTGGTCCAAAATTAATGATCCAATTACGTGATTTGTGGTCCATTGTTGACGATCCAGTTGTTTGAGCACAAAAAGCTTGAACAAACCCTAGATCTACATAAACTCACTCATGTGCCGCTCTCTTCATTCTCCATCGCTCGAACTCCATTACTTGAACCCTAGATCCAGTTTCTTCGTCCCTTTCAACTCTCTGGTTTCTCCATCTCTATGAACTCTCTCCCTCAAAACCTCTCAATCTCCCTCAAACACCGTATTTTCACTCGATTATCTCACTCAAGCTCTCTTTGGTTTTCACTCTCCCTCAAAACCTCTCAATCTCCCTCAAAGAAACCCTAATTCCTCAAACCCCCTCAATATGCCTCAATATACTCTCCATCTCTCTGTTTTTGGCTGGATCTGGCATAAAAGCTCTCGATCTCCCTTGAATCCTCTCGATCTCACTCAATGCCTCGATCTCGAGTTCTTGACCTTGAATCGTGACGGTGTTGGTTGTCCCTTAAAGATATATCGAGTTCTCTTGAGTTCACTGGCTTGAGATGAGTTGGGTGCTCCGGCGTCTCCTGGTTCCAATCATTATGAATGTTCAAAAGACCCACTGTGTGAGTGGGGTGACGCGTACGGCGGGAACCACTCCTACAGTCCCCAGCGTTCGGAATCAACGAATGAGGAAATGGGTTGGAATGGGATTAACGAGACACTTTCCGGTCCTCCGGCGTCTCCTGCTTCCAATAATTATAAATGCTCACAAGATCCACTGTGTGAGTGGGGTGATGCATGTTGCGAGAACCACTCCTATAGTCCCCAGCGTTCGGAAGCGTCGGTCGAGGGAAACTTGAGGGATGGAGTTCCTGGCCTCATTAAGTCCCCTGAAGTTGATTTAGAGGCGGGTGTTGTTGCCGATTCTGAATCGGAGTCCGATGTTGTTGTTCAATCTGAGCCCCTTGAAGGATGTGTCGTCTCTGATTTTGAGAGTGAAGCGTAGCTAAGTCCCCTTTTCTAAATCCTTGCTTTGTTGTTGTTGCTTGCTCTATCTTTTGTTTTGATGCTTGCTCTGATGCATGTTGTGATTCTTGCTCTGATGCTTGTTCTGTTACTTGTTGTTGTCGGCTAATGTTGATTGATCTATTGTCGACCTTGTTGTTGTTGTTGCTTGTCAATTGAGATGAACATGTGATTAAATGGGACCCTTGAAACTGAATGAGGCATATATTGCTCTGATGTTGTGAACTGTTGAACATGTTTGTCTCTAATGATGCTTGCTTGCTTGCACACTTGTAGTCCCCTTTCCTAGCATGTTATTCAATAACCTGAGATGCACTTTTATTTAACAGTGGGGACATCTGATTTTTTTATCAATGATGATGCCAATTGAACCTGAGATGCATTTTTTGTTTGTCCAATTGGCTTTTCGTGCATTAGGAAACCAGTTAATTTTAAGCTAATGAGGCCTTTGTGTGTTGAGTTAATTTGACTGAGTTGTGTCTATGATGGATAAGGGGACATTTGAGATTTTTTTTCCTTTTAATCAGTGATGATGCCAATTGAACCTGAGATGCAATTTTTGTTTTTCTACTTAACTATTCATGCATTAGGCCACCAGTTTATTTTAAGCTGACAAGGCCATTGTATGTTGAGTTAATTAGAATGACTTGTGTCTATGATGGATAAGGGGACATCTGAGATTTGCTAATATTTTCCCATCTATGCATTGCATGTCTACATTTTTCTTCTAAAACTGATTTTGCTTGTTCAAAAAGGTCCCCAAAAGTGGATGCATTTTATTTATACATTTACACAAAAGTTTGTTATGTGCACAAAAGATGATATTGTACATTTCATAGAATGTCCCTAAACATAGTGATTCTCTTCTACTGCATCTTTGAGTATCTTCTTGAGCTTCAGTCCCTTGAGCTTGTTCATTTGCATTTTGAGTTGCTTCTGCATGTGCTCCTTGTGCAACCCCATTAATGATGACTCATGCTTGAATTACAACCCACATTGGGGATTGTATTTCCCTTGGTAGAATTCCCTGAGCTTCTAATCGCTTCTTGTTGACGTGTGGCAAGTCATAATTATTGCCTCCTTTGACTTTCAATATTTCATTCATTACATATTGCAATGACATCCACACATTACCTAAGGTTTTGGGATCTAGCTCATAAAATGCTTCTTTTACAACCTCTAACATATGATCAATATCTCTAGGCATTTTCTTATGCATTAAAGATTGAATGCTTCGAAAAAAGCCAAGGTCTAAAATATTCAAATCGGGACTATTTAGTAGTTTGTTGAAGTAAAATACAAGTGAAACCATCTTGTTTATATACCTGCTGCCATTGTGGATCTTCTTGAGTAATATGTGCCTTGGCATTATCTTGTTGAATGAAAATGACTTTGCGAGCTCCTCCTTGTGGCCATTTTGTCTTAATTGTTGGAACTATCTGATTGATCAACATGTTTCTTGTCACTATTTTGTTGACTAATTCTATGAGCTTTGTAACAATAGTCCCCTTGTCTCTGTTTTTGGACTTCCTCTTTGTTGCTTCTTGATAAGTGAAGGGAAAGATACCTATCTTCCCATTAAATGTACAGTGCCCCTCTGAATTATACCTAGATCTTGCTATAGCTGCTGTAAACATGAACTTTGGTATAAACTTGCTTGAACTTGCAACTCTATATTTTTCCCTCTTGTGTTGTGCTAGATAAACTCTTTGTGATTTCTTGCTCGAATTAAACCATTTTTCATCTATGTACACAAAATCGAACATGGAGTAATATTGTCTTTTTGTTTCTAGTGTGCCCCCTTTTAGTAGATTTAGAATCCATTCTAACCTTGTTATCTTGTTTGAATCCTTCGATCCTGGCTTGAGTGAATTTGTATGTGGCCTTATGGTCCCTCTTTTGATCAATCTATGAGATGTGCTCTTTGAAACGTTGAGCTTACTTGCCAATTCCCTTATGCATGATCTATCCCCCCCATATTTATTGATGTGATTACACTGGATTGAACTTCAATCCTCTTTCTACCACTGATGTGATACTTTGTTGTGACATTCGGCCTCTCATTTGAATCAGTTTGTTGATTATAAATGCTCCATATTCTGGCTATAGTTCTTGATGATAGATTAAAATCTTGTGCAACATCTTTCATGGCACTCCTTTTAAGTTGCCCCCCATTTGCAATTTGTAGGAGTTTCATTAAAATGTGCACTCTCTTATCACTGCTAAGCCTGGCCTTTGTTGGTTGATGATGTGTTGCATGTGGTGTTTGATGCCCTACTTATGTTGTGTGATGCCCTGTCTCTGTTGTGTGATGCTCAAAATCCGGTTGTTGATTCCCTGGTTGCTGATGTGCATCTTCATCTATGTCCCCTGGTTCTTCACTAAAACCAAGTGTGTATTGTGGTGGTGATGCAACCCCTGTTTTGGATGCTAGCCAGGAGGCCGAGTCTTTCACACTACGCTCGGATGGCCCAGTCACCCGTGCTAGGGCTCGGGTCATCGAGACCGCGACACAATCCCTTGTGTCACGCCTATCCGCAGGCCACGGCGCGCCCCTCTCCGCGCCGACGCACACAACCTTGTGCAACCTCGGCGTCGAGGAACCTCAAGTCGAGCCCTCGGTACCAACCTTCACCACCTTGGTTCCATCGGACTCGACCCTTGCACCAGACCAGACTATCGTGCCAAGCATCGGCACCACATCGCAACTTGAGGTTCAAGTGCCCCTCATCCTGCATTGCGCGCCAGCGTCCTCACCAACGCAGTAGTTCCTCGCCAGCGATGTGCCAGCGTCCGTGTCATGCCCTCACCGCGCCGCGCCAGACGTGCGATGGCCATGTCTTGACACCTCGGTGCCGGCCACGGACGACCTATCCACTTTTCACTATTTTTAGGATGTTTTCTAATTCCGAACATTACTATTGTTGGTTTTACGTATTTAGAAAGCCTTTGTTGGGCCTTGCGCCAATGGGCTTGGACTTGCGCCGTTGGGCCTAGCTTTCATGCTAGCCCTAGGCGCGCCACTAGGGTTTCGTTTCTTTTGTTTGTGTCGCACCTATATATAGGGTACTATGCTTTGTTTTTCAGATTAACGCACATTAGGGTTTAATAAAGTTGAGGTTTTGCTCCTTATTTTACCCTTGTGCTTGCGCCACCCTTTAATTATCAATCAAAGCTCTCGTTACTCATTGCTTGTTTGTATTTGTTCGTGCCTAACTCGATCATTCCAACGGCGATTCGAGTTCTCTCAAGTCTTCCGTTGCGTACTTCGAGACCTACTACTCAAACAACGCCAAGATCCGTCGCGTCCTGTAACGAGGTCGCATCAGGTGGGGCGTCACCTTCTTCAAGTGGGGCTTCATTTAAATTGAATGATGCTAAAGCTATAAAGGCCAGGCGATGATGCTTATGTTACTGTAATTTTTTTTTCTAGAAATTTAATAATCTGTTTTTTTTTGCTCTGGTTTACCAGTTTCTGTAGTGAAGCCTTTATATAAGCAGTTTTTGTATTGTGGCAGATGTGTAAGTTTAAAGACAAATCTGTGTAAAGTAAATGTTGTAATTCTATTGGTTGGTTGGAAAAAAATGGAGACTTCCTATTGGCTGAAATTAAAGCACATGGATTCCTTTCCATTTTCTTTTCTCACTTTAAAGTCTTGTATTGCATCTCATGTTCACATATCTTGTGTTTCTTAAAAATTCGGATTTTTGTACTTTTGGACAAATTTTAAGGGACAGATGGAGTATTTCGCAAGGTAATCCTTCTATTCAAATTTCAAGCAAGATCGTAATATTGTATGTAACATCCCCGACCAAAGTGCATGTGTCATTCTGCATTCATATAAGATTAGTAGCATATAGATAGCATAGTGACATGATATATAGTGAGTTTTTAAAAGTAATATTTATTTTCTAATTAAGTTTATTATATTTTAAAAAGTTTTTAACTAAAAATTAATTGATAATTATTTTAGGGTAAAGTTTGTAGTAAAGAAGATTTGAGGGTGAAAACTGTGGTTTTTATTAACTTTTGTCGACTTCCACTTACACCGACTCCATCCATCTTTATATATATATGTATGCCATCTTTATTTGGCAATTAAATTACGTAGATCACAAAAGAACGAGAGTAGAGAAGGAAATTCGATCAAAGATTTTGTTGCTTTTGTTGTGGATCTGGTACAAGACCAGTCTATCAGGTTTTAATCGCGAAGTACAAGCGTGGTTTGGTAAGTTTTTAATTAGTTAATGGTTTATCTAGATTTCACTGCTTTTTCCAAATCTAGATCTACTGTTGATTTTGATTTGAAAATCGGTCGATTTATAGCTCTCAAAGGGTGTTTTCGATATTGGATTTATATTCGGTAAAAGATTTCAGAGTAATTTTAGAGTTTTGCCTTGTAATGGTTTTTTTTTTTGTTCCCATTCTAGATTTCGATCTGGAAATTTCTCCATCTTCCATAAAGGAGCCGAATATTATGGATATCTTTGATCAAGTTTTACAGAAAGGTTTGAACTAGAAAAATGTTTTCATATATAAATGTCAAGTTTTAAAGGATTTGGAATTACGCACAAGAAGTTATAATGCGTACTGACATTTCATTGCATTTGGGTTAAAGTTTGTAAGAGTAAATAGACTTTTTATTGCATTTGGTTATATATAGGAGCACAAGTAATAGATCGTGGTCAGAGTCAAGGGGGAGAGATATAGTAATTGTCTTGAACAGATGAGTATAGATTGGAGATTCAACCCTATGTGCTATATGGATATATGTACTATATGAGCTATATGGATATATGTGCTTTGATGAGTTATATGGATAGATGTAATAGCTCTGAAATTTTCAAAGTTGTTTGCACAGAAAGTATGTTAACAGATGGCATATGATATATGGTTACATGATGCACTTGATTGCATAACATATTGCAATGAGATTAAAAGGACATGTGACTGTCTTGCCCTGAACTGTAATTCAGGAGATTCAACCCTATGTTAAAGCGACCTACGGGTCATACAGGATCTTCAGATCATACAGGTACTACGGGTCAATGAGGAGATCTTCGGATTTCTTTCTTAAAGTGACCATACGAGTCAATATTCAAGAGATCTTCGGATTTCTTTGCTAAAGGGACCATAAGAGTCCATAGATAGTAAACCCGGGGCAGATTCAGGCTTGAACAGTGCACAGAATAATAAATCGGATACATCTGTATTTATATTTGCATAGTAAATTCATATATGACATATATATAATATGTATGTATATGTACATGGATTAAATGTTTGACTGTGTGAAATAATTGATGATGGTTTATATTCATTGAGTAATCGACTCGCGCAAATCGCAAAATAATTTTTCAGGTTCAACTAGTTTTTGCTGATGTGTGTCTTTGTTAGAGGTCACATTCATACAGGTCGGCCGGCTGAAGCTCAATGCAACCTTCTCCTCCTCATTCTGCATCATAAGCATATGGGTTGTAATAAAAGATAGAGTAATAGAAGTTTTAGTATAAAAAGTGAATGCATATGTGTGTGCAACCTTATATGTTTGTTACTTTCTAATATGTGCTTATGTGAAAATAGTTGTTATATGTGAATTATTTCTTTATATAAGGGATAACTTATTACTAAGTATATGTCATAGGGTATAAGGGTGTCATATTGTAAAAACATAAAATCATTGTATAATTATCTCTTCTAACTTGTGTAATTATCTTCTATCACTGTTGGAAAACGCGTCCTTAGCCAGGAAAATAGACACGACTTCCGCCACAAAAATAACCACAAAATCACGTTAGCCACGACATCCCCAACGGATTGCCCTATGAAAGGTGCCCTGGGGCTAAAACACGCGAGGCTAAATATCACTCTAAAAAAGAACCGCAGAATTCTAGTTTTGTGGCTATTTAGCTGCAAATAATAGCCGCGAATTAGTTCATTGCTAAATGTATGGCTATTGTCCACGAAAGTCACGTTCAACCATATTAGCCAGAATTGAATTTCGTGGTTGGTTTTGAGTGCATCACCATCAAATGTTAGCCACAAATGTATTTTGTATCTAAGTTTGAGTCGAATTTGAACGCATAATTGCACCTATTTCGTGGGCATTAGCCGTGAAATTTGCCATGAATCTATTTAGTGGGAAAATCTGTGACCATTTAGCCTTAACATTTGCACTTAACGCATTTGGTAGGAAAATTGTGGCCATTTAGCCCTGACATTTGTATCGAATCTATTTGGTTCCAAAAGCTATTGGTATTTAACCTTGAAATTGGCTTTGAAAACATTTGGTTTCAAATTTTGTGTTCCAATAAAAAAGCATTAATAAAAAAATACGAAATATTCTGGAATATATGCACTAATTGCATTATGATAATGCACCATATACCTGCTAATTGTATTATCATAATGCAATTAGCTAAAACATGCTAATATATGTTAATTGCATTATCATAATGCAATTAGCTAAAACCTTCTAATGGATAAAATAGCACTACAACCATTCAATATCTTCCCCTTAACATCCAAAATATCCACACATGAAACAACCATCCAAATATCCACACAACTACCATCCAAAGTATCCAGTCAAACAAACCATCCAAAAACACCACAAAATCCATACAATTCAGAGAGGGTAAAACAATTCAGAGAGTGACATTATCCATGTTGCCTCCAATGTGTTTAAGCAACTGCTAAAGCATATATTTGAGTGCTTTGTTCTGGGTTTGAATTTCCACATTTTGAGTTTGAAGAGTCTTCATCTCCTCTCGCATCTCCTTGATCTCATCCTTTAGAGGCTCAACAACTTGATGGATCTGGAGAAGGATGGAGGAGCGGGAAGGAGTCCTAGATTCAAGCTTTCACGTGCGAAAGAGGGTGACACCTTCATAAGCCAATGCAAAAATCCTATGAATAGCAAAGCCGTCAAAAGCTTTAATCCATAGCTCGGTCGCCCTAGCACTTGAGATTGGTCCATCCCCCATGCTCAGCAGCCACAAGGCGTTCAAATTCAGCCTAAAAATAATGCAAAACAGCAACAAAAACATGAAGCAAGAATAATAGGTACTGGTGCATATCAATGCAAAAACATGAAGCAAGAATAATAGGGACTGGTGCATATCAATGCAAAAACATGAAACAAAGAGAAGAAAATTCACCAAACAACAACATCAACAAAAACATCAATTGCAAGAGTCTGTGCACTGGTGCATATTTTTTAGGGGATTTAGCAAATGTAAATTGAAGTTTTCATGTCTATTGATTCACAAGGAACCAAAGAGATGCAAATTCACATAAGGAGAAGCAAAAGAGAACCCTAAATATCAAAAAATCCAAATCATCAACATTCAAGTTCTCAAACACACATCTCGAACCAAACTTTCAAGTTGTTAATCTCTGGCCAAGTCGAATATGTCTTGTCAAACTTACCAAATGGGGAAAATCCATCTGAACACAAACATAATCTCACATTACGAATCTCTGATGCAAACCTTGGAAAGGTTCTATCAAAATGCTTCCAAGCCTCAACATCTGATGGGTGACTCATATACCCTTCATCTGTTTGGTGTTCCGCATGCCAACGCATCTTTGAAGTTGTTTCCTCCATAGCATACAATCGCTGCAAATGTGGGATCAATGGCAAGTACCGCAACACCTTATTAGGTATTGGATTTCCTTTTTGAGACAAACAAGGTTGATACCTTGGACTATTGCAAAACTTACACTCAGTGGCATCAACGTCATTCTTCCAAAACAACATACAACCTTGGGGGAAAAGGTGTATCTTTTGCTGAGGCAATCCCAACTCTTTAGTCAACCTCTTTTGTTCATAGAAACTTTTTGGAAAGTTGTTGTCTTTTGGCAATACATCATTGACTTTCTAGAGTAGTGCACTATATCCAGCCTGTGACATATTGTATTTGGTCGTTAACTCCATAAAAGAACCAATTGCAGCTAACTGTGACACATAAGAACCGTGATATAATGGTTGATCTGCTGCCCTCAAAACATCATTGAAGCGCTCAAATAAGAAGGACATTTCCTCATGAACATGGTTGATCGGTTGTTCCATGCTAATCTCTTCTTCTTGAACATGGTTGATCGGTTGGTCCATGTTAATTTCTTCTTCTTCATGAACAGGGTTTTCGAACTCTACATGACGACTACTACTTGGCTCATTCACATAATTGTTAGGGTCAAACCACGAAGGTGGAACAAAACTTGGCCAGCTGCATCAGAAACCATTCTT
This sequence comes from Fallopia convolvulus, assembly GCA_964016875.1. Classification (NCBI taxonomy): domain Eukaryota; kingdom Viridiplantae; phylum Streptophyta; class Magnoliopsida; order Caryophyllales; family Polygonaceae; genus Fallopia; species Fallopia convolvulus. The sequence goes on along the minus strand of OZ024730.1, from coordinate 39,506,444 downwards.
TGAGTAGGATTCAAGTTATCAAATAGATGCATCCCAATCCCAAAGAAATCCATATCATTGGGATTTGAAGTAGGATTCAAGTCTTCCATGGGAGGTGATGAGTTGACAAAAGGTGATTCTCCGTGTGCGGTCCACCAATAATAACTATCAACAAAACCTTTTCTGAATAGATGAAGGCGGACAGTGTCTTTATCTTGAAATTTGCCATTCTTGCAAAGGAAACAAGGACATTTGATCTTCTTCTCATGCATGAAATTCGGTTGAGCTGTTGCAAAGTGAATGAATGTTTCATCACCATCATAAAATTCGCTTCTCAAACCTTCACCATTAAGAAGACATCTATCATACATCCACTCACGATTGTCCATGTCATATATGGTACCTAAATTCAAATAAGTAATAATTTACTAGATCAAAAACAAGAAAAAAATTAGGAACAAATTAAAGAACAAGTGGCTAATTTTGTGGTTAAGGCTGAATATTTTGGCACTTAAAATAGGTTACAATCACCAATGTATGTTGTTATTGTAAAAAATATAAATATAAGCATAACACACGTACCAGATTCAAGCAATTATGGGTGATAGGCAAAAGATAGATCGGTTTCGACTCTCAAGACCCACTCCATTAGCCCCAAAACGAAGAACTCGTGCCAAATTTTGTGGCTACTCTGAAAAATTTCCCAAAAGCAAGAACCTTTCTTGCACCAACAAAAGCAAGAACCTTTTTTGCACCAACAAAAGCAAGAACCTTTCTTGCACCAACAATGGAAGAGAAATTGACCACTTCAACATGAATGTACCAGATTCAAAAGAAAAAATCAATGAAACTTGGTTTCCATGTGTTTTGTTTACTTGAGACAAATTGAAATGGGATGGAATAAGAGACAAAAATGTGTGATGAAAGTGATATTGCAAGAGAATGTGAAGAAAGGTAGGGTAAAGAGATCGAGTTCGTACGATTGTTGGTGTAGATTATTGAATGAAGGTTGGTATGGAAAATTTAATGAGCTGTTGAATCACCTTTTTTTTGACCCACAAATTTAACCACGAAAATAGTCACGAGTCATCAATGTGGGAGACGACTGGAACGTTGGGCGCCATTAACGGGCTATTTAAAAAAAAATTGGGCTCATGAGCCTTTTGGGCCTTATTTGTCTTCAGGCCCACAACTGAACTCGATCTCATGAGGCCCACAACTGAACTCGATCTCATTAGGGTTTTGGGACCACACAACAGATCGAACTACTCCCTCCATTCCCCCCATTTTGCCTCTTGCCTCCATTCCTTCTTGCCTCCACAACCGATCGAACTACTCCCTCCCATTTCCCCCCGCCGGCTTGGCTTGCCCGTGTTCATCGGCATCGAATCGTCCTCTCTCCACCAGATTCTTCAATCCTCCAGGTAAGCCCCTGAATCGACTTAGCTTGCTCCCATTTCCCCCCGCCGGCTTGGCTGTCTCCATTCCTCGAATTTTTGGATTAGATTTGCTATCCCACACCTTTTCTGTTTGTCAATCTCATTTAATTCATTTAGTTTGCAAAAATCTCCACAATTCATTTAGATTAGTTTTGCATGTCTTTGGATTAGATTTGCATGTCTCTTGCCTACATCTCTCTCCACCCTTTTTCTCGATGGTTTGTGCATGTCAATATGAAACTGAAATTGATTGGCATTGTTTACATGTCTTTTGAATGATTTCAATGTATTAAAACCCTAAAAATGTATTTGCATTTAGATCTGCATGTCTTTTGGATCTAAGGTTTATTTTTGTCTACATGTTCACTTAGAACAAACATCTCAACGAATTATGAAAACTGATTGGCTTTTAACAACTCTATGTGTTGCTGAGTACATGTTGTTTACATTTATTTGGTATAGCAAATTGACAGTCAATCTGATTGGCTTATAACTGATTGGTAACAGAATTACAAATGTCTGGCATGCATTTATTTAGAATAGCAAAAGTAGAGGTAGTTTTTTTAAGTAGGTTGATGTGTGTGTTGTAACATAAATAGGATAAGAATGTTTTGAAGTGCATTTTGAGCAGGTTTGGTAAGATAAGAATGTTTATGTCACTTGAGGTTTGGTTCATGATAGTTTAAATAAGAATGGGTGCATTTATGCCTTTTAGTAACAATTTATTTCATTCCTCTACTTATTTTCTCAAAACACTTTTTCTATTTGTCAAATACTTCAATGCTCTATTTGATTGCTCTTCTTAAACTGGTGCATTTCTTTTCTTCCCAGTTTGTGGAAATGCCAAGGAAGTGGACACATGAGGAAGAGTTGATCTTCCTCAAGATTGTTCGAGAGCTTAGTCCTCCCTTGGATGATACCCAGTGCCCTAACTGGGTTGATGTGAATGAGCATTTTCGGGCTGAGTGTAGGTGCCCGTGTACAAGAATCACTGCGCGATCAAGGTACCATCACTTTTACAGGCTTTGGAAGATATGGTGGGATTTCCGCCACACCAAGGGGGCGTTTTGTGGGATTCAACTACTTGGAAAATTATTGGTCATGAAGAGTGGTGGGCGGGGAAGTTGAAAGTAAGTGTTTTATTTCTATTGTTCATTAGAAAACATCATGTCATCATTACGCGTTTTCTTCCTTAGAGAAGATCATGTTGTTATTTAAGAACATCATTACATAATATTCTAGGCGTACCTAACTTATAAATTTGCACCATATAATAGAAATTCATGATTTCTATCACTTTTGTTCGCCTAACACCTTTTCCTTCACTGCTTATGTTTTGTTTTTATTATTTAAGCTTTGCAGTTCTCTTGTTTGTTAGGAATGCCGCTATTACAAGCATTTCAGAACTCATGGCATGGACCCCAATATGAGTCGTCTTTTGGACGGTATTTGGAAGTGTCGACTCATGGATGATGAAGGGATGGCGTTCTACCTGAGTAGTGACGATGAGGAAGAGGAAGAAGACGTGGGTTGTAGCAAACAAGAGGAAGAGGAAGAGGAAGAGGAAGAGGAAGAGGAAGAGTAAGAGTAAGTCTAAGTGTAATGGTAAGTGTTAAGAGTAGGAGTAGGAGAATTGACATTTAGGGTTTTATGTGATCTTTTCTATGGATTTATGTAGCAAACAATGTTGGATGAATGTTGAGATTGACAATTATGTTGGGATAAGCAGGTTTATGTAAGTTTGGGCAGGTTTAGGCAGGTTTATGTGCATTTTGGGGGAGGATCTGCCCAAATTTTATGTGTTTTTTCAACAAGGTTATGACATTCAATTGTGAACATTTTATGTGTTTTGCCCAAATGCATGTTTGGACCTCTTTAACTTCACTTTGTATAATTAAGGTCTATGGCTTTTGGAACATACATTTGAGGTATGTTTGTGCAAGATGGTGTTTAGAACATATATTAAGTGCATTTTGAGCAGGTTTTCATGAACGAAAAGTACTTGGGCTAGTCTTGTGACTATTTTTGCATATTTCTCTCGAAATGAAGAACTCGTGGATAATGTCGTGGTTATTTCTGCAGATTTCTCACGAAACAAAGAACTCGTGGCTAATATCGTGAATGTTTCTGCAATTTTTTCCAAACAAACAAAGTTAGACACGAAACGAAGAACTCGAAACTAGTCTCGTGGTTATTTCTGCAAATTTCTCACGAAATAAAGAACTCGTGGCTAATCTCGTGACTGTTATCGCAGATGTTTCCAAACAAACTATGTTAGACATGAAAATAAGAACCCGTGGCTAGTTTTGTGGTTATTTCTAAAAATTCTAACTAAATGGAGGACCATTTTATGAGTCAATGATTCAATTACCCACACAAATATCCACAAATCTATCCACGACTAGTATGTGGGTACTTAGCTCCAAACTTTGGCTTGAATATACATACGAATATTTTTTTCGCGGCTAATTAGCTACTATTCTAGAAGTGAATCTAGCTGCGCAAGAAATTCGCGTCCATTGGGCCTTAACGTTAGCCAAGACCTTGTTTTCATGACAATATGGCCAATAATCTACAACCAAATCTAGCCGCGCTCACTTTTCGGAGCTATTCGGCCCCAATTCTAGCCACAACGCTTTATTTCATGGCCATATTACCTCAAATTGAAATATTTGTGGTTAAACTTATGGTCGTTGCCACTGAATTTACCCTCGCCAAAATTCGTGGCTAAATATTTTCTGGCTACAGATGTGTTTTCCAGCAGTGTATCCTTATGAATAATAAAATAGTCTAGATGGATTAGAGAGCAAGCAATCATCCCCTATATATACTTCGACAAAGAACGTGCTCATGGGAAATTGAAATCCTAGTGACGGATTTTCTGATGTTATGCTCCTCTTTGGAGGATGTAGTCATCTCCCATATTTACAGAAACACAAATTCTATTGCTGATAAAATAGCCAAACTGGCTTTTGCCTATCCAACTTGGCCATTGGACTCTCATCCAAAGCTATGTACTCTCATCCGAAAGGATGCTATTGGTATTGGGTAATCAATTCATGCCAAATTCTTACCTGATCAAAAAAAAATCATCTCCTATATATGTACAATATTCATTAATCAATGAAAGTCAATTTAGTCTTTCTTTCAAAAAAACACATTCACATAATTGCAAATATAATATCATCCATTGAATCGCCTTTTTCAGATTCATCTTATGAAGAAGAAGAGTCATTAAAAGAAGAAGTGTCCTCTTCTTTTGGAGAAGAAGAAGAGAGGGAGAAGGAGAATATGAAGTTAAAACGAGATATTCGAGTCAGATGTATGTTTTGATTTGCATTAATTCAATGTATTCATTATGCATTTCTACCAAAAAATGTTACATGTAATAATTGAATTTCTTGTTATTAAATAGTTTATTTGAGATAATAAGGAATGAAAATAATTGAATTACTTGTTCATAAATAGTTTATTTGAATAAAAAATAGAATTCTTTTTCGGTTTTATGTATGGTTGTGTGGGGTGTGTACTTGGTGTTTGGGAATGTTGGATGATGAACATGGCTATGCTAAGAGGTGGCAGGATTTTTAATGTTGCCGGAAAAGGAATGAAGCCTCAAGGAGAATGATCGAGCATGTAGAGTTGGAGGTTAGGGAAGACACAAAAAAATATTTTAATCAATAACCTATGTAGCATCCAATGGGTATGAAAGCTACAAATAGAGGAAAACAAGTTGTGTCAACAAACTATGAGGAAGATGTTGAGCTCATTGTATAAAAGGAGAAGGCCCAGAGGTCGAGCACCTCCCGCGTCCACGAAGCCCCCGGGATGGCCCCCCGTATCTGAAGGATTTCTGATCAGGTGTGATTAGTCTCATCAGTGTAAGAATTAGGAATTCTTCTTCCAACTCGTCCCAGAATGGGGTCCTCGAAGAAAGAAGGATAAGAATGAATGACACGTACGGCGCTGCCGAAGGAGCTCTTGAAAGAGCCCAATTCTGATTCAATATCTGGGCTTTCTTCTGTTGGAGTGAATCCCGAATCCATTGCTTGTTCGTTAGCGCTTTAGTTTGATTGTCACCTATTTTTAGTTATGAACACACAAGGCAGGGCCAAAACATGTGTGCCGGGCGTGCGACCCATCAACCTACTAGCAATGGCTCGGACACGGTGACCTACACCTCCTCCCACTTTTTAGGCTCCTTCGTTTACCTTCCGGGGGAGTTAATGGGAAACCCTCTCATAGTGGAAAAGCTGTCCGCTGTCAATCAACTTTTAGTTCATGTCCGCTATGACTTTTATAGCTAATAAAAATGATAAATGAATTAAGAAGTGCAAATGGAAAAGGAGACACACAAAACCAAAAATCTAGAGATGAGGAAATAATAAGAAAGATGAACATGATTAAGGATTTGTGGAGCAAGGAGAGCTTGCTTCCACCTAAAGAAGAAGTTTATAAGCATGTTCTATTGAAAGTGCTAAGTTATTTTCACAATTAAGGATTTGTGGAGCAAGGAGAGCTTCCACCTAAAGAAGAAGTTTATAAGCATGTTCTATTGAAAGAGCTAAGTTATTTTTTTTTCTATAAATAAGGACGCCTTTATACTCAATTTAATTTCCGTCTTTCAAAGAGAGATAAATAAAATTTTGCAAATTTAATTATTCTATAAATAATTTGGCAAAATTTAATATTTAAGAAAGACAGACTTTCATAAAAATAAACCAAGCTGGCCAAAGAGAACTTGACCCACTTGTTTATTTCCATTCTATTTAGTTGTGATGGGCCTAAGGAGAGCCCATTACATGTGCCCCCATCTAACATCCCATTCCGGGAAAAGAAAAAAAAGAAGAAAAAGATGGGGCATTTGAGATTTGAACCTAGCACCTCTTGCACCCCTTAGGCACGCACGCGTAAGGCATCCGACCAACTCCACCATTTGCTTCTTCTTACGCATTTAGCACTTCTTTTCTATTTGCCCCTCCCCAAACCTAAATTCAAAGCATCAAGTGGTAGCTATGGGGTATTGCCACTCGCCTTTCTTGTTTTTCCGCCTCAAGTCTCGTGCTCCGTGATTTCCAACCTGCTCGGCGATGTATCCTTGTCTTCCCCCGACGCCTCTACTCACCTAATCCACTCCCCCAACTCGTTCCCCCCTAAGTAACCATAGTTTGGGTGAGTGCCTTCCACTCTTGATTTTTTCCCTATAAAAGGTGTGGGGTGAACAATGGTGGAAGACACAAGACCTTCTCTTCCTTCTAGCTAATTGTTAATTCCGAAAATCTGAAACAAAAATCCCATTAATCTCAATATCAGATTTAGTGTTATTCCCCATTCAAAACTTCCAAAACTAGTTTTACATCCCCCCCATGTGTCGCCCTTGAGGAAGCTATCGAACCACCGTCGAGTACCACTGACCACTGCTCCACCCTTCACGTGCCACCAAGCCGCGCGCCTTACCGTCGAGCTGACCTATCGTGTTGATGCTTTGCTAAAGCTTCTTTTGGATGTTGGGCTTTGCCTTGTTAGGCTGAAGTTAATAAGGCCGATTCATTTTTTAAGCCCATCAGTTTTCTTTTCAAGGAAAAAAAAGAGGAGATCGACCTAGGCTATTTCCACCTTGTTTTCCATGTTGCCTTTTCGTCATCGAATCTCGTGTTGGTATAATTTTCGACCTCTCATTTCATTTTTTTTATTTTAATTGATTTTAAAAATATGTATAACATTTCACCAAAAAATTATGTATAACAAATTATAACGATAAATTCGTAAAAGCTATTACTAGAAACTTGCATAAGGAATATATAAAAAGAGGTTATCATATTCGTTAGCAAATTTATAAAAATTATATATTTAAAATAATTTTTATAAGATAATGTAACACCCCTATTTTACAACATTGGGTATTACCGCCAGTGACCTCAGACATTACCGTCCAAAGTCACCCAAGGCTTTTAGAATGATATAGAACGATTAAATGCGGAATAAAAACATATTACATAAATAGGAAGGCATGCTCCCGAAGGAGACTTAGTTCATTACAAAATACCCTACATTGTCTTTAACTTTAAGACTACTTGAAAACAAATACCAAATCCATCATGTCTCGGAGATAAAGTAATATTAAAACCAAAATGGAAATAAAAGTACATCTTGAGCAATCTTGACTTCCTTCACTTCCCTTCACTTCGCCTTGCTATGGTTTCCTGAATCTGACATAATTCGCGAGGGGCGATAGAATGCCAAGCAAACATGCGGAAAGAAGAATTAGTCTAGGAGACTAAGCAAGCGGGAATAGAACTTCTCGAGGGTAATTTGGTAATTTAAACTTATGGGTGTAATGAGAGGAAAGAGGGTTGTGTTTACGACGGCTTGATTATGTGGAGCTAAGATACGAACGATAGCGATAGCATATCCAAAAGGGATAGCTTGATGAGCAAGAGAAGTACTACTAGATTGTAGTCTTCCTTAAGATTTCGATAGGATGTTGGGAACATTTATTAATTCATACAAGTGAAAACCTCTCGCGCTTTTGGGCGGACCGAGAGTCGGAACGATCATTTGAGACCGGTCCGGTTTTGATATCTTAAATGTGCATACGCACTTATCTTAATTAGTGATGAAAATATTCAATCTTGTTGATGACTTTTACAAGAGAGAGTGGTGGGACACGGATAAACCGAGCCACCCGAAGGAGAACATCAATTCCCCTGCACTTAGCTAGAGTGCGCTCAATCCCTCCTTGCAATCGGAGCGAATGGAGATCATGATCACGAAAGTCGTATGGACGTACGAATTAGTAAGATTATATAGAGGTGTCGACTAACTCGCACCCCTTTCTAGTTTATTCAATTCAAATCTCTGAACGAGATTGCAATCAATCAAGAGTACACACACTAGCAAATATAATCCTAGCAAGGAATATAATATCTACTATACTAACAAGGGTCGTTATTTCTAGCAATCGATATTTCCTAGGTTCATTTTTATTAAGCATACAAGAAGTTCCCAACATCGAGAGATATCATAAAGACGGATATAAAAGGGCACAAGGGGAAATTCCACTTGCCTTAGCGTAACGAGTTTGTCAACGAGCTTTGACGAAAATTAGACGAGTTCCTACTATGAGCAAGGATTCCGACTTAATGATATGGAATAAAGCTCAAAACACGATTTTCTTTCTAGAGTTCGAATTACCTCTTATACTATTTATAAGAGGGTTTAAGTTTCTAAATTATTATAATAATAATTTGAGAGTCATTTTCCTAAAATAATAATATTGCTTTATTATTATTTTAGTTTTGGTAATATCCTTATTATTCCGAAAAATCTTTATTAAAATAATTATTAAATTAATTCTTTTTAAATAATTGTATTTACTTTCATAATTCTTATTACCTAAAATATCATACTCATAGTTCCTCCACTTGGAAGTTTCCAAAAATAGAAATTCCTAATTGCTTGATTAGGTAACTTACTAATATTACTATTTGTTACACTATCTTTATTTATATTATTCCTAGAAGCTTTTTATAATATAATGTTTATAAAAATATCCTTGATCAAATACTTTAATATCCTCATGTCTTGTATAAGGTATATTCCTCACTTATTGATATCACACCTCATGATCATAAACTATTATTTTAATATTTTTAATTTATAAACTAATATCTACCTTATATAAGAAGGTTTTCTTTTCAAACAAGTCTACTTTATGTTATCAAACATACTAGTTTTATTATAATGTCATACTTGATATATTTAATTTTAAATTTAGGTCTCTCCATAAATCTCTACATTAGAAGCTCATTAATAATCCTACATATTTATATAAGACTCTAATAATATTTTATTTAATATTAGCATCTTTTCATGAAATCATGGTCTAAGCTAAACTATAGTCTCTTGATCTCTATCATATTTTACAATCAAGACTTATGTGCTAGTAAAATATTTTATTATATTTTTCATAATAACTAACACCTTTTTCATATGCTCTTCATATATAAGACATGCTAAGTTGGTATTGAATGAATACTTTGTACTACATTCCTTATATTTATTCAACTTTATAATTTCCATATTTTATATAGATTAGGCCATGCAAGACTTTTCTCTACTTGAACTTTTATTAAAAATCTTTATAAAGATGATATTATTTTTATTGCACAATCTTTTGATTTCTAAGGTCATAATATTATATCCTCTTTTGTATAAAAGACATGCATAATATTTCTCAACTTTTTATTTTGATCTAATGGTAAGATAATACTAAATATGGACTTTTCATACTATATTAATTTTATTTCATCTATTTATATCTTGTAATAGCATGCATGTAATAAAATCATGAATATATCTACTTATATTTATCTAGCTTAAGTTACTATAGTAAAAACATAATGTTTCTAGTTTTTTCCAACTAACAAGATCTTCCTCTCATATTTTTATTCCATAAATTCCTAAATATATTTCTAATAAATATAAAAGGCTTTTAATTAAAGAAATACATAAGGATAATATAATTTTGGAGGATAGAAATTATACTTTGGTATTCTGTTGAATACAGAACACAGGAGGGGAAAACAGAGGAGGAGGGTCCGGCGGCAGGGGTGGCGCGGCCAGGCGTCCGGCGGTTCGGCGGCGGCGGTGGTCCGGCGGTCCGGCGACAGTGGTGGTGGCGGCCGACGGCTACAAGGGAAGGGTGAAGGGGAAAAATTGTGGTGCTCTTGTGGTGTTTTAATGGAGAATTTAGTTTGAATGAAGGCTGATTTTTGAGATTAGAAGGAACAATTGATAGAAAGGATGGATGCTCTTGCTAGAGAAGAGAGCAAAAGCTTTGAGTGAGGCTTGAGAGAGGCTTTATATAGACAATTTGAGAGTGTCATCAATCCATGGCAATGGAAGATGGCCAATGGAGGAGGAGAAGAAGGCCATGCATAGGGCAATGGTGTGCTTCTTCCATGGTGATGAAAGGTGATGCTACAAGTTGAGTCAAGCAAGCAAAGAGGACGTGGAGGAAGCATGCATTGGACACTTTCAAATCAACGTGAATCAATCAGACATTAGTCTGATGTTCAAATTGGAAGAAGGAAGCTTATTTGATATAAGATTAAAATATTGGGTTAAGTGAACAAGAAATTGTAATGGTCAAGCGGGATTTGGTGAGGGGCGTGTGAGGTTGGAGTGCAAGAGATCTCGGGTTCAAATCCCGGCTCTTGCATTCTTTTTGCAAAACTTGTATTTAGTTTTCTAGGCTCTTATGTAATTTATTTCCTAGAATAAATTAAATTGCCAAAGGACATTATTTTTATTAATATTCTTTTTATTGATTTACCTCACTTTATTAAACTATACCCCTCAAGTTATTTTATTACATTTTCATCTATTTCGACTTTTATTAATAGCCTCTTTCGAAAGAAAATAAGATAAATTAATTCGATATCAAAAATCCTTCTTTTTAACTTAGAGAAGATAATTGAAAATATTATATTATAAATGCTTGGAATATTGCGGATATTACAGATAATGAAAATCATGAGCATTTAAATTATAAATTATTAATGAAATAATAATTTATATTAACCTTTGAAAATTATTATAAGGAGATAATAATTTGTAAATATATTAGAATAGGAAATAAATTGATTATTTATTTCGTCTATTTTATGTGAAACCCGAGCTCGGGTTAGGTCAAGTGCGTGATTTGCTTTTCGCTTGCGAACCGAAGAATCCACCTCCGTAAGGATTAATCGTGAAATCAAGGCAAGTGGACGGTTCTCCTTTTTACTCCATTAAACACGAATCTTTACTCCGTTTAATATTCATTTGTGTATTGGGAACAACTTGTTTGCTAAATAAATGAACTTAGGTTTGTTTATTGCTTAAATATAATAATATATTGTTATTATTTATTATCCATATACGCTAGTACTGAACTTAGGTCCGATGAATGTGGCCTTCATTGTTTCAAATCTCTTTTCGAGATTTTGTTGTGGATTAGTATAGAAACTGGGATGCGGTTGGATCCTCTAGATCTCTTTATAACTTGTATTTAGAGGTAAGTCTTGCCCTCTACTCCGGGGACAATGGAACATTATCTGTACTCGCTCCTCCTTTGAGTGGGGGGGGGGAGGAGGTACTGTTTTGGACAAAAATTTAACAAGCAAACTTCTTCCCTAGATTGGGGCACGATCGAATCGAGGGACGAGCTAATACTCAAAAGATACTCGAATCCCAGAAATCCAAATACAAAAGCTCTCTTTTTAATAAATCTCTTCTGGTCAAGTGTGTGTACCTGTTACAATAAACCGTAAAAATCTATTATATCTCTTCAGCCCAACGTTCCTTTCCCACGTCCCACGATCTCCGGGCTTATAGGGCGTATCTCCAACTGCCATTCACTCCCTGCGTATATCGGAGGAGTGAACCGCCGTGACGGTTGTCCTTTGAGCATGCACCTCTTTCTCGTGACGGAAGCTTTCTTCCTTCATCTTGGTGATTGCTGACTTCCTCTTACTCCCAAAGACTTCTGCTTTCACGTCTCCCACGTTTTGCTGCTTGATCTTGGATTCATGTCTTCGAATGGGCCGAATCGATTTTTGCGCCTAACAATACCCCCAAATCCTGATCCAAATCCGTTAGGTGGGATTTTGATCGGATTTGCCGTGTGAACTACAGTCGGCGCGTACACGTGGCTTTACCCCATCCGTCCAATCATCCTCGGGAGAACAAGGGGTCATATCAACCAGGCTTTAAATAGGCAAGCTCAGATCTCTCGAAGATACGCATTAATCTCCCCTTGCCTCTCATCTTTTTCTCTTCGTCTCTGTGTTTGTTTCTTTCTTTCTTTGCCCTATTTCCCCTTGCGCTTTATCCATGGCCAAAATTGGAGCACCAGACATGGGTTTTGAGTCTTTCCACTCCCTCGAGCCTCACGCTTGTCGTCCTTGCTCCATGTCTCCTGAAGAAGTAGAGAAAATAATTCAGACCCATGGTTTCCCATCTGGCACCAATTTCTATTGCCCCACACGTGAAGCCGTGGATTGGGTTAAAGAGGGATGAATTTGCTTCCTCGAATATCCCTTTACCCTGAGGGCCTTCTTCCCTTTTTCCACTCTGATCCTAAACTTTTTGATGTCTCTTAAAGCTTCTCCAGCACAATTGATGCCATCGGTACGAAAGATTCTATACCAGATAAGTGAAATTTGTTTAGAGGAAAGGGTTGAATTCACTGTGCAAGACCTGTGTGTGCTTATCGGGTTTGTCCCCGCAAGGCCGATCGTTTCACTCTCCATGCGAGGGATGCCAAGAACCCCCTGATTCCAAAGTCGAAAGTGAATGACAAGGATTGGTCTTCCCGCTTCTTCTTTGTAGAGAAGTCTACGTTGGGTGCAACATTCAAAGAGGCATTCTTCGACTCATGGACTTCCAAGAGTAGGTATCTCTAACCCTAGTCCTTGTATCATTCTGCTAATATTCACCTCCCTAACATCATTTCCCGTTTGGAACGATCTTTGTGTACGCAGTCCCATCGCACTTGGATACCCATGTTTTGGAATCGGAGGCATGCAGGAAGCTTTTTGCTCTCCCGGAGGCAAGGAGGACGTATCGGAAGTCTGTGGAGAAAATGCTTGAAGGTGAATCCAACAACAAGACAATGACTGTCTTTGATGATTAATCGGACGAGGAAGACGATGCAAAGTCTGGAGATTCAAAGAAAACGATGGAAGATAACACTCCTGCGTCTGAGAAGGTTACTATTGTAGTCACAAAGCCTTTGAAAAGTCTTTCCAATATGTATCCTTCCCTAGCGACTGAATGTTTAACTATTCCAAATATCTGCTCTAGTTGTTATCTCTCTCTCGGAAGCTTCCTCTTCTCTAGGGAGGAACTTCTCTGCTGCAGCCATGATCCAACGCAAATTGCGATCGAGTGACAAAAGGCCTCCTTTAGATCCCACGGTGAAGATCGAAGCTGCAGGGAAGATAACCCCTACCAAGAGGTCATTGCCTGGTGCTACAAAAGTCATCGATCTAAACGAGAAGGCTCCCACTGATCTGTGGCAGAAACTCTGCGACGCTCATGGTTCTAAGAAACCTCGCTTGGAAGCTCCTACCCCTACTTTGGTTAGGGATGCCAGCCTGTCGGCCTGGAAGGTTTGCGTTTGCTTCCACCTAGTTGCTCTTCTTCATTTTTCAGATACACTCTTCCTTCTCTTTTTTTGTGTTATATACATATCTTGTTGCCGATGATATCTTTCTTTTGGTGCACATGCCTTGTAAGGCATTCTCTGGGTAACAGATGTTGCTGACAAGGATGACTAGAATTTAAAGGAGCATCAGGCCAAGTGGGATGCTAAGAAGGTTGCCCTGGAGAAAGAAGTAGCTCTTGCGGTCGAACGCCAAAAGAAGGATGCAGGCAAGCTCGTGAAACTTACTGAAGTGTTCAAGCGTCATTCTTCTCAAGCTGCTTCGGATCGATCCAAAATTGCAAAGCTCGAGGCTGTGAACAAAAGGATCCTTAAGGAGGCTGGCGAGATCAGTGTGTATTATTCAATGATGTCGAGGGTGGAAATGATCAAGCAGTTCGTGGATGGTCAAGATTCTGAGTGGGATCTGGACGCTGAAATTGCGACCTTCCACGACTGCTATCCTCCCGATCAGCCGGCTCCTAGCGACGAGCATTTCGCTTCCCTTGGTCTCCTAGAAGAGGAAAAGGCTCTTGACGCGGAGGGGGATGTTAGTGATCGTGACCCGAGCGCTGACATAGCATCCGATCATGGCAAGGGGTTAGATGGGCTTCCAGTGAGTGAGATGGAGCAGCCGATGAGGTTTCAAACAAGGATGAAGATTAGGGTCGCGTTCCCTTGTAATTTTATTTTGTGATGGTTTCTTTTTTAACAAACCTCTTCTGGGGTGTATGGGCCGTCTAAGGGCCGAAAAAAATATTTGTCCATTACACGGACGAGGTCTCTTCTTGGGGAAGAAAAAGTAGATTTCATTTGTGCATGCATGCTTTATATTTCTTGCGTATTTTGCTTGGTAGTGTCCTCCCTTTGTGTGCAGGTGTTTCAGGACGCTTGGATGCTTCAAGTCGAAGGCTTTAAGACGAGGACTCTTGCAGAAGTCTCTGGTCGCGGGTGGCAGATGCGCTTACCGAAGGAAGTTTCCAGGAGGGCGACGAGTATCGCGTAGGAACATGCGCTCGGGATGTCCAATCGATTGAAGACGTCTTAAGTCTAGGATTTGTTGCCAATACTGTATGGATTTGTGTTCGATTGTCTTATTTGTGTGATGTACTCTATATGGTAATGAATAAAATATGCTTTTGACTTACTATTTCTACTCATGCATAAAAGGAAATAAGTATGATCAAGCAATAACGCACGCAAATGTCATTCATTTAAAAAAATACCATAACATAGAAGTCACACAACAAGGAATTTTCACACAAGCAAGTTGATCACAATCGAACTACGAAAAAGATGAACTTGGAGCAAAAGCAAAAAAACAACTATGGATAGATGACCTTGAATGTCTAACGAGGAAGCTTTCTGTCAAAAGTGCTTGAGAAGTTTACGTTCCGATGAAGGAAGACTTCTCTTAGAAGTGATATTTCTTTAAGTGTACCGCATTCCAACTCCGTGGGATAGCTTCACCATCTTTGGATTCCAACTGGTATGCGCTTTGACCGACGATCCTGGTTATCTTGTATGGCCCTTCCCATGTTGGGGCTAGCTTGCCCGACTTGGTTTCATGGGTGTTTTGAAAGACTTTTTATAGTACCCAATCATCGATTTGAAAACTCCGGATCCTGACGTTTTGATTGTTGCTCCAGACGACCTCTTGCTAGTGTCTAGCTAGGCGTAATCTGGCTTGGTCACGAAGTTCGCCAGAAGTATCCAAGTCGACCGACAACTTCAGACGATTTTGTTCTTTGGTCAAAAAACTAGTGCGGGCCCTAGGGATGAGAATTTCGACGAGAATGACCGCTTCACATCCGTGTGTTAACGAGAAAGGAGACTGACCGGTCGCTACTTTTGGCGTCGTTCGATCAGCCCAGAGGGCGTAGGGTAGCTCGTCAGCCCAATTTCCCTTAGCCTTCGCGAGACGTTTCTTCAGATTGTTTATGATCACCTTGTTGCTAGCTTCGGCTTGCCCGTTAGAATGGGGGTAGCGAGGTGTTGAGGTGACTATATTGATGTTCCAGCGACTACAGCAGTTT
This sequence comes from Fallopia convolvulus, assembly GCA_964016875.1. Classification (NCBI taxonomy): domain Eukaryota; kingdom Viridiplantae; phylum Streptophyta; class Magnoliopsida; order Caryophyllales; family Polygonaceae; genus Fallopia; species Fallopia convolvulus. The sequence continues at coordinate 39,490,800 of OZ024730.1, read as the reverse complement.
CTGGCCTCTGACTTATGAATTGAGACCCATTGTCACATACAATATCTAAGGGTACCCTAAAACGACAAAGGATGTTCCTGATGATGAAAGAAATCACCTGCTTATCCTTTATCTCTCGATAAGCCTCAACTTTAATCCACTTAGAGAAGTAATCAGTCATTGCGAGGAAAAATACTCTTTACCCGAACGAAGGGGGTAACTTCCCGACTATGTCCATTCCCCATCGCATAAATGGCCATGGCATGAGTGTAGGATAGAGTGTTTCAAGAGGTTGGTGAGCCATTGGTGCGTGTCTTTGGTAGGCGTCATATTTACGGTAGAAATCTACAGCATCTTTTCTCATGGTGGGCCAGTACCACCCCTGCCGAAGGGCTTTGTTGGACAGACTTCTTCCTCCGTTATATTTTCCACAATCTCCCTTATGAAGTTCTTCGAGAAGTCTCTAAACGCATTCCTTGGCTAGGCAACGCTGGAGTGTACCCACTGTCGGTCGGTGGAACAGTATCCCTTTGTCAACTGTAAACCTTGTATCCTTCATCTTTAGCAATTTAGCCTCGGTTTTATCTTCCGAAAGTTTTCCCTCGGTTAGCCAATCAAGGTATGACTGAGTCCAAGGTGCTTTATTTCCTTCCGAGGGGTCGAGGGGATTCTCTTCATGACTCAGGCTACTCAGAGGCAGATCCGGGTTGGGATTGTTCCGAAAACTCTTGACGTCAATGTCATCGTTGCTCATGAAGACGTCACTGCGGGATGTGGTCTTGAGATAGAGGACGTCTGCTGTCATACTATCAAACTTTTTGATATCATCAACATGGGTTCTTCTAATGGTGATAACCATTATGTGGACCATCGAGATTACGGGATATTCATTAGGGTCGATGGCCGAAGCTAGACGAGCGAGAGAATTCGCTTGAGCATTCTGCTCTCTTGGGATCTGTGCGAAGGATATCTTCTCGAACTGAGGGGTTAGATTTTTTACTACTTCAAGATAAGCCATCATCCTTTCGTCTCTGGCTTCATACAACCCCAGAATTTGGTTGATTATCAACAATGAATCACAGTTGACCTCTATCTGTTGTATGCCTAAGTCTTTGACGAGAGTCAGACCAAAAATCAGAGCCTCATACTCAACTTCATTACTTATGGCTTCAAACGTGCATCTCACGGATTGTGTCACCCTATCCCCCTGTGTCGATTTTTGAACTACTCCTATCCTTGTTCCCCCAGCGTTGGAGGCGCCATCTGTGAGAAGCGTCCATTTGACTGGAGACTTAGCTTCTAGCGTCATTAACTCTGTTGGTTTTGTTCCTTCTTCCATCGTAGGACTAAAATCAACCACAAAGCCAGCTATCACCTGGGATTTCAATATGGTTCTAGGCTCGTATTTAATTTCGAATCCACTCAAATGAATTGCCCACTTAGCCATTCTTTCTGTCAACTCAGGCTTATGCATGACTATTTTTAACCACAAAGGATCATACTGTTACAATCCACTCAAATGAATTGTAACAGTATGTTCCTTTGCTAGTGATGAAGGATGTCTTCTCTTGGTCACTTTCTTCCATCCTGATCTGGTTGTAACCACTGAAGACGTCCATGAAGGTCAATAATTCATGGCCCGTCGTGGCATCTATGTGAGGTAACGGAAATGAATCCTTGAGATAAGCCTTGTTAAAATTCGTGAAATCTACACACACACTCCATTTCCCGTTTTTCTTGGGCACAACGACTACATTTGCTAGCCATTCTGGGTACTTGACCTCCTTAATCTTTCCATTCTCCATCAGCTTTCTTACTTCTTCATCCACTATCTTATTTCTCTCGGCAACGAATTTCCTTTGTTTTCGCTTTACCGATGGATGGTTAGGATCCACGTTCAGCTTGTGGATGATGATCTACGGATCGATTCCCACCATGTCCTCATGGGACCAAGCAAAACACTTTGTATTTTTACTCAAGAAATCTATCAGCTCATTTTTAATGGATAGCTCCAAGTCCTTTCCAATCTTTACGGACCGATTGAGGTCGGATTGGTCAAGGGCCACCTCCTTTACCTCTTCATCTTTCCTTTCTTTTTCTTTTGGAGAGGTAGATTTAGTGGTTTCCTTTAATTGGAGAGGTAAATTTAGTGAACGCTTGACCCTCCAGTGATCACGTTCACGACCTTGGCAGGTACTGGCGACGATGGCCTTCCCGCGCGTGAGGCTTCCACGACATCTGGGGAACTTGCGCATTCGGTGCAACTTCTGCGATCCTCCCTTGGGATACGAGGTAGGCGATTTCTCTCCTCAACGCTACACACTCCTTGGTTACGTGACCGTAATCGTCATGGAAATCACACCATCTGCTCATATCTTTATTCGGGTAGGGTTTTTCATTCCTTTTCGGCCACCTAGCACCCTGTATCGTTAGAGCTATGTTCTTCACGAGGTTCTCGGGGGATATACCTAGGTTGAACACGTCATATTTCGATGGTAGTGGTTTGGCGGGTTTGGTCTCGGCGACGTATACCTCACCGCGTCGGGGTGAGGGCGTCGGTAGGGTTGGTCACGGCGTTCCCAACGATGATCAGATGCCGCCTTCTTATCCACCCTTTCCTAGATGCTCTCGGGCTTCCTCATCTTCAAATCTTCCTCCTGATTTAAGCCAGAGCCTTGGTTTGGACATCTTGGAAACTATGACTAGGATGCCGAGTAAGCTCCTTGTAGAGGTCTCCATCTTGATTTACCCCCTAACGGAAACCTTCCATAGCCATCGGCACGTCATAGTGCGGGATGGAGATCTTTTCTCGATTGAACCTATCTAGGTACTCCCGGGTGGACTGTTCTGGTTTTTGGACAACCCGGTACAAATCGTTGGATTGCTTCTCGAATCTTTGGCTACTAGCGAATTGTACTCGGAAGGAATCCATCAACTCAGCGAAGGAATGGATACTTCCTCTTGGAAGGTTGACGAACCACTTCAAGGCCGGCCCCGCAAGGGCTGCCCCCAAAACCCTTACACATCAATGCTTCACAAGAGTAATATGGGACTGCGTTGGTCATCATTTTCTGCTTGAATATGGCCACGTGCTCGTCAGGGTCTCCCGTTTCATCATAGGGGATCATACTAGGTACCGAGAATTTCTTCGGTATCTCGACTTGAGAGATATGAGGAGCGAAGGGCAACTCATCGTAACTGTCAACCGCTTCCTTCTCTTTGGGTCGCGGAACCCCAGGTATCTTCGCCAACTGCTCGGTGACCATCTTGAATTGATTCCGGATAATACTTTCGAGGTCTCGAGAATAGCGGCGATCCCAATCCTTGTCATCGTCCATGATGTCATCTTCAAAGTGGAGAGGACTAACTTCTCGCGCCGATCGAAGGCGTATAGGTGCCCTCGCTCCTTTGCCAGTAGGGTTGCCCCGAGTAGGGGTAAACGACGGCACTCCGGGGACTGTTGTCGATGGGGTAACGAACTCCATGCCAGAGTTTCTCTCGCGCCAGCCAAGTAGGGTTTCCAGAAGAACCTTCACCTCCACTGTTTTGGGCCTGATCTGTTGTTCGAGTGCGCGACCGACAGAGGAAACGGATCGGAGTTGGGAACGCAAACCTTCATTATCGGAAGTTAACTGCTCGATGTTGGTCTTGTGCTTTTCATTGCAAGCACGTTGGTCAGTTAGTTCTTTCTCCAAAGCTTGGAGCTTTTGGGAGAACTCGGATAACTAAAGGCGGAGCGCTACCGATGTGTCTTGACGTGCACCTCCATCATCTCCGGTGTTTGGCTCTTGATTACCCTCTTTAGGGTTGCTCATGGCCACTTCCTGAACTCCTTTTGGTATGAAAAGACGAATCCTTCTCGATCGTTGGGCCCCACGGTGGGTGCCAAATTATTTTGGACAAAAAATTAACAAGCAAACTTCTACCCTAGATTGGAGCACGATCGAATCGAGGGACGAGCTAATACTCACTCGAATCCCAGAAATCCATATACAAAAGCTCTCTTTTTAATAATTCTCTTTTGGTCAAGTGTGTGTACCTGTTACAATAAACCGCAAAAATGTATGATATATCTCTTCAGCCCAACGTTCCTTTCCCACGTCTCATGATCTTCGGGCTTATAGGGCGTATCTACAACTACTATGCAGTCCCCGCGTATATCGAAGGAGTGAACTGCCGTGACGGTTGTCCTTTGAGAATGCACCTCTTTCTCTTGACGGAAGCTTTCTTCCTTCATCTTGGTGATCGCTGACTTCCTCTTGCTCCCAAAGACTTATGCTTTTACGTCTCCAACGTTTTGCTGCTTGATCTTGGATTCATGTCTTCGAATGGGCCGAATCGTTTTTGGGCCTAACAAGTACTGCATTCTATCTAATTACTCGAACTTCATTCCTTTAAGTGGATCGACCTTCGTCGCCACCACACTAAAAATTGTCAACTGAAAGAAATTGTTTATAACCTAAGAAAGATAAGTGCATAGTGCACATTAATAAATGAACCAGAATGGATTGGTACAACTTGCTCCCGACTTTTCAAATCGTCATTCCAATTTGAATACTTATTCGAACTTCGAATCTAATGAGGTTGGGTGGGATCCGATTAGTTGATGGTGGTTTTTCAGAACTGATGTAATTAATAATGTTCCTAACAATATTCTATTATTCTTACGTCCAAAGGAACCACATTCCCATGGCATCCTTTTTCCTTCAAGAATTGTATATTCTTTCCTCTTCAAGTGAAACATTATTTCATTCCCGTTAAACCACATTCATATACTATCTCATCACCTTTATAATATCTCTAAAGAAAACTTTTATTTCTTTCTTTCCTATGGAATCACACTCTTGAGATGGGCTCGGGAGAGGAGAACTCTTCACCGCCGATCTCTTCTAGCCTCGCCAAGCGACGTTGCCGGCGATCGGTAGCTTGTCCGACCACCACCCACCGCAAGGGATGCCGCCGGGCAATACTCGACCACCCTTGGGCTTGGGGATCGAGCCACTATCGAGCCAAACGAGCCATGGGCTCAAGTTAAGGTATATACGATCGAAATTAATTAGCGGGTTAGTTGCGGAGCCACCGTAAGGGCCTTTCGGTTCCACTTTGCTAACTAAATTTATGGTTTTTATAATCTTGACGTTGATACGGTCCCACAGGTTCAAACTGCTCGGTAAACGGACGTCCGGATCTTCAGTTATAGCGAATACAAGTTTTGATACCGATTGGCAGGTAAAGGACTTCGGATAATTACTCGGGCTTTGTTGTTAATCCGTTTGATCTGAGATTTGGTAACCTTTAAGAACTGTTGCTAATGAACAATTTTATTTAGAAAATTGTTTCAAAAGTGAAGCGGATAATTAGTTATAATTCCGCCAAGATGGCTCCTTAAAGCATGATAAATAAGGATTTATTATAAATCGATATACGGAAATCGAATCATTTATCGATTAGGAAGTTGCAGGAGATGAGAATGCAAATAAGAAGTGTATCTATGAGCTCGTTGTTGAGAAACCCTTTTGTTATATTTGGCAGAAGGGTGATAAAGATTACTGTTGGAATTGCTAAAGACGTTAAGCACGCCTTCTAAGGCAAGTGGACGGTTCTCTCTTGCATTATGGTTATTAAATGAGGAATTGAATCCCATTTAATATTTGTGTTGGGAACAACTTGTGTGCTTATTAAAATATGATAGGTTGTTATATTTGTTAGAAATAATGATCATGTTGTTTATTCAGTTTTGCGGTAGAATTGGATTTAGGTCCGTTATGGGTGACCTTGGATGTTGTCTCACGCTGAGACATTGTTATTGAATTAAGGTAGTTTCAGGGAGGGGAACGTGGTTCCATATCCTCTCTTTAAAACAATATTTCATTAGGAGGGGCCTAATCCCAATGGTGGGTCATGACTCTTCCCCTGCTCTTCGTGTGAGAGGGGTGATGCGCACTCTAGCTAAGTGCAATTGGCGGTGCAGTGTAGACGACATGGTAATAGACCTCTATGTTCTCTACCTCACCATATGTAAATGAAAGATCAAGGATAGCTTAAGTCATGTGATCTTGGTACAGGGTAGATGATCATGGATGAAATACTCCGATGATCTCTACAATACCAGAACATTTCGGCAGTAGTTCGAGCCGATTAAAAGCCACCAACTTGGTTGTGAAAAGTTTTGAAAGTAATATAAGATAAGTGTGTTAGGCACATTAATATACCTGAATGGTTCGTCCAGTCGGAAGGCCATTCTTGCTTTCGGTTATGAATGATTCTTAATCAAACTTTGATTAAGTTAATCTGAATAGTCGATGGAGGCTTTTCAAAATGTTATGTGATTAATATGAGTTCCCAACAATTGTTTATGCTTCTTAAAAGAAACCACAAGCGGTGGTGTTCTCTCTCTTGCATATGGTGTTCTCTCTCTTGTTTATGCAAGTCTCCTTCTTATTCTCTATAAGACTGCTAACTGTTGGATCATAATCCGAGTCTAATCGGATTTGGATACCTATATGTTTAGTTACAACCATAAGAACCAAGTTAGATTCTCCGCTTGCTTAGTCTTTCATTAGACTAACCCGTCCATCTTCTTTTCTTTTATATGGTCGACTGGTGTCCACCGTTGGTTTACGACACATCAGGTTCTTCTTGGAAGTTAATTCAAGAGGCGGATTCAGAAGTTTGAAGCTCCAAAAGTTGAAGAAAGGTTTCCAATGGCTATACTTGAGTGAAGATCATGATTGAACTACTTCAAAGCGAAGCTGAGTTTTAGAAATAAGAACTCAAGGAAGACTTGATGAAGATTTTGTTTAAATAGAAGGTTGTTCTATTTATTTATTCTTTTAAGTTAAGGTTTGTATAAGACCTTTTACGTGTTTTTCCGCTGTAATATTTAACTTAAGTTTTTTAGGTTTTAAATGGTTTCATTTACCTTGTTTTTAGTTTGTTCAGTCATTTTAAAGCCTTGGGTAGCTTCGGTTTAGCCTTAATCGGGGTTACTGGCGGTAATACCTCCAGGGTAGGAAGGGGGTGTTACAGTGGGACCGTTTGTACCCTCTTGTGTAGTCTTCTTAGACTAACCCATTCACCTTCCTTTTTCCCTCTGCATTTTTCCTGGTGTTTCCTGCCTTTTGTGGAAATATCATGTAGTAGAGGAGTGTCACTCAGGAACTGAAGATGAAGGACATATCGAGGAAGGATTCAACCTTTAAGTGAAGTAGTCTAGAGGTGGTACGCGATCAAAGGCGAGATCATCAAGGATTGAAGATCAAGGAAAGACAAAGTTGGATGAAGGAAGAGTTTTCTTTTGTCTTAAACCAAGGAACTCATCAGCATATGAGTTATCCTTGAAGTATCATGTATTTTCAATAAGCCTTTTGAACACCCCTTTTATAATGTGGGCTTTACTTTTTGCTGCTACATCTTATGTAAAATAAATAATATTGTAATAAAGTACGATTCCTTTTAATGAATGAAACTTCCTTTTTCAATTCATTTACCTTTAAACAATGTATTTAAAGCATCAGATGGTTCTGGGTGGGTTAATCCGGGATCACTTGCGGTAATATTCCTTAGGATAAAAATATGGGTGTTAAAAGTTACATTTCTTATTGTCAATTGGTTTTAGGATGGAATTACATGAGTTTAGGTGTTGGGCCTATCACGCATGTGCGCTGGGACGATCACCCCATTCGTCCATATTTGGCCCAGCGGACTTTGACATTTTCAAATGGAAAAGTATGGAGGGAAAGAGAGCACTCTAAATTTTTAGTTGTAAGTTTTGAGTACTCTCAATTATGGCAGAAAAAAAAGAAAATTATGATAAGAAGACATATTTTTGATAAGGAAAGAGATTAGGTTGACCACTAACAAGCTAGTGGTCGTCCTAAAGCATCCTGACGGATGAGGGTAAGAAAACCCGAATCAATTGCAAGTGGGATAGAGGAGACACGTCTGAAAGATCCAGCGATGAAGTCCACCGTAGAATTGCACTCCCGAAAGACATGAGAGATACTCCAATCCTGGAACTGAGCAAGCAAGCAGTGGATGTCCGAACGCAAAAGCTCAATCCCCCACGGGCAGCGCCCGTCACCGAGCACGACCTTGACCAGCTGCAAACTATCGCCTTCAATCTGAATCCGGGAAATGCCACGTCTAATGGCCTCGAGAAGTCCCTCGTGCAAGTCGATGGTCTCGGAGATCAAAACAGATTGTCAACCAATCAGTCCTCCATCAAAATGGATGGGGAGCCACCAGAGTCCCTGAGGATGAACCCGAACGAAGCCACACCATATGCATACACTGCACCATCAAAATTCAATTTCACATAGTCCCTCTTGGGTTTGACCCATTTTGCACGCTTTCTCCCTTCTCTGTTTCCCGCACAATATTTGTGGGGACTGGGGGAAACAGAGGCTCCGACAAGATTTCATTCTTTAACCTAGTTTCGGGTAAATTCGGTAATGTTATCGGAATTATTCAAGTTTACTCCGTTGTTGCTATAAAAAAAACTCTCTTGTTTATAGAGAACCATAGCCTCGACTAAGTGTTAATGAGGAGTTCAATTTCCTCTTTTGTTGTCATTGTCCTAATTTCCTCCAGGGCTTGATGTGGTTTTTTGTCATCCGGGAGTTATTTGGTCGACAATCCTTCGTAGTTTTAGGTTGATGGAGTAAAGGGTTGCCCTAGTAAGGGGGCATGGGAGTAAGACATGGTTAGTGTCTTCAACTTGGTTGTTACACGCTTCACAACCTTGTGGTATCGGAATGTGGTTGGTTGCAAGCCTAGTTTTGGTCGGTAGGCCGTTTCGAGCCACTTTCCATAGGAAATTCTTCATTTTGGGTGGGATGTTTAGCCGATTAATCCATTCTAGATTAATCTTGGGTTCTCCTTTGGATTGGTGGATCCACTTCATAGTCGAGTGGGTGGAGTACCAACCATTTTTACTTGGTTGCAGTATAGTCTATTTTGTATTTTGTTAATGGGGTTGATAATTTTGAATATTCTTTCGAGGTCATCAGAAATTACGACCTCACACAACTTTTTAGTGTTCCATGAGTAGTCCGCACGGAGGTACGCCTCGATAGGCTCTTCCCAATTAATGAGGGTTCCAGCCTCTGGTTTTGGGTTAAGGAGACCATTACTAATCCAGTTATCTTTCCAAAATCGAATGGTTTTACCGTTTTCCACTTGCCAGATGAGCCCCTTACGGAACAGGTCTTGTAGGCCAAGTATCTTGGACCACTGTCATGACGTGTTCTGTTTTTTCTTATAGTTTAGGATACTTTTCGTTTTGAGGTATTTTTTGGTCACTATTGTTTGGTTTCACTATGATTTTCCATCGCAATTTCATTTGGAGTGCATAGTTCATTTCGGCCGCCTTGGCGATTCCCAACCCCCCGTGAGTGGGAGGACGACATATTGAATTCCAGCTTATGAGTGGTTTGTAGTTGTTTTCCTTATTCCAAAAGAAATTCTTGTTAATTTGGTCTAGTTCTTTCAGTGTTGACCGTGGCAGCAAAAACGATTGCATAATATAGTTTGGTTGTACTGATAGGTTTGCTTTGATTAAGGTTTTACACCCTTCTTGGGACAAGGCATTAGCTTTCCATTTTGATAATTGGGATCTTGTGCTTATAACTAGGGGTTTGAAAATGTTTTGCGCTTCTCTCCCGCTAATTTTCGGACATCCTAGATATTTGTCCAAAGCAACAATGTTTGCTATTTGTAGAATTTGTTTTATATGATCCTTAGTGTTGTTATCAGTGTTTTGGGTAACTTGGAAAGCAGATTTGTGGAAATTAACTTTCTAGCCAGAGATCTGACAGTAGTCATCGATAGTATCCTTGACAATTTTGCAGGCTTGACTATTTGCTTTTGCAAAGATGATAATATCATCTGCGAATGCCAAAAAGGGGATCTTTGTTCTATTTCTCGAGATTCGGATTCCGATACCACTTTTTGGATTGGTGCTTAAAAGGTGGAGCTGTCTTGGCAGAATCTCGGCAGCAAGAATGAATATGGTGATAGGGGGTCCCCCTGCCCGAGGCCCCGTGGGGGGTAGAATTATTCTGTTGGTCCGTTGTTGACTAGGACTGAGAAGGAAACTGTTTCAACACATTCTTGGATCCAACCCACGAATTTATCGTGAAAACCGAATTTGTGAAGGGTATTAGCCAAGAATTTCCAACTGATCCGATCATAGGTTTTTTCCATGTCAAGTGATAGCTTGCATTTTAGAGCATCTTAGGACATGCATTTAGTTCTTTGTTTAGTATGTTTTCTTGCAATCTTGCATTTGTCTCATGTTTTTAGTACTTTTAGTTTAGTTTCCGTTATAGATGTCTACACGCGTATTTTTATGCTTTTCAGATACTTTAGAGAGTTTCGAGCTTCATTAGAACGCGTTTGGAGACATAGCGGAATCAAGACTTCAGTTTAGGAGACATCGGAACTGGAAAAGATCAACTAAAGAGTCCAAAATGAGAAGAATCACACGATCAAGGCCAAGGTCGTGCACCAAGGTGCATGGTCGTGCAGACGGTGTTTAAAAATGTCGGATAGTGCGCCATTAGCCCGAGCCCGTTGAAGGTCGTGCACCATACACGCACGATCGTGCGTTTAGCTTCAGAGAAAGGCAAGGACCGTGCGTCAACAACACACGATTGTGCGTCTCCATGTCCAAGGTCGTGCGTTGCCTAGAGTCGAGCGTTACTTTGTACGGTCGTGCGCCGAGGCGCACGACGCGCGCCGTTGATCGTGCGCTCATTGTATAGCGTGTTTTTGGGCCGCCTCTCTTATCTTATCCCTAGTATAAATACTTTACTTTGTCTTCTAGATTAGAGTTTGAGTTTTGGTACCAATTTCTATTGCTTGAGAGACAAGTTTGGATAGATCTAGTTGGAGATTGAAGACTTTTGTTGAATTTGAGTTTGAATTTGCTGGATTTTAAATCAAGTTTGTTTGGTTCTTCAATCCGGTATGTTGATTCTCATTGTTGCATTGATTTCTTCTCTTTCCATGTTTAGCTAAACCCTAAATTCTAAGATTGCGTGAACCCAATGATATCTAGGTAGACTAATCTATTAAATTGTACAATCCGTTGTTTGAAGCTTTGTTTGATTCAATCCTAAGCCTTGTTGTTCCCAAAAGCCATTTCTACCCAAAAGCCATTTTTAATAGTCTTGAAATCCGTGTAACTCTCTCTACTTTTTTATATTTTTCGAGACACTAAAAATTGCTTTTCATCCAAAAATCACTTTCCATCCAAAGTGAAATGAGCCCCTAGATGTTTCATGCCTTATTAACTTTTGTGAATGAGAATTTGCCAAAGTTTGAGACTGAAAGGTGAAAACTTTGATAAGTAGTAAGACATGGAATTGAGACTGAAAGATACTTTTTCTTGTTGGAACCCTAGGATTTGAACCTAAGTTTTCTATATTATGAAAATATTTTGAATTCTCTTGTGGAATAACAATTGTCAAAGAAATCTTAAGGTTGGGTTGAGTTAGCAAGTCGCGAAAGCGGATGTTTATTCAATTTATTCTTAAATTCTAAGTGCTTAAAGGTCTAGATTTTAATTTACAAGTCATGAAAGTGGATGTTTAATTGAGTCTAGGTACGTCTGTTAGCATTCGAAAGAATTTAGTTGATACATTAGACATTTGCCTTCAAACAAAGTCAGAATTAAGATTGTGCAATCAACCTTTATAGTGTACCGAAGCATTGTTGTGGGGATCCTTGATCTTAGAAGCTTTTCTCCCATTGATTTTCTCATATTTACTTATTTACTTGTCATAGTTCGTTTCATAAGCTAAAATCGCGAAACAATTTTTCTTATTTTCACGACTTAGTCTACTGCTTCGAATACAATTAATACTACTTAGTCCCAGAGTTCGACACCTTGTTATTACAACCGATCCCGTAAACTTGCGGGGTAGGATTTGGCCTATCATCAAGTTTGATAGAAATCCAACCCTCCCGCCCTCTTTTGTTGCAGAAGGAGTGGAGTATTTTATGCGCTATGAGTGTGTTGTCGTGGATACTTCGGTTCTGGACGAAAGCCCCTTGCATCGGGTGGATGAGTTTGTTTAAAACATTTTAAGGCGGTTTATTAGAATCTTCGAAATTACTTTATAGATGGTATTGCGGCCTTGCTATACTTACTTATTAGAAAGTATTTTTTAGAAATAAGTATGCTTTTTCATCTTGAAATATGTGAAGAATAGTTGTATTTTTGTGTTGGGAAATGTGAAAAGTATACTTTTCACTAAAAATTGCTTTCAAATTAGCAAACTATAGCAAGCTCTGCATATGCTAATTCCCTGTAATGGTTAGTTAAATTGTGTTTTTCACATTTGGGTAGCAGAGTTATAAATGTGTAGTTGATTTGTTTCAAATTTTCTATGTGTGAAAGAAGTTTTTAACTACTTTGATTACGTCTGGGCCAATAATATGCCAATATTTTTTTATAGAAGACATGACACAAGTTGTCATGTACAATGATAAAAATATACATTTGGACAATTTGAAGAGGATCGAAGTGAGTGTTTGTGCCAATTGATTTACTAATCATGTTAAGAAGTGTTTTAGATCAAGATGTAAGATATGAGCTTTGCTAAACTCAGTAATATAGATTTTGTGATTAAAAAAACGGATCCTTTCGCAAAATTTACTAGAAGTTCAAGACAGAAATGAATTTTAGCTTGTTGAGTGCCAAACATGCTATCGCTCTTCCATCGGGCCCACAATAATTAAATAGTTGTCAACATTGAAAATGTTTAGCGTTTTTGTATCCCATGGACTAGGGCTGGGCAAAAAAAACCGTAACCGAAAAACCGAACCGAAAAACCGAAAAACCGATCACTTTTTACGGTTAACCGAACCGAATTTTTTTTTTATCGGTTACGGTTAACCAACCGATACTTTTAACGGTTCAACGGTTCGGATACGGTTATTAATATTTTCGCGGTCGGTTAACCTATGAACCGATAATATTTTTAATATATATTATATGTTTTTAGAAAGGGATTTATATATACAATAAGGTTTAGTTAAATATAAGTATATTTTAACAACTAATAAATATTTAATATCTATTGCAATTTATTTCAATACAATAGCCAGTAGTAAAAGACAGAAAGGAGTGAATCCATAACAAAGATAACTTATTTACATTTTGTTGTGGCTTTTGTTTTGGCTTATTGTGTCAATTTTCAAGTTGTGTTAATTGTTAAATATTGGAGTAAATAGGTAACGATTGGCTTTATTGTGTCAACTGTCTAGTTGTGTTAATTGTTAATTGTTAATTAAGTAAAATATACACTGGAATCAACAAGACGAGAGCATAGCACGTATACAGTAAGTAAATTTCCCTTTTCAATTAATCTCTTCCATTATCTTTTTTATTTGTCCAATTAATCTCTTTGAAGGGGACTAGTGGCGGATTGTAAGTAAAATATACACTGGAATTAACTAGATGGGAGCATAGCATGTATACAGTAAGTTGGGTTAATTATTAAATGTTAATTAGGTAACAATTGGGTTTTGTTTTCAGCAGGTACATGATTTGCTTATTAATTTCTAAAACAAAAATTAATGTTAATTAATAATCAAGCATCGATTTGATTTTGTTTTGGCTGAATTTTTATTAAAAAAATAAAAATAAAACAAGTCGGTTAACCGATAAACCGTACCGAATTTCACGATTAACCGATAGCGAACGGTACGGTTATGGTTATTGAAATTTACTAACCGAAGTTCCGGTTAACCGATGTCCGGTTAACCGAAACTCCGGTTAACCGACCGTGCCCACCCCTACCATGGACCACGCCATGCGAAGCATATGATCCGAACACGGAACTGTAGTGGATCAACAAACCCAATTGAATAATGCGATCATACGTCCGGAGCCCTGCGCTGTAATTGCCGAATTATTAAAAGAAAGAAACAAGAGTTTCTTGCTTTCCCATTTCTTTTTGCAAAAAAAAGAGAAAGCAACAAACCACACCGGAGAAGAAGAAGAAAGGGAGAGAGAAGGCGAACTGAAATTAGTCGGTGTAGAATTTATTTCTCCTCTGTCTAGCCTTTACTTTGTCTCTCTCTCCCTCGTTCGATCTTCTGAATAAGATTTTCATCTTCTTATGTATTAGGTATTGTTGATTCGATTTCTATGTCTGCTATTTCCAGTTTCGTCTGCAATTGTTTCAATACTGGTTATCACTTCATTTTGCTGTAAATTAGGATTACATCTTTGTGTAGTGGATGAGCTAGCGTTTTAGAAACAGAATTCTGATACAGAAAAGCTCCTTATTTTAACTTGCCAATTGATGCTGTTTGATGAGCAGGAGGACGAGACGTTTCTTAATGTTGAATAAGTCAAAATTTTCTTCCAAAGAGTTGAAATTTCAATTTTCGTAGCTCTTCTAGCTGGTTTTCTGTGTGTTTGGTCACTTTGGTGTTTAATTGGCTGGTTGTGGAATTTGGCAAGATGGATTTGGTGTCCAGCTGTAAGGTATATTTATGTACTCCTATTTGCGTGTTGTTTACCTTCAAATTTGATTTGCTTTGCCTATCAATTAAAAGATGGTTATGGTTCACTTTCACATGCGTGAGAACCCTGCTCTTGCAGGATAAATTGCAGTATTTTCGAATTAAGGAACTGAAGGATGTCCTTACTCAACTAGGCCTTTCAAAGCAAGGAAAGAAACAGGTTTGTCATCTTCATATGATGTTTGCCACTGAAGCAGTATGCTTATGTCTCACAAGTTTTTAGCTTCTTGGTATTTGACTGGAGCATGATTCTGGTATTGAAATTTATCTGGCAGGAGCTTGTTGATAGGATTTTGACCATTGTTGCCGATGACCAAGGTAATGGCTTTATTTTTCCACCACCTGGTGGTATGATCTACCCTGATTTTTTCCTTATGGTTTTTAAAGTTGGATATACACCATGTGATGTATTCACTGGGTTTTCTTTAAACCAATGAATATACGACGGGATAGTCTTATGAGATGAGAAAGGTGCGAGTTCATACTGTGACCTGGTTAAACCTCCCTATTCCTTTCAGGCTGACTTGTGGTCACAGCACCTCTATCACCTGAATTTCCTGGTTGCTGGAGTCATAAGGGCTGCATAGTGATGGTTTATTTATATTAACATTTGTGGCATCTTTCAACTTTTTTTTTGATATATCCTGAGGAAGCATGTTTTGATTTTCATGGCTGTTGTTTCTTAATTCATTTTTATTTCAGAGCTCACATGATTATGTGTTTCTCTATCTGACCTTCCTATCTTGCTCATTTGCAGTTTCAAAGATGTGGGCAAAGAGACATGCAGTTCGGAAGGAGGATGTAGCAAGATTAGTCGATGACACTTACAGGTTGTGCACTGCATCCTAATTTTTTTTATCATGTCAGTGAACTCTCAACTTGAATTATACACCCAATTGTATTTGCTGTATTCAGTTTTGTTTCCATGGCATATTTACTACCTAACTTTCCTTCCGGCCTTGGTATGAGCTTTTATTAACCTATCTTTTTCTTTGATACGCCTGCTTCCCCTGTTCTATTGCTCAGGAAAATGAAGATATCAGGTGCCACCGATCTGGCAACAAAGCCACAGATTGTACCAGATAGCACTGTTGTGAAGCCTAAAGAAGAAATTGACGACTCACCACAAGGGGAGTTGAATATTCGATGTCTATGCGGAAGTAGTTTACTTACTGAGTCCATGATTAAGGTAGCATTTTCATAGCCACTTTTTCTATGGTTGTCCATGTTTCCATTGTATGAGTTTCTGATTTGTAAAATACATGACCATTGCATGGTTGTAATCCATTTCTAGAAGATGAGAACTAGACAAAGGTCTCATTTTCTTTTCAGACTCTTCTTTTTACCTATATAAGAAGAGTAAAATGACTAAGATGTTGGTATAGGAGGTCAGGGGGTGATTGTAAACTATTATATACGCCATTGCATGTCATTCCTCTTGGCTTTAGGTTTGTTGTTATATGGATTCAAATTGAACTACTTTTGTCTGATGCTTGTGAATTTGTCCATTTTATTCTTGAACTTTGTGACTGATTCAAATGTGATGCGGCACTTTTGTGTGGATAGACTTGGAATTGTTACTATCTTCAATTTTACTTTTAGAATTAGAAAACCATTGGAACTTGTTTCAACTTTTTTTGCCTTTCAAGTGGACAGAAAAATATATTTTCTTCTCACTTTTCATTTTTTTTGGTACAATTCCTTTCTTTATTGGTGTTTATTTTTTCTAAAAAAATCTTTCCATAATATAAATTCTTTCTCAATTTGAAGAAATTACTTCCTCCGTTTAGAAAAGATTGTCATTTTAGCACTTAAATCTTTTTTGATAATGTTTTATATTTTAGAGTTTTAGGTAATGATTTATTGGTGAGTTACGAGGTTTGTTATTAAAAAATGCACAAAGTAACTCTTTTGGCGGAAACTCTCTTTATCATTGGCTAGACATGAGGTGGTAGTTAATAATTTATTGAATTTAGAGAAGTTTGTAGTGCTTTAAAATTCCTTAGTAGTTGTGCCAAAGCCTAATTAAGATGTAGATGGTTTATTTTTGCATTTAGTAGAAATGGGAGTATATTTTTGCATTTGGTGTTCACGACCATTTCTCACTTTCTAGTAATTGGGTTGGTGTCAATGTGGGACAGAAAGAGGTAGATGGTTTATTTGAGGACGAATGTTAATTAAGATACAAATAATTTCTTTTTACAAAATAAACTATGTACTGTACAGAACAAACCTAGTTAATGAGTCAAAGCAATTATATCTCCTGCGGACCTAGTAATCAAGAACTATTTTAGAGTTAGTTTAAGAATTGCTGCTATAGTATTGTTTTTTTATGCTCAAGGAAATTTAGCTGGAAATTCTTAGTTTCGCGGATCCAACATTTCATATTTATCCATGCATGATACAGTTCTCTCATTGCGTTATATTCTGTGATGCTTGCATAATACAAATAGTTGAAGTTGCATTGCTTTTTTTTTCTGTTGATTTTCCGTCTTTCTGTTTCCATAAGCCCATATAATCCATATATTTTTGTTAACACAATAACACCTTATGCTCTTTTCTGCAGTGCATGGATCCAAAATGTCAGATGTTGCAGCATATTACTTGTGTCATAATCCCAGAAAAGCCTTTGGAAGGGATTCCTCCTGCTCCTTCCCTGTTTTATTGTGAACTTTGCCGCCTCAACCGAGCTGATCCGTATGTTTCATTGTTAACTTGCTTGACTGTTGGGATGCTTTGCTAGATTGAAAATATTTTCGTGAAATCATTTGGTTTTTAGTGGTGAATTACGCTATTGCTTCCATTCTTACACATGTAACATCAGAATTACAGATTATTTGAACCTTACCTTTTCTGTTTCTAGCATAATTTGAGAAGTATTTTCTAACTTCTATTGGTATTTTCTAACTTCTATTATTTGAACCTTACCATTAGTATGCTCTGCCCTGAGATGGTTCCGTGTAATTAGGTTTTGAAATTTATATTGTTATGACAGAGTAAAAGGTTTATTTGGGGAGGGGGGTGGGGACTATTACATTTGATTATTATATAAATGCTGCATAAAATGATTTTCTATGAGTTAATGCAAATTTGCTTGGTTACAAAAAATAATTTTCTATGGGGAAACAATTATTTCATCTGATTATTCAATGATGCTACAGAATATACCTTTCTATGGGAAAATGCAACTGTGTTTGATCACATGAAACAATATTCTATGGGATAACATAACCAGGCTTTGTTGCTATTAGGATGAAAGGTCTCGTTATACCTTTCACAGTCATTATCTGTCCCCTCATCCCCATCCTTTAATATTTTGGCTCCTACTCAAACAGTACCCTGTTGCAGCTGGCTTTATAAATCTAATCTTTCTTTCCCTGTTTCCTTTTCTTTCATTTCTTTTCCTGCTGAAATGGTCCTGTTCTGCATCTGATGCTACATTTTTCTGTTGAAAAAAAAATAGTACCTGATAGAATGTTAAAATGAAGGTCCTAGCACCAATAACTGTGAACAAAATGTTGTTCTAGCATGAAGCCATGTAATCAAGTGGCTGATGACAGAGTAGGGAAGTTTTTGGGGTAGTAAAGTGGATTCTATGGTGAGATTATAGTGATTGGTAGCCCTACTAGGGTTTAGGATAAGAGAGAAGAGGAGAGGTGCATGCATTGCGAAAACCGTGTCACTTGCTGCCTGCTTCATTTATAATTACATTTTCTGATACATCGAAAGACATACTAGTGGCATTGTTTTGATATTTGTTTATGTATGGGATTATATTCTACCTTACTATGGGTTTGTGTGATTCAGTTTTTGGTTGACAAAAGCGCATCCATTGTATCCTGTGAAGTTGATGATCACAAGTATGCCAACTGATGGGTAAGTAATTTTTATTGCTTCCCACAACAGTTTTTTTCCCCTCAGCATCTATGTACTCATTTTTAATCGATGTCCTCCATATGTGTGTACCTGGTTTATCAGAAGTTTTGAAGAGCAGTACATTTGCTCGGGTTAATTTTTTTTATTGCCTCATTCATTTGTTTATTTCGGTGCTCTTATCCAGTTAAAACATGCAGGCGTAGACAGTTAAAGAAGTGATTTTTATTCCTCTTTCCCTATGTGAAAAGAATAGATAAAGAAGAGAAGTGTTGGATTTGTCGAATTATTATGACATCTGTAATTCTGTAATGTAAACGAATGGGCTATGACATTTAGTTTCTACTAAAAATGATCTCTTCATATGTGTTTGGTGGATCAAAATCAGCTGTTTTATGATGTTATCACAAGCTGTGTTTAGGTTTATGCGCAAAGAACAGGCCAATTTATTACAGTAATAATTTTTAGAATGTCCTGCTCAATTTTAAAATGTGGGTTAGTGGCACCTGGCAAGTGCTGTGTTTTATCTGGACCAGTTATTGGGGTTGAGGGGCATTCTGCACTTCTTAGTGATTATTTCCTCTTGTGTCTCTAGTTCTTATCATTGACATATATGTATCCCTCATCACTAACAAGGTGGACTTGTGTTTGGGCAGAACCAATCCGACACAGGGTGTGGAGAAAACATTTCAAATCACAAGACTTGAAAAAGACTTGCTGTCAAAGCCTGAGTATGATGTTCAGGTCGTTTGATATGTGATAAGAATATGGGAATATCTTTAAATTTGATACAGCATAAGACAATTTACATATGTGGTCATACATGATGCAGGCTTGGTGTATGCTTCTCAATGATAAGGTTCCATTCAGGATGCAGTGGCCTTTATATGCAGATCTTCAGGTCAATGGTATGCTGTGAAATCCTCAACATTCTTTTTTCGTGATCACTATATTATTAGTAGTTTGGTACTCCTAATGTTTAAAGCACCTCCCTTTTTGTTGGGCTGTGGAGAAGGAATTCACCATGTGGTAAAATATATGCAATTAATTCTTTTTTTTTTAAATATTAAGAGTGTGTGTTGTTAGTATCTAAACATCAGCATGATAGTTAAGTAGTTATTTGCTACCCATTCTCTGAATAGGAGAAGTAGACGAACTGCTTTAAGGACTCTTAAGGAACCTGTAAATGGCATGTGGTAGTTTGATACTCGAGATAATTGTCTTAGTTTTGGATGTTGGAGGACTAGAGGAACGATATGAACTCATCTCAACTTTGCAATGAAGTATTCTAGTTCATATCCTTCTCTTCCAAGTACTGAACAATTGGAATATGATTAAATATGAAAATTATTTCATTCACTATTAGGGCCTGTTTGTTTCAATCCCAGGAATGGGGTTGGAATCAGGTATGGGTTTGGAATGGGTTTGAGAGTAGGAATGGGGTTTAGTGATTCCAAAAACCGGTGTTTGGTATATGTTAGGATTGGATTAGGGTTTTAACATTTATCCCAAATTCCCACCCCAGCCACCTCCTCTTTCTTTCTCCCACCACCTTCATCATAGGCAAAATAGAGGTGCTCGCACATTAACCCAAATTCCCACCCCAGAGCCACCTTCATCATAGAACAAAAAAAAGCAGTACACAAAATCAACCTAAATAAGAGCCAGAACCCAAATTCCAGTTTCACAGAGACAAGATAGAGGTGCTCGCCTCTGGTGGTCGTCTCTGGTGCTCACCTCTCGCCTCTAGTGTTGTGCTTCTCTTTCATCTCCAACCAAGGGCAAGAATGGAGATTTAGGTATGGCTCAAACCCACAAAATTACTCGGGTATGAAACTAGTGAAAAATCCTGGTATAGCCCATTCCCGGGAATGGTTCATTCCCAAACCTGGTGTGATACCAAACATGAAAATCGGTTTGGTTCATTCCAAACCCGATTCCCTATACCAATGGTATAGAAACAAACAGGCCCTTATTAATATTGGGCGCATCCTCATGCTCATTGGCTTTTATATACTGCCTTTGAGATGGATTTAGTCCCTATATCAATTTTGGTGCATTCTAACTAAATCCGGTTATTATTGTCACATAGCTGAATTTCAGTTTTTCTTGGGTCTATCGGGCGTACTCCCTTTCCCTTGGACAGTGGTACCCCCATCTTGACCCCCCAGATTCCGCTGTAGCGGAGCCTAACTGGGTTAATGATGATGATGGTGATCACTATTATTAATATTAATAACAAATAGATGACTTATTTGTTGTAATCCGATATGATGGTAGAATTTTTTCTTTTATGTATTCCTATCAGTTACATATTCTCCAAATTCTGCATGCTAAGTATCTTTTTCAAGTGTACTACAACCAACAAGGTTTCTTTTTTTTGTCATCACAAGACCACTGGTTGGATAATGAAGCTAGGTTTTGTCTCCAATTCTCGGATATCAACTCATTCATCTGGACTTTTTCATTGAACAGCGCTTGTCTCATTGTTTTTATATTAATTTTTCTGCTAATTGTATGGTAGGTGTGCCGGTTCGTGCAATAAACAGGCCTGGTTCACAATCACTTGGAGTCAATGGTCGAGATGATGGCCCTATTGTGAGTGCTCTTTTCTTTTCTTTTTCCCCTCCTTTGCTTATTTGCCTTTGCTTTACCAAATTGATCTTTTGTATTCTCACTAATGTAGCTTCCTTTTCCTTGATCAGATAACTCCATTCACCAAGGAAGGAATCAATAAGATCTCCTTGACATGCTGTGATGCACGCTTGTTTTGTTTGGGTGTTAGGCTAGTGAAACGGCAAAATCTTCATCAGGTACTTCCTTTGTCAATGATTCTTTCATCAGGGAAGCTTGTTTACGGATGAAATTATCTAGCGCTAGTTTTAATTTCCCATCAGCAATAAATAGGACTATTTTTTAATGGCTTCAAGTTCAAATGATATTTCTAATAGTTAGTTTTTAAGACTGAAGATGTTAATGTCTCTTTTCTGTTGTTATTTCAAATTTTATATCTTTATTATATTATTTTTATGTTATTGGATTATCATTTATGGGTCTCTTATTAAGATCAAAGTATTCCTCTTTACATAAACTTTAAAATGACATATAATTCATATTGCTGTTTCCGTTTCCTATGTTTTTAAGGATTATTGCTTCCCTACTATGTCCCAATATTTTCATTTCCGTTGGTGACCATGCTGCATTGATTATACAATATACATGCCCCTTTTCTTTTACTATGAAGTGAATTGCTATGATATGAAATTTGAAGTTGTTGATGTACATGGTGTATACTGGCTTTTCACTGGCAGAACTGGATTTGAGTGTCAAAACTTGGTTCATTATTTTCTCAATCTCTATGTAAAATGAGGCTAATGTCTATGGTGGTTTGCGAGTTCTATTCTATTTGTCAATCTCTTTGGGGGTTGTGATGGAGCAACTCAGAAGTGATGTCAAACTAATTACCCAATAGTGGGGCTCAAAATCCTGGGGCGCATCCTCATGCTCATTGGCTTTTATATAGTGCCTTTTGAGATGGATATAGCCCCTATATCAATTTTGGTGCATTTTAACTAAATTCAGTTATTTTTGTCACATAGCTGAATTTCAGTTTTCCTTGGGTCTTTCGGGCGCATCCTCCTGACATATCCAGGCTACGGGTGCCCCCATCTTGACCTCCCAGATCCTGCTTGAGTGGGATTTTACTGGGCAATGATGATGATGATGGGGGCTCAAAATTATGCCATGAAAAAGTAGCTTCATTTTGCTACTATTCTGGTCACTATTTTATCAGTTTGATGTACCATTTTGGATTGTGATTCTTCTAAAATTTCCACAGAACAAATTAGGGGATTCTTTGCTTCTGTTTGTTCCACAATTGTTTTACACAATCATTTTTCCCTTTACTTGTTTTATATCTTTTTTAAAATATATTGACGATGCAACAAGTAGATTGATCATAGTTGTCACTAGATGTATAATTTATTGTTGATAGAGCCTTTACAGGTGCTTAGATAAATTGATTTGGGCTTGTTGTCTGGAAAAATCCTGCCCCCTTCTTTTCTTTTTTATAAGAATAAAATTATAATACAGGAGGATCTCTGTCTGATCCAAAACTAGCTTGAAGCAACAAATCTTATCTTTTTTTTATATCCATTTCTGTCTGTAGATTCTGAATATGATTCCAAAGGAGTCTGATGGTGAGCGATTTGAAGATGCTCTGACTCGTGTTCGCCGTTGCACAAAAGGTGGTGGTGATGCTGATGATGCTGACAGCGACAGTGATCTGGAAGTTGTGGCAGATTCTTTCACCATTAGTCTACGCTGTCCTGTAAGTTGGCTGCAATTGAGAAAGTAGTGTACACATGTATTGGAGTTGATGGCTTTCCTGAGTATTGATCACATTTTTAATGATCGATTCCACATATTTGTTAGTGCTCATGCTGAAGTTATATATACTTCTAGGACTAGGGAAGCTGTGCTAGAATTTCATCTTTACATATCCCTCTGATGTCTCTTTAAATTTTGCAGATGCTTGGTTCAAGGATGAGGAAAGCTGGAAGGTTTAAACCTTGTGCTCATATGGGTTGCTTTGATCTTGACGCTTTTGTTGAGATGCAACAGAGATCGAGGAAGGCATGCAGTTGTGCTTTTTTGTTAGTCAATATTGATTCTTCTCTTTCTAAATTTTTTGGTGCTGAACACTTTTTGGTTGCAGTGGCAGTGTCCCATTTGTCTCAAGAACTACTCTCTTGAGCATCTCATTGTTGATCCATATTTCAATCGGATCACAAATTTGGTATGCCCAATCATAAATTTTTTTGTTCTTTTAATCTGGCGTGAATTTTTCTTAGATCAGTATGTAAATTCTCTACGGTTCACACAGATGCGGTCTTGTGAAGAGGATACAACTGACATTGATGTGAAGCCTGATGGAACATGGCGTGTGAAGGGTGAAAATGTAGTTAGGGATCTTAGGCAGTGGCACAATCCTGATAGTAGTATATGTTGCCCCAGTGAAGAAATCAAACCGAAAATTGAAGCATCTGAGCTGGTCAAACAGGAAGGTAGCGGTTTGAAACTTGGAATCAAGAAGAACAGTAATGGGATTTGGGAAGTTAGTAAACCTACTAATACTCTTCTTTCTGGTGAGAGATTGCAAGAGAACTTTATGAGCAATATGAGGGAAGATGAAGGCACAAGCTTTAATCGGGATGCAAATGTGAGTTTTGATTTCATGGCAAACACTAGAATGGAGCTTGATTCTATGCATCTAAACTTTGACCAAAACGCGTCTGCACTTGATAGAGATAGTTCAGACATCATTGTTCTCAGTGATACAGATGAAGAGAATGAAAATATGACTTTGCCTAATAACAGTCATCCACATACAAGCGGTATTAATTTTTCGATGGCACATGATCCGGCTCTTGAAGCCGGAGGAAGCCTTGACCTATTTGATGATTTCAGTATGCATCTCTGGCAATTGCCTACAACTACCCAAGCAGGTCCGAGTTTTCAGTTATTTGGTTCAGATGCAGTTGCTTCGGATGATCCATTAGTCAACTTTCACCACCAGTCTCCTATGAATTACCCAAACTCGATGAATGACTTCTCATTTGCACCAGAGACTGCTCTGAACCCAACTACTTTCCTCCCAGAGTCCAATAATAATGATATTAATGATGGTTTGGTTGATAATCCCTTGGCGTTCGGTGGAGAGGATCCTGCTCTTCAGATATTTCTTCCTACAAGGCCTTCAGAATCTTCAGAACAGACCGGTTTGAGGCATCAACCGGATTCTTCTACTGGTATCCAACCTAAGGATTGGATCTCACTTAGGTTAGGAGACGGTGGTGGTCAGAATCACAGGGAGTCTACAACTGGCAACGGGTTGCATGCAGGACATGAATTACATCCTGGGGAAGGCCCAATGCAATCATTAGCTGAAGCAGGTTCATCTCCTTTCGATTGATGCTCTTGGGGCTTGTTACGTAGCTTTGAGTTTCCAGTTTTTAGTTTTGAAACATCTTTATCTTCTTATAGTTTTACAAATAATCGTTTCAAAAATATGTTATGTCCTAGATGTCATCGTATTTATCAACACTGGCAACTAAAATCTGAAAACCATAAAAAGGTGTTTCAAAAAACCTGCTTTTTAGTTTTGAAGACCGGAAACTGAACCAAACATTCCCGGTGTTTTCAAAAATCTGCTTTGATGTATCCAAGTAATATTGCTGTTTATATTTTACTCTTGAGGCATACACTGATGTTCACTTTCCCTTCATGCAGCATCATTCCTTTTAAATGACACCAGGACTGATAAAGCAACTAGACAGAGATCTCCTAGCCCCGTCTCTTTCCCTAGACAACAGCAACGTACTGTGAAGCCACGGTTATACCTTTCTATTGAATCGGATTCTGAGTGATTGTCTTGGTGAGCCTTCACAGTGGAAACTCTTAGTGCCTCAATAGCTTATATAACCTGGAAGCCTTCCCTCTTATTCTTGTTCTACACTGCTCTGATATGTCTCTAATGCCGTTTCCTGGGGCGCTGTGATGGTTTGCGAGTTTCGTCATTCGGTCATCCAAAGCCACAGTATGATATATGGATATATACAATTATGCATCAATACTTAATATTGTTCATTGTTTTTTTATTTTCAATGTTTTGATGAATAGGAAGATGAACGTGGGAACTTCTCGTTCTCTTCAGTTATAGAGGTTCATACTTGGGACTTGGGAGTGAGTTGTGTGGGTAGTTTGACTAGTTTGTGTTATTGAAGAATCTGATAATGTTGTGCCTTTTAGGTTGTCTTTCACCGTAAAGACTAACCCTGATTCGTGTTTCCTGAATAGTTGTAATAATGTTTTATGTTGAAAGAATGTGAAAGCAGTATAGAATTTTGTATCAAATTGCGTTGCATAAGAGAAGTGAAGAACACAAGTTTAGATTCAACAAATTTCGTTTTGTTTCTCCAGAATTCAGGTGTTTGTTTCCAACAATTGATATTGGCTTTCCGGCTGTCATTTCTCGCTGGGGAAGTTCTCACACATAAGCATAATATTTTAAGCCAATTTTTGTGCAAGGAAGAATGAACCACGATGAAATTGCAAATTGAAGTGACCAACGAGCCGCAATTACAAGTACAACTAGCTAAAAAGTACACCCCCAACCGGCCAACCTAACAGAGTGAGAAATGGATCAAAGTCCGACAAAAAAAAAAAAAACACATCACTTGGAATAACTACTAGCTCTAATTTTGAATTGTTTTGAAAATAAGAGTTTCTATCAAGAAAGGTGTTTGCTTGAGCACCAGATTTTGGGGCCCTAACATCATTCACCAGGAGGAGCAATGCCTTGCTTCATTCTCTCTTTCTTCATCTTCTTCTTCGACACCGGCTTCTTTTTCTTCATCGGAAGATTCTTCTGTGCATATGTGTAAAGCACGTAGTTGCCAACCAAGAATGTCAGCAATAGTCCTCCGACCACAAGTAGCACAATCAACCCAGGGTTAAACCCCTTGGCTTCAACTTCATTCGCCATATTTTCTGCTCAGATTTTTTTTTACCATTTTAGTAAATAAAAATCAAATGATCCTATATTCATATCCTATCATCCTCTTCATTATCATAACCCACAGTTGGGTGTTCCAATTATACAATTTTACATTCCATGGATTAATAATTTGATGGCAGACTCCATATTTTGATTCCCATGATACAAGGTAATAAGAAAAAAGTTCACCAAACCAAAGACACAGAGCATTAAAGGCGTACGGAATTCCTTCTAAATACTAACAAATCGAGCGCAAACACAAACGTTAAACCGGAATCACAAAGTGCCCTCCTTAACTCCTTTACCTTGGTTTAATTCAATGTACAACAGGTAATTTACTAGAGGAGGCAAAATCAGAAATTTTCAATTCAAACCAAGTATAAACAAATATATTCCCCAAAATTTCAAACTGAAAGGAGCACAATTTGAGCAGCGAAGATTGAGAAAGGATCAAAAGGAAATTAGCAGCATAATCCAGCGCTCCATTTGCATGCAATGCACATGAAAACGAAAAGTCTGCCAACTTTGCTAGATCTAAGTAAGAAAAACAACGCGTGAATGCGTGATCCGACAAAACTAAACCGAAATCATAACGAAAAAGCGAGAGAGATGACAAACAGATCAGGAGAAATTAGGCAAGGCCTAAGCAGCGAAATGCCGGATCCGTACCTTTGGTACTTTAAAATCAGAAACTTGGATCTTCGGAGAGGGAGAGATGGAGAATTTTGGGAGTGCGAGGAAGGAAGATGAGAGGAAATATATCTAGTTCGTTGACGCGTCGGAGCGTCAAGTGATAATAACGCAAGGAAGAGAGACGTGGAATTACCGGTGCGCCAGATGCCGGCAGATGATTGGACGAAACACCTCATCTCATTTTCGGTTTTTTTTTCGCTTTAAAATATATTTAATTGAATAATGAGACAATATAAAACATTTAATTTTTATAACATAATTAAAATTACGATATTATATACATGTATTTTATAATTTTATAATAATATCATGATATTGTATATTTTTAGTAAAATTGTCTCGTAAATATGACAGAACTTCAACAAGTCTGTTATTTATTTCAGTAATTATTTCTTTTTTTTTGGTGTTAGAGTTAGTTTCTTATTTATATGACATTATCTCCCCATAATCTTAATAATGGGTTAGAAGGTTAATTTTTAATATTACTAGAAGGCTTGGCCCGTCCAATGGACGAGATATAATTTCGTGTCTATTGTTATTTATTTTATGAGTGGACATAAGTGAATGTATATATTATTTGAATTAGAATAGAAATAATAATTGTACGTATGAATTGATAAAGTTAAATAATGAAGGAAAATTAGATTTAACCGTTTATTTTGAAAGGTTGGTTTGGTGGAGGGATAATATATTATAGTCGTTAGTATTTGTTTATGACAGGTTAAGCATATATATATAAATATATAGTTGTTCTCCATTGGATTTCATTTAAACATGGGTTGTTTGTCATGCCCATTCAACTTCTTATAAGAATATAAAAATTTATATATTCAATTATAATATTTCATAATATAGCTCATTTATTAGAGTTTTATATGTTGTAAAAATTCATATCAGAATTTAAGTCGAGAGTCTCAAGTCATTTGGTACTTGTTTGGTTGAATGTGGGAAGTATAATTCCCAAGAATTTAATTCATGTGAAGTAATTTACATAAAATTACAAATTATAGGAATTTAAAAAACATGTTTGGTTGAAAATCTATTTCCTATGAAATTATGTGGGAAGAAAATCTTACCCACTCCCCCCTAAGTAATTTTATTATATTGAAATGTAGGAATTGAGAAATCCATGTAATTTAATATTCAACCAAACACATGTATTTTTTTAACTTCTTAGGATTTTTCAACTTCATGTGAATTTGTTTAACAACCAAACAAGCACTTGTATTCAGCCAATTTCATTACCAATATATTATCAAAACGTTAGAAATTCCTGCCTAATTCCTCTTACAAGATTCTTGCTCGAGTAATCTTCATGAAAGTGAGATTCTCGTTTCAATGGTTCTATCAATCCATCACTCAATCCAGCATTATTTACCTTCCAAATTCTTTTAAAATTTCAACCGTAAAGCTTACTCTTTCAAGTCAGCAATTAAAATTTCAAAAAACCACCATCCAAAATTTTCAATTTGTCAATCAATTTCACATCAAAAATACATTCTAACAGACCAAGTACAAAAGCAGAAGAATACTCTAGACAATTAAACTGTGGCATACTCAAAGGTAATTGCCACAACCTTGTAGTGGATATAAGACCAACACAGGTGTACCTAATAAGCGTTTAGCAATCTTCATCTTCTGATTCAAGAACAGAAAGGATGTTCAAGGCTGAAGAACCAAGATGTATGCCCCGGATAAACCCTCCATATCCCGTTTGAATCCTGTGGCAGAAGAGCAAGATGGAGTCCCACAGCGCTGTTCTTCCCTGTAAGAAGATAAATGCAGAATTTCATTGTTAGGATGTATAACATACAAAATCCATACATCCAAGGCAGTGCATTTGGATTACCGCACGTAATGCATTATAATTTATAATGTATTATATTGCATTAGAAGTTGATATTCAGTAATCCAAATAAACTTCTAATGCAATATAATACATTATAATTTATAATGTATTATATTGCATTAGAAGTCTCAGCCTACAAAATGTACAAATCTACCATTCTAAGCTACAATGGACATATCAAAGATGATCGACAATTGTGATCTCTTTTTTTAAGATATGATTTGGCTGAGCAAGCTGTCATTTTATGGAACAAAATATTTTACCAAAGCAAAAGTTACCTGGAGAGAGAATTGTAGCTTTTTGTCCCAATACAAGGCAAATACTGGGGGGCTTTGCCTTCCCATGAGAAGCACACATGCTCCTGGGTGAAGAGTGGATGGCACAGAAGACACAACAGCGGTATACTTCTCTGGAAACCTTTCTTTAGGAGGAAGAACTCCTAAAAATAAAGGGTTCTTGCTGGATTGAGCTCCAGAATACGATGACGGTTCAACGTGTAACAACCACTTTGGGTACTCCATGAAAGCACAGAATAGATATAAAAGCAAGTGAGAGTCGGTTGGAAGGTCAAGTGTCCATTTTTTCTTGACTTTATCATAAGCTTCTCCACCTTGCATATACTCATAATTCTTCAAGCAGGTGCCTTCAGCAAGTGCTAAAATATTCACAAAAAAAAAAATATACATCCTTAAGAGTCAGCAAAAAACAAATTTGGATAATCTTGAATGCACATGAATATATAAAACAGCATAAACCAAACCAAGAAAGTACTATGAAGTCAATAGAATCAATGGATACGTATGGAAATTTATATGTAGAGAAAATGAACGAACGTTAATAGTCTACCTCGAATCCTCTGTACTGTATATTCCGCTGGAATACTACTTTGTGGCATCAAACCCTTAATTAGCTCGCCCTTCATCAAAGCCTGAAGCCTCTGATGCTCTGTAATGGAATCCATACACTCCTGTAGAAGAGCAATTTGCTGTGGAGATCGTTGAAAATTGGCAAAAGGTGAACTCTCTGCAGAAACAAGAGAGTTATATATATATATGCCATGAAGCTGTTATCTTAAGAATTTTGAAAGATGTATCACATGATATGACATATGCAGGTCCTTACGCTTTGAAGAATCGATTGATTGAACAAGATAAGCACGCAACTGGTGAAGGAACCCATCTTCGTCAAAAGCAAGTGCTGGTTTCCATTCCTTGGTGTCAGGAGTTACCATATTGGGGGTTGCAGCAGTTGGTGAATCACTGCCTACTGGACTTACAGTGATGGACTCACCAAGTTTAGCAGCTGATTCCATCACCTAGGATTTTTTGCAAAATGTAGGAAGTAAATGCCTAAATGATCCGATAATTTCAAGACTAGCATGAATGAGTATGTTCATTCTGAATGTTTCAAGAGAATTACACAAAGGGCTTTTCACATCATTTAAGGATCATTTGGAAGATAAAAGATCGGAAAAGAAGTGAGGTTGACTTGAACAATGGATTGTCGAAAGCAATTAGAATCAATGATCCCCATTCCCATTTGCCAAAACTTTGCTAGTATTTTCTTCAAGTTAATGGAATTCTTGATTTAACTGCTCAAAAAGCTATTCTATCGAGTTGGATTTTAATAAACTTATCTGGCTTCACTATTGGACAAGGAATGAGAGTAGACAATAAAAAAAGAGAAGCAACTTGATTTTTTAAGCAAAACTACTTAACCAAGTCATGCAAGCATGAAAATTACATATATTCATCCAATTTTAATTCCTGAAAGTTTCTAAGTGCTTTTGGGTTCCAAGATTAGATCACGGAACTACATAAGCCATGACCAGAAAAAATTATGTTTGATTTTAAGAGTAGTCACAATGTAGCTATTAAAGAGAATGCTGCAAAGATAGTAGAAAAGGAAAATGAAATATTACACAAGGAAAATACCTGAATATGACTGGTTTCAATTTTGTTAAGTAAAGGTCCTAGCAAAAAAGAGGAAAACCATTGTCTAAGGCAGTCACGCCACTGCTCAATTTCTGGATAGATGCCAAGATGTTCAAAAGCTTCAATTGATGCTTCCATAGACATTGGGGATGGAAATTCCCCCTCTCCTTTCTTAGGTGTAGTACTGAACTTCTGGGGGGACATCCTCACAGGCCTCAAAGGAGTACTCCTAGTAGTTCCTGGTGTGTTAGCTGAACCATTCCTTGTGGTCGACGGTGTTTTCTGTTTCTCAGCTGATTCAGTGATTTTCTTGTCAATATCAGCCAAAAACAGTTCAAGCTCCTCCTCACTTATTATTTCTCTAGCAGGAGAAGCCCGCTTGTTTGACCAAGGTGTAGAGACCATCTTGTCTAAACCCAGTGATGTTTGGACAGGAGGTAATGGAGAAGAGGTAGATGGAAGCATATATGAAGGTGAAATTGGTGATTTAGAAGGCTTGCTGAAAGATATTGTCCTCTGTGCACTCGTGTTTTGTTTGTCAGAACCCATCCGTGAAGCAGAACTTGGACTAAACATTGGGTGAAGAGGCACAAGTGGGTCAGACACAGATTTAGATAATTTTGATTTTGATGCCATATTGGATGATTCTGGAGTAGACATTTCTGCCTTCTTCTGAACTCCAAGAAGGCCCAATTGACGATTTGTGAGACGAGCTTCTTCCTTAGCCCCCTGAGAGGAGGTTGTCGACAAGGCACCAGCACCAACTCTAGTTCTCCAAAAGGAGACCACTTTTACAAGACCGGCTGAAGTTGCCATGAAAAGTAAACCCAAAAAAATCTGTACCACTTTGGTTAACAAATCTGCAGCCAAATGACAAGTAGTTAAAGAAGATAGAAAGAGATTAGACAGAGATTTAATAGCATAGACTTATGGCTAGCAATAAACTTACAAGCCAGCTGTTCAGGAATTTTCCTGACCTTCAAGTTGTCAGCAACTCCATTTTCCCTTGAGTTCAACAATAGAAATTGGAATATTAGGAGCAAAACCAAAGAGTTAAGATTCGGATTAGAATGACTAAATCTATGCACATATATGGCGATTAAACTATCCATCAGTTGTCTTTTGCACCCCATCTTTATAGGGTCGGTATTAGTGAAATTCAATATGTGTATTAGTTACAAAGAAGCAATGTCTCGTTCACTTAATTCATCAAACTGCAACCCTAAAAATTTAGACGAACTTCCATACACACATACCAACAGAGCACACACTACCACTAAACCCTAATTTGAGGGTTCTACCCCGCCCAAACCCATAGAACAAAAATTGAGTGCAGGAGAACTGACAGTGAGATTGAGAGAGAGACAGAGAGAGAGAGAGAGAGTGGATACCGGGAAATGAAAGCGAGAAGCGCGAGGCCTGAAGCAGAGGTGAGGGAAAAGACGATGAGGATGGTGGAGGTGGTGGGGCGGCGACTGGTGGTGGTCAGAGCGGAAGAGAACGCCGGATTCTGATAGACGTTGAACTTTGCCGGCTTCGGCGGTAGGAGATCAGGTCGTCCGCCTTCCATGGCTGAGAGGAGAGTAGGGTGATAAGTCCCAGGACTCGGGCGGTGCTCGAAATTTCAAAATGCCACCTTCTTGCTTCTTTTCCTCAATTTTTTTTTTATAAGGTAAGAATTCGGAATACCAAACAAGCTTGGTAAATCGAGAGGCCATAGTAAAACGGCAGCCGAGAACAGCTAAGAGTGTAAGTAATATGCAGGAAAAGCTATGAAAGGTACAACACTCCGAAAAATAAGAACAAAGACGAGATTGAGATCAGGGTGAGTAAAGCACTATAAAAATAGTGTCACAGGCAACAGGTCGACTCCTCCTGGGCGTGCGAAACGGACTACTGACGTTCCCTCCACCGGAACGAAGGATCTTCAGAAGCCACAAGCACCAAGCGGCTTGGCCTGATGCAACTCGGTCCAATCTCAAACTCTGCTCTAGCTCCTCGGAAAGATAGTACATTAAATAAGCAGCGAGCTAACCTGCAAGAAAAGAAGTCAAAATTGCCTTAAAAGTAAAACAAAACGTTTTACTTGCAACGCAAGTAGACACAAAACTTGCTCCGCAAGTAAAAAACTTGCCTCACAAGTAAGACAAAAAAACTCGCCGCACAAGTAAACAATCTTGTCACGCAAGAAAGGAAGCTCGAACTTGTCACACAAGTAACCCACAAACTTGCCTTGGAGGACAAATATTTAAAAGCAAAAACACAAAACTCTACTAAGGAATATACTTTTTTCCCTTTTTTTCTTTGTTACAAAAATAATTTTTCTTTGATAATCCCAGCTTGTAGGCTTGAAGCCCAAGCACGAATATTAAAGTTTTTCTTTTTTCTTTGTTTTTTTTTTCTTTTTTATTCCTCCTCTTCGAGTCTGCTTTCCAGGCACGCACACCACCAGCGTTCAAGCGGACGGTGAACTGGTGAAGGGCGCGCGATCAACACCGGTCGACGACGAGCAACAAGGCTGAACAAGTCGACGACGGGCAACAAGGATGAGTTCTGAAGGGCGTCGCCGATGACGGAAATGCCGTCAACACCGGTCACACAGTAAAAAAATAATCTTGCAATATTGATCGAGAAAGAACTGAAAGAAGAAATTAACACAGGGCTTTTGTTAATTACACCAAAAGATCAATAATAAGGTTAACAATTTGTAAAATTTAGCACTTAACTACTCATTTTTTGGGCAAATAGTTTGTCAAAGAAAAGGGGAACTAGCCATTGAAGAGTACATAGAACAAAATCCGGTTTCAAGTCCTTGGTTTGGGCAACTTTTGGGCAAATTCATTGAAAGGAGAGAAGGAGAACAAAATCCGCCTCCCGCTCCATAGCCAAAGAGGACGGAGAGATAGAGAACTTTTCAAGCAACTTTTGATTGAGCACAAACACTTGATTGAGCACAAACAAAGGGCCAGGGGAGGGGAGAGTAGATCTGATTTATGCCTTCTCGGCGATGACATATGAGTGCCTTCTCGGCGGGAGGGTGCCTTCTCGGCGGGAGGCCTTCACGACCAAGTTTGGAGTTTTGGGATTTTCATTTTTCAAAGGGAGTGTTTCTGTATCCGGAGGCTTGATGGTTCAAGACAATGACCAGTTCCTCAATTTATTTTTATAGT
Organism: Fallopia convolvulus; assembly: GCA_964016875.1. Lineage (NCBI taxonomy): Eukaryota > Viridiplantae > Streptophyta > Magnoliopsida > Caryophyllales > Polygonaceae > Fallopia > Fallopia convolvulus. The sequence continues at coordinate 39,457,203 of OZ024730.1, read as the reverse complement.
AAAACTAGTTATACACAATAGTTTGAAAAAATACATTTCGAGATAGTTTTTAAAAAATAAAGTAATACACGACTAAGACTCAGATTAAATATGAGCATATTTATTTTAATATAACGATACATAAAAGATAAAAAAAATATATACATGCATATGGTAGTTTTTTATTTTTAGAATCAAATAAATTTCGAATTTTTATAATTTTTATAAATAAATAGAGAGAAAATTATTTGAAAAAATAAAGTAATATAAATAAAAATTAAAATTTCATAAATAAAGTTGGGCCAAAGTCAATGTAGCTCAAAAAGATACAACTTTAATATATAGTTACAGATAGATCTTTTAACCACAATTTAACTTTTAAAAAATCTTTTACATCACAAATAGATTAAAAGACATAGATAATATAATTTTTTATCATCTTGTAACTTTTTTTATATTTTTTATCATAATTTGATTTAAGAAAACTTTTATAGAAATAGATATATAGATAAAGATAATATAATCAGCTGATAATTAATTATATACTCAGAATCTATCTTAACATCTACTATATAGTTTATTTTATGTTAGATAGAATCTTTTCGATATATATAAACTGTGAGAATGACATGTACGAAAAATCCTAGGTGGCACATAGTAAAATCTTACGTGGCAGATAACTTATATTGTGATAGAAAAAATAACTTAAATAAATTGTTATGAATAATATTTTACCAAATATTTAATGATTGTATAGTTTATTTTATGTTAGATATAATCTTTTTAAGTTAAATAAAATATCATATCAAATATTTAACATTAGATAATATCTTTATTTTAGATAGAATCTTTCCTATATTAATTTATCCTATTTCTATATTATCCTAAATTAATATCAACATATATAAATTCTCAAAATAAAAAAATCCTATGTGGCGAAATCCTAGGTGGCTTAATGTAGGAATGACATGTAGGAAAATCCTAGGTGGCGCAACGTGGTGGCCTTATTCCTTGCGTCTTTTGTATATATACATAGATTTTGTTTTCTTTTGCACCAGACTCCTCTGGGTAGCAATTTCCTCATCGGGTTTACTAGTAAGTAGTAAGTTGGGTTCACAAAACTCTGGTTTTGGCTCTGTTCGGATGCACTAGCTGGAGCTGGAACCCAAGCTTGATTTTTTAGTTGAGCTGAAATCCCGAGCTGGATTTGTTCCGGAACTGGAAATATGTAGGGCAGTAATCGAACCGAGCCGAGTCGAGCATTGAGTTGCTCAAGCTCGACTCGGTTAAAAATAGATGAGCTCGAGCTTGATCACAAGCTTGGTTCACACTTAAAATCTTGTTTGAGCTTGGTTCATTTAAATGTTCACCGAGCTCGAGCTTGCTCGCGAACCTCTCATTTAGTTTCTTCGAGAGACAAATCCGTGAATAACTCGTTTACTATATCAATTATATAAGTAAATAAACTAAAATTTAAACTACGTGGTTTGAGAAACACCTCCATGTTGAAAGGGATTTACTTAACAACAAATAAATTTGTAGTCAAGATCCCACTGAGTATAGGGTGTTAGGATCGTCCACGGGAAGCAAGTTTGTGTTTAATTACTAAAATAAAAACAAACAATGGAAAACTAAATTGAGCAAGGAACACAACAAAGCAAAACAATTAAACACGTCTCGGTACCAGCTCAGTACCGACCCTAAAGACTCGATAACGAGGCAGACTTCAACAGAAAAAGCATAAATAAAAGCCAGATAAACGCAAGTCCGGTGCCGACCTACAGAGCCTCGGTACCGATGTGAAACAGAGAATGATATGAACCTTCAAATAAAGGAAAAAGATCTAAGACAAGGGTTTACCACGACATAATCATGCAATCGAGATAGTGTGAATAATAAATATCATGCCTTGAATATAAAGTCATCAACTTTCGTTGATTAAAGTAAGCAAATCAATCAACTTTCATAAATCAAGTCAGTTTCTACTTATTTTTTTATCCAAAGTTTGTAACTTTCATTATCAAACATTATCAACATTCAAGTTCATAACTTTCTCTTTCAATTAAGAAACAAACTCAAATTACCTTGACTTTCGTCAAAACATAAGCACAAAACAAGCATAGAATAGATAGAAGGCATTCAATCATTCATACATCATCCTTTATGCACAATCATGTCGTGTTTTCAACCCCGATCTTAGAATAAGAGACTACTCACACATGCTTAAACATAAACAAGCAGAATATTTGAATGAAAACGTGTCTTTAGATTGAAAACAAACTTACTTGAATCCCAAGACACAAAATTCTCTCCTAAACCAATCTCTCACAAACCAAAAAACAAGAGTACAATTGTGTCCTTCCTTCTCACGTGTCCAACTCTCCCTTAAACTACTAAAGACAACAATATTTATATTAGAAAAGCTATCTAAAAAGTTTCCATAAAGATAGAACTTTCTAAAACTAAAAAATTATGGAATAAAAACATTAAAAACTCAAAGTCGGTCGCGTCTACCGACACAGGGCCCCCTCGGTGTCGACCCTGTCAGAGTCGGTAGACTCCCGCTGAACTCTTGTTGACTCCATTTTTGCTGCAAGCGTCGGTACCGACCCTACAGGATCGGTAGCGAGCCTGTGTAGACTTGTTTCTCGCACTTTCCCTCACTTCTCCTTAATTTGGATTTTCCGGGGTCTCTTCGAGTGTATTCAAATCTTCCTTAGCCAACCATACTCCTCTGTCTCCTTTCTATCTCGATGTCTCCATAATGCTCCAATTTTGCTTCAACACAAAAAAACAGAGTAGCTTCCATACTTTTTACAAAATATGAAAACTTCATCTAAAAACACACAAAACTAACAAAAAAACACAACTAAACTAATCTAAACAACCAAGAAAAAAACTTAAAACTAACAAAAAAAAAACACTAACATCAAAATACCCCATCTTATGCTTGCTTGTCCTCAAGCAATCAGTAGACACAAACCAAGACCAATCAACACATTCCTCAAGTAATAGCCCTCATCAAAAAGCAACTTCAAAACATTAGTGAAAATAGCAAGTGACTTTTAACGTCATCACACATATAAGAACAACAAATAGACATAAGAAATCACAATCCAACCTCACTAAGGATAAAGTGTTTCACTCAACTCTCATGTGTAATGTGTTTAGGTTTATAAATTCAACTCTCAACTCAATCAAACATACAAAAACTCATACAAATTGTAACTTATATCACCAAACTCTCCACCAAAGATTGTCAAAACAAGCAAAGATCATCAAGAGAACTTAGGCTTGATAAAAAAAATTCATAGAAGTTTCCATTTAGCCAGGTTGTAATGGGGCTTGGTAATAACAAATACGCGTGGAAAATATTTTGGCTATGTGGTGCTAATAATATCCGGGAATAAAGACTCCTAAAAACTCACACACATCCAAAACTTCTCATAAAAGAACATACCAAACTCACTCTTATTTAAGCTCACCTTTCTTCTTTCACTCACCCATTAAAATCCTAGAAAGTCTTATAAAGCTAAACAGACATAAACTCTTGGTAATATCTGTAATGACACTTTGCACACATTCTTTTTTCCCTCTTCCTACTTTTCTTAGTTTTCTGCATTTTTTTTCTTCTGCATTTTTTACACTGGAAAGGATCGGTACCGACCCCATTGGGGTCGGTAACGAGTCTGCGTTCTCTTCTTTTTCCTCTATTGGGATAACTTCGATACCGAACCTCATAGGGTCGGTAACAAGCTAAAACTTCATTCTTCTTCTTTTCTTCTAACTCGTGCACTTCTTTACCAAGAGTTCTTTTTACAACTTTTAAACAAAGAGACTTCCAATCTACCCAACCAATCCCCTTTTTTTAAACCAATATACATCTTCACTCAACAAAACAACTCTAACCAACTAAGTCATAATCCCCAGATAGGGTCAAGCTTATATCGGCTAGGGAACAACTTTGTGGAGCAAAAATTAAAAGGCTTAAGGCTCAAATTGGCTTCAAAACAAGGAATAATGTAAGGGTGGATATGGATTAATAAGGCTCATGAAAAATTAAGTTATCTATCATATGGTTTCACAAGTAATGAACTAAATCTTATAGAGGCTTTGAGAAATAGATAACCATCATAATTTCAAGAGATAATATGCATATAGAGAGTAAATCACACATGAAAATTAAGGCTAAATAAGCTCACAGGGTCATTTTGTTGGATTGTAATTACTCATGCTAAAAGTCATATGCACTCGGTTTCATCACATGCTAATTCACAATTAAAAACATTTTCATCATGAGATTCGGGCTAAACTATCAAAAACATGCTAAAAGGATTTACATGATCATGCAAGCAAAAAGTCATCATAGAACCATAAAATCAAGGGTACTTATCCGTTCTAAAATCGTTTTGTGATATTTCAAAATTTTCAATTTTTTTTCATTTTTTTATGCAAAGGAAAGCAACTAAAAACTAACAAACAAGACAAAAAAAAACACTTAACAAAAACACAAGAACACATAAGTTTTCTTTTCCCTCCCCACTCCATACTTAAGCAATACAATGTCCCCACTGTAGAAACAAAGTAAGACAAAAGAAAGAGGCATGGAAAAGAAAATGAACTCAAAGAGTGGTTCTTGAATCCGTGGAAACATTCCTTGAAACATCATGAAAAAGAGAGAAAAATCAGTGCTTGGGCGGAAAGTAGTGCTCAAAGTTCTCCATGAACTCAATGGTTGTGCGCCAACGTTCTTCATTTTTCACCTAATGCTCCTCACTTGTCCTCTAGCGAGACTTAGCCATCCTGTGACGCTCATCCTCAATTGCCATCCGAGTTGCATAAGCCTCTTGCCACTAATTCATTTGATCATGTATGTGGTACTGATGCAGACACAACTGCTACATTCGAGAAGCCAAATCAGTCGCCCACAGTGGAGGTGCGTCGGAGCTGGAGGCATCGGTACTGTGCTGGTGCTGGCGCTGGTGGTACTCGGTACCGTGCTGATGCTGCTGGTAATGGGGGTCGGTACCGACCCCACTGGGGTCGTTATCGGGGTCATATGTCACTATACCGTACTCCTTTGGCACGGTAATGTTTCCATTAGCGTCGGCCATCCCCTTAGTAACAAAGCTTTAAGGCTCGGTACCGACCTCTGCAGCAACAACATGTGCATCTTCTTCCATGGCATCCTCCTCTTGCTCATACTGTGACTCGAATATCCTCAATGAAGGATCGTCTTGGGGCTTCTTAGCCAGCGGAAATGGTGTGGATGTCCAAGTCTCGTACCAAATGGGGAGGTACAAGAGCTCCATCTTATTCGACGTGACGAGCACTTGCCGACCATGAACCGTAGTGGTGATTCCCTCTTGGTATCTCTGAAAAATCCCTGAAGACACCCAATAGTTTGTGCCCAGCTTTTGTGAGCGGAGTGCACTGTAGCGTGTAAGGTCGATCTTACAAGCCAAAGTGAGGAGGGTCACCAACTCGCCAAAGTAGATCCTCGAAAGTTGTGCCCCTTGTTGCTCCACATATTCACCCATTCGTACCCCAAGTTCATAGGAGCAGGGTTTTCAAAGAGCATGGTGCGGAGACATCCAATCTCCGTCCTTGTTGGCCGAGATAACTCCTATTTGGGACAAATAGTGGAGGCCAGAATACGGAGGATAATGCGAAAAATTGGGTTGACTATGTGAGAACCAGGGAGGGCGGGTGTTGTGGGACTGATTTCCCATGTGATATAACCCCATGTTTCTGCAACTTTGAAGTCATCTAGTGCTGAGTAATCACGGGAGGGGTTAGGAAAGTGGAGATTATTGTTGAACTCAGACATGGTGAGCTTGTAATCCTTATTCCCGATCCTGAATCTAATCTTCCCCATCGACGTCTTATTTTTAAATTGGGTGCGAAGAGTGGCCACAAATTCAAAGGTGAGGGCTGGGTAGTGAGGGATTTCTTTCCACTTTAGGAGGTGAGCCACACCAAGGATGGAGAAGGCATGCTTGAGGTCCTCATAGATTCCCAACTGCTTCCCATCGACCCTTGAAAACCATCTTGTGTGGTGAGGTTTGTTGAAGACGATGTTGAAGATTTCTCTTTGCTTAGCGGTCTTGAACACCACATTATCCATGCATGGTGGAGATGGAGAAGGAGATGAACTTTGCCTCTTGGTTCTCTTACCCGCTCTCTTGCCAGCTTGGCTTGAACTTGCCATTGCAAAACCTGTAGAATACCACAAACAAACCAAGATAAGATCCACTCATGACAGTAACCCCATACTCAAATTGAAACCAGACTCTTGCAAGTGAATTTAACATTCTGAAGGGTCGGTACCGACCCTAGGGGTCGGTATCGAGGTCCTCAAGCATCAAAATATGCACTGGGTCAGAAAGGGTCGGTACCGACCCTACATGGGTTGGTATATAACCTGTGTTTCCAGAATTTGAACGCAATGTCGAGTGCCAAGGCCTCGATTTCAAACCATTCGACACTTATAAAAGCTTTCAAGCATGGATCCAAACAATACCACACAATCAAGCAACCGCAACCCCATACTTACTCAAAACCCTATCTAATCATGCCAAAATTGCCAAAAATATGGTGTAAATCATGTCAAATCAAGAACAAGTAGCCGCATACTTTTATAATTTAAAGGAATTGAGTTCCAAACATAAGGAAACTAAGTTCATAAAAACAAAACACCAACATCAAGGCAAGGAGGCACAACTCAAGCATGAAGATCTCAAACTAGATCTAGATCTAGGCATGAAAATACCCAAAAATTACCATGAATTCCGAAGAAATTCAACTAGAAATTAAGAGTTTTTTAAAAACCATACCGTAGATTGAAGAATGTATAATGAAAAACAAAGGGTTTTGAGGGTAACGAGGGTATGTGAATCGGTAACGAACAAATTGAGAGTTTGCTCGGTACCGGGGTGGATCTGCGCTGTTTGCAAACTGGTGTGCGCTTGTTTCAGGTGGTGGTGCAACAACAAAGTTTTGGTGGTGCGTGGTGTGAGGGTCTTGGATGGAGCGAATGGTGGCAATGAGGTGTGGAGAGCAAAGGGTGCATTTGGTTTGGTGAGGAAGACGCGTTGAGGAAAAGAAAAGGAGTTTTAGGTTTTAAGTCACTTACCTGGGTTAGCACGCGTTTCAGGATTTTTCGCAAAGTGGGTCGGTACCGACCCTGTGGGGTTCGGTATCGAGTCTGTTTGTACGCTCTTTGTAAATCTCAACATTCTCATACGCCTTTAGCCTCAAATCCTCTAGCTCTTTCAAGTCCATGAATCGTGTTGCTCCGGCCTTTTCGAGGTCCATATTAAGCTCGTTGAGAGCCCATAATGCCTTGTGCTCTAACTCGACTAGCAAATGACATGCCTTGCCATACACTAGTTTGTAAGGAGTGGTGCGTAGAGGTGTCTTGTACGCTGTTCTGTAAGCCCATAAAGCATCATCAAGCTTGGATGACCAATCCTTCCTAGAGCGAGAGACCGCCTTCTCCAAGATGCTCTTGATTTGCCTGATTGAAACTTCAACCTGGCCACTAGTTTGGGGATGTTATGGTGTTGCCACCCGATGTGATACCCCATACTTAGCCAAGAGAGCTTTAAAGCTCCTCTCTATGAAATGTGAACCACCATCACTAATGAGGACTCTTGGTACTCCAAACTTGGGGAAAATGTTATTCTTAATAATTTGGCCACAGTGTTGGCGTCATTGGTCCTTGTAGCAACGGTTTCCACCCACTTAGAGACATACTCAACCGCGACAAGGATATACTTATAGGGACCCGATGAAGGTATATAGAGCCTCGGTACCGATGCGAAACAGAGAATGATATGAACCTTCAAATAAAGAAAAAAGATCTAGGACAAGGGTTTACCACGATCTAGGACAAGGATATACTTATTTTTGATCCAAAGTTTGTAACTTTCATTATCAAACATTATCAACATTCAAGTTCATAACTTTCTTTCGATTAAGAAACAAACTCAAATTACCTTGACTTTCGTCAAAGCATAATTAGAAAACAAGCAAAGAATAGATAGAAGGCATTCAATCATTCATCACATCATCATTCATGCACAATCATGTCGGGTTTTCAACCCCGATCCTAGAATAAGCGACTACTCACACATGTTCAAACATAAACAAGCAGAATATTTGAATGAAAACATGTCTTTAGATTGAAAACAAACTTACTTGAATCCCAAGGCACAAAATTCTCTCCTAAACCAATCTCTCACAAACCAGAAAACGAGAGTACAATTGCGTCCTTCCTTCTCACGTGTCCAACTCTCCCTAAAACTACTAAAGACAAGAGCATTTATACTAGAAAAGCTATCTAAAAAGTTCCATAAAGATAGAACTTTCTAAAACTAAAAGATTACGGAATAAAAACATTAAAAACTCGAAGTCGGTCGTGTCTACTGACACAGGGCACCCTCGGTGTCGACCCTGTCAAGGTCGGTAGACTCTTGTAGTCTTGTTGAACTCTTGTTGACTCCATTTTTGCTGCAAGCCTCTGTACCGACCCTATAGGATCGGTAACGAGCCTGTGCAGACTTGTTTCTCGCACTTTCCTTCACTTCTCCTTTGGGTTTTTTGGGGTCTGTTTGAGTGTTTTCAAATCTTCCTTAGCCAGCCATACTCCTTTGTCTCCTTTCTATCTCAATGTCTCCAGAATGCTCCAATTTTGCTTCAAAAACCTACAGAAAACACAAAAACAGAGTAGCTTCCATGCTTTTTACAAAATATAAAAAATCATCTAAAAACACACAAAACTAACAAAAAAATCACAACTAAACTAATCTTAACAACCAAGAAAAACACTTAAAAAACTAAGCTAAAAACACGAACATCAATCCAAACTATATATTCTATATAATATACTATATAATATAACTTATTCATGAATGTATAATCTAGTTTTTTATGAGTGTATAATCGAGCTTGCTCATGATCATATAATCTAGTTTGCTCATGAGCAAATGAGCCTAATTATCTTGTGCTCAAGCCCAATGCATTTATCTTTCGAGCCTTAAAATTGTGCTCAAGCTCGGTTCATTTACAAACCGAGCCGAACAAGAAAAAGATTTAACCGAGCTGAACACCGAATTTCTCACGGACGACTCTGTTCATTTCTATCTCATATTTCAAATATGAGCTGGATATACGAATGAGTGTTTAGAAAGACTAGTTGGATAAAAATAGGGAGGTAGATAAAATTGCATAGGCACTGATAAGTCAGAAAAGTATTGATGAGACAAGGCAAAGAATGTGAAAATCTCGGCCATGTTCAATTCACCAAGTTCGAACAAGTTAACTTACGAACTACCTTTCTACCCTTACCTAGCATTCATTGTCAAAGAATATGAAAATATGTATAAAATGTATGAGCACTAATTGTCAAAGACCTTCTCTTTCTATATTTAATAATTATTTAATATTTTTATGACTTGATGTGCACAAACTGGGCAACGGTTGACAATACTCTAAGAGAAGATTGGATTGAGCTCAAAAGATAAACCCATTGGAGGGGCGCCGAATCCTCTGTCCCCAACTTGTGTCCCTTCTTGTTCTTGAGGGTACAACTTCCTTGAGATATGTTGGTTTTCTAAATTAATAAAAAAATTAAAATTTAGACTTTTATTAGTATTTTGTAAAAGAAAACTTAGTACACTTGGATGAATAAATACAAATGGGACACAAGTTGTGAACAAAGGATCTGATCCGCATTGGAGGAGATTCCGGTCTCGTTTTTGCTTTTTTCGTGTAGACAAAATACGGTGTTCAATTCGCATGGTTAATTTTTATTTCGGGTTCAATTGTTCCCAAAAATTGAATTAAAATAAAATAACCCTTCTTCTCTATCAGATGAGTTGTCCGTCTCAGGCTTATTCTCCCTCTCTTCCATTTAGGGGCGGATTTAGGGGGCGAGCGGGGGTGACCGACCCCATATCAGTCCAAAAGAGCGACGAATCTATATATATAATTAAATCCGCTAAGGATTCGAGCCTTCACATTGCACCACGTTGGATTTTGCCACATGGCGCTCTCTCATTATGCCACATAAGATTTTGTCAAATGTCATTTTCTCTTTACTCTATAAAATTTATATGTCAATAATTATTTTCCACATCATACGACATGTGTAATTTTACAACCATTAAATTTACACATCATTAATTTTTACCATCATTAATTAAAACATCATACTTCACCATCATTTAGAAATATATAATTCACGAAGAGGACTGGACATCCCACGGTTCAAGCACATCCACCGAACACTACTGCTAAACCATTCTCACGCCGCCTTGCTACGCCACCGAAATTATAACGCTTCATCTTCACTCCTTTCTCCAACAAATTCTAGCATCATCCCCGATAGGCCACTAGCCTACTGCTTCGAATTACCTAAGACCACCAGTCTACCGTTGCAATCATACTAGCTAGCATAGTCTCACCACGCGCCGGTGGATTTCTAGAACCTTAACAACTAGCCCTATTCCACCAAATCCGGCACAGTCCATTGTTGTTATTTTCAATTTTCCAAGTTTACATTGATACCAAGTTTTGGATATTATTTTTTCCCCTTTTGAATTTAATTAATTTTTATTTGAAAAAAAAACAATTTAGATATTGTTATTTGTCAAATGATTATTCATATGAACCTGCCTAATTTCTATACATAATTCAATACAGATAACTCCAACTTATATCATCTCTAACGAATTTTAGTAAGAATATCTAATTATTCACAATTTTGTTGTTATAACTACCTAGCAAGTATCCACCACAATCTTTTCTACATCTTGAAAAAAGAATTAAATACCAAATCCGAGTTATAGAAATAAATATATTTAGCAAGAAGATTTATCGGATCAATTTTCTTATCTTGCAAATTTTGTTTTGTACCATAGATATATTTATATTCAGTGACACAATCTTTATTAAGCATCCTTCGATTTTCTTAGTAATTAGTGTATATCCTCCAAAATATCCAAATCTTAATACTGTTTTACCAACCTGAAATATATCAAGTAAATGTTTTTTTTATACCTTTTTCATTTGTATTCTATATTTTGAACTAAAATAAAATTTTATATGTTATACTTAAAATTTTTAATCCATGTATATGAACCTAGCCATCACAATTTGTAAGAGTTTATGTTTCTACTTCACATCTTTTATTTTCATTTGTATACTTTAATTTTTACCAAGAAAACTACATCATATATCAATTAACTAATAATATATTTTTACATAAGGGTATATTGGTGATTGTACTTAGTGCTCGTTTGGTTAAATACAGGAAGTACAATTCATGGGAACTTAATTCATGGGAACTTAATTCCTGGGTATTATAAATCATGAGAATTTAAAAATTATGTTTGGTCGAAATCAAATTCCTAGTAATTAAGATTATTGCCTTTTAATTGGTTAAATGTAAAAAATCATGTGAATTCATTTAATATTACCATTCTAACCTTTATGTATTAAAATCTAGAGTTTTGACTCATGGATAAAGAAGAAATTTGTAATTTAAATATAAAAAAGAATAAAGATTTTTTGAATAAAAATGGAGGAATTTGATCTTATCCATCCCCACCTAGGTAATTGTAATTCGTCCATTATGTAGGAAGTATAAATAATGGGAATTTAACTTCCTGTTTTATATGTGAATTTTTTTTAACCAAATACATGCATTAGATACTACTTCCTGGGTTTTTCTAAATCATGGGAATTAATTAGATAACCAAACAAGCACTTAGTGAAAAAAATTAACACGTTTAATTTTGCAAACAAAGTTTTCTTTTCTTTTTTTTTTTATCAGAAAACTCGTTTCATTAACTAGACAAAAAATCAGTCTGAATTACATCATAAAGAGCAGAAGGCAGATAAATATTACTAGTAACAAGAAAAGTGTTTGGTGGTTTCCATTTGCTGAGCCAATCAGCCACCTGATTTGCGTTCCTCCTACACAGTAGCCAATCACAAGTTTGAAACTGTGCACTAGCTTCCAGCGCTATTGAGATTAAATCACCAAATGCATTCAAAGGAAGAGAGTCCTTCCCCATAGCACTGATAATTTTACTTGAATCGGTCTCCAAAATAACCTTGCTGAATCCCTGGGAGAGCCCGACATTCAATCCCCAAATCGCTGCTTCAATCTCTGCTTCATCAACACTTGAACCAGGCTGAATGTTTCGCGCCCCAGCAAAGACAACCAGCCCCTCAGAGTCTCTTCCAACAATCCCAATGCCACGCTGCATATCTTTTACAGATCAATCAACATTTATTTTAACAACTCCAGTCGGGGGTCGTTTCCATCTCTGTTGTGCAGTGTCGATAACCGTACGCCCTTGCTTTCTCTCCTGAGTACGCAAGTATTCTTCACATCGATCCAAACTGCCAGTGATTAGCTCTCCCACTTGTACCTCAGCATTAGAAAAAACAGCACTATTACGTGCTCTCCAAATTTCAGAACACAGAAAAGCCCATAAACTCTGTTTTTCACTCGATTGTTGAACAACTTTTTTAACCCAGTCAATAAAGGTTGGCGAGGATGATCCCAACTAAAACAAATCCGGGAAACTCTCCCACACTTGTTGTGGTAGCTTGCATCCCATTAGAACATGCATTACAGATTCTACCTTTCCACAAAAATCACAACAAGGGTATGCAACAATCTTCTTGTGGAACAAATTAAGCTTGCAAGGGACAACATTGCGAACCGCTCTCCAGACAAATGATCGTATACTAGGTGGCACTTTAATGCTCCAGATTTTTCTCCACAAATTCTTTTCCCCCGAGCAATCAGACTGTTCACTAGTTGTGGAAGCAAAGAAACCATCTTGTAACATTCTGTAGGCTGAACGAACAGTGAAGATGCCATCTTTGGAGTAGTACCAAATCAATCTATCCTGAATCATTGAATCAACAAGGTGGATATTCAAGATCACTTCTGCATCAATTTGTTCAAAAGTTGACCGAATCACGTTCTCCTTCCAGCTTCTACGGTTCCAATCCACCAAATCCACAACTCTAAGATCATCCCTGCTACCATGAAAATTACCAATGGGCTTGAACAACTTAGGACGGGGCAGCCATTTATCTTTCCAAGCCAACAGATTGTTACCATTTCCCACATGCCAGTAAGTCCCCTCTTCCAAGACTTTCCTACCATGCATAATACTACGCCAGCAAAAGCTCGGATTATAACCTACCGATGCCTCCAAGAAATTAGTTCTAGGGAAGTATCTTGCCTTAAAAATCTTTGCCGCAAGAGAATCAGGATCTTGGATAAACTGCCACCCTTGTCTTGCGAGCAAAGCAAGATTGAAGTTCTCTAAATCTCTAAAACCCAAACCCCCTTTATCCTTCGGCAAACACATAGGCTTCCAGCTCATCCAATGCATTTTTGAATCCTTATCTCCACTCCAAAAGAAGTGGCACATAAGTTGTTCAATTTCCCGACATAATCTAGAAGGCAAAAGAAAGCAAGACATCGTATAAGTCGGGATAGCTTGCACCACTGCTTTAATGAGAACTTCCTTTCCCGCTCTTGACAAGGCGTCCGCTTTCCACCCCTTTAACTTCTTCCAAACTCTCTCTTTTACATGAGTAAAAATCACCTTCTTTGATCTCCCTACCATAGTAGGTAAACCAAGGTATCTTTCATGTTTCTCAACCTCCGGTACATTTAGGATTCCCTGAATACTATCCCGTAGTTCCTGTCTCACATTTCTGCTGAAGCTCAATTCTGACTTGCTAAAGTTAACTTGTTGTCCTGAAGCTGCTCCATAAAGCTGGAGGATATTTGAAATTTCAGTTGCCTGTTGACAAGAAGCTTGAGCAAACAGAATACTATCATCTGCAAAAAATAGATGTGAAACTACAGGCGCAGTTCTAGCAACTCGAATCCCTTTCAATCTGCCCACCACCACACTCTCTCTAATCAAGCTTGAGAAACCTTCCGCCACCAATAAAAACAGATAAGGGGAGAGAGGATCCCCTTGACGCAAGCCCCTTTCTGGAGTAAACTCGCACGACGGATACCCTTCCATCAGCACAGAGAAGCTCACAGTAGTAACACACCTCATAATCAGCCTAATCCAGTTTTCATTAAAACCGAAACTTCTCATACAGTTTTCTAAGAAGCTCCATTCTACCCGGTCGTAAGCCTTAGCCATATCCAACTTCAAAGCAAAGTATCCCTTCTTCCCCGTCCTCTTACTCTTCATATAGTGAAACAGTTCAAAAGCCGACAAAACATTGTCCGTGATCAATCTGCCAGGAACAAAAGCACTCTGGGAATCGGAGATCACCTTATTAAGCACTTTCTTCAACCTGTTAGCTAGGACCTTTGAAATAATTTTATACAATACATTGCATAAACTAATAGGACGGAGATCCTTCATACGACAAGGGTCAGAAACTTTCGGAATTAAAGAGATAAAAGTGTGATTTAAACGCTCCGGAAACGGTTCACCCTCTAAAATCCCTAGTACAAAAGAAATAATCTCGTTCCCGACAATATGTCAGTGCTGTTGAAAAAACAGTGCTGACATACCATCAGGACCGGGGGATTTTGTGGGATGCATTGAAAAAAGAGCAAGTCTAACCTCTTCACCAGTGAAAGTAGATGAGAGCATTAGGTTATCCGCTTCCGTCAGAATAGGCGAAATTCCTTGAGGAGCCGTATTTGTGTGTGTGCTATGACCAGTTTTGAACAACTCTAAGAAGTAATCTACCGCCACTTTGGATTTATTTATCCTACTCCTCCATTCCATACCATTCTCATCCACTAAACGCCTGATTTTATTTCTTCTCTTTCTCCCATTTGCTTTCCTGTGAAAGAAAGCAGAATTACAATCCCCCCAACAGAGCTCATTTGCCTTCGCTCTTTGAAACCAAAGAAGCTCCTCCTTTTCCATTAGCTCCCTCTCTTTCCTCTCAAGCATCATGCGTTTCTGTATTAACTGCCCTTTCATTCCAGCCTTGTTCATCCGTCTAAGCTCCTCCCTCACTTCCGCTAACTGTACAACAATATTACCAAATTCGGTTCTATTCCACGCTTTCAGCTCCATTGCACAGCCGCTCAGTTTGTCCATCACACCATTCTCCCTATTCCTCACACTTGGATTGAGCCATGAATTTCGAACAACAACCTCACAACCATCATGCTGACACCACATTGCTTCAAATCTGAATGGTCTCGCACCCCTAACATCCTTCTTCACCCTCTTCACATCTATAGCATTCCAACAAAACGGGTACATGATCCGAGCCAAAACGCTCTAAATGGCAGATATTTTCATTAGGGAAGAGTTCGAACCAGTCATCATTGGCAAAGCCCCGGTCCAATCTCTCTTGTATGAAAGCATCACCATCACGCCCGTTATCCCACGTGAACGGGGATCCAACCCACGAAATCTCCCTGAAACCACAATCGTCCACTGCTCTACTAAACTCCATCATATCGTTCCAGTTTGGCTCTCCACCACCTTCCTTTTCCTCTCTTCTAAGAATTTGATTAAAATCACCCATACAAATCCATCCCACACATTCTTCTTCCGCCAGTTTCCTTAAGAGGGCCCATGAGTGAAACTTATCTTCTTTATTCGGCCACCCATAAAAGCCCGTAAACCGCCATTTCTTATCTTCGGATTTCAGCTCCAACATGGCATCGATGTGATGTCGCGTGTAAGAGCATATATTCACAACAATTTTTTCATCCCATAGTAAACAAAGTCCTCCAGATTTCCCTACACAGTCCACTGTAAAACATCCATCAAAACCAAGCTTTAAACGAACCTCCTCCATTCTCTTACGATCACATTTAGTTTCCATAAGAAAAACCACCATCGGGGTCTCCCTCCTCACTAAACTAGTGAGTCTCGTAATTGCCCGGACCGTCCCCAATCCCCGACAATTATAGCTTAAGGTACTCATTGGTCCCGGCAAGAGAGACCAGTTGTCTCTCCCGCCGATAAAATGATTTTTTTCCTGTTGTCAGTCACCACATCAACCTGCATCGGGTCTCCCTGTTCTTTCCTCTTTTTTTCCTTTCCCTCAGAATAACTCGCACTACCCTCTTTTCTGGCTCTTCTCTTCCAAGAACTAGCCTTTTTTACATTCTCTTGTTTTTTCCCATCTCCCTCGTTAAATGCCAAACTCTCACACTCCTTCCTAAGTAAAGAATTTTGTCCCACATTACTTGCATCCCCTCTATTCTCATTATTCCCCCATGCATAACATCTCCCTTCCCATGCACGTGAACTCCCTCATTAAAACTCTGTACCCCACCCGAAATCTCTCCCTTACCCTTTTCTTTCTCCACCGGACCACCTCCCCTTTTTCAAGCACAACTTTCTCTCCTTTCTTTGGTCTCACCAATTCAGTCCCCTCCTTTTCACCTTTTTCATTTTGTTTGTTACCTGCTCCCTTCTGTTTACTTCCCTCAGCATCTTCCTTATCTTTAATTGTGAGCAAACCAACTCTATCTTCCACTCCCGTCTCTATATTATTTTCACCTGTACTTTCCACACTTTCTTCTTTTGAGTCATCAAGCAGTTCCATCAGTGATTTCCTCACGGTTTTACCTCTCCCTTTACTCAAACTTGGGCTTTCTACTACATCTTTCAAACCCTTCACAATCAGCCTCTCTTTTTCCTTTTCTGCTAGTTCCCTAGTTTGGAGTGGCTTTAAAGGTGAGGCACGAAGCCAGTCTCCATACTCCCCTTGTGACTCCTTCGCCTCATTATCCACACAATCAACCTCAATGTGACCCAGCATGCCACACGCATAACAGAAGTTAGGGAGTCTCTCATATTTAATCTCAAGCCATATCTTTTTGCCTCCAATTTTCATCATTAGGCCTCTCCTTAATGGCTTCGAGATGTCTACAAGTACACGTAGACGAAGGAATTTTGCACATGAGAGAAGATCAGGATCATCTACTTCCTCCATAGCAACAAAAGACTTCCCAATTGCCTCTACCGTCCCCATGTTCATTGCATCTATCGGGATGTCATACACTCTTATCCAGAAGGAAACCCTATCAATAACAACCTTTGATGGCTGCTCCAAACCCGGCTCCTTCAGTGCAAGAAGAGCTTTATCGAAGGCCCATGGTCCCCCTGCAAGAACCTTTTCTTTCTCCTCTATATTTGCAAACAGGAAAAGAAACAAGTTGTGCCGTAGCTCTCGGAATACAAAACCGTTCTGCAGTCGCCACGCCCCTTTCATAGACATTTTTAGGGCATATGAATTGAAGGGACGGTTTGTGAGTAGAGAACCAACCAGCGTTAATGATGACTTTGCCCTTCCATCATCATTCTTTTGGATATGTCCTTCTACTTCAATGCATTCGTCTTCATTCAACTGTAGATCACGTCGTCTACCATTAGCCATGACGTCTCGGAAGATGTCAACCCTGGTCGCACACACACACAAAGCCGGTGAACCCGCACGTGACGGCGGAATTACCCTAGCTCTCACAGCCTGACACCGGAGAGAAGCAAGATCGCCCGGAGAAACCGCTATACCACAGTCGCCGAAGCTCTCTCAACACGCTCTAGGGTTTAGTTTTTTTACAGTTCCAAACAAAGTTTTCAATGATTAAGTAACCATGTAAACTATAATTTTCAAAAAGTAAATTAATATTATGTATTTTTTTGTTCCAATCCAATTTGAATAAGATCTTCAAGATTTGACCAATTAAGGTTACTAATTATCTTAATCTTCACCATTTTTTATTTTGAGAAATTTAACAACAATTCATAAATCACAACCATGAGATTTTGTTAAAGATCAATAAATAACACTTAAAAATATCTATGAAAATTAATTTATTATTATCTAATTCATTTTACTTATGTGATTAAAAAATGATCAATGCCATGACAATTTAATTAACATAATTATCATAACTTTCACCTAAAATATCTATAATTTTTTATTTGTTACATTTCCTTAACCATTTCCCTTACGAATTAAAGATTTTGGCTCATCGTTATTAGTTAAAAAATATATTATTAATAAAATTCCATTTTATAAAAGTGAATATTTGGTTCAAATTATAAAATCTTTTGCTTCCATATTTTAATGATTTTTTTAGCAAATGTTTTTTTTTATAAAAATGAATATTTGGTTCGAACTATAAAATCTTTTGATATCCTTTAATGGAAATATTTTTATCCTTAGAGATATTTTATAGAAATATTTTATTACTAAACAATTATTAGAATTATAAAAAATATATACTTAGAAGATATCTATGAAAAACAATATATACCAATATCGATAATTTATACTAGAATTACCAATAACGATAATTTATGGTTCAAACGATAAAAATTTGTAGTTTGAATCAAGTCTTTTTATTGTTCAAACTTTATCATTCGATTTTTCAAACTAATTTTTATTATATAAGAGATTTAGCTATTTAGTAACCTCTTTTTCTATTGATAAAAAGAATTTAGGCATAATACTGGATATATATTAATGGAAGAAGAATGTATTAAACTAGTACGTAAAATAATTATTTTTTTATATAAATTTAATTAAAAATTTTAAAAAAAATTTGTTCAAGGCGCGGGAAACTACACTAGTATTGTTTTTTTGGGTTGAATGACCGAAAACCACCCGTATAATAGGGCATATTACGCTAAACCACCCGCTATATTGGAAGTTGCCGAAAATCACCCGAATTACAGTCTCCGTCAAAAAATGCTCACCCACACCCAATTTCCCGTTAAATGAACGTGAACGCGCACGTGCCTACGCGTTTATGTGGAAGCTTTTAAAACAATTTCCCTTTTTCTTAAAATTGCTTAAAACCCAAATACTACCCCACCACCCTCAAACCCCAAATTGAAGTCTCTCTCTCTCTCTCTCTCTCTCTCTCTCTCTCTCTCTCTCTCTCTCTCTCTCTCTCGTGTAAAGCGAAGACATTGGCGATCGAAGACAGTTACCAAACTCGATGCCCTAGATCAACGACGACAGTGGTCGAAGAGAGTTGCGAGCGAAATCTAATCAACGACGACATCTAATTGAAGAAGACAGTGGTCGACATCGATGCCCTAGATCCACTGTTGAAGGAAGGTGAGTACTGAGAACTAAATTGCTTCGATTTGGTGTTTTTTTTCATGGGTTTTTGTGTGATTGTATAAAGGGTGATGTACTCTTCTTTTATGGACAGATATGGATACTTTAATGGCCTACTGTTGTTTGTTTCTTTTATTTAATGCTTGAGAGGGACTGAAATTGGTTTTTTAAAGGTAGAAAGATTCTCTAATATGCCAGACGCCAGACATGTGAACTGCATAATATGGCACCTTTAGTACCCATGCCTTAGGTAGTTGTTTGTCTCTATTACATATAGAGGGACTGAAATTGGTTTTTTAAAGGTAGAAAGATTCTCTAATATGACAGACGTCAAACATGTGAACTGCATAATATGGCATCTTTAGTACCCATGCCTTAGGTAGTTGTTTGTCTCTACTACATATGTACAATACAATACAGATTTAAGTTACATGCATTTATTGATTTATCTTGGCAGATATGAATATAGACGTGAGATATATGTATGAGGGCCAGTTTTATAAGTCCATGGTAGGTGATTTATGTTATAAGAGAGGAAAGGTCCACTATGATAGAGATGTTGATCCAGATATGCTATCAAAAGTTGTTATGGAAGCTGTAATAAGGGATGAAGTTGGATTGCAGAATATAGAGGAGTTGTGGTTCTCACAACCAGAACTAACCATACAAAATGGCTTGACATGTATTAATGGAGATAGTGATGTACTGAAAATGGTGGATTGTGTTGGGTCTGATAGAGTGGTCCATGTGTATGTAGTTCAGAGTAATGAGGCTAGCCCATTTACATTAAGACCCCAAGGCCCAAATTCTCAACCCATTTCTCAGTCAAGATCCCAAGGTCCAACTTCTCAATCTATACCTCAATCCATATCAACTAGGGATTTACCACCTACCAGGTCCTTACCACAGAAGACAGCTTCACATAGCCACCAAACTCATGCAGCCGAATTCCTAGATCCAACAAATGCTCACACAGAAGAAGATGAAGAAGATTCAGATGGTTCAACTAGTGAGGATGATGATGACATATTAGGATCAGAGACTTCAACCTCAGAGGAAGATTTCCAATTCAGAGAAAGTGAAGATGAAGATGATGAAATGTTTGAGACAAATATTGATCAAGATGTTGGTGAGTTTAGAGACTGGGGAGCTAATCTAGAAGCAGATAATGAAGGAGAAGCTTATGTGGATGATGAGAAACCATTAGATGATTCTGATGAATTAAGGAGTGTTAGTGGGTCTGATGGTGAGAGACAAGTCAGGTATCCTGAATTTAACCCTCTTGTAGACTTTAAAAAGAAAATAAGTCTTAAAGTTGGCATGGTATTTGGCTCAAATGACATATTTAGAAAGGATTTAAGTCAGTTTTCCATAGAAAATGGTGGTGATTATTATTATCTGCACAATGACAAGTCCAAAGTTTCTTCTTATTGTAAACTGAAATGTGATTGTTTGATGAAACACTCTAGAAAAAAGTGTGTTTGCAAGAAGGTGAAGTGTGGATTTAAGGCTTGTGCAAGAAAAATGGGGTCTGATGGGACTTTTCAATTAAAGACCTTGGTTGGAAAACATGATTGTGGTTGGCAACATGAGAATAGTAAGTTGACATCAGTGTGGCTAGCAGAAAAATACTTGGAGTTTTATAGAGATGATCCACAGTGGAAGCTAGAAGGGTTTATGAATGCTGTGAAAAGGGACCATTGTATTAACATCACTTATACCTAGGCATGGAAGGCTAGGAAGAGGGCTATGTTGATGACACAAGGTGATGCTAGAGTACAATATGGTAAGGTTTGGGATTATGCAGCCACCCTTAGGAAATGGAATCCAGGAACCTCAAGTTATGTGAAGGTGTGCCTAGATAACCCTGAGAAGCCCCTATTTCAAAGATTGTATGTTTGTTTTGAGGCTTGCAAGCAAGGGTTCTTGATGGGTTGTAGACCAATAATAGGGCTGGATGGTTGTCATCTAAAGGGTGCTTACACTGGTCAAGTCTTAGTTGCAGTTGGTAAGGATGGAAATGAGAATGTATATCCCATTGCTTATGCTGTTGTTGAGGTAGAGAGAAAGGAAACATGGGGTTGGTTTTTGGATATTTTGATTCGAGATATTGGGCAGAGCAACCCTACCTTCATGTCTGATAGACAAAAGGTCTAGTTTCTATCCTATTCTTGTATAAAATTTCCATTTCATAATCATTTACTATTTTGAACTAACCATTTACTATTTTTTATTTAGGGCCTAATTGAGGCATTAAGTGATGTTGTCCCAATGGCTGAAACAAGAGTATGTGTAAGGCATATGTACAACAATTTCAAAGCAAAATGGCCAGGTAAGAATTTGAAGGACATTGTTTGGGCAGCTGCTAGAGCATGCAACACACCAGATTTTAGGTTTGCAATGGATGAGTTAAAAAAGCTAGATGAAGGAGATCACAAATACTTGATTGATGCAAACCCAAGTACATGGTCCAGACATGGCTTTAAGCATCACACCAAGACTGACATGCTCCTTAACAATTTGTGTGAGAGCTTTAACTCCTTGATTCCTCTCAACATGTCAATCAAGCTTCAGGTCCTTCACTTGTCCATCCAACTCAATCATCTCAAACTGCCACTGGTTTGGTAAAGAACTTGTCTTTTCTTCAAATTTAGTAAACAAATAGTTGTTAATTACTTGATCACATCGACTCACATGTACCTTGTCTTGCAGGATTCCTCTCAACATGTCAATCAAGCTCCAGGTTCTTCACTTGTCCATCCAACTCCATCTCAACCTGAGGTATGTGCAGAACAATGATTTTGCAACTAAACTTGTCTTTTGATATGAATTTGAGTAAACTATGAACTTCATTAGTCATAGTGAAATAACAGTGTCAAGGTGGTCAATTTGTTGAGAACTTGTGGAATGGATCCCAAACTTCGATTACTCTGGATTCTAGTACTTCAGTGCAGGTATTAGAATATTGTAGTAACAAATTGAGTTCACCACAGATTGTGTGTTTCTGTGAATGTGTTTATGTGAATGTAGTAACAAATTGTGTAATTGCTTGCAGGCTCCACACAGTGAATCAAGCTCATATCTTCCTCATCAAGTCAGAAGAAAAGTAATTGCAACTAAGGGCCAACTAGCTCATGTGTTAAGGCGTTCACCTAGGAAGCACAAGGGCAGTGATCACTCTAGATTCTAGGGATATGTCATGGAACTTCAGAAACAATATCTTTTTGTGTCCAAAGTTGTAGTGTCCAAAGTTGAGTGCTTTTGCGTATATGCTCAAACTTTGAAGATCTCTACCTTATTTGATGGAATGATTAGGGTTTGTGTACTTGTGTTGTTGTCTAACTAGGAGCACTTGGATGCTCAAACTATATGTGATGTATGTTTGGATTCTCATTTTATGTTTTAGACTTGCTGCTTGCATTGTCCTATAAAAGGGTTTAAGGTTTTCAATTGCCATTTCTTGGAGTTTTAGTGGATGAAGTTCACAGCACTACCTTTATTAGATGGCATAACTGAGTTCACCATAACTTACATTTAAAGCCATATCAATCAAAATCAAAAGAAACATAACCATATCATTCATAAATAACAAGAGTATGTTTGGTACATAACCATATCATTCATAGATAGCATAACTCAGTTCATACATAGCAATTTTGCTAAATTGCCAACTTAACTATTACAACATTCAAACAAGTGAATATGAACATAAGAACAACCACATAAGTAACATGCCTTTGATCATAGCTCTTAAATTTCATGGAAGCTTCCTTTTCAGCTAACAAACTGTCTAATAAGGAGCTCTTGTATGCAAGCTCTTGCCTTAGATTCTGCATTTCAAATTGACACACTCTAGTTGAATCCATTAATTCCTTGGTCTCTCCTTGTAGTCTTTGCTTCTCATTTACCAGTTTGTTGATCACATAGATAGCTCTAGCAGTATATTCTTCATCTCTCCATGCAAAGTAATTGCATTTGTTTTGCGATCCATATTGGCGACAATTATAAAACCTTCTACCATAGTTCCTCTCCGTATGTGCAGTCGATTCCTTTGCTTGGAGACCACAATAACAAGTTCTATGTTGTGCATTTGTTGAGGTAACACTTGAGCTTGACATTGGTAACCTGAAACCATCATTTTACTCATACATTATAATGTCACCATGGATAACATCTATCCATGATTTTGCTCATTCATTTTCAGCATTTTCATTCTAAGATCCTACACCATGCTTTTACACATGTAATTTCAACATTTCATTCAAAATAGGGAAAAATGCAATTCAAAATCTGGAAAATCGACCTAAACCTAATACCCGTTTGAAATTGAAATCGAAATGGATATCCCTAATACTATCATGTGTTCAAAATTAGGATATCCATTTCAACCCACATAGCAAAGTCTAATGCAATTCAACCTAAGTGAATGCAAGAATGAGAAATCGAATTCAAATTGGGATTGACACGAGGAAGTCACTATCAAAATCTGGAAAATCGACCTAAACCTAATCGAACGCAATTCAAACCCTAATCAATGCGATGGAGTGGGGATTGACAACTTACAGTGGTTGATAAACTTTGAAGATTTCGTTCTTCTTGTTCTTGTTCTTTAATGGAGCTTTCTTCAATGGCGTGGTGTTCTTCAATGGAGTGGGAGAGTCAGGACTTACGAGTGTCGACTTTTGTGGGTTCTCAACTTTTATTTAAGAAAAAAAGGGAAATGCTTTTGAAAGGTTCCTTTGAAACGCAAGAGCACGCGCGCGTTCACGTTCATTTAACGAGAAATTGGGTGTGGGTGGGCATTTTTTGACGGAGACTGTAATTCGGGTGGTTTTCGGCAATTTCCAATATAGCGGGTGGTTTAGCGTAATATGTCCTATTATATGGGTAGTTTTCGGTCATTCAGCCTTTTTTTTTTGAGCCCAACTACGCTAGTATTAGCTAAAGAGTCCGAAAAATAAAAATATTTAATTTCGTCTCCATAGGTGGGCAAAAGGGGAAGAACTATTAGCCAATCAAACCGTAATTTCTGGTTCGACCAAAAAAAACCCCCGTAATTTCTGGTGAATTATTTAAAAATAAAAAAATAGGCCATTTGGGATTTTGGGCTATAGGATTTCGGTAGGCCTGTTTGGCATTTTTTTGCCTGAACTTGGATTACGCCTGTTAGGGCTTTTTTTTTGCTGTCTACTACTCTGCTGCCTGGCTGAAGTGCTGAACGCGCACTCGCGACTCAAGGCTCAATCTGCTGTTGCTGAAGCGGTTGCGCCGCTCCTGGCTGCTGCAGTGCTCGGCGACGACAGGCGTGTTGGCCGTTGGCGTGAACAGGAACGAGTGAAGTGAAGGGCAACTGGGCAAAGGCGCTGGGCGGATTTTGACGGGATTGTGAAGCTGCTGTGAAGTGAAGGCGTTCGTGAGGGACAGCCACAGTGTCACTTAGGCGTGAATACTGGACGGTAAGTGGTTATAGATTCTCATAACCTTTATTTTTAGTTACAATTTGTTAGGTAAATGTGTAATTGTGTGTGAATTTACAAGATTTAGGTTATATCAATTTGTGGAGATATTGATAAGAATTTGATAGATTATTATTTGTTAATTAATCTGATAGGTTTAATGTGAAATTTTAGAAATGAAATTGTTAAGGTTAAACCCAAATCAGAATTTTTCTCAATTTAGTGGTAATGTGTTGTGAATTTGTGAATTGTAATGTGATTACTTGGTTGATTTTTGGAAAAAATTGAAAAGAAATTTGAAATGCATAATAGACATCATTGTTACTTGTTTAATTTGATTACTTGTTGAAATTATTGTTATCTGTGGACAAGCGCCTCTTCACAGAGGGATTCCACTTTTGTGTCCACTGTGTACATTAAGTTGTGCGCCTTTGCCCCCTGTTTTCCTTTCTGGTTTTGTTATCTGTTGTTAATGACAATTTCCCTTAGGTTGTTTTCACTGGATATATAGTCAATTGTTCCCGTTTAATTTGCTGCTGAATGTTTATATTCGATATTAAGGACTAAATAAATATAGTCAATTGTTCCTGATTAAGTTGCAGTTGCTTGCCTGCTTGATGATTTGGGTAGCCCATTGTTCTCGTGTAATTTGCAGCACTTGAACCATTTGTGAAAATCTAGTTTTTGTCTGTCTGTTTGTTTGTTTTTAGTTCAAAATGGAATTTAACCGAAGCCAAACTGAGTTACTTCAGATCGATTTTCGGTTCTGCTTTGAATCGATGAACAAGCCTAGTTGTGAATCCCCCGATCCAATGATCTCCCTCTACTATTATATATCTATTTCGTTCTCTTAGTTTTTTGATTTTAACCTTCCACTGTACAGTCTTAGGCGTGAGTTTTTGAATTAGGCCAAGATGCTTGAAAGTTGCAATTCTTGTTTCTCTTTCTGACCCACTGTGTTTGTCTTCAAATTCCACTGTGATTCATTGATTTGCCAAATTTTACTCTAATTGTGTAAATCTAGATCTGTAGCAACCAAGACAGAATCACACACTCGCAAAACAAGATCGAAACCAAAAAGCTTAAACACAGATGAACACCAGAGAATGGTTACGCGGTTCGGCTTAAAGGCCTACGTCCGCGGAGTCTCAGTGGGGAGACCCTTCCCAATCCACTATCAAAGCCTTTCAAAGATGGTTACACAAATGTTCATACACGGCAAACCACAAATCAATCAAGAACCCTAATACATCAACACAGAACGAATCAAATAGAGAAAACAAGAAGCTAGGGAAGAAGATCTAGGGATTCGGCCCCCCAGAGGCTGACAAAGCTTTTAGCTAAAGCTTTGACGAGAGCCTTCAACGTCTTCTCCGGCACAAGGATCGTCTTCTCACTCTCCTCCGTCAACACCGGCGTCGAGCTCTCTCTTTTCCCTCTTCCTCTCTCTCTTTCACTTCTGGATCTAGGGTTTTGCAAAGCGGCGAATGAGCTCTCGTGAGCTGAAGCAAGGCTTTTATATTGAGCTCCAGAAGCTTCTCAGAATCGAGCTCAAAAACGCGGCGTTCGACCTAACGGAGCTTCTTCAGATAAGGAGAATGGGCTGGCCATTAGATTTGGGCCAAGCTCGAGATTTAGGCCCAATCCAGCTTAATTACAAGAGCCAGCTCAAGAGAGACGAGCCCGGTTTGTTGCCTCCAAACCGGTGTAAACCCGGGGTGGCATACAAGCCCGGTTCACCCCTCAAACCAACTCGTAAAATAGCTATGAACCCGGTTCTTGTTTTATTGGTCTACCTAATGTATTTACATAGTGCTATACCATATCTTATGTCACCCTAGAACTTAAACTTGGATTTATCATTAAGCATAACAAATGCCCTCCTAAACCAAGTTTTAGGTTCTTGGGAAGAAAGTTCTTTTAATAGTGGATTAGTACAGGTTTCCCTTCTTCATTGACTCATCTCCACATCTCAAGTAACATCATTGATGTAGAGAGCTGCCCTGCAAAATAAGAACTTGTTAGAAGGAACAATTTTTGTTCCAAAATCAGCAGGGTTTATATCTCCGAGGATTTTCTTCACAGAGATTTCTTGTTCCTCTACTTGCTGTCGAATATAATGGAATCGGACATCAATATGCTTTGTTCTCTCATGCAGGACTGGGTCCTTGCATAAGTACAATGCACTTTGACTGTCCATGTTCAGTATAGGCAAGTATTTCTTGCCTTCAATCTCAAACAATATTCCCTTCATCCATGTAGCTTCTTTTGAAGCCTCAGTTGCAGCAATGTACTCTGCTTCAGTTGAAGACAGAGCAACAATGGGCTGCTGTTGTGACTTCCAGGAAATACAATTCC
This sequence comes from Fallopia convolvulus, assembly GCA_964016875.1. Lineage (NCBI taxonomy): Eukaryota > Viridiplantae > Streptophyta > Magnoliopsida > Caryophyllales > Polygonaceae > Fallopia > Fallopia convolvulus. The sequence goes on along the minus strand of OZ024730.1, from coordinate 39,430,294 downwards.
CTGCCCAAGTATAAAAGTAGGCAGTGGTTGATTTCCTGTTGTCCTTATTGCTAGCATAGTCCGAGTCAACATAACCTTGTAGGTCAGTCCTCGGTTTATGCTCAGCATATACAAGTCCAATATTTACAGTCCCTGTTACATACTTCAAAAGGTATTTCATGGCTGCCCAGTGTTTTTCTCCTGGGTTAGACATGTATCTACTTAATACAGAAATAGCAAAAGCTAGATCAGGCCTAGTACATAACATGGAGTACATAATGGAACCAATTGCTACATCATAGGGAACATTCTCCATCTTCTTCTTGTCAGCTTCAGAAACAGGACAATCCTTCTTGGAGAGCTCTAAGTGCCCTCCTAATGGTATTGGAGATGGCTTGGATCCTTTCATAGCAAACCTGTCTAATACCTTATACAAATAGTCAGTTTGAGACAAGTATATGGTTTTCTTAGGTCTGTTCCTCATGATTTTTACTCCTAAAATCTTTTGTGCAGGACCCAAGTCTTTCATGTCAAAGTTATTTTTAAGATCATGCTTAACCCCAGTGATAGCAGCCTTAGAGCTACTAATTAGCAAGATATCATCTACATACAGTAGTACATACAGGGGTGTCCTAGTCTTCACATCTTTTAAGTACAGACAAGAGTCATATTTACTCCTAGTGAAGTTCATTTTAAGCATGCAGGAGTCAAATTTCTTGTTCCATTGTCTAGGTGATTGTTTCAACCCATATATGGACTTCTTAAGTAAACAAGCATGCTCAGGTTTGTTTTTATCAACAAAGCCCTTAGGCTGGCGCATGTAAATAGTTTCAATCAAGTCACCATGTAAAAATGCAGTCTTAACATCCATTTGTTCAAGTTCCCAATCATAAACTGCAGTCATAGCCAGAAGAAGTCTCATAGTCTTGTATTTAACTACAGGTGAGAATATGTCATTGTAATCTATTCCTTCTTTCTGTGTAAAGCCCTTTGCTACTAGCCTAGCCTTATACCTAGGAGGATCAGTGACACTAGCTCCTTCTTTCAACTTATAAATCCATTTACAGTCTATTAATTTTACCTTATCAGGTTTGGGAACTAGAATCCAGGTTTTATTTACATACATTGATTGAATTTCTTTATGCATTGCCTTAAGCCAATCATTAGCATGAGCACATTTAATTGCTTGTTCATAAGAGTCTGGAACAGTATTTCTAACAACCTCAGCAACTAAGAAGGCAAACTCAACAATTTTAGAGTAATTCTGATATAGTTGAGTATATTCATGCAAGTTCACAAATTCAGTAAATCTGGTATTAGGTATCCTAACTCTAGGTTCCCTATCTCTAGCAAGTTGATAATCAGCCAAGTCATTTGGAGGGGGAGGTTCATGCAAGATATGTTCAGGTATAGCAACATTATTATCATGCATATCCACCTCATCATGCAGCTCAGGCAAATCATTACTAGAACTTGAACTAGAGGGGTCAGAATTACTTACTGTCCCACCTAATTGGTGAGGTTGCAGAACTGCATCATCTGAATGCTCTTCAGTTTGGTTGTTATTGCTTTCACTTTCTTCTTGGAAAGCACTGGAGGAATGTCCAATGTCAAAATCTTCATCATCCTCCAGTTCATCTTGTTCTTCAAAGAATGTGCCATTATTTGCTTTAGGGTCTGATGGGGTACCTGTTTTCTCAATCACTGGTGTTAGAATTGACTTGAAATGAAAATCTTTTTCATTAAAAGTGACAGACCTGGAAGTTATTACCTTATAACCTCTTGGTTGAATAAGTAACAACTTATAACCTTTAGTTCCCTCAGGATATCCCAGCATTGCACACTTTAGGGCCCTAGGCTGTAATTTACCCTGTGTTATTTGGGCATATGCAGTGCATCCAAAAGGCCTTAAGTGTGAGATGTCTGGTGTTTTACCAGTCCACATTTCCTGGGGTGTTTTAAACCCTATTGCAGAGCATGGTGATCTATTTATAAGGTAAGAGGCTGTCATCACAGCCTCTCCCCATAGGGAACTTTTCATTCCTGCACTGAAGAGCATACACCTAGCTTTTTCAAGTAGGGTTCTGTTCATTCTCTCAGCAGTACCATTCTGCTGAGGTGTGCCTGGGACAGTCAGGTGTCTTTTAACACCATGTAATTTACAGAAATCATTAAAGGCATGGTTACAAAACTCTAATCCATTATCAGTCTTAAGGCATTTCAATTTAAACTCTGATTGACTTTCTACCATTGTCTTCCAGTTTTTGAAATTCTCAAAAGCTTCATCCTTGGTTTTTAGAAGGTAGACCCACACTTTCCTTGAGTAGTGATCAATCAGAGATAGAAAATATTTTCTACCTCCAATTGTCTCTACTTGTGCAGGCCCCCAGAGATCTGAATGAACATACTCCAGGGGCTTGCTTGCAGTGTAGGTTGACCTGCTAAAACTGTGAGCAACCTTTTTTCCTAAGATACAATCTTCACAGAAATCAATCAAGTCAGGTTTATTAGATATCATGCCAAGTTTGAATAGGTGATGTAACCCTTTATTTCCTATATGCCCCATCCTATCATGCCAAATTTTAGAAGTATTTTGATTTTCAGATTGTATTTTACCCTTAGAGACATTCAGTTCAGGAGTAGCTATAACATAGTACAACCCTTCTTTCTTAATGCTCCTAATAAGGACATTTTTATTTCTAATAACATCTCTTATTCCTCCTGAGGTAACAATCTGACAACCTAAATCATCTAAAATAGACTCAGATAGCAAATTTCTCCTAAGATCAGGAACCCACCTGACCTTTTGGAGGACCCTTACCTTACCATCAAACATCCTCAATGGAACTGTACCTGTGCCTTTGATCTTAAGGGATGTATGATCTCCTAGCATGACTACACCACCATCAGATTCAGTTAATTCACTAAAATAGTGTCTATGAGGTGTGGCATGCAAAGTGCATCCTGAGTCTAAAATCCAGTCATCACTAACAATAGACTCATGCATATTAATCAGGTTATCAGCATGATTGGTGCACATTAACAGTTCAAAAGAATATTGAGGACAATATTCAAACACATTAGAGGAACCATTATTGTCTTTTTCTTTATTTTTGTCATCCTTTTTCTTCTTGTTACAGTCTGTTGAGTAATGCCCTATAACACCACAGTAATAACATTTTACTGTAGACATATCCTTTTTAGAAGAATTGCTATCATTAGACTTATTTTTCTTCTTTTTCTGCCTATTGTTCTTGCCTTTTCCTTTAGTAAACATAACCTCATTCTTAGACTCAGTTTTCTGCTCATTTTTAGAACCATTTTTATTCTTGAAAACTTTCAGGGAGTCATTTTTCTGGGTTAAGTATTCTACTATTCTCTCAACTGTAAGGTCATCCCTAGCAAATTGTACAACATCTTTAAGGACATCAAACTGACTAGGGATTGCATTTAACAGGATTCCTACTTTATAGCTTTCTTTTACTTTTTCATCACACCTTTCAAGATCTTGAGTCATTTTAAGAAATTTATCAAGATTTTCATTTAAAGTGAGATTAGTATCCATCCTGAAATTAAACAACTTACAGATAGTAGAGATGAGGCTAGGCAAGGATTTAGTCTGAAAAATGGTGTCAAGAGCTTCCCACAGAGGTTTAGGTTCAGTATGATTTACCACTTGTCTTGCTACTTCATCAGTTAAGCGAAGCATAATCTCAGCATGAGCCTGGTCTTTTAATTCTTGCCTTCTTGCAGCAGAGAGTTCAGCTGGCCAGGTATCTGTTATAGCCCCATAACATTTCTCTTTGGTTAATATGGCCTTCATTTTCACCTTCCACATGGCGTAGTCCATGTGCCCATCATAGGGCTTTACCCTGTACTGTTCTGACATTTTGGTACCTATCAATACAGGCACTCTTTAGTCAGTAACGATGGAATGGAGATGAACAAAACAGATTAATGCAAGACAAAACCTAAAAAAAAACACAAGAGAGAAATACTAGACTTCTATTGTAGGACCCGACAGAGGGAAGTAATTGACACAAGTCAAAACCCAATCTATCAAGGTTCCCCTGCCTCGACCCAAAGGTCTAATACAGTGACTAAAGACTCGAAAATCAAAAGAAAAATGAAAGCAACTCAGAAATAGCGGAAGCAAACACACAGGTACTCAGATCTATCAAACCTCAGGTACTCAGAGAAACCTGGCTCTGATACCACTTTGTAAATCTAGATCTGTAGCAACCAAGACAGAATCACACACTCGCAAAACAAGATCGAAACCAAAAAGCTTAAACACAGATGAACACCAGAGAATGGTTACGCGGTTCGGCTTAAAGGCCTACGTCCGCGGAGTCTCAGTGGGGAGACCCTTCCCAATCCACTATCAAAGCCTTTCAAAGATGGTTACACAAATGTTCATACACGGCAAACCACAAATCAATCAAGAACCCTAATACATCAACACAGAACGAATCAAATAGAGAAAACAAGAAGCTAGGGAAGAAGATCTAGGGATTCGGCCCCCCAGAGGCTGACAAAGCTTTTAGCTAAAGCTTTGACGAGAGCCTTCAACGTCTTCTCCGGCACAAGGATCGTCTTCTCACTCTCCTCCGTCAACACCGGCGTCGAGCTCTCTCTTTTCCCTCTTCCTCTCTCTCTTTCACTTCTGGATCTAGGGTTTTGCAAAGCGGCGAATGAGCTCTCGTGAGCTGAAGCAAGGCTTTTATATTGAGCTCCAGAAGCTTCTCAGAATCGAGCTCAAAAACGCGGCGTTCGACCTAACGGAGCTTCTTCAGATAAGGAGAATGGGCTGGCCATTAAATTTGGGCCAAGCTCGAGATTTAGGCCCAATCCAGCTTAATTACAAGAGCCAGCTCAAGAGAGACGAGCCCGGTTTGTTGCCTCCAAACCGGTGTAAACCCGGGGTGGCATACAAGCCCGGTTCACCCCTCAAACCAACTCGTAAAATAGCTATGAACCCGGTTCTTGTTTTATTGGTCTACCTAATGTATTTATATAGTGCTATACCATATCTTATGTCACCCTAGAACTTAAACTTGGATTTATCATTAAGCATAACAAATTGGATGTGTTAAAGGTCTTTTATTCCCCCAGCTTCAGATTTGTCAATCTATCTTGTGCATAACAACAATCAAGTGATTTGTGTGGTTATTTTTTCGGTCTCAATGCAGAGTGAATTTGGTTGCTGTCATTATTTTCTGGGAAATGGATTCAGAGGCTGCAAAAACTGCAAGGGAATCCCTAGAGCTGGTGTTTCACATATCGAACTTGCTTGATACAGGATTAGATCGTCATACATTATCTGTTTTGACAGCGCTCTGTGACCTCGGATTGAACCCTGAAGCACTTGCTGCTGTTGTCAAGGAGCTACGCAAGGATCCCTCTTCTTCTTCTTCATCAATAGCCTCCCAATCGATTCCTTGAATGTATTTCCAGTATAGGATGTTATGCCAGCTTGCTTGATTCTTGAAATGAAGGGTGCACTCCCTTTTCAATCCGATTGAACTCTCAATCGTTCGGTTTGGTAAATGAGATGGGGAATTCATAAGTCATTTGTAAGTGAACCATGTCCTGCTAATGTGTGCTTTGGAGGTATGTCTTTTTAACATCTCAAAATAGGTCTATAAGATCACAGTGAATGTGGTTTCGTTGCAAATGTCTTTGACTCCTGGTGGCCTTCTCGTCCAACTTAAAGGGCTTTCCGATTCCGGAGGCTATTGCAAACAACACCATTGGTAACCCCGAGATTCGAATCCAGGCATGAGTGGACGTATATATTGATTGGCTCGGAATGTCGAGTACGTGGATCTCTTTGATTTTTGTTTGGAGAGCGTGATAGGGAACGGTCGTGCCTATGACCTTAACGATGAGCCTTTGCTAAGACATCGAGGACGGATTTGTCAATTGTAATGTGAGGGCTTCCGTTGACTCCTTGGGGAAACTCCACTTTAATTAACTTTTCCGGTTTGAAGTAGGTCTCCTTCATCCAACACTACTGATCGTTGAGGCCACGTTCATGTACGTCTTTACAATAGGCAAAGATGATCCCTCCTGGCTTATGTATATGTGTATCTATTGTTTTCTCTTTTTTATTTTCTTGTTAATTACTAAGATGCATGCTAGCTTATAGGAATTTTTTTTTCCCGTTCTATGCTCTTTTGAACCTTTAATACAATAATAAAAAAAACTTCAATCCAATAAATATGACATTGATTGCTAAGATATAATTAAATAAGGAAAACATTAATTATGATAGGATATTTAAAACCCTACATATCTATAGCTATATATTAAAGTGTTTGGTTCAAATGAAAAAACTTTCATCCTGAAACGAACCCTTATCCTAAAACGAGTGCACTTTTCATATTTCGTAGTGCACTCTTCATAGTTCGTAATTTACTTTTTTTATTTGCACTTTTCGTACTTTTTGTAGTGAACTTTTTCTGATTGTACTTTTGGTATTTTGCAATTTACTTTTGTATGAAAAATATACTACAAACTAGGAAAAGTGCATTCGTTTCACGTTTTAGGATAAGAGTTTGTTTCATTTGAGCCAAACTCATTAAAGCTAAACCTTTTCGAGCCAACACGTTGATTTTGGCCACACCTTATATGTGAAAATTAATTTTTATTTATATTAATTTAGCTTTTTTAAATAATTTTTTTCTATCTATTTACGTGAAACATAATTTTTAAATTCAAAATTTAATTAAAAATCACGAAAATTATTCTATTTTTATCTTTTTATCTATATATGTAAAAAAAATAAAAAAATTCAATATCTAGATAAGTGCTTGCCTAGATTGAATTTTGATAAAAAAATATTTATGTTATATTTTCCTTTTTTTATCTATTTTTGTAAAAAAATTAAAATTAAATGATTCTAATTAAAATAATTTTTATTTATATTTTTCCACAAATAAATTATCATTAATTCACTTTTATAATTTTTTTTCTAATAAATAAGTTATTTTTAGTTTTATATTAAATTAGAATCATTTTCATTAAATAAATTAATATCATTAAATAAATTAAATATTAAATCCTTATAATGTGGCATGAATAAAGAGATTAATTTTTTCTTCTCTTCTCTAATTCTCAAACGCTAGTTTCTTTTTACACTTTTTCCCCATAACATTAGTAAAGATTCATTTAATATATGTATGTATTTAGTGGTAGGACTAAGTTTCTTGTATATATATGCTCTTGCTTGATTTGCTTACCTATAACTTGTGAGGACTTGGAAAATATATGTGATATGTCACCTTCGTTAAGATTTGAAACTTAAATAAGTTGAACTTTGAACCCCTTATAATATAATATGTTGATTTTCTCATTCAATAAAAAAGTGATAAAAACGGCCAAAGACTTTTCACGAAAATCTCAATCAATTAATCATAAAAATAATGAAGTCTGTCATCTACATTATTTAATCAGGGTTAGATCAAATTAATTATTTGGACGGGGCGGTTGCCATGGGAGGAGGTGGAGGAAACACCTTAGAAGAGACGGCGGCTTTTGCAGCGGCGGCGGTTTGTTTGGTGTTGGTCTTCTTCTCCATCCTCGTCGACTACATTATCCATCTTATTGCCCACGTAAACATACTTTCTTATTCCCTGCAATCTCAATTTTTGGATCAGCTAATTTCTATTGCTTAAAAGATTTTGTACAAATTATTGCATGTAGGCAACTCATTGCCCACGAGGCCATAACCATGAACGGTATTGCTAATATTATTAAGTCACTGGAGATCGGTTATATATTAAGGCTTTGCAATAATTTTGGTCTTAGACAGTTTATTGATTTATTTATTTATTTAGAAATATAACCAGTGATCACCTCACATGTGACGGGTTAGTGGTACGAGGGATGGGAATATTGAAATATTATAGATTCGATTCTCTTGTACTCCCTCGGTCTTTTTTTTATCTTTCCATTTCAATTTGTGCATAAGAATTAAGAAAAATTGTTTTTAGGATTTGATGAGAGAGAAATTTGAAAGAAAGTGTTGAAAAGTGGGAAAAAATGTTTGAAATTTAGAGGAAACTATAATTTCAACAAGATTTTTATGTAGAATTTCATAATATAAAAAATAATAAAACATTATTTTCTAATTTAGAATGTTGAAATTAATCTTGTTGATATAAAAAAAATAAAACATTATGTAGAATTTCATAATATAAAAAAAATAGACTAATAGTAGTCTTTTGTTTTGTTGATATCAATCTTTTGTAGTGATTACTTTAATTGATATTGATTTTTATAGATTTCTTGTAGTTAACTCATTTTTTTGCTATTTTTATTAAGTTTTAACAATTTATAGAGTGCGGTGGTGTCAACAACATGAACAACTCTAAGAAACCGTTCCTTAACTACTCCACAGTCATCTACAAATCTTAAAACAATAGCCCTTTGTTCCTTTATCGAACTATCACGAGCGTCACCAATCAATATAGAAAAGAATTTGTCTCTAGCTAATATCACGAATAATGGCTCTTGTTGTCTCCGATGCACAAGCACTTAAAATTTCCTTTTGAATGCGAGGAGAACTAAGTTGATGATTTGCCGGTGCATTTGTTTTCACAACCTTTCCAACATCAACATTGCGTGAGCTATACCAATCAAGAACTTCAAGAAAATTACCTCTATTAAGTGAGCTTGTCGACTCGTCATCCCCCCGAAAAGTCAATCCTTGGCAAAGTAGCAATCTAACAACATCCACACTTGCAATCAAATGGGTACGATATGCATCACCCAATTCTTTCTTTCCCGAAGCCACCTTTCTTGTCAAACTTTGCCTTTTGATTTTTGAAAGCAAAAAATGATGTTCGAGCATGATTGTGTGCACTATCAACCGCTCCCACATGTTCTCTAAATCTTTCACAAACCTTTTTCCAATTGCGAAATCCCGTTTTCACAAACGCATCTTCTCTAAATCTCTTTCCTTTATCCCCTCTAAAAGGAAAACACCAAAAACAAAATGCGACATCTTTAGAAATGCTATATTCCAACCATTCCCAATTCTTGAACCATTCAACTTGAAAACACCTCGATTTTTTTTTACCAAAGTCGCTTCTTTGAAACTCATGAGAAGATGGTTGACAAGGACCATTGAGCACATATTCTCTTCTAATATCATCTCTAATTCGAGGTTCATAATTATTAATTAGTATTCTCAATGTCGGATCACTAATAACTTCATCCTCAATGATAGTCTCCATTCGGGGTCTTTTATGGCTCGATCCACCAACATCACAATCTATATTTTGAGGCTCGCTAGAATTGCTTGGAGGTTCAATACTTGCCGTCGGAATTGACGGATTTTTCTCCCGAATAACAAATTTGTCCATTTTCCTAAACATAAATAAATTAAACAAAATCATTTAAACCAATTGAATCAATCAACAATTCAACATTCACTACAAATCTACAAGTTAACAAGTATACACCCAAAAAATCAGTTTTTACTTTAAAATTTACACAAACCAAACAATTAATTTACATACCAGCTATGCAACACCCCACCTTTTTAGTTTACAATTCTCTATTTTTTATTTATTACAAAATAAGTCCAAATTAAAGTCTCGTTTTAAAGAAGACTAGGGTTTCACAATTCCCCTCTCTTCACTCAAGACTCTTTGAATCTCCATTCAAAATCCTCTTTTAACGTTCAAACTTCTCCTCGCTCACTCGCTCATTGATTTCGACCTTCGTCGGGCTTTACGTGTTTCATCCTGCAGCCTTCGGACGAAGCACACAAATTTTTCGTGTGCATACAAATTTTGCACGCAACAATTTGATGTGCATTTCTTATATGCACACAATCTTTCTGCGTGCACTGCTTCTTTGCACACAAACTTCCTGTGTGCACTGCTATTATGCACACTTGCAAATTGCGTGCACAATTGTTTTGCACACAATCCGCGCACGTGCATGAGCAACTGCGAAAATAAAAAAAAAACGCTTATATGAATGGTGAACGTACCATGTAATTTCGATTACGTAACTCATATTCGGAGTTTCTTTCATTGTTACTCGATATTCTTTAAACAATAAGAGTATGAAGAGATTTAGATTTGAATTAGAGTTGTGTACAATAGAGAATGAGAAGGGAAGGAGGAAAAAGTAAATTTGGACTGATTTTGTAATTTCAGAAAAGTTAAAAGTTGCAAACTAATTTTAAGAATGCTGCATAATATGACCCTTAATTTAACAAATAAGCAAATTTTACACAATTACACACAAATAATAAACCCTAGAATTTCAAACTTCAAGTCAAGTTACAAAATTCAAGCAATTTAATCAAGAATCAGGTAAAGAGGACGAACGAGAGGAATGGACGAGTAAGCAATCGCCGACGAGCAGGGCGGTCCGGGCGAAGCAGCTAGTGGCGCTAGACTAGGGGCTGGGGTGACACTTCAAGCGCGTAGATCTGGAATGGAAATAGAGCGAGACTCAAATCTCGTGTTTGCCTTTGGCATCTTTAGCCAATGGGCTTTTTTTTTGGTAAAAATAAAAACTTAAAAATTTTAAAACGGTAGATAAATTTTTTTAACAAAACGACGTCGTTTTGATGCAATTTTTTTTATTAAAAAAATTAATAATTGGGTACTGTCTTCTTTTTTAACGCTTCAATAAAGATCTGAACTTCAGACCTCTAATGGCGCTCGACCGCCCCCACTCAGCAGCTCCCTGCCTCATTCGCTCCTCGGTCCTCCATGACTCCAGTCCTCTCTATAAAACTCGCATGGACGGGAGTGGGGGCACCGACCCCCACTGGCCCCCACTCCGGTCCGTCTCTGCACCCCTGTTTCAAAAAACCTATGCATGAGAAAGAAAGATTACTTTGTTTGTACTCACAAATCGCAAAAAAAATCGTTTTTCAATATTAAAAAATAAAATTTATTCTCAAGTTCTATTCAAAAATATTTTTTTATTTTCATTTTATATTTATTTCAACCATATTTTTTATATTTATTCCCATTTGATATTTTTGGGTTAATAAATATGAAATTATTGACATTAAATTCTATTTTTTTGATTTTTTTTTAATTTTTTAATTTTATTAAATATATACTCCCTCCGTTTCAAAATAGTTGTCCATATAGACAATTTTTCTTGTTTCACAATAGTTGTTCATATAATAATCTTTTCCATTTATACCCTTAATAATTACACCAAACTAAACATACACTTTTTCCAAAGCAACTTTTTGGAGTAGAAAGTACCACTTTATAGGGGTATTTTTGGAAGAATTTTCCCCCCTTAATATATGTGCACTTTTGTCTATGAACAACTATTTTGAAACGGAGGGAGTATATAAAAATTTTAATATTAAAATTCCCCATGGAAAGTACAGGTACCTCAACTAGTTTGTATGGATATGTTTCAAAATTATTGATGAAATTAACTTTATGTATCAATCTAATCTTTAACAACGTACTAACTCCAAATTGAGAAACTCCAAATAGAAAAAAAATAATCTAGTAATATAATTTTAAAAGTACTATAAATTTAGTTTAAAGAAACTCAAAACTAAAACAAAAATTATATGACTAATTATGAAATCTTGGATAACTTTAGTTTAGTTTGAGAAAGAGAAAAGAAAAAATATAAAATAGAAAAAAATTAATCATTAACTGGGCATTTGTAACACATTGCAAAGAAATTAGTTAAATAGTAAAAATTCTCCACCTCCCACCTTCTCTCTCCATTAGTTGATCGAGTTGATTAAGTTGTTGACTGAGTTGAGCTGATCATTGACCGACCGTTGACCGGTCAAAACAATCATCAATTTGTCATAAAAAAGTCTTGATGACAATAAAGTGTCATCAAATGCCTTGATGACAATTGTTTGATGAAAAAAGTGTCATCAAAATATCTTGATGACAACTTTTTGATTACAAAAAGGATCATCAAATGTCACGATGATAAACAAATGTCATCATATATCCTTAGTGAAAAACAAATGTGTCATCAATGGACATTGATGCCTTTTTTTGTCATCAAAATGATCTTGATGACAAATAACCATCATCAAGTATCATAAAAAATTATTATCAAGTGTCATCAAATGTATTTAAAGAACCTTGATGACATTCAACCACATAAAAATAACTATCATCACACATAAAAAAGTAGTCATCAAATATGTGTCATCATGTTTAATTTTTAGCGTCATCAAATATGTGTCATTACATATAATTTTTAGTGTCATCATTCAAAGTGTCATCAAATATGTGTCATTGCATACAGTTTTTTCTAGTGTTATCAAATATGTGTCATCAAACAAGTGTCACCGCATATAATTTTTTAGCATCATCAATTATATTTGTCACAAAAAAGTGTCATCAAACACAAACCAAATATGTGTCATCATGAAGAAAGACTCATAACAAATTATGGTTTTTAGTGTCATCACTTATAGTGTCATCACATTCAATTTCTTAGTGTCATGACTCAAAGTGTCATCAAATATGTGTCATCATCTAAAGTGCCATAAATATGTGTCATCACGTATATTTTTTTTAGTGTCATCACTCATAGTGTTATCAAATATGTATCATCACATGTAATTTTTTTAGTGTCATCACTTAAAGTGTCGTCATGTACAATTTTTCTAGTGTCATCAAATGTTTGTCATTACTCAAAGTGTCATCAAATATGTGTCATTAAATACTTAAGTGTCATTAAATACTTAAGTGTCATCAAATATGTGTCATCACGTACAATTAAGTGTCATCAAATATATGTCATCACGTACAATTTTTCTAGTGTCATCAAATATGTGTCATTAATCAAACCGCCATCACTCAAAGTGTCATCACGTAAACAAATGTGTCATCAAAGGACTTTAATAACTAACAAGTTTGTCATCAAGGGCCCGATGACACAAAAATGTGTCCTCAATGGGTCTTGATGACAAACAAATGTTTCATCAAGGTGCATTGACGATAAATTAGTGTCATCAAAACTGTTATCAAATACTTTTAAAGGGCCTTGATGACATTCAACCACTTGAAACCATCCATCAAAACTAATAAAAAAATAAATTTATCATCAAATATCATCACTTGTCAGTTGTCATAAAAAAGACTATTAATAAGCCTATGTGGGATTTGAAACCACATCATTGTTTTTAAGTAAAATGCTCTACCATTTGAGCTAATAGGCTAAATACGTTTTATAATGGCAAAATAAATCAATAGGCACTCGAACTTGTACGTTTTTGTCAACTAACTCCCCGTACTTTGAAATGTTCAAATAAACACATAAACTCGATTAAAATTGTTCAACCGAACGCAACTCTTTGAGGTGAAATATACACATGCTGACATGGACATAATTTGTGCCATGTAGATGCCAACTCAGATATAATAAAAATTAAGAAAAAAAACTTTTTCTCTCTTTGTTTTTTTAGAAACCCTAACAAGTGTCTTCTTCCAAATTAAATTCCAATTCAAGACAAAAAAAATACCCAATCCTCAGATTCCAGTTTCAGACTCCAAAATCCGATTAACAATAGCCATGGCAACCCTTAAATACCTCAAATTCTGAGGAATTGGAATTTAATTTATGGTAGTCGAGGTCGTCGTTAAGCAGCCATGGCAACACTTTCTCATTACAATATATCACACTTTCCTATTAGGCTGCCGTTAGTCGAGGCTGTCGTTGAATTCCGGCCATGGCAACCCAAAAGCCGACATTCTTGTAGTTGGGGGTAAGAGCATGGGTGATTTTTTTCCCTTGATGTCAATCAACACCGAATGAAAAGCTCAGATCTGTATTGTTGTTTCATTCAATTTCAATTGGGTGATTAAAATTCACGACGCCCCCTTCATCCTCAACACCCCCTACGCCCCCTCTGGTTCTTATTCTGATTTCTTCCTAGTGTTGTTCTCCGAGTCCGTCGTTCCGTCCTGATTCTGATTTCTTGGTATGCCGGCGGTGAAGAATTGGAATTCTTTCTCCGAGTTTGTCGTTCTGTCCTTGCTCTCTCTTGTTCTGGTTTCTTGCGATTTCATCATTCTGTCCCCACTCTCTAAGAGTTTCGAGATCCAAATCTAAGAAATTCAGATCTAAGATCCAGTTCAACCGAAAATATCAATCTAAGAAAAGAACGAAAAAGATTTTAAAAAAGGAATGTAAAAATGAAAGAAGATAAAAAAAGAATAAATCAAGTTTTTTATATTTCGAAAAAAACCGAGAAAAAAAAGAAAATGTAAAAAAATTCCATCTAAGAGAATTCATATCACTTACTCGCTTAAGTGTTGACTGGTGTTCACGACTTCACGCGCAATGCCACGTCAGTTTGTTGTGTTTGGTTGAACAAATTTAATCGAGTTTAGGTGTTTTTTTGAACATTTCATAGTACAAGGGGTTGGTTGACAAAAGAATTACAAGTTCGAGTGTCTATTGATGTATTTTGCCAATTTTATAATGAAAATAGATCAAGTACATAACATATTAGATGCTTCATATAAGTTTACATTCAACCATCATCAATATAATCAAAGTCTTGATGACATTAAACCGTCATCAAGCTTTGATGACATTAAAATGTCATCAAATTTTCATGACGTTAAATCGTTATCTAGAACAAATCTTCAATAACAAACCTACAAAGACCCATACAATATTCTAATTTCAAAATCACCATAAGATTATAAAAATCACCTTTGATATATGTACTATGATCTCATAACAATAACTCTAATTTCAAATAAGAATAAACAATCAAAAAGGCTTTACCAAAAAAAATTAAATAGGGGATTTACAAGTCAAATCAAGCACTAATTTTTTTAACGAGGGACCCACCTTTGCCCCGGGTCCATGAACTCGCCGACAAAGTGCACGAACTAGGTAAACCGGCTAACACTGACCGGCTCGACCTAGTGGTAGGAAGAATGGTGAGACTTGGTTTTTCACTCAAGTATAAGGGCGGAGGCAAGAATCGAACATGAAACCTCCTAACGTTCCCATGCCTCTTACCACTAGGCCACCCCATGTGGGGCGAATCAATCACTAATCCAACAGAGGGAAGTACCTTATAAATAAAAATGGATTCTAGACACTTGATTATGTCCAACAATATGAAAACAAACAAAGATATTCCTGAAAATATGAGTCAAAGCTTCAGGTTGTGTGGCCTAACCAATTAAAAACGTAGATTGTTTCCATCAATATAAGAAAAAGAAGAATAAAAAGCTACTGAAAAAACTTCCAACAGCTTCTCTAAGGGAGGTTGTCAATAAACAAAGTTGGAATAGAGACAATGAGCATTGTCATTGTTTGAATTTTCCTTTTACATTAATTGATTATAACCTACCAAAACTAGTGCAGGATGATAACAACAAGATTAATGAAGGACAAAGATGAACTACAAAGCAAGAACCTGTTAGAAACTCAGTTCTCGTGAAATATATATACTATTCATCTTGTACAAACCTAGTATACCCAACATTTTGTGATACTCTTGTCTAACTTTGAAGCAATCAACATCTAAAGGAAAGTCAAGTTGGCAATTCCGAAAGGTAAATGGTTCAAAATTTTGGTGGAAGTCACCACTCTTAGCAAAAATAACTATACCTAGGATCAACAATTCAAATCGGCAAAAAGCTATCAGCAACAATTGACCAATTCAACACAATAAATAGTTGGATAAATCCCGCGAACTTCAAGAAGTATTAGACAAGCAATTAGAAGTCAAAAATGAAAAAAAAAAACAAATCAAAGAGGGGAATTTGTAACCAGAAACAAGTAATCAACCTATAGGAAAGAAAAATCTTGACGATTAACTATAAGCACGAATTAAATCAACACAAAAGGGTTGAGATCATTGCAACGAGCCATCTAATTTTTCGTCTTCCTTCAACACGAAAGGATTTGGCCAAAATCCACAAAAATCACCACAAGGACAAGGGTTTGCAAGAAATAGAGGAAATCAGAGTGTTACTTGCAAGAACAAATTGTGAAATAGATAGAGTTCTGACCAGCGAAGGCGAATTTGGAAGACAACGACTTCTACAAGGAAGAGCTTGAGAATAGCTAGCGAGATTGGAGGAGGAAGAAAATTGCAGGTGTGAGAGTCGATCGGAGAGAGTAGGGTCAGAACAATTTGCTAATTTTTTTTTGTTGTCCACTGGTTCATTAGAGCTTCGTTACGTTCAGATTAACCCAGGTCGCGGACCTGGCGTATCACCTAGTTTGCTAATCACCAAGTGTTTAGGGTTTATCATCCTAATGCCTAATTAGGTAGTTTAATTTTACCCTTTTACCCAATTTTCTCATGTGAATCAACCATTTATATTGATTACCTAATTTTCTTGGAGGACAATAACCATTTGACTTATAAATATTCCATTTATTAATATCGGTATTTCTAATGTGCATGTTATGATCATCAATTAACATTTCAAAATTTCAAAATAGCATATCCAAATGATTCTGACCAAAAAAATAGTAGCATATCAGAAAAATCAATATTTTTTTTTCTGCCAAAGGAAAATATATCCATTATTTTTTATTCTGAAATTCTTCCTAGTGTTGTATATTCTTAATATCTATACATCTCTAAATGTCTAGCAAGCCTTTTAACAGCAACATTATGGGCCTTTGATGCCTGTTATATATGTAGTTATCTACGGCTCACGTTTTAAGCCTTTTGTTTAGCTTTTCTTAATTAAATTATTTACCTAAAAGGAGAGGGTGGCGGTACAAGTGTATATGGTCATCTAGGCGTTAATTGCAAACAAATTACCTCCATTAGGGGTGGAGGTCCATACATGTTTTAATAATTTATTAAGTAAATTATGTCTAAGACACATATATTCACATATAAACAAAAAAAAAGGTTTATATTCTATAGTCTTAGTTTATACTTAATCATACCATTTCACAAACTTAAAATTCTTAAAAGATAATATATATTATTTTTTCGGATGGAATGAACAACAAATATTCGTATGTCCACAGATATACACTGAGTCATTTACATATTATCTTCTTAGTTCTTAGACAAATATGATTACCAATGTGGATTCTTGAAGAAGGAACACATTTTTCTAACCCATAATTATGATTCATGAAATGATCGATTCTCTCAAATTTTGATTATTTAAGATTTTTTTCTTAAAAAGTTATAAAGTTAATAGTTTTCAATTATAGTAATATTTAATTTTTTTTTAAGGTCACAGGTTATAAATAATGCATTAATTTTTTTTTGTTTCGTGCAGTGGTTGAAAGGCAACAATAAGATAAAACTCTATGAAGCACTAGAGAAAATCAAATCAGGTGCGTCCTATATATTTATATTGATAACAATAATTTTGTCAGGTAAATCACTGTTATGCAAAAGTCCAAACCATCTTAAAACCGTAGTCTTTAGTAAGTAAGGGTTGAATTCACATGGAGAAAGGTTTTATCTTTTGTAATGTGTTTTATGTCAAACTTCAGTAACAAGTGGTTTTGTATTGTGAAAGGTTCTAAACATGCAAAACTAGTAAAAGTAATAAGATTTGATTAACAAGATTTGGGAAGATAGCTTAGGCAAACAAATATCCTTGTGAAAGGTTCTAAACATGCAAAACTAGTAAGAGTAATAAGATTGTGATTAACAAGATTTGGGAAAATAGCTTAGGCAAACAAATATCCACAACTGTATCACAAGTTGATCGTTGATTTCACCTCAATATTGCATGCAATGGAATTCCCAATTCATTTTGAAATATAACTAACAATACAACGAGATACTATTAGCACTAACTAATTAAACAACCATGAAGCCATCAAGATTTAGTTTAATTGTAGCATTAAGGATAGAAATATAGTTGGATGCAATTCTAACATAAAACAACCAACTTTTATTCCAGAAGATAAATCAAATATCTTCTGCAAATTACTAGTACAACCAGATACTGGTACGATGCAATTGCTACTTTGAAATAGAGATGCTCAACCAGTAATACTCTAGATCTAGCAATAGATCCAATAACAACAAACCCTAGTTAATCAGGCTAGAAACTGTTGAAATAAATCATAGAAATTCAAGAAAGAGAAGAGATTAACTCCAGCAATAGATAAAGGAGTAGAAATCTCACAACTTTAATCAAAATGATGCTTCAATTTTTTGACTAAGAAAAGGGGCTTAGTTCTCCACATACAAGTATAGAAAACCTAGAATGAAAAATAGTGAATGTGATAATAGATGAGTTCTCTCTCTAAACCCTAATATAGTATAAATAAAGTCTTAAAATACATAAATCCAGAAAGATATAAACTAATATAATAATACTAAATAATATAAAACTCGACACTTGGATTTGGTGGGTCTGACAAAGGCGGCACTCGCCACCAACACACTTCACTGCTAGTTCTTCATTTCAGCTCCTATATGCTCCAATAATACCCAAAATGCGTCTTCAGATCCTCCTCTCCAAACCTCCCAAACTCCTCCAATGTGAGCTAAGACATCACGAAAAAGATGCAAGAACCTTGTCTATATACAAAGTATAATTGTGCATATCATATATACCATAAGCATGTAAACTTTGATAGAACCCCACATAGAGGTGCCTACTGGTAGGAAGCATGGGGTGCTAGGAGGTCTCATGTTCGATTATTGCCTTTGTTGTCCCTTCACTTGAATGAAAAAGCAAGTATCATTATCCTTCCTTTCATTAGATAGAGTCGATTGGCCAAACCGATTTACCTAATTCGTGAAATTTGCTAGTTAGTTCACATACCCAGATTTTACCACTAAAGGTGGGTCCTTTTAAAAAAAAACTACAACAAAAGTTACATTAGAAGAAAAATCTACAAGCATAATCATAATACCATAGCACTTAGTTCGTGGTACCAAATGAAGATAAAAAATCCTCATGGTATTTGCAAAATCATAAAAATTACGATCTAGCAAACTTAGCAATTGCATCAACCGATCAACAGTTAGATAAAGAAAACATAAGAGGTGAGGCAATTGTATAACCATCTTTTTGTGTGAAGATTAAATAAAATTACATATAGAAAAAATTGTTCATGCTGCAAAATTGACTTGTTGGTATTTATGGCAGAGTTCATGCTACTTGGATTCATGTCACTTCTACTAACAGTAACCCCAGAATCCATAACCAAAATCTGTATAAAGGCTGGCATTGCAGAATCTTGGTCACCATGCAAGAGAAGTAGTAAACATGACCATCCTGAACGTGTTTCGAAATACTCTCACCATCAAGAAATTATCCGACGAACATTGGCCGGGCACTTTGATGATGAACATAGATCACCTTGCAAAGAGGTTTCTAAGGAATCATAGTTAGACATACATGTTTTTATCTATATTTACATTTAAAAGCTATTATTTAAATACAATTATTTTATAGCTATAAAATACATATTATGATTATTGTTTTTCAGGGAAAAGTGCAATTTATATCGCATGAGGCTCTTCATGAACTACACATATTTATATTTGTGTTGGCTTGTGTTCATGTTCTCAATTGTGTCCTCACCATGGCTTTGGGCAAAGATAAGGTATGTTTTTATTCAACAAAAATCATCTATAAAAGTAATTTTATAGAATAAGTTAAAAGAGTTTATAATTTTATTTTGGAAACATCCTTTTGGCTTGCTCTTAGTATGGATGCCTACATCTTGATATTGCTCCTACGAGAATACTAGTAGTTATTGTTAGTGATTTTAGAGTCATTGTCATTTTTGAAGTCGTCGATGTTACTTTGTTGTGATCAAGTTTGACATTGACACAGGGTACACTTGTGTAAGTGAACCTAAGTTCCAACAAGTTAAACTTGTCCAAAAGTTTGTTACTTAGTAGGAAACTTTGTATTCTGAGAAGTTGTATGTGGACTTGACAAAGTCCACGACTTTTGTGAGGTCTATGACTTGAGTGTCATGTCATAACTGCTTGGTAACTACCTTGAATCAATCAATTAAAAAGTGCATGCAATCACTTGTAGGTTATCTAATCTTATTATAAGCTTCTATGGGCACATAACAGTAGTAGATACACATGAAATATAGACAAAAGTTTGTAGTTGTCGTTAACTGCCAATAATTACTTCAATCTATGTTTGCAAACAACTATTTTGTGACCAAATGCCTATTTAAAGGCTTGATTGGGCTATTGTGTAGTAGGTGGAATGATTGTTCTCTCTGAATAGACATTCTCAACAAGAAGTAACGATCCACATACTAAACTCCAATGTTTTGTCCTAAATCGACAACCACGACAAGGCCAAGAGGTTTTTCTTATCTCAAATCGGATTTCACGGATTTCCTTGGGCTGAATAAGGGGTGATATATCGTTTTAGGAAAGATTCCTTGCGATTCAAACCTACATAAACCTATTATGTTTATTGATTGCCCCGTAGTGTGCTGACAAAGTCCACGACTTGCTTGAATTTCCCAACTCTGTAGAAGTTCCCCAACTTCAGAGCACATCAAAAACTACTGTCTGAATTGATATTTTTTTTTATCAATGGCATCCACTGGTGAGATGACCTCAATGTTCGAAAAGCTAGATAAGTTCGAGGGCATGGAATTTTGAACATGATAGAAGAAGATGCACTTCTTGTTAACAACCTTGAAGGTGGTGTACATCCTTTCCACCCCTATGCTAGAAGTTGGTGATGACAAGGCCATATAAGTAATGACGTGCAAGTGCAAGTTCAAGAGGGAGAATGATGATTACATTTTTGGAGGCCATATCCTTAATGGGATGTCTGACTCACTCTTTGATGTTTACCAACATGTGGAGTCTACCAAAGGATTTTGAGACTCTCTTGAGTCGAAGTACATGGCCGAGGAAGCATCAAGTGTCAAATTTCTTATTAGTAACTTCAATGGCTACAAGATGGTTGATGCTAGGCTAGTGATGGAGTAGTTCAATAAACTTCTTAATATCTTCGGGTAGTTTTCCCAACATAAGTTGAAGATGGATGAAGCCATCTTGATGTCAAGTGTTGTTGAAAAGTTACCACCATTGTGGAAAGACTTTAAGCACTTGCTTAAGCACAAGAAGGAATAAATTTCTCTTGCGGAACTTAGAAGCCATTTGCGTATTGAAGAGGGTCCTCGAGCACAAGATAAGGGAAAGGAGAAGATGGTTCTTAGTTCTTCGAGCGTAAGAGAACGACAAGGAGAAGGGAATGGGAACAATAGGAAGGGAAAGAAAAAGTCCTCCAACAATAACACAAACAATGGTTCTAACAAGAAATGCACTAGGAAAGAAGATGGTTGTTGGAATTCCGTAAAATTTGGACATTTTCGAAGGGATTGTCGAACTGGAAAGGGTAAGAAGGGAAATTTTTCCAAATAACCCGCTCAAGGAGTCATGGACTCTGGGTAGAAATCTCATCAAGGTCGGAAGTTCAAGAACTCTTTCGAGTCGGTGACTTTTCCAAGCTTGGATTTTGTCCCTAACATTTTTGATGCATTTTTATGCAAGATGATGAGGTTTCTTGGTAGGTTGACTTAGGGATTACCACTCACGTGAGTAGAGACCAATTGATGTTTGCAACTTTATTCATGTGGATAATGGATGAGTCTTGCACATGGGAAATGAATCAACGACCCCAATCTTAGGTAAGGGCCAAGTAGAGTTGGATTTTTCATCCGACAAGACTTTAATTCTAAAAGTTGTACTATATGTGTCTATATTAAGTAAAAATTTAGTCTTTGGTAGTTTCCTAAATAAGTTGGCTTTTCGTGTAGTTTTTGAGGCCAACAAGTTCATCTTGTCGAAGGTTGGTGTCTTTGTTGGACGTTGTTATCTATGTAATGGCATGTTTAAACTAAGAATTAAAAAACTAAGAATTTTATTTACATGTCTAAGACTTTGCATATGTTGGGAACCTCTCAAAGGTTGACAACCTCACAAGTTTATGCACCTTTGAAGGGTTTTGATTCTTCTCCTTTGCATGCTTGTTTGGTCAGGTTCATTATAAATGCATGTTGACATGTTTAAAAATAGTTTGATTCTTGTTTTTGACATGAATGTTGAGAAATTTAGAACTTGCATGCTCACTAAGATAACTAGACAACCTTTTTGTTGATGCTCATAAAGTCTGCAACCTGCTAGAGTTGGTTCATAGTGACTGATGTGGTTACTTGCATTGATCATTATTTTCTTTATTGTTATGTATATATTTTTCATTCTAAGGACGAGACTTTGGATAAGTTTAGAAGTTACAAGTCTAAAGTTGAACTTCAAATGTCTATAAAAATCAAGAAGTTGCACATTGACAAAGGTGGCGAGTGACCCCGAGTACTTCCAATCGGGGATGGAGTATCTATGAGACTACTAATCCCTACACACCACAACAAATTGGTAAGTTAGAGAGAAAAAATCGAGTTCTAATGGAGATAGTTAACTTCACACTCTCCTACTCGGTTTTGAATAATGAATTTTGTAGTGAAGCCGTGTTAACGACTTATTACTTATTGAATCGAGTTCTAAACAACAGAAATTATTCAGTGGGCCCATATGAACTTTGGTATAAAAGAAACCAAATCTGAACCATTCGGATTTGGGGATGTAGGGCAGTCATGAGACTTCCTAAACCTAAGTGAAAGACCTTGGGTGAGAGAGGTGTTGAATGCATCTTTCTTGTATATGTCGAGCACTCTAACCCATGTAGGTTATACGTTATTGAACCTAACTCGTCTATATTGGTTCATACCGTTATAGAATCTAGAGATGATATCTTTGATGAGAAGAGACTTTCATCAATGTCTATACCAAAGGATTTGATTTCAAGTTCTAGTAAGAACACTGAGTTGGTCAATGACCAATTGAATGCCACACACTTGATGAAGATTATGGACTTGAGGGAGGTCACAAGCCTCCAAGGAGCCAAGAATTTAAGATCAAAATGAGTAAAAGAATGAAAAAGTCTATGACTTTTGGTCATGATTTCCAAGTTTACTTGGTTGAAGAAATGGGGAACGAGATTGGTTCTCAACATCTTTTGGAAGGAAGCCATAAATGATGAGATGGACTCTATCATTGGAAACCACACTTGGGTTCTAACAGATCTTCTGCCAGGTCGTAAACCTTCAGGAAGTAAGTGAATCTTTAATAAGAACAAGAAAGTCGATGGTACCATTGATAAGTTTAATGCTCGTTTGGTTGTTCAAGATTTTAGACAAAAGTTTGGGACTGACTATTTTGATACTTATGCATTGTTGAATATCTACCATTAGGTTATTGATATCCTTGATAGTGATTCACAATTTGGTTATACACCATATGGACGTCAAAACAACGTTCTTAGATGGGAATCTAGAAGTGGAAGTTTACATAAATGAACCTAAAGGGTTTGTAATGCTCGGTCAAAAACACAAGGTGTGTTAGTTGGTGAAGTCCTTGTATAAGCTCAAACAACCAAAAAAAATGGCATCAAAAGTTTGATGACATTGTGTTGTCTAATGCTTTCAAACTTAATCAAACAAACAAATGTGTGTATATCAAAGTTGACGACTTTGAAAATGGAGTTATCATTTGTCTATACGTGGATGACATGTTGATCTTTGGTGCAAACCAAAGACAAGTGGACCTTAAAAAAGAATTTTTTCATCACAATTCTCCATTAAGGACATGGGGAAGGCCGATATTATCTTTGGGAGATTAGGATTAAACAGGAAAACGAAGGTCTAGTGTTAACACAATCTCATTATATTGAGAAAGTGTTGAAGAAATTCAATTGTGATGGATGTTCTCCTATTAGCACTCCATATGATCCAAGTGTTAAGTTGTTGCCTAATAAAGGGACATCATGTTCGCAACTTAAGTACTTAAGTGTTATTGGATGCTTGATGTCTGCAATGACAAGTACTAAACCTGATATTGCCATTGCAATTGGTAAACTCAGTCTATATACTTTTGACCCTAGTGTGTTCCATTGGAAAGTAAACCAAATGGTGATAATATACCTTAAGGGGAGTCAAAATTTTTGGTCTATCTTATGTTGGATCTCCCTCCGTATTGGAGGTGTACTTGGATGCGAGTTGGGTAACCAATGAAGAAGATCACTCGTTAACGAGTGGCATGGTATTCCTACTCGGAGGAGGTGCCATTTTGTGGGCTTCCAAGAATCAAATGTGCATATTGAGTTCAACAATGGATTTTGTTAGAACACAATAAAATCTGGTTGACCACTTGATGAAAGGGTTGGCTAAGGACTTGGTGTCCAAGTTAGTGAAGGGTATGGGTTTAAGATCTGGATAAGTTTCTAGCAGTGGGATATCCAATTCCTTTCCAACTAACGTTGAGAATGACTTCAATGTAGAAAGCCTACACCTAGAAGCTGTGAGCACAACATAAAGTCTCCGATGTGTGCTCTATATCTACAAGTTGGAGGTTGGAGTCGCAAACATCTTAATAGATCCTATAAAAAAATGCAGTTATAGGTGCATGACCTAAATGGTTTACCTATGTAGACGTGAATTTTATGTTTGCTTCATGAAGTTTTAGGTTGGCTTCACATACGTTCATTGGAAGATATGCACTCAAGGATTATTAATAGAGTCAAGTATACTTTATAGTTGCAAAGAAGCTCGTGTGTGTTATCTTTAGGCATCCAAAATAGGTTGCATGGTTCAATTCATTAGGACACCATGATTCCTGGGTGCTTTGAATGTATAATTACCACTGTTCTAAAAATCCCTTCTAGGCCCCATCTAGGCCCCGCCTAGGCGCTGGAAGTTCCTATCCCGCCTAGCCATCCAAACCGCCTAGGGACCCGTCTAGTACCTCCTAGGCCACCGTTCAGGCCGACTAGGTGCTAGGCGGTCCTTCTCCGCCCAGCATCCGCCTAGCCTTTTTTAAGAACACTGGTAATTACACTAAGCGGAAATTCAATCGTTTTGATATTTTTGTTTATACATAAGTTTGGGATTATTGCTTGAATTATTTTATAAATCAAGGATTACACTAAAATGGGGGAGGATTGTTGGTGATTTTAGTGTCATCGGCAGTTAAGAAGTCGTCGATGTTGTTTTGGTGTGATTGGTGTTCATGACAACATAATGAGAACCAACTTTACTATAACGCGAGCTAGGGTGTGTGGAGTGAACATTTGTGTAAGTGAACCTAAGTTCCAGAAGCTTGAAGTTTTCCAAAGTTTATTACATGGTGGTAAACTTTGTTGGTTGAGAAGTTGTGGACTTGACAAAGTCCATGATTTTTGTGAGGTCTATGACTTATGTGACTTGTCAAGGGTAACCGCTTGGTAACTACTTTGAATCAATCAATTAAAACATGCATGTAATCACTGGACATTATCTAATCTTATTAGAGGCTTCTATGGGCCCAAAACAGTAGTAGATACATGTGGAGAGATAATAGACAGAAGTTTGTAACTATCGGTAACCTACCACCAATAACTTCTGTCTATGTCTACAACTCCTACAACTACGTATAACTACTTTGTACGGCCAAATGCCTATTTGAATGCTTGATTGGGCTATTGTGTTATAGGTTGAATGATTT
The DNA here is from genome assembly GCA_964016875.1 of Fallopia convolvulus. NCBI lineage: Eukaryota > Viridiplantae > Streptophyta > Magnoliopsida > Caryophyllales > Polygonaceae > Fallopia > Fallopia convolvulus. Next base: position 39,404,787 of record OZ024730.1, on the reverse strand, counting down.
TTCTCTCTCAAAAGACATTTTTAACAACAATTAACATTTCATGTACTAAACTCTAAGGTTTTGTCCTAAATCGACAACCACGACAAGACCAAGAGGGTTTGTCTTATCTCAAATCAAATTTCACGGATTTCCTTGGGCTGAATAAGGGGTGAAATATCGGTTAATTAGGAAGGCATCTATGCAATTCAAACCTATATCAAGTTACTATTATGTTTATTGATCGTTTCCCTAGTGTGCTAATAAAGTCCACAACTTGCATGAGGTTCCCAACTTGGAAGAAATTTCCCAAACTTAAGAGCACATCTTTACCACAATTATAATTGTATTCATATGCCTACTCTTCTTGTGATCATGTCACTCATTTATGTGCATTTTTTTCTTCTCTAGATGAACAGATGGCAGGAATGGGAAAAGGAAACAACAACTAGAGAATACCGATCTTCTCATGGTAATTTTATTTTGATTAAACTATATAAGAATAAATTAAGTAAGAAATTCTTCTAATGATCATTATAAAATTTTCTTTGTCAATTTATATTTTCAAACTCTACTAGATCCAGAGAGACTCAGATACATAAAAGATACTTCTTTTGGAAGAAGGCATATGATGGGCCGTTGGACCACTAATCCTTTTCTCCTTCGGACTGTAAGCATTTAGAATTACATTACATGATATCTAAACAATGAATTGTATATTTCTTCTTCCTCTTCTTTCAAAAAAGACAGAACAGAAAATCAATCAAAAACTGTTGACAACTATATGTACTTCAACTCTCTATGTTTTCTTGGTGTCTTAACTTTGATAGGGATTCTAAATTCTAATTTTATTGTGACCAGTTGTGTTTCTTTAGGCAATTCTATTCATCAGCTCCAAAAGTAGATTACTTGACATTAAGGCATGGATTTATCATGGTAATCTCAATCTCATTTTTGGGAAATTTCATGGTTTATAACTATATATGTGATTGACATTTCCATGTGCTGCTGAAAGTTTTGAATGCTAACTTTTTTTTTTTAGAATATCTTCTCACATGGAAAGTTCACTACTATATATTTCTTTAATTTGGTTACATTTTCTATTATCAATTGAATTTGAATCAAAGCCTCGCTAGGTTTGTGTATGATCATGGCCTCATGGGAAGTAAATAACCTTCACCGTGGAGACTTGTACAAAAAGGCTATATATTTTGTTAGTGTTGTAGCCATATCGATCTCTATTTTCAACATTAACGTATGAAATTTCCTTGTTTGCCTATTCCAATTGTGATTTAGTTCACTCGCATATGATGAGCAATTATAATACATAGGCCTAAAATGTCATGTAATTGATAATTTCAGGCACATTTAGCACCTCCACACCGAGAAAATTTCAATTTCCATAACTACATAGACAGATCACTTGAAGAGGACTTCAAAGTTGTGGTCGGAATCAGGTCAGGACTTGACTGATCGATTCGATTTGTCCACCCATAAAATAGGCTATGATCTCTCGATCTATATAAGGGTGTGTTTGGATCTTAAACCACAATGCCTCTATGAGACATTATGCTGCATTAAATTTTAAGATATAATAACGCATCATTATAATATTAAACATGTACTTGCAAAATCTCTCAAATCTGATGATGGGTCATAAAAACAGGCCAACAATTTGGTTTGCTGCCGTGGTGTCCTTGCTCTTCAATAAATATGGTGAGTCCAGCCAACTCAGCTGTAACAGACCCCTTTTTCATATTGGGGCATGATGCAACAAATAAATGTGATAGTGTGATTACTAAAAAAGATAATACTAAGTAATAATTAATGCTAATAATCTGTGAATCAGATCTGTACCATTCGCTGTGGATACCAGCAATTCCGGTGGTGGTAAGTACGCATCGCAATTGCTGAATCATCATCGATCTCATCCACTGATTCATCTCATCATCTAATATATATAGTATTAACGGCCCTGATTGATTGTAGACTCTACTCCTCGTGGGAACGAAGCTGCAGGTGATCATCTCCAAGATGGCAAACAGAATCCACGCGACAAGTGAGGTGGTGGCAGGCACGCCCCTCGTTCAGCTGGGAGATGACCTCTTTTGGTTCAACACCCCTCGCCTTCTCCTGTTTCTCATCAACTTCGTCCTCTTTCAGAATGCGTTTCAAGTAGCTTTCTATGCGTATACTTGGGTACGTACAGTAAATAAATCGTCACGCATCTGCAGTAGTTAAAGATCAAGATACAGTAGTAATGCATTATAATCCGTGTTTGCTTTCAGATGAAGTTTGGTATCAAATCTTGTTTCCATACAGAGAGTGCTGACAAAGTCGTCATAATATGCATGGGGTGAGTATAAATGACACGAGTTAATAACTCTTGCCCTCTTTTCATCTTATTGTAAGTTATAAGACGACTATATATAACTCTATAAGCTCTTGTTTCAGGTTGCTTGTTCTAATCCTTTGCAGCTATGTGACGCTCCCACTCTACGCTCTCGTCGCACAGGTAAGGACAGCCCTAAACACGTATTGCATATAACACATCTGTAGCTAAGTATTGTTTCTTGATTAATGTATTAGATGGGATCGACCATGAAACCGACCATATTCAGTGAGAAAGTAGCCAACGCCCTTAAAAATTGGCACCTTACAGCCAAGAACCAGAGGAAGAGCAAGCAGGGCACTTCCCGTTTCCGCCTCCTGCCCTGCCAAGGCCAAGAGGAGAACCGAGCGTTATCAGGACATGACTCTGAGGATGAAGCCGATAATCTAGAGGCTGATGATCAGGTACATCAGCTTATGCCGTCTTCAAACGGTGGTTGTTCTGAGATTGGATTGGTAGAACTGGCCATACACAGTCCTGCATCAGAAGATACTGGATCAAAGGACTTCTCCTATTTTAGGAGAACTCAGTCGTCAGTTGAATTTCGCAGATGAATTAAAAAGATATTCAATTGTCAATTGCAATATTTAAATATGTATTCATATGTAAGTATCATGAACCTTTCAGCCGTGGAAAACAAATATACTGATCAAACTGGAAGAATTTTAAAAACTGTCACTCAAAGCATCTTCCTCTTTAAGAGACTGGATTGATTAATTATGGATTTCACTCCCTTTTGTTGTCTTCCTTTATAATTTCTTCAAGTAAGTTCTTCTATGTGTTCTGATGTAAAAGTAAGTTCCTTCTACTCTTGCTCTTTCCAGCAACAAAATTCAATGCTAATCGAGTGATTCGCTGATGGATCTGGATGATCAGTAGTGGAGGTAAGATCCAAGTGTTTTCAGAACCAATGGATTTAGAATAGTGATACACATATGCAGTTCAAAAGAGTGCAGATAAACCATCCATTATATACAAAGAAGAAAGTGTACAGTCCTAATGAATCATGCATCATTTATCAGAACTGAAATTAATAGAAGGATTTACTGCCTGTTAGTGAATTCAAAAAATACTTATCCTTTGTAGCAACAAAATTCAATGGTAATCAAGTGATTGGTCGATGGATCAGTATCAGAGACAAGATCAAAGTGTGTTCAGAACCAATGGATCGAAGATGAAACATTCTATACAACGAAGAAAATGTACACCATGATAAATTAGGCAGTATCTACTATCTAATAGCATGTGCTACTCATCTTACAGTTCTATAAACTCTGAAATTGTCTCTCAAATCTCAACTGATACTAGAAAAAGACTCTAAATCTGACAAGTTAGCTATAACAAGAGGATAATCATCCCTATTAAGGAAGAGCTGACCTGAAGCACGTATTTCCCCTAGCAGTGACAAAGACAAACATGGCCTGATCAGGAAAGGCATTTATTCAACTCAAAGCAGTATATATAAGAACCCACCAAAGATCTCATTTCCCAAATTTGACACACGAAACATAACTCCAAGCAGAGTTGCATCCTAATGATAAGCTGGCATGTAAACTAGTAGATCAAATACCCTCAATTGAAGTGTTGAGCCATAATTAAGAACATATAGCAAGGTTATGCCCATGATCATTCTATCATATGCATTCAGTTGACCTAAAATTACTGGAACACTTACAATCAGCATCACAATTAAGCGATCAACATAGTCATACCTAAAATTCCATATTCAGAAGTCAGGTCACACTATTTGAAACGAAATTTTCTTTCATTCATTGCAATCAGTTCTGAAACAAAGAAGGAAACGAACATCATAGGGCCAGCAAAAAGTGAGTACACAGAAAACCTAGGTCAGAAAGTATACATTCCAGTCGAGAAATTTACAGAAGAAAGTAGAGGACTCATCCGCCACGATCACAAAACGAACAAGCATAATCAAAAGGCGGATCTCCTTTTCGAGCGATCAGGCGCTTCCGGCGGCGGATTTCCGGTAGATTTTGCCGAAGACATGAAGAGCAGTGACGAAGCCGATGAAGCATAGGCTCATGACGAGCACAACGGTGGGCGTGATCTTCAGTCCGGGGGCGTCGTCCGTATAGAAACGGAGCATGTTGCTGCTCCCGGAGGCACCTCCTCCGACGGATCCCCCGCTGACAGATCCGGCGCCGGAGCCTCCGGTACGGCGACGGCGCATTCCGGCTGTAGCGGCGGCGGAGCCACGGGGTGCAGCGCCGCCTGAACGACTGTTGGATGAAGCCGAGGAGACCTGAGACTGAGACGAGCCTTTCGCCATGGTTGATTCAGGGTGGAGTTAGAAATGAATTTGGTGATGTCTCCCGAAGTAGTTTTTATAAGTTTTTTTTTCCAATTGTTAGAGTAAGGTGGTGAGGATAAGCCCAAATTGCCGGATTTGGGATATTTTCTATTTCGGGTCGGGTTATTTTAATTCAATAAAGGGCGTTTGGTATTGATATCTAGAAATCAAATATGGGTATCAATATAACCTATGTCTATATTTCGTGTTTGGTATTCTAGTATATAGGTATCAACCGATATCTTTAATATCTTGAAAACCCAGTTTTTGATATATTTGATATACGAAAAAAGCCACCGGTATCACCTATTTCTCTTCTCTCACCCTTTTTTCACTGTTGCGTTTCTTCAATTCCTACCTTTCTCCGTCTCTGTTGCAACTCGCACACCCTACTCCGCCGAAGTGAACTTGGCGCCGATTACTGGCTTGCAAGAACAACGTCGACGCCTTGACATTAAATTTCTGATCTAGGGTTAGTTGTTGAAATTGGTTTTGATTTTTGTGAAATTAATGTAATTGCGTTTGTTTGTGGCATGGGAGAGCTAAGGGAATGTTCTTTATTTTTATGGTGTTGGCTGCAAGCCTGCAAGTCTGAAATTGGATGTAGAGTTTAGGTTGAGGGTAATTAATTAATTGTTGAAATGTGACTTAGAGTTTGGTATGAAACTTTAATTTAATTATTATTATGTTTTATTATAAAGAAAAACTCAAATTCTAATGTGATATCTCCTCTTAAAATTATTCATACCAAACAGGAGGTATAAGATATCGATTGATATCAATAACATACCAAACAAGGATATCAGATAACATTTTCATACCCATATCCGATATCTGATATCTATACCCATATCCGATATTTGATATCTTAGATATCGATGCCAAACAAGCCCGACTAGCTAGTTTATCCGCAATATTTTTCACTGGGTCACTCGGAGATTTGATGAATGATGATGCATGCCGTTTAAAGAACTGATCAATACCATGAACATGATTGCATGAACAAGGAATTCAAACAACTCTTGGAGCAGGGGTATTAGAAACACCATCAATTATAAATGCTTTGTTTAGTTGACACCAAAACGGAAATCGAACCTAACAATGCTTGTATTTGTAAATGTGGATTCAATAATGTCATCTTTTGTCCATCTATTAGTACAAAAGGTGGTCTATGGATTCTTCTTAGCCATTATTCTATGACCCGTTATCTTGATATTTATTATGTTTAAAATAATTTAATTGCTATGAAATACTCTCATAATAAGCTTCATCTTTTAATTTTCGTTTATGCATCTTCTCGAGAGAATGAAAAGGCTATGTTTTGGGATAATCTTTCTTGGATTATTTCGTATTCAAACTTACCCTTCTTATTAATTGGGGATTTAAACGAAATTAGTCATTTAAATTAATTTTCAGAATGAGTTTGGATTATTAGATGCCAAAACATATGGATTTCCTTTCACTTGGCGAAAATCTACAACTGCATTTGATAATACTTTTGAGAAACATGATCAAGTTTTAATTCACCACTCCTTAGCTCCTTCTTATCCTACGTTAAATGTTCTCCATCACTCTTTTACTACTTCATACCATTGTCTCATTTCTTTCTCTTTAGGTAGTCCTACCCCATACCTTAAATTCCCTTTCCATTGTGAAAACACTTGGTTTTCTAAACCTGACTACTCAAACTTAGTCAAAAAACTGTGGAAATATCGAATCGTTGGATCCTTTATGTATCGACTTTTTTTGAAATTACATCTTCTTAAAAAATACTCCAAAGTAAGTATGGGCTAAACATCATATGAATAATAATTATGAACAGTTGAAGATCTCGGAGGTACAATTACAGAATCTTTAGAACGTTTTACTTTTGAACCCAAGTAATGTATCTATAATCTTAAAATTACAATGACACTTAATGCTCTCTAAATATCCAACATACTTTTTGGAAACAAAGAGACAAAATTTCTCATCTACAAAATAGGGATAAGAATACAAAATACTTCCAATCGGTTTCCAAAATTCGATCCTTTAGGCAACGAATTGCTTCATTCCGAACTCACCAAGGATTAGTTCTTTTTGATCATCAACAAATTTCTCATAATATTACAACTGAATTAAAACATCAGTTTGTAGCCGAGTCAGAGATCCGTAGGAAGAGATGAGCCTAAAAGGAAGTTTTTCATTGGGGCAAACCTGACGGGAAACAAGCTTTCAACCATCACACACCTATTGCGAGGTAATTGTGACCTCTTCGCATAGGGCCTATACGACTTGCCAGAAATAGACTCGGATCTTGCTTGCCATAGGCTTCACATCCTCCCAGACGTGAAGCCGATCATAAAAGCAAGTGAGGCGATCCTCTATCTAGCAAACAAAACTCGTGATCGTTGAAATAAAGAAATTAAAGGAAGCCAGCGGTATTGAAAAGGTTTGGTATCCAACTTGTTCATCAAACACTGTTGGAGAGTCTGCGCAAACTTTACCAATCAGAGCATGCCTAGAGGTTCAAGCCGAGTGGCTTATCCTTGTTATAGTTTATTAACTCAGAAGTTCGAGATCAAGTAAAAGTTACCATGAAGCGTTAATCGCATAAGATAAGTGCACGTTGCACACCTAATTGAACCCCATGAATGAAGCACCCATATTGGAAAATCGTTCGAACTTCCAGTTTAAGAAGGTCGTCCTTCCAATATGAATTTGCACAACGCGTATACGTTGAGGTTAATTGAGGCATGATGATTCCAATGAAGCTTAGCTACAAGTTATTAATAGTTTTAAAAGGGTTTTGTAGATATGTAAGTTCTCCAAACATGAAACTCATGTTCTCCCTTAGGACCTGTTTGTCCTTTGGGCCCTCTCTCTCTTGCATTTTTATTTTGTCCACTTGCATTATTTTGTGAAAGTATTCTAGTTGTTAATCATTGACCGACTTCCATTAAAATGTAACAATAAGTTATGACCACTAGAACCTTCACAAAATTTCACTTGCTTGGTTTGCCACAAGACTAACCTGACCAATTCTTTACCTTGCATGGTTGGCTAGTCTCAAGCGTCCCTATATGACACATTAGACGATCTTTTTTTCAGGTTATAAGAAGTAGAATGGCGAAAAAGACGAGCTGTAGTTAAAGTTATGAGTCAAACTATTTTATAAAATTAAGATAGCTTATAATTAATTAAGTGAAATTGAATTAGGACTTTAATTTTCTAGTTGATGTATAGGCGCAATTGATATCTCATTTCTATAGAATTTCGGGGTCTGAGTGACCTTAGTAAGGGTAATGTGAGCGGGTAAAACAAACATAGTTACCATAGTTATTTTCGCTATTAAAAAGGTATTTCTTAATTTACTGCGCATTTATTATTATTTTTATTATTTTTCATATTATTAAATATATGGTAGTTATGCAACTTTATGGAAGATCTATCTTGCAAATATGATAAAGATTAAACTTAAAGAAGGTGGGAATATCCCTAGCTTGGGCTTTAAGCAACCCTAGGAGAGAAGTAAAATAAGCCCCTCCGATCTCCTTCTTCCATTATAAATACACGCCATGGGCGTGTAGGGAGAGACACATGTGCACATCGGCATATTCAGAATCTCTGAACAGGCTAATACTCGCTTAGCTCGACTGTTTAGGGATTCACCGCTCTCTTGCTGTACCTCGTCGCTCAAAACGATAATTGCTCTTCTGACTTAGGCATCGGAGGTGGATTAGGGGGTCCCCGCCCCCTGTGTCCATTGTTTTGCAGGTTTCTAGGTTAAGAGATTGGAGGCGGAGCGGAAGAAGAGGAGTTCTTAATTAGTGCATTGAAGACGGATTGAAGGCGGAGTTTTTGTGCACTAACAATTGGCGCCGTCTGTGAGAAACGAGTATTCGATCCACGCAGTCATGGTGATGGAATCAATACCAGAGAATCAAGAAGTCATCTTTGAATAAACCAGGGCATCATCGCGAAGCGAAATCGCGCGAACTATGCCCGGCGAACGAAACCGCGATTGCGGCACTGAAGGCCGCGACCGCAGCGTTGTGGAACGCGACCGCATTACTGTACACCGCGATCGCGGGTCGACGATCAAGGCCGAAAGTCCCAAAATTTGCTCGGGAAACCAAGCCCTAATGGAGGTTGATTAGGTTAATTCCGATATTCGCTTGGGAAATCAGACCTTGGTGCCTGGAAATGACTTGAACCATGACCCGGCCCCTCTCGCTAGTACGGTTGTTCATCGCACAGACAGTTTGGGGTTTGAGTCAAGCGACGAAATCGTCGGTCGTGGTACTTCAAGGCCCGCATCAACTGAGTTTGATCAATCATGGGAGTCGGCCATGCGTGTGGCCGAGAATGAAGACAACCGAAGAATTCAGGGGCGAAACGAATCAGTTCGAGCGATCGCAATCGCCGAACAGAACCGCGACCGCGGCCAGTCAAACCGCACCCGCGTTCTTGAGAACCGCGATCGCAGACTGCGTATTTCCGAGCCTTCGCTCTGCATTTGCGAGCCAAACTCTAATTTGGTTAGCCCTCGTTTAGAGCAAGGCCAATCCAACCGTGCCGGTCTAATCCCGTGAGAAGTGACAATCGCATCACCTTATCATCCGCTCCGAACGGCGGGAATGGGGCATCTACCACCGACGGGAATGAAGAGGAAGACGATATCACCCACGCTTTGGCTACCTCTCTGAGAGAGAACGAGAAGTACCAAACTAGGTGTGCAGAAGCCGAGTCTCGATTGGAGCATGCCCTAGAAGAGGTCGCTAGGTTAAAACGCTCCTTGGATAAAATTCAAGGCAAGCACCCTATTGATGAGTCAGAAATTGAGAGGACTACTCGACGACTTGCAAGTGTTATTGATTTCGCCGATAACCGCCGTAGTCCTCAATCGATCAGTTTTGACAGATCAGACGATATGCAGATTGATTATGATAGCGATAGAAGAGCGCCAAGGAGCCGGCGAAGAGATCACCGCCACGAATCGCCCCCGCGTAAGAGGTCACGGGCCACGGATCCTCCTCAGCCCAACGAGACTATCATTATAATCCTTCTGAAAATCCCGAGCCTAATGGTGATCAAGACAAGAAAAACAGGAAGAGACAATGCAGCCAACGTCGGAGTGTTAGCCTTGAGAGAATTGAAGGTAGGGCCCGAGCTCTTGAGCGTACTCAAAATAGGCTACTTGATCTTTTGAGAGCGCAAGGTAATACCTTGCATCGGCTCGGGATCAAGCAGAGCATAAGTTGGCTTTGTTGACATCGTCGCCATTCCACGCAGATATCCAACGACCCCTACTGCCGTCAAAAGTTTCTCCCCCATCCTTTACTTTGTATGACAAAAACACGGATCTTGTATCACATAGCCTCTTACACCCATAAAATGGCATTGTGGGTGTCTGAAGATGCTATCATGTGCAAGATGTTTCCAAGTAGCCTTGGTAAAGGCCCTTTGAAGTGGTTTCAAAGTCTCAAGACGTAATCAATCCGGACTTGGGGACGATTGGCTTCTAAATTCGTAAAGAGATATATAGCTAACAGTCTAGATGCTGCATCACTCGACACACTTTTTGGTCTCAAACATGAGAAGGGAGAAAACATGCGTCGCTTCTTCAATCGATTTGTGGAATGCTATGCGGAAATTGAGGGATGCGATCATAGGACCGCTATTACTGCCTTTAAAAGAGCAATCCTCACTGATAGTAAGTTGAGGGAGGAGCTGACACTTCGTCTTCCCTCCACAATAGCCGAGCTTCAAGAACGTATTCATCAATATGTGCGGTTAGAGGAGGACAATTTCAAAGTAAGAGGAAGATCGTTCTCTCCTCCTCATAAAACCCACCACCGTGCTAAAAACTTCAAGAGAAAGGGCCAAGTTAGAGCGGTTTACGCCACATTTAGTGTGCCGATCTATCGAATCCTACCTCGCATTAAGCATGAGAGCTTTTTTCAATATCCCCCCCAAAGAGGAATGTCGTGAAGATGATCAATGTAGTAGAAAGTACTGCATGTACCACAAGGTTCGGGGGCATATGACTGAACAATGTGAGTCATTTAAGCGGTATCTGGAGAGTTTGGTGGAAAAAGGGTACTTGCATGAGTTCATCAAGAAAGACAGGCTTGAGAAAAATGATGAGCCGGGGCAGAAACAGATTGAGGTCATCTAGACAATCTCGACATCTTACAGGCATGAAGATGATGAAGCAAGGAGTAACTTTAGAAAGTCTTGCCATGAGCTTGAAGTAATGAGAGTTCAACAAGCCGAGCCACGATGACCCCCTTTCCCCGTGCGTGCGGTGGATGGGCTAGTCTTTAGAGACAAGGACCTTACGACAGTCCAAGTTGCTCATAACGACTCATTAGTTATAGCAGTCAAGCTAGAAGGTTTTAAGGTGCGTCTTGCTCTCGTTGATCCAGGAAGTTCGGTTGACATCATGTACTTTGAATTCTTCAAAATCCTTGGGAAAAGCAATGAAGATCCAGGAAGTTCGGTCAAGATGCAATTGACTGGACTTGGTGGGTATCCAACATACCCGCTTGGAATGTATAAAACCCGAGTCAGCCTTGCCAAAAAGTGATGACCGTTGAGTTCTTGATCGTTGATGTGCCTTCACCCTATAATTTGATTTTGGGGAGGCCTTGGATTCATGGGATTGGAGCGGTACCATCGACCCTCCATTAAATGGTCCATTCAGAGATGGAGACGCCATCGTTCGTGTCTGAACAAATCAGCTAGATGCTTGTCTGTGCTTCAAGGGAAATCACCCTAAGTCGGAATTTATGCAGAAAATAGAAGACGAGTTGAAAGATGAAGACTAGCCGACCCCGCGACCACGACGCTGGAACTGAGTGCAAAACCCCGGATCAAGGGAAAAACCGCGACCGGGGATTGCCACACCTCAACCGCGACACCGAGGTCTGCGATCGCGGGACACCCCGCCGCGATCGCGACATTGGGTCCGAAAGCTTCACTTCGCGAGATGAAGATCGTGAGGACGATCACCTGTCTTCTCCTGCGCAGGGATCCCGAGACTAGGAATTTCATGTAAACAGGGCACTTGTTTTCCCATGTGGTTTTGATGAGGCCCTTATGATTTTTCGTTTTTGTATTCATTCTGTTTAGCTTTGTAAGTTCATAACATTCATGTTTACTTATTAATAAAAGTTAGCTTTTTTGCATTAGCTTGAGTCTTGCATAAAAAAAATATATATGGCGCAACATTAGTTAATCGCACTAATGGATTTTTCATACGCGTGTATGAGAAAGCAAGTTTATGATATTCGCTCATAAATAAGAGTTTATGATATTCGCTCATAATGTTGAAACATATGAAATTCGCTCATGTGTATACGAATATACGAATATACGAATATACGAATATACGAATCCACTTGGCCACTCCGATTAGAAACCCTCTGTACCCTACGTCGCCGAACATGGTAAAACATGTAAGGTGGTGTAGGTGGGGCATTTGTGAGTGGGTAAAACTAGCCTTTGAATCCAATTCCTAGTGTTAACCATAATGAAATAGATTCCATATCCCTCACACCCCGCGCTAGGCACCTCTTAACATGCTATGCTCCTTTTCTGTTCTGTGTTCTGATTCACTTGCAGAAACCTCCCGAACAGCCAATTCTCTTGCAAACATAGTTACCATAGTTATTTTCGCTATTAAAAAGGTATTTCTTAAATTACTGCGCATTTATTATTATTTTTTTTATTTTCCATATTATTAAATATATGGTAGTTATGCAACTTTATGGAAGATCTATCTTGCAAATATGATAAGATTAAACTTGGAGAAGGTGGGAATATCCCTAGCTTGGGCTTTAAGCAACCCTAGGAGATAAGTAAAATTAGCCCCCCTAATCTCCTTCTTCCATTATAAATACACGCCCTAGGCGTGTAGGGAGAGACACATGTGGACATCAGCATATTCAAAAGCTTTGAACAGGCTAATACTCGCTTAGCTCGACTGTTCAGGGATTCACCGCGCTCTTGTTGTACCTCATCGCTCAAAACGACAATTGCTCTTCTGACTTAGACATCGGAGGTGGATAAGGGGGTCTCCGCCCCCTGTGTCCATTGTTTTGCAGGTTTCTAGGTTAAGAGATTGGAGGCGGAGCGAAAGAGGAGGAGTTCTTAATTAGTGCATTGAAGACAGATTGAAGGCGGAGTTTTTGTGCACTAACAGGTAATTTATTACACTTCAAATGTTAGCTTCCTAAATCCACATAGATTGTGAAATCTAAGGGACAATAATTTGTGAGGATAAAATCTATAGGCCAGGTAAAAGATATTATTTTTAGGGAGTTAGGAACCTTCCAACCAAATGCTTAATTTAAAAAATAATCAGAGCGTATCAAAATCAAATAAAATACCATGCAAGATCCTTGTTAAAAATAAGCCATTAGTTTCATTCATTTTAAGGTTTTTTTATCGGTTAAGGCTCGAAGGAGTCAACGATGTCTCAGATTCTCATAGTCTTCCTCCATATTAGTTAAGGCACCCTTTGGTACAGTTGAATGCAGTTGATAAATCAAGATGTCAAGTGAATACAAATGTTTTACTTGTATGAAAGTAATAGACGAAACATTGATACACAGAAAGGTGAACTGTGTCGCAAGAGCAACCGAAATATTATGGAATCAGTAACATACAAGAAATGTACACAAGCACACACAACTGATTGAGATAATATATATTGTACCAATGCAATCAACGAGGCGATCGATCATATTCTGCGGCCTTGGAAAGCCAAGGAAACGAGGAGAGAGACGAGTCCAATCACGAGCGAGGGAAGAGCTAGAGTGGTAGAGTTTGGCGGGCTCATAGGCATTGGCATAGGCATGGTCATGTCCATGGGCGGTGGCGCGTGAACGTGGCCTTCGTGAGCCGATGCAGCGAGTGCCAAAACCAGGCAACATGCAAAAAACACATACACTTTCACTACAATTCCACCGATACCCATCTTATTGAATTTAGATATAACACTAACTGATGGATTGATCGATGAGCAGTGATGTTAAATTGGCTACCCTATTAGCCTTGTATTTATATTCATAACAGTTGACTCTTTTGCCGGTTTAATATTTTATTATTTTTAAATTTTATTTATTGGAGCAACTCTTTTTCAGAGAGATTTGAACGATGGTGTCTTCCATTAATTTTTCTTATATTTGGAATTTGATAACACAAATAATTAGTTTCCTTCCCTCCCCCAAAAAAGGCATGAATCTTGCTGCTTCTATTTAATTTCTTGAAGGGATGATGATGCTTGAATAAACGATAAAATGATAATTTGCAGAATTATATTAAAACACATCCTCATTTTTCTACCGATGGTGGTAGCATAGAAACTTTAGCATGATACCTTATAAAGGTAATTGAATCGAGGTTGAATGAATATATAACTCTATATTAAAATCGTTCCTTTTCGAGCCACCATAACAATTCTGGCCCCACCTCATATTTATAAAATTAATTTTTATTTTTTAAATTTTAACTTTTTTTTATTAAATTCTTTTCTAACTATTTAAATCTATCTTTAACATCAAACAAATATCTATTTAAGTATAACAATATCTTTTGAAAACTTCCTTATACAAATATTTAAAATTAAAGATAACAAATTTAAAATATTTTTAAATAAGTATAAATATCTTTTCACGAATATGTATATATATATATTCTTTTATAATAATAAAAATAATGATAAATAATTATAATGTTTAAAAATAATAAAAATAGGTGATATAATATTTGATATATATATATATTGAAATATTTGATAATCTCTAAATTTATATACATAGAAAGTAATAAAATATGAATAATATAATATTTGATTATAAAAATTATATATTTTACAAGCAATAAATTACTTACATTAAAATTTATATTATATTTTTATTATTAATTTGCTATTTATTATGTCTATAAAATATCGAATCGTAGTCGTACATGGTACGACGGGTACAACTAGTATTAATGAGCTTGTTAGTTGAATATAGATAATACGTGAGTAAATAATAGTAAGGTTAAAAATAAAAATTAATATTTCAACCAAAAAAAATAAAGAAATTAATATAAGCTATTGTAACAAAAGATAGAACATAAATAATGTAACATTAATTATTCTGATCACATATGGGGTCGATTTATTAATTTGATGAATTTCTTAACCGGTGAGGATAAGGACTATTGTTGGACTTGATCTTTTTAATCCCAATCGGTTGGATTTAGATCTATTGGAGTCGTGCAAAAATTCCATGGATAGAGTTAAATAAATTCTAACCATTAAATAGTTAAATAAAAATATAACAGTTGAAAATAAAATTTTCTCTTTTCATATCAACTTATTAATTTTTTTTTTATATTTTTTAACGGGTTCCCTAATTTTCCATTGGATTTTAGTAACTTTATTCATATAGTTTTCACAAACTCTATGAGAACAAGACCAAATCATGTTGGTTTTCCAGTTCTTAAACATCCAACATTTGGTCTTCCAACAACTTATTTTGCGTACAAAAAAGGTTCATACGAGATCGAGCCGAGTTTGTTTTAATCAATTTGCTTTCATCCAAGATTTTCTTTTGCTTAAAATAATTGAAAATAGAGGTTTTTGCGCATAACCACATGTTAATTGGTCGACATTGCAAGAAACCACCCTTCGAATGACTATTTATTTTGACACACTCACTAAATGTAATTTTGTTGCGGAGAACTACCTAACCATCTATTTCGTTAGCTTTCCTGTTAAATTGTGCGATTTTATCAGACAACCCCTTCGTTTTTAAACAAGTACAACATTTACCAGGTTTTCCATTATTACAACTGTCTGGCTCCAATATCACTCGCATTTTTATTCCTCTTTCCTCCATATCCATTACCTTCAAAATCCTTCACTCCTTGTTGATGAAACTTGAAATAACAGTTACGCTACGAGACAAGGAACAAAATTATTATATTTGAGTGCAAACACTTGCTCCTTTATTTATGATTTTCTCCCAATAGCGAGGTTACAAACCTACGAGGCTGATGAACAACTTTGAGAATTACACCTAGACCTCCTACGAAGTTCCGAGATCAAACCTAAATGTTGCGAGGTTGACTCTAGGGCGAGGTAGATTTGGGTTCGTGGTGTTGAGAGCTTTGTGAGATTTTGTAGCGAGGTCTTTAGTGTGGGCGAGGTCTTTGTATGACTTAGTCTTTTTCTGGACTTCTCCTGTCTGTAGCGAGGTCTTTTGACGATGTTTCTATCACGTCGATCTTCAACAAGAAAGAGAGTTCTTGAGTTCAAGTGGTTTTTCGACCCCCTCTTCCTACGAGGTTCTCCTCTATTTATAGAGAATTGGGGAGCCGAGTTTAGGCCAAGGTCCGATGTGGGACGCTCGGAATAGGGGTTTTTGATTGGTCCGGGGACAAGGCCGCTTGTGATTGGTTCGGGAATGAGGTCGCTTGTGATTGGTTCGGGAATGAGGTCGCTTGTGATTGGTCTGAGTGGGCGGGTGCGTTAGTAGAGTCGGTGACGAGGTCGAGACCTCGTCCCGGGTAGTTGGGAGACCTCGCGAGGGTATGAGTTTTGTTTTAAATAAATGAAGGGTATGGATGTGGGTCCCTAAATTGCCTTCGGGAATCCCTCCGGGCCCACTTGCTCTTGGTACCCCGGGCCCACTTCTTGTTTTACTGTTTTGGACATCATCACAACCCCATGGCCTGGGGACCTCGCTCCGAGGTTCGCAGGCCATAAGTTCCTTGGGGCCACGGGGTACGAGGAGGGGATCCTGCGAGGTTTCTTTCTTTGCGAGGTTTCTTCCTTTGCGAGGCTTCACACTTAGGATTCTCTTCCGCTCGCACGGGCGGATCTTCCCGGGCCTGTTCTTCGTGCTTTAGACTAATGGGCCGTTTTGGTAGGGTAGGCCCAATAAGCCTTTTGCGGGTGAGATGAGGCCCCAACCTGCTCTTTATTAGGGCGTATCTCACACGCTTCCTCTTCATCTTCTCCTTCAACCTTTTCGCTTTCTTTCTCTTCGTCTTCTCAGTTTTCTGCGAACGGTTCCCGAGACGGTTTCCGATGAACCTCCACCGCTTCCCAGCCGTGTCAACGCTCCTTCCACGCCGATTCTAAACAAGTAAGTCCCCGACTGTCTTTCTCTCGTTTTCTGGTGTTTTTTGCTTCAAATTTTTCTTTGCCTGTTTTTTTTTGTTTCGTGCTTCGGTTGGGCGACAGTGTGTCGCCTGGCGTTTCGCGCCGGTGTCACGGTGGCGGAGCGGCGGTGGTGAGGGGGCGGGTGTTTCTGTGTGTCGTCTGACGTTTTTTTCCGTTTTTCTCTTCGCTGGTTCGCTGTGTTTTTTCTTTCTTTTCTTTCCTTTTTTGGGTGACGGTGTTTTGATGGGTGTCCCTCGCCGGCGCTGTGGCGGTGGGACGGTGGTGAGGGGCAGTCACCGCCGTGAGGTTACCGCTGTGTTTTTATTGGGTTTATTGCTTGTTTTGTGTGGCGGTTAAACTTCTGCTTCTCCGCCCACCACTTTTTGAATTTCGAAACCCTCGGGAGCCCAAACGTCATGATGTCTGATTGACGGGACGTTTGGGCTTCCACCGTTGGTTGGCCTTCTTTCTCTTTCCTTTCTTTTGGCGCTTCAAATTCTTCTTTGCCGTCCTATCTTGTCAGAGTAGCTTCTAGGATGCCACATGGCTTTCCCCTTATGACTTCGCATAGCCTCTTTCTCCGAGGTTATGATCTCGTGCTTCTTTCCTTCCGAGGTTATGACCTCGTGCTTTTTTCCTTCCGAGGTTACGATCTCGCGCTTCTTTCCTTCCGAGGTTATGATCTCGTGCTTTTTTCTTTTCGAGGTTATGATCTCGTGCTTCTCTCCTCCCGAGGTTATGACCTCATGCTTTTTTCCTTCCGAGGTTATGATCTCGCGCTTCTTTCCTTCCGAGGTTATGACCTCGTGCTTTTTTCTTTGGTTACCTTGCCCCTAGTGTCTTACTGACCTTTTCTTTTCCAGGTGCTAGATTTTCGCGGCCTGGACGTTGCCTTTTCATGCCTAGGAGAGCTTCTGCGAGCCCACCGCCCGGTTTTGTTTTCAACGTTCAAGAGAATTTCTACCAGGAGGTCTTCGAATCTGTAGGGAGTGTAGAGCCTAGTGATTCTCAGAACCCAAGTTCCCCTTTGTTGGTCTTCAGTGAGCCTTCGTCTAGCGACTCCGCTGCTTCGATCAATTCACTCTTTCCCCGTCTTCGCATTTATTCTGGTGTTGTAATGGCCTCCTCTTCTTCTCCTGATGTGATCGTCGCCGAGGTTGAGGCGAGGTTGGACGCGGAAATTGCTTCAACTTCGGCTGCGTACGTACCTCTGAGCTTTCTCGAGGCCTATATTACTGACGCCGTGTCTGGCGTTCCTGCTGTCCTCGAAGAACGGATTCCCATGACCTCGAGCACCCCCGAGGCTTATCTGTCCGAGGGGATGGCTACCGATCTCGGGCTGGACGACCTCGCGAAGATAGCTAAGGACTTCCCCTGGCCCGAGGGAGTCGAGCTGGCACTCCCAGAGGAGGAGGGACGACCCTTGGCGTCCTATGAGGGGTGCACGGTTGTGCACCTCTTCAGTCTTCAAGCGGGCTTCAGGTTGCCTTTGGCCCAGCATATCGTGGATTTTCTGTGGGCTATAGGTGTCTGTCCTGCCCAGATGTTCCCGAATGCCTGGCGGCTGCTGTATGCCTACACGATTCGAAGTCGCGAGCTCATGGACGAACGAACCTCAATGATTTGTCGGCGTTAGTTTTAGCGAGGAGGGAACCTCGGTGTTCCCTCGTCAATCTCAGCACGCCGAACGTCAAGATTACCACGACCCAGTCGAACGTCGGGACGTGGAAACCTAAGTGGTTTTTGGTTCGAGATCTCAGCGGGAGATATCTCAATTTCCCTGTGGCGCCGGGTACCTTCGAGAGGTGCGTGTGCCCGTACAAGGTCGCTGAGTTCCAGGCACTCAAGGCTCGATACGCTACAGCGTACCAGGCGATATATGAGATATACCTTTCTCAGGACCGGCTTGAGCGGGCCGGGCTGAGCCTCAGTTTCCCTCCCCGCGAGGGTGGAGAGGGTATTTTATTCTCTTTCTGATTGCTCTTCTTTTCTTTGTAAGGTTACGAGGTTATAAACCTCGTTATATATGTTTCTGACTTCTTCTTAACCTGCTTTTTTTTATGCTTTCTCTCTTGACAGTGGATCTTCTGCACGCTCTTACCACGAAGTCGAAGGGGAAACAACCCCTGACTTCTAGTTTCAAAGTCCCGGCTCCCCGGGCACTCAAGGGGATAATCATCAACGAGCCGAGCTCGCAGGCGAGGATGGGTACAGCGCAGCCTAAACTTGTTCCGCCGACGATCGCGGCAGAGGGGGTCCCGCCCAAGGGGAATGTCACGAGGGCGTCTTAATGGGACGTCGCGGGGCTGTCGCAAGGGGACAAAATGTCTGAGGCGGTCCCGTTGAAAGGGGTCGTCCCGAAGGCATCCTCACATCCTCCTCGGGGGTCCGACGACAAGGTCGGGCGGAAGAGGAAGGAAACGGGGTCTCCCCCTGGGGAAAAAAAGAAGAAATCCCGGACGGGCGACCACCAACGAGGCTCGCGGGGTTTGGACATTATCCCCGCTTTCGACTTCGAGGGGCGAGGTCGCGAGGTTACAGCCCCCCATCCCGCCAGGTTTCACTATCATGGGCCAATTAGGGGGGCCCTGTTGGAGTGGACCCGGGGGATTATAAGGAGGAGATCTCGTGGGCCAATAAACTCACCGATGCGGCACTTGACGATGAGGCTGCTCGGTACTCGGCTATGGTAAGCTTCCGCTTTTGTGCGTTTAATTTCTGTCTCTTTTTTGTTCCTTTTCTCACCCTCCTGCACATTTGCAGCACACCTTTTTTGATAATTATAACCGGAGCCGCATCGTCCTTGCTCATGCGAGGATAGACAAGATGGGGGCGGCGCTCCAAGCTCACAACGAGGTATGTGAGCGACAGGCCAAGGAACTGGCCAAGGTTGCGGAGAGGTCCAAGGCCGCAAAGGCTGCGGCTAAGAAGCGAATCGAGTCCGCGGAGACCTCGGCAAGGGAGGAGGCAAAGGCGGCGCTGGCGGCGAAAGAGGGGGAGAAAAAGGCGAGGGATGAGGTCGAGGTCTTGAGGAGTGAGAACAAGGAGCTTCGGGGTAAGCTCTCCGCTGAACACAAGTTTTTTAAGGAGAAGGAGGCGGAGGTTTTGAGGTCCGAGGAGGAAATCAGGCGTCTTGAAGGGCGTATTGTTGAGCTTAACAAGGAGGTCGAAGCCGCGGGTCCCAGGTATGTAGACTCGCAGGAGTACCAGGTGGTGCTGGTGGAGAGCGTGAGGAAGATGTTCCACCAGGCCGTCCGTATGGGCGTTAAGCAGGCGGTGGCCAAGTATAGGCACCTCGACCCCCAGATCGTCTTCTTCAACCCTAAATATGCTGAGACCATGGGGGAGTTGGGATCGGAGGATCCCGAGGGGGAATGTGAGTTTTTCCTCAACGAGGATGGGACAGTGTCCAGCGAGGCTCCCCGCGAGGCGGATCTCGCCAGAGGGAACCCGAAGTTGATCTCCACGGGACCTCAGCCCGCGGCCGATGCACCCGCGCCGCAGCCCTCCGCTACCTCCGCCGAAGCTTCCAAGAGTGAAACTGTCGACCTCACCAGTCCGGACGCCGAAACCCTGAAGAAGTGAAAACCATTTTTTCCTTGGTGGCCCTACGAGGTCTGTAATTAAAACATCTCTTCTTTTTTTTGTTTGGGTGTCCCTACGGGGTCTGTAATCGAACATCGTGGTCCTCGTGGCCTCTTTATCTTTACGCCTTATGTCACTTTCTTTTCCTATGCTTGTTTGTTTGTTTGCCTTAGTCTTTCTTGCACACGTCTATCTTTATCCATCCAACCCAATGGTTTGAGTGCCACATTTTTTGTGGAACTCGGGCCACATCGGGCGTTTTAGTTTCGCATTGAGGTTATGAGCTTCTGCCGGACCTCGCCTTTCTCTAAATTCGGTTTTGTTGTTCCGGAAGTTCGTTCCAATCTAAAACAATTGTTATGCCAAGGTTCCGGAAATTCGTACCAACCTAAAATAACTGTCAGCAAATCCTTCCTTCTTAGGGGGTCCACGAACCTCGTTCGTACCCCAAGAGGGAAGCGAGGGGTGGATTCTAACGAGGTCCTCCAAACCCAAGCGGGAAGCGAGGGGTGGACTTTAACGAGATTCTCCAACCCCAAGCGGGAAGCGAGGGGTGGACTTAACGAGATTCTCCAACCCCAAGCGTGAAGCGAGGGGTGGATCAAACGAGGTTCTCCAACCCCAAGCGGGAAGCGAGGGGTGGACTTAACGAGGTTCTCTAACCCCAAGCGGGAAGCGAGGGGTGGACCAAACGAGGTTCTCCAACCCCAAGCGGGAAGAGAGGGGTGGACTTAACGAGGTTCTCCAACCCCAAGCGGGAAGCGAGGGGTGGACCAAACGAGGTTCTCCAACCCCAAGCGGGAAGCGAGGGGTGGACTTAACGAGGTTCTCCAACCCCAACCGGGAAGCGAGGGGTGGATCAAACGAGGTTCTCCGACACCCAGCGGGAAGCGAGGGGTGGACCAAACGAGGTTCTCCAACCCCAAGCGGGAAGCGAGGGGTGCACTTAACGAGGTTCTCCAACCCCAAGCGGGAAGGAAGGGGTGGATCAAACGAGGTTCTCCAACCCCAAGCGGGAAGCGAGGGGTGGATCAAACAAGGTTCTCCGACCCCAAGCGGGAAGTGAGGGGTGGACTTAACGAGGTTCTCCAACCCCAAGCGGGAAGCGAGGGGTGGATCAAACGAGGTCCTCCAACCCCATGCGGGAAGCGAGGGGTGGACTTAACGAGGTTCTCCAACCCCAAGCGGGAAGCGAGGGGTGGACCATATTTTCAAACGAGATTCTCCAACCCCAAGCGGGAAGCGAGGTGTGGACCATATTTTCAAACGAGATTCTCCAACCCCAAGCGCGAAGCGAGGGGTGGACCATATTTTCAAACGAGATTCTCCAACCCCAAGCGGGAAGCGAGGGGTGGATTTTCGAGGGAGATTTTTTTTTAAAAAAAAGCCTGCAATCCTTTATTCATCAAAACTGTGAAGAACAACGGGGTTTTTGAGATTTTACATGTAATATTTTTTGAGTCGCGCGACATTCCATGTCTTGCTCAGTGTGCGCCCCTCGCCGTCCCTGAGCTTAAAAGCCCCGGGCGCGACTTCTTCTCCGAGGATGTAGGGTCCTTCCCAGTTAGGGCCCAATATGCCCCCTTCGGCGCGTCTCAGAACGAGGTTTCCTGTGGCCAAGAGGCGAGGTCTGACCTTCTTGTCGTGATATACGGCGACACGTCGCTTATATTCTCTAGAGTGTAGGTCTGCCACCTCGCGGACTTCGTCTCGAAATTGCAGTTCGACCCTGAGGTTGGCTTCATTTTCTTTTTCGTCGAAGTTGTACACCCTTGCCGATGGGATCAGGGTTTCTACGGGAACGAGGGCCTCCGCCCCGTAAGTTAGAGCGAAGGGTGTTTCGCCCGTTGCGCAGCGCGAGGTCGTGCAATACGTCTAGAGGACGAGTGGGAGTAACTCGGCCCAGCGACCTTGTGCCACGCCTAGGCGCTTCTTTAGGTCTGTCAAGATGTGGGCGTTGACGTTTTCTACCTGGCCATTGGACTGGGGATGGTTCACGGAGGAAAATTTGAGGTCGATGCCCAACTCAGAGCAGAAAGCCCGAGTCTCTTCGCAATCGAATTTGGGGCCATGATCGGTCATGATTGTCATGGGGACACCAAAACGACAGACGAGGTTCTTCCACAGGAATTCGCAGACCTTCGCCCCGGTGATTTTTGCCATTGCCTGTGCTTCAATCCACTTCGTGAAGTAGTCGACAATGACCAAAATATATTGCACCTGGCCAGCTGCTTTGGGGAAGGGACCTAAAATGTCCATTCCCCACATCGCGAATGGGCACGGTGCGTGGATGCTGCGGAGGGGGGCCGTCGGGGTTTGTTGGAGGTTCCCGTGTTTCTGGCACCCGACGCATCTTTGGACGTAAGCCTTTGCGTCTTGTTGGAGAGTGGGCCAAAAGTACCCCAAGTGGACGATCTTGTGGCCAAAGACCTCCACCCCGGGTGTCCTCCACAAACTCCCTCGTGGGCCTCGTAGAGGACGTGATCCGTGGTCTCGGGCGGTATGCAGAACAAGTTAGGTTCAGCGTAGCCTCGACGGTAAAGCTGGTCACCGATGACGCAGTAGCGGGCAGCTTGCATCTTTAGTTTCCTGGCCAGCGCGGGGTCCTCTTGGAGGATGCCGCTTTGTAAATACCTCGTCACTGGGAACCTCCAGTCCTCGGTCCTTATGGACAGGACCTCACTATCAACACTTCGTGAGAGCTTTCTCTCTACCATCACACGCTTCCCCACATCCAAGGGAAGTGCGGAGCCTAACCTGGCGAGGGCATCCGCCTTTGTGTTTGAGGCTCGTGGGATAGACTCTACCGCGAAGGTCTCCATGCATGAGACCAAGACCTTCACTTTTGCTCGGTAGGTGGGCAGAAAACTTGTCTTGGTGTTGTATTGGCCGTTGAGTTGTCGTGCCACCAATTTGGAATTTGTGTAGACCCTGATCTTGCGGGCCTCGCTAAGTAGCGCCATCTCGATCCCGGCGATCATGGCTTCGTACTCGGCGTCGTTGTTGGTGGCATCAAAGGCGAAGTTGAGAGCATACTCCGTCTCGATTGAGGGGCCAACAAGGAATACTCCGGTCCCGCCACCGGCGTCACATCGCGAGCCATCAACGAACACCTTCCATTCGTTCGAGCTTGTGTCGGTTTCGGGGAAGGTGACCTCTACCATAAAGTCGGCGAGGGCTTGTCCCTTCATTGCGGTCCTAGGGAGATAACTGATATCGAACTCAGAGAGCTCGACGGCCCACTTTGTCATACGCCCGGAGAGGGCGGGCTGATGCAGGATTTGACGGAGTGGGAGGTCCGAGAGGACCTGGATGGGATGTGCGTGGAAGTATGGGCGTAGACGCCTTGTGGCGGTCACTACGGCTAGTGCCATTTTTTCTGCTGGGGAGTATCGCTGCTCCGCAGGCTGGAGCACGCGACTCACAAAGTACACCGGGTGCATGGCTTCTCTTGTGAGCACCGCGCTGACTGTCTCGGGGCTCACCGCTAAATACAGTTACAGGTCTTCGCCCGAATGCGGAGGTGACAAGGTGGGGAGCTTGGTGAGGAAGATCTTTAACTCGGAGAAGGCAGTCTCGAGTCTTTCGTCCCAGACGAACTTGTCATTCTTTTTGAGGGCGGCAAAGAATGGGAGAGATTTGTTCGCTAAACGGGAGCAAAATCGCCCCAAGTAATTTACAGCGCCATTGAGTCGTTGCACCTCGGTTCGAGATCTGGGAGACCTCATGGCGAGGATAGATTCTATTTTGGCGGGGTTGACGTCGATCCCGCACTCGCTGATCATGAATCCCAAAAACTTCCCCGATGATACGCCGAAAACGCATTTCTCGGGGTTCAGGCTGAGTTGGTGGTGTCCGAGGGTAGTGAAGAACTCGGCGAGATCAACCAGGTGCTCCTCGGGGCTCTTGCTTCGCACCACGATGTCATCGACGTAAGCGGATACATTCCTGTCCAGGTGGTCTTTGAAGACCCGATCAATGAGGCGTTGGAATGTGGCCCCGGCGTTTATGAGGCCAAATGGCATGACCTTTGTAACAGTATGTTCCCCGTTGGGTGATAAAGGACGTCTCCTCCTCGTCACGAGGATTCATCGAGATCTGGTTGTATCCCGAATAAGCATCGAGGAAACTCAAGACCTCGTGCCCCGCAGTTGAATCTACGAGTGCGTCAATCGAGGGCAGAGGGTAGCTGTCTTTGGGACATGCTTTGTTGAGGTCCTTGAAATCTACACACATCCGCCACTTGCCGCTGGCCTTTTTGATCAATACGACATTGGACAGCCATTTCGGATATTGGACCTCACGAATGAAATCTGCGGCGAGCAGCTTGGCCACCTCTTCGTTCGCGGCGATTGCTCTTTCTTTGTTCATTTTTCTTCGACGCTGCACCACGGGGCGAATGGCGACGTCGATGTTCAGGGAGTGCTGGGCCAATGTCCGAGGTACACCTCCGAGATCTTTTGCAGTCCAGGCGAACACGTCGCGGGATCCAGCAAGCAGGGCTTCTAGTGACGTCGCTGCATCTCTGGTGAGGCAACCCCCGAGGTAGATCTTCTCAGAGTTGTTTTCGAAGGGGGTAATCACCCTTCTTTCTGCCTCGGGGGTGGGTATTGTGAAATCCCGGACCTCGAGATCTGCTTCGCTTGAGGCCTCTACCATGAACACGGAGCACTTTTGTTTTGCCGAGGTCATGTAGCAGACGCGGCCCTCTTCTTGGTTGCCCTTCACCTCTCCGACACCTTCGTTGGTGGGGAACTTCATTTTGAGGTGGTAGATGGAGACCACCGTCTGGAACTTCATCAAGGAGACTCTCCCGATGATTGCATTGTAGGCCGAGGGTAGGTGTACCACCGTAAATTCTATCACCTCGGTTCTTGTTGTCGAGCCAGTACCGAGGGTCATCCATAGGTCTATGAGACCAGCGACATTGACCTCGTTTCCCGAGAAGGAGGTGAGCTTCCCAGCGTAGGGCTTTAAAGATGTCGCGGAGATCCCCAACTGCTCGAAAGCGCCAAAATACATGATGTCCACGGAAGAACCCGTGTCCACCAGTATCCGCTTACTATCTTCGAGCCCAATTGAGCGTGTATCACCAGGGGGTCGGAGTGGGGCATATGGAGTCCTTCGGCGTCCTCGGAGGTGAAAGCCATACCTACGTGGGACCGTGAGGTCTGTGTCACGCTGTATACCGAGAGCTCATGGTGACTTGCCCTCGCGTATCTCTTTCTTTCCGCCTGGCTCGAACCTGCCAGCGAGGGTCCACCCGAGATGGTGTTGATGTATCCATCGAGCGTCGCGGCTTGTCCGGAGCGCGACTGCCTCACCGGAGCGTGTTGCTTTGCGTTGCTTGGTCGAGACTGGGTTGGTCCATGCTGCACGAGGTTGGCTCCCGACGCGGGATTGGCGCGTTCTTCTTCTTTTGGGTTGTAGGCGGGGCCACCTTTGCCCTTGTAACCTCGTGGCTTCCCTCCGAAGCAGCTCCAACCCCCACCGCCACTCTCGCGGTTGTCGTAGCGGTTGTTGTTCCTATTGTCGTTGTTGTTGTTGCCACTATTGTTGTTGTTGTTGCTTCTGTTGTTGTTGTTGCTTTTATAATCGGCGCGTCGGTCGTGAGTTTGCGTCATGTACGCGTCCCTCGCGGCCGGTGCAACCACTTTAGCCTTCCCCTTAGCCTCGGTCACGATTACCTTGTCGGTCCTCGAGCTCTGGCTGGCAGCGTCCTCGGCGTAGACCTGCGCCGTGATCCGAGCACATAGACTCTCAAAAGTCGTCGGATTCTTAAGAAAAATGCGACACTTGAAATCCCCCTGGCGAAGGTTGCCCATGAGGATATCTCGCACCGACGTCTCGTCGATCTGTGCGATCTCTGCGACCGCGGTGGTGAACCTTGTAAAAAAGGTACCCAGCTTCTCGTTTTCTCCATGCTCAATGTCGCGGAGATCGCGCATGTTCTTCTTGCGATTCCTTGAGCCGTTGAAGTGCCCGACGAAGGACTCGCATAGCTGGGAAAACGAGGCTATTGACTCGACCTTAAGGCTGGTGAACCACGTAATTGCCGCCTTGTCCAGAGTGGTTGGAAAGATGCGGCAGAAAATGGCGTCATTGTAGGAGTTGACGTTCATCTGGACGGCGTAGTGTTTTATGTGGTCCTCGGGGTCGGCCGTGCCGTCGTAGAGTCCCATTGGGCATGTGTGCCTCCTGGATCTCAGGCACAAAGGGATTTATTTATGATTTTCTCCCAATAGCGAGGTTACAAACCTACGAGGCTGATGAACAACTTTGAGAATTACACCTAGACCTCCTACGAAGTTCCGAGATCAAACCTAAATGTTGCGAGGTTGACTCTAGGACGAGGTAGATTTTGATTTTGACTTTGCCAGAGGGTGTGCCGCGCTTGCCGCTGTTTCGGACAACTCCGTGTCACGCCGCCCCGCACGTCGCGAACGGGATTGCGAGATCTGCATCAGATCTCGGGAGGGTTTCTCCGTGGTAGATCCGTTGGTGGGCGCTTCCTGCCCCGGCATATATCCCGGGACATACGCGGGCACGTACTCGGAGTGAGGTTGCCCCTGGGAGGGAATCAGGACATATGGGGGAGCTTGGCCCTGTTGGTACTGCCCGTAACCCGGGTAGGGATACGGGTTAGGAGACGCGCCACCCTGTTCATACCCCTGGAACGGGTATGGGTTTTGTGGAACGTTGTATGTCCAACCCGGCGGAACCAGAAAAGGGTATCCCGGGGGACCTGCCGTCATCCACGGAGGGGTCTCGACCATGTTGTCGGGATGTTGGGGGAAGAAATTATTTGGGCAAACCATTTTGAGGGGTTTTTAAGGAGTCAAGGCTCGCACTAAACGGGAGGCTACTTAGGATGAAGAGGTTCCCACAGACGGCGCCAATGATGAAATCGGAAATAACAGCTACGCTACGAGACAAGGAATAAAATTATTATATTTGAGTGCAAACACTTGCTCCTTTATTTATGATTTTCTCCCAATAGCGAGGTTACAAACCTACGAGGCTGATGAACAACTTTGACAATTACACCTAGACCTCCTACGAAGTTCCGAGATCAAACCTAAATGTCCCCGACTGTCTTTCTCTCGTTTTCTGGTGTTTTTTGCTTCAAATTCTTCTTTGCCTATTTTTTTTGTTTCGTGCTTCGGTTGGGTGACGGTGTGTCGCATGGCGTTTCGCGCCGGTGTCACGGTGGCGGAGCGGCGGTGGTGAGGGGGCGGGTGTTTCTGTGTGTCGTCTGGCGTTTTTTTCCGTTTTGCTCTTCGCTTGTTCGCTGTATTTTTTCTTTCGTTTCTTTCCTTTTTTGGGTGACGGTGTTTTGGATTTTGGATTTTGCGACCACGTGGACGCCAATTATCGACCAAGTGGTCGTCATAATGACAAACTCATTTCTTAACAAAAACACAAACTCCACTCTCCCAAATTAAAGAAATCCACAATGCAAATACTGATTAAATTAGAAACAAGTTGACGATGTACAACAAACAACTGCCTAAATCACAAAATGACAAACAACAATTGCTTCTAAAGCAAAAACAAGAAGAGCAACTAACAACTTCCTGAATCATAAATTGACAAACAACAATTGATTCTAAAGCAAAAACATGAAAAACAACTTAATTGACGCCCAAACAACATATCGAATGCGCGAATCTCAGCACCTTCAAGAAGGCAAAGCTGCATAACCGTTTCTTTGCATCAAATGTGTGACGCTATATGCTTGTCGTTCAAGAAAAAGCGGAAAAATCCCGATAGTTTATTGTTTTCTAAGCACCAGGATGTCATCAATCCTTTTAATGGGATGTTTGGTTTTATACTTACGTATGTTCTCTTTTCGTTAGCCTATGTAGGAAAGAAAAACATTTTGAGTTTTTTTTTGAATTCAAATGTATACAATAAGAATTATATATATTGAGTTAAACATAACCTCATTCATGATGGATAAGTTGATGTAGGCTGGAGCAATGGGGAAGGTTCATGAGGAACATACATTCCTTTGTGACATGGCTGAATTGAGATGTCCTTTTATTTTTGTGTTTAGGTTTTGGGTTGGAATTTGGAGATGGAGAATTCTCCTTTTATGCTTAGAAATGGATAGTGGTTTGTGATGTGGATGCATGACTAGTGTCATCAGAATGACACTAGTTAAAAAAATTTAATTTTGTGCATGCATGGCTCTTGTCATCAGATAAGTAAATAATAATAGTGTAATCATAATAGTATTATCAGAAAAGTAAGAGACAATAGTGATAATAAGAAAACTAAATGACATGCAATAGTCTTATCAGAATAGCAATATCAGAAAAGTCAATGACAATAGGCAAGAGCTCATGAAAGACATTTCAATAGTAGCATCATGATTACAAATCTTCCTCATCGATATCCGATTCATTCCCAAACTCCCCCTCATACGTTTAACTAGATGTCTCTTCTTGAATATCAATGAAATGATCATCTCCGTTTGGGTTATTTAGTATCGTTTGAATCGTCGATAACTTGTGGAAGTGAAGAATTTTGTTGAAATGCCTCCTCAATGGCAACCTGACGTGAACTGTTCTCATTAGAGTCTACACTTGTACCTTCATCGGGCCACACACGTGACTTTACTTTACACACAACTATCCAATCAACATCTGCACAACTAACTTTTGGGTAATCTAGGAAATAACTTGAGTGGATTGATGTGCTGAGGTGGAATGGTCTTTCGTTCTCCACATTTTATGTATGTGAACATCGACAAGCTTTATGTGAGGGTGAATGCGTGTTCCTCCACGAATTCTAGTGTCAAACCACAAATAGTTGAAGACAATAGGGCACTTGACGGTTGAGATATGTAATTGAGCTCAATTATTGCACAACAATAGAAGTCCTCCTCGTTAGTGTTGAAGCTTTGTCCTAGAATACAAACTCCACTATTGTGTGTTGCCCTGGTTGATGTGTGTGCTTTCGTGTGGAATCGATAACCATTCACAAAATAACCAGGATTTGTCTTCATTTATGAGAGGGTCCACGAGCTAGTGTTGCAATGTTAGGATCTGTAATTACCGGACTGTCAACCTGCATGTGGATCGAGGAATTATTAAATTTGAACTATTTCATTTTATATTGAAAGTTAAACATATCATGGCCATTATATACATGAATTAATCCTTACATGATCGTAGAACCAGAGGCGAAAGTGTCTTTCCAAAATCATTTGATCTTCAACTTCGTTTATTGTTGGATTTGACGACCGCACGAAGTTTGTCAAATAATATCTATCAAAGATCAATTGAATCACGTAATTAAATTTGAATTTAGTGAATTCAACATATATTTGGAGATTATAGAAACTCACTCAATATAGGGCTCCACTCTTCGCAGTTTAGAAGTATGTAAGTTTGGATCACATGGAATTCATCATTTGTGAGCACACGACCACTTGATCTGCTACCCAAGGTTCGATTAGTTGTTGTTAAAATAGAAAAATTTCCCGGATCGACCCCTACTGGAAGTGTGCAACTTACGCTATGGGCGACATCCATATGATTACTTGCGACATGCGAGTTAAAATAACGCGAACAAAAGGTGGACGTCTCCTGAACGAGATAGGCATTGTAAATAGCAACGGGAAATAACCTGAGCATGAACACATCCATCCAAGAATTTTGCGAATCTTAACCACTCAAGAAGCACTTGCTTTTTATCATGATCTATTGCATAGCAAGCCTTAGGGTACCTGTTCTCCTCCTCGTCGGGTTCAAACTCCGGTCGCTTGCACAATTCCTTTAGATCCTTTCTTGCAGACCACTTGTCTTTCGACTTCCCCGGAACATCGAGAATAGTGAAAAATACATTATCAAAGACATTCTTTTCAATGTGCATGACATCTAAATTATGTTTTACCAACAGACTTGCCTAGTAAGGTAAGTCCCAAATAACGCTTTTATTCATCCAACCCAAACCTCTACTTACTGTAGCATTGTGCGCCTGGGCTCCCACATTAGTTATCTTAACCAACCCTATATTGTCAATCTGGTTTAATATCTCGTATCCGTCATAGAGTACCGGGGGAGCACGTCGTTACCATCTATTCTTATTGAAATCGGTCCTATTGTTTCGGAAGCGATGATCAAGTTTTGTAAACCTCCTATGACAATCGAACCAACACATTTTGTGTCCATGGGTTACATAAAATGCATATGTTTCCTCCATGAAATAAGTACAAGCGTACTTTCCAAAAGTGCTCCATCCTACACAAACATATATCAGGTCAACGCATTAAATTTCACAAATCAAATATATGCATGATTATAATAATGACAATGTATTTAAACATATATACAACAACATACCCGACAACATGGAAAATGTCAGAAAGTTACTAATAGTTTATAGTACAGCTGCACACATTACAAAATTTTGCTTCCTCCAAGAATTGTATGTGCACGTCCCATTGAGCCACAAACTCTTGAGCTCGACTATCAACGGTTGCAAGTATACATCCAACTTTTGCTTCGAACCCTTCGTCCAAGTATAATGACCGTAAAAAACATAGCCTCTTCTTGCATACATATTGACGATAGAAGGTTATAGGGTATAAGAATCACAGGCCATGATGAGTATTGTCGCCCAGAAGACCCAAACGGATTGAAACCGTCTGTGCACAAGCCTAGTCTCACATTTCATGTTTCTGCTGCAACATCTGGCCACACTACATTGAATTGCCTCCATGCCTCTGCATCTGATGGATGTATTATCACCCCATCTTTTACGTGCTCTACATGCCATCTCATGTGTTCGTCAGTCACAACCGATGCGTATAACCTCTACAACCATGGAGTTATTGGCAAGTTAAACATATGAGAATAGGGAATGAGCTTTGACTTGACTTACCTCCATCTAGGATAGTCACATATCTTGCAATCTGCATATTTTGCATCTGCACCATACTATATCATGCTAGAGTTTAGGCAACAATCTATGACCTCAAACGTAAGACCGAGACCCTCAACCAGTTTTTTCGTTTCATAAAACATGGCTGGTAATTGACGAGCACTTTTATGTCATGGTAAAGTGTTGTCAAAGAAAAATCCTAACTTTCAAACCTAAGTATAGTAAAAGCAAGGGTCGTACCCACATAGACTCATATTTCTCATGTTTAATTAGTATTACTAAAGTAATTGAAGGGGATTTCAAAATTTTAACTACTAATCTAAGTAAAGAAAACAAATCAAGTAAAATAATTGAGGATTTCAAATAGAAAGAAAGCGTCCAACTAGTTTCGTATCCATTGAATACATGAGTATTAATCCTCAATCATTCTTATTTAAATTCCCTTGACTAATCTATTGTGAATTCATGAAATTCAAGCTCGAAGTGGTTATTAATATACTCCGTCTTTTAATAACCTTTTAACCAATTAACCTAGAAAATCTTCAATGTCAAATTGATCATGCAAATTAGTTCAAAGCATTCAATAGAAACATAGTTCATAAATTCCACCGTCTATTGATGAAGTTTTGTGATTGAGTTCTCCTCATTTGATCAATCTTATTCCACCGTATATAAGTTAAATAAAAGGACTCATCCATGAATAACCAAATTCCACCATATATTTAGTTATTCTAGTTGTAATTAAACCTAGAAATCAAAATAGGTGATCAAGCTATCACAATCCTAAGCGAATTTAATCAATTAAGCATGGATTAATTCAATCTAGTCAAGGAAAGTTGAAATAATTCAAATCTCACAAACAATCATGCATACAACTTCAACTAACTAGTTGGACATGAGAAATTAGCTAGAAAAGGACATTAAAGAAGAAATCAAACTTACAAGAGTTAAGTTTCTCTTCAAATTTGCAAT
Organism: Fallopia convolvulus; assembly: GCA_964016875.1. NCBI lineage: Eukaryota > Viridiplantae > Streptophyta > Magnoliopsida > Caryophyllales > Polygonaceae > Fallopia > Fallopia convolvulus. Next base: position 39,372,513 of record OZ024730.1, on the reverse strand, counting down.
CTAGGGTTTTGTCTCCCAAAATCATCTCTAAAGTTGAATCTCGTACAAAATAAAGCATAACCTCAAAATAAAACCCTAAAAGAGTATTTTTATCATATCCAAAAACATCCTAAAATAACAATAAGTCGGCCTAAAGATAACATGGAGCCTTAGAATCAGCGTCGCATCAACGCACCGAAGCACGGTCACACACCCCTGGAGCGCGGTCACGCTCCGCGCTCAACAACTACAAATTCCTTGGCGCGGTTTGATCCTCCTGAGCGCCCTTATGCTAGCTTGTCCTTAGCCGTGCTTTCCCACTATTTCTTCATTTCGCACATTTTCTCCTAGCTTCATAGCTCCATTACTTGCAATCCACCAAACTCACCTCTCGATCCTGAAATGAGACACAAAAGAGCGTAGATTCCGAAACTAAAATAAAACTAAACTATGAGTTAAGACGAAAATCTAGCTAGAAATGCATGAAAAGAGAATATAAACATGCTCTAAAACCTATAACTATATGCTCTATCAAATTCCCCCATGCTTGAACCTTGCTTGTCCTCAAGCAAGACATAAAATCAATCACACCACAAACAAGCAAGCTATGACTTCCATTCATATTCAAGAAACTCAAATTCAACTATGAATCGTCGCATACATCAAATGAAAGATTCAAACCAAGTCATAAATCCATTCTAACCCTCACCAAGGTATATGTGTTTGCACTCATCACTCAAGTGTTTAAAAATGTAAGTGTTTTCGCTCAAAAATGATCTTTGAATGCAGCTACCATATGCTTGCATCAGTGTACTAAATCTCCACCACAGATGATTAAATGCACAACATAAATCATGAGGTCTTTTTTCAAGGTTGTAATGGGGCCAAGGTATAAACAAGTAGGCATGGATCATATTTGGCCATGTGGTGCTAAATCAGGGAACTAGAATCAACTAAAACCCAAATTACAACATCACTCACTCTCAAAGCACTTCACCAACTTACTTTCCCTTTCTTCTATTACTTACTTTCAACACTTATTTCTTTTTGCTCATCTTTTTCTTTCCACAAAACTCTATTTGAGATTCATTCTTTTTCATTCTTCTCTCACAAGAACAATTTTGCAATTTTTGCACAAAACCCATCTCAATCAACCAATCATTCCAAACCTTCTCTCACAAGATGTTCAATGAAATTTCCCAACATCCTTAACTTTCTTATCAACTTTTCACATTCTCCTCAATTAAAGCTTTTTCAACTTCATTACAAACCCCAAATTACATTATATAATTCACAAAACTCCCCTAGTAAAATCCTAATTCCCGGATATGGGTCAAGCTTATTCGGCTAGGAGTTAATTTTGTGGAGTTAATAATCAAGGCTAAGGCTCAAAACAATGGGGCTACAAAAACAAGCGTATAATGTAGGGCATACAAGGATATAAATGAGCTTAATAAAATTGCCTCAATCACTTTTACATCATGCATTTAAATCATATAATGTGGCCTCGAAAAAGAATCTAAACGCAAGTTCTAGAGTTTCAACAATCAAAGAGATACACTCAAGAATTTTCATGCAAATATAACATATAAAAGGCTTAAAAGATCTCACAAGGCATTAAATGGTTAGAACTTCATAAATAACTCAAATTTCCACTATCATGCATACTCTTTCATAATCAAGCAATTCTTTTTAGAACTTTCATCAATAACCGACAAGTCATGAGATATGAAATCATCCTCACTTAACAAACAAGTGGTTCCAAGGGGAATATGAATCCTAGAATGCAATATTTTAATAAATTTTCTGAAATTTTGAATTTTTATTGGATTTTTCAAGCTTTTTTATCAATGCATAACAATAAAGTAAACATGCATATGCAACTACATGAAGGAAATACAACTGAGCACTTATGACAAAATAAAGAATCCCCTCCCCCAGGCTTAAACTTTACTTTGTCCCCAAAGTAAAAGAAAAGTAAAGAGAAAAAGAAACTAACCTCGTCATAAGAGCTGGCACGCTCTAGAATCTACTCCTCTGGTGGTGGTGGTGGATATCCCGGGTATGTATATGTTGGGTCTGGTACCCGGGATATGGTTGATAGACAAAAGGTGGGAAGCCTTGTGCTGGAGTGTGCATGTCAATCCTCTGATGAAGAAAGTACGTCTGCTCATCAACAAAATCAAAGCGACTCGTTGCATAGCCCCTAAAGTGGTTGAAATCAATAGCTAACCCATCCATACGAGTGGAAAAGCTACTCACTTGAGTGGAAAGACCACCCATCAACTCTACGAAGTGATTGTACTAGGTTGTCGACATGTAGCTTCCTTGTTGCTCAAAGCCGTGCTCATGAGTTGGGGCTTCCTCTGTAACTTCATTAGCACCCAATTCATCATCTTTCTCATCATCCTCCATGGCCTCTAAATCCTCCTCATCTGCATACTCTTCATCCTCCTCTTCTTCATCATCCAAGTCCATTGAAGCGCTAGTTCCCTCAACTTGCCTCTTCGTTAGTTTCCTCTTCTTTGTCCCTCCCAACACTTCCTTAACCAAAACGTCCTCACCAGATTGTGGAGTAATAAGCTAAGTGTTAGAATTATCCAAAACAAACTTCAATTCCACTCTTTAAGGATTAGGCAACCTCATGGCATAAGTGATATTACCGAACACCCAATAAAAATGACTATTCTTCATGTAAAAAAACCTTCATTGAAGAAAGAAAAGTTCATTGGTAAAGCATCTACCTTACCCACACATTGCTCCAAATCAATCCCAAAATACTGGGCAAGCCTAGTGATCACCCACCCACGATAATTTCTCATGTATTCTTCTTAGTCGTTCAAGCCATTTTGTGCATCATGGCCCCACCAATATCAATCGGATGTCCCTCCAAAATATCGCAAAGCAAAAATATATCCATCTTAGGGCAATTATTTCCCCCCTCTCCTCGCCCAGTGATAGAGTGAGCAAAGAATCGCTGAAGCACCCTAATCACCGGATGAGATATCCTAGAAGCCTTTGTCCTAGACGCCAAGTAGATGTGACTCCCTAAAAGCCGAACCCATTGCTCATTATTCATCCAATCGGCTCTAGACTTCCATCGAGCAACATTATAATGATATCGTGGGAACCTAAAGACTGCGTTGATCTCAATCAAAGTCATAGACCGTTGCACTCCTCCCGACTGGAAAGTGCATCTACTTCATTTTGAAATCGTCCCTCCAATATACGAGCATCCAAAGTGCTCATGAATTCCAAAATCAAACTGCTATAAGATGGCAATCTCATGTTCAGCAACACTATAAGCCCCTTAGCTTGCTCACATTTCCTTAGTTCCCTAGTCAATCCCAAAGCCTCCATTAAGTGCTTCATATCACCAAACTGAATTCCAAAGATGTCGGGGTGATATCTCTTCCCGTTGAAGGAGGTTGAAGCGGAGCTTGAGGACGAGATGAAGAAGGAACAATAGTTTGAGCAGTAGATGGGGTTGCTCGGGTCACCCTTTGAGTACGTCTCAGTCCCGTAGGAGCGGTAGATTGAGCTTTAGTATGACACAACCAAAATCACCTACACAATGCACAAACACCAAAAACAAGCAAAATTCGATTGCCCCGACAAGGGCAATCCACAAAACAAGCAAGAATAAAAAATAATATCACTTAAATCACTCTTCTTCCCCCACTAGCCTATGATTAATTAGCATAAAATAAGCACAATTTCAAAATAGCCAAATTAGGTCAATCTAACTATGAAACTAACTCATAATCATGCTAACAAACAATATGAACTAAAATTGAAAGATTTCGACCTAAAAAGCCCTCAACTTTTGACTAGAGAATGAAAGAAAGAGTGAAGACTCTTACTTGTTGAATAAAAAGAAGTGTGAGTTCGGTCTTGATTTGAAGAAATTGGCTCCAATGGAAGCTTGGAAGCATGGGCTTCAATGAAGGAAGGGGAGAGGTAGAGGGTGGTGCGGTGTGGAATGAGGGAGAAAGAAGGAGGCCCGAATTATTTAGGTTTTAAAACGCTGAACGCGCCGCTGGGAGCGGTTAGGTGCTTCGGGAGCGCGGTCGTGCTCTCACATCTTTGACTGCGCTCAAGCACCAAAATCTATCCAACTACGAGCGTGACTTTGCCTCTTGGAGCGCGATCGCTCTCTCGATCGTTTTCCTCGCATTCTGACCTTTCGACATTCTGTTGTCTCCACACGAGCATGAGCCTAGGAGCGCGGTGGCGCCCTGGCCATCTTGGACTGTGTTCCTTGCTCTTCGATTTTACCTAAAACTTATAAAAAACGAACCAAAAACAAACCGAAAACAAAACTATTCTAGAAAGCAAAGAAAAACTACACTTAAAGCTTGGGTTGCCTCCCAAGAAAGCATAACTGCCCATAGATTTGACTCGTTCAAAACCATCTCTTCAAGAATAGCATTGCTAAATCCTTCAAAATACGGTTTCAAGTGTTGTCCAGTCACTTTTTGCATTGAATGAGTGGATCTATCATAGATGTCCACCGCTCCATGAGGATATGTTTTAGCTACTATGAATGGCCCCGTCCATCTCGACCTTAGCTTTCTTGGAAAAAGTTTAAGTCTTGATTGATACAATAGAACCTTGTCACCTACCTTAAAACTCTTTCTCTAAATTTTCTTGTCATGCCAAGCTTTGGTCTTCTCCTTGTATATGGTCGCATTGTCATAAGCTTCTAGCCGTAATTCCTCAAGCTCTTGCAATTGAAGCTTCCTCAGTTATCCGGCATCATCGATCTTCAAGCTACAATTCTTCACGGCCCAATAAGCTCGGTGTTGGATCTCCACCGGAAGATGACATGCGGTAAGAGCCTGCATGACCAAGAAAAGAGCGCACTTCTCGAACATTAGTAGGATAAGGCAAGGATTGAATTACTTCAACCTTTGCCTTATCGACCTCAATCCCTTTAGATGACACTATATGACCTAACATTATGCCTTGCTCTACCATAAAATGGCATTTTTCAGAATTTAGACAACGGTTAGCATCTTGGCATCGTTTTAGCACAAGTGTCGAGTTAAACAAGAGTAAAAATCGTTCCCATGAACGGTAAAATCATCCATAAAAATTTCAATGAAGTTCTCAATGTACTCGGAGAATATACTAACCATACACCTTTGAAAGGTTGCGGGAGCATTACATAGTCCAAATGGCATTCTTCGGTAGGCAAATGTGCCAAATGGGCAAGCTAGTAAACGTCGTCTTCTCTCGATCCTCGAGCGCAATGGCTATTTGAAAGTAACCTGAATATCCATCCAAGAAACAATAGAAGGAACGACCAACAAGTAGCTCAAGCATTAAAAGGTAGAGGAAAGTGATCCTTACGGGTTACCGTGTTAAGATTACGATAATCGATGCAGACGCGCCACCCGGTTTGGATTCTTGTTGGAATGAGCTCACCTTCTTGGTTCTCCTTGACCGTGATTCCACCTTTCTTGGGAATGACCTAAGTAGGACTAACCCATTTGCTATCGGATATTGGAAAAATCATACCTGCTTGAAGAAGTTTGAGGACCTCCTTCTTCACAACTTCCATCATGGGTGGAATCAACCTCCTTTGTGGTTGTCTTGAGGCCTTTGCTTCATCCTCCAATAGGATTTTGTTCATACATGTAGAGGGGCTTATTCCTCTAATGTCGGCAATGGTCCATCCTATAGCGCATTTATGCTCCCTTAACACATCCAATAACATGTGTTCTTGATCTTCCATCAGCTATTTTGAGATTATCACCGTCAAGGTTTCTCCATCACCTAGCTAGAAAGGCGTACTTAAGGTGGTCCGATAGTTGCTTGAGCTCCACTTTTGAGGCTTACACAATAGAAGGAACAAGCTTCTCGCTTTGCAATATTAGTGGTATGGGCTTAGAGCCCGGTAGCAAGAGTGGTCTCTCAAATGAGCGTTCAGTTCGGCTACATATCGTACATACGTTGTGCATCGGGATTGGGCACATCATGATAATACTGCTCCCCCTCATGCCTTATATCCTCATTTTGGACGGGGTCATCAATGTAATGAGCTCGGGCATTAAAACCATCATAGACCATCTATTCCATTCGATTATCATACCCAGATAATGTTGGCGGGGCTGGATCAATACTACTACATCCTTCATTTTGTCTAGACTCAGACAACAATGCAACAAACAATTCATCTTTTTCCGTGTGAAACCCACTTGTAATAGTGAGGAACAAAACCATCCTTGATAAGATGATAATGCACATCATCTATTGAAATCATTTCTTATTCTTGCACCTTCGACATGGATACCTGAAATTTTGCGGGTTATAGGTCGGTATAGATTTGCAGAACTCGATGAATTGAACAGCACCAGCCATAAACTGGTTGTTCAAAAAACATCTATATTATTCAAATACATCCATTCCTGCATTTTCCTTCCTCTAATTTAATATAAGATTGTAGATAATAGAGTTTAGGCTATAATTGGCAACCATATGGTCGATATATTAGACTTGGCGACCATGTGGTCACCAAAGGAAAAATAGAGAATAATTGAAATTTAATAATAATTGACGTTAATATTAGTTCCTTATCAAGTATTTCACAACCATATGGTCACTATCTCCGTTGTAGTGACCATATGGTCGGCAATTAGAAACCATATGGTCGCCCATCGTAAACAAAAATTTCAAGCATTTACTATACTATATGGATTTAACGACTACATAACACAATCTCTTATAATTATTTAACTGAATATAATCTACTAATAATATGTGAGTGTAAATATACCATGACGAAATTAAACGGCGAATTTTTTTTAAATACATACATGTAATGGAGCCATTGGTAAAATATGACGGAATTCCTCCCTATGAGCAATTAAGATTTGTAAATGCTTCTTTCTTCCTTCTGTGAATTTTTTTTGTAGAGAGATTTGTATGAGGTTGTGTGAAGGTGGAAGTATGAGAATGAAGATTTACAAAGCTAGGTATAGATACTGAAATGGAGGTAATTTTACCAACCATTGTATTTAGCGACCAAGTAGTCACCAAATACGTGGGATGTTTCCCGCTAAAATTGGTGTTCTGGCGCCAGATGGTAGCGACCATGTGGTTGCAGATTTTAGCGACCACATGGTTGCGGAGCCCTAGACCTTTGTCCATGACCATATGATCGCAAAAATCGGCGACCAACTGGTTGCCAAAATACCCGCAACCAAATGGTCGCTAAGATGGATCAAGTGGTCTGCGACCACGTGATCACTAACGTCTAGCGCCAAAATTGCCCACGCAATATTAGTGACCAAAGAGCCATCGTGACCACCCGGTTGCTAAAAATAGCAACCAGGTGGTCACTAATGCATTTTTTTTTGTTTTAGCAACCATTTCGCGACCACTTGGTTGCAAATTAGCGACTATTTGAAGTGGTCGCTAAATCTGCAGAATGGTTTAGTGTATGTGCTTAACCACAATTTTGTTTGATTAGAGAAATTTCGTTTCATGGAGTCGGAAACTCATGTTGGATTTAGGGGCAAAACTGAAATTAGGGTTTATAGATGGGACGACACCAAAGCCGAAAAGGATTCCTCTAGATCTTGTTAAGTGGGAATGAGCTGATAGAATGGTATCCTGCTGGATATTGAATTCGATCACAATGGAAGTCTTAGAGTGTTTCATCTATGTGAGCACAACTAGGGATTTGTGGAAGGAAATCTCAGAATGCTTTAGTCAGAGCAATGCTCCTTTAATTTTTTAGCTTAAACATGAGTTAGCACGTATTATGTAGAGAATTCTTTCCATCACTGCTTATTATGGGAAGCTAAAGAAGTGTTGGGATGAATTGTAAATTATGAAGGGGGTTCTTGGGTGCACTTGTGGTGCTTTTGCCAAATGTGGATGTCAAGTTCTCACTAAAGTTTAGGAGCTGGAAAATCAGAATAGACTGTTGCAATTCCTAATCAATCTCAATGGGATTATGATTTAGTAAGGAGCAACATAATATCACAAGATCCTTTACCAAACATGAGCAAGGTTTATTCACTCTTGATGGAAGTAGAAAATCAGAAGAAAATCACAAACTTTGTTCTAGATTTAGTAGGCTTTGGGGCAGTCAATCTAAACCAGTCAGATGGTGGATATAAGATAAGCTATGTTGATTAGAAAGATGCCAAGAAAACCAAAGGGAATGAAAAGAAGCATTGCACTCATTGTGACATGAATATGGAAACACAATGGATGAATGCTTTGAAATAGTGGGATTCTAGATTGGTACAAGAGGTAATGAAAGGTTGAGAGCAACCCAATTGAAACATAAGTTGTGACAAAAGGTGGGTCACAAAGTACTCCTTTGGATGTCGATGACAAGGCACAATGCAAGTACAACATTGATCCTAAATTTATACAAGTTATGCGTCAGTAGACGATGAAGATGTTCAAAGGGAAAATGGTGGCTTCTTTAGTTGTAAACTTTGTAGGTAGTTCTCTTCTTAATTATATCCATCAAAATTTCAATAAACATGAATGGATCCTAGACACGGGTGAAATTGACCATATGCCACCTTACTTGGACTGTCTTACTGAAGTCAAAAAATTGATGTGCTTTGTGTATATTAAGTTGCTAGATGAAACAATAAAAAAGGTCATGAAAGTTGGAAATGTAAAGTTGGAACCAGATTTTGTCATAAGAGTTGTTCTATACATACCTGAGTTCAAATTCAATTTGTTATCAATAGCAAAGATAATTGTTGAAGAAGATCTGTTGGCCTACTTTGATGATTGTAAATGTCTGATACAAGGTTGTTTGAGTAAGATGACGGTGGCAATATGCAGAGAGTCAAAAGGCTTATACAAATTGGAAGCAGGACATGATATGGAGCAAGAGTAGAAGAAGGCATGTCAAGTCATAGTAAATAAGCATGTTTTTCATGATAGACTAGGTCATATTTCATTTTCTAGATTCAAGTATGTACCAGGTTTGACAATGTTAATGTTTTTGGTAATTTTAGTGATACTTACAAACTTGATAAGTTTCATAAATTGTCCTTCCCACTAAGTGACAGTAAATCCAATGCTTTGTTTGATATAAGTGATGTTTTTTGGTCAACTAGAGAAAGGCGCCTTCATTTATGGTCATAGGATTATGTCATGACAGTAGGCTCCACACAACAATACAATAAAGATGAAAAGGCATATTATGCATTCATGACTCAAGTTGATTTAGTGCATGAACCATCCACATATTTAGAAGCAAAAGGGGGTCCATATTTGGAGGAAGCAATGGCAAAAGAGCTACATGCACTAGAGGTTAATTGGGCCCAAGTGGGTATAGAAAGTTAAATTTAGGGTTGATGGGTCAGTAGACAGGTACAAGGCACGATTAGTAGTAAAGGGGTTCAATCATAAATCGGGAAAGGATTATAAACACACATTTAGTCTTGTAGCCAAATTAGGAACTGTCAGAATCGTCATAGCAAGGGCATCAACTAGTGGGTGGCCATTATTTCAATTAGACATAAACAATGTATTTCTTTATCGATATCTAGAGGAATATATGTAGGGTCGTTAGTACGTCTAGGTCGCCGACCACAACTAAATCGTTGACCTCTTAAGCAAATGCAGCGAAAATAAACTACAAGAATGACTTACTTGCACACAATGATTTTTTATAATGGAAACACTTGATTGATGAACTGTATCAATCAAGTGTGAAAACCACTTCCTTCCAAGTTCTCGCTTGGAAGGATTAAAAGTCGTAGCTTGCTTTATTGATCTTTTGGATTGTTTACAAGAACACCTTGGAACTAGACCTACTTCCCAAGCACTCTAGAACTCGTTGTGAACCGAGTAACTACAACCCTCAACCCATCTAACAAGCCAATGTCTCTCGAACTCTTGTTTTCTTTCTTAGCACAAAATGGAGTATGAGTTCGTGAGTATTCTAACCTAAAGCCTTAGTTTAAATACACATAAACTAGGTCAGATAAAAGAGAATAATATCTTCCAATTCAGTTATGGCAAGATAATATTTCTTTTATCCTAACAAAATCATCCTAAGCATAAGATAAGATTACAATAATATATGGCTTACGATAAAGGCAATAAACGGCTAGCAGTATAATCCATAAGAGATGTTTCCTAAAACAAGATTATACTATCCAATCTCCAATGATCTCATGCGTCTTCAAGATCCCCGAGATTTTCCTTCCACTCACATTGACGACCTGACTGACGTTGGCGACTCTGTTCAAAGACTCGAGGTCGTTCACGTGATAGACTTTTAGAACCATCAAAATCAAAGCTTCCAGCTTTCTAACAATTTTCCCCTTTTTGATGTTAAGAAACTCTTTTCATCCTGTCTAAGCATGACAAGACCAAGTATCGAACAAGATATGTAATAATTTCAAGTTTGCCAATAGTTCCCCCTAAGTTGGATAACCCATGTGTAATTCAGTATAGATATTCCCATTTATTTTGTCTACCACCAGCCTTTCCCCCTTTTGGCATCATAAAACGAATAACTCTAAATAGTCATGCAAAAAGAGATAATCAAACGAAGGTAAATAAAGAAATTATCCAACGTACATATGCAAACCAACAACAAGAGCAAAATAGTCTTAAACATTCTATAGAGAAAGTAAAAACACACACATGAAACCGAAGAGGTGTTTTTGAGAAAGTAGATGTGCTAGGAAAAGTAAAGGGAAATGGATGTCGGCCATTCGAGCTAAGTCAATGACTTAAACAGGTCCTCAAGCGCAATAGATAAGTCATGAACGTCAGCCTTGAGCGTTGTGTGACCTTGCAAGAGTTGCCCAACCTTCTCAAGCAAAGCCTAGTTCTGGCATTGTATATCAACCAACAACTTCATAATTGAACCAGGTTGCGAACCTTCCCCTACTTCATCATTGATTCCCAACTCATCATCTTCCATCTCAACATCAGAAACAATATCCTTACCAGAATCCCTTGACACCCATTGATTATCAATCAATTTGTAGCCCATCTTGCGAACGATGCCAGAATTCAGGTGACGGACGTGTTCCACCTCTTCGTCAACCTCATAAACCTCATGATACTAGAGCACCTTATTGACAACAAAGCAGTAAGGTAGAGCATGTCTAGTACTGTCCTTGACAGATTCCATGTGGAGGAGTTGCAATCGAGCAAAGTTAATAGGTTCCTTCTTGAGAATTTTATCTATGAAAAGAATGTCTTGGATCATAGCAGTGCTCTTATTTTGCTCTCGGGGAATCAAGTTGTTGATTACCCAGGTGAAGATTACCTTCCTCTCAGCACACATCGAGTTAGTGGCAAAGGAGCCACCTTTGACATCATCAAACTGTGTAACCTTCTTCGGCAACTCAGCCAAATCTACATCCTCAAGGCATGCACCTCTATGATATTCAGCAAATCCCTTGTGCAACACTTTCGAAAGAGTAGCTAACTCCATGCTCGACATGGTAAACTTCTCACCGTTTAGCTCATAGTTACCCATTGTCCTCTTTTCCCTGTCCTCTACAGTCAATGACCTGTAGAACTCTCTGACCAACCCTGGGCTAAAACTCTATTCTTCATGAAATAAATGATTCCAACCTTGAACTGACAGCAACTCAGAAACACCCTTCAATCCAGTTGTCTCGATGAACTCATCGTCCATGATGAGTTCCTTAACAAAGTCACGCTCAACCATTGTTACTTCCTTCACCTTTGATTTCCACACTAGTCTTTTTAGGTTTCTGATAGGCGTGAAATGGTCGTGCAAATCACGGCTATGCAAAAGAGTCCTAACAACCTAAAGACTGTAGTCTTAGGGAAGTAAGGGTCGAATCCACAAGGAGGAGATTTATCTTTCTATGTAAATTTTGTGTCAATTAAAGTAAAAGGGTTTTTAGAATTAAACTAACTATTGAGCATTCAAAAACTAGCAAAGCAAATAAAGTTTGGGTTTTTTTATCAATTTAAGAAAAACACTTAGTCAACCAGAGATCCACATTCGTATGACAAGTTGATCATCGATTCACTCAATATCACATGCATAAGGAATTCCAATTCCTTTTCAAAGATAATTAATAGCACAACCAAATACTATCAATCCTAACTAATTGAACAACCCTGAAACTATCAAGATTCAATTCAAAAGCAACATTAAGAATAGGAATATAATTAGGATACAAATCTAGCATAAAACAACCAGCTTTTATACTAGAATGCAATTTAACTCTCTTCTGCAATAGACTAGCACAACCAGTTACTAGTACAATGCAATTTGCTACTATGAAATAGAGAAACTCAACCAGTAATTTCTCTAGATCAAGCAATTGAGATTCAATAACAACAACCCTAGAAATTGTTGAAATCAATCACATAAACAATTCAAACAAGAGAGTAAAATAATTCCATGCAATAGATAAAGAGTAGAAATCTCAAAACTGAAAGTCAAAACAAAGCCTCAAACTGTCTGACTAAGCAAAAGGGCTTAGTTCTCCATGAAAGGCTAAAAACTCAAAGTCTGAAAGAGAAAATATGATAATAATGTCTGAATGAGAGATGCAACTCTCTAAAACCTAATATATCAAACTAGGTCTAAAAACTATATCCCAAAAATATAATATTTCGGAATAATAATGATAGAAAAGGACCAATAGAAACAAAACACGTGGCAAGTAAAGGTCTCCGCGGCGGTCCGGGGCGGCGGGCGCCGCTAGGTTGGCGGCGGGTGCCACCAGCACCTCGGTTCAGAACCCATGTCACACTTCAGGGGCAGTTTTGACTCACTTCGAGTTGGAATTTGGACTCGGAGAAAAAACATGAATTGTAGCTATTTGGATTAACTTTCCAATGATACCAAACTCAACTTCATAAGATCACTATAGCTCCTGAACGAACCCTTTTAAGACAGAGGTGTCGAACCAGCAACTCCAACGGATGGCTCGAATTCAAGCGTTCTTTCCCCAATTCCATTCCTTTCACACTTGTTCACTTTAAGACCTGTAAAATAACATAGAACAAGTGCAAAAACCCAAAACTCCTAGACACTCTAACAACTTAAAGAAACTAACTAAAACTACCTAAAAACAAAGCAAATGAAACGGAAACATGCATTCTAAACACTACCGATATGCAAGCTATCAGTTTCCCACTAGCAGCAAGTCGTCCACTTGACCTAGTGGGTGCCTTTTTTCTCTTCTTAGACCTTACTATTTTCACCACCCTCGGATCCAACGGGTGTGGGAGTCGATTGTCTACCCCTTTTTCCCGTAACCTTAGCATTAGATCCCCTATTTACTGGTTTCCTTAACTCCTTAATAATTTGAACATCCTCCTCATCAGATTTCTCATATTCAAAGAGTTGCCTAGCAATTTCTTCTTTTGACTTTTGTCTAGACGAAGATGCAACAAATTTCAAAAGAGAAAGCTTGGGATCACTGGAAGTACCTTGTTTAGAATCATCTTGGCCTTTGATATTCAGAGGTATGAGAGGTGAATTTGGATTATCAATAGGGTCAACCACCTTGCTTGGGTCAACCACCTATTCAGAATCATCGACCCGAGTGTCGTTTCCCGCCAAGTGCACAGTAGTCGTCTTCTCCACGGTGACTGGTTCTGAATCTTTTTCTTGAGACTCCATAGCCTCGATTGATTGCACTACCTCCTGAACGGAATCGAAATCCCCTTGCATGCGTTGAAATTTGGAACTCTCAACTCCGAGAATAGACTCGGTCTCTACTTGTTTGTTTTCTCCGGGTTTTAGAGAATTGGGCGGAGGGTTTTGTGGAGATGGAGGGAGATTTTCTGTTGAGGCTTGAGTGGGAGGGATTTCTTGAGAAATTGGGAGAGATTCGGTGGGATTGTGAGAGAATTGGCCCGGTTCTTAAGTTTGGGTTGTTTGGGGGCCTTCGAGCAACAAGACAAGGGTTGGCTTGTTTGCGTTCTGAATTGTGGCTATTAGCAGAGCCAAGGTCTATGGATCAACCACTTTCCCGAGCTTGAGGGCCATAGTGCGTGGAGTTTCGGTTCCATGAATGGGGGATGAGGGGCTAAGGTTAGGGTTTGACGCCACTGATGAAAAAAAGTTTGAGCTTAGGGAGAGAGAGATTGCAAAGAGATTGAGAAGAGCAAGAGAGCGAGAATAATGCAGGAGAGTGAGCGTACCTTTTGGGTGAAAGATTTCTCTGTATTTATGCTTGAACTGAGTTGATGTGATATAAACTAGATCTTCCCAACATCTTTAATCAATGTAACTGAAAAGACAATTTCCTTTGGCAAAAATATCTTCAAATATTTCAAAAGATACCGTTGGAAAAAGGTGATTCTTGTCTTACTCTAAAATTGACATTCTCAACCTGTTCTGAGTCAACCACGTAACCAGCCAAGCTTTCAAACAAACAACGTTCTCCATGCAATACATAGTCACTAACCTCACTCAAGTTGCCAACATCCATTAAAAAGAGAATACGCCTGGTTCTTTGGGGTTTTGCACAGGGGTGCCAAAGAGAACCAGGGGAAATATTTTATGTGGATTTGTCAATCATGTAGACACTCCCTAACATGACATGCTCGGGTAGGCTGTAGAGTCAACCGTCAATTGTGCTTGTAATGAGGGTTAGGAACATCGGTTTTTGACTCTTTTGGGCTCAAAGAATGGTTTCAAAATGCACTTAGGACATAATTCAAGAAGCAAAGAATGAAGACATGATATGCATGGTTCATGAGTATGTAACAAGGAAGCATTCAAATTTAACACACCAAGATCATAAACTTTTGAAACATAAATAGAGCATCTAATCTATCCAATCATTGAGGGAATATATATGGGAAATAGATTAGTTTAGGGAAATCATACCTAGCTCCATGCGGAACTGTACGAAGGGTTCACGATTGAGAGCCTTAGTGAATATGTCAACACGTTGTTCACTTGTTCAACAAAAATCCATGGTCACCAACCCTTTCTCAACACAATCACGAAGACAGTGATGACGTATCTCAATATGCTTGGTTCGTGAGTCTTTTGCAAGATTCTTTGAGATGTTGATGGCGCTTGTGTTCTCACATAGAATGGGTATGCCATCATACTTCAAACCAAAGTCATGAAGTTGTTGCTTGAGCCATAGAAGTTGGGTGTAGACGCGGCAGCAGCGATGTACTCAGCTTCTACAGTAGAGAGAGCAATTGAATTTTGCTTCTTGGACTCCCATGACACAAGACATAGTCCAAGAAATTGAGCCATTCCGAAAGTTTTTTTTCGATCAACCTTGTTCCCAGCAAAATCAACATCCGTGTACTCGACTAGACCAAAGTCACAAGAGGTTGGGTATCATAAGCATAAATCATCAGAACCTTTGAGATACCTTTGGATCCTTTTAATAGCCTTGAGATGAGATTCTCTTGGATCGGAATGAAATCTAGCACATAAGCATACGCTAAACATAATGTTTGGTCTGCTTGTCGTGAGGTATAGTAGAGAACCTATAATACCTCGATACAAAGTCTAGTCAACCTTCTTCTTGTTCTCATCTTTTGCTAGAGAAGTAGTGGGAGAGATAAGTGTGTCAAAGGATTTCGAGTTATCGAAACCAAATCTCTTAACACACACACTCCCTGAGGTACTTTTGTTGATGCACTCGTGTACCCTCACTTCCTTGAAAACTTGAAGTCCTAAGAAGAACTTAAGTTCACCAACCATACTCATTTCAAATTCACTGGCCAAGAGGTTGGCGAACTTCTTTACTAGTTTATCATCAGTAGAACCGAAGATGATGTCGTCAACGTAGAATTGCACAACCCGTATTTTAGCAAAAGAGTCTTATCCACTTGGCATCGAACATATCCATATTTTAGCAAGAACTGAGAGAGCATGTCATACCAAGCTCGTGGCGCTTGCTTCAACCCGTAAAGTGCTTTGTCGAGTTTGAAAGCATGATCTGGGTGGGTGATGTCTTTGAAGCCTGGGGTTTATTCTACAAAAACTTCTTCCTTAAGAAATCCATTTAGAGAAAGGCAGTCTTAACATCCATTTGTTGAAGCTTGAATCCATGATGAGCTGAATAAGCAATCAAGAGACGAATTGCTTCTAGACGTGCCACAGGAGTGAATGTCTCATCATAATCTATCCCTTCTTGTTGGTTATAATCCTTAACCATAATTCTTTCTCTGTTCCTCACAACATTTCCGGAATCATCAAGCTTATTCCTAAATACCCAATATGTCCCAATCATAGTTCTATCTTTGGGTCATGGAACTAGTTGTCAAACCTTGTTTCTCTCAAACTGGTGATGTTCTTCTTGCATAGCACACACCCAATCTGGATCCTTTAGGGCTTGATCCACATACTTGGGTTCCATAATAGAGAAATGCATTCAATACTCAAAAATTATGAAGTGAAGAATGTGTTTGAACCCCTTTTGAATAATTAGAGATGATGTTGGTTACTGATGAGCATCTTTCCGCTGATAGTTCAATTGAAGCTGAGTGGTCAACCACCTCACTATTATGACCCTGCTCGATGTTGTAACTATCAGTCTGTACAACTTCTTCATCTTTTAGGGACGGTTGATAGCTTGCATTTAGGTATAGTTTAGGATGCTTATTTATGATTATTTTGCTTGGTTTTAGCGTAGTCTAGTTTAGTTCTTAGGTTCTTAGGTTTTCTAGGAAATTCGGGTTTTGCGCTTGTTTTGTTCGGCTTTGCATATCTTTAGGTACGCAAGCGTGGAAGGGATGAAGTTTAGTGGACTATGGTGGAGTTTGATGAATCTTAGAGTGATACGACTGAAGATTAGAAGATCTAAGACCCAAGAGCTTGAGGGATAAAAACGCTTAAACTCGGGCTATGCATTGGAGTTCTTCTTTCGATACCTCTATCTTGAAATGCTTGGTTTGCGAGCTATAGTTGTCGGATGAAGCTGAATTTGGTATCACTAGAAATCTAATTCAAATAAATACAATTCATATTTTTACTCCGAGTCTAAATTCCAACTCAAAGGGGGTCAAAACAGCCTCTGAAGTGTCGCTTCAATGCTGAACCGAGAGTGCCGCGGGCAATAACACCATGTGCCGTGGTCGCGCCAACTTAGGAAGAGATCGTGCCATCTTTTTTTCGTGGACGAGTTGGGCCGTGAAGTTAGGTTTCGATATGGGCTTTATGATATATTTTCTGACGCGTTGGATGTAATTTCGGGATTTATGGGTTTTTGGATATCTTAGGGGTATTTAAACCTTGTTTTGGCTTTTCTTTGAGAACTAGATCATATTTTGGAGGCTAGGGTTTCTTTGGAGAGAATTTTCTCAAAAGAGCAATCGTTGAACCTATTGTAAGTTTTCTTAATTCAATCATGCATTGCTAAATCCATTGTGTTTGACTACATATTGAAATCATAGATTGCATATTATTGTGAGGTTTGATTGATTCTCAACACCTTGAATAGGTCTTATTCCATGTGATTAATTGAATCAGAATTATTCTAGGGTTTTGTTAGATTGATCACCTAATAGAATTTCTATGTTAATTTACAACTAATCTGATTAATGCCCACTCAGGGTTGATTAGATAAAGTAGCAACTATAATTGTTTGCACCCGTTCGGGCTATTCAATTATAGGAAGGGAATAAATCCACAAATAACTTAGATGTCTGTTTACTCTAAGTGTTTGTTTCTATTGATAACTTGACTCATAAAGATGTCGTTTAATTGAATCTAGACGTTGTTTTAGGTTGTTAAATGATTAGGATTGTTTACACTGTTAGTTATTTCAACTAGATTTGAAGTTTGGGTTATAATCCTTAGTAGGAGCATAATCCACAATACATTATTCAAGTCAATTGAGAATCAAGAGAATCAATGATCAATAAGCATATCTATGATGGATGTAACTAGTTGAACATATCTCTCTCATATATTTAGAATCAACTTTGCATTCATATTTACTTTTTAGTTTGCATCTTAGACTAGATAATCCCCCCTTTTAGTTACTTGGCATCTAAGTAACAACACAAATACACAAGTCTCTGTGGGATCGACCCTTACTTACCATTCTACTCAGTTTGGTTAAGTTAGGTTCTTTGATAGGTATAACGACCACTGAAAATAACTCATCATCGACAACCTTTCGAACTTCAATAAATTCCACAACACGAACTTATGAATCATCACAAAGATGAAAACTCATATCTCTTTCATCTTCGTCAACAATAGAGTTTCCTCCCATAGTGTTCTTATCAAACACAACATGAGCACTCTCTTCCACTTTTCTAGTTCGCTTGTTGAAGACTTTGTAGGCTTTGCTATGCTGAGAATAGCCTACAAAAGTTTCTTCATCACTCCTAGCATCCATCTTAGACAGATTGTCTTTGCCATTATTATGTATGAAACATTTGCAACCAAACGTACGCAGGTGGTCAATGTTGGATTTTCTTCCTCGTAGCAACTCATCTGGTGTATTCCCAAGAAGAGTACGCACCATAGCTCTGCTTAGTACATACAAGCAGCATTGATAGCTTCTCCCTAGAAATTCCTTGGTAGGCCACTCGAGATTAACAAAGTTTCCGACATGTCCTCCAAAGTTCGGTTCTTTCTCTCAACTACACTGTTCTGTTGAGGAGTTTTGGGGGCTGAAAAGTTGTGACCTACACCATTTTCCTTGCAAAACTCCAGGAATTGAGCATTTTCAAATTATGTTCCATGATCTAATCGAATTGAAATTAAATGTACTCCAAGCACCTTCTTTGTTAACTTCCTCCATGCACTGAATTCTTCGAATACCTGATCTTTAGAAGACATGAAAAACAGCCAAGTATACCGTGAAAAGTCATCAACAATAACATAGACATATCTTTTACCTCCTCGAATTTTCACTCGCATAGGTCCACAAAGATCCATATGAATTAATTCTAAGGGTTTAGATGTACTTACCTCTTTTTCGATTGAAATGAAGATCTAGCTTGTTTCCCTTCCACACAAGCTTCACAAATCTCATACTTGTTTGGATCAATCTTAGGTAACTCACGTAACAAATCCTGATTGTGGAGTTTGTTAATAAGGTGTACACTCGCATGACCAAATCTATTATGCCAGAGGTTGGTAATGTCTTCGACCACTTGAAAACACAACCTTTCTTCAGGCAAGAGCTAGGGAACAACTTTATAAAGATTGTTTTCACAAGTTCCCTTTAGAAGAGTCTTACCTAAGCTAACATCAATACTTGAAATCCATGATAATAAAAAACAACTTGATAGAGATTGTTAGCACACAGTTGGGAACACTTAGAAGATTGTATCTAAGACCTTTGACATAACTGACGTTGTTGACACAAAAGTTCTTAGAAATTCTTACCTTTCCAATACGCATGACTTGTCCCTTATTTTTATTACCGAAGGTGAAGTTGCTACCTTCTTGTTGATTAAGTGAGATGAATGACTCGAAACTTCTTGTCATATGAGTTGAACATGCACTATCGAAGAACCAGGGACCGCTTTCTCTCACTTCATTCTGCAAGGTAAAAGTCAGTTTTTACGAACCCGGAGTTGTTTGAGAACTCTTCTAGGTTGGGTAACGTGATGATTTTCAAAACATCTTTCATTATAGACTCTCTCAGGATCTATGGTTGGCTCATGTTCATGAGCATCCCAAAGTCCATAAGATTTGCTATCCCTTTTCTTTTTCCTGCACTCATGTTGAAGATAACCTTCTTTTCCACAATACCAGCAAGTTTTATGAGACTTAAGACCAACATACTTTCTATACCCAGGATAGACCGATTTGTTGTTAATACGAGCATGAAGGTCAATTTTTGATGGTTTCAAGTTCTCAACTTGTTTCTTCCAGATCTTGTGTGCTTTCTAACGTAAGTATCAAGGTCGCATACCTTTGCCTAGGTTCCCCACCTTTGATGTAGAACAACTTCCCTTCTTGTTATACATCGGTGTGTTACCTTTAGGTTCGGGTGGACACAAGGTTTTCAAATATTTAGGCACATAGGAATATCCAAGTCTAGGTCATGAAGTTACAAAAGTTTTAGCAAATTTTTCAGCAGCTTTCTTAGCAACAAACTCTTCTATCCATTTTTTCTTTTTAGACTCATCACTTGCTTTTTTTCAAGGTCATTTGACTAAATTAGCATTACCAAGTTTTACCGTGAGATTTTCTCCTTTAAGGTTTGTTACTTTCTTTTCTAAGTCATCCACATCAGTTTTAAGATTATCACATGTTTTACATGCAAGAGACTCAGAAACCGAAGACTTCTTCTCTTACTTAGCACATTTAATAGACCATCTTGATTATCATCCATTAAATTAGAGATGGTATCTTCTTTTTCATGAAGTTTCTCAATGATTTCGGTAACCTGAGTTCCCAAATTTTGAATGATAGCATGCAACTGTTCTTCTGTTTTATTGGACAAGATAGACGAAAGTTCAGAATTTTATACCTCTTTTGGAGCATCTATAACCATGAGACACACTTCTCCTTGCTGACTTAATTTATCTTCAGCATTGGAATCATCCCAGGTGGCTAACATAGCAGTTTTGTCACCTTGCGACTTCTTTTTGACACAATTTCTTCCAAAGTGTACTCTTCTTGAGCAGTGGTAACAGATGACATCCTTCATGTCTTTGACCGGTTCCGTCCCTTTAGATGGAACTTTGTTGTTACGATTCCAAATCCTCTTCATGGCTCTTATGATGAGTGCAACCTCATCATCACCATCAACTTGGTCATCATCACATTGAGCAAGATCGAAAGTTTTTCTACTCTCAAGGCAATGTTTTTGACCTTGTCAGTTTCAAGGCAATCATGTCGCCTTTGTTTGATTCCTCCATACATGGCCAACTTTTCGATGACATCTTCTAAGGTGAGTGACTTGGTCTCATTGTTAGTTAGCAACGCAGCAACAACCTCGTTCCATTTTGAGTTAAGTCCTTAAATCAACTTGCTAACCTACTTCCATTGAGGAAGTTTTTCATCAAGAGACTCGAGTTGGCTAACCACAGCCTGAAATCTTGAGTGATAGTTACTCAAGGATTCATTCTTCTCTTGACTCATTCCTTCGTACTCCCTTTCCAGTCCAATGATGCGATGCTTCTTCACATCATCATTTCCTTGGTGGAGACTTTTGAGAGCATCCCAGATTTGCTTAGCTGTCTTCTACTAGACAACCTTCTTCAAGTCTCTAGGGGTTAGATCATGGTGGAGAGCCTTCTTAGAATGAGCGTTCTTCTCTAAGTTCTTGTAATCAGCATCACCATAGTCCTCCTTCTTTTTCTCTTCCTTTCTGTCAGTAGTGAGAAAGGTTTCATGACCCATCTCCATAACCTTCCAAAGTGGGGACAACTCTAGGTCTCCATTTTCTCGACCCACCAATCATACTCACCAGCCTTGAGCACTGGTGGCTTCTAGAACAAATCATTGATGGTTGTGTTTGTTGAAGTCATCTTTCCTTTAAATGACAAGTACTAAAACAGATCTAGAGCCAAGCTCTTATACCAATTGTAGGATCGTTAGTACGTATAGGTCACCGACCTCAACTAAGTCGTCGACTTATGAAGTAAATGCAGCAGAAATAAACAACAAGAAAGACTTACTTGCACACAATGATTTTTTTATAGTGGAAACACTTGATCAATGAACTCTATCAATCAAGTCTGAAAATAACTCCCTTCCAAGTTCTCGCTTGGAAGGATTAAAAGTCGTATCTTGCTTTATTGATCTTTTGGATTGTTTACAAAAACACCCTGTATCTAGACATACTTCCTAAGCACTCTAGAACTTGTTGTGAACCAAGTAACTACAACCCTCAACTCGTCTAACAAGCCTACGTCTCTCGAACTCTTGTTTTCTTTCTTAACACAAAATGGAGTATGAGTTCGTGAGTATTCTATCTAATCTAAAGCCTTAGTTTAAATACACACAAACTAGGTCAGATAAAAGATAATAATATCTTCCGATTCGGTTATGGAAAAATAATATTTCTTTTACCTTACAAAATCATCCTAAGCATAAGACATGATTACAATAATATATGGCTTAGGAAAAAGGCAATAAACCGCTAACAGTATAATCCACAAGAGATGTTTCCTAAAACAATATTATACTATCCAATCTCCAAAGATCTCACGCGTCTTCAAGATCCCCGAGATTTGCCTTCCACTCACATCGACGACCTGACTGACGTTTGCAACTTTGTTCAAAGTCTCGAGGTCTTTCACGTGATAGACGTTTGGAACCATAAAAATCAAAGCTTCTTCCTTTTCTAACAATATATTTAAATGAAACCACCAGAGAGATACACCAAAGCTTCATTATAACAAGTTTGTAAGCTGAAGAGATCACTCTATGAGCTTACACAAGCCTCAAGAAAGTGGAATCATGAGCTAACATCATTTTTGGTGAGTTTTGGATATGTCCAATCCATAAATGATTATTCACTCTTTTTCAAGGCACATGTGATGGGATCAAGGCCCTTCATTTCTCATGGTTGCGCCCATGGTTAGGCCTAACCGAGCCTTATCGGTGTCCATCTTTTTACTTGTTAATTATAATATGGTGTTGTATTTAGTGTTATGGGCTTTTGGGCGTGGTCTTATGTTTGCATACATGGGCTAGTCCGAAAGTCCTCCTTCTAGGGTTTGCATGAGCTGCCTCTATATAAGGCCACTAGAACTATTGTATTTCTCATATCCAATACGAATTAAGCCAAAACTTTGAGTCGAGTCTCTCCTCCCCTTTGACCCGGGCATCACCCCTTTCTTAAACCTCTTCCCTCGCCCTTGATTTTGCCTCACCCCGCCCTCACTCACACGAGTACAAGAGGCCAATGGACCATAATCCGGTATCTTGAACTTATCCCCGATTACTCAATGGAGAAGAATCGGCATCTCGAGCCGAGATCGGCTTATCGTGACCCGACCCCCTCGAGTCGCTATCAACATGGGAGCTCATTCACATTTTTATTAGTCTACATGGATAAAATATTGTTGATTGGCAATGACAATGATGAAATGGGCTTAGTGAACGCAAGTTTGGATGGAAAATTCACAATCAAAGACTTAGGAACTACAAAATACTTCCTAGGGGTTGAAATCCAAAGAATAGACAAAGGTGCATACTAATTAAGTCAAAGAAAGTATGTACATGATATATTGCGTGATACACACATACTTGATGCAAAGGAAGTAAAATGTCTTATGCCTACTGAGTAAGAAATTGTCAACAAAAAAAAAGAGAATTATTGCCAATTGCAGATCAATGTAGGAGGCTTATTGGAAGATTGCTTTGCTTAACAATCACAAGACATGATGTCTCATATGTAGTACAACATTTCTCATAATTTAATAATTGTTTAATATTTTTATGGCTTGATGCCCAAAACTTGGTTAACGACTGCCAATACTCTAACGAAGTTTACTTTTATTATATCTTTATTATATCTTTACATATTGTATAGATAGTTCGTGTATATATCCCGTATTTTATTACCTAGACTTTAGCCAATTTTCATTTTCGTTGTTTGGGGTGATTATAACAACCTCCCAAGACATCCAAAAGTACTCTAAAGGATAAAAAACAAAAGAGAAAACACTCCCAAAAACCCCAAAAGAATTAACCCTTCGTTCTCAACTTCGTGACCCCAAAACCTACCAAATCAATGCTCAGTGATGAGTTTTTTTTTTTTGCTTTGCTCCCATGAACCTTGTTTTTCTCCTTCCATTCCAGTAATCAACCTTCATCTACAAGCAACCACCTAACCTTGTTTTTCTCCTTCAATTCCAATAATCAACCTTCATCTACAAGCAACCACCAAACTATGTAAACTCCCTCTTGATGGGAGCTACCGTTCATCTCCTGCCTTCCATGTTGATCAATCTCAATCTTTAATACTCATCTCTTTGTGTATACTTCTCCATATGTACTATTGTTGAGTCTTATTAATTCCTTGATCAGCCATGATAGAACCAAAGGTAATATTTGACAACATCTTTTTGGGCTTAGAAAGCCAACAACAATTTGGACTGAGGAAGCCACCATCCATCCGGCTGAGAAAGCCACTATCTCTCTCCTGTTTGAGAAAGTTACACCTTTTGATTTGATGTTCATGATCTTTGATTTGATTTTGTTTGATCAATCTTTACAAGTAATTTCTTATTGAAATTTGGGATAATTTTTCCTATATGCTTCTGAAATTTTGGGAGAATCTTTTCCTAATTTCTGCTCGTCGGCCCCGTCAGTCGTTTTTGTTTGACTTTGTTTATTGATTATGTTTTGATCTTGGGGATATAACATTGCCGCCGACCGGTGTACTCTCAACCGCTGGATGATTTGGGTGTTCGGTTGTCGACGACCGCTTTCTTGCGTTGCAACTTTTTGTTGCTTATGTAGCAAGTTCTTGATGCTTGCGTCACAAGTTTGTGATGCTTGAGTCGCAAGCTCGGTTTACTTGCACTACAAGTATGTATTACTTGTGGTGCAAGGCTGATTTTTTTATTTTATGTTTTTTCTTGTACTAATCTTTCGATGAGTTGGAAGTGTGTTTGGTGTCAGATCGAGTTGTATTTGGCCAGGTTGCTTGGTGCTCTGAGGTTTTTGAAGATCCTTCATTTCGGTGGAGGGAACGTTAGTTGTCCATTTAGCACATCCTGGGATGGGTTGACCTATTCCCTGCAGTACTATGCTTGTTAGTGTTTTACTCACCCCGATTTCGAACCCTTTTTACTCTTTCTTTTTTAGGGTTTTGTACTATGCCTAGTCGTTTTTGGTCATCTTCTTTGTGGCTTCCTTTTGATCCACCGAGCCTTTTAGGCTGCTGTTTCTAACAACCTCCCGGACTACCAAGTTTGTTTGGTACTTCGAATCCTTACCTTTTTCAAAAAAAAAAATACTCTAAAGGATAACCAAAATAATTAAATATTACAAATCATTAACACATTCATTCATTTGACCTTTGACCTGAAATGAACACACACACACACACACACACACACACACACACACACACACACACATATATATATAGGGCATGGTTCCGGTGAGGACTACCCTTGTGGTAAGACCCATTGCTTAAAATGAGGACTAATCTCAACCATTGGATTTACTTCTTTACTATGTATTGAATGGTTAAAAAAAAAAAATTATTTTTTTTTTATTTTTTTATTTTTTTTAGGTTTGTAAAAATCGAATTTTATAAAAAAATGAACTAAAATCACGTAAAAATTGAACTTATCATGAATAAAAAATGAACTCGTGGAGTATGAAAATTGAACTCATACAATATATAAAATTGAACTTCTAACATAAAAAATTGAACTTCTAGCATATAAAAATGAACTAATAGTATATAAAAATTGAACTGTTATATTTACCGTTTTTAAAGCGTTTTTTTTAAAAAAGAACATAATTTTAAAAAAAGAAAAAAAATCGAAAAAAATAAATAAATAAATTGAAAAAAAATCAATTATTTTTTAGTTATGTCAAAATCGAATTATATGAAAAATGAACTCAAAGTTAATAAACATTGAACTTATCATAGATAAAAAAATGAACTCGTAGAATATAAAAATTAAACTCATACAATATAGAAAATTGAACTCCTAACATAAAAAAATTGAAATTCTAGCGTATAAAAATGAACTCTTAGTATACAAAAATTGAATTGTCATATTTAACATTTTTAATGCTTTTTTTTAAGTAAGAAAATCATTTTAAAAATTTTAAAAAAAATTCAAAATCATGGATTTGGGACATCTGAGATCGATTCCTTGAAGTCTTTCTTAGATCAAGAATTTAAAATCATGGATTTGGGGACAACTTCATTATTTTCTTGGTACTGAGTTCCAAAGGACTGATCAAGGAATTTACATGAATCAAAAAAAGTTTATTGATGAAACAGTTACAGAGTTTGATTGTATAGATTTGAGCACAGTGGTTAGTCTGCTTGATTCACAAGCTAAAGCCATGTTTGATGATATTCCTCTATTGGTTGATCCTACTGATTACAGAAAATTAGAAGGTAAGCTTAATTTCATTGTCCACACACGGCTTGATATTGCATTTGCAGTCCAGTTCCTCAACCAGTTTATGCAGAAGCCAACACATTTAAAAGGTACTTCTCATCGATCTCTGCTTCTTAATGGAACTTCTTCTTTTTCTCTCCAAGCTTTCTGCGACGTAGACTGGGCTTCATGTCCTCTTACTCGACGATCAATAAGTGGTTATGTAATTTTCTTTGGAGGAAGTCCAATTACTTGGAAGTCGAAAAAGCAGACCACTGTTTCCTTATCTTCAGCAGAGGCAGAGTACAAGTTTGTTCGTCGTGTTTGTACTGAACTTGCTTGGTTGAGCAGGCTTCTAGCTGGATTTCAAGTTCCTAGGATCCTTCCAATACATGTTCGATATGTGATAATCAAGCTGCCATACACATAACAAAGAATTTTTTTTTCCACGAACACACAAAGCATATTGATCTGGATTGTCATTATGTTCGGGGAAAATTGATTGATGGTCTCATCTCTTTGCATCACATTGATACTCATTCTCAGTTAGCAGACGTGTTGACAAAGCCTTTGGCAGGCCATCCCATGCCAGACATCTTAGACAAGCTTGGAGTAGTTAGGAACCTCTCCAGCTTGAACAGGGATGATAGTAGTATTGTACCTGCCACGTCAGCTTATATATTGTTACAATCAATATAGTCAACGATAGTTAGTTACGATAGTTAGTTACGATAGTTAGTTACGCAAGCTGAATCGGGGTTTTCTTTGGGGCAGTAGCATGGAGAAACGAAAGCTTCATAAGGTTGCTTGGAGTGATGTGATTAAACCAAAAGAACTTGGTGGGCTGGGAATCCGAACCATGAGAGAGCTGAATTTGGCATTAGTTAGTAAGCTCGGTTGGAGGTTTGTCATGGAAGATGGTGTGATTTGGACGTCGGTTTTTAAACACAAATATGTGGATTCTTCTCTCGGTAGAACTTCGGCTTGTTCTCATATATGGAAAGGCATTAAGATGGGGATTTCTGAGGTGGTCAATAAAGGTTCGAAATGGCTTCTGAGGGATGGCAAAAGTATTCACTTTTGGGATGACCCGTGGCTGTTGGACACACCCTTGCGTAATGTGGCTACTGGTTCGATCAGTGTTGTGCAGGACCAGGCGCTTGTTGCTGATTATTGGCTTGGAGAATGGGGCTGGAATTGGGCAGAGCTGAATCAACTGTTGTCCGCTTCAACGTTGCTTCAGTTGGCTGCTACATCTGTGATCAGCGAGCCGTGTGGTGCGGGCGACGAGCTTTGTTGGGGAGCATCTGCGGATGGGGATTACACGGTTAATTCAGGGTATGGGCTGTTGCAGGGGATCGATACTAGCAGGGGAATGGACTCGCCGTTCTTCAAAAGAATTTGGAAGCTCGGGGTCCCGGAAAGGATCCGTTGTTTTGTGTGGATGGCTAGCAAAGGGGGTGTGTTATCTAATGTGGAACGGAGAAGGAGACACCTGACCATTAATGCTGCTTGCAGCCGTTGCAATGGGGAAGACGATTCCTTTGAACACCTCTTTCGTGATTGCCCTCAGGTTAAATCTATTTGGGATGACTTTTCGGTTATTAATTTCAATCCGTATTTTTTCAGGATAGCTTTGCTGGCTGGATAAGATCAAACATCTTAGAGAGAAGAAGTGGTCCTCACGGAGAATGGAGCACGATTTTTGCTATGGTTTTATGGTGGTCGTGGCGTTGGAGAAACGAGTGGATTTTTAATGGAACCGAGGCTCCAGCGAACAAGTCGGGTTTCATTCTGTCCCGAGTGAAGGAATATCAAGATGCTACTGGTGCGTGTTCTCCTCCTATGTCTATTTCAAATAAAACTTTGCAGGACATTGCTTGGAAGAAGCCGAGTGAAGGTTGGACAACGCTCAACACGGATGGTGCGGTTAAAGAGGGCATGGCGACATCGGGTGGAGTGTTAGGGAATGAGGAAGGTCGTTGGCTAGGAGGCTTTGTGCATAAGATTGGGGCTTGCTCGGTTCCTATGGCGGAGTTGTGGGGGATGCTCGACGGAATCAAGCTTGCTTGGGATCTTGGCTTTCGTAAAGTGATTGTGGAGTCGGATTCGCAGGTAGCTATTCGTTTGTTAACGTCTAAGGTTAGTAAGAGTCATCCGTTGTCTAGCCTGGTTTTACAATGCCAAGGCTTTTGTTGTAGGAACTAGGTGATCCAGTTCCGTCATGTGTATCGTGAGGCTAACCGCGTAGCGAATAGCCTTGCTTCTATGGCTTTTAACTTTTCGTTAGGTGTTCATGTATTGCGTGCCCCGCCTGAGGGGATTAAATTATTATTGTCTGATGATGTAAGGGGCCGGGCTATCTCCCGTTTGATGACTACTTAGCCCATTTTTTCCGTTATTTATAAAACTCCCCCTTGAGGGGACGGAGAGTACCGCCTCTCCTTCTACCAAAAAAAATTGAGACTAACTCTGTATATAAGAGCTAGCTTTGAAATAACTTTAGATGCATGAATGAAAAACACAATTCTCTTTCTTCCCCTCTGATTTCCAACAGAATTAATCTAAGTTTTGGGTTGCAAACTCCATCAATGCGGATTTTTGTTGTTACAATAAACATATACTATAAACATGTGACGTTAGCTCTTAAATGAGTTAAAACCGTAGTGTATAACTTTATCAAATTGAACACAAGCAGCTAAATAAATTTTAATATAGACATTCTTCGTACGTGCTTTAAAAACATTTTCACAATTACAGAAAAACTGTACAAGATAGTTGGGTAACAATTGAGTAGGAGAATGTTGCTCCGGTGTTGGAGCTAAATTTAGTAATCATCTTCACGTGAGATGAATATATACAGTACAAATTAGGTAGTTTTTTGGGAGAAAATATTCAGTATACGTTAACGTGACAAAACACCATAAAGAATTGAATGAACATAATGGAAAAAAAAAAACATTACAATTTATTTACATTTAGGTCTTTCAGATAGAGCTTATGTTCTTATGAAACGTAAAACCCTTAAATTTCCGCATTAGATTTTGCTATCGTATTCGTATACACATTATTTTACAGTTTTTCATAACATCAATGGACTTGTATGTGTTTTGAGTTTGAGCTCAAAGCCTCGAACATATATATTGAAGATGGAAAGCTCAAGCATATATTCAATCAAAACTGGTAGCCAGTGCGGGGACCACAGTCGTGGATAGGAGTCCACCATCGGGGCCCACACGAGCTGTCAACTTTCTCTTTCTGGGCCCCACCTGAAGTCAGAGGCTCACGGGCGGCCACCCCCCTACTAGATGGAAATTTACCTTCTTACCCTCGGCACTGAAAAGCAATCATGATTTCATCATTTTCACCGCCTATCCGATCCAACGGCTGCTAAAAAGGCAATCGTCTTTTCAGTCTCATTCGGTTTTTCTCTCTCATTTTACCATCTTTCAAATCAACTAAAAATTAAAATAGTCAGATCAAAAAGTAAGGCAAAAAAATAAAAACATCAGCCCATTTTACTGCGTTTGACGAATTTCAACGTACAATTTCACACTACCAGAAGCAAATCCATTTTTTGGGCCTGAATACTCACGTAGTAGATCTAATAAAAAAATACGGACAAAAATGGTCCACTTACTTAGGCCTTGTTTCACTTGTGGGTATAAAGGACTTTTTGGATGAAAAGTGATTGTTAGTATCTTAAAAAACGTAAAAAGTAGAGAAAGTTACACTTATTTTAAGAGTACTAAAAATAATTTTTGGGTAGAAAGGGATTTTGTGGGGAACCTGAAACAAGTCCTTAGGAAATACAGTAGATAACTCTTAAAATTTCATGGAGCATATCACTATATCGATCATATAGTAGCTCTTATTTCTATCGGAACACTACTGTAAATAGAAAAAATACTATAATAAACAAGGAAAACAGTGTAATATATTAAATGTAAATATGTTACATACGGGATACGTACATATTACTCCGTATATCATAAAGTTGTTGTCTCATATATATTAATAAGATATCCCCAATTAATCTATGTCTACGTACCCATTTGTACATGTGCATTATTTCAACGACACATCCTCTCATGTCTCCTTCAAAGACTAGCTAGCATTATTTTTTTTTTTTTTTTTATTTTTTTTTTTTTTTTTGAAACAGGTAAAAATTCGGAGTACCAAATAAGTTGGTAGTCCGAGAGGCCGTTTAAAATAAACGGCAGCCGTGAACGGCTAAAAGGGTCAACAACGAAGCCTCTAGAGGCAAGCAGAAATGACTAAGGGTAGTACAAATCCTCGAAAAGAAGAGCAAAATGAGATCGAAATCGGGGTGAGTAAAGCACTAAAAATAGCGCCGCAGGCAGCAGGTCAACCCATCCTGGGGTGTGCGAAATGGACAGCTGACGTTCCCTCCACCGAGATGAAGGATCTTCAGAAGCCTCAGAGCACCAAATGACCTGGCCTAGTACAACTCGATCCGATACGCATCGACCGCAGCTCTAACTCTTCGAAAATTAGTACATAAAATGAGTACGAACCATCCTGCAAAAGAGAAAAAACTTGCACTACAAGTAAAATAAAACTTGCACCGCAAGTTTAACAAACTTGTTGCGCAAGCAGAATTTATTATCCTTATTCTTCAAAAACATTAATTATTATTAATAATAATAACATTTTTTAAAAAAAAAGAGCCTTGCGGTCCAAGCAGCAAATAATTTTCTTTTTACTCATTTCTTCTTTTTTTTTTTCTCTTGACAACCCAAAACAAACACCAGGCGGCGAACAAACCGGCGGCGGAAATTCGACGAACCATTGACAGGTTCAACAAAAAACCGAGCGAGATAAATAAATCCATCGCTTCGAAGTTCAACTTTAGACCCATAAAATACACAAAACAAAGAATTATCTTTGAGCTTACGAATAATTAAAAACCTTCTCAGCAGAATTGCAAGCCTTCTCGGCAAATTTCAATGCCTTCTCGACAAATTTTAGTTCCTTTTCAACGGTAGGTCCAATTTCTCAATCAAAGAGTATTCAAACATGGATTTCTTTCATAAATGGATATGAAATAGAAAGAGACCGTCAAAACTGACCATAAGGGACAAGAACCATCAGTATAAGAGCCCCAGAGGCACCAGAGATTGACATGAAGAACGATTCGAAAACGTTCTGGAGAAGTTCAGTTGCGGGAGTTCGGACCCAAATCCACCAGATTGAAACTCCATCAGATACGAAACGTCAATACAAAGGTTAAAGATGAAGATTAGGAAAGGAATTGCTCCACATCTACCCCAGATTTGAGATCTAGAATTTTTGATTTGGGGTTTTTGCACTGTTCATTGTGCTGGGTCTGAGAGCGTGGGGGTAGGGAGCTTTTTGACTAGCTAGCATTATGTTACTACCTGATCTTTATACAAAAAAAAAAAAAAAATGATCTCAAAAAAAAAAGATGAGAAAATTTAGGAAAATATATTGGTGTTCGTATTTCTACGCATTTAATCAACATGATCGAATATATTAATGCACAAAATAGGTAGTAGAGCGCATACGGAATTACGGAGAATCTTTGAAAATTTCGCATCTTAATATTATGTTTACGGTGTTTACCTAATCCATTATGGAGGTCATTAGCTAATCATATGATGATTTTCAGATATATAAAAATACTGGACAACAACTAAAACAAAAACCATTTTTTTAGGATTTAGTTTCTAAGCTATCTTTATTATATTTCCTTTGATAGAAGAGAAGAGAAGGAGATGAATTTGTAGAAAGCCTTTTTATTGAATTAAGTTTGTTACAAAAGGTGGTAGAAGCTATTTATACAATTGCTAAAAGCTAACAAACTTTGAAAGAGGTAGTTATCTCATATTATACATAATAGAGTACATAACATTTTCATAACCTGGAAATACACATAGTAAGTACTTAAAAGTTGGAGATTAAGAATACAAGAAAAGAAAAAAAACTTGCTCGTTGCAGTTTGGATCAACGAGAAACAAGTGAGACTTCCTTCATAGGGTATAAAGAACTGCTGGAAACAAGGACAACACAAAACAGATAGATGGTGTAGGAACCGGCCGTGTTAAACCGACACAAGTCGACACCCTTTTGTCAAGATTCCCATGCCTTAACCTCAAAAGGTCTATGTAGTGACAAAGGCACAGATCAAGGAGCGGAAGAAAGCAAGATCGAAACAAATCAAAGCAAGGCAAGCAAAGACATGCAATAGCTCTGATACCAATCTGTAAAACTCTAAGCCTATCTAACTTGCAAACATGCACAAACACAACTGGAAGTAAAAGCAACTCACACAGAGAAGTGTGATGCGGTTCAGCTTAAAGCCTACGTCCGCGGAGTCTCAGTGGGGAGACCCTCCCCAATCCACTATGTCAAAGCTTTTAAAGAACGATTACATGCACAAAGTACAAGCAAATGGCAAAACCAAGCGAATCCAAAAGTACAACCCTATGATACAAGATCTACAACAGAAGTAAAGCAAAGAACAAGCAAGGTTAGAAGATCTAGGGTTTCAGCCCCCTAGAGGCTAACAAAGGTTGAAGTAGAAGCTCCAACGAGAACCGCCTTGGATAACTTCGGGGACGAGGATCGCCTCTCCGATCTTCCTTCCCCTCCCCCCCCCCCCCCCCCTCTCTCTCTCTCTCTGTTTTAGGTTGTTGAGGTGTGCGGCGAATGAGCTCCGAAAAAGCTAGCACCCTTTTAAATAGCTAGGTCAACTCGAGGAGCCTAAAAAACGCATCGTTTCACTTAACCCCGAAGTCGGTAGCAAGGAATGGGCCGTCTCAAGCATTTTGGGCCAAGACGATCACAAGTTTGGGCCGGGTCCAAAACAAATGTGGAGTTCGGATAACATATAAACCTTAAGCAAGCTACTTTCGGCTGGTTTGAACCAGGAAGTCCACAAGCCCGATTCAATGATTATTCTAACTCAATACATAGTCTTGAACCCGGTTCCGGAATCCTAAGTCCACCTTGAATGTTATATTCTTATGTCATAACATATTCTTATGTCACATTTACTTAAACTTGAATTTAATCAAACATAACACGAACCTTTGACCAAATTATCACGTATATGCAAAAGTGTAATCACTATGATGTGGGGTGCGAAAGTGAACGTGATAAATATGCTGTGTTAGTAAGGTGATGCAAAATCCTTCACCAAAAAAAATGTAAGGTGTTTCAAAATTTAAATAGTTATACAGTATATATAACGAAAAGTGAGGTGTTGTCCATGGTAATGCAAGAACTTGCTTAGTATAGCTAAGCCCTTTTTTATATGTCCTTTTCTTAATGGAAATTTACCTTTTTCTAAAAAAAAAAAGTTTGCTGAATTGACTACTCCAAGAACTGTCTTTCTCTCTCTCCCTGATCATTTTCCTAAATTTTATTAAATTTTTTTATCTAAACAAAAAAAGAATAATGGATTTGATATTTCTCACCTTTGTCTATCACAATTATATACAGTATTTATATTTTTTTTGCTTCACATATACAAAGGGCTAAATGAATATATGAATTCCCCCGTAGAAAGAGACAGACAGAGACAGCATCTTACATATTCCACACCCGAAAATGACATTCTAGAGTGAGAAACCAAGAGCGGAAAAAAAGCTAAAGAGAGAAAAAGAGAGAGGTCTCCATTGCAGCCCCATGAACAGCCGTCCAAGATAATTAAGCAGAGGGGGCAACAAGAGTTCAAAAGAGTTGAAAAACCCATGGAAGCTTCAGTTTTATTTATAATTAAGTTTCAAACTTAAACACCCACTTTTTTGTTCTTCTTCATCCTATTTGTCTTTGGCCTTTTTATCAAATCTTTTCTTCTTCTGTCTTAATTCCTCTTTATATATACTCACCATATTCTTCAGAGTCCAGTTTTTGGCATCCAGAAATTTTTTTAAGAAAAAAAATGATTCCCCTTCCCCAGGATGGGATTTCCTACCCTCCTTCAACTTCAAACACTTCAATTAGTGGGTTTGTTCAAGAAAGCAACAACAACACCTATCTGAATCCAAACCCTAACCCTAACCCTAATCTAGACAATACCAACACCAACACTTGTTCAGCAAACAACAAGAGAAAAAGAAGCCTCCCAGGAAACCCAGGCATATATATATATACCTAGCTAACTACACAATCAATCCTTTTTATTATTCCTTGCAGAGTATCGAAATCGATGGGCGTTGATCTAATCAGTTTGTGTTTGTTTTTCTTGGCATACATAAATAGATCCGGAGGCGGAAGTGGTGGCCTTATCTCCAAGATCTCTAATGGCCACAAACCGGTTCATATGCGAGGTCTGCAACAAGGGCTTTCAAAGAGAGCAGAACCTCCAACTCCACAGGAGAGGCCACAATCTCCCATGGAAGCTGAAGCAAAAGGCCAAGGAGGCGGTGAAGAAGAAGGTGTACATATGCCCCGAGAAGAGCTGCGTCCACCACGACGCCTCTAGGGCGCTGGGCGACTTGACCGGGATCAAGAAGCACTTCAGCAGGAAACATGGCGAGAAGAAGTGGAAGTGCGAGAAGTGCTCCAAAAAGTACGCGGTTATGTCCGATTGGAAGGCTCATAGCAAGATCTGTGGAACTAGGGAGTATAAATGTGATTGTGGCACAATCTTCTCAAGGTCGGTTTCACTTAACTCATCCTATATATATCCTATGAGAACATTTATTTCTTTCAGTTAATATATATACTTTGGTCTAGCTTCTTCATTTAAGTCTAATTAAGATTCCAAGACTATATCGATCGATCAGATCGAGGCCTAGCTAGGTAGTTTTCAATTCAAGCTGAACCAGTGATGAGAGTCAATTCACATTTATAGATACCAAATCTAGCATTTCTTGGAATCTTCATTACTTAATGTTGTGTGATTAATTCTTGACTCCAGGAAAGATAGTTTCATCACTCATAGAGCGTTCTGCGATGCGCTAACCGAAGAAAGAATGAGAGCCACCAGCATAAATGCCGCGGGGACGACATTGAACCCGAACTTCCGAGTCGACATGATCAATTCCGCCTTCCTCTCGTCGACGCCTCAATCCATCTCCCCGTTCTCTATGTCGTCCCACAGACCGGAATTCTTGAGCTTCGAGTCGTCTTCAACCGGTAACAACACCACCAACACCAGCATCGTCGTCGACGGCCTTAACAAGCCGAGGCAGCAGCTCCCTCTATGGCTAGACCACCAAATGGAGCTCCAGGGAAATGCTAATTCGAGCCGGTTCGGGAGATTGCCCGAATTCCCGACAAGCAACCTCAATCTGTTCTCAGGAGGCGGCGGGATCCTTAAAGTCGACGAAGAAGATAATAATAGCAAGTCAAGCAGCTGCTATCCGCAAGGCTTGGTTTCATTGTACTCGTCTCAGCCGCTACAGCAACCACTACATCTATCTTCTGCGGCCGCCTGCAGCATGTCAGCAACGGCACTGCTGCAGAAGGCGGCACAGATAGGGTCTACTAGGAGCGAGAACAACTTGACGGTGTTCGCCAACGGCTCCTCGTTGTCGGCCCCAAGCCTCTCCAACGGAGTCGAGGGAGGGGGCTACTCGGATCAGCTGATGATGATGGGGAGTAGCGGCGGAATGAGAGATTTCCTGGGGACTTTGGGAGGGAGCAGGGGTGACGTCGTCAGCGATGTCGATGTCGATGGCGAGGGAGGGAATGGGAGGAGAGTGGTTTTGCAGGAGCAGATGGCTTACATGCTTGCAACAATGGGTCACCAGGAGCCCTACATGGACCTCATGAGATAGTTGTTTAATTTAATTAAATTAATTACTTGTACGTTGTTTCATTAATTAATTACTACTGTACCAAATAATTGATCCTGAGTTAATCAAGAAGTTGTTAGCCGGATCTGATCGATAAAGTTGAAGCTGCAGGCTAGCTATATAAGCTTAATTTTGAGAACACGGCGACCCTTGTTATCATTTCTCTAGTTACTGGTTTTTATTTTCTTCCCCACATCTTTATTTATTGGTACGTACATATATGTTTATAGGTTCAGCGCGCACTCAGGAGAGTTTTTATATCAAGTTCACTGTTCACCAGGATCAACATGCATTCCTGACAATCCGACCAAAACACTTTGTGATATCGGGTTTCACACAAATTTATTCTTAAAAATATAATTAAACAGAAAAAAGCTAGATGACAACTATCATACAAAATGTAGAAAATGTAACCATAAATCCTATTAATTCTAGCGTAGCGTTAAAAAAGCTAAACTAGATCCAAATCCATAGTATGGAATCACGTGAACGTTCATTTATAAAGTATTATTATACTAGGACGAAATGATAATGATTAATTAATATATACTCCGTATTATATTAATTTAAGTCCCTTAGATCTAAATTGGAGTATATACTACTTCAATAATATGTTGATCGATAGAAAGTAAGGCTAGACCCAATAACCTTAAAAGTTAAAATGAACACATTCACTTCTTCATGTATAACGATTGACGTAACACAAAATAACTCGAGAACTGGCTGGAGTTTAGTACTAAACTAAGACTACTAGCTAGAAAGGAGATCAAGTGCTTAATTATTAGGTAGCAGCTTATTGTTTATTCACTACTAGTGCTACTTACGATCCCATTGTGTTACAATACAAGCATGTATTTTACTCGTCATGTTTCTTGGAGAAAGAGTGAGGGACAAAGGAACACAACCCTTATCTTGTTGTCTTTTAGCATGTCTTCGGCATCATATAAATACATATATGTATAGTTTTTGGGGTTGAAGATTTTTTCAATTTTCTCCGTTTCTGGGTACAAAATACAGTTGCTAGTCACGAGAGAAAGAGAGAGAGGGCGAGAAATCTGCATGCAGCATGTCTTTTACCTATCCATGGGTTAAAATTTTGAAACCTGTATGAAGAAGAGAGAGATAGAGACAGGGAGAAACAGACGAATAGTTGCTATGTTTGCGTGCTCTCTCTTCAGTCGTCCTCATTTTTATAAGGAAAAAAAATATTAACATGGAAAAAGCATCATTTTTTAAATGTGTATTACAATATTTAATATTTAAATAGGTTTTCATTCAAATGAAAGTAGTCCTTCATTTCAAAACTGAAAATAAAATTTTGATCGTTAGATTTTTTTTTCAAAATTTTAAGCATTTTAACACAAAAAATGATATAAATTGTAAGTCTTAACATATGATATAAAACATGAACATACAACACTAATATATGAACGTACTTATATAATTATATGTGAGTGTATAACAAAATTTCCAACTTTTAAGGTGATTACATATGAACAACTCTTGTAATAAAATCAACATGTGTATAAAATATGTGAGCATAATATAAAATGTCATGATCATGTTTTGGCAAAAAAAAAAAGAAAATTAATAATTTTTTTAACGTTTTTGAATTTTTAAAGCCTTTTAACCACTATATAATGATATAATAAAACATGAACATATAGTCATAAAAATGAACATACAATACTATATGTGAACATACTTATAATATATATCTAAAGGGAGTTGCGCTCTCGTGCCATAATGTGATAGGGTGAAATCTGCGAGCAAATATGAGTCGTTGGATGGAAGACATTAACGGTGCAAATGAATTGAGACGATTTTGAAAGAAAAGAATAAAAAAGTGGTGCGTTCATTTATAATGGCACGCACGGTAATTTCAATGCTTTCTACTCTCAAATGTCACTACTACCCTTCACCCCAATTCTGCACATTCCAAAAACACGAACTCCTCCCCATTTTCTCACATTTCAGTCGAACAACCATCACGAACTCCGAAAGTTCAAACGCGAAAGAAGTTTCGAACAAATCACCCCCCTGAATTCTCCATTAACAAAGTTCACAATCAAACATATAGAGAAATTACAAAAGAAGGTATGAATCCCGGCCCTCCAATTTCTACAGTGATAATTGTTGTTTAAAGTTCTAATTTCTAAAATCTAGGGTTCTAAATTCTAGAGTTCTAAATTTTTTATTACACATTGCACACAGAAACAAAAGATCGATATGCAAGTTGAAGAAGAGGAGGAGCAAATAGGTGAAAATGCGAGCAAAAACAAGCAAGAACATGGTGCTCCATCAAAGAGTGTAGAGGACCAAAAGCAAAATCAATCTCCACCACAAAAAGGTTCGTCGAGTTCAAACAAACTAGTGTCAAAAGTTAACAAAACTGGTTTCTTATTGTCAGTAGTGAAGTTGTAAATTCAAGTTTAAAAAGGTTCATATTGCATAACTTAAACGTTCATAATAAGAGTACCTAGGGTTCACTCCTATAAGTCTCAGATTTGCATGTTAAAGGCACAACAAAAATTGGAGTAGATGAGGAACAAATAGAAGACCATATTGCTCCAACAAAGAGAGTTGAGGATGAAGAGGAAAATCAAATCCCACCCAAAAAGGTTCTTTAAGTTGTTTTTTGGATTTCATATTAAATAGTGTCAAAGTTCACATATTTGATTTATTATTTTGAGATGTGAAGGTGTGCAAGCTGAAGTAGAAGAGGAAAAAAGAGAGGAATGTATGGAAATTCAAGTATGTGAGGACCAGGGACCATAAAGAGAAGACAATGACACAACATCAAAGAGCATTGATGGACAAGAGCAAAATCAATCTACCTCCCAAAAAGGTTCTATAAATTGTAATCTTGAGTTCATTTAAACTAATAACAGAGTTCATATATATGGTTTTTTACTCTATGGAATACCATTTTATAGATCCAGTTGTAGAAGATGACATACAAGAGCAAATTGCTTCAGTGAAAGATAGAGACCCAACTCAAACGCAACAAGGTTCATTGTTGGATCGTAATCGGTTAGCAGTGAGCTTGGGAACTGGCAATTAAGCTGTTCCCAAGGCAGCGGAAGTAAATAATCGCAAGTAATAAAAACAGTGAAAGGCACAGTTCCTTTATAGAGGAACCCCACTACAACCAACTAGTTGTATGGGTAAACCTCTACCTCCGCTTGGAGGATTTTGAATGACTTACTTATATTGATTGCTTTGTTCCTTAGTTACACAGCCGGATTTACACTTCTCTGTTCCTACAAGTTCTTCCTAACTCTAGCAACACTAGTAAATCCTCTCAACTGAGTTCCTAAGCTCACAACAGCAAAACACAAGTAACTCAAACCTTACGCTGACTTCTCAGTTCCCTTGCTCCAGGGAACTTCAGCTTCACCGTCGTCGAGATCACACACTCGCCG
The DNA here is from genome assembly GCA_964016875.1 of Fallopia convolvulus. Classification (NCBI taxonomy): domain Eukaryota; kingdom Viridiplantae; phylum Streptophyta; class Magnoliopsida; order Caryophyllales; family Polygonaceae; genus Fallopia; species Fallopia convolvulus. Next base: position 39,333,350 of record OZ024730.1, on the reverse strand, counting down.
GCGGGGACTTCTCTTCCTTTTCTTTCTTTTCTCTGATGTGGGTGTTTGTAAGTTCTGGGAGAAGTACTCAGACCGAGTACTATTCATTTGGCTTTATAGTCCATTTGTCTTGGGCAGTCGCATCTTTCGTTTGTGTCCAAAATGCCCTTTGCTTGATGCCCAAGTTGTACTTTCTTCACATGTGACTTTGGTTTGAACTAGGTCAACTTCTTGAATCAATCGGACCGTTGGATGAAGCGTGACAGTCTGATCCTCAGACTGTTCCCTCTGGCTGTCTGAGACAGAATCCCGCGATCTGCGCTGAACGGTCGTTGTCTTCACATGTGAGTTCCCATTTCATGGGAACTGACTTCTTCAGAGTTCCCTTGATGGAAACTCTTCATCGTTGTAAGCTTGTGTTTTCTTGTTTGTTTCTGGGAGTTCCCACTTCATGGGAACTTTCCTCTTCAGAGTTCCCTTGATGGAAACTCTTCATTGTGGCCAGTAGTGGCTTTGTCATTCATTGGAGTTCTTGGCTGTACCTGTGTTCCTTAGAAATACTTGAACAAACCACATTAGTTCCCTATGGTATTTGTCATTATCAAAACTTAAGGAGAAGTGAATCGTTGATCCGTTGCTTAGAACCAGAGGTCCCAACAACGTCCCAACAATTTCCCCCTTTTTGATGATGACAAACCCATCACAAAAATGCAAGTATTTCAATGAATGATATGCTGATGAGTTCCTAAGTATGATTTTGGGAAGTCACTCTTAGTGAGACATTTAGATTTAGGGAGCCACTTCTGGTGAGACACATAGTTCCTATTAGGCTTTTTATGCAATTGTTCCCCCTTAGCTTATGCGTGGTCTGTGATAACTTAAACTTTTAACTCATCTCACATTTTTTATCTTTCCCCCTTTTGACATCATCGAAAAATAAGCAAAGCAATATTAGGAAAGAATGGAACACGCAATCAAAATAAAGACCATTTCATTACTTAAGAGAATATGTACAATGGGAACCCAAGTACAATTTGTGGTCATTTTTGGATTAAGGGAACTAGAAGGAAGAGATCATGGGCTCTGAGGGAACAAGGCGTCACAAAGGCGCGTAAGGACTTGTGTAAGCTTTTCTTGTCCTCTGGCCAACACTGCCTGGTCCCTAGCAATCTGATCGAGGGTGTTGGCGATGCGGAGCAACACTGAAGAGTTCCCCTCTTGTGTACCAGACTCTAGGGGAGCCGCCTCCTCTACAGGCTCCGAGTGCCTCATCTTCTGGGCAACTGTAATGTCCAGTTCCCTTCCAAGCTCGATTTCGTCTTTAGAGGCATCGTAGAGACCCTCTTTTTGTAGGAGCTTCTTGATCAGCCCGGAGTAGGGAAGGGAGTGGGACTTGGAGGCTATGCACTTTTCCATGTGCCCAAGGATAATTCGGGGAAGATTTATGGGCTTCTTGAGGAGGAAGTGGTAGAGGATGATGGCATCGGGGATGTTGACGACCAGGCGCTTTTCTTGGCGTGGGATCACCACGTTGATGATGAATTGGTGAGCGAGCTTGGCGACCAAGGACAGATGATGCGTCGAGAGGACCTTAGAGGGAACCCGACCCTCAAAAATTGTGTTGTACACCTCGAAGCTGTTGAAGTCGCCCCAGAGCTTGCTGGGCACCTCGCTAAGCCCTTGACCAGGGACCTGGAGTTGAAGGCGGATCGTAGACGTTGTAAAAATGAACTCGTCGCCTTCGTGGGAGAGAGTTCCCTGAGTGCCGTCGTTGGTTATAGTGAAGTTGTTGTAGAATTGACGCACTTGTGAGGGATCTACTCTCACAGTTTCTTGGCAGAGTCTCTCCCAGCCCTGGGCCTTGATCAGTTCCCACAGTTCCTCCAGACCATTTTCAGTTAGCACCTCTTTGGAAACAATGAGGTGAGGGAGAAGCTTTCGGCGCTCATTGACATGATGCTTGGTGGTCCCCTTCCCCTTCCTTGACTTGCTTTTGGATTTGTTCCCCCTAGAGACCGTGCGAGGTCCTTTCTGCTGAGGGGGTGCAGCCGCTTCGATCATAAGCACGCGGTCCCTTGGTGGTGGGGAACTCGCGAACACCAACATTTGGTGTCCAGGTGTAGGGATACGTGCTGGCTCCTTTGTAGCTGGAGCTTCTTCTTCTTCTTCGACCTCATCATGGGAGGTCCCTTCTTCCTCGGAGGAGCTCGAACCGGAGCCCTCCGCGTCATCTCCAGGATGACTTGTTGTTGCCTCAGCACCTCCAGCTGGTGCGAGGTCCCTTATCTCTGTGGGCTCTTGAGGGGCAACCTTTTCTGGGAACTTTGTCCCTTGGGAGACTGTGTGCTCAGAGGGACCCCTGTTGAGTTCTTCCTCGATGGCCTTGATCTGGGCTTCCTCCTCCAAAGTTCCCATGATGATCGGAGGAGGGTCCTTGGTCATTTTGCCGATGACCACAGAAAGAGGAAGATCGTCGTCGTCTGAGGAGAGGGCGACGGTACTTTTGGATGGTGAGGGAGAGGGGAGTTTGGTGGTGGTGGGAGACGTGATGGAAGAGGGGAGAGGAGAAGAAGGAATAGGGGTTGTGAGTTGAGTGGAAGAAGGAGGAAGGGATCTGCGGTCCTGTGGAGGAGAGATCCCCGAAGCGGAGATGGGAGTGGTGGAAATGTGTTTTGGTAAGGAAGGACAAGGCGTTTTGTGAGGTGAAGGTGGAGTTGGAGATCCCGTAATGATGGGAACGAGAGGAAGTGAAGGAGGTTGGGATGTTGGAGTTCCCATCGTGGCGGGAACTGGAGGAGGTGGCGGAGGAGGTCCCTCGATTTGAAGAGGAGGGATGGAGGAGGAAGAGGGAAGTAGACTCTGGGGTTCGGAGTTCCCATCGTCGGAAGGAAAAGGGTAGGGAGGTTTGGGAGCACAAGAACTCTCCTTGGAGCAGTTCAGGTAGTCCTCAAATCGGAAGAAAGCCTTCTTTCTGGGCTCCGAGAATTCAGAGGCCTCAGAGTGTTTACGCTTTTTGGATTTGGAGGGGTCGTGGGAGTGTTTGGATTTTTTGGATTTTGAGGGATCTTTTGATGAGTGGCGATGTTTGGATGAGTGGCGATGTTTGGATTTATGGGGTTTTTCATTGATGGAGGGGCGAGCATCTCCGAAGTTGTCAACGATGACAACTCCGGAGGAGGTGTTGGTGGTTGGAGGTGGAAGAGGAAGAGATTCGGAGGAGGAAGAGGTCCAGGAGACGGTTTCGTCGACCTGAGGAGGAGGAGGGGGCAAGAAGGGGCTTACTTGATTGTATAGCCCTTGAATGAGGACATCCTTCATGGTTGGGTCTTGTTCTTGCTCGATCTCGTTCAGTTGAGTGATGAAGAGAGTGCGAGGATTGGCAAGTACCCACTCTTTGATTTGTGCGAATGTGTGTTGAGGGGCCATTTTTGTAAGAATTTGGGAGATTTTGGAGGTTTCTTGAAAAGAGAGTGAAAAGGATTTGGGGAAGACGAATGACAGGGATGTAATATGGAGTAAAGGGCCTAAAAATGGCAAAGAGGGGTTTTAAAGGAGAGAGGAGGTGAAGGGTAGAAAGGGAAGTGGAATAACCTCGATAACCGTTGCCCAATGAACGTGGGGCGCCGTTTCAACTTCTCAAGCACGCTTCTGGACACGCGTCATAATCTCTTGGGAAGTCCTTTTCAAATTTTGAATACTTGGCCTGTAACGCTTCAGAGCTTCTGACATGAAAGTCCGCTTCCCAAGTGACGGTTTTTCTTTGAAGATTAGTCAGTGTTCCCTTTGTAGATGCAGCAGTTCCCATGATCTTTTCAAGGTCAGGGAGAGTGAAGTGGTTGAGGGAACTTCACACTCATCTTTTTGTGGGGCTAGGGAACTCAAAGGGAACCAGACAATTTGCAACTCGATAAAGGAAATGTTTTGGCTCATGAGAAGCATTTGTCTGGTCCCTAGCTTAAGGTGGGTCATATGATCAACCGTCATGGTGGCTTGTAATGAGGGATAAAGGGAACTCTGGTTGATCATTTTGGGCCAAAAGAAATAGAGTTCCTTTGTACACATTTTTCTCTAGACTAGTAATCATGGCATAGTGAAAGCAATGAATCCAAGTTCCTTATCATGCAATTTTAGATAAACTAGTCAGGCATTGAGAGAGAGATAAACAGGGACTTGTTTAGTTTAGAGTTATCATCCCTAGAAGCATTCGAAAACGCTGGTAGGGACGTCTGTCTAAAGCTTTGGTAAGAATATCCGCAATTTGCTCTTCAGTTCTACAGTGTTCCATCGAAATGTTCCCATTCTCAACATTGTCACGTAGAAAGTGATGCCTTATATCAATATGCTTAGTTCTAGAATGATGCACAGGATTTTTGGAAATGTTTATGGCACTAGTGTTATCACAGAGTATGGGAACTGGGCCAAAAGACATACCGTAATCCTGGAGTTGTGACTTAAGCCATAGAACCTGGGAACAGCATGATGCGGCAGCCACATATTCAGCTTCAGCTGTGGAGAGTGCCACTGAGTTTTGCTTTTTATATCCCCACGAAACTAAGCAAGACCCTAGGAACTGGGCCATTCCTGAAGTGCTCTTTCTGTCAACCAAGTGCCCTGCAAAGTCAGCATCTGTGTATGCAATGAGCTCAAGGGAACTGTTCCTTGGATACCAAAGGCACAAGTTATTGTTCCCTTTGAGATACCTGAAAATTCTCTTCACCTCTTTCAGGTGTGATTCCTTAGGGTTAGCTTGAAAACGAGCACAAAGACATACGGAGAACATGATATCAGGTCTACTAGCTGTTAAGTAGAGAAGGGACCCGATCATACCTCGATAGTTCCTTTGGTCCACACTGATACCTGTTTCATCTGCATTTAGCCTTGAATTTGGTGAGATGGGAGTGTCAATGGGCTTTGAATGTTCCATCCCATACTTCACGAGCATTTCCTTGATGTATTTCTGTTGATGGATCTTTGTTCCCTCCTTTGTTTGGGATATTTGAAGTCCCAAGAAGAACGTGAGTTCCCCAATGAGACTCATCTCAAACTCATTGCTCATGAGGTCCTTGAACTTTTCTACAAGAGTTTCGTTAGTTGCTCCAAACACAATGTCATCAACATATACTTGCACAATCAAAATGTCTTTAGATTCTTTCTTTAAAAACAAAGTCTTGTCTATGGAACCACGAATGTATCCATGGGACAAGAGGAATTGAGCAAACCTGTTGATTGCTTTGTTCCGCTTGGAGGATTTTGAATGACTTACTTATATTGATTGCTTTGTTCCTTAGTTACACAACCGGATTTACACTTCTCTGTTCCTACAAGTTCTTCCTAACTCTAGCAACACTAGTAAATCCTCTCAACTGAGTTCCTAAGCTCACAACAGCAAAACACAAGTAACTCAAACCTTACGCTGACTTCTCAGTTCCCTTGCTCCAGGGAACTTCAGCTTCACCGTCGTCGAGATCACACACTCGCCGGCGGGGACTTCTCTTCCTTTTCTTTCTTTTCTTTGATGTGGGTGTTTGTAAGTTCTGGGAGAAGTACTCAGACCGAGTACTATTCATTTGGCTTTATAGTCCATTTGTCTTGGGCAGTCGCATCTTTCGTTTGTGTCCAAAATGCCCTTTGCTTGATGCCCAAGTTGTACTTTCTTCACATGTGACTTTGGTTTGAACTAGGTCAACTTCTTGAATCAATCGGACCGTTGGATGAAGCGTGACAGTCTGATCCTCAGACTGTTCCCTCTGGCTGTCTGAGACAGAATCCCGCGATCTGCGCTGAACGGTCGTTGTCTTCACATGTGAGTTCCCATTTCATGGGATCTGACTTCTTCAGAGTTCCCTTGATGGAAACTCTTCATCGTTGTAAGCTTGTGTTTTCTTGTTTGTTTCTGGGAGTTCCCACTTCATGGGAACTTTCCTCTTCAGAGTTCCCTTGATGGAAACTCTTCATTGTGGCCAATAGTGGCTTTGTCATTCATAGGAGTTCTTGGCTGTACCTGTGTTCCTTAGAAATACTTGAACAAACCACATTAGTTCCCTATGGTATTTGTCATTATCAAAACTTAAGGAGAAGTGAATCGTTGATCCGTTGCTTAGAACCAGAGGTCCCAACAACGTCCCAACATTCATAATGTTATTACTTTTTAAGTTCACATTAGTTATTTTTAAGGTTCAAATACTGACCACATAAAAATTAGTTTAGGGTTCTGCTTTATACGTTTTTCTTTAATAATGTAAGGTGATCAAAACAAGGTAGAGAAAACAAAGAAAAGGAAGTAGATTGGGAAACCAGTTCAGAAGGAAGGAAAATTTTCAAAGTAAATACAACTTCCATATGGAACAATGACTATTGAAGGTGATATAAAACTATGGCTTTGATTTTTTTCTTTCTGGGTTAATATTTTATAACTAATTTGTTCATTGATGTCAACATATTGGTTCCGAAAACTAAAACAATGTTTTTTGATTCAACTTGAAACACAAGAAGCTGCTATTGAAAAAGCTAAGAAAGAAAGAAGGAGCAAACAAACTCAAGACGTTTTCCAAAAACAAAATCAAACTCCCTCAAAAAAGGTTCATAAAGTTCAATTTCTATGTTCAAAATATGTCAATTTAAAGTTTCATTTCTTAATATGGTTAATAGTTGGTCTTCTAGCGGTTCATGATTGGAATTGATAGGGTTCAATATAAGTAATGTAACATTTCAAATATATTACAATTAATGGTTGTTATCTATTAGGTTCACAACTGACTTATTGTAGGTTCATATTAAAATACCGACAGCATAAAGTTCATACTCTTATGATGTTAGGTTCCTAGAATTTGCATATAAACTTACATGAAATTTAATCATTGTGTTTTATGAATGTGCTAGTTGTGACTCCGAAAGATTCAAAAAGAAAGAAAGAAGTTGTACCAGTACGCCAAAGCCCACGCTTCAAACAACCTATGAAAAGAATGAGAACACTTTCAACTGCTCTTACATGTACCTTAGAGATAGAATAAAGTGAAAGCGATGAAAAAGGACAGACTAAAAAGGAAATGAGTGAGAAAAAAGAGATCAAGAAGTTGTACAAAAACGTCAAAGCCCACGCCTCAAACAACCAGCGAGGAGAATGAACCCACCTTCAACTGCTCTTACTGGTACATCAGAGATAGAAGAAGCTGAAAGTGACGAAGAATGACAAATTGAAAAGGCAACGAGTGGGGATACAATTAGTGAAGATGTAGACATTGAAGATACAGTTAGTGAATACCAAGGCTTGGATGGTGAAGATAATGATGACAATGCAGATGAGTTTGAGACTCCAATTGAGGTTGCAAAGACAATGGTGAAAGCTGTAACAAAAAAGAAGGTTGGTCAAAAAACATCAAAAGGAAAGGGGAAGCATGTTAGAACTGTCAAGAGCAAAAAAATTCAGCAGGTGGACAAAACTGATGCCAAAATAAAAAAAGAAAAACAGAAAGTTCATGAAAAAAGAGGAAGAAAGGGAGATCAACTAGTGAGAAAGGGTAGATTGGCACCAAATACCCTTATTTGTTCACAAGAAACACTGGAAAGTCTTTTGTGAAGACCATGGGCAAGCTGACTGACAGGAAGAAGGAAATAATCAGGAAAATGGGGTTTGGGCAATTGTTAAGGTTTAACATAGTTGATTTGCCCCACTACCTTGGTTATTGGGCGTTGGACAATTTTGACAAAGTCTAGTGCAGATTGAAGCTCAAAAAATGGGAAGGGTTTCTACATCAATGCAGAACAAGTGCATAATGTTCTAGGGATCCCCAAAGGCTCGATACCAGTTGTAAGAAAGGACAAAAAGGAAGTATTGAAAATTTGGCAAATTTGGAGTGAACAGTTTAATGGGATTTCTGAAGTAAGGGATTGCCACATAGCAACAAAGATAGAACAATGGAAAGATGATGAAGACGATGAAGTGTGGTTCAAGCGCCACTTCATTTCCTACTTTGTGAGTTCACTCATTGAAAACAACCAAAAGGGGACAGTTTTGAGGGAGTTTATAGTAGAAAATGTTGAGGACATACCACAAATGAATTGGTGTGATTTTGTTTTCAATAGTTTGATTTTGATTGCAACAAAAAGAGGCTGGAAAGAAAACAAGAAAGGGTTCTTCAAGTATATGATGTTTTTGATCCCATATTGTTCATCCGTTTACGTAGTGGCAAAAAGTTTCTTTCCCGAGGGATATTCGTACACATAAATGGTCAATATTTATCAAAGCAATTTGGACTAGCTTAAAAAAAATGTGTAATTCCATGCTTGTCGAGAAAGTTTTCATTGTCCGACTAGCCCTAGATCTTAATCTTTTGACTTGGTAGGGACAATACCTTTGAGGTAGAGTGACAGGATGAAACTTCTGAACACCTGGATCAAGTCCAAGGAAATGAGCCCTCTTTAGGAGGTAGTATATACTTATGGACTCATTGGTAAGGGAAGACTCCCTAGCTCGATTTTATGAAAAGCTCTCTTTTTTGTGCCCGCTGAAAGCGCCTTCCTTCTTTCCTGCCAAGCCAATACTTTCTGCTGGTTTATTGATTATCCAATCCAACGAAATTAACAAAGACATAGTGTGCACTTAGCACCCCTTTTGGTTTGGTTGGAGCGCTTTAGTTACGTGTTCTTCCTTCGCTGATTAAGTGCGCCGCCTAGAGTTGTTCTGGCTGAACAGCTTTCGCCGCTAGGGCTAGTCCACTACTGAATGATTATGATAGGCCATCTCAATAGATTGTTCTATACTTTGACTGGCATTACACACCAGAATAGATCGGGGAAGACGTTTCACAGCAGCTTGTGAGCTACACTTGGTTGTCTATCGCCTTATGAGAGAATGAATTCGAGCAGCGGATAGGTAAAGGTAATAGGTAGGCGGTTGAATTGGAGGAATTGGTTTGGGTCGTATACTTGCAAGATTGGATGAACCAACAAATGGAGGAGAAGGACCCTCCCAAATGCATCAAGATTCCATGGAGAAGGAAAAGCAAAAAGAAACAACAAAAGAAAACAGAATACCAAAAACATTGCAGGTATGAAACATTAAAAGAAAAGCCTCATGCATCAATACACAAAAAAATACATAAGTTCATGTTATTGAATGCTTAGGTTCATGATTATGAAACGTTTGGTTCAAGAAATTTATTATTGTGCTTGTTAAATTAGGTTAGACTTAGAGCTAAAAAATTCTAGTTCATGAGCACATAGAAATTTGGATCATGATACGTTCATTAGAACATAATGTTTGGTTCTTAATTAGAATACATTTATTAAGTAGGTGCACAATTTCATATGATGTGATTCATTAGAATATACATTTTGGTTCATGAGCATATTAATTCAATTTACATATTTTGTTTGAAAATTCATTGATTATAATGCAGGATTGCGTTCAATTGTTTGCTGAGAGAAAGATGAGATTGGCTTATGCAATAGTAGATCTGGCTAATGATGTTGAAATGATCCCAATACAATTCAAGGCAGATCAAACACTTCAAACGATGTTGAATAACGCAAAAGCATGGATTAGCACATCAAACAATGAAAGCCCACCCGCAAATGATTTTATGGAAGAGTGGGAGAATTCTCAGCACCCAATATGGACGGACCCGGAGCTGTTGAAGATCTTACAAGAAGTTGAAAATGCTTCGGAGAAAGTTGAGACAGCTAAGAAGATTGTTGACTTCAATTGCAACAATGAAGTGGGAGAGCAGAACAATGAAGTGAATGCAACAGTTGGAGACAACAACGAAGAGGGAGTTGTAACTAGAAAGGCAACAGAGACAGTTAGCTTTGATCAAGCTAATAAGGCTGGAAAAGAGCAAAGGAAGGTTATATTGATCTCACACCACCAACATTTAGGCTGTTGACACAAGAAATCAACCCAGAGGTTGTTGACTCAGAAGCAAACAACGAAGCCATTAATAAAGATGAAAAAAAAATTTAAGAAGTACTTATTGAGCCTCAAAGGGATGAACCTACAGAGGAGACAAAAAAGAAGGTCACTGATAGCTTGCATATAGGAGTAGTTTAGATGCATGTTTTATATGTGTTTTAGTTAGTTTTAGGTTGGTTTTTATGTAGTTTTTAGGTTTTTGTGTTGTCGGGTATTATCCGCTGGTTTGCTCGGTTTTGCAGGTTTTTGGGTTCAGGAGCAACAACGGGGCGAGTGTAGATTGATCATGGCGGTGGTGGACAAGCTAGAAGAGAGCAAGGAGATGCTAGGATGAAGATAGAAGCTTGAGAAGAGACAAGACAAGAGAGGAGACAAGTGCTCGGGATCCAGGCCGAGCAATCTGGCCGCGCATTCCCAACTGAAGCATGATTGCGCAAGGAAGCACAATGCGCGGCCGCGCAATATTGTCAAGCCACGCAATCGGGAGTTCTACGCGGAGATGTCTTCGGCCGAAGTGTTGGGCTTTGTGTTTGGTTTTTGGGTTTAGCTTATATCATGTCCGAGTTTGTATGCCTAAGATATAATGATTGAGGGATATTTTTAGGAGACATATTTAAACCTTATGTTAGTTTATTTTATGAAAAAACTTTTGTCAGACTTTTGGAGGCTAGAGTTTTTCTCTCTAGAGGCAGACTTTAATCCTTTGTAACTTTGTTCTTAATTTTAATTATGCATTGCTAATTTCTCTTGTGTTTGACTAGTTATTGAAGTCATGATTTGTATGTAGTTGTGAGGTTTGATTGGTTCTCAACAAACTTAAATAGAAAGGATTCCCTGTTCTTAATTGAATCTAAACTAGGGTTTTGTTAGATTGATCACCTAATTGAATTTCTAGTTATAACTGAATCTGATTAATTACCGGTTGGAGTTAATTTGATCAAGAGTATACTTTAATTAATTTAGTACAGGTTGGACTAGTTGGTTAAAGAAGGGAATAAATTCACAAGTCACTTAGATGTCTGGTTGCTCTAAGTGTTTGTTTTTATTGATAACTTGAATCGTCATGCTGTTATTTAATTGAATCTAGAAGGTCTTTTAGGTTGTTATTTAATTAAGGTTGTTAGACTGGTAGTTCTATCAACTAAATCTGAAGTTCGGGTCTTAATCCTTAGTAGGATCATTATCCACAATAGATTATTCAAATGAGAAGAGAATCAATGATCAACAAATCAATATCATGATGGATTTAATTAGTTGAACACGTTTTTCTCTCATATATTTAAATCAACTTTTGCATTCATATTTACTTTTCAATTTGCATAGTGGTTTAGATAATTTAATCAATAAACCCCCTTTTGGTTACTTGCCATATAAGTAATAACACAAATACAAGAGTCTCTGTGGGATCGACCCTTACATACCGCTCTACTGAGTTGGTTAAGTTAAGGTTTCTTTGATAGGTATTAACGACCATTGAAAATACCTTATCAAATTTGGCGCCGTTGTCGGGGACTCGTCGCTATTTGTGTTCTTACTTTTGTGCTATTTTTGGGTGTGAACCTGTTATATGGTTCGTACCTGTGATACTAAATCATCTCCCCTGCTTTTTTATCCAGATATTGACAGGACACTCTTCAAGCTAAGGAATGAAATCAGGAATCACTTTCAGGCCTTACCGTTCTTTCATGAAGAATCTGACTCTGACTATGAATCTGTTGAATCTACTGAGATGGGTGACCAAACATTGAGACAATTAACTGCACCAAATCTAGAATAACAACCGCTGGCGGTGCAATTTCCTGCTCTTGCTGAGGGAGTCAAGTTCGAGCTCAAATCTGGGTTGATTCACCTTTTGCCTTCATTCCATGGGCCGAGTGGTGAAGACCCCAACAAGCATCTTTCTGAATTTCATGCTGTGTGCTCAAGCATGAAGCCTACTGATGTGACTCAAGACCAGATTGTGCTGAGAGCCTTTCCTTTCTCTCTCAAGGATCAGGCTAAAGATTGGTTTTATTACTTGGCTCCGGGAAGTATTGATACATGGGCTAAGATGAATCAAGCTTTTCTAGAAAAGTACTTCCCTGCTACAAGGCTCAATGAACTGAAGAAGATGATTAGCAACATTGAGCAAGAAACTAATGAGACCTTGTATGCATACTATGAAAGATTCAAGAGGTTGATAGCCAGCTGTCCTTTCCATGGCTACACTGATCAAGATCTGATTTTATACTTATTTAATGGCCTCTTGGATGTTGAGAGAAGAATGGTGAATGCGGCATGTCAAGTCAATATTCTCAACAAGATTCCTACTGCTGCATTTGAACTATTCACACAACTATCGGAGGGCACAAGACAGTTCAGAAAAGAGACTGGATCGAAAGCTGCAAATTCTTTGGTGGCTAACTCAAGAATTCAAGATGAAGTCACTGATTTGAAAACGATGATGAAGCAACTTTTACAACAAGGTGGAAGACAACAGGTGAAATCTTGTGAAATTTGCTTTGATAACATGCATCCCACTGATTCTTGCCCTACACTTCAAGATCCAAATGCTGAGGTGAATGCATTGGGAGGCTATGGACCACCTAGGCCTAGGTATGATCCCTACTCCAACACCTACAATCCGGGATGGAGCGATCATCCTAACTTGAGGTATGGCAATTCTAGAAATCAACAGTTCAACCATCAAGGTGGCCAAGCTCAATACAGACCGCCTTTCCAACCTCAAGCTCAAGGAGTAAATCATAATTCTATGTCCACTGAAGAGATGATTAGAAATCTGACCCAAACTGTTTCTACAATGCATGATTCTCTCAATCAGCTTCAACAAGAGACCAAGTCTAGCATTAAGAACTTGGAGAGCCAAGTTAGTGAGATCGCTGATGCAGTAAGCAAGTTAGAAGCTATAGAATCCATCAAATTGACATCACAGACAGAGCTCAATCCGAGGGCAAATGTAGGTTTTATCTCTATTCATGATGGCTCTAAGGTGGGACAAGTCTGTGCATTGAACGAGGCTAACGAAACAGAAGTACAAAACGAAACAAAATTGCTCGGGTTGCTTGCTAAAAGCGCGGCCAAGCAATATGCATACCGCGCAATACAATCTCAGTCAAGATTGCGCGGGATCGGTGCTAATTGCGCGGCCGCGCATTTGGAAGCAAAGCCGCGAAATTTGGGTGAATAAAATAATGCTTCTGAAACTCATCTGAAAGCCTATTTACTTGTTTCACCCTTTCCTCAAGCCTTAAAAGAAACCCGGAAATTGAAAAGTGACAAGGATCTGTTCGAGGTTTTCAGTATATGCAAAGTTAATGTCCCATTACTGAATCTGATCAAGAGTGTACCGCGGTATGCTAAGTTTCTGAAGGAGTTGTGCACTCTAAAAAGGAGACAAAAGGAGAAAAGTCAGAAGCTAGTTAAAGAGAAAGAACATGTGTCTGATGTGTTTCAAAAGCGTTTGCCTGAGAAGTGCAGTGACCCTGGCATGTTCACCATTCCTTGTATGATCGAAAGCACCAAGGTGAATGAGGCTCTAATTGATTTAGGTGCATCTGTCAATGTTCTGTCTTCCTCCTTATACGAGAAACTCGGTATGGGACCGTTGAAAGAAACCCGAACCATAGTTGAGTTAGCTGACCATTCCACTGTGAGGCCCAAGGGAAAGATTGAAGATGTATAGGTTACGGTGGACTCCTTGAAATTTCTGGCTGATTTTATTATCTTGGACATGGGACCGGGAGCTGGAAAAACGTCTATGTTGCTAGGACGACCATTTTTAAAGACGGAAAATACAAGGATTGACATTACACAAGGCACATTGAAGATGGGATTCGATGGGAAGGAGATCGAATTCCATAGATCGTATCCTTCTTAATATCCTTTTTACGTCAAGCTAAAGACGTTAAACAAGTGCTTCTTGGGAGGCAACCCGAGGTTTAGTTTAATTTCGCTTGGACTTTTGTTTTAAGTTTTACAGTTTTGCTTTTGTTTTGTTTAGTTAGTTAGTTTTGGTAGAAATAATCCTCACACTTACAAATAGCTCAGGCAAGCTCTGAATTACAGTAGCTAAAAACTTGGATTGGAGACTAAAATTGCGTGGTCAAGTAATCTGGAGCCAAACCGAGCAATACAAGCTCAGTAGAGATTGTGAGGCTTGGGGTGCTAAATGCGCGGCCGCGCAATCCCGTAACCCATCCAGAGCAATCTCAATTGAATGGGTGTTACGCGGGATCGCAAATGCGCGGCTGCGCAATTTGGGTCGGTCCCGCGCAATTGGCCGCGTTTAGCGAACCCAAATAAAACATCCCGAGCTTTTTTTTCCTTATTCCCACCATATTTCCGCCTCCTTCTTCCTCCTCTATACACTCCATTGAAGACCTCAGGCTCAAGCTCCATTCAAGCCCTTTTCAAGTCGGATTTTCGACCCCAATCAACCAAATAACTCCAAATCAAGCGTGATTCAAGTAAGTTTTCTCAAACTTCTCTTAAAATTTCGGTTTTCGTAGATTAAATCTAGATCTTGGTTTTATTCTAAAAATCCGAAATTCACCCCTTTAGGCTCGTATTTAGGCTTAGGTCCTTTACAAAAGTTCGTTTATTGCATGATTCTAGCCTAGATTCGTGTTTTATTTGAGCTTTTTATTCAAATCCGAATTTGACCTAGAATTTTGATTAAATTTTGATTTAATTGTTCTAGGTAGTGAGGGAAGAGAGTGTTTGAGAGCTTATCTGTGAAATATTGTTGTGGTGGTCCTTGTTGGGACAACGAAATTGCGTTTGTTTAGGTTGTTTGTGGTGTTTGTGCAGGTTAATTTGAAATTCGGAAATCATGGGTAAAAAGAGAGGTAGAACTGATGGAGCTTCATCATCCCGGGCTGCTAGTCTGGGTGTACACCTAGTTCCCCCTGCTGTGGTGGGAGAGACTACCCAAGAGACTTATGGGATTAGTCTGACAAAGAATAGCCATATAGTCCGGTTTGAGTTACTGAAGGATAGGGAGTGGACATCAACCAGGTATATAGATTGGAATCTGATGAATGAGCTCGGTCTAGCACATTTGTTGAATGAGATAGGGGCACAGCTTGAGATGAGGAATTTCTTACAACTGTGTGAACCCACTTTCAAGGGGTTAGCACTTGAGTTTTTGAGCACTTTGTCCACTGACTTCAGAAGAGAAGGAGAGTTCAAGTTTTGGTTAGGAGGTATAAGGAGGAAGATGACTTTGAAAGAGGTCAACCATGTGTTTGGATTCTTTCACTTTTCCGGTCATGATGTAGTACTAACTGAGACTGGTGCTACATGGGCTGATGAGCATTTCTGGAGGTCCATTACCGGGAGATCCACATATAATCCTACTAGAGAAAAAGCCTCTCCCATCACTCACCCTGCCATTAGAATCTTCTAGAGGTTTATTGCTTGTACGTTGAATGGGCGGGGTGAGGGTGGAAACAATTTCCCCATGAAAGATCTTGCTGTGTTGGGCGCGTGTCTAAAGAGAAAGAAGCTGAATCTGGGTGCCATGCTGATGAACCATATGGCTCATGTTGGAAACAAAGGAGGTGGAGCCATATGCATTGGTGGGATTGTGACCCATCTGGCCAAGCACTTTGGAGTTGATCTTGATAGGGTGCAGGTTGACATTCCGTTGTTGGCTATTGACTTCACCATGCTCAAAAAGATGGGTGTTCTCTATAAGTACATGAAATCTTATTTTTGGGTGAATGGGGATTCCAAGAGAGTAATGAAGCTTACCAATGGGAGACAAGTGCAGATTGGGAACAGTCCGGCTAACTAGTTCATTGAAGTTCGGGCTGGTGATTTAGATGTGAATGATGTCAAGGGCCCGGTTAGGGGTAAAAAGAAGGCTCCAATTATTGTTGAGGAGGAATCTAAAGAAGAGGAGATGGATGAGGACTTTGTTATGGATGAGGAAGAAGAGTCTGCTGAAGAGGAGGATGAATCTGAGGAGGAGGACCAGCAGAGACAATTTGATCCATCTCTACCTGTTGGAGGTGGTCCTCAGTATTCTAATACACAGTACAATCAGATGATGGATATGATGAGGCAGTTGCAGCTGGACAACACGCAACGCTACAATGATATGTCGTCTCATATCAATCAGAGTTTCCAAAGTATGAGGGGTTATGTGGATCAAAGATTTACCGCTTTCCAGACTCATCAGGACCAGCAGCTTGCTGCTTTTCAGGCATGCCAAGATGAGCAATTTAGACTGCTCAACACTAGACTTGATGGATGGAGTTCAACGGGCTATCCACCTCACATGTCCTATCCTCAATATGCTTTCCCTAATCCTCCATATCCTCAGTATCCGCCGTACCAGCCACCTCAACCAGGGTACCAACCACCGCCACCACCATTGGATTTTCCGCCCCATTACCCGCCAAACAAATAGAGTTTTGTGAGTTTTTCTCTTTCCTTTAATTTTTACTATACTTTGGGGACAAAGTATGTTTTAAGCATGGGGGAAGGGAATTACTTGTTTGCATTTCATGTAGTTGCATTAGTTTAGGCATATTTAAAATTTTTGCATGCATTGATTAAAATCTTGAAAAATGAAAAAAAAAATCAGAAAAAGTTGAAAAATTACAAAAATATTGCATTTAGGTTCTTATTTCCCCATTGTTTGATTCCTCTTGTTTCTCTAAGTTAAGTATGAATTCTAACCCATGATTTGCATGATATGCTGAAGTGATATGATATAAGCATGATCATTGATTGATTACCTTGATTATAAGATGGAGCATGTATTTAGGTTGAGTATTTGATTCATTTTGAAGTTCTAGACAAAAATTAGCCTTGTGAGATATTTTTGGCCTTTCATGACGTATTGTTCTCTACATTCTTGAGTGTATCACCATGATTATCTAGCTCTAGAACTTGCGTTAATACTCTTTTTCAAGGCTGCTTATATGATTGAATGCATGACATTAAAATGATTGAGGCAATGTTTCTTACAAGCCTATTATTTCCCTTCCTACCTTACAAGATCCATGTTCTTGACACCCTATTTCTTTTAAGCTTTCAACCTGTTTTTGATAGCTCTACAAAAAATTTCCTAGCCTAATAAGCTTGACCCATAATCCGTAATTTAGGACTTTAGGTTGTGATTGTGTTTTGTGTGAGTTTGATGTAAGTATGGGGGAGTTGGAAGAAAAGGTGGAAAAGAGGAAATAACACTCTTGTGTGAGCAAAGTGAAAAAAAATGAAGATGAAAAGTTTGTGCAAAGCAAAAGAAAAAAATTGAGCTTAATTGTTAGTAGTCTTCATTAGTATGAAAGAAATAGTTAAGGAAGAGGCAAAGAAAGAAAGAATGAAAAAAAACGAAACAAAGTTTATAGAAGTGTGTTTGGAGTTGGTAAAAGAAGTTGGGAAGTGAAGTAAGAAGAAATTAAGTGTAAAGTTTGGGTTAGGATTAGTTCTTTATCCCAGATTTAGCACCACAAGTCAAATATGATACCTTCCAAATTTCTCTTTACCTTGGCCCCATTACAAGCCTTAAAAAGACCTCATGATTTTTGTTATGTATTTGATCCCCATCGGTGGAGATTTAGAACTCTGATGCAAGCATATGGTAGTCTAGTTTTCATGGGTGATTTTGAGTGAAACACGTCCCTTACACACTTGAGCGTTGATTGCAAACACAATTACCTTGGTGAGGTCTAGAATGAATGAATGGTCTTTACTTTTTTCTTACCATAATGCATGTTAGGAAGTCCTGGTCGGGTTTTTAAATATATGTGAAATGCTTGTTTGATTTGAGATGGATGTATGATTGCATTTCTATGGTGTGATTTGGATTTATGTCTTGCTTGAGGACAAGCAAGGGTTAAGCATGGGGGAATTTGATAGCTTGCATATAGGAGTAGTTTAGATGCATGTTTTATATATGTTTTAGTTAGTTTTAGGTTGGTTTTTATGTAGTTTTTAGGTTTTTGTGTTCGGGTATTATGCGCTGGTTTGCTCGGTTTTGCAGGTTTTTAGGTTCAGGAGCAACATCGGGGCGAGTGTAGATTGATCATGGCGGTGGTGGACAAGCTAGAAGAGAGCAAGGAGATGCTAGGATGAAGATAGAAGCTTGAGAAGAGCCAAGACAAGAGAAGAGACAAGTGCTCGGGATCAAGGCCGAGCAATCTGGCAGCGCATTCCCAACTGAAGCATGATTGCGCGGGGAAGCACAATGCGCGGCCGCACAATATTGTCAAGCCGCGCAATCGGGAGTTCTACGCGGAGATGTCTTGGGCCGAAGTGTTGGGCTTTGTTTCTGGTTTTTTGGGTTTAGCTTATATCATGTCCGAGTTTGTATGCCTAAGATATAATGTTTGAGGGATATTTTTAGGAGACATATTTAAACCTTATGTTAGTTTATTTTATGAAAAAACTTTTTTCAAACTTTTGGAGGCTAGGGTTTTACTCTCTAGAGGCAGACTTTAAACCTTTGTAACTTTGTTCTTAATTTTAATTATGCATTGCTAATTTCTCTTGTGTTTGACTAGTTATTGAAGTCATGATTTGTATGTAGTTGTGAGGTTTGATTGATTCTCAACAAACTTGAATAGAAATTATTCCCTATTCTTAATTGAATCTAAACTAGGGTTTTGTTAGATTGATCACCTAATTGAATTTCTAGTTATAACTGAATCTGATTAATTACCGGTTGGAGTTAATTTGATCAAGAGTATACTTTAATCAATTTAGTAGAGGTTGGACTAGTTGGTTAAAGGAGGGAATAAATTCACAAGTCAGTTAAAGGCCTGGTTGCTCTAAGTTGATTAGTTGATTAATTACTGTTTTTATTGATAACTTGAATCGTCATGCTGTTATTTAATTGAATCTAGAAGGTCTTCTAGGTTGTTATTTAATTAGGGTTGTTAGACTGGTAGTTCTATCAACTAAATCTGAAGTTCGGGTCTTAATCCTTAGTAGATCATTTTCCACAATAGATTATTCAAATGAGAAGAGAATCAATGATCAATAAATCAATATCATGATGGATTTAATTAGTTGAACACGTTTGTCTCTCATATATTTAAATCAACTTTTGCATTCATATTTACTTTTCAATTTGCATAGTAATTTAGATAATTTAATCAATAAACCCCCTTTTGGTTACTTGGCATACAAGTAATAACACAAATACAAGAGTCTCTGTTGGATCGACCCTTACTTACCGTTGTACTGAGTTGGTTAAGTTAAGGTTTATTTGATAGGTATTAACGACCACTGAAAGTACCTCATCAGTCACTGACACCAAGAAGGTTAGTTTATTATTTGTAAGTTCATAAAACTTGTCTTATCAGTTCATGTTATACATTGTTGAGGTTCATAATAATTGAGTTTTTCAATTCTTAATACATGTATTTAAACTTCAACAAAAGAAGGGAATGAAGGTGGCAAAAACAGTAGAGCCATCGAAGGACAAATCTGGTAAAGAGGAGCATGGGAAAAGAATCACCAAACCTGGTGACACTACTAGAAGTCCTTTTTACTTAAGAATAATCAACATCAGTGAAAAGAAGAATGAAGACCAAAAAACAGTTTGAAAATATCTGATAGAAAGCACTGAAGATACAAGTAAGAACTAAAATATCTAAAGTAAAATTTTGAGTAGGGTATAGATTTGGTATTTGTACTTCAAATAATTATTGATGGTTCTTGTTATAATAGTGAACAAGAGAAGATGTTCAAGTACAAAGGGCTAGAGCTTCTTAGAGTCAACCTCTCAACTATGGATGTTGATCCAGATCCTAAAGTCATGGACGCATAGGCAAAGCACCTAAATGGACTAGAAAGATTGAAATGCAAAACAAATCCCGAACGACTATTTGGTAATGTATTAAAAAGGTATGTGTCTAAACCTCAGTTACTATTAAATAGCCATAAAAATAAAATCTCTATTGTGCTTTTCTTTGCAATCTTATAGGGCAATGAGATAAACAAGGGTGATTTTGTAGTAGGCCTAAAAGAAGCTGTTGAAGCGGTACTAGAGCGGAAAGCAAATGATATTGATACGGTAAGTTAAGCTATAACAATCCAAAAACTTGACGCTTAAATACAATTGATTACAATAAAAAAGAAAAACTAACATATATTTATGATTTTGTAGATTGTGATCCCGATCCAAGCACTTGATGACCACTACTATGTCATGAGTTTCAACGTGAAGAACCCAGTGGTTGAAATACTGGATAGTGTGAGGAGTGAAGACACAATCCAAAAACGCTATGGAGAAACTCCAAACATTCTGGTAAGTTAAGATGCTTATGTATTAAATCAGAAGTTCAGAACTAGTTGTGTAATGGTTCATAGATAACTACTATAATGGTTCCTTGCGATTCAAATTTCCAGAAGGGAATGGTGGTAAACTATCTAGGAATCAACTTTCTGAAAGTAAGGAAGAACAAATCAAGGAAGGAGTGAAGGACATAACATCGGTTCATATTCCATGGGTGAACTCTGGTGACAACGCATATTCTGGAATTTTAGCCATGAGGCATATGGAGACATATATGTGGTCAGCCACTGGAGAATGGGAAATTGATCTCACAGAGAAAACTGCACAAAAGAGCATTGATAATCTAAGGGGGAAGTACATCCATGCAATCATCAACTCAGATGTTAATGAATTGAAGATGGAAACAATTATGAAAACAGAAGAAGTAATATGTAATTAGATGATTTGGTAGGATTGGACAACTAGTCTATTACTAGGTACTAGTACTTTTGTTTTAGGTATGGACAACAGTTTATGGCTAAGTGTTTACTGAAAATATAGTAGGATTTTGGGAGATTGACAACTAACCGAAAGTATTAGAATGTTTGATGACTATGGTTCAGTTTGAATGTGTGGGTTCATGAATATTAACTATATAGTTCAATGTGTTCAACTTGTAGGTTCAGTTTGAATGCCATTTTTATGGAGTTATGTTTTGCATTCAGGTATTTCACAGGTTCATTGTGTTAAACGTGCAGATTCATTCATATTAAACAAACGGTTCATGCATATTAAAAATGGAAAATGTGAAATCTGTTTTGCATTTAGGTATTTCATAGGTTCATTATGTTAAACGTGCAAGTTCATGCATATTAAACAAACGGTTCATGCATATTAAAAATGGAAAATATGAAATTTGTTTTGCATTCAGGTATTTCACATGTTCATTGTGTTAAACGTGCAGGTTCATGCATATTAAGCAAACGGTTCATGCATATTAAAAATAGAAAACATGTGAAATCTGTTTTGCATTCAGGTATTTCACAGGTTCATTGCGTTAAACGTGCAAGTTCATGCATATTAAACAAACGGTTCATTGAACACTAAAATGTATAATAACTAATAGTGTTTTTTCCAAACAAACAAGAAGCAGTTTACTTGGAACACACAAACAAGAAGCGCTAAAAGACAAATAGCCAAATGAATAATAAAACGTTCATTATAAGTGCGAATATTATGACCGTCTGTTTCCATTTTCCACAACGCCTTTTTCCAACAGTGCTTGATGACATTCTTTTTTCCCTTCCACCCATTACACGCCTTCTAGAACCCTTGTTCTTTGCTTGTTCAGGTTGTTGGATATGTACCTCGCTTGGAACACTAATTCTAGCTAACGACTCCACGCTTCTAGCATTCAAAGATTCCCCATTGTAGGAAGAACCACAATCAGACAAGAGTAAATCTTTTTCTAATGACAAGGGAGAACTCATGTAAGTGTTCAAGATTGTCTTCTAAAATGCCCAAGCAACTATAGAAATCTGAGATCACTGAACTTGTTAAGCCGTGTCTCTCCTCAATAGCAACACACTAATCAACAATTGTACCATCAATGCTAAAAACCGGTCTAATTGTTGCAGCCTTTGTCCAACTTGAAAGGATGAACTTTTCAGGAATCTTTTCCATTCCAAGATTCTTAAAAACAACAAACATGTGATCACAAGGTAGCCCGATCCTTTGAAACATTCTGCACCCACAAATAACATCATTGTTCAATGAATTGTGAACAACTTGCACTTCATTCAGCCCATCCTCCTTTATACCAAAAATTTTGCTTCCACTTTGTGCAGTTAATGACTCAATACAACAAGAGTAGCATGCAGCAAAGATCTCTTTTTGAACCTCATGAAAAACCAAAAGTCTGTAAACTTCAGCTGCTTGACACTCCAACTTTAAAGATGTATTCAAATCTAGAACCATGTGAGCAGAATCATGATTCAGCTTCGATTGGGTGTGTTTTTGAGAATCCAAGGTAGTCTCAAAATGCATCACCAACTCACAAAGCCTAAAATATCTGTCCGTAAAATGGCCAAAGAACTTATTCTAAACCTCAAAAATAGAGGTAGTCCTGACTAATCCACCGAATATTTAATCCCTAAAATAAGCTAGAATCCAAAAACGTCAAAGGGAAAACATATCATCAAACCATCATCTAATTTTAGAGGAAAGATGGCTAACCAATTCCATCCATCTAGACTCAAACTCAGCCGGTTCAATCTGATGACTTCACACTGTACTATTGAGCTTCATCCTAAACTCATCAACATCATGTTCTTCGGTTTTTATCTTCCCAGACACCTTCATCATAATATGCCACATGCAAAGCCGATGATGAGTTTGAGGAAAAACCTTCTCAATAGCAACTTTCATGGCAAGATCTTGATTAGTAGCCAAAATACTTGGATCATATGACCCGCTCGCTTAAAATGCTCAAACAACCAAATATAAGACTCTATGTCTTGCTTCAACAATAAACCAGCTCCAAATGTAACACATTTTTTGTGAGGATCAATGCTAGTAAAAGGTGCAAAAACCATACAATACCTGTGACATGATAATTGTTCATAAATATGAGAATAGTTCATGAGGAATAATATATAGGTTCAATAGATTACAGGAAACAGTTCATAAACTAATGAGATACCTGTTGGTCCTGTATGTCGCATCAAAAGAGACAACTTCTCCAAAATATGGGAAGTTCTTGCGTGAAATAGTATTAGCCCAAAAGTGTTTTGTTAACCGGTTCCGAAGAGTCAACATCATATGGAAAGTAGACTACATCACACAACTTCTTTTTCTTAAAAAAAATCTATCAGTCGCCATTTGAGCATCAGACCCATTAATGTAAGAAATCAAATCATGTTTATGGCTGTTAAAATCAATAGCAGATGCCCCAACATTTTCATATCCTACAACAAGTTCTTTGTATATCTTATGGCTCTCCATCGGCCCGATATTAGATTGCTCACAACTACGAATAAATTTCTTATGCCCAATTTCAAGCTTTCTACATGACCTCATAAACTGCTTGTCCTTTCCAAATACATGAGGATGTGAGTGACGCTCTACAAAGGTCTGGACAGCATAACCCAACATGCGGACAAATTTCAAAACAATATGGGCTTCGCAACCAACCCTAGTTGAAGGTCTTAAATGTTTACCCGTATTGTTTTTCCCTTCTTTAAAACCTTCTCGGTTACACAACAAATGCTTGTAAAGTACAATATTATCTTTTGCGTCAACATGAAAAGAACCAAGACGAATGACAAAACCTCAAACAGAGGCATACTTCATATAAAATTCAATACCTTCATCCAATGTCATAAAATGCTTGCCTTCAATTCGTTTGAAATCATATGGGCAACTCGGCACATAATATGAACAATCTTGAGAAAACTGAACAATATAATCATCACTAGCTTCTGGATCAACCAATGCAACTCCATCATTAATTTAAGGATCAACACTATCGGAGTTAGAAACGTTACGATTACCCTAGCTTGACGAACAATGTACCTAAAACAATGCAAGACACACATCATGTTAATTCCAATTTTGCCAACACAAATTCATAAAGTTGGTGGCATAATAAGATGCGCATATACGGTTGACTTCATGGTTCATAATTGTAAACATTTAGGTGCATGACATGAAAACAATAGGGTTCATCGAGTACAATAAAATTGATATTGACACATAGACAAACAACAAACATTCCAAGCTTTGAAATGCCACATCGAGTACAATGATCAAAAAACCCGAGTCGAAGCAAACATACAATTGATTCTTTAGATCGATGATATTTAAATAAAGTGGAGAAATTGAGCAACGAGTCGAAGCAAACATACAATTGATTCTTTAGATCGATGATATTTAAATAAAGTGGGGAAATTGAACAGCAAACCAATTAGATGCAAACATACAATTGAGTGGAGAATAACACAAGACATTCTTCAAAAATTGAATGGAGAAACAAGTCCAATCATACAACACAAAAAATCGGAAAATTTGTGCATCGATTTCTCGCTAGAACAACAATCAAACTTACCTAAATCCATTGTCATGAAATGTGGGAGACAAATCGGTGAGGAACACGAGGAATAAGAAGGCAAAGGCTGTGATTCACACCAGATCGAAAAGTTGAGGCTTTTGATCGAACTCGAAGAAATTAAGGTTTCGATGGAGCGTCAGGAAGGAGATAACAGATATGCGAAAAAGACGACAATACCCCTCCGTGTCTTGCTTTTACTAAAAATCACTTTAAACGCATGGAGGCAATCTTGGCCATTAAAACAAGAGATCCAACGGTTGATAGATGCCCGCATAAATCACTGTAGTAAAAATTTGCACCTGATCGCAATTCTATCTAAAGGTATGATAAAATCTATGAACTATTAAGGTTATAATATATGAACATGCCTTGTAATAGTGTGAACATACGTAGTGGCAGACCCATGATATTTTGACAGAAGATTGAGGCTTGAACGTGGAACTGCAATTAGCCATGCATAGGACATAAATATATTAATTACGCCATAAAAATAAAAATAAAAATAAAAATAATAAGCTTATCATTCATTTTAAAAATAATACTTATTTAGGATAATTTTTTTAATATATGATATTTATTAGGAGATAAATTAATTTAAAAATATTAGCTATCAATAATTATCAATTTTTACATAATCAAATATTTTTAAACAACAAAAGCTAATTAATTTTTTCTTTTTAATAAAATAAAACTAATCAAATTAGCAATAAAAATTACTATTAAATAGAAAAACATACTGCACATTTTAAATTAAGTAACTGGTATATTATTACAGAAATAAGATAGAATTCCCAAAAAAACGAAATAGGATGATTACAAAAAAATTGAATATCAACTAAGAGATTGAATCAAATCAAAATGGGGGTTATCGTGAAAAATTAGAACTGAATGTGGACCATCTGATTAAAATACTAGAAATGAATCTAGGTCATCCGATTAAAAACTAAATAAAATGAAATAAAATAATTTTATAATTTTTTTACTTTATTTTCATAAGTTTTTTTACGTATGTAGAATGATATAAATCGAGTATGAACATAAGTCCATAAAATGTGAGCATGCAATACTAATATGCGAACGTATCTATATTACATGTGAACGTATACTAAATTTTCTGAAGTTAAAATGTAGTTATATGTGAACAACCCTACTAATAATGTGAACATGTGTATAAAATATGTGAACAGAATGTAAAATGTCAAGCGTCGTGTTTTTGGAAAAAATAAGCGGTAAAAATTAAGAAATTAAAAAAAAAAATTTTGCCAATTTTTTAAAGCCGTTTAACGCATATATGATGATTTAATCGAATACTAACATATGATCATAAAAAATGAACAAACAATACTAATATGTGAATACACTTGTAATATATGTGAATGTATTATAAAATCTCTGAACTAAAAAGGTGATAATATGTGAACATGTCTTATAATAGTGTGAACATATGCATAAAATATGTGAACGTAATGTAAAAAAATCAAATGTCGTGTTTTTGGCAAAAAAAAGCGAAAATTTTATTTTTTTGATTTTTTGTCAAAATCACCATTTTGCCCTTATCTGTTTTAATCTTAGCCATCCATTTCTCAAATCCGAAAGCCCTCATTTATTTCTAACTTTCATGATAAGGCTCACTTCCACGTGAATCAACCTCTATTAACTAATTAAGAGGAATAATAGGCCTTACATTCCAAAGCCCAACAAAAAATTGGCCCAAAAGAGAGAAACTGATTAAGTGGCAGTGATGAGGGCTAGGAGTGTCAAATTCAGGACCCTCAACATGCCATGGGGGTGGGGGCTCTGAGGTACTTATTTTTTATACTAATTCTACCTCTCCTTATGTTTATATATTGACCCAAGTGGGGCGGTGTCTGTTCAAGCCCCCACTTGGGTCCACCACTGAACATACGTATAAAATATGTGAACATAATGTAAAATGTCAAATGTTATGAAATTGGCAAAAACAAGCAAATTTTTTAGAATTTTTTTTAAAAGCATCATAATTATCATTTCATACCTATCTTTTTTAATCTTAGTCATCTATTCCTCAAATTAAACGATCTTCATTTATTCTTGGGTTTTTTTGTAATAAACCACATATTCATGAAATCAACCTCTATATAAATTTGGGTGATTCTTCATGCAAACAAAAAAAACGCCCGGCGCACACAGGATTGTACGCTTCATGAAGCGTACAAATCAAAGGGTGCCCCGCGTGCGCTTCACGAAGTGTCACTCGTCATGAAGAGTGACGCTTCGACGCTCCGTGAAGCGTAAGGGTTTCCCAGGAAATTTTCGCGCACGCCACCGCCATGCCGAATTATGAGTGTTTCGGTAAATTTGGAAAAGGATTTTATTATTAGTCTTATTTCTATCTTTATGTCATAAGATAGATTAGATAGAAAACATTGAAGCCCTATATATTCATACATCACAGAGTTTTTGAGTAAAAATATACCGCTTTCACAAAATACAATGGCATCCAATAAATTATATGAAGAAAAGTCATTGACGGAATTGCCTTTTTCAAATGAACCTTATGAAGCGGAATCATCATCATCATCTTATGAAGAGTTGTCATCATCTTTTGAAGAAGAAGGAGGAGGAGAAATAGACGTTGACAAAGAAGAAAACGACATAGTCGATGTCAGTTTTTTGTTACAGAAATCATATATTTAAATTGTAGTTTCTAGTTTGATATTCAGAAATTTGAAGTTAGTGTTATTTATATTTTTAAATAAAAAAATTAAGATTATTAATCTTAAACATTTGTATCAGTTATATCCGTTAGAAATATGATATATTATTAAATTGGTGATTTTAATAAAAATAGTATTGTTATTTAATAGTGTAGAGTTGATTAGAAAATAATAGTTAATAATCTATTATTGTTAGAAACATAGTGTTGTATTTGCAGTTTAATTGAAAGTAATTTTGATTTATAAATAGGTAAATAGGAGAGATTTTTCTACTGACTTTCATCACGATAGGGTGTGCGATAGTCGAGATGAAATGATAGTGGGCTAGGCAAGTTGGGCGTGAAAGAAATATGGCGTTGATGTTTGTGTTTTTATCATATTTTTTTAGTGTTTTTCTTGGTTGTTTAACTTAGTTTAGTTGTGCTTTAGTGTTTGTTTTTTGTATTTTTGGATGAGTTTGCATATTTTGTGAAAAGTATGGAAGTTACTCTGTTTTTGTGTTTTTTGTAGGTTTTTGGAGCAGAATTGGAGCATTCTGGAGACGTTGAGGCGGCGAGGAGATGGAGGAATGTAGCTGGCTAGAGAAGATTTGAAGACACTTGAGAAGATCACGGAAAATACAAAGGAAAATGCAAGAAATAAAGGCAAAACAAGCTCGTTACCGACCTTGTGGGTTCGATATCGAGGTGTGAAGCGAAGACAAAATCAAAGCAGTTCAGCAAGTGTCTACCGACCCTGACAGGGTCGATACCGAGGGTGCCATTTGTCAGTAGGCATGGCCGACTTTGAGATTTTTATGTTTTTATTCCGTAATTTTAGTTTAGAAAGTTATATCTTTATGGAAACCTTTTAGATAGCTTTTCTAGTATAAATACCTTATCTTAGCTTTAGTTTTGGGAGGTTGGTTATTTGGCAAGTTGAGAGAGAGAGAGAGAGAGACGTGAAACTTCAAAACACGCACCTTCTCTCTTGGTTTTGGCTGATCTGGTTGTTTTTCAAGTTACGTGGAGAAGAAGTTGTGTTCTAAGACAAGTTTTGAGTTTTAATTCAAGTAAGCCTTTTGTTTTAATTCGAATTATGTTCTCTTTCAATTTCTTTGTTTTTTTTTTCTTCAATCATGTGTGAGTAGTTCTCTTTTCTAGGATCGGAGTTGAAAACCCAACATGATTGTGCATGAATAATGTGCATGTGTTGAATGATTGAATGCATTTTATCTTTTCTCTACTTTTTTTGTGCTAATGCTTTGACGAAAGTCAAGGTAATTCGAGTTGGTTTCTTAATCGAAAGAGAAAGTTATATACTTGAATGTTGATATCGTTTGATAATGAAAGTTACAAACTTTGGATAAAAAATAAGTAGAAGGTGCATGAATTGATTGATGAAAGTTGATTGATTTGCTTGCTTTAATCAACGAAAGTTGGTGACTTTATGTTCAAGGCATGTTATTTATGATTCAAACTATCTTGATTGCATGATTATGTCGTGGTAGACCCTTGTCCTAGTTGTTTTTCTCTTATTTGAAGTCTCGTATTAAGTTCTATTTGCATCGTTACCGAGGTCGTAAGCTCGGTACCGAGCTTGAGTTTCCCTGCGTTGTTTCGCTTTGTTTCAATTTAAAGTTCAGCATCGATACCGACTCTGACAAGGTCGGTACTGATCTGTTTGGGATGTGGGTTGATTTACCTTGTTTTGTTTACGTTTTGCGTTCTTTTGCTTTCTAGAATAGTAATCAAACATAACCTTGCTTCCCGTGGACGATCCTAACCTCCCTATACACAACGGGGTCTTGACTACAAATTTATTTGTTGTTGAGTAAATCCTTATCAATAGGCGTTGCCTATAAAAACGTCAAATGCAAATTTGGTCAGGCTAGCATGTCATAGGCATGGTTTGTATAAACCTGGGAAGAAGGGTGTTTTAATCCCTACTATTACGCCGCCTCAGGTGCGAACACTGTACACAAAGTACAAATGCAAATTCGAGTTGCTTGGTGTTAGATGTAAATTGACAAGGAAGTGGGCACTAACGGTTCCTAAACCACGACCTCCCCACCAATCTGCTTCGCAATTCATTTTCAGGCCGAATGACGGAAGCACAAAAACTGCTTTTGAAGGAATTGAGCTATATA
This sequence comes from Fallopia convolvulus, assembly GCA_964016875.1. Classification (NCBI taxonomy): domain Eukaryota; kingdom Viridiplantae; phylum Streptophyta; class Magnoliopsida; order Caryophyllales; family Polygonaceae; genus Fallopia; species Fallopia convolvulus. The sequence continues at coordinate 39,304,295 of OZ024730.1, read as the reverse complement.
TATATATGTTTCTATGTGTGTGTGTGTGCCACCTGCTCGTATAGTGGAGCGGTTAAGAAATATTTACCATGAAAATGTGACATGAAGGAAGCAAGTTTTAAATTTGAGGGCGTGGTATCTAAAAGATGATAGTGCAAATCTGACAACCACCCAATATGCATTGTATTTTCTACACAAAACGGTTACAGACTATTTCTGAATAGGATAGGTGGTTTAGATTATATTGATATCCTCTTCTTTGTGCACCCCACCTCGCTGCATCTACTGAAGTTGTTTCCGTATGTCGCTATTATGGACAACACATATAAGACCAACAGGTGCAATCTTTTAAGTTAATTATATACTAATGCAATTATTGTTGTTGTAAAGTTGTATAATTGTTTCATGTCTTGAAAAGTACGGCATGACTTTGCTGCAAATGGTTGGGTTTACATGCACTAACAGATCTTTCAACATAGGTTTTGCATTTCTCTCAAGAGAACACACTGCTAGTTATTCATGGGTGTTGGCGCATTTGAGGCGTTTGTTTCAGGAAGTGGGATCAATGCCAAATGCGATTGTCACAGATCGAGAGAGGGAAATCATTAAAGCAAAGGAAGTTGGGTTTGGAGAGGAGGTGAAACATCTTCTATGTTGCGTGCATGTTAAGGCGAACATATTAGCATACGTTGTAGGTATCCTAGAGAACTAGGATAAGGAAAAAAGGTTTGCTAATAGATGTTGGGGCATATTCTTGTCGACAATGGAGGAAAAATACGAGGATAGGCTTAGAAAAGTCAATGAGCCTTGCGGAGGGATGATGAAGTTTGTTGAGAGGTTGTGGCTTGGGCCTTAGAAGAAGTCGATAGTTAGAGCATGGACCGATCATTCTACCCACTTAGAAACGATAACAACAAACAGGTACACACGTTTTATTGGTTTATATATTTTTGGTTGTTAAAATTATGTGATTTACACATTTGTAATGTACACTTTTCATAATAATATTATGTATGACACATGGCAGAGGGAATGCACAACGTGCTAAAAAAACACTTGACAGTTCTCGAGGAGGATTCAGCACAGTGATTGGAAGAATCCACAATCACATTCAGTCCTAAGTTAATGATATAAGGGGGGTCTGGAGATGTCACGTAGCAAGATTCCAACAGAGTTGAATATTGTCCCTAGTCGAGTTAGGACGATATTCATTCGCCTATTTTACAAAGTGTCAACATTCTGCATTCTGACCATAACTTCCTTACTCTTCTCGGCCACCATCGCTAGTCTATGCTCCTTTGAGGGGTTGGGCTTCTAACCACCCCTCCGTCTGCTTCTCTTCCCTCCCCGGTGATGGCCCCCACCAAAATCGCTCAAAATTTCTTCACACACCCCCAAATCTGAAACCTCTCCCACCCCCTTCCTCCTTCCTCTTTCGACCCTGACCCAATCTCTAGTCCATTGAAGTGGTTCCGGCAGACCTAATCCTCTTTAACAATGCCCGCCTCCTCAAAACCAAAACAAACCTTGTCCCCTGGTATCGCTCCCACCTGTCCCAAAATCCCCCGTCACCTTAACCATCCCCTCCTCCCCCTCCTTTGAATCTTTCGACGACCTCTAATGTAGCCCCCTCGACAAAGCCCCATCATCCTTCCTTCAAGGATGTTTTAAATCAAAGCTCTTCAAAACCTAGCTCGATCCCACTCCTACGAAGCTGGCTACGAAAGTAACGTTATCAATTGCACTGATGAGAACATTATCGAGCTTGTCGATTGATGGAATCTCTCACTTGTCGGTGCCCTAATCAATTGTACCATGTCCTTTCCAGCCATGGAGAGATTTATCTCCACTGCTTGGAATGACACAATACAAATAGGGTTGATTTAGCGACCACAAAAGTGGCCACTAAATACAAGATGTTGGTCGCTAAATGGATTTAGCGACCATATACTGATCGCTTATGAATTCATCGAGCACATACAGTGGCGACCATGTGGTCTCCATATCGCGGACCATATTTCGTGAACAAATGGTTTCCATTTCATGATTGAATTTAGCGACCAAGTGGTCGCTAAATTCCAAATATAGGTGCATGACTTTGGCCGATAACCGAGATTTAGCGCACGAACATGTGCTATAATCGCACGAGACATTGTTGAATATAACTACCACGCGGATGCTTAATCGGCCATATATTTTTTTAAAATTTTGGTTTATTTATTTATTTATTTATCTCTATATTTAAATAAATAAATAAATATTTAAACAAAAATAAAAAATGTAAGTACTTAAAATATTTACAGAAATATTTATAGAAAAAATTAAAAAACTAAAGTAATTCATTCCATCAACATTGTCGCAATCGGGCGGTCAGAACGTAGATGGCGGCGTTCGGTTTTGCCTCATGTCCTCCATAAACTTTTGCAGGAGCTCAATTAGGCTTGTTGTGATGTTGCTCTATCTTCATACGTTGCTATGTTAGCGGCTTGCATGTTCTGGTTCTCTTCGAGTCGTGCAACATGTGCACGCAGGGAAACATTCTCTTTCTCCATTTGCTCTATCCCGAGAGCTTATTTATGCGGTGCACTTGATCGTTGTAGTAATCCAATGCAGCGATGCGGAGCCGAAAATTAGCGCCTCCAAGTCCGAGCCCCAAAGAGGCATCTAGATATGCCTTGCATTCGTGGAGGATCTCCCGGGATCGCGCCTAAACAAATTAAAACACGTTAGGAACCTAAACTAAATTAACGACGAAAAAAATAACTAAAAATATACAAATATATTGTTGAATCGATTAAAGGAAGGTCAGTACTTACAATGATACCAGCTGACTACTGGTCCACAAAATATCGGCCCAAGCCTTACGTGTGCGTCTCGATGAGCATCTCGATGAGCATCTCGAGAGGTGATATCGATCTGCTGACCGATTTGTTGTTGCAAAATAAAATAATTTGTTAGTAACTTAAAACCAAAACCGGCCGGTGTTTTCAAATGTTTTCACTGGGGTAGGCATACTGCATATAGGGGCTAGGTGACACGTTGTGAGTCCACCACCGTCAGCTGAAGGACCTTTGGTAGTTTAGTACTTTTAATATTCTAATCCTAAGTGTAAGGTTTGACTAAAACTAAACTCGTTCGTAGGACTAGAACTAGTGGGGGTGTGTGAGGAAGCAACAAGAGTAGGATTGAAATGCTAAGGCTATATGGTCTCTAAGAATTGTATAGTAGTGTTCCGTTAAGTGTCCGATTAGTTGAACCTAGTACAAGAGAAGGTAGACAAGAGAAGGTAAAAGCGGTCAACATAGAAAGGATGGAGTAAACTGAGCGAACCTTACCTAAGCGTCCAAGTTATAGGATTGAAAATATTTGAACTTCAACTAGGAAATGTGGGTTGAAGAGAGGATGTCGCTCACTATAGGAAGAGCTGAAGAACCCGACTTAATAAGATCACTTTGGGGTACAGAATGGAGAATAAGAAGGGAATGTAGTTATTCACGAGTGGTCCCACCTACTTGGAGCAATCAAAAGGAAGAGAGTAATAAGACAAGGCCAAGGAAATGACGCAGTTGAACCACACAGTGAGGATCTAGGAAGGCAGAAGAGTAGAACAAGTTTGAGGCAATGTGTAGGTCAACACTCACAAAGGAGGTTGTGATATTGAGCAGAGAAGGAATAAGAGATGAAGGACTTGGTAGGGGCCTTGGGCACAAATTATCCATGGGGCCACTTTGTTAAGGTATCAAGGAGAGGATTAGGACATTAAGTCTTATGAAGTCTGGCTAAGAACCGTTCTATTCGCAAGAAATTAAGACTAAGAACATGAGAAAGCTAAGGGAAGAAAATATAGTAAACTATGGAAGGAAGTGTTTGATGGAAACTTTGGTTTAGGATCGTGCAAGACTAAAACATCACATATACACTAGAGGAGAGTAGTGACCACAATCACACAATTGTAGGGTAAAAGAGATTTTGAGTGGAAGTTGAAACCCATTCAAGGCCACGGAAAAGAAATGTTAGCATGGAATCTGGTGAGCAAGTTCTATAGAGGCGTGTATTTGGTTGTAGATTCCATGAGAGACAACAAATTAATAGAGTATAGATAGAGATATTTGCATTTTCTAGATTCAATTGGAGGAAATTTAGACTGGTACTAAACCCATCGAGATGGAAGTGTTAAGAAGTAAAGATGTTTTAAACAAGACCTTGACCACAAGGTTTAGAGGTTAATTAGTTGGACTGAAATTCCATTGGATTGGCTTGTTAAGCTTGGCAGTCGAAAACTTGGTGGTCAAGTTCTGCTATGGTACCCAAGATGGTCGAAACCTGGATGTATCGACTAATTGATTCAAGTCCTCCAAGAGTCAAGTGGCATATATGGTCCCTAATTACCTGAGTGATGCGAGCCTTTAAGCATGTCCTATGAGGGACTATCACGACCACCATTTTAAAAAGAGGAGTAAATCTTGAGAGTAATTTGGGGTCGAGGATCAGACCGATCAAGCAGATGTGCCCAGACTTAATGTGGTGTTGGACTGAGGACTTGAGAGATGGACATATTGGGGAAGAGATAGTCACTTAGTCTACCCTCCGTATGAATTTTGTTGGATTCGCGAGGGAGAAGGTGGATGTAAAGAGATTGTGGAGGGCCTGGCAGAGTCTAAACCCACCATAAGAACCATGAATCTATAGATGCAAATTGATGACTAGGTGGGTCGACCATACTGAAATGTAAGACTTCCCAAAATTGGTTCAAATGTCGAGCTAACTCGAGTTGAGGGGGCATGAAGAGGATATTTGAAAGATTGCTACCTGATATGTGAACCGTATGAGAAGTGTAAGGATACTATCAAGTTTAACTAATGTCATTAGATTGGGTGAAGTCTAGAATAAAAATCTTATTAAGTATCCAACCTAAATGTAGAGACTTGTACCGATGATATTTCAATTCCATTTGAATGGAGGAGAAAGCTTCCCTTTGGAGACCACATTGGGAGTTCAGTGATGCCGGTTTTGTAGAACATTCATGAATTTGATTTGGTAGCTAGAGCTTCTATCGAGAATGAGTAGTCTTGGTCAAGGAAATAAAGGTTGACCCCAAGAAAAAATTGGGATGTTCACCAAATAGTTCGATTGGTAGAGATAAAGCGTGAAGTTTTGGAGACTAATAAGATACCCTTGATAAGTGTACATGAATTTCCTGGCCTGAACCGTTATGAACCAGTTTTGAAGGAAACAAGATGACCGCATGAATCAAGAGTTATCGGAAGAATTGCAATTAGGGTGACTGGAGTACCAAACCATCTTTGTCGTCATATCTTGTAGTTTACGCAAGTGCTAATGATGATCCGAAGTTTGTACGTTATTGAAAGAAAATGGTTAATTGTCTCGCATCTGGTGGATAAAAATACATCTCTAGTTAGTGTAAGTTACAATATGAAGCAACCAAGAGGGCTTAAGATCGTGGGATCACAGGGGTTGGAAGTTCGTTATCTTTTAGCATAGTAATTGTATAGCAAATAGACCGACACATATAGAGGCAAAATTTGAATTATTAGAATTCGAGAGATATCGTTGTGGAGAACGTAGTTAAAATACTAGCGTGTTTGGTGGAGAAGATTTTCTAATGGTAAGACATTCGATTGACTTTCCGAAGGATAAAAGAGAGTGTTAAGACGAAAATCAAAGATTTTCAAGTCAAGGCAATGGAAATTTATGACATACAAGGTTGATTACGGCTAGTAAGACCGGGACCCAAGGATATATGACTTTTTAAGATACTCAAGTTGAGTAGTAGACTTTCTTACATTAACAAGTAAGATGCATAAAAGATTAGGTGAAACTATTAAATTCTAGTATTAGAAGCCTATGCCAAGTAAAATAGTTCAAGCTAGTTAGGCACGAGATAACTCACCACAGATGGGTGGGGAAGCAAAAATTGCATCCAATTTAGAGCAAAAATAGGAGGCATGCTAACGGTTGATGACGAATGTGGAAATGAAGTTACATGGGTGTCGATACTTTGATGCGAACTGAGAAGTTCTCCCACCAAATCAGTGAAACATGGTTAATAAACAACTAGTGGATTTATAACTCAGAGACAAATGGGAGGTGGCTATTCGATATAGGCACCGGAAGTAGTGTTGAGAGCACGTGTCATGGATTAGAGACACTTGAGATGATTCAGGAGACTATTAGGGAGGTAGCTTTGCTCCGTGAAGCGCATATAAGGTGAATAGAGCTGTTAGAAGTCTTGTGCGGATAAGAAACGACGATCTTTAGAATTCGAGATAGGTGTACATGTTTGGTGGAGAATGTCGCCGACTTGCGTGGTCGGGAGGTTGGGGTGAAAGGGAAGCTTGGTCCCCGATATATCGGAATGTTTGAGATTTTAGAGAGAGAGAGGGCGAGTTACTCATAAGTTTAGCGTTGCTACCAACTTTGGACGATGTTCATCCTGTTTTCCACGTTTTGCTGCTGAGGCAGTATGTCTCGAATCCTAGTCATAGTCTTAACTATGATGATTTGAAGGTGGAACTAGATCACACCTTCCGGGGACCAGCCGTTGAAGATTCTAGACTGACGAATGAAGAAGCTGCGGAACAAGGAGATTCCTTTGGTGCTGCTTCAATGGTCTCGATTGGGAGTCAAGGAAACAACTTGGGAGACAGTGTCTCGGATGAGAGAGAGTTACCTGGAGCTATACATGGGTTTAGTAAGTGTATTTGAGGAAGGGCTAACAGTGAGCAAGAGTGTAGGTCCGACGATTGGTTGTGTGCTTGTCTTTTTCCTCTTGATTTGACTATTTGATTGTTTTGTAATCATGTTGCGCGTTTTGGATGTTTAATATGGTTTATAGTTTTTTTTATCGATAAACTTCGGTTCGAGGTCGACGAACCCCTTTTAAGGGGGAGAGGTTTCTGAAATCTCGAGTTATGTTTTCTTTTGTTAAAAAGAAAAAAAGTTTTGGGTCGAAACTTTCTTAAGGGGAGTAGTATGAAATAGTTGGGTTTCTCTTAACCTTTTTAAGGTAAAAAAATGACTTTTATTGCCTTACAAGTAATAACTTTGACTTGATCTGCAAGTAACTCTAGGTAGAAGATTAAATTTTTTTTTTAAACCAGTAGAATTACCCTTAAATTCTTTTTAAATATTAATTACCTAGATATATATATATATATATATATATATATATATTCTCCTCTTAGAATTGTTATCTTAAAAGTCTAGGCCTTATCCATAATTCCATACCTTAAAGTGGATCAATCTGATCCAATTAGTTAATTAAGAGGATTGACTTAAACCTAATTGGATTAGAAACCTCATCACGTTAGTCTTTCAATCAAGCCTCCCTTCTTTTGTGTACCCTCGAGAGCGCACTCCTTGCCTACCGATCGAGTGTCCGCCCTAGCTTCCTCTGTTTTCTGGTGTAGGGTTATCCATGTTCTTTTCGACCGTTCCATCCTTAGACTTCCTCTCTCTCTCATTGAGAAGTTTGTGGCCATCGCAAGCGTAGTTTCGATCATTTCGTCGTTATCGCCGATAAGTTCGCGCCAATTGTTCTTCCTTGTCGTCGACCTCCTCCGTCTTTATCTTGGCCTTAGTCATCTCCTCCTTCTTCACAAACCAGACTGCCTCGTCGGGTTCGATAGTCGAAGAAACCGTTGGGTGCGGGGGGTTGTTCACATTTCTTCGTCGGTAAGTTCCGGTCCTTAGAATTTTTATACTTTTGTTGTTGCTAGTTGCGGAGCCAGAGTCGGTCGTGGCCAGGGTGGCCGCAAAGGGGATTCAGTTCTTATTATGAGTAATTAAGTGGTATGAAACTTTAGTTAGGTTGTCATTAATTCTTTCTAGGTAAGTTTACGTGGTCAACCAACTTATTATTTCTTATAGCTAGTTTTTTTCGTTGGGACTTTATTAATTGTTATTGTGATAGCGGTCGTGGGAGAGTTTATAAAAGTATTGTGTCCAACTAGTAGAATTAATTTGATCCATTGATTTTAGACCTTGTGTAAGGCATGTGCTCGTGGGGTTTGGTGGTAGCGAGAGTGGTTAATCATATCAACTGGGTCATTCATAACTAGTAGGTTTTATTAACTTTTTTTATCTAAAGTGTATGTCATTAAATATTGTTTTCATTATTATTTATTAGGAAGTACTTTCGTTTGGGTTCCTGGCTTTTGTGATCGATAGGGAATCTTTTACTACAGGTAAGTCATTTTTTACTTGCTCAGTTCTTTTCTATCTTGCTAGATTTTGTGCTGTTATTGTAGGATTGGTTTTGGGAACTAGTCCCGAGTACCTTTTTAAATTGTTTTGAACTTATTGGTATGTTTTGTGTGTAAAATGGGTTTTTACGCATTTTATTAGAAAGGGATTTTTGAAACGTTTTCTCTGTGTTGGTACCATTTCCGGCACGGCCCCATCGTAGCTGGCGGAGAGGAAGAGTTGTCTATGTATGGTCTGTGTGACAGGGAAACCATGCCCCTTTAAAACGAAAAATATTATCTATGTGTTTTGGCAAGTGCTCCAAAGGAAGCTTAGCCGGGGTTAGAAGGGAGATTGGGAAGTAGAGTGAGAGGGCCTGCCTCTGCACTCGGGGTGGGGTTGAGCGCCTTGGAGATAGATTGCGAGATGGAGGAATTGCATTGTTGTAAGATTGTATTTGTGAATGTGTATGTGGCTATGTGACTAACCAAAATTTAATTTAGGTATTGGCCTTTAGAGTTATGAGTGCGTTTGTGGACTTGGATGCTGACTTTAGAAATGCTTTCAAAACGTCTTGCAATTTCTAGATTCTTTCTAACTTGATAGATTAGTAGCTGACCCTTCGGGGAATATTTTTCAGTTCCAGGTCTGAACCAGGGAACCGTGCATGAGTCGAGGCTAGACGGCGGGGCGGAGCGGTGAAGAACGTGTGTCATAGTGGGGTCGGGTTTACTTTGGTTTCTTTTGTCATATTAGGGAGTTGAATCTATTGTTATATATCTTGGATTTATTATGTGATGTTTATTATTGTTACTGGGTTAATTCTTTAATGATAGGATTTTGTCGGGTTAGAATATTTATAAATGTTTTTGGGAATGCATGCATAACTATGTTTTCTAAGTTTTACTAAATAAAAGGTTCGATGTTTTATTAAGTTTTCTCGTCGTGCCAGTGCTGCAAGATCCTAGAGTGTTGTTGTCAACCCACTTAAGTAGTACCTGGTAAGGTCTACTACTAAGTAGCGCCTTGTGGAAAGACGAGGTGTTACAGATGGGAGGCATCAATCTCATGCAACTTCTAATGATGAGAAAAACTTAATTCTTGCGAATGATCAAAGCAATGGTACAACCAAGCCCTTACCTGATGTTGATCCACACACATCAAATCAGCATAGAGGTTAGTTTCTCAAGTGCTCAATTTGTGCTGGCACTATCTCTAGAAGAAGCTATTAATAAAGGTTAGTTTCTCAAAGACAGAAATCTCACTGAGCTTGCTCTACTTGATCTCAAGAGAGACAAGAGGTGATATTCAGATTTCTGATCTTTTTGATGAGTGAATACATGATTGTTGACAATTGTTTAAAGTTGTTGACATTTGTTTATAATTGTTGACATTGACAATTATTGACGACTTGACGTTGACAATAATTATTGACAGTTGTTGACAATAATTGTCAACGAGACATTTTTTTGTCAACAATTCATATTTTTCAAGTTTCGGCTCTTTCTTGTTGCTAGGTGAATGTAAAACTAAATGGTTGAAAATTGTTGAAAACAATTGTAAAACATGTCACTGCTGGAAAGCGCATCTATAGCCAGGAGCTTTGGCACAAGATAAGCCGCAAAGTTAGCCATGAATAATGCTTTGCCACAAAGTTAGCCAAACGTTTTCCCAAGACTAAAAGTTTGTGGTTAAAACGGTCGTGGGTATAGCATACCGTGAAAACTTGCCACAAACCTTAGATTCGTGCCTATGTAACCACAATATTGGGTACGAAAATCATGTCTGCTAAATACATGGTATAGCCAGAAACACTTAGTGGCTACGTTTGAGTCTATTTTTCCAGAAACTTAGCGCCGAAGTATTTTTTTTGGCTAAATTCGGTAGAAATAAGTCGTAATTATCATCCACATGTCGTGGCCATTTAGTATCAAAGTTTGTCGCGAATACATTTGGTGCGTAACGTTGTAGGGTGTAGCATGTAATTTGGCTACGAATTGGCAAAATACATTTAATGGCCAGTGTCTTGGCCATTTAGGATGAAAATTGGGTAACAAATTGATTGAGTGAATTTAATAGCCAAAGTTGTGGCCTTTTGTTACAAAATTAGCCTCGAAAGCATTTTGTGTCAAATTCTATGGTCTTAAAAATCAGTATAATCCACCTATTTAATTGCAATATTAACCTACATCATGCAATTAAATGTAATATTAACTATATATACCAGCTGCATTCATAAAAAAATGGTTTGATCATCAAACCATATGTGGCAAATGGCCAAATCCACAACTGTTTTAAAGCAAATCCTGCACCTACAAACCATCTAGCTAAACCTGCACCATTTTAGCTAGTTATCCTACACCTACAACTGTTTTCAAGTACCAAACTGTGTTGATAAAAAACCAACAACAATCCAACAATCCAACAACCTTACATCATCAAATCCATAAAGAGAAAATGGCATCACCAACTGCCAACAAGTTTTCCAAGAGACCTTAAATTACCATGAAGAGAGAGAGAGAGAGAGAGAGAGAGAGAGAGAGAGAGCTAATTGCTACCAATTTGTTCCATCAACTTTTCAAGCATGACTTTCAAATTCTTGTTTTGGCTTGGAATTTCTTGATTCTGAGCTTGAAGAGCCTTCATCTGGTCCCGCATTTCCTTCATCTCTTCCTTGAGAGGCTCGGTAGATGGTTGTGGGTGGACAAGGCTGGAGGAAGGAGAAGAAAAGCATGCATCAACCTTGCCACTGCGAAGGAGGGCTATCCCATGCTCAGCAAATGCAAATATCTTCCGATCTTTATGGCCCTTAGCAGCTTTGATCCACAGCTCTATCATCTTTGTGTTTGACAATGGTTGACCCGATGCATTGTTCACTTTTTCGTCAGCAACCAGCCGTTCAAACTCTGCCTTGAATAGAATGAAAATTCATTACAATTAAGATATGAAAGCAATATATGACATTAAGAACAAGCTGTAAAAACAAATGTAAAATAAACTAGTATGTAAGATAGAGCACATTGTATTCAAAAAAAAGATTTCATTCACAAAATTCGCTATGGTTCATTCAATAAAGGCTTATAGAAACTAGTATGCAAGATAGAGCACATTGCATTCACAAACATATTTTTATCTTTGGCACAAGACAGATCACATATAGCATTCTTAAATGTAAAATAAACTAGTATGCAAGATAGAGCACACTGCATTCACAAACAAATTTCTAGCTTTGGCACAAGACAGATCACATATAGCATGAGCACAGAGCACATAACTTATAGAAAATTTCATTCATAAACATGACTTGCTAACTAAAGGAGCATTACACGTGAAAAATAATAATAAACATGACTTGCTTCTCATTTACACATCATCTAAGCTTCATTCAATAAAGGCTTCAAAATATAAACAAGACTTCTTCCATAATCCAAACAACCCAACAATATCATAATAACATCAAAATCTTAGCACAAAAATCTCAGTCAAATAGAGAGTAAAATTGAGCAACCCATCATAAAAGGAAACCATAAAGGCTAAACTAGAGAGGACTAGAAAAGTAAGTCAAAAGTAGATCCCATCATAATAGGCAACCATAAAAGCCATATTTTCACAATAAATTGCAACCCAATCAGATTTGTAAATGAGAAGTAATATTCAACCTAATACTTACAATGATAACAGCTGGTCGTTCACCAAGACCTTGTCCATCTTTAGTTGACCAAAACTTCTTTACAACCTCATAAATCATAGGCATAGTACCAGACTCACCACCCTTGAAAAATAGAGAGTAATATTTAGTTCAATAACATCAAAACAATCATAAGTAATTATGTGAAATCTGATTGCAATTACCATCGTTTCAATCCAATTTGTGAACTTCTGAGAACCCCCTATGTATGGTCCAGACTCGAGTGATTTCTTTGATCTCATGTTCTCCTTATTCACCTGACCTTGGCGCACCAAGTTGGGATCAGTTCTCCACATGGTATTCATCCTTGTCCAGTGCCTGCTCGCTAATCAGGTTGGTTGTACATTTCTAGCACGCACATTCTTGAAGACATTGCTAAGGTGCCTTCCAATTTGGTGTAGAAAGGCATCTTTCATCAGCTCATCCGTCTCTGTTGAGCAAAAATGTACACAAAATTGCAAAACACATTTAAATTATTTTTATTTTAGTTCGACCCTCTCTTTTGACTCTATTGATTAAAAGCAATACCGATACAAAATATTAAGTGGTTTTTGTGATTTAGGCTGCACCCAGTTTTGGTGGGTTGCCTACGTATCTCTTTAAAGAGAATCAAGTCTTACGTAGTGCAAAGTGTTTTAATTTATTTGTTTGGTTTGATTTCCACACATCAGTGGAACGAACTCGAACCCATCTTCTAGGAAGGGTTGCTCAGATTCAAACCAATTATCATATGCGCGATGTGAATAAAATTAAACCCACCTTCTAGGAAGGGTTGCTTAATTTCTTCACTATCAAACATGTGACTTAAAGGGTTTATGTATTTTAAATTGATTTGTGACTGAATATGACATATTTATATATTATGTCAAATGCCCTACGTATCCACTTATATAATGTGAAATCAAGTCAAACGTAGTTCTAGAAATCAATTAATATGTTTTGCAATTTAACTTTATATTTGTATTTAAAAGTCAAATTAATATTTATGATTTGACTCAACCTTATATATGTCGAGTCTCCCACATGACTCTTTTAAAAGAGATCAAGTGAAATATAGGTCTCAATGAATCATAGGTTCGATTAAATATGATTTTATTTTTTGATCCTGACTGAACTCAATGAGCTTTTTGCTTTATATTGAGCTTCCTACGTATTTGACGAATCAGAATCAAGTCATCGTAGTTCAAATCTTAAGACTTTGACATTAAATTTGTTTATTTTTATTTTCAAGCATTAGAGGAATGAATTCAGACCCACCTTCTAGGAAGGGTTACCTAAACTCCTCCAACTATCATTTGCATGTATATTATTATTTTTAAATCTTGTCTTTAGTGCATCAAAGAATGGAAATAAACCCACCTTCTAGGAAGGGTTGTCTAAATCCTCCATATTATCATATGCAAAACAAAACACAAGTTCATTTCATATTTTGATTTTATTTTTTAAAATAATTGCTAAACCCAATATGTATGTATTTTTATATTGGGTGCCCAACACACTCTTTTTAAGAAGCTTGAGTCGAGCATAGTTCTCAAAAGAGGTATTTAATTTTATTATCGACTTTATCTTATGTTTGAAAGTCAACTTAAATTTTATGTGTCAACTCGATATTATGTATTAATCAAGTTTTCCACATAGCTCATAAAAAAACATTATGATATACATAGTTCTAAAAATAGAACAAGTACTTAGGATACATAGTTCTAAAAATAGAACAAGTACTTAGGATATACATAGTTCTAAAAATAGAACAAGTACTTAGGATATACATATTATATTTTTATACTTAAAAATAGAACATTATGATATACATAGTACTTGTTCTAAAAATAGAACAAGTACTTAGGATATACATAGTTCTAAAAATTAATTTAATTTTTATGTGTGTGCGACTGTACTTAGTATATATTATATTTTACACCAAGTTCCTACTTAGCCTATGGAGGCGTCAAGTCATTACGTAGTTCTCAATAAAAGACCAATTGAATATGATAAATGGTCTTTAATTAATTTTGAAGTGGTGATTGAACCTGACGAGCATATGCTTTATGTCAAATCTCCTACATACCCTTTTAAAAGGGATCAAATCATACGTAGTTTTTATCAAACGTCAAATTTTAACGTAAAATATTTTTATATGCGACTGTACTCAATTATTCATTATATTTAATATTGAGCGCCTACGTAGCTTTATAAAAAGTATCAAGTCTTAACGTAGTTCTACCCATCAAGAACATTTCAAATGTTGGCCATTTTTATAAGTGACAAATGATTAATCAAACTTTATATTTATTCATCATCAACATGTACAATCCACATGTCATCAAAATGGCCAGATTGGGCTTTAATCAATTCATATCTCAAGTGATTAAAACCTAACCTAAGGATATATATTCAACATTTATTATGATTGGGCTTCGGTACTAATCATGTATCTCAAGTACGTTAAAAAAAATAATATTCCCTTTTTTTAAAGGATAAATTAATTTACTTATTTGCTTAAATTAAATTTGTACTGATCCTCACCGGATTTGGAAAGCACCGATTCACAATCTTGGTAGTTCAAACAAATTTTTACAGAAATACCCTATTAAATCTTGAGTAAATTTTTTAAAGGAATTTCCCCTTATCTTAATTAACTTTAAATCCTAACAAGAATTTAAAATTCCCTTTCAGGAAATAAAATACGTTTCAAAGGAAGAGCAAAAATCCTATTACTCTCAAGTTTCAACCCTTTCTCAGATTCATTTGCAATTTTGAGGGACATAGTGAAGAGGTATGTTAATTCTCAAAATTTTCTCTTCAATTAACCAATTTTTTACTTTTACCGATTGCCATCGGTTTGCCACAAGAAGATTCGAGATTATATTAATACGAAGGCTCCACTTCTCATGTTCTTCCTCCGTATGATATTGTTCTGTTTGTTTAAAGTTAACAAGTTTCCACTTTCCCACTGCGTTTAATATACATATACATGAGAAAGCTTTTTGTCCCATATTTCTGTTCGAACTCAATAACCAGCAGACCATAATTAACATTATGATTATGTTAGAGTCTTGTCCAGCCATATCATCTGCCTCTGTCCCGTTCAATGTTTAAAATTTGAGAATCCAAATGGGCATTATAACGGCATGAAAAAGCCATCTCTCATGATTTGTAGATCCATTTGATTGCACGGGTCACAAGTATATATGATAAGATGACATATAATATATATGACATAGTATATTAATGACAATATATACATGTATGTCAAAACATATGCATGACAATTTATATCATGACAGTATATATATCCCGAGAATATAAAATATGTATGACAATATATATCATGACAATTTATATCATAACAATATATATATATATATGTATGACAATTTATAAATAGTGCAAATTGTATACACATATATCAAGATATATAATAATATATATACACATATAATAAGATCAACATATAATAGGATATATGTGCAAAAGAGTTTATAATCAAATACAATATACATGTATGATCAGGAGAGTATGTTAACCAGGATACGTATGTGATCAAGAGTGTATATATAAGCATATGATTAAGAACATATACATAAATCTCAACGGATCACAAAAATATATGCGTGCATGTATATAGGCATATCTTGTCACTACCTTTTCTTCAATCAACAAAATGAATTTGAAAGGATGATGATAGTAATGGATGACAGATATTGATCTTTTGCAGTAACTAGAGCCTATTTTTGTGTTTATACAGATTGTCGTTTCTCTCAATTTTCTTGCGGAGTTCGGGAAACAGACCATTGCGTACAACCAAGCACGTATATAAAGGGGCCTCTTGAGAAGAGGTTACTTGAGTAACTAGAATATAACCGTTCCCCTTAAATTTCTTCTTTTCCCCTTTTTTATATATATTTTGTAAAACTATCCACTAACTGTGCAACCGTACGTGACTACTAGCGGTTTTATCTCTCAAAACGGAACAAAAAGAATAAAGATGGAAATAAACTCTCTTTTATTAGCTGAACCGTCTATACAAATTAATTATATTTGTTCATGAGTAGAATTAGTCACTAATTAATTTTTTTACAGAACTTTACACAGGTTACGTTAAGCCTTTTAACATAATCAATTGACCTCAATGAAATTCTATGGGAAACAGTTTCCCTCCAACAGAGATACCTCTACATTGAGAAACAAGAAATAAGAGAGCCTTATGTTCATTAATTTACAGAAATAGAAGGCATGTTACATCCATATGCTGATTTAAACTAAAACTTATTGTTCTTTCATTTTTAAAGAGAAAGAAAGGCAGAATTTCAGCAATCGAGTGATTAGTTTGCACATTATTAGTTTGCACATGTCAAATCATTTTAACCAATTGACCGACGACAAGGCTCATGTGACCTAACCTAGTAGTTGTTACATGAAAATCATAGCTCGGAATGACTCTCATAAATAGATATTCAACATATAAGATGCAACCTACTAATAAACCCAATTGACTGACTAGGCTCATGTGAACATTGTTATAGCACTAAATTCAATTGCTTTCCTAATTAATCTCTTTTTTTAGCAACCTAATTAATTTCTTACTTCAAACAAAAGATTAGCAAGAAGATCTCAATCATTATTTCCTTACTAGACTATAATACATATCGCAAAACTAATCATATGAAAGCAGATCAATAGATCACCCAATTTAACTCATTCTAGGAAAATTAACTCCATTATGCTCAAATCACACAGCAAATAAACTACATTCTGTTCAAATAAGCCAAATTATGAAGCCATTATGAAGCCAACAACCAAGACAACAACAGTAAACTAAATTCTGTTCAAATCAGCCAATTTATGAAGTCATTATGAAGCCAACAACCAAAACAACAACAGTAAACTACATTCTGTTCAAATCAGCCAATTTATGAAGCCATTATGAAGCCAACAACCAAGACAACAACAGGTAAACGATTTTGTATTTTAAGAAGTAGAAAATAACCTGAAACTCTTGAAACCACATGGTCTACACATGTTTTGGCACTCTAGATATACTGGTCCAAGGACCTCTTTAATGGCCATGGATGATTTCCTTAGCCTTTGCAAACGCTAACTTCTTTGGTTCATAATCCCTAGAAAGAATTGGATACAATTATTAGTAATCTATAAAATGAAAGTTAGGATTAATAGAGAGAGTTTTAGCACTGACCGACTGCCTTCCCCAGCGATCCATATAAGCTTCCGTTGTGTACCTTCTTGCTCTTCTTGATCTTCATCTCCTTCTTCTGTACCTCCTTGTTCTTTATCACCTACATGTTGTTCTCTTTCACTTTGCTCATCTTCTTCCTCTTCCTCACCTTCATCCTCACCGTCTTCCTCAACGACTTCATCATCTTGGTCCTCACCTTCTTTGTAACCTTCTTCTTCTTCCTCAACGACTTCATCATCTTGGTCCTCACCTTCTTTGTAAACTTATTCTTCTTCCTCAACTTCTTCAACTCCTCCCAAATCAGCCCCAGGCTCATTATCCACATTGAACTCATCCTCACTATGTTGGTCATAAGTTTCTTCCTCAGTTGGTAGTAGGGCTAGTGCAACAACTTGCTTTGTTCGTGGTCTTGGAACTGGGCTAGGGGTTCTTACACGAGCATTTAAAGGAGCCTTTGAAGAGTTGAGTGCTCGTCGGACAGAATGGGTAGGAGTAAGGTTAGGGATAGATGTTCTTGAAGTAGGGAGAACTCTTTGTGGTGTAGCTGGTTGAGTGGTGGGGAAGCTTTTGAAGGAACTCTTTGTGGTGGAGCTGGTGGGGAAGCTTTTGAAGGAGCCTTTGAACGTGCAACAACTCGTAGTGGAGGGGTTGTAAGTGGTGTTGATTTTTTAAACCTTGGGCTACTACGAACAGGGAGCTGGAGGGCTTGTTTCATAGGAGGTCTTCTAGGGATTAAAGCACCCTCAGATGGAGCAGAAAGAGGTGGACCACGCGCAAAGTTGCAGCTAGTGACCCCAGCACATCCACGAGCTATGCTCCGAAGGTGTCGCATGATGAACTAAATGAGAGAAATAGAACGAAACATCAATAGAACTCAACAATTGAGCATGCAATTGATCCAAGAAATGCAAAACAATAAAAGAAAGAGGGAGAGATTAGGGACTTGCACCTTTTACTGAATGAATAACCCGAAACCCCAATAAAAAGAGGTTGCCATGAATAACCCAAAACCCCAATACAAGTTCAATTGACTTACTCAACGTAGGAGTCGACCTCTCTACAATTAAGTAGGATGTATGTATGTGCTGCATGAAAGTCTGACTCATCGGACATCCAAATAGCCTTGCATTTTCCACTTGCACGACCCGGATGGTTGAAAATTTAAATTTGAGGATGCGCACTCACCTCAAGCACGGTGGTTTTCTTTCTTTTATTGGAGTCTTGATGTTGAGGATAATGTTGAGCGAAACTTGTTATCTCCTCAAACAAATATGATTCCACTATGGATGCCTCCACCTTTTGCGGGTTCATCATGTTCCCTTTCAACGTGAATAATAATCTTTCAACTGGATACATCTATCTGTTTTGTACCAGACCCCCTAACTTTTCCTCGTATGGTAAATGAACAATGAGATGCTCCATGCAATCAAAGAACGATGGTTGGAATATCCTTTCCAATTGGCATAATAAAAGAGGTGCAACCCATTCTAGATCCTCAATTATTTGTTTGTCAAGTGTAGATGAACATAATGATTGGAAAAACAAGCTTAGCTCTGTCAATGTCCCCCATATACCCACGGGAAGAAGCTCTTTGAAAGCAGCTGGTAGAAGTCTTTGCATGAACACATGGCAATCATGACTCTTCATTCCTTGTAGTCTACCCTCCTCCAATTGCACGCATCGACCAATATTAGAGGCATAACCATCCGGAAATCTCAACCCTTGTAACCAAGTAAGCATCGTTGTCTTTTTCCTTCTATCTAATGCATATAGTGCTTTTGGTTTTGGGCCCTTGTGGTCATCCTCCACTTGAAGCTCTAGGCGATGGCAATATAAGCGTAGGTCCTTCCTTGAGCTCAGGTTGTCCTTTGTCTTACCCTTAACATCCAATACAGTGTTAATCACATTCTCAAACACATTTTTCTCAATATGCATGACATCAAGGTTGTGGCGGAGAAAATTACGCTTCCAATAAGGAAGTAACCAAAATATACTTTTCTTCGTGAACTTCTGAGTTTCACCATAACCATAAGGATATTGAAGTGGACTCTCCATGGCGGTCGGCAAATCGTGAACACGTTCCCACACCACTTCACTAGACAAATTCAGAATAGGAGGATCGTCCTCCTTTCTCCCTTTGTAGAAGTTTCTCCTGTTGGTCCGGAATGGGTGATCTAGTTCCAATCTACACCTATGATAATCAAACCATGAAGGCTTTCGTTCATGGTGTAATCGAAAGGCTTTTGTGTTCTCCATGCAATGAGGACAAGAATAAATACCAACAGTACTCCACCCAAATAACATCCCATATGCTGGGAAGTCATTCACTGTCCACATAAGTGCAAAACGCATCCTAAAGTGCTTTCCCGTAGAGACATCAAATGTTGCACACCCGTTTTCCACAATTATAACAACTCATCAATCAACGGTTGCATACAAATATCTATTAACTGCTTCGGATTTTTTGGACTTGGAACAATAGTGCTTAAGAACAAATAAGGAGCCTTCATGCACATATCTGGGGGTAGGTTGTAAGGGGTGACAATCACCGGCCATGTCGAGTATGTCTTGCCAAACTTACCAAAGGTAGAGAATCCGTCTAAACACAAGCATAATCTCACATTACGAATCTCCTTGGCAAAATTAGGATAGATTCGATCAAAATGCTTCCAAGCCTCGGCATCAGACGGGTGACTCATATATCCTTCATCTACATGGTGCTTAGCATGCCAACGCATCTTTGAAGCCGTTTCCTCCATAGCGTACAATCGCTGCAACCGTGGACCAATGGCAAATATCGTAACACTTTATTGGGTATTGGCTTTCCTTTTTGGGACAAACAAGATTGATACCTTGGACTGTGGAAAAATTTGCACTCAACTGCATCAGCTTCATCCTTCCAAAACAACATACAACCTTGGGGGCATAGGTGTATCTTTTGCTGGGGCAATCCCAACTCTCTAGTCATCTTCTTCTGCTCATAGAAACTTTTTGGGAAGTTGTTGTCCCTTGGCAAAACCTCATTGACTTTTTGAAGTAGTGCACCATATCCAGCTTGTGACATGTTGTATTTGGTCTTCAACTCCATAAAAGATCCAACGGCCGCTAATTGTGACATGTGAGAACCTTCATATAATGGCCGATCTGCTGCTCTCAATACATCTGAAAAGCGCTCAGATAAGAAGGACATGTCCTCATCTCCAAGACCAAACACCGTTGCCGATTGTTCTAAGTAGCCTCCTTCTTCAAGGTCATGATTTTCACCCACCTCTAAAGGACTACTACTAGGCTCATTATAAGAAGTGAATGTGTTAAACCACAGGGGTTGAACAAAACATGGACCAGTTGCATCAAACACCATCTTTGGGTGGGATTCAAATTATCAAACAAATGCATCCCAATCCCAAAGAGATTCATATCACTAGGATTTGAGGTGGAAGACAACTCCTCCAAAGTGGGTGCATTGGCAAATGGTGACTCTCCATGTGCAGTCCACCAATAATAACTGTCAACAAAGCCTTTTCTAAATAGATGAACACGGACATTATCTACATCCTCAAATCGCCCATTCTTACATTTCAAACAAGGACATTTTATCTTATCCCCATCCATTAAATGCTTTTGAGATTTTGCAAATTCAAGAAATCTCTTAACACCATCAACAAATTCACTATTGTAACCACCACCGCAAGGAAGCCATCTACCATACATCCAATCACGATTCTCCATCGATAATTCTGTAAATTTGTCCAAACAAACTTAAGTTAACATTAACAAAGAAGCAAAACCCACAAGTATATACTAAATACCCTAAATCTAAAACTTGTAACACTAAAACCTCTTTGCAACTAACTTACCTGATCCAAATCAAATGTGCACCTCTTAAATTATCTTCAAAATGTGTAGAGTATTATATATCTTCAAGATTTGAGTCATATTTTTTTTGTGAGAGAATATTGTTGGGAGGGAGAATTTCGAGAGAGAATGAGAAACAAGTGGTTGGAATGAGGGTTTTGACGAATCATAGGCAATGGTAGTTGAGAATTGAATAAGGTTGGTACGAGGAGCATTTAATGAAAATGCAAGTTCAAATTAGCCAGGAAATTGGCCACAAAAATGGCCACGAAAACATTTTGGGCTCACTAAAAAGGCCAGATCCAATTCGGCCCATATGCTTGGATTATATGTTAGGGGTTACCCGACCCAACCGGGTGGAAGACAACTCGAGCGGCCTTTATCTCCCTCCCTCACCCAATTTTTAGGGTTTCATCGTTCTCCATCTGCCTCACCCAAATTTTATGCTTGGATCCAATTCGGCCGTTCTCCATCTCCCTCTCCCTCTCCCTCACGAGCCGCCCACCACGAGCGCCATCTCCCTCGCTCTCCATCTCTCTCGAGCGACAACTCCTTCATACTACCAAGATCGAACGCCATCCACCGCACCGGCAAAGCCTTCGACCAGATCGGCGCGCAACACCGTCCACCACACCGGCAACTCCTTCGACCAGATCGCCTCTCCCGCTCTCTTTTTTCTCCACTTTCTTCATACTGGTATGAAACTTTAATTAAAAATGCAATTTGATAGTATTATGTTACTTGGTTGAGCATTAAGAATTTGGATTTTGATTGCAAATTTTCTAGTATTAAGAATCTAGATTTTTTTGTTGGAAATGAAATTGCTTGAAAATTAAGTTTTGAATTAAAATGCTCTTCTTCATACTGGTATGTGATGGATTTTGATTGTAAATTTGATGGTATTATGAATCTGGATTTTTTGTTGGAAATGAAAATGCTTGAAAATTAAGTTTTGATTGAAAATGCTCTTCCTCACCATTTTTGTTGGTTAGGACTTGGGAGATGTATATAAATTTAGATTCCATTTGCTCATGTTTTCGGTTTAAACACTTGCTCTCCCTTGTTGTTTCTTTATGCTACAACTAAGTGTATTTTTCCCACACATTGGATGTATGTTGGTTGATGTATATGAAATTTGATTATTATTGTTTGATGTTATGAGTATACCAGTGCACCTTACTTCTCATCTCTCTAGGCCTTGGAAATAGTCAATGGCCTCTATGTTTGTTTTTGCATCTCAAACATCCTTTTCAATTGATTACAAGTAAAATGAAGTTAGTTTGATTGCTATAATATGCTGGTCGAGGAGGATCATCTCTTTGTTCATGCCATTTGTTTATATTTGGAACACTTTTTCCACTCATGATTTTGTCCATTACGATTGATAAATAAATGAAGTTAGTTTGATTGCTATTACGATTGATTTTGTCAATTAAATTGTCAATGGCCTCTAAATGAAGTTAGTTTGATTGCTATAATATGTTGTGATACATATTTTGACCACTTTTCTTTCACCATTTTTCCACTCATGATTTTATCAATTACGATTGATATTTTTCCATTTCTTTTCTTCACAGATTGTTGCAATGCCAATGAACTGGAATCATGACCAAGAGATGATCTTCCTCAAAATTGTTTTAGAGCTTAGTCCTCCCCTTGATGATCCCACCCCCCTAACTGGGTTGATGTCCACCAACGATTCATGGCTGAGACTGGGTGTTTGTCCACGAGAATCACTGCACAATCAAGGTATAACCACTATTATAGGCTTTGGAAGATATGGAGTATTTTCAAAGAAACGAAGGGGGGGTCTCATGTGGAATGAAATTACCTGGCAAATTATTGGTCACGACGAGTGGTGGGCGGGGAAATACAAAGTAAGTGCAAATTCACCTTTTAACTTAATATAAACTTCTACTCTACCCCCTCCAAATGAATACCAAGTTTACACTTCTCCTTTTGGTACAAACTTTCATCTTATTTAGCAAAAGTAATACAAGGTCATATTTAGCAAAATAATACCATGCTTTCATTTTTTAAGTGTACATGACTATATCATCTAGTTACTTGTATTCCTATTTCTTGATTGATTATGGTTGGTATCTGTGTTTATTTAAGACTTAGACTTGTAGAGTTAGAGAAGTTGTGGGCTTGTGACATCTTACTGCCGAGTAATGAATATTCTGCTAGAACGTATCTAAAAAAATTTAAAGGTTCAACTAGTACTTCAAGCCTATTGAATCTAATGAATGATGTTTGTTTTCAAGGTCATAATTTTACCTTACTTATCATGTAAGCATGTTTTTTTTAACCAACGCACAAAGAATTTTTTTTGTTGCGAATGAACCCCCCAATTCTTTATTTAATGAACCAATCCAATAAAAGCACTTAATAAAATAAGAAATTTAAAATAAAAATAGAATTGGGAAAGATTAAGTACAAGCAAAAAATGCAACGAGGGTTTACTTTGTCAAATGTAATAGAAGAGATTTTATTATTGGACATTTGCTTTCATTTGTTAAGGTTTACATGGACTTGTGTTCCATGGTATTCTGTTATCTTTATCATAATTTGTAAATATCTTGTATGGTAGGAGTGCAAAGCTTACAAGTTTTTCAAGAAAAATGGCATGTATCCTTATATGAGTACTCTTTTGAACAAAATCTTTTATTGTCGAACCATGGAAGAAGAAGATGTCGAGCTTTACCTATCTAGTGACGATGATGAGGACGTAGGCTGTAGCAAAGAAGAGGAAGAGGAAGAGGAAGAGGAAGAGGAAGAGGAAGAGGAAGACATTTAGAGGATTGTGTTGGTTTTATGGATTTTAGACTTTTAGCTTGTTTGTATGCCTTAGCTTGGTTGTAGTGACATTAGAGGATTGTGTTGCCCATTGAAATTGTGTTTGAATCTTATTGTGTTTGAAGTCATTTGTTAGGATTGTGTTGAAGACATTGAAATTGTGTTGAGATTGTGTTGAAGACATTTGTTAAGATTGTGTTGGACAATTTATGCATTTATATGGGAGCTTTATATGTACATTTTTAGGCTAAGTTTTGTATGTGCATTGTTTGAGTTTTGTATGTGCATTTTTAGGCTAAGTTTTGGCAAATTTTTTATGTGCATTGTTAGGTTTTTTAAAATTCTTGTTGTTTATTGTATTACGATTTCTGATAGAAATTGAGGATCCGAGCTACTACGTCCTTGTGTAGTTGTTGTGTAATTTGGGGTCTTTATGTGGTTTTTGAATAATAGGTTTCAAGATTTCTTTTTTCTTTTTTTGCTTAATTAATAGATATGGCCACAAACTTAGAATCCAACTTAGCTACATGCTTATTTTCGTGACAATTTCCCCATAAATTTAGAACCAAATTTAGCTTCGTAATATATTTGCGGTAATATAGCTCCAATTATAGCCACAACTCATGTTTTCATGGCTATATGGCCACAAACATAGAATCGAACTTAGCTGTATGATTATTTCGCGACAAATTACCCAGAAATTTAGAACCGATTTTAGCTTCGTAATATATTCGCGCAAATATAGCTGCAAGTATATCCACAATCAACATTTTCATGGCTATATTGCCACAAACATAGAACCGAACTTAGCTGCATGATTATTTCGCGACAAATTGTCCATAAATTTAGAGCCGAATTTTGCTTCGTAATATATTCGCGTCAATATAGCTCCAAGTATAGCCACAACACTTATTTTCATGGCTATATTGCCGCAAACTTAGGATCGAACTTAGCTGCATGATTCTTTCATGACAAATTGCCCAAAAATTTAGAACCGTTTTTAGCTTCGTCATAAATTCGCGTCAATATAGCTCCAACTTTGTCCACAACCAATATTTTCATGGCTATATGGCCACAAACATAGAATCGAACTTAGCTGCATGATTATTTCGCGACAAATTTGCCATAAATTTAGAACCGATTTTAGCTTCGTAATATATTCGCGTCAACATGGCCACAACTATAGCCACAACCTATAATTTCATGGCTATATGACCACAAAATTAGAATCGGACTTAACGGTGTGTTTATTTCGCGACAATATTCCCAGAAATGTAGCACTAACCGTGAATTTTAGGGGTAAACAGCCAGAAAATTTGAGATTTGTGGGAGATGTTGTGGCAGTTTCCCGCAAACTTACCCACACAAGATATTCCTGACTATAATTTTTTGGCTATATGCGCGTTTTCTAGTAGTGTGTTGACAGTGTTGAGAATAATTGTTGAAAGTGTTGACAAATATTGTTGACATTTTTCATCTTTTTGACTATATATATTGATAGTCTTGATTTGACAAAGTATGGTCTTACTTTAAGCCTTGTGACAACTAATTTTTTCAATGATCAAATTAGAAGTAAAAAAAAATGTGTATATATTATTTTTAGCATCTTAAATCCTCCATTCTCCAAGGAATGTCCTTTGGACTTGAAAGAGACAATATCCAGTTTGTGTTTTGCTGCTCCAAGATGTGCTGATTTACCTGAGTTGATGCAAGTGCAATTGACATTTATTTCAAAATACGGAACAATTTGTAGTAGTAAATACTGAGCTCATGCCAGATTGTGGTGTAAATCACCAAATACATTTGCTTGGACTATTCATTTTCTTCTGAAACTAGAGAATAGATCCCACTGCATTGGTATACATATAAATACATATAATTACTACATTTGCTAAAAAAAATTCTGGTGTTGCAGCTAATAGAATTGCTTTCAGTCTATGCACCTTCAGCTGAGAAGAAAATAACCCTGCTGAAGGAAATTGCTGAAGAGCATAGGGCAGATAAAGATCCAGCTGCATCTGAAACCGAGCTTTTATAGTCACACGAAGACGGCGAGTGTTCATTTTGTCTTTGGTCTATTTTTTTTTATTGTTGGTATTCTAAGATAAAATGTAAAAAAAGAGTTGTTGCCTTTTTCTGGGTAGATTATGTTTCTTCCATAAATGTAAGTTCATGAGAAGCTAATTTAATGTTGTTATCTGAAGCTAATATCACGTTTAGTTTCAAGAAAATAAACGTGATTAGCAACAATCACTTACCCTTGTTGTGCATCTTTTCCCTTAATTCTATTCATGTGTTAGACATTTGTTGACAATAATTGTTATTTATTGACAATTTCATAGGAGTTGTTTAGTAGTTATTTATACCATTTGTGCCATATGCCTTGGACTTGTAATCTTTGTTGATCATTTGTGTATATGCAAAATTGAATAAAAATGCATACGAGCTCATCAATTGTTGACATTGACAATAATTGCCAAGAATTGTTGACCTTGACAATAATTGTCAACAATTATTGACATGGACAGTGTTGATGTTGACAATAATTGTTTATAATTTTTTGTCAAAAAGATCCGTTTGTAGACAATATTTTTGTGTACAAAGATCCTTTTGTTGACAACTTTAAAATTGTCAACAAGATGATCTTTGTCAACAAAATTTTTTGACAAAATTTTTTTATTACAAAAAAGATTTATTGACAAAAAAATTCCGTCGACAAACAATTTATATTGTCAAAAAAAGTTATGCTGGCAAAAAAATTTTGTTGACAAAATTCTTTTGTTGACAGTCAAGATCGGTCAGCGACCGAGTCAACTCAATGGGTAGAAGGTTGGGGGAGTGGGGTTAACCCATGCATTAAGACATATCACTCAACTTATATGTAATTAATCCCCTCTTTAAGGCTATTTTTCAAAATCGCCCAGAAATAATTGTCTAGAGCAACCAGTCATCTAGAGTATTGTGATTGAATCTTCTTTATCCAACTAGTCCAACCGGTCCTAAGTTGATTAAAGTTCTACTCTTGATCAAATTAACATCAACTGGTAATTAACAAGATTTAGTTATAACTAGAAATTCAATTAGTTGAAGAATCTAACAAAATCCTAGTTTAGATTCAAACCTCACAACTCATGCAAATCATGACTTCAATTAACTAGCCAAACACAATAGAATTTAGCAACTCATAATTAGATTAAAGAAAAGCTTACAAATTGGTTCAAAGGTTGCCCCTTGAGAAAAGCTCTCTAAAAGTAACCATAGCCTCCAAATTGTCTTGTAAGTTATCTAAAAAGAGTCAAAGACAAGGTTTAAATACTCCAAGACCACCTAAGATAAAAATATCCCAAAAATACATCGGAAATCTTATCATAAAAGCCCATCTCGAAGCCCATCCATCAGCGCAAATCTCTCGCAGCGAAACACATGACGCGGTCTCCCTCAAGTGTAGCACAGTTGTGCACCCTCCTCTGAGCCCGCGCAAGCAGCTTCGGTTCAGCATTCAAGTGACACTTTAGAGACTATTTTGACCCCTTTCGAGTTGGAATTTTGACTCGGAGTAAAAACATGAATTGTATCTCTTTGAATTAGCTTTTCAATGATAACAAATTCAGCTCCATCAGACCACAATAGCTCCTAAACCAAGCCTTGCTAGATAGAGGTGTCCAACCAAGAACTCCAATGCATGACTCGAATTTAGGCGCTCTTTTCCCACAACCTCTTGGGCCTTAGATCTTCCAATCATCACTTGCTCCACTCTAAGATTCATCAAAATCCACCATAATCATCTATGATCCGTCCCAACCATGCTTGTTTACCTAAAGATCTGCAAAATCGAACAAAACAAGCACAAAACCCAAATTTCCGAGAAAACCTAAAACCCTAAGAAATTGTACTAAACTAAGTTAAAACAATGCAAAATAAACATAAATATGCATCCTAAGCTACACCTAAATGCAACCTATCAGCGGGATTTACCAGCCTTGTCCGACGGGAGGGACCATAGATTGATCATCATCCAGTTCCTCCGACGGGCCTACAACCGTCTCGTCTTCATTGGGGAGCTCGATCTCGTCATCCCTATATAACGGTTCCGCCTCGGATGACGGTCTCGCCTTGTCCGCACGAGGCAGACGTAGCCTTCTATGTGGGGCCATTCTATACACATATTCAACAATTCAAACTTCATCAAAATTAAAATTAATCCAAATTTCTAATCTAAATTCAAATTTAGCCCAAATTATCATGTTTCAACAACACACAACAACAATACGATCAACACATAATCAATCCCAAAATCGACTCTTTAATCTATAAACAAGGTATCACAACAACAACATTTAATAAATTCATCATCAAAAACAACATCTTGAACACCATAAAATTCCAACTCCTTAAATCCAATAACTTAATCATCGACAACATTCTCATGAACACCATGATATGCCAACTCCTTAAATCCAACAACAACATCATCAACAACAATAATCAAGCATATGACACAATTTAATTCCTACTCCTTAATCCAACAATAATAAAAAACATCCTAAATCCCCAATTTAATTCCGGACCTTAAAAAGCCCTCAAATTGAAATTCTCCCAAATCATTTGCAAGCATGCATAAACTAGGGATATAATGACACAAATCAAAGATAATAACAAGAATAGGATTAGAATTTGTACCAAACGAACCAAAGGGGACAAAATCAACAAGAAATTCGAGCTAAAAAGGTGGCAGACAGAGGTGGTTCACGGGCTCTGGCGGTCCAACAGATTTGAGAGAGAGAGAGAGAGAGAGAGAGAGAGAGAGAGAGAGAGAGGATATGGTGGCCCTTGCGGTGCAGTAAATCTAAGAGATATGAGAGGGAGGCATTGACACTGACAAATAAATTGCAAACGGGCAGCGTTGGTCGGAGATAAAGAGGAGGAGAGGTAGGAGAGAGAGGAGAGGGAGGAGGAGTAGAGGCGGGGGAGAGATGGCTTCGGTGGAGATAAATGCCGGATTTAGAATTAGACGAAGGAAGTAATGGGAGAACGAAGAGAGCCGTCTCCAATATAAGGAAGGGATTTAGCGACCAAGTGGTCGCTAACTCCCTTTTTTCTACGTTATAATTAGCAACCACTTGGTCGTTAAGGTAGAATACCCCATCATAACAAATAACCACCATATTTAATTTTATAGAAAAATAGATAACTAAAAACAAGGATAATAAATAAAAGTAACTTTATGGCGGATCACAGCGAAAATATTTATGACAATTAATTTTACCCGCTTAAAAATGCCCCACATAGATGTTAGTTACGTTAGAACACAACTAAGACGTAAGCATTGTAGGTCCTACATGAAGTGGCCATGCGGATTAGTCGACGAGGTCCCCTTACGCACGTTTTCGAATATTCGTACATCCATGAGCGAATGTCATGGAAACTATGCTCCCCCTTAAGCATTTCATCTACCGAGAATCAAGATATACTCAATGGAACAAGCAAAACAGAGGAGGTAGGACAGAATGTTAAATAAAAAAGTTCTTGGCCAGGATTTTATTTAAGAAAACAAAATTTACAAAAAATGATGTGCTTGCACCATTTTCCAAACTTTAAAATCAACATCCGCATGAGGGGCCTCCCGAAGAGTCTGCTGTCACACGACTACGAGGTTCGCGGTCGAGGTCGACAGTCTTGTGATCACGACGATGATTCATGACTGCAGTTTGCTTTACGAGATGTATTCTTCAAGTGGGAAATATTACAAGCCCGAGGGAAGACCTTCCCGTCAAGAATCTTCAACGTGTATGCTCCTCGACCGTATGTTGCAGTCACTTGACATAGAACTTCCCGATTCGGGCCGAGCTTGCCATCTATGTGATCGCGTGCACTTCTCATGACCCATCAAAGTACAAGGTCACCGACTCAAAAAGTACGGTATTTCATGCGTCGTGCTACAACCCGTTTGGTTGGTAGGATGCGAGGCGCACAACTGCAATATCTTGTCGTTCCTTAGGGAAGTCGAGGTGGTTAGAAAGAGCCCGATATATTCTCTTCAGGATCAAACAATGTCGTTCTCATGGTTGGCAAACCGACTTCTAGTGGAATCATAGCCTCCATGCCATATGCTAAAGCGAAAGGCGATTCCCCGGTCAATCTACACCGGGTGGTGCGATAAGCTCATAGCACGACTGGTAGCTCTTCAGTCCATTTCCCCTTAGCTCTTTCAAGGCTCTTCTTCAATCCTTCAACTACTACTTTATTAGTTGCCTCGGCTTTCTCGTTTGCTTGTGGGTATCCAACAAAAGAGTAGAAATTTTTTATGCCCATCCCTTTGCAATACTCTCTAAACTTCTCGTCGTTGAACTGGGTCTCGTTGTCAGGGTTGAGAGCAAAAGGGATTCCAAAGCGCGTGATAATGTGTTCCCAAACGAACTTTTGGGTTTCTAAATCACGAATATTTGCTAATGGTTTTGCCTCCAGCCATTTAGTGAAATATTATGTGGCGGTATTTAGGTAACACATATTCCCGAGTGCTCTCGGGAAAGGGCCGATGATATCAAGACCCCACTGTGTGAAAGGCCATGGACTAGTCAATGACTGGAGATCCTCAACTGGCAAGTGTGTGATCTTAGCGAACCTTTGACACTTGTTGCACTTTCTCATATATAACTCTACGTCCTTTTGCATGTAAGGCCACCAATAAGCTCGGAATGCCAAACTACGACCTTATGTGTGCATCCTACATATGCCTTCATGAATCTTGTATAGTAGAGGCTCAACCTTGCTTGGGGGTAAGCATCTCAAGTTTGGCCCGGAAAAATATTGACGATATAGAATCTTTTCTAGCGATAGCCAAAACCTACGAGCCCTTAGGTGAACTTTCATGGCCTCGGAGGTATCCGAAGGCAAGATGTTCTCATCCAAGTAACATATCAAGGGCGTTTGGCACCCGAGATCATGTGCAGTCTCACTTACAACAACTGCGGCCTCTGTCGAGGCGATTTATGCCATCGCGGCTGCAAGCATACTCTCGCTTGCGGTTTCACTTGAAGCATCGATTTTTGGACATCCAGAAACTTCAACATGAATCAAGGTCTTGAGCGAGTTTTCTAACAAGAAGCCAATGTTGCTAAGGCATTAGGAGACTTGTTTTGATCACGCGATCGTTTCTAAGCTTGTACTGCTCAAACTCTTCTAGCATAGCTCTTGCTTTTTCCATATACTTAAGCATCTTTTGCCCCTTGGCTTCATAATTCCCCAACACTTGGTTTACTATCAGTTTTGAATTAGATAACACGAGTACGTAGTCTGGCAAGTCCAAGACTAGATGTTGTTTCAACCCAAGCAATAAAGCCTCGTACTCGGCCTCATTGTTTGTTGTGTCGAAGCCAACATGAACAGTAAGCTGAAGTGCCTCTCCGGTAGATGACATAAGCATGATTCCAACTCCGGATCCTTGATTGTTACTTGCTTCATCGATTTCAAGGACCCATTCCAAATTTACTACGCTCTGGGGGTGACTTGTGGTCGCAGTTTTGCAAGTTGTGATCGCGATGTCCTTTAACTAAGAGTAGGTCGTTCTCTTAGGGTCATCCGCGATCACGACCTCGTCAGCTGTGATCGCGGCCACGCCAGCCGTACTCGTGGTTTTCCGCACTGGTTCTGATCCTCGAATTAGGAGGTCAATCGCAACTGTTGTTTCGCTTGCCACACGCTTCGCTCCAAGCGATAAGCGGGAGAACTCAACTACGAAATTTGCCAGCAGCTGTCCTTTTATGGCAGTTCGGATTTTATTTCCCATTTTTATAGCCCATTTTGCAACCCTTCCCACGAGATCTGAGCTTGAGAGAAGTGCTCAAATAGGATAGGTCGTAATGACTTGAATTGGGTGTTCTTGGAAATAATGGTTGAGCTTGCCAATACGGTGACCAAAGCTAGTAACAGTTGCTCCATTGACGATTATCTTGTTTTGGCATCAAGCTCAAATCTCGCGGGTATCTAGTAACAGTTGCTCATATGGAATAGTAGAGTGGCCTTTGATTTCCGCTTTGCTTCTTAATCAAGACGGCGTTGACTGATCAAGGGGATACGACTAAATAAAGCTTCAAGGTGTCCCCTCTATCAGGCAAGGTCAAGATTGGAAGAGATTACAATTATGCTTTCAACTTCTACAGATCTTCTTCACCCTCCTGACTCCATTCAAATGAGCGAACCTTCTTTAATGCTATGAAGAACAACTAGCACTTATTTGAAGACCATCTAATGAATCGATTGAGAGTTGTAGCCATTCCTTTCAATCTTTGCACCTCTTTGATATTTTTTATGCTTGCAATGGCGTCAAGCTCTCTAATCTGATCCAGACTTGCTTTGATTCCTCGGTGAGTAAGGAGGTATTCCAAGAACTTATCTGAACCAATCGTGAATGTGCATTTTGCAGCGTTGAGCCTAAGTCGGACGCTCGAAGGATGTCAAAAACATCTTGCAAGTCATCTAGATGAGACGATGCCCTCTTACTCTTGACTACCATGTGGTCGATGTAATTCTCAATGGTTTGTGAGTTTGTCTTGAGTACAAGGTGTTCATGACGAAATCAACAGAATGCGTGTCGACCTAAACAATCAAATGAAAGGTGTACATGCTCAATTGGGAGAGTTCAACACATGGAGAAAGAGCGTAACCTCCCAACTTGGCAACCTAGTTGTACAAATTCATAGATCTCAAGGTCAACTCCTGGGCCGTCCCGAAGAGAACCCTCGAGGACAAATTGCAGCTATGCACCTCAGGAGCAGAAAGGCGTTGCCGGGACGTGTTGAGATCAATGAAAAAGAGCACGATGATGAAGATGAAGTCCTAGTCGACCTCGATAACGACCCCCCAGTGTCCTTAACGATCCCGCCAGACCAGGTAAAGCTTCTAAACCAAACCTCTCTCTTAGTCATGCACTCGTTAGGGTCGGTACCGACCCCCTGGTACTGACCCTCCTTTTGCACCGATCGAACCTTTTTTCGATTCGGTAGAGCCTTGATCCGGGTGTAACACCCCGACTTCCGATAGGGCGCTACCTAGAAGTAGACCTTAATAGGTACTACTTAAGTGGGTTGACAACAACACTTTAGGATCTTGCAACGCGGGCACGACGAGAAAACTTAGGTCTTGTTTCACTTTACATACAAAAGGTCTTTTTACCCAAAAATCACTTTTAATACTCTTAAAATCCTTGCAACACTCTCTACTTTTTACGTTTTTCAAGACACTAAAAATCAATTTTCACCCAAAAAATTCTTTCTACCTAAAAGTGAAACACACCCTTAATAAAAACATCCAACCTTTTTATTTTATAAAAATTAGAAAACATAGTTATTCATGTATTCCCGAGAATGAGATCTGACTTCTTAGAAGGAAATAAGAATAAATATCTATGTTTGACAAAACACTATTAAAAAGAATTGTTGAAGAAATAACAATAAGCAAAACATAATACCAACTCCAGCATAATAATAAATCCAACATCCTAATATGTCATGAACAAACTAACGTAAACCCGACCCCACTATGACACGCGCCCTTCACCGCTCCGCCCCGCCATGTGGCCTCGGTTCCTGCACGGTTCTCTGGTTCATACCAGGAACTAAAAAAATATTCCCCAAAGGGTCAGCTACTAATCTATCAAGTTAGAATGAATACGAAAATTGCAAGACGTTTTAAAAGCATTTCTAAAGTCAGCATCCAAGTCCACAACCGCAATCATATCTCTAAAGGCCAATACCTAAATTAGTTATAATCAGTCACACATAGCCACGTACACATTTACAATTACAACCTTGTAACAACGTATTTCCTCCATCTCACAATCCGACTTCCAAGGCGCTCATCGCCGCGCCGAGTGCAGAGGCATGCCCTCTCACTCCACTTCACAATCTCCCTTCTATCCCCGGATAAGCCTCCACTGGAGCACTTGCCAAAACACATAGATAATATTTTCGTTTAGAAGGGGCACGGTTTCCCTGTCACATGGGTCATACATAGCCAACTCTTCCTCAACGCCAGCTACGATGGGGCATGTCGGAAACGGTACAAATACAAAGAAAATGTTCCAAAAATATCTTTCCGATAAAATACATTCCAAACCATTTTACGCACACAACAATTCAAGAAGTTCAAAATAATTTAAAAAGGTATTCGAGACTAGTTCCCAAATCCCGCCCTACAATAACGGTATGCAATCTAACAGGATAGAGAAGAACCAAGTAAGTCGAAAACGACTTACCTTCAATGTCGGGTTTCTGGAAAACGTAGAATGTTAGGAAACTGAACAACCGGGATCTCCTAAACACGATAACGATAAGTTTTAGTAACATAAAGGGCTCGAAGCGTAAAGGAACTATCAACCTAATCTCGAACCCTTTCAATTGACACCAACTACTCCCAGCTAAACACGACTCAACGCACTTAAAATGATATCCGCCGCGAGAGTCTAATCATACAAGTGTACATTATGACTTTTACTTAACTATATTGAAAAATAAATTTTGCTACTTTTTACTAAACAATAAAACTCCATCTACGTATATACAACAAGGGATGATTAAGGCATGATTTTCTAACCACTATGTATATATATAATCTTAATGGAAACCAACGTATTGATTTTAGTATATAGAACCTAGTTCTACCGATTGATCACTCTAATATATATAATAGCATGTTATACCAATTTAGAAAGTAACCTGATTTCTCATATGAATTTTAACACAGGAAGGAACCCGCACCTTAACCTAATCCACGTACGTATATAACCAAAGCCACCCAACTCACGTAACTAGATTGCCCGGCCCCAGCACTGATTTTGTATTTTACCTTCCTCCTACACGTAAAAACCTACATAGAACAACACTAATTTTGTAACTATAGCCCAAACTACACTTCAAGTCAACTAACCTAAACTAACTTTATTATGTATATATTTATTAAAACAAACTCGAGCAGATTTCCCGCACAAAGGCAACGCCTCCGTTCGCCGGCCATCCCCCCGAAACAAAGGCAACACCTCCATCTACACTCGTCGTCCATTCCCGAAGTCGACCCCGCAACTTCCCATACTCTGCTCAACTTGACCATCCTAACCAGTCGTACAATCACCAAACCTATAAGAACCATCTAACTACGAGGAAGGTATAGAGAGTTTGTAATTTGTGTGAAAAGAGTTGTAATATTATTAAGAGAAGATGAGTCTTTAAATAGGTGATTACATAGGATATTCTAAGGATGCAATCAAGGTATGCTATCCTAGAATAGCTACATAATTGATATCATTAATCCTAGAATATAAATTGACAAATACTATCCATATAAGATAAATTAAACCCTAATACAATATCGACTAATATTAGGCTTTATTATTAATATCTCCCCACAAGATTAACGGTCTTCTTGATACGCCAAGCGTGGAATGAATATAGTTAAATCTTGGTTTGTGAAGTTCACATCACGAACTTGTTCTTAGTAGAGACGCTTGGAGACGATTGTTTGAAGGCGGACAGGCTAATCTCGTGTTGTTGGATGAGATACACCAAGGCAATGTTGATTTTGTATGAGATACCCGAAGGCGATCCCGGTTTTGTATGAGATGCCCCGAAGGCGATCTCGGTTTTGTATGAGACGCCCGAAGGCGATCTCGGTTTTGTATGAGACGCCCCAAAGGCGATTCCGCTTTTGTACGAGACGCCCGAAGGCAATCCCGATTTTGTATAAGACGCACGAATCCAATCCCGATTTTGTATGAGACGCACGAATGCGATCTCGATTTTGTATGAGATGAACGAATGCAATCCCGGTTTTGTATGGGACGCCCGAAGGCGATCCCGATTTTGTAGGAGACACCATGAGGCTGATATTTTTTTTTAAGCAGCGGAAGTTATTTTGTGGTGATTGTTGGTGACCGATTATAGACATCGGCAACCATGAAAGAAAAAAAATTGAGGATCGAAATGCCGCTAGGCAAAACGCTCTGATACCATATAGAGAGTTTGTAATTTGTGTGAAAAGAGTTGTAATATTATTAAGAGAGATGAGTCTTTAAATAGGTGATTACATAGGATATTCTAAGGATGCAATCAAGGGATGCTATCCTAGAATAGCTACATAATTGATATCATTAATCCTAGAATATAAATTGACAAATACTATCCATATAAGATATATTAAACCCTAATACAATATAGACTAATATTAGGCTTTATTATTAATAGAAGGGACATGGTTGGGGACTTACCAGTGACGTCTCCGACGACGAGCGATGCGGCGCAGCGGTGCTAGCCTAGAATGAACCGTCGATTTCTACAAATCAGAGGAAGATAAAGCTAGTTGGTGTAAGCCAGAAATAGTCGAGTGAGATCGGGGCACGAGTATGCTTACTAGTGGCGGATAGCAATGCCGGCAACGATTCGTAACAACACCAGCTCGCCGGTGGCACAATATTTTCAATGAGGAAGTACGAGAGAGATGGAACGGAGGAACCTCGTGATGATTCGATTATGAATCGGATGGAACGGAGGTGGGAACTAAGAGATTGTTACAACAAGACGGAGGAGATCGATTAGGCATTCATTCAATTCGGACGACGGTGAATAAAATATATAGGCCCCAACCCCTTAAAGAAACGGTTATGTAGGTTAAATAGATAAGATTTTTCCTTGTGGGTGTGGATAAATATATATATACATATAGATAACGATAGATATTGTGTAACTAATATGGATTAATTAGTTACAAATACGCTTAATTATAGATAGGGTAAACGGATATATATATATAAAGGAAATCCACACCGGAGGTTACTTGTGAATCAAGATTTTTCTTTCTTTATTTCTAATAATTTCGTTCTTCCGATTCAACCACCCCTTGGATATTACACCGGGCCTCTTTCTACTCTAAGTCCGTCAAAGGCTCTTCCTTTCCCGACCAATAAAGCTAATGAAGTCATGTAAGGAAAGTTCAGACTTTTTTTTAATTCTTCAGGGCCTAAATATTTCTATACCATTTGCTGAGGCTCTTAATGAAATGACTACCTATACAAATCTCTTAAAAGAGATCTTAAGCAGGAAATGATCTATATCAGAGCTAACGAATGATGTCTGATACGTGAAGCTCCCAGAAAAATTAGGCGATCCAGGTAAGTTTGCTATTACAATAGTGATTGGAGCTTATCGCTTTTAAAACACTATGTGATTTAGGTGCTAGTGCCAGTTTACTACTCCTCTCAAATTTGTCAAAAGCTAATATGGGACCGCTGGAACATGTCAATATGAATCTCTACATGGCAAATGGATCATGTGTCAAGGATACTGGAGTCGTTGAGGATGTCCTTGTTCAAGTAGACAAATTCTTTGTCCCAAACGACTTCATAGTGATGGAGATGCCAGAAGACCTCGTGGTGCCTATCATACTTGGAAGACCATTCTTAGCCACAACAAGGGCACATGTTAATGTTAGGAAGCGACTCCTCACATTCGATAATGTGGAAGAGAAGGTTGAGTTTCGCTTCAATAATACCGTGAACGAGGTTCCTAGATGCAATACCGAAGGGCCTACCGACCCACCATGGGTCGGTAACGACCCATCTCTGAGAGAAAATGCAGGAATATCCATGAACAAGATGCATACTAAAAGGCCTACCGACCCACCATAAGGTGGTATCGAGCCTAGCACCGTAACCGATTTCGACCTGCACGTTACTGAAGCTCTGACAACCCAGCAGGGTCGTTAACGACCCCATCTACCTCGATAACGACCCCCTATCTGATCAATTTCGGTGAGTCTTCTTACTTTAATCTAATTAATTCCGGTCACGATCCTTTTTTTCATCCTTCTTCAACATCCCATCCTACTTTAAATGCTATGAAAGAGTCGAAACCCCCTTGGTTTTCAGATTTTTCTAACCCTTATGTAGGACTTCCAAGCATATTGATTAATGATAGAGGACCGCATCTCTTGGAGAAAAGCTTTAATAATGTTTCAGCTATGTATGGGGTTTCTCATCATCCTTAGAAAGTCGGAGAGAAGTAACCTTAGACCAAGGTAAGTTTTTCGGGCTAATGACGTTAAAAATAGCGCTTACGGGAGGCAACCCACTTTTTTTTTGCTTTAGTTTTTGCTTTCTTAGATCTTTTTGCTAGCTTTTTTTTGACTTGTTTCTTAGGTTAGAGTAGTGTAGTAGGGATAGATGTTTCTATAAAGTGACTCAGGTACAAAAAGAAGAAGAAGAAGAAGTGCTACAAAGGAAAAGAAAATAATTCAAGACATTCGGTGTACAAGCAACAGGTTCAGTAATGACCCCCACAAGGTCGGTATTGACCTTTATAGAAAATCCGAGATAAAATTCAAAATCTTCAGTGAACAATGGTTTCAAGCAGCTTCAGTTTTATTTTGTGAGTCTCTTTTTATGCTTTGTATTCTTTTTATGTCTTTAAGCAGTGAGGAGACTGTTTGGTTTAAGTATGGGGTGGGGGAAAAGAAAACTTAGTTTTTGTGTCTTTCTTTGTTTCTTTTTTGTGTGTTTTAGGATTGATAATGCTCCACTTAGATGTCCTATGATAATGCTTTAACTTGCTTGGATTGATAATGCTCCACTTGTCAAACCCTTCAACAAGAGTATTGCGGCGTCAGACGTAAAAGTGCTCGATACTATTGGGTGCTAGGCAATAGCTCTTTTGCTATGAAGTTGCCTAATCCAGAGAGGGTGAAGATAGAGATTGGTTTGGACAATGCTGGCACATGGCTCATTCACCCACAAGATGGTGATTTATCGGTTTCACAAGTGATTGGAGGGATAAGAAGAAGGAAGAAAGCAAGGGGTCAAGATGAGGAAGCGAGCACTTCTATGGATGTTGATGAGGAGGACGAAGATGAGGAGTTTGAAGTTGCTCCTGAGGATATTGCAGCTGATGATGATGAAGATGATGATGAGCACAATGAAGTGCCACCCGTTCACGAGTTTGAGCAACAAGGTTTAGGTGATAACATGTCTACCACTCAATACAATCATTTGGTGGAATTGATGGGTGGATTGTCTACACAAGTGAGTGGCTTGCACACTCGTATGGATGGCATGGCGGCTGATTTCAACCATTTCCGGGGTTATACTACGAGCCGTTTTGATTATGTTGATGAGCAGACCCGGTACTTGCATCAGAGGATGGACAGCTACACGCCTGAGCAGGGCTATCAGCCGTATGCTTATCAGTCGTATCCTGAATATCCAGCTCCTGAATGGCCATACCCGGGGTACCCACCACCACTATCAGAGTAGATTTCCGAGTTTGACAAGTTCTTGTGATGAGGTCAGTTTTCTTTTACTCTTATGTTTTTATTACTTTGGGGACAAAGTAATGTTTAAGCATGGGGGAAGGGGATTATTTATTTTGTCATGAGAACTTGGTTTAGTTAGATCATATAGTTGCATGTGCATGTTTATTTTTATTTGTATGCATTGATTGAAAGTTTGAAAAATCCACTAAAAATTTGAAAATTTCTGAAAAATTAAAAAAAAAATGTGTGTTTTGTTTGCATTTAGGATTCATTTTTCCCCTTGGAACCACTTGTTTAAATAGTGAGCATGATTTCATATCCCATAACTTGTTAAGGTTATGATGGAAGTTCTAAATAAGAATTGCTTAATTATTAAGGAGTATGCATGAAAGTGAAAACTTGAGCTAGTTATGAAGTTCTAACCAAAAATTTGCCTTGTGAGATTTCTTTTGAGCCTTTACGTGCCAATTTTGCATGATATTCTTGAGTGTATCACTTTGATTGTCTTAACTCTAGAACTTGCGTTTAGATTTTTTTTCGAGGCCACATTATATGTTTTGAATGCATGATATAAAAGTGATTGAGGAAAATTTTCTTTAGCTCATTTATATCCTTATCCACCCTACATTATACCTTTGTTTTTGTAGCCCCATTGTTTTGAGCCTTGGCCTTGTTTATTAGCTCCACAAAAATTAATCCTATCCGAATAAGCTTGACCCTCATCCGGGAATTAGGATTTGACTAGGGGAATTTTGTGGGTTAATTGTTATATTTTGGGGTTTGTGAGGCAAGATGAAAAGGTGTAATAGAAGAGAATGTCCAAAATGAAAAGTGTTGGAAAGTTTAAGGATGTTGGAATGTTTAGTGCAAAATTTTTAAGTAAAGTTGGTTTGAAAGGTTGATTGAGATGAGTTGTATGTGTAAAATTGCAAAGTATTCTTGTGAGAGAAGAATGAAAAAGAAAGAACAAATCTCAAATGGGTTTGTGGAAAGAAAAAAAAAAGAAGCAAAAGTTCAGCAAAAGAAAGAAGTGCTTAAAAGTAAGTAATGGAAGAAAGGGAATACAAGTTGGGAAGTTGTTGAGAGTGAGTGTTGATGTAATTTGGGTATTAGTTGATTCTAGTTCCCGGATTTAGCACCACATGGCCATATAATGATCCCTTCCTACTTGTCTATACCTTGGCCCCATTACAACCTTGAAAAGACCTCATGATTTATGTTGTGCATTCGAACATCCGTGGTGGAGATTTAGTGCACTGATGCAAGCATATGGTAGTTGGCATTCAAAGATGATTTTTGAGCGAAAACACATACCTTTAAACACTTGAGTGTTGAGTGCAAACACATATACCTTGGTAAGGGTTAGAATGGATTGATAGCTTGGTTTGAAACTTTCGATAAATGTATGCAAAGATTTCATGGTTAAGTTTGTGCTTCTTGAAAATGAATTAAGTCATGACTTGCTTGTTTGTGGTGTGATTGATTTCTATGTCTTGCTTGAGGACAAGCAAGGTTCAAGCATGGGGGAATTTGATAGAGCATATAGATGTAGTTGTTAGAGCATGTTTTTATTCTCGTTTTATGCATTTTTAGCTAGGATTTCATTCTAAGTTTAGATTAGGTTTTATTTTCGTTTAGTTCGGAATCTACGCGTCTTTGTGCATAATTGCAGGTCGGGTGGTGGAAGAGGGTAGATGGAAAGCTTAGGACGGATCTCGGGACGTATAGGGAGCATTGGAAGTGAAGACCCGAGGCAAGAACTACAAGACATGAATGAAGGGACCAAACCGCGGAGCCAAAGTCAAGACCGCGCCGAGTGGAGAAAGTTGTTGCGGCGTCAGCGCGGGCAACTCCGGGCGGAGCGCGACCGCGCTCTGGGGCGTCACAAACCGTGCTCATCGGTGTCGGTGCGGCGTGGATTTGGGCTTCCACGAGATCTTATGGGCCGACTTTCTTAATGTTTATTTGGATATTTTTGGATATTTTGGATATTTTTAGCATGATATAAATACTTTCTCTAGGTTTTATTTTTGGATTATGCTATCTTTTGGAGTTTTATGCAATTTGGAGATTTGTGGGAGACAAACCCTAGTTTTTGCAATTGAAGATCAATTGGACTTTTGTAAGTTTGATTTCTCTTTAATGTCGATTTCTAGCTAAATTTCCCATGTCCAACTAGTTAGTTGAAGTTGTATGCATGATTGTTTGTGAGATTTGAATTATTTTAGTTTGCCTTGACTAGATTGAATCTCTCCATGCTTAATTGATTAAATTCACTTAGGATTATAATAGCTTGATCACCTATTCTACTTCTAGGTTGAATTACAACTAGGATAATTAAATAGACGGTGGAATTTGATTATTCATGGATGAATCCTTTGATTAAACTTAAAGACGGTGTATATTAAGGTTAATCAAAGGCGGGGAATTTAATCACAAGACTTCGTGAATAGACGGTGGAATTCATGAATATTGTTTCTATTGAATGCTTTGAACTTAATTGCATGATCAACTTGACATAGAAGGTTTTCTAGGTTAATTGATTAAAAGGTTGTTAAAGACGGTGTATATTAACAACCACAATAAGCTTGAATTCATAAATTCACAATAGATTAGTCAAGGGAAATTGAAATAAGGATAATCGATGATCAAAACTCATGTATGCAATGGATACGAAACTAGTTGGACGCTTTTCTCCATATTTGAATCTCAACTTACTTTACTTGTTTAGTTTTAATTAGTTTAATTACTTAGACTTTAGTTTAAAAATCACAAAAAAAAACCTTTCTGCTTAGTAATATTATATAAATACGAATAATCTGAGTCCTTGTGTGTTCGACCCTTGCTTCCACTATACTTAGGTTAGGAAGTTAGGTATTTCTTTGACAGTGCTTTTATAGCGACGTAAAAGTGCTCGTCAATATCTTTGCCTGAATCATGTTGAAATGTTGTTTTTATGTGGATATTTAGTATGTGATAAAATTGAGCACATATAATCTTAGGTAGAAGTGACTTAAATCCAACGAAAATTGCTACCTTGTGAGTTGTTTTTGGCCTTATAGGGAGAACATAAAAAATCCCTCTTCTTTTCATGTGTGATTTACTCTCCTTATGCATATTATCTCTTGTCGTTGATATGGTTATCTATTTCTTGAGGCCTATATGAGATATTAGTTCATTGCTTGTGAAATCATATGATGAAGAACTTATTTCTTTAAATCACTTCTTATCCTCTCTTTTTATCTACCTATGCATTATCCTCTTTTTGAAACCAATTTGAGCCTTGAAGCCTTTTATTTTTAAGCTCCACAAAATTATTCCCTAGATGATATTAGTTTGACCCTATCCGGGGATTAGGACTTAGTATTGGTTATAATGGTTTTGTTGAGTGACATGTATTGGTTCAAGTGTGGGGTAATTTGAGTTGGATACTTGATGATCTTGCAGTATGTCATGTAAAAGGAGTTTGGTTCTCTGTATGCACTAAGAGAAGAAAGAAAGAAAGAAATCAGAACAGTGACATCGTTACCGACCCTTGTAGGATCGGTACCGACCTTTCCAGAGAGAAATCAACAATGAAAAAAATTGAGAAAAGAAAGATGAGAAAAATCAAAAGCTGAAAAAAAGAGTTAAATAGTAAAAGTGTGCATAAGCCAAATCTTCCTTGTTATTTAAGCAAGATTAGTTGGGATATTTTAATGAAAGATATGAGTGTGCATAATGATAGTATGTTTGGTATGTTGTTTTTTAGAGTTTTAGAGTGTTGTGTTGGAGAATTTAGGAGTCTATATTCCCGGATTTTTAGCACCACATAACGAAAATAATTTCACGCCTTATTGTTTTTACCAAGCCCCATTACAACCCGGCCGAATGGAAACTTCTATGAAGTTATTCATTGATCCTAAGTTCTCTTGATGATTTTCATGTGTCTTGACATCTCTGGTGGAGAGTTTGGTGATATAAGTAACACTGACAATGTTGATTTTTGTATATTGGATTGAGTTGAGAGTTGTTAATATAAGCTGCCTAAACACTTGAGAGCTGAGTGAAACACATTCACCCTTTTGAGGTTGGATTATTGGTTGTTTTTGCTTGACGTTGCTTATATATGTGTGATGACGTTAAATTCACTTGTCTATTTGTTCTACTTGTGCTTTGATGTTGCTTTTTGATAAGGGCATAGTCTTGAAAGATATGATGTTGGTATTGATTGATGTCTTGTTGATTGCTTGAGGACAAGCAAGTCTAAGTATGGGGTATCTTCATATCTGCCTTTTTAGTCGTGTTTTCAGGGAGTGTCTTTATTGTGTTTGAGTCTTTTTCTGTAGTTTTGTGTTTTGTTTTTAGTTGTTTGTGTAGGTTTTCGTATTTTCTCAAGATATGGAGTCTACATAAGCTTTGGTGGTGTTTTTATAGGTTTTGGAGATGTTTGGAGCATATTTTAAGGAGATGAGAAACCGAAGGAATAAAGCACTCAAGAAAGACATGAAGATCAAGGTTTAAGCCATGAGAGAAGTCTATAGACCCGTTATTGAGCTTAAGGAAGAAGAATCAAGGCAAAAGGAAGGCTAACGACCCCTCTACCGAAGCAATAACGAGCCAAATTACACGCTGAAGGAGGTCGATACCGAGGTACACAGGGTCAGTAACGAGGTGTTCAGCAAAGAAGGAAAAGTTCAGCAAATC
Organism: Fallopia convolvulus; assembly: GCA_964016875.1. Lineage (NCBI taxonomy): Eukaryota > Viridiplantae > Streptophyta > Magnoliopsida > Caryophyllales > Polygonaceae > Fallopia > Fallopia convolvulus. The sequence goes on along the minus strand of OZ024730.1, from coordinate 39,260,595 downwards.
AGAGTTCTACCGACCCTCACTGGGTCGGTACCGAGGGTCCCGTGTTGGTAGGGACATCCGAGTCGTGCAATTAAAGACTATTTATCCCATATCTTTATATTATTAGATAGTTTTAAGGGATATATCTCTTAGATGATTTATTTCCTTATAGATAGCTTTAGTTTCTATATAAATACCCTTGTCTAGCTTTAGTTTTCTTATCCCACAATCAACCTAGTTTAGATTTTAGAAAAGAGAAGAAGGAAGAGAGGGGGAAAAGTTTTGGAGTTGCATGGAGAACATGTTTGTCTTGGATTTGGTTGTAAGCTCTTATTTAATTAATTTAATTGTTTTTTAAATATGATTTGTGAGTAGTCTCTCTCTCTCTCTAAGGTTGGGGTTAAACCCAACAATGGTTATGTAAGCTTGCTTTTGATCATGTTTTGATTGTTTTTATTGCATGAATATATTCTCTTATTCTTAAATCCTTGAAACGAAAGTTGATAAGGAATTTCTCGTTCATAGTTGAAGCAAAAGCAGAAACTTTGGATCATAATAGTCAATTAGGGTTTTGAACCGAAAGCGGATCAATCCTAGTTGAAGTAAAAGAGATAGATAGTAAAGTTTATTAATTGAATGAAAGTTAGTTGATTTACTTGCTTAAGTTGATGACTTTATGTGATAAAAGCATGCTCTTTATGTTTCATTGGCATATGTATGCATAATTGTTGTTGTGGGGATATCAAAACATTTATATTTTCTCTCTCTATTGATAAAAACCCTAACTTTGTTGATTACTTAAGCCCTAAGTAAGAACAATACTTGATATTGTCTTTCTCCCGTAGACGAACCTGATTTCACTATACATAGCGGGGTCTTGATTATAAATTTATTTTTTTGTCAAGCCTCTGAATACTTCCCGATCTTTGAGCTAAATAACTTAGTAACGAGTTGTTGAAAGGTTGTCTTGGCTTTTTTTAATATCGCATGTAATAAAATATCCCATGCGGTGCTATGAACACTGTCTTCTCTTGGTCATCTTCATGCATAAGGATTTGATTGTAGCCTCGATATGCATCTAAAAAGCTCATGCTCTCATGGCTTGCTGTAGCGTCCAAGAGTTGATCGATCTTTGGAAGCTGAAACAAGTCCTTTGGACAAGCCTTGTTAAGATTAGTAAACTCCACGCAGACTCTCCAATCTCCCATCTTTTTTCTTGACTACGACAGTATTTGCCAGCCAAGTTGGGTATCACACCTCTCGAATTACGTCGGCCTCTTCAGAGATCACAACTTCAGTATGCTAGATAGAGGACCGTCTTCCTCGTAGTACAACCAGCTTTATGTTTGGGAGAACGTTCAGTCTATGTGATGTGTACCTGCCCTAGCCCTAGGGTCCCGAGACCGTGGCGACCCCCTTGGGCTAATCCGCGTCTCTGTAGGACCCGTGCCAAGACCCGTGGTCAGCCTCACCATCGGCACCACGACCCCGAACGCTCGAGTCGTGCCAGCGCCGGGCCAACCCGGCGTCGGCACATGAAGTTCTTGTGTCGCGCCTCATGTACCGACGCACCAGCCCTCGGTACCGAGCCAACACTAGTCGGTATCGTGCCATCCATCCTCGGTACCGGGTACCACGTCTCGGTACCGACGGCCATGTCCGCGCCGGGCCAACCCGGCGTCGCGACTTGAGGTTCTTGCCTCGTCCTGGCGCGCCGACGCCCTTGTCGCGACACTCGCGACTAGGCCACCGTGACCACTATCCGTTTTTACCATATTTAGTATTATTTCCTTTCCGAACCTTTCTATTTATGTCATTTCTATTATTGTTTTGATTTATGGGCTTGGGCCTAACGTTGGGCCACTTGCATGTGTAACCCTAGTTAGCCCCCATGCCTCCTTAGGGTTTTCTAGGAGCTCCTCTATAAATAGGAGCCTCCTCTCATTGTTTTGCTTACGCTTTGAATGAACTAACGTTATGCTGTCGAGATCTCTCCAGAACTACTTCTAAAAGGCGTCAACCCCAATTTCTCTTCTCATCCCATATTCCTCAGTTCTCCCTCAAAAGAGAGCACCTTCTCATCCTTTCAATTCTCTTCTCATCAAAGTCGAGTCGTTTATCGACTCAAAACCTATCCATCACGCAAGAGAAGACCATTTACGAGTCCAAAGATCGATCCTCTCGTGAATCTCCCAACGGGGTTCACATCACTATGTCAAGGAAGATTTGGGTGTATTCCAAGCATGTCGTACGGGCTCCATGCGAAGACATCATGATTACTTCATCTGAGAGATTTTCCCCCAAGAAGAATTTCTTCTCAAGCTCATCCTCTCCGACAAGAATCACTTGAAGTTCATCCATAGATTTTTGACTCGGCTCTAAGCCACAACTCCATTGGCTCACATCGCTTTAGTGTATATTCGACCACATGAAGGTCGATGTCTTGGTTACGCAAGCCGCGATCGCGGTTGTTCTGATTGAGTCCGCTCTTATATAATCTACAGTAGCGGCCTTACGGTCCGCACCTGCGGACAATCCTGTGGTTCAAATTTGCGTTCACACGAGATCGATCAAATGAGTCTTGATCGTCGCCGCTTGCGCAGTTTTTGGTTTTCGCCTTGGAAGTCGATTTCTTTCCTACGCTCGAGCTTTGTCCCTTTGATAGCGGTTGACTATTAACATGAGATTCATGATCAAGTTTTCGATTTTGGGCTACCGGGCACGCACCCGGTCCCAAATTGTCACACGATGTTCGACTTCTAACCACGAGGTGCGCTAGGGTTTGATCTTCCGAGAAAATATCGTAGTTCGTGCGAACGCCCTACGTGCAACGACCACGGCCTTCGGGCCACGATTGTGGTCCTTTGGTCAACGGCCGCGTATTTGTTCTCTGAGCAGAGCAGGCTCGTTTTTGCTTTGCACGATTGCCCTAGGGCTTCGAAAAGTTCCATATTTTTCTTCTAGGATCGAATCCAACGTCATACCTGCATGGATCAATTGCTCATTTCCACAGACAACGTCAATTGTTAGTGCACTAAAATTCGTCTTCAATGCACTGGTTGAATACTCTGTTCTTTACCTAATCCACCTTCGATGCCTAAGTTAGAAGAGCAATTGTCGATTCAACGTTGATATTCGTGTATTTGGTCTAGTTTTAGGTGTTTTTCTTAGGTTGTTTAGTTTAGTTTTAGTAAGTTTTATAGTTAGTTTTGTGTGTTTTTGGATAAGTTTGCATATTTTGTGAAAAGTATGGAAGCTACTCCATTTTGTGTCTTTTTTTAGGTTTTTGAAGCGGAATTGAGCATTTTCAAGTAAAGCTGAAGTGAAGTGGTGAGTGTGGAATGCTTGGAAGAGGAGAACGAAGATTGCATCTTGAAGATCAAGTTCAAGTGCAAAGTAAAACCAAGGAAAGAGTGCAAATAAGCCAAAATAGAGGCTCGTTAACGACCTGTGAGGGTCGTTACCGAGCTATGCATGAAAGTTTTTGCTAAAGGATTCAACGGGTGTCTACCGACCCCGTGCAGGTCGTTAACGAAGTGACCTGTGTTGGTAGAGCGCACCCGACTTTTGAGATTTATATCTTTAATCTTGTAATCTTTTAGTTTGGTAAGTTTTTATCTTTTAGATCTTTTATTAGATAGCCTTCTTAGTATAAATACCCTTGTTCTAGCCTAGGCAAGGGGGGGGATTCGATTAGTTTTTAGGAGAGAAATCGAGAGAGAGAGAGAGAGAGAGCTCTGACTGTTTTCCGATTGAGAGAGAGGAGAGGTTCAAGGTCGTGATCAGTGCTCTTCTAGTTTTGTTCTTCGGTTGTTTCGAATTCCACGTGTGGTTGTTAGACGATATTTCTTTTCATTTCAAGTAAGTTTTGCTTTTGAATGATCTCTTTGAATAAAGTTGTTTGCTTTGATTCAATGAAGAGTGAGTAGTTTACTTTTCTATGGTCGGGGTTGAAACCCGACATAGTTGTGCATGGTTGAATAAATGTGTTGAGTTATTGATTGCCTTCTATCTTTTGAATTGCTTGTTGTGCTTATGCTTAGACGAGAGTTGAAGTAATTTGAGTTTGTAGCTTGATTGAAAGAGAAAGTTGTGAACTTGAATGTTGATATTGTTCGATACCGAAAGTTTCGAGCTTTGCATTCAAAACAATTAATAACGTGAATTGATTTATGAAAGTTGATTGATTTGCTTGTTTGGTGGACGAAAGTTGATACATTTATCTTCAAAGGCAAGATCTTTATCTTCACATGATTTTTATATGCATAGCTATGTTGTGGTAACCCTTGTCCTAGAGCTTTTTTATCCTTTGATTTTCTTTAGTTTTCCATTCGATTTCACTTGTTACCGAGGCACATTGGATCGGTACCGAGCCTGCGCTTGTATCGTTATTTGTTTTGTTTTTAGTAGAATTCCAAGATCGTTAACGACCCTGACAAGTTCGTTAACGAGGTTTGTCGTAGCTATTTTTGCTTTGTTTTTCTTTGTTTCCTTGTTTTTAGTTCGGTAAACAGACAACCTTGCTTCTTGTGGACGATCTTGACTTCGCTATACTCAGCGGGGGCTTGGCTACAAATTTTATTTGTTGTCGAGTTAAATCTGCCCTACAACAAACATCGAGGTAGAGGACAAGACTTACGTGCAAGCTCAATGAATATGAGGTGTTCATCATACATGGCGATGCCATGTATTTATAATGGAGGAGATGTAACATCCCTGACCAAATGAATACGTCATTCTTCATTCATATAATAATAGTAGCATATGCATGGCATATTGACATGATATATAGTACACTTTTAAAAGTAATTTATATTTTCTAATTAAGTTTTTATATTTTAAAAAGTTTTTAACTTAAAGTTATTTAATAATTATATTACAGTAAAGTTTGTATTAAACAAGATTTCAGGGTGAAAAGTGGAATTTTTCTAATGTTTTGCCGACTTCCACTTACACCGACTCCCTCCATCTTTATCTACATGTATGCCATATTTATTTGGCATTTAACTTATGTAGATCACAAAAGAACGAGAGTAGAGAAGGACATTCGATCAAGGTTTTCTTGTTTTTATTTTGGATTTTGTATAAGATCTCTTCTGCCGGTTTTTTTGCTCAAGTACAAGCATGATTTGGTAAGTTTTAATTAGTTAATGGTTCATCTGGATTTTCATTTATTTTTCCAGATCTAGATCTACGGTTGCTCTTGATTGGTGAGTGTAAAAGATTTCAGAGTAATTTTAGGATTTTGTTTTGTAAGGATATTAGGGAGTCCTTTGATCAAGTTTTTCAGAAATGTTTGAATTAGAAAAATGGTCTTCTTTATATATAGTTTATTAATGTTCATGTTTTTAGTCTAGTTTTAGGTGTCTTTCTTAGGTTCTTTAGATTAGTTTTAGTAAGTTTTAGAGTTAGTTTTGTGTGTTTTTGGATAAGTTTGCATATTTTGTGAAAAGTATGGAAACTACTCCGTTTTGTGTCCTTTTGTAGGTTTTTGAAGCGGAATTGAGCATTTGCAAGCGAAGCTGAAGTGAATTGGTGAGTGTGGACTGCATAGAAGAGAAGAAAGAAGATTGCATCTTGAAGATCAAGTTTAAGTGCAAGTAAAGCTATGAGAGAGTTCAAAAGCGTCAAAACAGAGAGCTCGTTACCGACATGTGAGGGTCTGTACCGAGCTGTGAATCAGAGTTTTTGTTAAGGAATTCAGCAAATGTCTACCCACCCTGTGTAGGTCATTAACGAAGTGACCTGTGTCGATAGGGCGCAACCAACTTTCGGATTTATATCTTTTATCTTGAAATTTTTTAGTTTGGTAAGTTTTTATCTTTTAGATCTTTTATCAGATAGCCTTTTTAGTATAAATACCCTTGTTCTAGCCTAGACATGGGGGGATTCGAGTAGTTTTGTTGAGAGAAAATTCAGACTGGATTTCCGATCGAGAGAGAGGAAGAGGTTCGAGTTCGGTGATCGAGTTCTTAGTGTTGTTCTTCAATTGTTTTCGAATTCCACGTGTGGTTGTAAGACGATATTTCTTTTAATTTCAAGTAAGTTTTTCTCTTCAATGTTCTCTTTGAATAAAAGTTTTTGTTTTGATTCAATGAAGAGTGAATAGTTTTCTTTTCTAGGGTCGGGGTTGAAACCCGATATAGTTGTGCATGGTTGAATGAATATATTGATGTTTTGATTTCCTTCTATCTTTTGAATTGCTTGTTGTGCTTATTCTTAGACGAGAGTCGAAGTAATTTAAGTTTGTAGCTTGATCGAAACAGAAAGTTGTAAACTTGAATGTTGATATTGTTCGATAAAGAAAGTGTCGAGTTCTGGATTCAAAATAAGTAATAAAGTAAATTGATTTATGAAAGTTGATTGATTTTCTTGTTTAGTCAACGAGAGTTGATAGATTTATCTTCAAAGGCATGATCTTTATCTTCATATGAGTTTATATGCATAGCTATGTTGTGGTAACCCTTGTCCTAGAGTTTTTAATCATTTGATTTTCTTTAGTTTTACATTCCAATTTCACTCGTTACCGAGGCACTTTGGATCGTTACCGAGCCTTGCATCGTTATATTTTTTCTGTTTCAGTAGAAATCCAGGATCGTTACCGACCCTGACAAGGTCGTTAACGAGGTCTGTCGTAACTATTTTTGCCTTGTTTTGTTTTGTTTTATTGTTTTCTTAGTTCGGTAAACAGACAACCTTGCTTCCCGTGGACGATCCTGACTTCGCTATACTCAGCGGGGTCTTGACTACAAATTTATTTGTTGTCGAGTTAAATCTGCCCTCTCAAATCGATGTCATGTTTTAACGGATTTGGATTTATGCACAAGAAGTTATAATGCTTATTGGCATTTCACTACATTTGGGGTTAGAGTTTATAAGAGTAAATAGCCTAATTTGCACTGGGTTATATATAGGAGCACAAGTCGTAGATCATGGTCAAGGAAAAAGGGAAGAGATATAGTATGTGTCTTAAACAAGTGAGTATAGACCGGAGCTTAAACCTTATGTGCTATATGGATATATATATATATATATATATATATATATATGCTATATGTGCTATATGAGCTATATGTATATATGTGCTATATGTGATAGCTTTGAAATTTCTAGAGTTGTTTGCACTGAAAATATGTTAGCAAATACATATGATATTTGATTATAGGATGCACTTGATTGCATAGCATATTGCAATGAGATTTAAAAGGACATGTGACTGTCTTGCCCTAAATTTGTATTACAGGACCTACGGGTCATATAGGATCTTTGGATCATACAGGATCTATGGATCACACAGGATGTACGGATCATACAAGACATGCGGGTCGTAATAAGAAAATCTTAGGATTTCTTTCTTAAAGCGACCATAAGAGTCATTATGAGGAGATTTTCAGATTTCTTTCTTAAAGGGACCATAAGAGTCCATATATAGTAAACCCAAGGCAGATTCAGGCTTGAACAGTTCACAAAATAATGAATCAGATACATCGACATTTGCATTTCCATAGTAAATTCATATATGACATATATAATTTGTATGTATATGTACAAGGACTAAATGTTTGACTCTGTGTGAAATAATTGATGATGATTTATATTCACTGAGTATGCAACTCATGTAATCGCAAAACAATTTTTCAGGTTCAGCTAGAACTTACTGGCGTGTGTCTCTTTTAGAGGTGACATTCATGCAGGTCGGCTAGCTGAAGCTCATTGCAACCTTCTCCTCCTCTTTTTGCATCATAGACATATGGGTTGTAAAATAAGTTAAGAGTAATAGATGTATTTGTATAAGAAGTAACTACCTATATGTGTGTGTATGTGTGTGTGTGTGCGCGCAACCTTATATGGTTGTTACTTTCTACTTTGTGCTTATGTGATAGTTGCTTATATGTGAATTATTTGTTTATATAAAATAAGAAGTTAGTACAAAGTATACTTCATGGGGTATAAGGGTGTCACAGTTAGTTTTTGGTATCAGAGCAGGGATATGATTCTTTAAGGGCATGTATTCATAAGCATATATAATTGACATTAGAGTTGCATTCATGAGCATGATGTATAAAGGACAGAAGGTTCAGCCGTGCCATGTTGGTCTGTAAGAGCATCTCATACATCACTACATGAACATACATTTCATACACATTGACCTTTGGAAGAGGAAGTATAGAGAAAATGGTAAATGTACATACAATATATCGGAAATGTATAATACGAGTGGATACAATAGAGTTACCGGTTGATCTGATTTTGATATTCCTGCATGAGGTTGATGTTATTTTGGGCATGGATTGGTTGTCAGGACATCATGCTAAAGTGGATTCTTATACCAAAGAGGTTGTGATAGACTCGCCTAGCAAATCTAGAGTGATTTTCTATGGTGATAGACGAACGATACCTGCTTGCTTAATATCTGCACTAGCGGTTGTTTGTATGATCAAAGAGGGATGTGAGACATAGCTGGCCATGTTATAGACCGTACAGATGAATGTGATAAAGTTATAGGTATTTCAGTTAAAGATTTTCCTGATGTGTTTCCAAAGGATCTTTCAAGATTGCTACCTGATATTGAAATAGAGTTTACTATAAAATTAATGTTAGGTATTGCACCGATTTCTATTCCTCCATATAGGATGTCTACACTTGATTTACAGAAACTGAAGAAATAGTTACATAAGTTGTTAAACAAAGGGTTCATTAGGGCTAGTGTATCACCTTGGTAACCACCAGCATTTTTGTGAAAAATAAAGATGGTACCTTACGGCTATGTATAGATTACAGAAAGTTGACTCAAGTGACAATGAAGAACAAGTATCCATTGCCAAGGATAGATGATTTGTTTGATCAACTTCAAGGTGCAAAAGTATTTTCAAAGATTGACCTTTGATTAGGATATCATCAGTTAAAGATAGCTAAAGATGACTTTATTAAGACAACATTCAGGACTCGATATGGGTATTATGAGTTTTTGGTAATGCCATTTGGTTTGACTAATGGACCATCGACATTTATGGCTTTAATGAACAAGGTGTTTCAAACTTTTCTAGACAGTTTTGTGATCATCTATATTGATGATATATTGACGTATTCGCGAAGTATAGAGGAACTTGATGATCATTTGTCTGCCGTGCTACAAGACTTGAGGGAAAAACAGTCATATGCTAAATTGAGTAAGTGTGAATTTTGGTTGGATCAAGTGATATTGTTAGGACATATAGTATCTGGAAGAGTTATAGATATTGATAATAAGAAGGTTGAAGCAGTGATAAACTGGAAAGCACCAACAACAGTTACAAAAGTTCGTAGTTTTCTTGGTATGTTTGGATACTACAAACGATTGTTGAATGATTCCCTATTGTAGCTGCACTACTCACTAAATTGTTATGAAAGAATGCTCCATTCCACTAGAATGTTGCGTGCCAACAGAGCTTTGATGAGTTAAAGTACTGTTTAAATATAGAACCAATATTGACAATTCCTACAGGTACATGAGGATTTGTTGTTTACACTGATGCTTCATATCTGGGTCATGGCTATGTCTTTATGCTGGAAGGAAAGTAATTGCTTATGCATCACGATAGTTGTGACCACATGAAATTTCTTATCCTATACATGATTTAGAGTTGACAATAGTAGTATTTGCCCTAACGATTTGGCGACATTATCTATATGGAGAAACATTCCAAATCTTTACAGATCATAAGAGTTTGAAGTATCTGATGAACCAAAAGGACTTGAACATGCGACAAAGACATTGGATGGAACTATTGAAAGATTATGATTATATAATTGAGTATCATCCGGAAAAGGCCAATGTTGTAACAGATACTTTGAGTCGAAAGTCCAATGTTTGTCACAGATAAAGTATTGATTACTACCTTGGAGATTCGGCCAGTTCTAAGACAGGAAATTAAAGATGCACAAGTAAGAGATGAGAAGTTGATAGAAATTATTGAACAGGTTCAACTACGTAAAGATACGCCATTTGACAATCAAGATGACACATTGATGTTTGGCCCAAATTCATAATGTTTTCATGTTAGTCTGCTAAGATGATATAGATCTGATCTGTCACATGTGTTCAAAGATTCAGAAGTACTACTTGCAGAAAATTAGAGATACATAGAGGAACTGATCATGATAGCAGATTATAGAATCAAAGAGTTATGAAATAGGGAAATTCCAATGGTTGAAGTAATTTGGAAGAATCAGGGTATAGAACAAACAACTTGGGAAACTAAGGATAAGATGAGAAAGTCGTATGAAGAGATAGCGAATTTTGAGGACAAAATTCTTATAGAGGGGGAGGATTGTAACATCCCCGACCAAATGCATACGTCATTCTGCATTCATATAATAATAGTAGCATATGCACAGCATATTGACATGATATATAGTACACTTTGAAAAGTAATTTATATTTTCTAATTAAGTTTTTTATATTTTAAAAAGTTTTAAACTTAAAGTTAATTAATAATTATTTTAGGGTAAAGTTTGTATTAAACGAGATTTCAGGGTGAAAAGTAGAATTTTTCTAATGTTTTGCCGACTTCCACTTACACCGACTCCATCCATCTTTATATATATGTATTCCATGTTTATTTGGCATTTAACTTACGTAGATCACAAAAGAACGAGAGTAGACAAGGAAATTTGATCAAGGTTTTCTTTTTTTTTGTGGATTTGGTATAAGATCTCTTCTATCGGGTTTTAATCTCGAAGTACAAGCATGATTTGGTAAGTTTTAATTAGTTAATGGTTCATGTGGATTTCATTGATTTTTCCAAATCTAGATCTACAGTTGCTTTTGATTTGAAAATCAGTCGATTTATAGTTCTCGGAGGATGTTTTCGATATTGGATTTATATTCGGTAAAAGATTTCAGAGTAATTTTAGGGTTTTGTTTTGTAAGGATATTAGGGAGTCCATTGATCAAGTTTTTCACAAAGGTTTGAACTTGAAAAATGTTCTTCTTTATATATATTTTATCGATGTCAAGTTTTAACAGATTTGGAATTATGCACAACAAGTTATAATTCATATTGGCATTTCACTACATTTGGGGTTAGAATTTATAAGAGTAAATAGCCTAATTTGCATTGGGTTATATATAGGAGCACAAGTCATAGATCGTGGTCAAGGAAAAAGGGAAGAGATATAGTATCTGTCTTAAACAGGTGAGTATAGTCCGAAGATTAAACCCTATGTGCTATATGAGCTATATGTGCTATAAGTGATAACTTTGAAATTTCCATAGTTTTTTGCACAGAAGGTATGTTAGCAGATGGCATATGATATATGATTATAGGATGCACTTGATTACATAGCATATTGCAATGAGATTTAAAAGGACATGTGATTTCCATAGTTGTTTCCATAGTTGTTTGCACATAAAGTATGTCTTGCCCTGAATTTGTATTACATGACCTACGGGTCATATAGGATCTTCGGATCATACAAGATCTACGGATCATAAGGACATGTGGGTCGTAATAAGGAAATCTTCGGATTTCTTTCTTAAAGCAACCATAAGAGTCATAATGAGGAGATCTTCGGATTTCTTTCTTAAAGGGAGCATAAGAGTGCATATATAGTAAACCCGGGGAAGATTCAGGCTTGAACAGTTCACAGAATAATGAATCGATTACATCGACATTAGCATTTGTATAGAATATTCATATATGACATATATAATATGTATGTATATATACAAGGACTAAATGTTTGACTCTATGTGAAATAATTGATGATGATTTATATTCACTGAGTATGCGACTCACGTAAATCGCAAAACATTTTTTTACGCTCAGCTAGAACTTATTTGCGTGTGTATTTTTTAGAGGTCACATTCATACAGGTCGGCCGGTTGAAGCTCAATGCAACCTTCTCCTCCTCCTCTTTTTGCATCATAGACATATGGGTTGTAAAAGAAGTTAGAGTAATAGATGTATTAGTATAAGAAGTAACTACCTATGTGTGTGTGTGTGTGTGGGCAACCTTATATGGTTGTTACTTTCTACTTTGTGCTTTTGTGGATACTTGCTTATATGTGAATTATTTGTTTATATAAAATAAGAAGTTAGTAAAAAGTATACGTCATAGGGTATAAGGATGTCACAAGAGAGGGATATAGAAGGTAGAAAACTCTATCTCTAAGGGCGGGCCGATAATGCTCCAAGCCCAATAAGCGATTTCTTGTTTCCCAATCCAAGTGGAAATTCTATCTTTCGACTAAGATAGAATCCTCCATCATAATGAATAACCGTCGTATTTAATTTTATAGAAAAATAAAAAATAAAAAATAAGGATAGTAAATAAAAGTACCTTTTTTCCAGATAATAGCCAAAATATTTATCACAATTCATTTTTCCCGTGCACAGAGCAGGGCCCGCCGCGCAGATCTCTGGGCCCCGAAGACCCTGGCGCCGAAGGTGCCGGCCCCTGCGAAGGTCGAAGAGGTGAAAATTGTTTAGGGGGAACCACCTAAAGAAGACAATACCCGGGCGTCCTCCCAGACCCCCCTCCCCCCGCCCGCGATCCGGCGATGGGGCCAGTTATATAAGGAAGGAAACATAGGCGTCAACTCGCAAAGAAAAAAGGAAGAAGCACAAAGGGGACAGCCAACGCAGCTCCTTGGGGAGGGAGTTGTCCCAAGTTCTAGCCTCGAGGGGCGAGTTCTTGCCGCCACTGGCTCTCCTGCCGCGAAGTTCCACTGCCCCGGGCCGTCCCGGGGCGCTCTCAGGAACTGGAACAGTAGCGACTAGAAGGAGGAGATTGCGTGGGCGAACAATCTCTCCGAGGACACCCTTAACGACGAGGCCCTCTGCTACTCGGCGATGGTATGTTTTGTTCTTCTTTATAAGCCTCGCTTGAAATTTCTTGCTTGTTCTTCCCTAATATATTTTTGATTTTCCAGCATAATTTCTCCGAGAATTACAATTGTAGCCGCATCAACCTCCTCCACAAGAAAATGGATAAGATGGAGGAGAGGCACAAGGCTAGCATGGAGGAGTGCGCCAAGAAGGAGAAGGCCCTCGCAGATACTAAGAGGCGGGTTTGGACTATGGAAGTCGCAGCGAAGGATGAGCCCAAGGAGGCGGCCAAGGCGAAGGAGGAGGCTGCGAATGCGAAGGCCTTGGTCGGGGATTTACAGGCCTCGGTTGAGGACCTGCGGACCAAACTCTTCAAGGAACATAAATATTACAAGGAGAAGGAATCAGAGCTCCAGAAGGAGGAGGAGGAGGAGAACAACAGCCTTCACCATCGCGTCAAGGAGCTCAACGAGGAGGTGGAGGCTGCAGGGCCCAAATATGTTAAGTCGGCTGCGTACTAGGATGAGTTGCTGAGTAGCATTGATGGGATGTTGATATTCGTATTTTTAGTGTAGTTTTTGGTATGTTTCTTAGCTTGTTTAGTTTAGTTTTAGTAGCTTTTAGAGTTAGTTCTGTGTGTTTTTGGATGAGTTTGCATATTTTGTGAAAAGTATGGAATCTACTCCATTTTGTGTCTTTTTGTAGGGTTTTGAGCAGAAAGAGTGCTTTTTGAGCTGAGTTGGAGTGTTGTGGTGGAGGATGGAAAGCTTTAAGTTAGAGAGGAAGATTGTGTGAGAAGTTCAAGTCGAAAGTCCAAGTTTAAGTCGAGAAGAAGTCGAAGAAAAGCCAAAGAGACTCGTTAACGATCCTGTGAAGGTCGTTAACGAGGCTAAAAGATAGAATTTTTTAAGTGGAGTTTGTGATTTCTACCAACCCTGTGCGGGGTCGTTAACGATGGCTCCGTGTCGGTAGGGTTTTATCCGACTTTAGGGTTGTTATATCTTATATCTTTTATCTTGTTAACTTTTTAGGGTAAGTTTTTATCTCATAGGTTTTTTTATAGATAGCTTTCTTAGTATAAAAACCCTTGTTCTATGCCTTAGAAAGGGGAGAGTCAGATTAGTTTTAGGAGAGGTTGTTGACGGGCCTTTACTCTGGACAACAAATAAATTTATAAGTCAAGACCCCGCTAAGTATAGGGGAGTCAGGATCGTTCCACGAGAAGCAAGGTTTATTTATCTATCAACTACTAAAAATCAAACAAAAACAAGCAAACACTCACTAGCAGCCTCGTTAATGACGTTGTCAGGGTCGTTAACGAACAACCGCAAACAAATGACTCAAAATAACGAACTAAACAGGTTTGGTACCGAGGCTACGAACTCAGTAACGAGTAAAACCTAGGAGAATTCAAACAAAACAAAGATCTAGGACAAGGGTTACCACAACATAGTCATGCACACAAACTCGTAAGAAGATAAATATCATGCCTTTAAATAGATAGATGCATCAACTTTCATTGACTTAACAAGTAAATTAATCTACTTTCATAAACTAATTCACTCAATTGCTTGTTTTGGATCTAAAGCTTCAAACTTTCGCATTCAAACAATATCAACCTTCAAGTTTGTAACTTTCTCTCTCAATCAAGTCAAAAACTCAAATTACCTTGACTTTCATCTAGGTATAAACACGACAAACAATCTCAAAAATAGATTAAAGGCATTCAACACATCATCTCACTCATCAACCATGCATAACTATGTCGGGTTTCAACCCCGACCCTAGATAAGAAAACTACTCACTATTCATAACTAAGAAATAAATAACTTCAACAAAAGAAAACATTGAGAATCAAAACAACTACTTCAAATTAAGAATAAAATATTATCTTACAGAATTCAGAAGAAACCGAAAAAAATACAAAACACCGAATCAAACTTGTGATTAACAACCCCGGAAACTTTCGTCCACCATGGCTCTCGATCTCGAACTTCGGACTCTTCTCTCTCTCTCTCTCGGCTCTTCCTCCTTCACTACTTGCTTGCTTCAATTCGTCCCCCCTTTTTCTAGGCTAGATAGAAGGGTATTTATACTAATAAGGCTAAATAAAAAAGCTAGAAGATAAAAACTTTACTAAAAGATAGAAATCTACTCTAAAAAGATAGAAATAAAATCTAAAAGGATAACAAGACCTAAAATAAATAATATAATAATCCTAAAATTCATTAAAAACACTCTACCGACACAAAATAAATTCTCGCACAGGATCGGTAAGTCACAAAATCAGACTCTCGAAAACTCTATCTCGTAACCTCGTTAACGAGCCCTCACAGCCTCGTTGACGAGCCTGGGCTTGGCTTCTTCAACACTTCTTCTTCAATAACTTAGACTTCGACTTCATCATCTTGCATTCCCCCGTCCTTCATCAAGCACTCCAAATTCAGCTCCGAACATCACCTTTTCCTTGCTCAAACCTACAAAAATACACAAAACGGAGTAGCTTCCATACTTTTCACAAAATATGCAAAACTATCCAAAAACACACAAAACTAACCCTAAACTTATCAAAACTAATCCTAAAAACTAAGAAAACCCTACCAAAAACTAGACCAAAAACACGAACATCTGAGGTCGAGTAGGAGAAGATTGCGAGTTTGGTTCGATCGAGAGAGAGGACGAGGGTCGTTAGTCGGATTTGTACTCGGTGTTGTTCTGTGTTTTTCGGATTCTTCTGGAGTTTGTAAGATGATAATTCTCTTATTAATTTTGAGTAAGTTTGTTTTGTTTTCAATGTGCTCTTTTATTAAAGTTTTTTGTTTTATTACTATGAGTAGTGAGTAGTTTTCTTATCTAGGGTTGGGGTTGAAACCCGGCATAGTTATGCATGTTTGATGAGCAAGTTGATGTTTTGAATGCCTTTTATCTATTATAATTACTTTTTGTGTTTATGCTTGGACGATAGTCGAGGCAATTTGAGTTCTCAATTTGATCGAAAGAGAAAGTTGATGACTTGAAGGTTGATATTGTTCTATTACGAAAGTTTCGAAAAAAAACTTTGGATCCAAAACAAGTGATTGAGTGAATTAATTTATGAGAATTGATTGATTTGCTTGCTAATCAGCGAAAGTTGATAATTTTGTGGTAACCCTTGTCCTTGATTTTTATCTTTATCTTCTTACGAGTTTATATGCATGGCTATGTTGTGGTAACCCTTGTCCTAGATTTTTATTCTTATTTAGTTTTTTTTGCTTTCGTTAAATTCGTTATCGAGTTCACTTGCCTCGGTACAGAACCTGTGTTTTAGTTCGTTATTCTGTGTTCGTAGGTTTATATAACTTTTTTGGCCGTCGCGACCTTGTTGTCGCGACCTTGTTTTGGTCGTCGCGACCTTGTGTTCGTTATTCGAGTTCATCAAGTTTTTTTTTGTTGTGGTAACCCTTGCCTAGGGCTTGTAATATAACTTTTTTGGCCGTCGCGACCTTGTTTTATGCATTTTCCTCTTTTATCTCTGTATATGGTTTATATTACGCGTCTTCTGAGGGTTAAAAAGGCCCCTTTCATCCCGATCCAACCCCATGGCTCGAGTGTTGCAAAGCTTGCAGACTAGTCGAGCCACATCGAGTCATCTTTGTTTTGTTTGATTACGTGGTGACCCCAAGCATTGAGCGGACAGCGCATGCCACACTTTGATTATATGATGCGATTTTGAGCCTTACTCGGAACGCAGATTCCATAGATTATGGGCAACTATCACGAACCTCGCTCAGACCGCGCATGGCGCATAGATTATATGCAACAATTAAGAGCCTCGCTCGGACCGCGCATGTCCCACAAATTATATCCAACGATCACGAGCCTTGCTCGGAGCACGTATGTCACACTGATTATATGCAACGATCACGAGCCTCGCTCTGACCGCGCATGCTGCATAGATTATATGCAACGATCACGAGCCTCGCTCAGATCGCGCATGCTGCATAATTTATATGCAATGATCACGAGCCTCGCTCGGACCGCGCATACCGCATAGATTATATGCAACGATCACGAGCCTCGCTTGGACCGTGCATGTCACACGGATTATATGCAATGATGTTTCTCGGCCAACAAATAAATTTGTAAGTCAAGACCCCGCTGAGTACAGTGGAGTCAGGATCGTTCCACAGGAAGCAAGGTTGTTTGTCTATCAATCTAATAAAAATCAAACAAAATCAAACACAATTACTCACGAGATGCCTCGTTAACGACCTTGTCAGGATCGTTACCGAACCACCGAATATAAGAACATCTATTAACGAACTAATAAAATTCTAACTAACACTCAGTACCGAAGCAAGCATTCAACAACGAAGATTTGTCAGAAATAATTCAATAAAAACAAATATCTAGGATAAGGGACACCACAGCATAGCCAAGCATAAGAATTCGTAAGTAGATAAATCATGCCTTTAAATAGATAGAGTCATCAACTTTCATTGACTAGACAAGTAAATTAATCTATTTTCATAAACCAACTCACTCAATTGCTTGTTTTGGATCTAAAGCTTGAAACTTCCGTTTTCAAACAATATCAACCTTCAAGTTACTAACTTTCTCTTTCAATCAAGTTAAAACTGAAATTACCTCAACTCCCGTTTCGGTATTAAGCACAACAAACAATCTCAATAAAAATAAAAGGCATTCAAAACACTATCATACTTCATCAAACATGCTCAACTATGCCGGGCTTATTTTATTATTCATCAAACATGCTCAACTATGAGTAGTGAGTAGTCTATTTTTCTAGGGTCGGGGTTAAGCCCGGCATAGTTGAGCATGTTTGATGAAGTATGATAGTGTTTTGAATGCCTTTTATTTTTATTGAGATTGTTTGTTGTGCTTAATACCGAAACGGGAGTTGAGGTAATTTGAGTTTTAACTTGATTGAAAGAGAAAGCTAGTAACTTGAAGGTTGATATTGTTTGAAAACGGAAGTTTCAAGCTTTAGATCCAAAACAAGCAATTGAGTGAGTTGGTTTATGAAAATAGATTAATTTACTTGTCTAGTCAGTGAAAGTTGATGACTCTATCTATTTAAAGGCATGATTTATCTACTTACGAATTCTTATGCTTGGCTATGCTGTGGTGTCCCTTATCCTAGATATTTATTTTTATTGAATTATTTCTGATAAATCTTCGTTGTTGAATGCTTGCTTCGGTACTGAGTGTTAGTTAGAATTTTATTAGTTCGTTAATAGATGTTTTTATATTCGGTGGTTCGGTAACGATCCTGACAAGGTCGTTAACGAGGCATCTCGTGAGTAATTGTGTTTGATTTTGTTTGATTTTTATTAGATTGATAGACAAACAACCTTGCTTCCTGTGGAACGATCCTGACTCCACTGTACTCAGCGGGGTCTTGACTTACAAATTTATTTGTTGACCGAGAAACCCTATCAACAAATTGGCGCCGTTGCCGGGGAAACAACGAGTTGTTAGTTTATCTTTGGGATCGGGACTAGCCCGACCCCGTTTTTGTTTTTAATTTTTGTTTTCTTTGTTTGTTTTCTCAGTGTATGCCGGTAGGACGAAGAAGGCTTCAGTTTGATAGCTCCAGTTATTATTCAGAACCCGAACGTTCCCTGCACCGACGACTCCGAGAAAATCGAGCCATGGCCACAGCTGAAGAGATGGCTCGAGAGCTAGAGATCCTCCGGACCCAGATGGAGGCACTGAAAGCCGAGAAGGACGGCGCTAATGCAGACAAGGCTCGACTGCAAGAAGAGCTAAACGCCTATCCAAGGAATGCCAAGCAATACATGCATCCGGAACTGAGGGTGCCAGAATCTCCTATTGTGCTTCCTGCGATAGAGAAACCTTTTGAGATCAAGTCTCAATTTATATCCTTGATTAAACGGGCTCAGTTTGAAGGGAAACCTGCTAAGTGCCCTATGGAACATATTAAAATTTTTCTTGATTTATGTGACACCATAGCTGCTGAAGGTGTCTCACTAGAATATGTTCTGTTGAAAGCTTTTAGATGGTCACTTACTGGAAAGGCCCTGAACTGGTTAGAGAGCCTACCTTCTAAGTCTATCAGGACTTGGAAAGCTTTGTATGATCAATTTCTTACAAAGTTTTTCCCTCCTGCTAAGACAACGGAGTTAAGGAAACGCATCACCTCTTATCACCAGTTGCCTAATGAGACCTTTGTTGAAACATGGGAAAGATTTAAAGAGATGCTTAGACAATGCCCTACTCATGGGCAACCATTATATGTATTGCAAGAAATCTTTTTCCAGGGTATCAACGCAGAGACCAAGAACCACATCAACACGCATACTGCGTGCGGTTTTATAGAGATGAACCCGACAGAGGCGTGGGAACTGTTGGACAAGCTGGCAAATTACGATGCTATGTACGGAACCCAGCAGGCTCCACAAACTCAAAAACGTCTCTATGTGCCCAATCGAGATGAAGTTGACCCCGATGTTAAAAATCAATTCTTACAAGATGAGGTCAACCGTTTGAGGAAACAGGTAAGTTTTCTGAAATCCTCTCAATCATGTCAAGAATGTGGTTCTTCTGCGCATAGCACTTCTGCTTGCACTAACATTGAGCAGGTTATAACCGCTGAGACGATAGCTGAGATGAATTACATGAGAGGACCCTACAGGAACCAGCCTAATTACAATGACAGGTCGAACAACTATCAATCATGGGGCAATCAGAATGCAAATCATAATTACACAGGGCCCCCGCAAGATAGACGACCTGCACCATATCGACCTCCAGGCCATCAGGAGACACCATCATGGGCTCAAGAGATTAAAGAGGGCATCAATGGATTGGATAAAAGATGGGGAGAGTTCGATATTTGGAAGAAGAGTGTTGATTCCCAACTAGGAGACCTTGTTGCACGGATTCCAAGACCACAAGGGCAACTCCCGGGTCGTACCGAAGAGAACCCTAGAGGCCAAATAGCAGCAGTACACCTTAGAAGCGGGAAGACACTACCGGAGAGAATTCAAGCTGAAGAGAAGGAGGAACAAGATCTCGCCAGC
Organism: Fallopia convolvulus; assembly: GCA_964016875.1. Classification (NCBI taxonomy): domain Eukaryota; kingdom Viridiplantae; phylum Streptophyta; class Magnoliopsida; order Caryophyllales; family Polygonaceae; genus Fallopia; species Fallopia convolvulus. The sequence goes on along the minus strand of OZ024730.1, from coordinate 39,240,758 downwards.
CAGCTCGTTAACGAGCCAGCGAGAGCTAGTACCGAACATACAAGCCAGGATGACGACGCTCCGAGGATTCCTGACGAGCTCAGCCCAGGTAAGTATTCTAAACCGAGTCCTCCTCTCAATCCCAGGCTCGTTAACGACCCCACCAGGGTCGGTAACGACCCGCCGAGGACACCAAACGACCCCAGTGTCGACCCGGTACTCTCACCTCTCGAGCCTAACTTGGTTCCGAGAATGGTGAAAACTCTTCCATTTCCAGTTAAGAAATCTATGGACTCTACTGAGAGTAAGTTCAAGCGTTTCGTTAAGATTCTTCAGGGCATCAATATTTCCATTCCATTCGCTGAGGCCCTAAGCGAAATGCCGGCTTACACTAAAATTTTGAAAGATATTCTTAGCAGGAAAAGATCTATTACAGAGTTGCAGGACGAGGTCAGATCCATAGCTCTTCCAGAAAAGCTTGGATATCCTGGGAGGTTTGCAATCACAATCGGCATAGGCAACCACAAGTTCAAAGCTTTATGCGATCTTGGTGCCAGTGCTAGTCTAGTTCCACTCTCAATCTGGTTTAAAGCCAATATGGGACCACTGGAACCAGTAGACATGAATCTGTACATGGCAGATGGGTCAAGTGTCAAAGCAACAGGAGTAGTGGACGATTACCCTATTCAAGTCGGGAAATTCTTCATACCAAATGATTTTATTGTCCTTGATATGCCTGAAGACCCTCATGTCCCCATAATTCTCGGGCGACCATTCTTAGCCACAGTAGGAGCAAGAGTTGATGTGCGTAAGGGACTCCTCACTTTTGATATAGGAGAGGAACGGGTGGAATTCAATTTAGATCAGAAAGCTAACGACCCAATTGGAGTGGCACGGCTAGAGTTGACTCAACCCGAACCAGACACCACAGCCCCTACCGAGCCACATCTGCCGATCAATGATGCTCCCATGCACAAAAGCCCTACTACAGAGGTTACAGAAAAGTCCAAACCACCTTGGCTTTCGGACTATACCATTAACCCAGGGATATCGAGCTTACTAATAGAAGAAGAAGGTCCCAATTTAGCAATCCAAGTGCACAGAGGCAGTAAGGCTACAGGCACGGTATTTGAAGACCCTAACATGGCCAGACATGAACCACCATGAGACTAGCAAGAGAGCTCGTCGAGCTAACGACGTTAAACATAGCGCTTACGGGAGGAAACCCGCTTTTTAGAATAGGTTTAGTTTATTTTTATTTTTATTTTTATTTTATTTTATTTTTCTTTTAGATTATTTCCGAGCTTTCTTTTATTTTTCTTTTTTACTTTAAATAGGATAGAAATAAGATTTTTTGAGCTAACAAGATTTCAGGAAGAAAGGGGTCGAAATGCACTCAAGGAGGCTACGGTGGCTCGTTAACGACCCACTCAGGGTCATTAACGACCCAGTTCGGACGACCCGATTCGTCACAATACGGGGCAGGTAAGTAATTCTAACCTAGTTAACTTTTTCTAACCCTAGCCGCCACCCCCTCTATCTTTACCCCTCCTATAAAAACCCTTCTACCCCTCCCAAAATTCTACCACAATCTCTCCCAACTTTCACTCTCAAACCCAAACTCTCTCAATCCCTTTCCCTTTTCTCCTACCGAGTCGGAAATCCCACATTAACGATCACCGGAGACGCCATCGTTACCGGACTTCGAAGGCCCTTTCACCGTCGACGACGAGCTCGTTAACCTACTCCGATCCCGACCCTTGTCCTTTTAATTCTCGGTTCTCCGGTATGATTTCTAAACCCTTGCTTGAAATTGCATGATTGAGTATCTATAGGGTTAAATTTCATATCTTGAATCATGATTTTTAGGGAGATCGATGAGCATGCCTAAATTCCGTTCTAAAAATTCTTGATTGTGCTTAGTTGTTCATGTTTTAGGTAAGATTATTCATGATAGATTAGCTATTGTAACCCTTTAGTTAAGAAAGCATGAATTTTTCTTGTTCTAGATCTAAAAGTTCGAACTTTGCATGTCAAAATTTCGGGAAATTTGTAGCATGTTCGGGATGGGTAATTGAGTAAGTATGGGGTGCTTTTACCCAATGAGGGAATTGTGGAGAATAATATAAGATTACATGCTTGATTTATGCTGAATTAGAGGTAGATTCAATTTCGGACATTACTGGTTTCGCCCTCGGTGGCTCGTTAACGACCCACCCAGGCTCGTTAACGACCTTGCACTTCATCAATGCTTAATCCGAGGCCAGCTTCGTGAACAACCCAATTGGGTAGTTTATGAATAATTCCGAGGTTAATTTTGAGACCAAGTATGGGGTCTCGTACCTAATATTTTTTTTGAGTGGATCTTATCTTGGAAAAATTTCGATTATTTTATAGGATCCATGGCTAGTTCAAGCAGGCCCGCTACCCGAGCCCAGAAGAAGAGGAGAAACCACAGGTCTCCATCTCCACCCCGGGTGGACAATGTGATTTTGAGCAGTCAGAGCCAAGTACGGCGCTACCGGGATTTCTTGGAGAAGGACCATTACATCTGATGGTTCTCGAAGTCTAGCGCCGTCTCTACAGGCATCTACACGGATGTCAAGGACGCTTTTTCCATCCTTGGGGCCGCACACTTATTGAAGCAAGAGAGCTTGCCACATTATCCGGCCCTCACATCCGAGTTCTTGGCCACCTTGCAGACCAACTTCTCGTCGAAAATCTCGGCGGGACGCATACGGTTCCCGCTCGGTAACGAGGACCGTGACTTCACCATGGCGGAGTTCAATGCAATCTTGGAGCTCCCAAACCCGTCTAGAGACTATAGCTTGAAGGACTACCGAGTGACCCGCACTTGGAGCTACATCACCGGAGAGGTTCAATCCTCCACCGCGGCGCTATCCGGGGCAACCATAGTCAACCCCATCTTCCGGATCATCTTGAGATTCCTTGCCGCACTATTCTGGCCGAAGAAAGAGTTGAACCGGTATACAAGGACGGAGGTCGCTTGCTTCCGCACCATCCTCTTCGAGGAGCCTGGCCCCTTGAATTTGGGGTACGAATGGCTCTACTACGTCGAGAAGTCCCACAAATCCAAGGAGGTATGGTGTGGCAATATGGTTAGCCTCTTGGCTAAGAATCTTGGAGTGGATCTCACCCGCTACACACCGGCCCACGCTCAACTCCTCAACAAGAACTATTGGTATAGCGCCGGGATCTTCGTGCAAGCCGAGGGAGGCTACAAAGTGAAGGTTCGAGATCAAGTCGTCATACCTTCCCTCGACATGTACGAGCTACTCTACGTACCAAATTGGTACGAGGTGTGGACGGGCCAGCCTTACCCATTGGAGCCAAAACCGGAAGATGAGCTCTCGCTTCGACCATGTCACACCCGGTTTGAGCGGGACGATGTGGACGAATATGAAGAGCAAGAGGATACCGAGGTCGTAGGCAATGACACCGAGGAAGCCGATACCGAGGGCGGCACTGAGGAGCTCAACTTTACAGAAGAAGACATGGAGACGGAGGAATTAGGAGGCAATATCTTTGTCAACGAGCCAACCAGGGTCGTTAACGACCATTTCCAGCCACCACCCAACACTGTTAACGAGGCAACCAGCTTCGTTAACGAGGTGCCGCAAGCTCCTGTCGACCCTCCACCAGCTCATGTCGACCCTCATGCATATGGCTTAATGCCTTACAACCCGGTGATGTACCAAGATCACTTCCAGCCTCACTACCCACCACCTCCTCAGCCCGAGTACGCAGGATCGAGCATACTACCACCATGGGCCGAGGATCTTTCTGCACGGATGCAGCAGCTTCACCTCCAGACCGATCACATTCATCGGAGGATGGATAGATGGGAAACCGTCTATTCCGCACGCATGTCGAGGGAGGACGAGCGGCAACGTCAGAGAGAGGCGGAGGATGTTGAGCGTTGGAGGACGATGTATGACTTCATGGGGCACTTTGAGCACTATTTTCCTCCACCGAACCGTTGATCAAGCTCAAGATGAAGCTTCCTTTCCTTGTTTCTACTTTTGTAAGTTTTATGTCTTTCTTTTTCTTTTTAATTTTTTGTTTTCTTTTCTATTTCTTTTTCCTATTCTTCTTATTTTTCTTACAGTGGGGACACTGTAATTTTAAGTATGGGGTGGGAAGAAAGTAGAAAAATTATGTCCTAGGTGTTTTTATGTTTTAGGTAGTTGTTACTTTTGTTAAATCGAAAAAACCAAAAAAAATTGAAAAATTTGAAAAATCCAAAAAGAGTTTAGAATTGATAGATATCCCTTCTTAAAAGTTCTATGATAGCAATCATTAGCTTGACCATATAATTCCTTGCAAATATGTCTTTGAAAGTATAGCCGGATTCTTAAAAATTGAAATTATTGTTTTTTAGAAGAGAATAGCATTAGATGAAATTGAGCACGTATACTTTATAACATAGATGATGCAATCCAACAAAATCTACCTTGTGAGAAATTTTTGGCCTTATAGGGAGAACTTTTATAAATCCCTCTTCTTTTTTGTGTGATTTACTCTCCTTATGCATATTATCTCTTGGAATTGTGATGGTTATCTATTTCTTGAGACCCTTATAGGATTTCTAGTTCATTACTTGTAAAGATCATATGATAGAGAACTTATTTTTATGAGCCCTATTATCCCCTATCTACCTTTATATTATTCCTTCTTTTGATAACCAATTTTGGCCTGAAACCTTTTATTTTTAGCTCCACAAAAATTGTTCCCTAGCCGAGATAAGCTTGACCCTATCCGGGAATTAGGACTTAGATTGGAGAGGTGAAGTCTTGTGTTTTGTTGAAAAGAAAAGAGTTTCTATTTGCTTGAATTAAAGGGTATTTTGGAAGAGTAGATTGGAAATCTCTTGTTATTACATGTAAGAAAGGTCTCTTGAAAAAAAAATGCACAATTAAGTTTAAAGGGAAGAAATGTATACGGTGGATCGTTAACGACCCAGATGTGGGTTCGTTAACGAGGCAGCGAAAGAAAAAAAAGAGAGAAAGAAAGAAGAAAAGTTGAAGTGCATTTGTGTTTAAAAATAATATCAAGAGATTCTTTTATTTTTAATTATGAGACTTTCTAGGATGATAAATGGGTGAGTGAAAATAAGTGTGCATAATATGAGAGTGAGTTTGGTATAATCTTTTATGAGAGTTTTTGGAGATGTGAGTTTTTTTTAGGAGTCTTTGATTCCCGGATATTATTAGCACCACATGACCAAAATATCTCCATGCCTTATTGTTATTACCAAGCCCCATTACAACCCGGCCGAATGGAAGCTTCTATGAAGTTTTTCATTGAGCCTAAGTTCTCTTGATGATTCTCTGCTTGTTTTGACAAATCTTGGGTGGAGAGTATTGGTGATATAAGTTCCAATTTCTATGAGTTTTTGTATATAGGATGAGTTGAGAGATTGAAATTATAAGCCCAAACACATGAGAGTGGAGTGAAACACATTATATCCCTTGAGAGGTTGGATTGTATTATTTTATGTCTATTTAAGTGCATATATGTGTGAGGATGTTAATAGTCTTTTGCTATAATTTTCTTATGTATAGATGTTGCTTTTTGAAGATGGCTATGTCTTGATAAGCATGATTTGTTTTGGTTTTGGTTAGTATCTTGATTATTGCTTGAGGACAAGCAAGTCTAAGTATGGGGTATTTTGATGTTCGCATTTTTAGTATAGTTTTTGATAGGTTTTCTTTGTTTATTAGGTTTAGTTTTGTTTAGTTTAGGTTTAGTTTTGAGTGTTTTTAGTTAGTTTTGTATAAATCTGCGAAAAGAGTGGAATCTACGCTATTTTGTGTATTTTGCAGGTTTTAGCTAGGAAAGGAGCTAAATGGAGCTAAATTTGGAGCATCACAATGAAGGACGGGAAAGTGCAAAATTTAAGAAGTCGAAGACTCAAGAAAACGAGAGGAAGTGTTGAAGAAAACAAAACCCCAGGCTCGTTAACGAGGCTGTGAAGGGTCGTTAACGAGGCCACGACGAAGAAGATTTCGGAGTATTATTTTATTATTCACCGATCCTGAGCGGGAATTTATTTCCGTATCGGTTGAGTATCTTTTTAGAATCTTTTTGGGTTAATAGAATATGTATTTTAGGGTTTAATATCTTTCTAGATTTTATTTCTATCTTTTAGAGATTGTTTCTATCTTTTTAGGAAAGTTTTTATCTTTTAGCCTTTTTAGTTTTTAGGATTTTCTAGTATAAATACCCTTCTATCTAGCATAGAAAGGGGGGGGGCTGAATTTTGGAGGAGAGTTTTAGAGTTAGTTTTGGAGAAGGCCGAAGGAGAGGCTGTCGGATCGGAAGTCGGTGACGAGGGGTCGGTGACGACAGTTTCCGAGGTTCGTTGATCGAGTTTGTGGTTCGGTGATTGTTTTGTTTTGGTTTTTCTTCTGATTCTCTGTAAGACGATATTTTTGTTATTTATTTAAGTTTGAGTTTTGCTTTTATGTTTGTTTTTATTGTAGTTTTTAGTTTGTTTATCATGAGTAGTGAGTAGTCTATTTTTCTAGGGTCGGGGTTAAGCCCGGTATAGTTGAGCATGTTTGATGAAGTATGATAGTGTTTTGAATGCCTTTTATTTTTATTGAGATTGTTTGTTGTGCTTAATACCGAAACGGGAGTTGAGGTAATTTGAGTTTTAACTTGATTGAAAGAGAAAGTTAGTAACTTGAAGGTTGATATTGTTTGAAAACGGAAGTACCAAGCTTTAGATCCAAAACAAGCAATTGAGTGAGTTGGTTTATGAAAATAGATTAATTTACTTGTCTAGTCAATGAAAGTTGATGACTCTATCTATTTAAAGGCATGATTTATCTACTTACGAATTCTTATGCTTGGCTATGCTGTGGTGTCCCTTATCCTAGATATTTATTTTTATTGAATTATTTCTGATAAATCTTCGTTGTTGAATGCTTGCTTCGGTACTGAGTGTTAGTTAGAATTTTATTAGTTCGTTAATAGATGTTTTTATATTCGGTGGTTCGGTAACGATCCTGACAAGGTCGTTAACGAGGCATCTTGTGAGTAATTGTGTTTGATTTTGTTTGATTTTTATTAGATTGATAGACAAACAACCTTGCTTCCTGTGGAACGATCCTGACTCCACTGTACTCAGCGGGGTCTTGACTTACAAATTTATTTGTTGGCCGAGAAACCCTATCAACACGAGCCTCGCTCAGACCGCGCATGCCGCATAGATTATATGCAACGATCACGAGCCTCGCTCGGACCGCGCATGTCACACCGATTATATCCAACCCTAAGCGGGGAGCTTGATGACGATAGATTGTGAAGATCAATCAGGATTGCTCCCAGTGATCACAATCTCGCTAGATTATCTTCAACCCCAAGCGGGAAGCTTGGGGAGGATAGATTGTGACGATCACTCGGGATTGCTCCCAGTGATCGCAATCTCGCTAGATTGTTTCCAACCCCAAGCGGGGAGCTTGGGGTGGATAGATTGTTGCGATCACTCGAGATTGCTCCCAGTGATCGCGATCTGGCTAGATTGTTTCCAACCCCAAGTGAGGAGCTTGGGGTGGATAGAATTTGCCGATCACTCGGGATTTCTCCTAGTGATCCCGTTCTTGCTAAATTGTCTCCAACCCCGAGTGTGCAGCTTGGGGAGGATACATTGTTGCGATCACTCGGGATTGCTCCCATTGATCGCGATCTCACTAGATTTTTTCCAACCCCAAGCGGGGAGCTTGGGGAGGATAGATTGTGAGGATCACTCGGGATTGCTCCTAGTGATCGCGATCTCGCTAGATTGTCTCCAACCCCAAGCGAGAAGCTTGGGGAGGATAGATTGTGACGATCACTCGGGATTGCTCCTAGTGATAGCGATCTCGCTAGATTGTCTTCAACCCCAAGCAGGGAGCTTGAGGTGGATAGATTGTTGCGATCACTCGGGATTTCTCCTAGTGATCGCGTTCTCGCTAAATTGTCTCCCACCCCAAGCGGGAAGCTAGGGGATGATAAATTGATGCAATCACTCGGGATTGTTCCCAGTGATCGCGATCTCTCTAGATTGTTTCCTACACGGGACAACATTGTAACAAAATCCGTCACCCTTTATACACAAAACTTGGTGACAATGAAAGCTTAGAAATATTACATGTAATACCCTTTGAGCCGAGCGACATTTCAAGTTTTACTTAGAAATATTACATGCTATCTTTTAGATTAAAGGCCCCAGGCGCGACCTCTTCTCCAAGGAGATATGGTCCTTCCCAGTTTAGATCTAGCTTCCCCCTATTGACACGTCTCAAAACGAGATTTCCGGGATCAAAACCCGGGGTTTGACCTTCTTGTCATGATACGTTGCGACTCGTCGCTTGTACTCCTTGGACTGCAATGTCGCGACTTCGTGAAGTTCATCCCTGAACTGTAACTCTACCTTGAGAGTGGCCTCATTTTCTTTTTCAACGAAGTTAAAACCCCTTCCCGAAGGGACTGGGGTTTCGACCTGGACCAGCGCGTCCACCCCGTAGGTTAATGCGAAGGCGGTTTCTCCTGTGGCACGTCGCACGGTCGTACGATACATCCATAGGACGAGTGAATGGAGCTCTGCCCAACGATCTTGCGCGGTGCCAAGCCGCCTTTTTAGGTCTACCATGATCCGGGCGTTGACATTCTTGACCTGGCCGTTTGAATGGGGGTGGGCAACTGAGGAAAACTTGAGGGCTATGCCCAACTTGGTCGAAAAAGTGCTGGTTTCCTCGCAGCCGAATTGGCGACCGTGGTCAGTCATGATGGTTATGGGCAACTGGAATTGACACATGAGGTTTTTCCAAAGGAAGGAGGAGACCTTCGCCCCTTTGATCTTCGCCATTGCTTCTACCTTGACCCACTTTATGAAATAGTCGACGATGACCAGGATAAACTGCACCTACCCCGCGACCTTGGGAAAGGGTCCAAGAATATCCATTCCCCACATCGCAAAGGAGCATGGAGCGTGAATCGTTCGCAAAGGTGTGGCCGGGGCATGTTGGATGTTGGCATGCCTTTGGCACCCGTCGCAGCCCAAGATGTAAGCCCTCGTGTCCTGCTTGAGGGTGGGCCAAAAATACCCCAAGTGAGCGATCTTGTGCGACAATACGCGCCAACCGGGATGACCGCCACATACCCCTTCATGTGCCTCAAACAGAATGCGAGCTTTGGCCTCGCTTGAAACACACACTAGATTAGGCTCTGCGAAACCTCGACCATAGAGTCGCCCCCCCCCCCCAACAACGCAGTAACGAGCCGCTTGCATTTTGAGCTTTCTGGCCTCTACGGGGTCCTCAAGAAGGATCCCGCTTTCCACGTATCACGCGATTGGAGTCATCCAGTCTTCGACTCTACCCTGCTGGCAATGCTTCACGAGAGCTTCCTCTCCATCATCACGTGATTGCCTGCCTCCAAGGGGAGAGCTGATCCCAACCTAGAGAGAGCATCAGCCTTAGTCACTACTGGAAAACGCGTCTATAGCCAGGAAAATAACGACCACTTTAGCCACAAAAATAACCACGAAATCACGTTAGCCACAACATCCCCAACGGATTGCCCTATGAAAGTTGCCTTGGGGCTAAGACGGCCGAGGCTAAATATCACTCTGGAAAAGAACCATAGAATTCTATTTTGTGTCGATATAGCTGCAAATAATAGTCGCGAACTAGTTCATTGCTAAATGTCTGGCTATTGGCCACAAAAGTCACGTTCAACCACATTAGCCAGAATTGAATTTCGTGGTTGGTTTTGAGTGCATCACCATCAAATTTTAGCTACAGATGTATTTTGTATCTAAATTTGAGTTGAATTTGAACTCATTATCTCCCCTAATTCGTGGCCATTAGCCTTGAAATTTGCATTGAATCTATTTAGTGGGAAAATTCGTGGCTATTTAGCTTTAACATTTGCACTGAATGTATTTGGTAGGAAAGTTTGTGGCCATTTAGCCTTGAAATTTACATTGAATCTATTTTGTTTCGAATTTTGTAGTTAAATAATTATGCATTTAAAAAATACTAAAATATTATACCATAATATTGCATATTTGCATCATCATATTAATGTAATTACATAGTCTATAATACTTGTTGAACATCCAACAACAAACCACATTCTATCCAAAGGCTAATAGAAACCCAAAACAAAAAAAAATACTAACAAGTGAAGCAAAAGCCAAAACTTACTACATGTTAATGCTAGCCAACCAATATAATTTCCTATGGCAACAAATGGAGCTATTCCTAAACTCAAATATTAATTTAGAAAATCTATGTCAGCAAAATTGAGCTAACAACAACAAGAGCACCCTTTGCATTTCCTAGAATCTGGAAGAGTAAGCAAACATATATTAGCCTTATATTCTTCAAATCAGACAACAACAAAATCTAATATAAAGAATGAAAAATCATGATAAGCTTATATAACATCATTTCCTTAAATTCAGATCATATAACATCAATTCCCGAATGTACACTGTAACATCTTAAAAGAATCTACCCATAAAACCCCAACCCACACAACAGTAGCAGCCCAAGGAACAAAAAAAAACAAGAAACCCAAGTAGGAGATAGGAAAGAACTATGGAATGAGTTTGAATGTCACAAGTAGGAGAAAGCTAACATTCAGCCTCCCATTGAAGGTGAAGCTCTCTCTTAAGTCAAACAAAGATATTGCTTTCATAAGCTATGATCAACAAAAAGCTAACAATTTTGTTACAAAGAAGAGGATGCTAACTTTACTGATATTGTTTTCATAAGTAAATTAACTTAGCAACAACAGTGGAAGTTTCACCCATGCTAGAAGAATCCCTGAAAAACTGCATTCGAATCAATGCAAGATCAGTTGGACTTCCTACACATGCCCCAATGGCACCTGCAGTTAACCCACAAAGTGCTTTTTGATAGAGAGGCAAGGGCTTCCCATCATTAGCAGCAATTGCCTTGTTTGTCAAGATCCTAAAGGCATATCAATCACAAAATCAGAAGTTAGTAGTGAATACAAGACTATGGACGAGTCCATACTCAAATCAATATCATTCAATTCTTAACTAATCTACAAATTAACAATTTCTATACAAACACAAATCACTCATCAATGTATATCACACATCAACATTTATTCCGAGATTTTAAACAATATTAAACCACATCGCCAAAAATTTTAATCAACAACATAACTAGATCAAATGATACAGATGCAGATATAACCTTAACACAAAGGATTTCTCCAAAGTCATAAAAAATCATTATACTCCCAAATTTCTCTAGTATATTGGCAATTTTACATTAGACCATTTCCAAATTCCAAATGGAAGGGTGCACATTGCATATCCTTATCCATTTAGCTCTAAGGGTAAAACAAATATGCTATATCAACTAAGTATATATCACAAATGCAAGCTTCTAGAATAGAGTAAGGTGAAGAAGAGCTCAACTTCATGTATTCCTCTGATGATCTTCACAAACTTGTCGCTTGTGGGTTTGTCAAGAAGCAATGAAGTGCAACCCATTATGATTTCCTTCAAACTAGACGCAAACCTTCCCCTTATTCAATGATGGTGTTGTTGCTCTATCTGTTGTTGTGCTTGATGTTGCTGCTTCTCATAATTAAGTATTGCATACACAACAAAACAAAACATCACAATGATCATTTATAATAATGATATCATAATCACTACATATTTGAGCAAATTAGAAGAAATAATGCAAGATGTTGTTCTGCTTTTTTTATGCAAAAATATACTGTATTATTTATTGATGGAAAGAGAGTACACATATATTTGTGATACTTGTATGTCTACATATATGCGTGTGATTGGTCTAGCTTTGTAAAAATCTACCAGACCAAAAAGTTCTTAGTGAACATCAAATACCAAAACTACTCTGAAAGGATCCCATTTCTTTAACCTAGTATAAAATTAAATATGAATATAAGAAAGAGACAGATGATCAGAATTTCAAATTTGAAATCAACTATATATATTTATTACTATTGTAGTTATAATTAACTTGAATAAAAATATATGTGTATATAGATATATAAGCACTGACTTTTTTTAATAGAAATAGAGACAGCGAGATGGACCAAGTTAGCCAATACTTCATGTGGAGAAAGGGATGAGATATAATATAATTAGTACCTGTAAACTGTGGTTTGGGAGGATGATTCTAGGGACCGGAAAGGAGTCATGATGATCATCATCATCCAGCATGATAGAGGCATGGTGAAATGGAGGCGGGGGTATCATCTGTGACTGTGAGATGGATGAGTACTTGGCCTCCTGACGTGGAGCATAAAAAATGGGTTTGTACGGTCAAACCCATAACAAGCTAGATTGAAAGAAAATAATAAATTTAAGAAAGCTCATTCATTGGATTTACCTGGTGAAACGATTTGTTTCCAAAGAGCCAGATACCAAACCATTTGCTTGGGGTTTTCGATATGTGCTTCCTTGTTTCTAGACAAACAGAAATTAGGGTTTAGGGCACAAAACAAGTGAAAAATTGGATCTTTCTCAATTGAGAAATAAATACAGTTGACATAAAGACATTAGGGGAAAAAACAATTGAGAAGGACAAGCTCAAACCGATCAATTTGGAGACGAATTTTGTAGACTTTGACCAGGCGGAGAAGATATGCCAGCGGTGAAGAATCCGGATTCTTTCTCCTCTAGTCCGTCATTTCTGTCTTGATTCTCTCGGGTTCCTTTCAACTTGGATACGAATTTGTAGACTGACGAGGCGAAGAAGATATGTCGGAGGTGAAGAATCCGAATTCTTTCTCAACTAGTCCACCGTCGTTCCTGATTCTCTCTCGTTCCTGATTCTCTCCCTTGGTGAGAGGAGGCGACATGTGAGGCGCAAAGTTATGTGAGGTGGAGGAGTTGAGAGAGATATGTGAGGCGGAAAGTTAGGTTTTGAGTTTTGGATTTTTTTTAATCAATAAGGAAGAGGCCCACAATGTTCATCCCGTCCAAAATTTCTTAAAATCAAAATTTCCCTCCTTATCCCGCCCAAAATTTCTTTAACCTAAATTTTCCCTCCTTGTAATATTTTTAGCCCACCCAAAATTTCTTTAAACCAAAATTGCCCTCCTTATAATATTTTTAGCCCGCCCAAAAATTTTTAAATCAAATATTTCCTTCTTTTTTCCCTCCTAAACCAAATATTTTAGATGATTAAATTAACAATTATTTTTTAAAGAAAAATCTTTACCTAAATACAATTTTCTATATACAAATAATCTAAACAATTAAAATACTTTCCTATATATACACTTTCCTATCTGGAAAGTACCATAATTAAAAGTGTGAAATTGAAAGTTTTATATATAAACCGATATTAATCTAACATGATAATAAAACAAATCTTCAATACATAAAACATGGTATACCTTTTTGGGGGGGACGCTGCACCCAGCCCGGCCAGGTCAACGAGACCATCGTCGTGGGGCGTTGCCCCCCGAACCCCCTACTAGGGGGCTCCGCCCCCCCCCCCCCAAGGACCCCCTGGTGTAATCGGGGGCTCCGCCCCCGAACCCCTGGCGTGTACTTTAATCATAACATGTGAACTAATTAGGTTTCTCCCTCTCCCTCTCCCTCTCCCAGATCTGTTATTATATTTATTTAATATTTTTCTCCCTCTTCAAATCTGTTAAGAAATTGGTGAAATTGAAGATGCCCAAACCACCATTAAAGAGGGACGACAGCTATATCTTAATTTCTTCTCCCTATATTTCATTTTAATATCTATTGGATCTCTATATTTTATTTTAGCCTAATTGATAGCTAAATTAGATTATCCGTGTATTAGTTCTTGGTTTTTTGGGTACAAAGGTTATTTCTTCCTTCTTCTTTTTTGTAATGTTTGATATTATTTTTTGCTTATGATAGAAATCAATTAGTAGAGATATATAATATATAATGTCATAAATATATATATATATATACATAAGTTTAATTTTTTTATATTATCAAAATGCCAATTTCATATCTCATATCAGGATAACTTATGCCAAACAGCATATATGAGATACAGGTTGATATCAACAGCATACTAAACAAGAATATTAGATATCAATCTCATACCCATATCTGATATCTGATATACATACCCATATCTGATATTTGATATCTAAGATATCGATACCAAACGAGCCCTAAAGGAATATAGCAATTTCTCATATGAATGAATGATTCTAAGAGAATATAACAATTTCTTATAAGAATATACGATTCTAAGTAAATATAATGTTTTCTTTTAAGAATGAATGATTCTAAGTGAATATAATATTTTCTACATTTTCTTTAAAAATGAACGATTCTAAATGAATATAACAATTTCTTTTAAGAATGAATGATTCTAAGTGAATATAATATTTTCTTATAATAGTGAACGATTCTAAGTGAAATATAATGTATAAAATTAAGAATGAACGATTTCTAAAGGAAATTATTCTAAATTATTATTCTCGAATAATTTAGTCTTAAACATGCATATTAAAATTATTCTCATAAATATTATTATTCTAGGAAGTCATTTAAAAATGATAAATTTCCTAGGCGAGCATGATTGATATTTTATTTTAATATATATTCTTTATAAAGGCCTATGGATAATAATTATCAAAATTCTAAAATAATTGTTATATATTTATAGTGGAAATAATTTTACAAATAATAAAAATTAATTAGGAATGTGCTTGGGATTTAAAAGAAAATCTGATGGGCTTGGGAGTCAAAAGAAATGGGTCCGTTTTTGAATACTCGACCCAAATGGAGGAGCAGCCCAATCCAAACTCTTCTCCTCTTCCTTCGTTTAAATCTTATGGTTATTTTTGCAGATTTATCACGAAATGAAGAAATCGTGGCTAATCTCGTGACTGATTCTGTAATTTTTCCAAACAAACAAAGTTAGACATGAAATGAAGAACTTGTGGCTAGTCTTGTGGTTAATTCTGCAGATTTCTCGCGAAGTAGAGAACTCGTGGCTAATCTCGTGACTGCTATCACAGATGTTTTCAAAAAAAACTAAGCTAGACACAAAAATAAGAACTCGTGGCTAGTTTTGTGATTATTTCTTTAGAATTCTAACGAAATGAAGGACCGTTCATGAGTCAATGGCTCAAATAACACACAAAAATAACAAAAAAAAACTAGCCATACATATTATGTGGGTACTTAGCTCCAAACATTGTCGTGAATATACACTCGAATCCTTTTTCGTGGATAATTAGCTACTACACTAGAAATGAATCTAGCCGCACGAGACATTCGCATCAATTTGGCCTAAACTTTAGCCAGGAGCCTGTTTTCATGACAATATGGAAAGAAAGCTACAACAAAATCTAGATGCGCGCTCTTTTCGCGGCGATTCGTCCTCAAAAATAGCCGAAACTTTATTTTTCATGGCAATATAACCGTAAACGTAAATATTTGTGGTTAAACTTGTGGTCGTTGCCACCCAAATTAACTTCGACAATATTCGTGGTTAAATATTTTCTGGCTACAAACGTGTTTTCCAACAGTGAGTGTTAGCGGTGCGGGGAATGGACTCCATCGCGAATGTTTCCAAGAATAATACTAAGGCCTTAACCTTTTCTCGTTATGCGGGCAAGAAATCCTGTCTTGGCCTCGTACTGCCCATTCAGCTGTCGTGCCACCAACTTGGAGTTTGTGTACACCTTGATTTTCCGAGCTCCACTGAGCAGCGCCATCTCAATCCCGGCGATCATGGCCTCATACCCGGCCTCGTTTTTGTGGCATCGAAGGCGAAGTTCAGGGCATACTTTGTCTCGATCGAGGGACCGGTAAGAAATACATCAACCCTGCCTCCGGGGTCGCATCGCGAGCCGTTGATGAAGACCTTCCATTCCTCCGCACTTTCATCAATTTCGAGGAAGGTTACCTCCACCATGAAGTCGGCGAGGGCCTGCCCCTTCATAGCGGTTCTTGGCAGGTAGTTGATGTCGAACTCGGAGAGCTCGACGTCCCACTTGGTCATCCGGTCGGAAAGGGCGGGCTGGTGGAGGATTTGTCGAAGAGGGAGATCAGAGAGGACATGAATTGGATGGGTGTGGAAGAATGGGTGCAGACGCCTCTCGGCCGTTACCACGTCCAAGGCCATTTTCTCCGCTGGAGAGTATCGCTGCTCCGCAAGCTGGAGCACGCGACTTATGAAATAGACGGGGTGCATCGCCTCTCTTGTTATCACCGCGCGCGTTGACCGTCTCTGGGCTCACCACCACGTAAAGATGCAAATCCTCCCCGCCTTCGGAGGGAACCATTAACCCCCGAGAAAGTGAGCTCCAACTCCTCGTCCCAAACGAGAGCAGAACCTCCTTAGGTAGTTCACGGCGCCATTAAGCCGTTGTACCTCGGTCCGAGAACGGGGTGACCTCATCGAGAGAATTGATTCGATCTTGGCGGGGTTCACATCTATTCCCCGCACGCTGATCATGAACCCTAGGAATTTTCCCGAAGACATGCCGAACACACATTTCTCAGGATTGAGGTTGAGCCTGTTGTGCCTGAATGTTGAAAAAACCTTCGCGGGGTCTTCCAGATGTTCCTCCGAGTTCTTGCTTCGGACCACAATTTCGTCAACATAGACCGACGCGTTTCTACCCATATGATTTTTGAAGATTCATTCCACAAGTCTTTGGAAGGTGGCACCTGAGTTCTTTAAACCAAAAGGCATGACCCTTTAGCAATAGGTCCCTTGCTGGGTGATGAAGGTTGTTTCCTCCTCATCTCTCTGGGTCATTAAGACATGGTTGTAACCCGAGTATGCATCGAGGAAGCTTAGCACCCCGTGACCTACCGTGGAATCGACCAGTTCATCGATCGATGGAAGAGGGTTACTATCCTTGGGGCAAGCCTTGTTCAAATCTTTGAAATCTACACACATGTGCCACTTTCCGCTGGCCTTCTTTACCAAGACAATGTTAGACAGCCATTTGGGGTACTAAACCTCGCGGATGAATCCCGCAGCCAACAACTTCCCTACCTCAGTATTCGCAACACTTGCCCTTTCTTCATTCATCTTCCTCCGTCGCTGCACCACAGGACGGATGGTGATGTCGATGTTTAAAGAATGTTGGGCCCTAGTCCGCGGGACTCTGCGAAGATCTTTAGCAGTCTAGGCGAAGACGTCGCGGGAGCCGGCAAGCAGGGATTCCAGCTGTAATGCTGACTCCCCGGAAAGACATTCGCCAAAGAAGAGTTTTTCCGCCTCGTTGTCGAAGAGAGTGATGACCCTTCTCTCATTTTCTGAGGTTGGGACGGTGAAGTCTCGAACCTCGAGATCAGCATCCCCGAAAGCATCCACCATGAACACTAGACACTTCTGTTTTGCGGAGGTCGCGTAGCAAACACAACCCTCTTCTTGATTGCCTTTGAACTCGTCGACTCCTCCGTCGACCGGGAATTTCATCTTTAGGTGGTAGATGGACACTATCGCTTGGAACTTCATCAGGGATACCCTCTCGATGATCGCGTTATACACCGAGGGCAAACGCACCACGGTGAACTCTACCATCTCGGTCCGTCTGGTCGAACCCATTTCCAACGTCATCCAGCAGGTCGATGAGGCCGGCCACATCAACCTCGTCCCCCAAGAAGGAGGTTAGCTTTCCGGCTTAGGATTTCAAAGATGTTTCCGAGATTCCCAGCTCCTCGAAGGCACCATAGTACATGATGTCCATGAAGAATCCCGTGTCCACCAGAACTCGCTTAACCATCTTTAACCTAACTGCGGATGCACCATCAAGGGGTCAGAGTGTGGCATATGCAGACCCTCGACATCCTCGGTTGTGAAGGCTAGCACCTCGTGAGACCTTGAGGACCGCGCGACGCTGAACACTGAGGGCTCATGGTGGCTTGCCTTCGCGTACCTTTTTCGCACTAACTGGCTCAAACCCGCCAACGAGGGGCCGTCCGAGATTATGTGGATGTATCCATCGGGCATCGCGGTGTGCTCGGAATGCGCCTTCTTCGCGGGAGATTAATGCTCGATGTTGTTGGCCCTTGCTTGGCATTGGCCTTGCTGCACATTGTTCGCCTCTGAGGCGGGGTTGCCCTTTAGTTTATATATGGGGGCCCCGGTCCCCTATAACCTCGCTGCTTCGCTCCAAAGCAGTTCCAACCTTTGCCGTCGTTGTTTCTCCGCGTGTTGTTATTGTTTTTGTTTTTGTTGTTTTTGTTGTTGTTGTTGTTGTTGTTGTTATTGTTGTTGTTGTTGTTGTTGTTGTTGTTGTTGTTGTTGTTGTTGTTGTTGTTGTTGTTGTTCACGGTGTTCTGGGTTTGTGTCACATACATATCTTTGGCAGCGGGTACCCCCACTTTTGTCTTTCCCTTATCCTTGGCTGCAATTTCTTTGCTGGTCCTCGGCCGAGAGCTCAGGTTGGCCGCGTCCTCGGTGTACACCCTAGGTGGTGATCCGGGCACACAGGCCATCGTACGTCTTTGGGAATTTCAGGAAGATACGAGTCTTGAAAGTCCCGCAACATAGGTTTCCCACGAGGGTTTTGCATGTCGATGCCTTGTCATTGTGTGCAATCTCCGCAACTGCGGTTGTGAACCTCGTAAAAAAGGAAACCAGCGCCTCATCCTCCCCATGTTCCATCCCGCGCAGATCGCGCATATTCTTCACACAACTGGGAAAACGAGACAGAAAAGGTCATTGTGGCTTGAGCTGCTGAAGACGGGGTGCATCGCCTCTCTTGTTATCACCGCGCGCGTTGACCGTCTCTGGGCTCACCACCACGTAAAGATGCAAATCCTCCCCGCCTTCGGAGGGAACAACGTTGGGAGTATTGACAAAAATGCCATTAACCCCCGAGAAAGTGAGCTCCAACTCCTCGTCCCAAACGAGAGCAGAACCTCCTTAGGTAGTTCACGGCGCCGTTAAGCCGTTGTACCTCGGTCCGAGAACGGGGTGACCTCATCGAGAGAATTGATTCGATCTTGGCGGGGTTCACATCTATTCCCCGCACGCTGATCATGAACCCTAGGAATTTTCCCGAAGACATGCCGAACACACATTTCTCAGGATTGAGGTTGAGCCTGTTGTGCCTGAATGTTGAAAAAACCTTCGCGGGGTCTTCCAGATGTTCCTCCGAGGTCTTGCTTCGGACCACAATTTCGTCAACATAGACCGACGCGTTTCTACCCATATGATTTTTGAAGATTCATTCCACAAGTCTTTGGAAGGTGGCACCTGAGTTCTTTAAACCAAAAGGCATGACCCTTTAGCAATAGGTCCCTTGCTGGGTGATGAAGGTTGTTTCCTCCTCATCTCTCTGGGTCATTAAGACATGGTTGTAACCCGAGTATGCATCGAGGAAGCTTAGCACCCCGTGACCTACCGTGGAATCGACCAGTTCATCGATCGATGGAAGAGGGTTACTATCCTTGGGGCAAGCCTTGTTCAAATCTTTGAAATCTACACACATGTGCCACTTTCCGCTGGCCTTCTTTACCAAGACAATGTTAGACAGCCATTTGGGGTACTAAACCTCGCGGATGAATCCCGCAGCCAACAACTTCCCTACCTCAGTATTCGCAACACTTGCCCTTTCTTCATTCATCTTCCTCCGTCGCTGCACCACAGGACGGATGGTGATGTCGATGTTTAAAGAATGTTGGGCCCTAGTCCGCGGGACTCTGCGAAGATCTTTAGCAGTCTAGGCGAAGACGTCGCGGGAGCCGGCAAGCAGGGATTCCAGCTGTAATGCTGACTCCCCGGAAAGACATTCGCCAAAGAAGAGTTTTTCCGCCTCGTTGTCGAAGAGAGTGATGACCCTTCTCTCATTTTCTGAGGTTGGGACGGTGAAGTCTCGAACCTCGAGATCAGCATCCCCGAAAGCATCCACCATGAACACTAGACACTTCTGTTTTGCGGAGGTCGCGTAGCAAACACAACCCTCTTCTTGATTGCCTTTGAACTCGTCGACTCCTCCGTCGACCGGGAATTTCATCTTTAGGTGGTAGATGGACACTATCGCTTGGAACTTCATCAGGGATACCCTCTCGATGATCGCGTTATACACCGAGGGCAAACGCACCACGGTGAACTCTACCATCTCGGTCCGTCTGGTCGAACCCATTTCCAACGTCATCCAGCAGGTCGATGAGGCCGGCCACATCAACCTCGTCCCCCAAGAAGGAGGTTAGCTTTCCGGCTTAGGATTTCAAAGATGTTTCCGAGATTCCCAGCTCCTCGAAGGCACCATAGTACATGATGTCCATGAAGAATCCCGTGTCCACCAGAACTCGCTTAACCATCTTTAACCTAACTGCGGATGCACCATCAAGGGGTCAGAGTGTGGCATATGCAGACCCTCGACATCCTCGGTTGTGAAGGATAGCACCTCGTGAGACCTTGAGGACCGCGCGACGCTGAACACTGAGGGCTCATGGTGGCTTGCCTTCGCGTACCTTTTTCGCACTAACTGGCTCAAACCCGCCAACGAGGGGCCGTCCGAGATTATGTGGATGTATCCATCGGGCATCGCGGTGTGCTCGGAATGCGCCTTCTTCGCGGGAGATTAATGCTCGATGTTGTTGGCCCTTGCTTGGCATTGGCCTTGCTGCACATTGTTCGCCTCTGAGGCGGGGTTGCCCTTTAGTTTGTATATGGGGGCCCCGGTCCCCTATAACCTCGCTGCTTCGCTCCAAAGCAGTTCCAACCTTTGCCGCCGTTGTTTCTCCGCGTGTTGTTATTGTTTTTGTTTTTGTTGTTTTTGTTGTTGTTGTTGTTGTTGTTGTTATTGTTGTTGTTGTTGTTGTTGTTGTTGTTGTTGTTGTTGTTGTTGTTGTTGTTGTTGTTGTTGTTGTTGTTGTTGTTGTTGTTGTTGTTGTTGTTCATGGTGTTCTGGGTTTGTGTCACATACATATCTTTGGCAGCGGGTACCCCCACTTTTGTCTTTCCCTTATCCTTGGCTGCAATTTCTTTGCTGGTCCTCGGCCGAGAGCTCAGGTTGGCCGCGTCCTCGGCGTACACCCTAGGTGGTGATCCGGGCACACAGGCCATCGTACGTCTTTGGGAATTTCAGGAAGATACGAGTCTTGAAAGTCCCGCAACATAGGTTTCCCACGAGGGTTTTGCATGTCGATGCCTTGTCATTGTGTGCAATCTCCGCAACTGCGGTTGTGAACCTCGTAAAAAAGGAAACCAGCGCCTCATCCTCCCCATGTCGATGCCTTGAGCTGCTGAAGTGTGTGACGAAGGCCTCACACAACTGGGCAAACGATAAGACAAACCGACTTTAAGGCTTGTGAACCAGGTCATTGTGGCTTTCTCTAGGGTGGTCGGGAAAACGCGACAGAAAATCGCGTCGTTGTATGAATTGACATTCATCTGGACCGCGAAGTGCTTTATGTGTTCCTCGGGGTCTACGATCCCGTCATAGCATCCCATTTGCAGCCTATGGAAGCCCTTAGGCATCGGCGTGCTCTCGATCTCATCTATGAAAGGCGAAAACCCATCGCTCCCAACGGGACGACGTTGTGAGCGTGACTTTAAGGCAGGCTTCACACTTCCCGTGGTTTCGGACATCTCCAAATGTTGCGATTGGGAACGTCGTGAACGAGACTTCGAGATCTGCATAGGATCCCGGGTGGCCTTTCCGTGGACGAGCCATTGGTTGAATCCTCGTGCCCCGGCACGTGGTCGGGGACGTACTTGGGAACATACTCATGATGGGGTTGCCCATATCCGGGTATGGAAACGCGCTCGAGCGGAGGGGGAGCATACCCACGGACGGGGGAAGGGGAGAAACCTTGCTGAAACTGTCCATATCTCGAGTAAGGCTGCGACATAGGAGGGATGTTGCCCTGTGCGTACCCTTGGTACGGATAGGCATTGTAGGACATCGCGGGTTGATTGGGGTACCCCTACAGCAAGCACGGAATCTACGGGTTAGGATATGCCCACCCCGGGGCTGCCTTGTACGACCAACCTGTTTGAGGCTCCGCACCGGCCAACGACGGGGTCTCGGGCATGTTGTCGGGGTGTTGGGGAAAGAAGTTGTTTGGGCAAGTCATGTTTGAGATTTTAAAAGCCAAGTTTTGTCCGTCGGGAAACTGCTTAGGATGAAGAGGTTCCCACAGATGGAGCCAGTGATGAAGCCCGAAATAAACCAACGCTAAAGACAAGAAATAAAATTGTATTTATTCGACGAGACAAACCCTTGCTTTTTATTTATGTTTTCTAAGCGGGATCATTACAACGAGATTAGGCCCTAGATCTCCTTACATGGGATACAAGGTCTCTACTTAACTAAGCCCCGAGATCTCTTGATTACAACGAGATTGCTACTTTACAAACTACTAGCGATGCTTATTCCTATTACAAATGAAGAGTTAGCGTCTAGTAAGCGAGGTTGTATACTTGAGTGTTTGCACAGAGATTGTAGTTTGCGTAGTGACTTTGAGCGAGATCCTGCTTGAGACGAGGTCCCTTTGGGCGACTTGAAGTCTTTTTGTAGAGCTTCCCTTGATTATAGTATGGTCTTCACGATGATTCAACACGTCGATCTTCAATCAACAAGATAGTTATTGAGTTTGAGATGTTTTTCGACCCCTTGCAACCTTTGAGATCTTCTCTTATTTATAGACGTTTGAAGATCATGGTGTTTTCCAACCTCCGATGTGGGATGTATACGTTTCGGCCCTCCGATTGGTCGAAACAATGGTGGCGTCCCATTGGCAGGGAGTTAGGCGGCCTCTGATTGGTTTAGGCGGGGCGGGGAGATCAGCTTTTGAATATGCGAGGTTGGGACCTCGTGGTGAGCTCTCTAACCACACTTATTAGTGAATCAGCGAGATTTGGGACCTCGCTCCCGGGGTTTCGAGGTTTCGCAGGGGGAAGGGACTTTGCTTTTTTGGAAGGGTAGGGAAAAGATTGTTTGGGAAAAGACCTCAAGGACCTCGCCGGTTTCTTCTACCCCGTGCCATGTGTCTACTCTTCATACGCCGCTATTTTGCGCACCATCACATACAATATAGTATCTTCTCTCGATATTTATTTACAAAAACCAAAACAATATGATATAAGTACATATTTAAAATAAGTTTTGTTTGATCACTTTTTTATTCAAATTTTATTATTTTAATTTAATTATTTAAGATAAAATTACATAAACGGTTTTCGGTTAACCGAGAAAACTGAGCCGAAAAATTAATTAAACGAAGTCGATTAATATGCGATTATGAGTTCAATTTCGGTTCATAATTTTAATTAACCGCAATCATGGTTAACCAAAATACTACAGCATTGTTTAGACACCCTAGCTAGGGCCATGCAAACAAATACCCAAACTTTCTCTATCTGGACCCCACAAGAAAGGAAAGGAACGACTGTTGGAGGGAAGGAGTGGGGGTCCACGCGTAGCCAGGTGCTCACGGGCGCCCCATTTCTGATAGCGTAGCTCGATATTAACCCTCCTAGGCAATCATGAGTTCATTATTTTTCACCCCGCTGCTTCTGATAAAAATGTACGGAATATAAAAATCTGCCTACAAACAAATGAACAATGGATCCTAAATTTAAGTCTAAATATATGTGTACTTGTGCACCTAAATCGATCTTACGATTCATTTGACATTTCATCACTTGTTTAAATATTTTAAACTACAATGCAAAACCTAAACTCCCGAATTTAAGTGTAGCAATTAGTACGAGCATCTTAAGCCCTATCATTTATTTAGAATTAGTTGAGTCCATTAATATTTACAAGATTAATTTATTAAAAAATATATAATATTATAATATTAATATAAAATATAAAATATATGTATATAATATTGTAATTGAAAATTACATAACTTATAATTTTTTAGATGGTGTCTCATATTTCAATTAAATATATTTAAATATTTTTTATTATTTGTTAAGATCTTGCCCCAATTATAGATTTTTTAATTAAAATATTAATTTGACTTGAATTAATATTTTAAAATTGTTTTTTACTTTTCGTTGAGATACTAATACGCATAAAATACTCGGTTTTCATAAACTTAATTAGGGAGGGTAGGCTATCTAGGATGTATAATATATTTTTTAAAATTATTTTTTAAAGTTAATTTATTAAGGTTATGTATTAGGTTTTCTATCTTTTACTCCATAATAAATAATATAACATTTGTAAATATGGAAACATTAATATAAATATTGGTAGAGAAGATAACATAGAGAAAAGTAAATATAATATAAAACTATAAATTAAAGATAATCAGGGCATGGTGTCTGTCTAACAAGCATAATATAATTTACTCCCTCTGTTTCGCAATGTAAGTCATTTTTAGCTCTAAAATACGTTTCATAATGTAAGTCATCTTTTCAATTATTTAATGCTAAACTTTCTAAATTAGTCCATTATTTAATTTACTTCACATTTCAATGTCCATTGAAAATTATCATCAATAAAATAAATGGATTATTAGTGGTATTGGAATTATAAAATATAATTATGGAGTATATTAAAAAGTTAATTGAATGTGATATAACGAAAGATTAAATTTACATCTATTCTATTTCAAGCATGTCTTAAGAATCTGTGCAAATTGAGAAAATGACTTACATTGCGAAACGGATGTAGTATTAAAATACTTTTTCGAATTTATTTATCAAAATTTTGTCACGTGTCACAATATTTTCAAATAAGGTAGTTTTATGCTTTACAATGTATTAGGGTATATTTATTGATTGTATTTGTTAAGGTGCTAGATTTAATGAATACATAAGATGATGGAGAGGAGTCTAAGAAAGGAAAAAGCTTGTTGTGAGAATATGGTGATGCTTGTATAGTGGTTACTATACGTTTATTCCGTGCGACCTGCTTGCAATGAGATTATTGATCCATTAATCCAGAATGACTGAATCAAGTGTATGTCACTACTACATACATTTGATTCAGTCATTCTGAATCAAATGACTGATAAATTAAAACTTACAAAATATTACCATTTTAAGGATCTTAACCTATGTCCTAAGTGCATATGTAGAAAAATCGATATATATATGTGTGTGTGTGTGTGTGTGTGTGTGTGTATCTGTGTGTGTGTGTGTGTTTGTGTGTGTGAAACTAGACATATTGATCACTTCATTAATTAGAAGAACGATGAGACTCTTTGAGAAAACAACAAAGATTCATTACTTAATCGTCACTAAAATAGAATATAAATGGTCAAAACAGAGAAAATATCATATTTTTAAGCCTCCGAAAAAATGAGAGATTATTTCTAATTAAACTACTAAATTAAAGATCTTGAAGATTCTTTGAGAAAATGAGTGTGACCTCTTTGACATACCGACCGTTGGTAATAAATTCACATGGCGAAAAAATAAAATAGAAATCGATAACATATATGAAAAATTGGATCGAACCCTAGTATGTAATCAAGTAATGGAACGATTTCTAGACATTGTGACAAATAATTATGCCTTCTCATCCTCAGATCATAGTAAAATTGCAATTAACCTTACTAATGGAACTATTACATAAGCTCAACCTTTCAAAGATTGAAAAAATGTAGATGCACGTGAAATATTTTAGGAATGTGGTTAAGCAAGCTCGGTGTGTATCCAATCTAGGCTCTAATATGGTTCAACTAGTAAAGAAAACACAATTATTCAAAGCTAATGCTAAACAATGGAATAAACAAACTTTTGGAAACACATTTGAATAGTTACAATAGCTAGAGAAGGAGTTGATAGAAATCCAACAAAACATTATTTTGTTTCCTAATCATGATCTAGTTAATTAATAGACAAAATCGTCACACAAATAAAAAGAAAGCATTTTGAATTTTCACAAAACATATTGGAAACAACAGGCAAAAACCAAACATATCAAGCTCACATATACTAATGCGGACTACTTTCACAAAGTAGCAAATGGGAGAAGGAATAGAAAGATGATTTAGAAAACTAGATCAACAAAAAGAAAACATATTATTGGTGAGGAAAATATTAGAGAATTAATAAGAAACGATTTTAAAGCCCGTTAGAAAAAGGAGCAAATTAACAACCCACTACTTCAACAATACCTCCAATTAATGGTCAACAAAGAAATTACAACTAAGGATAATAGAGAGCTAAAAAATCCAGTGTTAAATGAGGAAATTCGGAATGCATTAATGAAAATAAATTCTGATAAATATATGGGACTTGATGATATGTCCTCAAGGTTCTATAAAAAAGTAATGCCATATTGTAGGACCAGTAGTTGCTAAAGCGATTAAAAGCTTCTTCCATTCTGGCAGAACGCTCAAACAAATTAGTCATACCTTCATCATACTAAACCAAACTCTATGAACCACTATTGCCCGATAAGTCTCCGGGTCACTATTTACAAATTAATAGCAAAAAATTTCACAGAACTATTAAAGAGAGTAATGCACAAATTGATTCATCTTCTCCAAGGAACATTTGTAGATAAACGCGCGATCCAAAACAATATCCTAATTGCCCATGAGATATTTCATTCCTTTAAAGGAAAGAAAGGAAAAGATGGATGGACGGCGGTTAAGCCGGGCATGGAGAAAGCATATGATAGACTAGACTGGGAATTCCTTTTTTCCGTTATAGAAAATATTGGATTTGATAAACAATTTGTTGGATGGATCAAAGAATGTGTCCAGATTGTGTCATTTTCAATTCTAGTTAACAATAGTCCAACTAAACCATACCTGAACGAGGATTGCAACAAAGAGATCCATTGTCACCATTTTTATTTATTTTAGGTACATATATCTTGGCGCAAAAGCTCCAACAAACTAGTTATATAGTTAAAAACTCGGAAGATTTCGCTTTGGCCCACTAAGGGACCAAAGTTCCCTTTCTAGCATTTGTAGATGATATTATAATCTTTTCCAAAGTAAACCAACGAGCATGTACACTAATCAATTAATGAAAGTATTGTGGAGTACTATGCTATATCGAAGCAAAAGGTCAGCTACTAT
This sequence comes from Fallopia convolvulus, assembly GCA_964016875.1. Lineage (NCBI taxonomy): Eukaryota > Viridiplantae > Streptophyta > Magnoliopsida > Caryophyllales > Polygonaceae > Fallopia > Fallopia convolvulus. Next base: position 39,213,781 of record OZ024730.1, on the reverse strand, counting down.
AAATCTTCTTTTCAAACTTTTAAAGGGGTAGATAACCAACAAAAACAAAGAATTCAACAAATACTTAGTATGCCCTATTATTAATGGACGAGCAAACCTGGAAACTTTTAAAGACACAGCTGGGAAAACCAAAACACAATTTACTAAATGGAATTTTAATGCAATTTCTCAAGAGGGACGATCAGTCTTGATTCGTTCCAACCTAGCAACGAAGCCAAATTACTTGATGTAGAATTTCATGCTACCTAAACACATACATACTGAATTAGACCATATTAACCGAACCTTTCTATAGAATAAAGATGTAAATTTTAAACCACTCATTGGATGGGAGGATCTGTAAACCAAAGCTCTATGGAGGACTAGGAATTAGGAAAACTAAACATATGAATAAGGCATTGCAAATGAAGCTAGTGTGGAAGTTACTTGTTGAACCAAACAACATATCTGTTAAACTTATGAATGAAAAAATTTGAAAAATACGACATTACAATCGTATAAAAAACAGACTAACACATCATGAAATGGACGAAACTAATGGATGGTTTTAGACATTCTCAACTATAGGGTTGATTACAAGGGTACATAAACAAAACTCATGCTTGAACAATTGGATATGGAAATTAGACTTATACTCTAAAGTTAAATTTTTTTCTACGGAATATGTCCCATAATGGCTTACTTACTAAAGCTAGACTATTAGAAAAAGAGTTCCAACCCCCGAGGTGTTTAATGTGTTACTACACGTATGAAGATATATGACATTTATTCATTGGATGTACTCATACCCATAGGTTCACACGAAAAATCATGCTAAAACAGAAAGTGTCCTACTAAATTACGACACAAGAAATAAAACAACAGCTGTAATGATTAATAAATTCAAACAAATGATGGAAACTACAAAATTTATAGAGCTTGCGATTATTTAGTGGTGCATGTAGCAGCAAAGGAATATACTTGTTTTCCAGCAAGCTCCGGACGACTATATCCAACCTTGAAAAATATATTAAAAAGCAAATTAGTACATGGGAACAAACCAAACGATGGAATGAGGATGAGGAAGTAACAACTCGTATAAAGTCATCTCCAAATAAAAGTAGGAATAACACAAGAACATGGCATAGGCCTACTGAGGGTTTCTTCAAAATAAACTTTGATGGTTCAAACAGTACAAAAAAACACAGATTTAGCAACCATATTGGTCGCTAAATATGGTCTATAAAAGGTCGGACGCTAACCAAGTGGCGACATATGGTCGCTAGAGTTAGCGACCATAGCGACCAAATGGTCGCTATATATCGCGACCACATGGTCCGTATATATCGTGACCAGATGGTCACTATATATCGCGGTCGCTATATAGCGACCATGGCCGCCAATGGTCGCCACAATAGTGGTGACCACAATGACCAAATGGTCGCGAATAATAGCTACCAGTTGGTCGCCAATTGTAGCGTCCATTTGGTCGTTATATAGAGATCATTGTCGTGAATGGTCGCCGCACCGTTTGCCAATCATAGCGACCACATGGTCGCTAAACAGCGACCAAATGGTCGCTACAATAAAAAAAGGAAGCACGAACCTAATCTTTGACTGAACGTAGGCGCACAATCGTGCGTTTTCAGGCGCACGATCAATCAAAAAATTAGCGATCATATGGTCGCCAATATTTGTTTAAAAAAATAAAACAATAATTACATATTATTAATATAAATTTAATTTATAAAAAACAATACAAAAATAAATGAAATTGAAAATTTATATTAATTTAGATAATTTACAAAATTAAAAAACCTAAACTAGTTGGTTCCGTCGGGGTAGGCCGGATCACTGACTGCACCATGGGACCCACCTTGCTGCGGGTTGAATCCGCGCTGCATCCGGGCCATGAACTCCTCCAGCCGAGCGACCTTACTACGCAAGTCCGTCACTTCAATCGTAAGCTCGACGTTGCGCTGCGTCAAATGCTCCACCCGAGGAGGTTGTCGACGCGGCGCTGTCAATCGCTCCCCGTAATGCTCGGAAGTGGAGTTTCCAAGCCCGAAGACAGTGCCTCTCGGGCCCACCCCTCCAGCTTCCGTTAGATAGGCATCACACTCGTCTTGAAAGGACGGCAGGGTGACCGAGTCCGAGGACCTCTGGGAGAGGATCTTCTGGGACCGCGCTTAAAAAAGACGCAAATACTATAAATAGAAATAATAATATACGAATTTAAATGAGACATAAAACAATTAAATACTTACAACAATCTGGGCAGACCGATCGTCTATAAAATGCTGGTCCGGGCCTTGAGTGTGCGTCTCGATGAGAAGCTCGAGAGGCGTAACCCGACGACCTCGTTGTGTTTCTAACGAATGATTAACAATTGTTACTAATTATTAAGAGTAGATTTACGTAATTTAAATAAATTTAAATTAAAATAACATACCAATTGACGCATGGTATCGAGGTGGGACCTCGAACCGCTACTGTGGTTCGCCGGATTGGTATATCGGATCCTCTTCTGGCACTCACACTTGGCCTTGTACGCGGGCGTGTTGCAATACGCCACCCAAAGGTTCCAAGCGGCAGAATTGATCCAGTTCGGCTTCGTCCTCGCACGACGGCTCTTCCTGACCTTGTCGTCATACCGCTTCTTGGCGATCTTCTCCCACAGTAAACGAACCGTCTCGACGTCCATACCTGGCTGGGAGGGATCCCATCGGAAGTGCGTCGAGTTAAAACTGAAAACACAAATAATGAAACATATTAGTCGATAAATACGAAATTTGTAAAATTGAATGCGAAATAAAATAAATTTACCCTCCAAGACTCAAAACAACGAGCCTTCGATGCGGCAGAGGCAAAGTCAAACTCCGACGCCATATCGTCGGGTTGGCCGGTAATGATGTGCTTGGACCACCGCAGTACCATGCCCAACGACTGCAAACTGCGAGATTCCGTAAAACGTGTTAGAACATGTTTTTAGAGTTATACACGAATATAAAAATAAGTTCGTGGCGTACGTACCACCCGTCGACGATGGAAAGGTCCCATATGTGATTAGGATCGAGCCCTAGGCTCGATCCCGACGAGGGAACTGATGTAGGGGCCCTAGACTCCTCTGTGTGGGCGTCTATCTGGGCCCCATGGTCATCGGACAAGCCGGGTGTGTCCGTGTGGGTCGCCTCGGATGAGATCTCCTCGTCCGGTCTCTAGGACTAGTCCGGCTCATCCTCCGGACGAGGAGCTCGTGTACGTCGACGTCCTCCAACCATAAAAAAGCAACTAAAATAATAACAACAACAATCCAATAATTGAACAATCCAAATTCAATAACAACAGCAACAACATCAACAACAACTAACAACTTTTATCACCAATCCAATAATGAAATTCAACAATCCTAATATATCAAATTAAATCCAAATTCAATCCAAATTCAATCCAAACTCTAACCGAATCCCTTAATCAATTCAAATCCCAAATTCAATCCAAATTCCTAAATAACAACAACAAATTAAAAAACAACAACTTAAACTATCAACAATCAACAATCAAATTCCATCCAATTCATTAATCCAATTATTCAATCCAAATCCCAAATTCAATCCAAATTCCTAAACAACAACAACAACTTAAACAACAACAATCAACAATGAAATTCAATCCAGTTCATTAATCCAATTCAATCCAAAATTCAATCCAAAAATCAATCCACAATAACCCTAATATCATCAACAATCAAATTCAATCAAAAATTCTATCTAATCCAATTCAATCCACAATAACCCTAATATCATCAACAATCAAATTCAATCAAAACTAAATTCAAACCTAAAATCTGAAATGTAAACCCTAAATTGATTAGCACGTACTTGGACGGGATCCAAGAGATCGGAGGTGGAGACTCGAGAGAGGCGGCAACAGCGCACGAGAGGCTGGAGGCGGGCGCCAAAGAGAGAAGCTGGTGGCGGACGCTGATCAGACATGTTGGAGGAGGGCGTCGGTGAGGGAAGGTGGTGCACGAGAAGGGGGTGAGAGAAGGAGGCGCGAGAGGAAGGTGGCATGCGATAGGGAGGCGCCTACGAGGGAAGGAAACGTTGTGCGGGCAAGAGAGGGATGGAGGCGCCGACGAGGGAAGGAGACGGAGGGCGGGCGAGAGAAGGAGGCGCTGGTTCCGACAAGAGAGAAGGCGGTGCCGGCAAGGGGAGGGGCGGAAGGGCGCTGGCGAAGGAGGCGGTGGATGGAGTTTGAGGGAGAAGAGGTGGAAGGAGTTCGAGTACGCGAAAGAAATGAAGGGGAAGAAGAGCAAGCGCTTCTTTAGGTCAAAGTTAGCGACCGTATTGTCGCAATATGTATTTATTTTTAAAATCGAGAATTTTCATTATTAGCAACCACATGGTCGCTAATTAGCGACTACGTGGTCGCCCATCCAAAATAGCGATCATCTGGTCGCTAAACCAAAATTTTCATATTTACCGCTACAATTTCAAATTTCCTCCTACTTTTTTCAAATTCCCACCATATTTTTTGTTTTAGCGACCACATAGTCTCCAACCCTAAAGACTGTATGGCCACTATATATCGACCATATGGTCACCAAACGGTTCTGTAACGAAAGATTTGTCTTACACTTTGCTAAAGAATGTTCTTCGTTACAAATTGGGCCCTCAACTTTAGCTTTATTGTCAACTGTGTCCTTCAGCCTTTTTAGGAACCTATAATATATAGATATATATATATATATTGAAGACCATGTGTTATACAAGTTAGATAAAACAAATTAACTACAAATTATACAATATATAATTGCACATACCTTTTTTCTGGATACATCCATCTATAATTGACAAGGCCACAAAGTGAAGCTTCCCGTGGCAAATGAATAGGCAAGTGCTCCATTGAATCAAATAATGTAGGGATAATGATACGCTCCAGCTTGCACAAAATAATTGGTATTTCCTTTTGCAACTATATAACCACCTCAAGCTTAAGCTCGTAACACGTCAGGTCCTTGAAGGACGCACTTAGCGGAGCAATAGGCTCCCAAACTTTGTCATCAAGAAATGCTTGAAAAGCAACAGGCGTCAACCTTTGCATGAACACATTACAATCATGACTCTTCATCCCAAAGAGTCTAAGCTTGTGCAAATCAATACAGCGGCTCATGTTGGACACTTAGCCATCCGGAAACTTTACGAATCTCAACCACTCCAGAACACTTGTTTTTATGACGATCTAGTGCATACCAAGCCTTTGGGTACCTATTGTCCTCCTCGTCCGGTGCCAACTCCGGACGCTTGCACAATTTATTAAGCTCGTAACACGTCAGGTTCCTCAAGAACGCACTTAGCGGAGCAATAGGCTCCCAAACTTTGTCATCAAGAAATGCTCGAAAAGCAACAGGCGACATCCTTTACATGAACACATACAATCATGACTCTTCATCCCAAAGAGTCTAAGCTTGTGCAAATCAATGCAGCGGCTCAAGTTGGACACTTAACCATCCAGAAATTTTACGGATCTCAACCACTCCAAAAACACTTATTTTTATGACGATCTAGTGCATACCAAGCCTTTGGGTACCTATTGTCCTCCTCGTCGGGTTCCAACTCCGGACGCTCGCATAATTCCTTTAGATCCTTTCTAGCCGACCACTTTTCTTTTGACTTCCTCGGAACATCGAGAATGGTGAAGAAAACATTATCAAAGAAATTATTTTCAATGTGCATGACATCTAAATTATGTCTGACCAGCAAACTGGGTAATAAGGTAGGTCCCAGAAAATGCTTTTCTTCTTCCAACCCGAACCTCTACTAACCGTCTTATTATGCTGCTCGGCTCCCACTTCAATTATCTTCATCAACCCCATATTGTTAATATGGTCTAATATCCCATATTCGTCACGGTTTACCGGGGGAGCACGACGTTCCCTTCTACCCTTCTTGAAGTCGTTCTTATTTTTTCGAAAGTGATGATCATGTTCTGTAAACCTCATGTGACAATCGAACCAACACATTTTGTGTCCATGTGTTAGATAAAATGCATTGGTGTCTTCCATGCAATAAGGACATGCGTATTTTCTTGAAGTGCTCCAGCCTACACAAACATATATTTGGTACAATACATTAAATTTCACGCTTCATATATGCATGATTGTATATAATATATTCATTAATTTAATTAAACATATGTAAAACAACATACCTAACAACATCGAATATGACGGGAAGTCACTGATAGTCCATATTACAGCTGCACGCAAGACAAATTTTTGCTTCCTCCAAGAATCGTATGTGCACACCCCATTAAGCCAAAAATTCTTGAGCTCGGGTATCAACAGCTGCAAGTAGACATCCAAGTTTTGCTTCAGACTCTTCGGTCCAAGAACAATAGCCGTAAAAAAACATAACCTCTTCTCGCATACACATCAACGACAGAAGGTTCTAGGGTGTCAGAATCATAATCCAACATGAGTATTGGCGCCCGAATGCCCCGAACGGATTGAAACCATCCGTGCACAAGCCTAGTCTCACATTTCGTGTTTCTGATGCAAAATTTGGCCACACAGCATTGAAGTGCCTCCATGCCTCTGCATCTGACGGATGTCTCATCACCCCATCTTGTAGGTGCTCTGCATGCCATCTCATGTGCTCGGTAGTCACCACCGATGTGTACAAACTTTGCAACCGTGGAGTTATTGGCAAGTGAAACATACGAGAATAGAGAATGAGCTTTGACTTGCCTTGCCTCCATTTAGGATACTCACATATCTTGCAAGTCGCGTATTCTGCAGTTGTACCCCAATATATCATGCAAGATTTTGGGCAACAATCAATGGCCTCGTACGAAAGTCCGAGACACTCAACCAGTTTTTTCGTGTCGTAAAACGTGGCTGGTAATGTGTTCTCCGGATGTGAAACGCGTCCGCAGAAATCCAAGATCATGTCGTATCCGCGCTCCGTCATCCTTAGCTTTGACTTTGGGCTAAGTAGCTCAATCGCCGCCTCCAACTGGGTCATATCACATCCAGGCCACAACGGCCTATTTGCGACCGACAACATGTCGTACATACCTTATGCATCGGGATTGGGCGCTTCATGATAATATTGCTCCCCCTGCTCATGTCATATATCCTCATTCTGGACGGGATCATTAGCAGTGTAATGACTTCGGGCATTAAAACCATCACAGACCATCTGCTCCAATCAGTTATCATTCCCAGATGATGGTGGTGCTGGATCAGTATTGCTACAGCCTTCATACTGTCTAGACTCGGCCAACAAGGCAGCGAACGTTTCATCTGTCTCCCCATGTGAAACCCAATGGTAATAGTTCGGAACAAACCCATCATTAACAATGTGATAATGCACATCATCTACAAGAATCAGTTTCCTATTCTTGCACCTCCGATATGGACACCTTAATTCGTATGGGTCATATGTCGACATAGATTTGCAGAAGTCGATAAATTGCTTAACGCCAGCTAAAAACTTGTTGTTTAAAAAACCATCTATATTACGCACATACATCCATTCACACATTTTTCCTTACTGCAATTCAATATACAAATATAATTAATTTAATTCGGGTACATATAATCCTGGATGTGGCGACCATATGGACGTTGAATGGTGGTAGCGACCATACGGTCGCTAATTAGCGTCTATTTGATCACGACATACTGTATATGTAAACAAAAACTTTCTTCAACCGATTGATATACTATATGAATTTAAAATTACTTAACACAATCTCTTATAATTATATAAACGAATACTTTCTACAAACAATATTTGTGTAAAACGATATCATGACGAAATGAAATGTGGTGAATAAGTTTTAATTACATACCTTTGATGAAACTGTCAGAAAAATTGACGTAATTCCTTTCTATAACCAACTTAGTTTTGTGAATGATTGTTTATTTGGTAAAATTTCTTATGTGAAGGTGGCGGAATGAGAGTGAAGTTTTTACACGTCTAGGTATATATACTGAATTGGCGGCAATTTTACCAAATACTTTTTTTAGCTACCATGTGGTCACAAAAAAAAAGAGAGATTTCACTCGCAAAAATTGATGTTGCCCACCAAAACATATGATCCATGTCAGCGACCATATGGTCGCTGGTACGTTGGCAACTAGATGGTCGCTATATCTAACGACCATATGGTTGCTGATGTAGGTTTGGTCTCTCGCGACCAGATGGTCGCTATATTTAGCAACCATATGGTAGCCAACGTCTGATGGAAAAATTGCCCGCGTATTTATTGCAATCAAATAGGGTTGGCGACCATGTGGATGCCACAATTAGCGACCAAATGGTCGCTAACTTGTTTCTATATTTTCCTCCGGTTTTGACGTCCACATTAACGTCCAGTAGTGACTATCTGGTCGCTAATTAGCGACCATATTAAGTGGTCGCAAGAATATGGTCGCTAAATTTGTAGAATGGTGTAGTGAAAGTTTGATACAACCATTGCAGCATCAGGATTCGTTATCAGAGATCATAGTGTAGAAATTGTAGGCCTAGGAGCCAAGAGATATGGGGTCATCTCAGTTTTACAAGTGGAAACACTAGCGATTCGAGACGGAATACGAGAAGCAAGGAGATTAGGGATTAGAAATCTAGAAATAGAGGGTGAAAACCTTATAGTTATATATCAATGCAGTGAAGGCATCGGTACATGTCATTGGGAAATAGAGATGTTGATATCTGACATCTTGATTTCTCTCCAAGATTTTTGATGCACATGTCTATTTCATGTACGTTGTTAAGGTTTGTGATGTTGTGGCTAATAAAATTACTAAGTTGGGCCACAATTTTTCGTATATTACGACTGTCTTCTGGATCATCTAGAACTTAAAGTTCTCATCCTTCATCCTTACGAATGCTCTAGGACGCCCTTTTAAAAGGTCCCCTAATCTATGTATATATATAAAAGACGCAAAGAATAAAGCCACCACATTGTGCCACCTAAGAGTTTCCTACGTGTCGTTCCCACATTAAGCCACCTAGGATTTCACCACATAGGTTTTTTTATTTTGGGAATTTAAATATGTTGATATTATTTTTAGATAATATAGAAATAGGATAAAATTAATTTAGGAAAGATTCTATCTAAAATAATGATGTTATCTATTATATATTAGGAATTAGGATAGATCTAAAAGACTTTATCTAAAATTAAAATAAATTATAGAACATTAGATATTAATATATTATATATTAAGATAGATATATTAATTTATTTTTTTCAATTAAATTTCTATCTATTTATTTGAAAAAAAAGAAATTCGAATTTTATTTAATATTAAAGAAAATTATTTTTATCTTTATTTGTTTATCTATTTATGTAAAAAATTATCTTAAATAAAATTTTGATAAAATTAAAACATTCAATCTAGATAATTACTTGCCTAAATTGACTTTTGATAAAACAAATTATGTTATCTTTTCCTTACTTTTCTTTTTGAATTACTTATGTAAATATAAATGATTTTCTTCTCATTAAAAATTTAATTCTTTATTTATATTGTTTCATTGTTTCATATTAAGTATATTTTTTATTTTTATTCAATTTTTTTATAAGAATTGAATTTGATAAAAAATTCCAAGAATTTAGATTATTTTTACCTTTTTATACTTTTTTGTAAAAGAATGTTAAAATTAAATGATTCTAATGCAAATAATTTTCATTTATATTTTTCATAAATAAATTATCATTAAGTCATCAAAATTATAGTGGACTCACCTTAATAATTTTGATCCCGTTTCACATGGCAGTATGACACGAATTGTAAAATTTTTGTATAATTATTTTTCTAATAAATAAGTTTTCTTATATTAAATTAAAATCATATTCGTTAAATAAATTAAGTATTAAATTCATGTAGTCGTGCATGGCACGACGGATATACCTAATTTTTAACTTATCTAAAAAAAAAGAGGCTAGCAAGGATTAAACAAAAATCTATTATATATATAAAAGCAATAAGGATTGGAGCCTCCACGTTGCGCCACCTCATCATTTGCCACATGTCGTTCCGAGAATGTGCCACGTAGGATTTGCCACATGTCTTCACCATATTCATCCATATATTTTATTTTTAAATTACAACTAGTTGTCCCCGTCGTGCCATGCACGACTATGATTCGATATTTTTTAGATATACTATAAAAAAGATATTAATAAAAAAATATAATATAAAATTTAATATAAGTAATTTATTGATTGTAATATGTACAAAAATTATTATTTTTTAAATCAAATAAAACAAATTAAATTTAGATTATTAAGTTTGAATAATGAAAATAATATATACAATGCTCATAAAATGTTATGGTAAATTTTCAAATTGTGAGTTGCAATAAAAGGAAGGTATTTTGACCAAACTTCTCATAAGAAAGTATTTTGATTAAAAAAAGCATAGATTTATCAAAATATATAGACCTATAATTATCTATTTATATAAAATATTTTTTATAAGGAAAGCATTTTTTATCATTATAGTTAAATATGACATGTAAGTGACGGGGTAAAAATAATACGATGTGGCATATGACGTGTCAAAAATTACATGACATGGCTTAAGCAAAAGGCGACACGTGGCAAAATCCTATGTGGCGCATTTTAGAAGCGACACGTGGAAAAAGCTGACGTGGCGCAACGTGGAGGCTCCAAACCTTATTGCTTTTATATATATAGTAGATTTTTGGTTTGATAATATCCTAAAAGTATCTAAAAGATAATTTTTCCTTTTTATCTGATGATACACTTCAAAAATAAAAGAAAATATAATACCAAAATGGAGAAAATATTTTCTTTTATTTTCTTTTTAATTTATAATAGGTAATGTACTAGGTAAAGGCTATTAATGTATTTTGATTAGTGTGCAAGTAAGTAATGTGGAGGCTCCAAAAGTATTGGTCATCTTATGCACTATAAAAGTTCGATTTTCCTAGTATTGTTCATCTTAAGCCATCTCAGATGACCAAAAGTATTGGTCATCTGAGATGGCTTAATATAGTTTGAAATTTGTATTTATTTGTATTTAATTATTTTTTTAATAGGGTTTATTAGTTTCCTAATAGGGTTTTAGTTCCCAAATTTAATATTGGGCATAGGATAAAAAAAACGATAAAAGTTTGATCAATATCTAAGGATAAAAATAAAAAAATATTTAAACATATTTTTTGATGGCTGTTTTCTTTGTATACAATAATACACTTAAAAATAAAGGAAAGTATAATACGAAATTGGAGAAGATATTACCAAAATAAAATCTAACACCTTAGTTTTTTACACATGTCATCCTATTATTTATCCACATAGGATTTTGCCACATGGCATTTAATCCTTGCTCCATCAAAATTATATATTAATTGTTCTTTCCATTTCATATTCCACATGACAATTTTTTCCACTTAATTAAAATTTATTTTTATTTCCCAAATTTAGATAATATCTTAATTTTTGGTAGGAGATAAAAGGTTTGGAGCCTTCTCATTACGCCACCTAAGATTTCGCCACATGTCGATCCTATATTAAGCCATCTCAGATTTTTACACGTGTCATTATCCTATAATTTAGACGTCTTTATAAATATTACATGTCATATTCCACATCTCAAATTTTTTCCATGTCACTCATATGTTATGTATAAGGTTGTCGAAAATATGTTAAGACTATCTCTAGATATATCTATTCTAATTCATTTTTTAGAAAATATATTAATTGTTAAATTTTTTCGTTTTGTACAGATGGTTATATGGATCAATAATAATTTATTATTAATTTTGTAATTTAAAAATATTATAGAATAAGATCTCAGTCTATATTTATGTAAGTTTTTTAGATTATAATGGAGAGGTGTTAGGATCATGAAGATATGTTAAAATCTTATCCTATAACATACATAAAAAAATGTTTTTATGTCAATTTCATGAAAATTAATTTTTAGGAACAGGTTTTTATTTTGCTAGAAATTAATTTTGTTGTTTAATATATTAGTTATGTACTCACATATATGATCATATCATATATATGGATCATTAACAATCTATTATTAATTTTGTGGTTTAAAAATATTATAGGATAAGATCTCGTATATATTTATGGGAGGTTTTTTGGTAGATTATATGGGAGAGTTGTTAGGATCATAATGATATGGTAAAAAATATTCTTACATGTAAATTTCTCGAAATATGTAACTAAATTTCAAAAAAGAAATTATTGTAATCCAATAAAAAATTAAAAAATTGATTAAGTGTAGATTATATGGCAATATGATGTGTACATAACTAGAGGTGTCAAATGGGTCAGTCAGGTCGGGTTCGGGTTCGGTTATTTCGGGTTCGGGTTGAGTCGGGTTCGGGTCGTAACGGGTCATCGGTCAAATCGGGTCGGGTTATTGCGGGTTTTCGGGCGGGTCGGGTCGACCTAACAGGTCAAGAAAATTGATTTTTTTAGAATTATTAAAATATTTTTTATTTAAAAAATAATATTTAATAAAAAAATCTATTATTTTTATATAATTTAATAATAAAATATATTATTATTTTCAACATATATTATATATTCTTAAAATATAACAAATTGTGTCAACCCAACGGTTTTTTCGGGTTTGAACCTAACGGGTTTCGAGTCTATCAGGTTCGGTTTATTTTGGATTTCGGGTTCAAATTTTCGGATCTTGACCCTAAATATTTCGGACGGTTCGGGTCGGTTTTTCGGATCGGGTCAGCTTTTGACAGCTCTACTCCCAACGTAAGAAGTTGATAACCCAGTTTATTTTCAATTTTAATCTCTGTGGTACGACGTGTTTGGTGGCTAGTAAGTAGTAACTAAAACATATATATACATAGACCCAAAAAATGTAGGCGCGAACAATGAGTTGAAATCCTCCAATCTCCAAAGAGACAGGGCAAGTGGCCGGGAAGGGACAGTATATTCCCTAACGAAAATGACATTCTACTGCAGTAATTAAGTTAGACAGAAGGGCGTGCAGATTAGCCTCTTGCGAGATAGCTGTCCCAAACGCCGTGTATGATGAGGAAAGAGAAATTTCAAACCAAATTAATTAATTTCCCTTTATAAAACAAATTAAAAAGAGATGTGATATTCCATTTGGTACCCCGCCATAATAATGCATCGATTTTCTCTGAAAATTTGTCTAATTTTAACACGTCTTACAAAAATCCTCATTACACAGTTCACCAGCTAGCTAGCTCTCTTCTCAATTAACCTCCACCTTGCTCTCCCTCTCTCGCTCGCTCGCTAGCAAGCAAATTGGATAACAGCTTCAACTCTCCCACCATATATAAAAATTTCTCCCCCTATTTTTTATATATAAATATATTCAGCAAGTTTATATATTGTAAGTTTATTGTAAGGTTTTGGGGTTTTCTTGTTTTTGGTTGTGAATAAGTGTTTCTCTTTTGGCCTTTAATTATTCATCTCCATCTCTTCCTTTGTCCTCCTCCTTATCTATATGTTCTCTCAGGCCTTGAACAAGTCAAGATGAACAGCATCTCCCATGATGGCAGCTTCTTCCTTCCTCCACCTCCGACCACCGTCAACGGGCTTCTTCAAGAATGTTTTCCGAGCCCCAACCCTAACCCTAACCCTTCCTCCTCCTCTACCAATAACAAGAGGAAGCGCAACTCGTCCAGAGAACTCGGTAAGCAATTCGATCGATGCACCACACTCCTTCGACATCGAATCAATTCTCTAGCTACATATTTAATTAACTATGTATTATATATGTAGACTCGGAGACGATGGAGGTGGTGGCGCTATCACCCAAGTCGCTCATGGCGACGTATAGGTTCATATGCGAGGTATGCAACAAAGGGTTCCAGAGGGACCAGAACTTGCAGCTCCACAGGAGAGGGCACAACTTGCCATGGAAGCTGAAGCAAAGGAATAGCAAGGAGGTAGTGAAGAAGAAGGTGTACGTGTGCCCCGAAGCGAGCTGCGTGCACCACGAGCCGTCCAGGGCGCTTGGAGACCTAACAGGAATCAAGAAACACTTCAGCAGGAAGCATGGCGAGAAGAAGTGGAAGTGCCCCAAGTGTCCCAAGAAGTATGCCGTCATGTCCGATTTGAAGGCTCATGCCAAAATCTGTGGAACTAGAGAGTACAAATGTGATTGTGGCACAATCTTCTCAAGGTTATTAATTAAATTGTTCCATTCAATTCATGGCGTTTCTAGCTAGGGTTGCAGGTTTTTTTTGTTTTTGTTTTAGTTGAGGAAATAAATGCACTACACACACATTTGGGGATTTTTGTGGTTGAAGTTCATATATCCTTCAATAAAGAGAATAATGAATAAATATATGCTTCATTCATTCTAAATCGTTGAGATCACATGCATGGATCTCAAAATAAGATTATAGATATTACTTTTTGAGAACTTTCTTTGTATAAATTGTAAATTTAATATTGGGTTCTATTCAATTAAATGGTCATATCTATATTATTTTGATGTAGCTTGTAAATGCCATGCAGTTATATATATTGCTTACTTTTAATTGTAACTTCTACAACACATTACCAATTTCTCTCTTTGTTTTTATGACATCAATCGATCAGGAAGGACAGTTTCATCACTCATAGAGCATTTTGCGAAACGCTGACGGAAGAAAGGATGAGAAACATCACCACCGCCAACATCAACATCACTCCAAATTCTCTCAATTTCAACTCCAGACCGGATTTGATCGACGGCTCCCTCATGCCTACCGTCCCTCAAGCTGCTACATCAGGTTTCTTCCCTTTCCCTACGTCCCACCGACTCGATTTTGTGGGGTTTGACCCTTCGTCAAGCAACGGAAGCAACAGCATGGGAGGTGGTCATGATGGCCTTGTCAACAAGTCAAGACTACCAATGTGGTTAGATCACCACCACCACCACCAAATCATCCCTCAAGCTATGATGAACAACCACAACAACAATGGTGTCTCTCGAGCCTTGCCCGGGAATTTGAACTTGTTTGCTTCTCCTTCTCCTTCTTCTTCGCAACCAATTGTTGCACAACATACAATGCTACTAAAGGAGGAAGAAGATGCCAATAATAGGCCAAGTTTTCACCCCGAAAACTTGAAATCACTATACTCATCGCCTCCTTCATTCTCATCGTCGTCGTCTCCTAGTACAATGTCGGCGACAACCCTCCTTCAGAAGGCGGCTCAAATGGGGTCCTCAAGGAGCGATGTCGATAACAACCATAGTAGCCCTGGAATGTACTTCAACAATGGCGGTGGTACTCACGATCTCCAACACCATCAAAGGGACCTGTTGAGGCAGCACATGAACCATCAACTAGCCGTTCAGCTTTCTGGCATTGGGAGTGGTCTAAACGGCGATGGTTATGAAAATGGATCGAGGCAGCAAGGCCACAACAACAACACAAGTAGTATGAGTGTTGGCATGAGAGACTTTCTTGGTTGACTTGGTGGTGGAAATTTAAATGGAGGAGAACAAGGGGAAAGAAGAGTGCTTCTGCAGGAGGAGATGGATTATAGTAAATTTGCAACAATGGATAACCAAGATCAACAAGAAGAGTCATACATGGATTTCATGGGATAGTTGTTGATTAATCTATACGTTAAGTTGTTTGTTAGTGAACAACCAAAGGTTAATTTCATTTTAAGGTTCTAAGTATCTTTAATTAGGAGATAAATAACTGTAAGAAAAACAAGTCTTATAATTGGTTTCGTTGCTTTCTGCCGTTTTCAAACAAAAAAAATTGTACGCTCTGATCATGAATATCATCATGTATTCAAGTAAAAACTAGTGCTTTTTAGATGATTTTAACACGGTATATTTGGTTATAGTAGTAAATATAGTTCCTTGGTGTTTTGTTGCATCGCCTAGTCTACTGATATGTAAGAGCGTAGGGGTTGGATTTTTCTTCGTACAATTCAAATAGTTAATCATGTTGGCAGTCACGAGAGAAATAAAATGCAAATGCAGAGTGTCTGTCTTTTCTTTTGCCCTTTGCATCGTCTTGTTTGCAAGTCAAACCCGTGTGAAGGAGGTGGGGTTACACTAAATTTAAAATCACACTAAATATCAATCTTGGTCCAGTGGAAGTGTTTGTCTTAGGGATTGCAGTGGGGCGGGTTCAGGTTCGGAGTGGAGAATACTTTCCATATCCCCGTTCTTATTTAGATATATACTAGTTGATATACCCGTGCCCTGCACGGGATCTTTAATAGTTGTTTGATATACTTATTGTAAAAATGTACTTATTTTGAGTGAACATTAATAATTACTTCCAAATAAATTAAATATAACTTAATGTTAATAACTTCATATAATTTAAGCTCCAAATACTAAATAGAATAACTAATTAGAAAATATGTTTGAAATAACTATGAGACTAAAATAAGAAAAATATGTTCGAAATAATGTTTTAGAAAGAAAATTCATATTGCAAATATTGTAGTGATTTGCATTGGATATGCAAATAACTCAATTTTCCTCTTTGTGTTTCAAAGTTTTTTGGAACATGAAGTGAAAAGTTGATCTTCTGTAAGTTTGTCTCCATTATCATCATATAGGATGAGCTTTTATTTGGACACTTAGAAGGAGTAAGTGGTTCATTCGACGATACATTGCAGTATAGTTCAGGCACAAATGCAATGTGTGGCCTAGTTAAGGTGATGGCAATAGGATAGATGGATTCGACTTTAATTATAGTATATTGATATTAACCGATAAGAAAATATTTCATATTTTGTATTATAAAAATTTTAATGGAATTTTTTATATAAAAAATTTCTACATGATGACATTATTGAAAAACAAATTATATGATAAATCTTGTTGAAATTTCTAGGCATTTGAGAAAATGAAGATTAATCAAACTTCATGATACAATGATAAATCTAATACTATGTTATGATATTTACTAATTTACTAATTTACAATAATAATTTAATTTGAAATCTTCATTATCTTTGCTTTTGAGAGATATCTCTTCATACCACATCATAGCTCCACAGAATTCACAAATATGTATTGGATCACTAATGTCCCAATAATCTAAAAATAAGAATGCATTTGGGTATTTAGTATTGGAACTATAAAGCTATGTTTAAGAGATAAGAAGAACAAATACTTTCCGTGATTAACAACGACTTGGGGGGAGAATGATCTTCTTCAAATAAACCTGAAATTATATAATATTCTTAGCATTACACTGCAAACCCAATAGAATGTAGCTTAACATTATCTTTTTATTGTGTTTGTGTTCAAACCTGGTGTAATTTTCATTCAGTACTTGCATGCTATCTTTTTTTTATGGAGATCTTACATATGCATATGCTTTGCGGCATATGGTTGCCATTAATTTCGATTAGGTGTATTTAGTATTTGCTTACATTTTTCTTACCACAATTGCAACTCAAATCCACCAGTCCAATGATATGAATCTATGCATATTAGTGCAAGTAGACATGTTTTATATTTGCTCAGTTTGGCATCTTCAACATCAAGTTTGGGCAATTGTATAACTTATGTACTCTATTTAATACTTCTTTTTTCGTTTTGGTAGCCAAGCTAACCTTTTTGTGTAAATTCTACGATGAACAACACCATATAATTAATCAAATAATTACAAACTTAAAAGAACTTATAAGAAAAACTAACTAAATCTTTAACATACACTCTTATTGCCTTCAGTGTACAACCAAAAAACGATGAACAACACCATAAATAAATAAAATAAAATAAAATAAAATAGAAGAGCTTATGAATTTTGTAAATACCTCCATGATAATCTTGAGTAAGAACTTGTGAGCTTAAATATAATTGATGTATGTTATGAGATGAGGGTTGAAATTGATTATTATAACAGATTCTCTATCGCTTTTCTGTTGCACTGCATCTATTTTAAATAATAAAACGAATAATCAATACAACACAATTATGCAATTCAAGATTTTTGCATATATAAATAGATAAAGAACAATTAGAAAATAAGTTGTAGATGAAACAACTAAATAATGTGATCGAACTTACCGTTGATTTGATCCTTGAACTTGTGTCTTTTGGTTAGAGGAGTTCATCCTATTATCACAATAAAATGGACGTGAAAAAAATTAGGTTAGATATCAAAGATGAGGAGTTAACATATAAAAAAAAAGGGTAGATGGAAAATTATTACGTACATGGAATATTAGAATATTATATTACATTCATAAACATTATGTTCATAAAATTTATTATGTTCATATTACATTCATAAATTAGAATATAATATTGTTAAAAAAAATTATTACGTACATGGAAAATTATATTGTTAAACATCTTTGTTCATATTAAGTTCATAAGAAAATTATATAGCTTGTTCAAAAAGAATCATAGAAAAATTTATTTCCATAACAATAAAATCATAGAGATCTCACCTATTTATAGTTTCATATTTACCATAGAAAATATTATATATAATATATATATATAATATTGTTAAACATCTTTGTTCATATTACGTTCATAACATTAAGTTTATAAAATTTATTACGTCCATACTACATTCATAAAAAAGTTATATAGCTTGTTCATAAAAAAATCATAGAAAATTTTATTTCCATAAAAATACATTCATAAATTAGAATACATAGAAAAATTATATAGCTTGTTCATAAAAAAATCATAAAAAAATTTATTTCCATAAAAATAAAATCATTTAGATCTCACCTATTTATATTTTCATATTTACCGTAGAAAATATTATATATATATATATAGGGATTGTAAATATTAAAAATTATGAAGGGTAAAGGAGTAAATTGAAAAAATAAGATGTTTATGTGGCATAGTTAGATGGGCGACACGTAGGATAGAGGGATTCGAGTTTAGTAATAGTATATAGATGTTCTCCATACCCACCTCATTTCCTATTGAGGAATAAAATTTGTCCCCGTCTCCATCCTTGTCGGGTTCTCGTCTCGTCGGGGATTCTCCATCTCCGTTTGATTTTTCCAATTTATAATCCTGTCGGGGATTCCCCATCCCAGTTTAGTTTTCCCCATTATAATCTCTATCAAGGACTCTCCATCTCCGTTTGATTTTCACCGTTTATAACCCCTACGGGTTACTCATTTTATTTTACATTTACTTTCATGTACACTTTCTTCAAAAATTCTATTGATACACCGCCATTTACAAAATTTATCAATCATACTTATGTAAACAGAGGTGGGTTCAAGTAAAACCACTATTAGAGTGTTACCGAGTGGATAATTGTGGTGTGTTAGATTATAATTATTGTACGGTGGGATATTGAATATATAGATGTAATTTTGTGGAATTGATGTACTGGATTAAGATAGGAGAGAGAAAAAATCAGCCATATTACGTGAATCATGGTCGTGCGATTTCCACTGTCGATATCAACAAAGTGACCTTCATACTCGGTAGAGCACCACCACTACGCTCATTAATATCAACAAAACTGATTTCGTGTGCATCGGCATAATCAAGTGAAGGTAAATTTCATATTAGGGTTCTTTGTTTCATGATTACACCATCTAAATATGTTGAAAAAAAATTATTTATGATGGTACGGTTTCGTTTGGTATAGATAACAAATAAATAGAATAATTTTTCTTATTGATGATTTATAGTGTTTTTGAATTAGATTTGCGATTTGGTGTAACACTGAATTTCAGAATTCAGAAGAAATTGTGGAACAAGGTATATTCATCACTGATTTTGTTAACGATTTCACAAGTTCAAATTTTATTTTGGTGTATTCAAATTCATAGTGAAGCATATTCATTAATATTTATGAACTATATTCATAGATTCATTTTTAGTAATTTTGTCAGTTTTGTAGACCATTTTTAATTAATAATATATTCATTCATACATTACGCATATTCATGTTGTAAACAATGCATATTCATCGAAGAATGGGTGTATATAAGTTGGCTTGTTACTTTTTATGTATGGACACGTTTAATTTATTATATTCAAGATATCAAGTAATTATATTCATTAAATTGTAATAGCATATGCATAACGTACCACAATTAAGAATGTTAAGTTTCCCCCAAATAGTCAGGCTTACACTTGAGCATATTCATTTTTTCTAGCGGCCATGTATATTAAATCTATCTGGTTTGTAGTTCCTTTGTATGTGATGGTGTCGTATTATAATGGAAAGCCTTATATTGATCATACATGAACCTATATGCATGCTTTAAAATATCATATTCATCTATTGTTTAATACTACTGCTTCCGTGTCGTTTGTATATTCATTATATATCAATGTCATATTCATAAAGGCATATGTACACACTTGTTGTAGTTTGCAGTGTTGAATGTTTCGTAATATAACTATTCAACTTATATTCATGCAAATGTGCATCTATATTCATGATATTTCATGTTATATTCATGACACCATATTGTTGTATTCATGATTTCAAATCATTTTGTCTTTATTAAGTGTATTCATTCTTGTGCGAACGAGTATATATTCATACATGTAGTTTCGTGTTATATGTCATGTACCAAAAGTAAAGTTGATAAATATGCTCATCTAAATAAGTCAGAAATCGATTTATCTAACGAGGAGGAAGAAGAAGATTCAAATGCAATGATGAAGATGAGTTCGACTATGGAGTAGATTGCATTGTAGAACCAAATGATGAAAATTTTAAGAGATATGTACCTCGATGTCCAGATCATTTGAAGCCAGTTTTGGGACAAAGATTTGCAACAATAGATGATGTTGAAAAATTCTATCATGAGTATGGAAAAATTTTTGGATTCGATTGGCGTTGTAGCATGTTGATGGTGCGCAAAATGACAATGTGTCAACAATTGGCAGATAACGTGAGGTAAAAGAAGTAGGCGAGGTCCCTGAGATCTTTTCCCTAGCTTAGATCTTTTCCATACTCATCCAAAAAAGCGAAGTCCATATTCACCTGAAGCCTCAAGTCATGGGAGCGAGGTCCAAACCTCGCAAGTCTCGTCAATTAAGATAGTCAGGCAACTCACCACAAGAAATAACGGGGACAAACCTTTCATACCAAAAAGCTGACATTACCTCCCCGCTTGACCAGTCAAAAACCAACTAACTCTCGACCAATAAACAACCACCTTCTTCTCGACCAATCGAATGGTCGAAACTCGACCGTCCCACATCGGAAGTTGGAAAGAGCCATGATCCTCAACCGTCTATAAATAGAAGAGAACCTCGAAGGTTTGCAAAGGGTCGAAAAAAATCTCTAACTCGAGAACTATCTTGCTTGTTGAAGATCGACCTGTTGGAATCATCGTAAAGACCACGCTACCCTCAAGAGAAGCTCCATAAAAAGACTTCAAGTCGTTCAAAGAAATCTCAAAGTCTCAAAATATCCCGCAAGCCTCGCAAGCTACAATCATAGCATTGACAGCAAGACTCTAGCCTCACTAGATGAATAGCAACTCTCAAAGCTTGTAATAGAAAAAGATCTCGCTAGTAGTTTGCAGGCGGTAATCTCGTTGTAACAAAGAGGTTTCGAATCTCGTAAAAGGAAATCTAGGGCATAATCTCGTTATTGTAACCTCGTTTGAGAATCATTAATAAAAAGCAAGGGTTGGTCTCGTCGAATATACAATCTTGTTTCTTGTCTTTAGCGTCGGATTATTTCAGGTTGCAACACTGGCATCGTCTGTGGGAACCTCTTCATCCTAAGTAGTTTCCTGATTGATGGTGCGCAAAATAACCGCTAAATAAATAAAGAAAATTCAATATATATGCATAAAAAGTGTATTGCTTGTATGGGTATTATTTGCATGATTATATGTGCGTACGTACAAAACAAGCATTGCCTAAGTTGGCTTTTCACGTATTCTATTGCACAATTTCATGTCATGTGGTGCAAATGGGCTTGAGGCAACTCGTGGGTATCTATGGCCAATAAACATAGCCTTTGATTGGCCCAAAAATCAAACTTATGGGCCTAGCCCAAGATTCTAATTGAAGGGAAGTTGGACGAAACTTCAAGCATGAGAATTCGTCCCTCTTGCATGCATAAATTAATAAGTTGGGATAAAAGTGCGAAATTCACTTCCCACATCGACCGAGCAGAGGCAGGCAACCAAGCTAAGCAATTCAAGAAAACAAGGTTCATCACCTTAAATCCCAAAGGCAAACTCTATTTCCCAAATGGCAGCCTTTGTTGACTTTTCAACATTATGTATGGTCCAATCAAAAGACCTCGGCTATATGCACTTATGAAAGCTGAAGAAAGTTACTTAGCATGGGGGATTTGCGAACCCGTCCCACATCGACAATCGGTGGAGCAAGCAAGCAGCTCCTCGATAGTATAAATAGCAAGAAGGAGGAACTGAATAAAGGGTCGAAAATCCTCTCTAGCTCGAGAACTATCTCGTTTGCCAAAGCTCGACGTGTTTGATCTCCGAGTGAGATCGCGCTATAAACGGTATAAGGTCTAAAGGCTTTATTCGTAAAGAGCACAAAAACAACCGGCTGAGGGGTGGGGAGGAGGATTACCGCGTACAAAAACCGTTCGGTTGTACGAATCCCGAGAGTTAGCATTTTTATAATCCCGTTTATAGCGTGCATTATATCGGGCTTCAACACCGACGACATGCCCGAAACCCCGGCGTGGGCCGGTGCGGAACCTCAAACAGGTTGGTCGTATGGGGCGGCTCCAGAGTGGGCATATCCTAACCCGCATAATCCATACCCATTCCAGGGATACCCCAATCAACCCGTAGCGTCCCAAACCCCCTATCTGTTCCAAGGGTAATTTCAAGGCGGTTTCCCTCCTAACCCGCAACCTTATTCAGGATACGGGCAATTTCAACAAGGTTTCGCCCCTTCTCCCATCCATGGCTATGCCGCCCCGCCACTCGAGGGCGCTCCCATCCCAGGGCATGGACAACCCCATTCCGAGTATGTATATGAGTACGTCCCTGGGCATGTTCTGGGCCACGAAGCATCGACCAAGGGCTCGTCAATGGAGAGGTCGGCCCGGGATCCCATTCAATTCTCGAGGTCTCACTCACGACGTTCCCGGACGCAATGCCCGGAGATGTCTGAAACCGCAGGGAATGGGGTGCATACCTTAAAGTCATGCTCACGGTGCCTCCATATCGAGGCCGGCGGATTCTCACCTTTCATAGACGAAATCCAGAGCACGCCAATGCCCAAGGGCTTCCATAGGCCGCAGATGGGATTCTATGACGGGGCGGCAAACCCCGAGGAACACGTGAAACACTTTGTCGTCCAGATGAATGTCAATTCATACAAAGACGCGATTTTCTGCCGCGTTTTCCCAACCACCATGGAGAAGGCCGCGATGACCTAGTTCATAAGTCTCAAGACCGAGTTTGTTTCCTTGTTTGCCCAATTATGCGACGCGTTCATTGCGCACTTCAATGGTTCAAGGAAGCGCAAGAAGAACATGCGAGATCTTCGCGGCATTGAGCATGGGGAAGACGAGTCGTTGGGCTCCTTCTTCATGTTGAGAGGGATTTACTTAACAACGAATAAATCTGTAGTCAAGACCCCGTTGAGTATAGGGAGTTAGGATGTCCACAAGAAGCAAGGTTGTGTTTAACTACTATTCTAGAAAGCAAAAGAACACAAAACGGAAACAATACAAGGAAGATCAACTAAATAATGGCTCGAAAAGGTCAGTACCAACCTTGATAGAGTCGGTATCGACGCTGGACTTACACTGAAACGAAGCAAAACAATGCAAGGAAGCACAGGTTTGGTACCGACCTGAAGTGGGTCGGTAAAGATGCTGAACAGAACGTAATAAGAAACTTAAGAGAAAAAGATCTAGGACAAGGGTTTACCACGACACAATCATGCAATCGAGATAGTGTGAATCATAAATGTCATGCCTTGAATATAAAGTCATCAACTTTCATTGATTAAAGCAAGAAAATCAATTAACTTTCATAAATCAATTCACTTTCTACTTATTTTTTGATCCAAAGTTTGTAACTTTCGTTATCAAACATTATCAACATTCTGGTTCATAACTGTAAAGCCCGAGGCCTTAGAAGCGCTATCCCATGTCAACCCGAGGACTTCCCAGGAGGTCACCCATCCTAGTACTACTCTCGCCCCTGCACGCTTAACTTCTGAGTTCTTTGTCCTCACTCGAACTCAGAAAAGGAAGAGCTCTTGTTGACATGGGGAGCACCTCAATCCCTTATAAATTATCGGGGTGTTACAATAACTTTATCTTTTGATTAAGAAACAAACTCGAATTACCTTGACTTTCGTCAATTCATAAGCACAAAACAAGTAGAGAATAGATAGAAGACATTCAATCATTCATCACACACCATTCATGCACAATCATGTCGGGTTTTCAACCCCGATCCTAGAATAATGACTACTCACACATGTTTGAATATAAACAAGCAGAATATTTGAATGAAAACATATCTTTAGATTGAAAATAAACTTACTTGAATCCCAAGACACAAAATTCTCTCCTAAACCGATCTCTCACAAAATAGAAAACAAGAGAAAAATTGCGTCTTTCTTCTTTCTACGTGTCCAACTCCTTCTAAAACTAAAGACAAGAGTATTTATACTAGAAAAGCTATCTAAAAAGTTTCCATAAAGATAGAACTTTCTAAAACTAAAATATTATGGAATAAAAACATAAAAATACCGAAGTTGGTCGCGTCTACCGACACAAGGCATCCTCGGTGTCGACCCTGTCAGGGACGGTAGACTCTTGTTGAATTTTTCGCCAAATTTTGTCTTGCAGGCCTCGGTACGAACCTCTCAAGGTCGGAAACGAGCCTGTTTTGCCTTATTCCTTTGTACTTTTTCACAACTTCTTTTGAATTTTTCGGGATCTCTTCAATGTCCTTGTTTTCTCCTTAGCTCGCCAAGCTCCAATGTCTCCTCTCTATCTCGATGCCTCCAAAATGCTCCAACTTGCTTCAAAAACCTACAAAAAAAACACAAAAACAGAGTAGGTTCCATACTTTTCTCAAAATATGCAAACTCATCTAAAAAGACACAAAGCTAATACTAAAGCACAAACAACCAAGAAAAACACCCAAAAACTAAGCTAAAAACACGGACATCAAAATACCCCACACTTATGAATCACTAGATATAAACCAAAACCAATCAACACATTCATCAATTAATATCCCTCATCAAAAAAATTTCAAAGCATTAGTGAAGATTAACAAGTGACTCTTAAAATCATCACACATATATGAACAAAAAATAGATATAAGAAATCACAATCCAAGCTCACTAAGGATATAGTATTTAACTCAACTCTCGAGTGTTTAGGCTTATAACTTCAACTCTCAACTCAATCAAAAATGCAAAAACTCATATAAATTGGAGCTTATATCACCAAACTCTCCACCAAAGATTGTCAAAACAAGCAAAAATCATCAAGAGAACTTAGTCTCAATGAAAAACTTCATAGAAGTTTCCATTCGGCCGGGTTGTAATGAGTCTTGGTAATAACAAATAGGCGTGGAATTTTTTTGGCTATGTGGTGCTAATAATATTCGAGAATATAGACTCCTAAAAACTAACACATCTCCAAAACACTCATAAAAGAACATACCAAACTCACTTTTCTTTAAGCTCACTTGTCTTCTTTCACTCACCAATTAAAATCCTAGAAAGTCTCATACATAAAGAAACTCTTGGCTTTAAACTTTAATGCACTTGCACACATTCTATTTCTTTTCCTTCCCAATTTTTTTTCTCCGTTTTCTGCATTTTTTCTTCTGAATTTTTCTTCTTCACTGGAAAGGATCGGTATCGACCCCACTAGGGTCAGTAACGAGTCTGCATTCTCTTCTTTTTCCTCTACTGAGATAACCTCGGTACCGACCCTTACAGGTTGGTAACGAGCTAAAAATTCATTCTTCTTCTAACTCGTGCACTTCTTTACCAA
The DNA here is from genome assembly GCA_964016875.1 of Fallopia convolvulus. Taxonomy (NCBI): domain Eukaryota; kingdom Viridiplantae; phylum Streptophyta; class Magnoliopsida; order Caryophyllales; family Polygonaceae; genus Fallopia; species Fallopia convolvulus. The sequence continues at coordinate 39,187,859 of OZ024730.1, read as the reverse complement.
GAGATCTTTTTACAACTTAACAAAGAGACTTCCAATCTACCCAAACAATCCCTTTTTTTCGAACCAACACACATCTTCACTCAACAAAACAACTCTAACCAACTAAGTCCTAATGCCTGGATAAGGTCAAGCTTATATCGACTAGGGAATAATTTTGTGGAGCTTATAAATAAAAGGCGTCAGGTTCAAATTGGCTTCAAAAACAAGGAATAATGTAAGGGTGGATATGGATTAATAAGGCTCATGAAAAATTAAGTTCTCTATCATATGATTTCACAAGTAATGAACTAAAATCTTATAGAGGCTTTGAGAAATAGATAATCATCACAATCTCAAGAGATAATATACATATTGAGAGTAAATCACACATGAAAAATCAAGGCTAAATAAGCTGACAAGGAATTTTGTTGGATTGCAATATACTCATGCTAAAAGTCATATGCACTCAATTTCATCATATGCTACTTCACAATTAAAAACATTTTCATCATCAGATTCGGACTAAACTATGAAAACATGCTAAGAGGAATTACATGGTCATGTAAGCAAAAGCAATCATAAAACCAATCAAGGGTACTTATCCGTTCTAAAATCTTTTTGTGGTTTTTCAATTTTTTCCATTTTTTTCACAATTTTCTTTATGCAAAGGGAAACAACTAAAGCTACTAAAATCAACAAATAAGACAACAAAAAAACTTAACAAAAACACAAGGACACATGAGTTTTCTTTTACTTTCCCACCCCATACTTAAGCACTATAGTGTCCTTACTGTAGAAAACAAAGCAAGACAAAAGAAAGAGATAGGGAAAAGAAAATGAAACTCACAAAGTGGTTGTTGAAGCCGTGGAAACATTCCTTGAAACATCCTTGAGAAAGAGAGAAAAATCAGTGCTTAGGTGGAAAATAGCGCTCAAAGTTCTCCATGAACTCAGCGGTGGTGCGCCAACGTTCTTCATTTTTTGCCCAACGCTCCTCACTTGTCCTCCAACGAGACTCAGCCATCTTGTGACGCTCATCCTCAACTGCCATCCGAGTTGCATAAGCCTCTTGCCATTGATTCATCTGATCATGTATGTGGTACAGATGCAGACACAGTTACTACATCCGGGAAGCTAAATTAGTCGCTCACTATGGAGGTGTGTCGGAGTTGGAGGCATCGGTACTGCGCTGGTGTTGGCGCTGGTGGTGCTCGGTACTAGGCTGGTTCTTGTTCAAAGGGTTTTACCTTGATCCTAACAAGCAAATAAATTTATAGATCAAGACCCCGCTTAGTACAGGGGAGTCAGGTTCGTCCACGGGAATTAGAAGTATCAAAGTCTAGCAATCAATCCTAACAAGAATGAAGCAAAACAAATCGCACACTCGCAACACACACTCGTTACCGACCGGGTTTGGGTCGATAACGACCTGCAACACACACTCGCAAACGCAGGAAAAACTGGGAAACAAATCGCACGGTACCGACCTTAAGGGGGTCGGTCACGACCTCTCTGGGTAACGACAAAACTTCGAAGACTCAATATAAAAGAGATCTAGGACAAAGGATCCACCACAACAAAGCTATGCATATAAACACGAATCGAAGATCAACCCACCAATAATCTTATGAATGACTTTCGCCACAAATAAACAAACACATATCTCAACTTTCATAAAGATAGAAACTTGCAATCCTACTTGTTATCTAAAGGTCTTTAACTTTTGCTTCAACCCAATAATCATCCAAATTCACAATTTAATCTTTCAACTTAATCATGAATATGAACATGCCTTAACTTTCATCAAGGAATTAAGAACAAACAAGAGGGATAAAGTATAGAGATTTAAAGGAATAGTTTTAATCAAAGATTCAAGGTTTTACCATGCATTACTTGTCGGGTTTCACCCCAATCCTAGAAAAATAGACTACTCACGAGTCATCATGAAATCAATAATCAAAGAGAAAAGAGAAGATATGATTTAAAAACAAAGCAAACTTCAATTGAAAGAACAAACTTACAAATCTCAAAGCAATCTTCCAAAGCCCTCTCAAAATTGTCCAAGTGCTTGGAATAAAAGTTAACCCTAGAACTTAATAAATCCATCCGTTCCGTCTTGTTCTCCCCCAAATAAAAACACCTAAAGGCCCTTTATATAGTAGTAGGAATGTTCTTAAAAGGAAACTAATGTAATATCCGCAATATTCCAAGGCGTTAAATCCCATATAATATAATTTTATAATTCTTTCTTTTATAAAGGAGGAGTTTTAAATATTTTTATTTATTTATTTATTTGTATATAACCTTCTTCTCTTCAAATAGAAATTCATACGTAAATTTTAAAAAAAATGAAATAGTTCAAGAAGGCATTACGAGGGTTAGGAATAATTAAAAGCATTTAAATAAAAATAATAATTCATAATTTAGGTTTTAGTAGATAAAAAGAGGTACAACAAGTTAGTGAAATCACATGAAAATTCAATAAAAAGAATGCAAGAGCCGGGACTTGAACCCGAGACCTCTTGCATATCTCTACACACGCCTCTCCTCTCTTCCGCTAGACCAAGTGAACTTTCTTGCAATTTACCCCACTCTTTTAATTTTATACCAATTTTTGAGTCCTCTTCTCCAACCAAGTCAACTTGATTTGACACACCACCATTGCATGCTTCTCTTCCTTCTCCTTAGCTTGCAAGACACCCTTGATTACATCACCCTCCATCACCCTTGAAGAAGCACACATTTGACCAATGGAAGAACACCTCCTCCTCCTCCATTGGTGCAACCACCATGGCTTGGATCCATAGCCTCCTCTAAGTTGCCTATATAAAGGGCCATCTACCCTCCTTGGCAACTCACACTTCAAACTATTCTTCTCCTTCTTGCCAAATTCACTCTCTATAGTTCCAAAAATCAGCCTCTTCTAGATCAATCCTCCATCCAAAAACACCACCAAAAAGTCCCTCTTCCTCCCTTAGGGAACCGCTGGCGACACCCTTGCCCCGCCTGCCACCGTGCGCGCCACCGACGCCTTCGCCGGAGCACCGCCGAGCCCTCGCCGTCCCTCCCTGGTTGCGCCGCCCATCACCGCCGGTTCTCCCATGCCCGCCTTCTCCTCTGTGTTCTGTAATACAGACAACCAAAGTATAAAATCTAAACCCTTTTAGTTTGCTAATTTAATTAACTTATGTTATTTAAATAAGTTGCTAGTAAAGATAAGTAAAGTAGATAAGGTTAGTTTTCAAGTTAAATATGATGAAAATATTTGTGAAAAATCTTGTTAGTTGAGAATTATATGAGATCAAATAAATCAAGTAATGACAATCCTTTATATCATATTGTAAAATAGTTGCAAGACATGATTATATTAAATAATGCAAGAGCTCGTATAAAAGTATTTTTATAAAATTATTAGCATAAAGATTGTAGTTTTTTATATGGAATATTATTTTTTTATAAAGGAATAATTTTATAAAATAAGATAGTATATTGCTTATCTCTAAGTGTAGAGAATAACAAGATATATGAACTTAGTTATAATAATGATAGTTAGACTAATAAAGTTGCCATTTAATAAAAATATTATTTGAAGATATTGATTAGTTGAAAGGAGAAGATAAATAAATTAAATAAAATATTGAGAATTTTATTATATAATATTGGAGTATATTATGCAGGACATGTTATATTCATAAAACTAAAGGATTGTTATAAAAAGTTATTTTGTAAAATTACTAGCACATGAAATATAGTTTAATCTTAGAAATATCACCTTTATAAAGAAGTAAGATTTATATAAGGTAATAGTATTGCATGTCTTGAACTATAAGACGATATCATATTAGAAGTTCTTAGTATTGATGATAAATTTATTAAATAAATTCATTAGTTATTAAAATATAAAGTAGCATAACCCTAAGTGTAAAGCTACTACGAAATAGGAACTTTCTTAGTAGTTTTATATAATTGTGAATATAAAGTAAACTAGGTTGGTTTACGATATTAGTTATAATAGATTATGATGACGCAAGAATACTTACGACATACTATAATAATAAAATTGAAAAGAAATTTTACAAAAGTATAATTGTTTCAAAACTTGTGATCATGGACTATAGTTTGACTTTAGATATTGATTTTTATGGATGAATAATATTATTAATAATTATATTATTAAAGTCATCATGACATCATGTGAGAAAGATATTAATTTAATAATCTCTAAGTATAAAGAATTATTGCAAGACATAAGTTCTAGGTTAATATAAGAAGTATGATTTTATAATGAGTTTATGATATTATATAGCATAAGATTGACTTGTATGGAAAGAAACCATATAGATATAGAAAGGATATTATTTTATAACCTAATAATATTATAATAATGGACTATAAATATGAAGTACGACATTTATAAGCCATGATGATATTATAAGCCATGACCCTATTTTATAAGATTATGATCATAGATGTAACACCCCGACTTACCGTCGGGACATTACTAGGTAGTTGACCCTAACGGGTCTTACTTGAACTGGTTGTCAACTAGAATACCTGGACCTTGCAACTCGGGCACAACAAGAAAACTATTTTAAAACATCCAACTGTCATTCAACCAAACCACATTTTCATAAGGTCATGCATGAATCCCAATGTCTAGCCAGTTTATGTTCAACACCAGAAATCTGCTAAAGTCAACAACATAGTGAAATCTCAAAAACAACTAACAAGTCCTAAACTGAACTCCAAACCCACTCAGTGACCTATGACACGCGTCAACGATCCGCTGCAGCATCTGTCCTAGGCTCCAACACGAGACCTGTGTGAGTACCTGGAACTGAAAAATAAAGTCCCCGAGGGGTCAGCTACTACCCTAGGCAAGCTAGATAACACACGACAATAGTAAGACGTTTGAAAAACCACAATTACTCAACCATGACTTTCAACAAGTGAATTGAACATAACAGATTAGGTCAACACACATTTTCACAACCTAATGAATATGTGAAAGGAAATGCAATAAAAAATACCATAATCAAACTAACAAGCACAAGAGTAAAGCATTTATGAAAGTAACCAACACTTCAACATTCAACAATTAAAGCGAGATACAATGGATAAGCAATTCAGTAAGCGTAGGGAGAATTCACAAGGTCGAAAAACCAACTAAGTAATCACACACACGCACACAACAAAACCACAATCCTATTGGGAAATGCCATTCTTCCTTCCACCACCGCATTCCCCTCTACGGCGCTAACTCACCTGCGCCCGAGTGCAGAGGCGGGCCCTCCCACTTTCCATATACGTCATCCTTCCAACCCCTGGTCAAGCCTCCACTGGAGCACTTGCCAAAAACAAACAATCAATTTTTATTTTTGAAAGGGCCCGACCGACACACGACCATGGCTAGACGCCTCTTCGCCACCGACAATCGTCGCACATGATCGTGCCGGTTACGCTGCCAGCACAGAGAAAGCGATAATATTTCTTTTACGAGAAAGCGTTTGCAATGTAAAGCGCATCACATCATGCATGAAAACATTTCACATGGTAAAACTACATTCGGGACTAACTCCCAAAACCAATCTCACAATCACGACATGAAATCTAACAAGACTAGAATAGAGCCGAGCAAGTCGAGAACGACTTACCTGGAAGGCGATTCTCGAAAGAAGTAGGAAGTGTGTCGATACTAAATACCTACGAATCATAACGTACACGGTTAACCGACTAACCGTGAGGAGTAACTATCGATCTTAGACAAGCACAAGTGTAGTGGCTCACCAAGTGTGAACCATCATAAAAACCATGGCATCCAAAACAAGTGTGGTTTGAAACTAAAATTAATCGCGTCAAACTCAAGAACCGACATCAAACGGCTATACTCAACGAACTAAGATTTCACCCTTAGCCTTAAATGCCACGAAACATAAGTTCAAGGTCAACCACAATAAAAGTCCTAGCTCCAAGGTGAAAATGCAAATCCCCAATCCCCGAGCACACACAAGCATACACATGTATATACATATCATTCGAAATTTATAATATCGGCTTCCAACCTAGCTTCCAAATCTAAAGCCTCACAAGAAAGGAGGTTACCACCAAAACCAATCGATGCTCAATACAAATCAAATGGAGGCCCACATACAAATTTATAAATGCAAAGAAAACAATATAACTACAATTCACCAACAATATTTGAATCACATTATAAAAACATAAACAATACCATATAAGATCACGCATCCAGTAATGTATATATATATGAATTATTAAACCATTCACTCACACATTACAACAACAGAAGCTAACACAAAGCGTAATCAAAACAACAACCACTCATCAGATTGAAACAACATTCACCAACTACCAGATTGAGATAACATTCACCAACTATCAAATTACAAGACAATAGTTCAACAAAAGGAGCAATCAAAGGAACAAGAAAGGGCAAAAGCCTTTATCAAAGGCACGAGCTGTCTAGGTTTCAGTCGAGCTTCGGCAAAGCTTAATCGGAGGTCTTGAACCGTTCACACTCTCAGCAAGTGTCAATCCCGGCGACGATCAACGACATGTTTTTCTGCGGCTTGGTCTTGTGCCTTCACTTCGGCGCTGGTGTACAGCAATGAGCTAATCCGTTCGATGCAACGAGCGAGGCCTTTCCCAACGGCGCGAAAAGCTGGTGAGTTTGAGCAGATCCGCAACTGGCGGCGTTGTTTCCGACGACGTTGGTAGCACAGGAGACGTCGACGGCGATGAACAGGAGCGAACCGATACCAGGCGCGACGGCCAAGGATGGTGCGACGAGGACAGAACAGTGGTGCACGGTGAGCCCTAGGCGATTGGATCGGAGACAAAGCAGAGGAGATCGACGGCGGACAGCTTCGAGCGGCTCCTCCCTAGCGGAGCTTCTAGACCCGAAATTCGACGGTGGTGTTGGCGGTGATGGGCGACTTTGAGCGATTGAGCCTCTTGATGTCTCAACACCGTCGGAGCACAGAGGAAGGACGACAAGCACGATGGTGAGGGCGAAACGACGGCGGCAAATCCCTGGATGTCCTCAATCTTCGTGAATGGGTGAACGGCGCACTTCAAGAATGAATAAGATTGAGGTGTAGGGTAGACGAGGGGAAAAGATAGGAGGGTAAAAAGGTTTGGGTTCCCCTTTGGGTCTCCAAGGTTCCAATTAAGAAATTGGGCTTTTGGCCCAAAACAAAAATTAAGGTATGTAGATTGAAAACAATAGTAGGAGAAATTGAGATGGAACCAAAATAACTATTAGGTTTTTGAAACCTTGAGTATTACATTACACCCCCCTCAAGAAAGTTTTGTCCCGAAACTTCTGTAGCTATTGTGGAAACTAATCAAAGTTCTTGAGGTTTTACAACCTCTCCTGCTTGAAGAGGTTCGTCCTCGAACCCTCAAATTGTTAGCAAAAGATTAACATCACATGGGGAAAACAAAATGCATTCCAAAGTACTATAATTATAGAGAGAGACAACCAATCCAATCACATGTCCAAACACAACCAAGCACACAACAAACACGCTTAGTAACACTAAGTCATAACAATTGACACACCTACTCTTGAGCATCCTCTAAGCTTTACTCTCAAAGGCCTCTAGTAAACCTGAATAAAGTTCGGGGTAGTTCTCTCTCATCATATCCTCGGTCTCCCAAGTGGCCTCCTCAACACCTCGTCGAGACCACTGAATCAACACTAGCTGAATCTCTTTCTTCCGTAGCTTCTTCGTACGCTTGTCAAGAATCACTATCGATTGCTCTTTGAAAGTATGATCGGGCTCAACCTCTAACTCTTTGTAGTTGAGCCTGTGGCTGGGATTTGGAACATACTGTCTCAGCTGTGACACATGAAAGGCAGGGTGAACTCCATCCAAGGCAGGCGGTAGCGCTAGTCTGTAAGCTACCTCGCCAACTCTCTCCAGTATCTCAAACGGCCCAACGTAGCGAGGACTCAACTTTCCTTTTACCCCAAATCTCCTCACGCCACATGTAGGGGACACTCTCAACCAGACGTGTGCCCCTATTTCAAATTCTAGTGGTCGACGTCGCTTGTCTGCATAGGATTTCTAGCGGCTTTGGGCAGCTAGCATGTGTTCCCGGATCAAGGTCACCTTTCCAATCGTCTCCTCTATCATTTGCGGCCTCTCTCTTACAACATCTGACGGGTCATCCCAACACAAAGGTGTTCTGCACTTACGGCCATACAGAGCCTCATATGGAGCCATCTGAATCGAGGAGTGACAACTGTTGTTGTAGGCAAACTCCACCAATGCTAGGTGATCTGACCAGTGACCTCCCAAGTCGAGAACGCAAGACCTCAACATGTCCTCTAGAGTCTGAATTGTCCTCTCACACTGGCCATCTGACTGCGGATGGTAAGCAGTCGTGAAGTGCAATCTCGTTCCGAGTGCCTCATGAACTTGTTGCCAAAATCTGGAAGTAAAACTCCCATCACGATCTGACACAATCGTCTTGGGTACACCATGCAATCTAACTATCTGATTTACGAACACTTCTATCAGTTTGTTAATTTCCAAGTCTCCTTAATCGGCAAGAAGCGAGCAATCTTGGTCAACCTATCCACTACAACCCAGATGGCATCATGTCCCTTGCTGATTCGTAATCCCGTGACAAAATCCATGGAAATATCCTCCCACTTCCACTCAGAAATAGGTAGGGGTTGGAGCATACATCCCGGCCTCTGGTGCTCAATCTTTACCTGTTGACAAACCTGACACTTAGCCACGAATCTTGCTACATCTGGCTTCATGCCATCCCACCAGTAGTTTTGTCGTAAATCTTTGTACATCTTACTCGCTCCGGGGTGAATCGAGTAAGGTGTAGTGTGGGCTTCTTGCAAAATCTTCTGTCTCAACTCTTCATCTCGAGGCACATGATGTCTCTTTATTTGGTGGTGTTTTCATATATGATTTCCTTTGTAAATATGTTTCTTTTTCCCCTTTTCTTGCGTGTTTTGTTCCTTTTTAGCTTAGTTCCCGTATTTCTATGAGATTCGGAGACTATGCGCATTTTATGTGTTTTGTAGGTAATTTGGCGTGAATCGAGGATCCATTTGAAGGAGGGTCGAGACATGGAGCAAAGGCCGAGCTAAAGGAGGAAAGAGAGGAGCAAGCCATGAAGAAGAACAAGAGGAAAGCCAACAAGAAGAAGGTGGAACGAGGTCCGGACCGAGTTGCAACAACGCTGGGCCCGACTTGGGAGCTTTCAACCTCGGACCGACATGCACAGTAACTCGGGCCCGAGGTCCTCCGTGTCGGTCCGAGTCGGTCACCGGACTACTTGGGCTCCAAGGCACGAAATTGTGAACTTCCACTTTTGCCCCTCATCTAATCTATAAAAGGCCCTCTTGTCTTCTATTTAAGGGGTTCCAAGGGGTTGGAAAGGGGTGCCCACACTTGGCAAGGAACCAAGAGGATACTTGGAGAGCAAGGAGGAAGGAGAGGAGGAGGAAGAGAGAGAGAATCGGCCAAGGGAGAAGAAGGTTTTGTTGATAGATTAGCTTGCTTTGTTTTGATCTTGTGGATTTGGAAACACTTGATTGGAATTTGTGGATTGCTTTTGATTTGAATGAAACTTTGCTTTGTTTTGAGACTGATGATGTTGATTGCTTTCCCTTTTGATTTGTTTGCTTTCTTTGTTTGCCACATGGAGTAGATCTCCTTGATCTTGGGTTATGGGGGAAAACCCTAGCTGGGTTTGGGCTAGAAACCCCAATTCCATAGCCTTGAGTGTTTGATCTAAGGAACCCACTCTACATAGAGCTACAATTCCTTGCGAAAGTTGGGAATCAAGGCTTGTGATTGGCGAAGTAGCGAAAGTGAACATGTGTCAATCTCAAGACCTTGCTTCGAAGGGGATTTCCCCAAGGATCGAGGTGTAGAAGTGGTTGGAACGAGGGCGAAAGCACTCGATCCTAGTCCGATCATCACTCATTGCTTGAATTGGCGGAAAAGCCTTAATCTACTAGAGAAGGAACTCAAAAGCCCATGATCTACTTTTAATCTTTGAAGTTCGACAAACCCAGCTACCTCGGGCCCGACTTACCCAGTGTCGGTCCCGACTTCCTCTTGTCGCCAACCTCTGGCCCGACGTGACCTCAGTGTCGGTCCTGACTGTTTTCTTTCTAGCTTTCTAGTGTCTAGGCACATCAATCGAGTAGACTTCTCGAGTGTTCGACACCTACCACATGCTACAACGGGGTCGGGTTATAAATTGTATCTCTAGACCCTCGCACCACCGAGAGGCGATCAAAAGATTGGCGCCGTTGCCGGGGAAGTCTAAGTGCATTGAGTGCCAATTTGGTGAGTTTCTTGTGTTTTGGTAGTGATTTGGGTGAGGGAATAGCCCAAATCCTTTGTTTGTTTTTGATTTGTTTTGGTTTGTGTCTTTGTTTCGTAGGTGTATGCTAGCTCGTTCCTCCCGAGGAACACTTGAGCTTGAGTTTGTGAGTGATCCGGAAGGTATTCTCAAAGAAGCCCGAAGAAGGAAAAGGATGGCGAATCAAGCTCTCCATGTTGATGAGGAGTTGGCTCAACTTAGGGCCGAAATGGCTAGATTGCAACTTGAGAAGGACAATCAAGAGGAGGTGGCAAGAAGAGAACGGGAGCAACGGATGAGAGCCGAGGCTCAACTCAACGCTCTACCCCAGAATGCACGCCAATACATGCATCCGGAGTTTAGGGTACCCGAACCGGCTATTGTGCTTCCCGAGGTTGCCAAGAATTTTGAGATCAAGACGCAATTCATCTCCCTCATCAAGCGTGATCAATTCGAGGGCCGTCCACATGAGTGTCCCATAGAGCACGTCAAACGCTTTGTGGACATGTGTGAGACAATCTCTACCGACGAGGAGACATTGGAGTATGTGCTTCTAAAGGCGTTCAAATGGTCACTTGAGGGCAAGGCCACACATTGGCTCGAGAGCCAAGCTCCTAGGTCAATCACAACTTGGAAGACACTCTATGATGCTTTCTTGATGAAGTTCTTCCCGCCCTCAAAGACAACCGAGCTAAGAAGGAAGATTGCAAGCTTTCAACAAGGTCCGAATGAGCCTCTCTTCGAAGCATGGGACCGTTTCGAGGAGATGTTGCGCCAATGTCCTACTCATGGCCAACAACCATATGTGCTTCAAGACATCTTTTTCCAAGGCATCAATCCGGTAACGAAGGACAAGCTCAATCTCCACACCGATTGAGGGTTCATAGACTTGACACCGGATCAAGCTTGGGAGCTACTTGACAAGCTATCCGATTATGAGGCCATGTATGGGGTGAGTCAAGCTAGCAAGGAGGTGAAAGTTCAAGGTGAAGGTGCAAGGAAGTTATATGATCCAAAGGGAGAAGACATTGACAAGGATGTGAAGCTCCAATTCCTTGAAGGTGAAGTGAGCAAGCTTAAGAGGCAAGTCCACTACTACAAGCAAAATGCTAGAGCTTGTGAGGAGTGTGGATCCTTTGCACATGCTACACAAGTTTGTCCGAATGAGAGCCAAGTGCGCTTGGCCGAGCGAATTGAGGAGGCAAACTATGTTCGAGGAAATTTCGGTGGAAGAGGCAACTTCAACAATGGTGGCAATGGCCGGTGGAACAAAGGTCAAGCTCAAGGTTACAACAACAACTTCAACCAAAACGAGCCAAGGGCGCCACCGCCACCATATAGACCACCGGGATTCAATGAGCTACAATCATTCGCTCAAGAGATGAGAGACGGGTTCAAGGAGATGAGGACCCAATTCAACGAGTTTGGTGCATGGAGGAGGCAAGTCGACAACCAATTTGCCCAAATCGCAACTCAAGCCCCGAGAGAGAATGAGAGACTTCCGGGCCAACCCGAGGAGAACCCTCGAGCTCAAAACAATCAAAATGAAGTCCGGGCAATTGGATTGAGAAGTGACCGAAACCTACCCGAGCCTCACATGCCTAAGAAGAATGAAGAGAGTCGGACCAACTTACCCAGCAAGTCGGGTCCGACGTTCCCCGAAGTCGACCCAGAAAGAAGATCGACCCCTTTACCCCGGACCGAGGTTGAGAGCAACTCGGGACCGACGTACCCAGACCTCGATCCGACTCCTCTGCCCAGAACCGAGATTCACAACATCGGGCCCGACATGGTGCCCAAGTCGGTCCAACCAGGAAATGTTGCAAGTGAAGTGGGGAGGTCCAAAGAGGTTGATCCAAGCAAGATTCAAGGTGCAACAATTCTTCCATATCCCTCGAAGAAGCCGAAAGATGTTGTTGAGAACAAGTTCAAGAGGTTTCTCAAACTCTTGCAAGGCTTGAACATCTCTATCCCATTCACCGATGCATTGAGCGAGATGCCATCTTATGCCAAGTTTTTAAAGGAGATTCTGAGCAAGAAGAGATCCATAGTTGAGATGCAAGATGAGGTCAAGACCTTGGATTTACCGCAAAAGCTAGGAGATCCCGGTCGCTTTGCTATAACTATTGGTGTGGGGTCTCAAAACTTCCAAGCCTTGTGTGATCTTGGAGCAAGCACGAGCATCATTCCTTACACCATATGGAAATCCACATCCATGGGTCTCATAGCTCCGGTCAACATGAGGTTAACGATAGCGGATGGGTCGTCCATCGAGCCAATTGGTATCTTCGAGGACTATGTCCCAATCGACTTTGTGGTGGTGGACATGATAGAAGTGCCGGGTGAACCGATTATACTAGGGAGACCTTTCCTTGCTACGGTTGGGGCAATCATTGATGTAAAAAAGGGCCACTTGTCTCTTGACATTGGAGGAAGAGAGATTGAGTTTTTCTTTAGGCCAACTTCAAAAGGGACCGTACATAAGGAAGCTAAGATGATCCAAGTTCCTCTTGGATTGCAATGGGAAGCCGTTTCTAAGAAGTCAAGGCCAAGGGAGCTTAGGTTGAAAGCCACCCCACCACCTAGAGAAATTGAGATAGAGCGCCAAGGTCTAGCCCTCAATATGATTGAGCATGAGCAATTGGAGGAAAGGATGTCTTATTTGGAGGTGTTCAAGGCCAAGAAAGAAGAAGTTCAAGCACCACCGGAACCATCTCAAGAACTCAAGGAGCTTCCAAAAGATTTGAGGTACGCATTTCTTTGTCCCAACTCTTCTTTACCCGTAATCATAAATGCCAACTTGAATGATGAGGAGGAGTCTAAGTTGTTAGAGGTCCTAAGAAAACATAGAGGAGCTTTAGGGTATTCACTAGAGGAACTAAAGGGAATCTCTCCCTCAATTTGCATGCATAGGATTTATATGGAGGATAACCATAAACCCACTATTGAACCCCAAAGAAGATTAAATCCTAACATGAAAGAAGTGGTAAAGAGTGAAATACTTAGGATGTTGGATGCGGGAATCATCTTCCCAATTTCCGATAGCAAGTATGTGAGTCCCGTGCATGTAGTTCCTAAGAAAGGAGGTCTCACCGTTGTGCAAAATGAAAAGGGAGAAATGATACCTATGAGAACCACAACAAAATGGCGTATGTGTATTGATTACCGTAAGCTTAATAGTGGCACTCGCAAAGACCATTTTCCTCTTCCTTTCATAGACCAAGTCCTAGAAAGATTAGCACAACATGAATATTTTTGCTACCTTGACGGGTATAGCGGGTTTTGGCAAATCCCTATTCATCCCGATGATCAAGAGAAGACGACATTCACATGTCCTTATGGGACTTTTGCCTATAGACGCATGCCTTTTGGATTATGTAATGCGTCGGCAACGTTTCAAAGATGCATGATGTCCATCTTCTCCGATATGGCTGAGTATATAGTAGAAGTGTTTATGGATGATTTCTCCGTCTATGGTTCCTCATTTGATGTTTGCTTAGCTAACTTAGACAAGGTTTTGACTAGATGTGAGGAGACTAGCTTGGTGCTTAATTGGGAAAAATGCCACTTCATGGTGAAGGAGGGCATAGTACTAGGACACCTAGTTTCTAGTAGGGGGATAGAAGTAGATAAAGCTAAAGTTGAAATAATTGAAAAACTACCTCCTCCCTCTTGTGTTCGTGATGTTAGGAGTTTCTTAGGTCATGCGGGATTTTATAGACGGTTCATCAAGGATTTTTCTAAGATTGCAAAACCATTGTCTAACCTCTTGATGAAGGATGTGCCCTTTGAATTTTCCGAGGATTGCATGAGTTCTTTTTGTAGGTTGAGAGATGCCTTGATTTCGGCTCCAATAATGGCGGCACCCGATTGGAATCTTCCATTCGAGGTGATGTGTGATGCTAGTGATTTCGCCGTAGGGGCCGTCCTTGGGCAAAGGAAGGATGGAAAGTTGCATGCCATCTACTACGCAAGCAAAACTTTGGATGAAACTCAGTGCAATTACACAACGACGGAGAAAGAGTTTCTTGCGATAGTGTTTGCATTTGAGAAATTCCGTTCATATCTTGTGGGATCAAAGGTGGTAGTCTTCACGGACCATGCGGCAATCAAATACCTCATGAAGAAGAAAGATGCAAAGCCGAGGCTTCTAAGGTGGATGCTCCTTCTCCAAGATTTTGACCATGAGATCAAGGACAAAACCGGTGCGGAAAATGTGGCAGCTGATCATCTATCCCGTTTGCCCATTGAGTACATGTTGGAGATGGAGGATGGTTTGACTATAGATGATTCAAGAGCAGATGAAGTTCTCATGAGCGGAAAGGAGGAAAGGAAAGGTGGATCGATGAACCAAGTAAGTCGGGCCCGAGGTCCAGAACATCGAACCAAAGACAGGGCAGGTACAAGTGAGTCGGGACCGAGGTCTTCAACATCGGGCCCGAGTTACCTGTGTGTCTGCGAAGCTAGACCGGCGTCCAACCATGTCGGGCTCGGTACACTTCAATGTCGATCTGTGGAAGAAAGTATGTTTCCTAACTCGATTTCCATTTCTTCTCGTTCTCAATTGATTAATTCTTTCTCCCCCACTTGCCTTCTTTCTATTAGTGCCGTAAGACGAGGGGTTTCCCCTTGGTTTGCGGATTTTGCTAACTTTGTCGTAAGGGGAGTGATCCCACCAAATTTGTCTTATCAAGCTAGGAAGAAATTCTTACATGATGCTAGACAATATTTTTGGGATGATCCATATCTCTACAAGGAAGGGCGTGATCAAATCTATAGACGGTGTGTGTCAAGTGAAGAGGTTGAGAGCATAATTCACCATTGCCATTCCTTGCCTACGGGGGGTCACGCTAAGAGTTCCAAAACCACTTCAAAAATTCTTCAATGTGGTTATTATTGGCCAACCATGTTCAAGGATGTGCATGATTATGTGAGGAAGTGTGAGGAGTGCCAAAGAGAGGGGAACCTATCAAGGAGGAATGAGACCCCTCAAACTGGCATTCTAGAAGTTGAGTTATTTGATGTATGGGGTATTGATTTCATGGGACCATTTCCCACATCGGGGCCTTACAAGTACATCTTGGTAGCCGTGGACTATGTCTCAAAATGGGTGGAGGCCATACCAACAAGAACAAATGATGCTAGGGTGGTGATGAAGTTCTTGAAAAGCAACATTTTTGCAAGGTTTGGTGTGCCTAGGGTTCTCATAAGTGATGGCGGACCTCATTTCATTGAGAGGTGCTTCGAGAATGTGTTGATCAAGTATGGGGTGTCTCATCGAGTTGCTACTCCTTATCATCCTCAAACAAGCGGGCAAGTCGAGGTGTCAAACCGTCAAATCAAGGCTATCTTGGAGAAGACCGTATCTCGATCAAGGAAAGATTGGGCCTCTAAGCTCGATGATGCACTTTGGGCTTATAGAACCGCCTTTAAGACACCTCTAGGAACTACACCCTTCAATCTAGTTTATGGCAAGGCATGCCATCTTCCGGTCGAGCTTGAGCACAAGGCAAAATGGGCACTCAAAGAGATGAATTGGGATATCAACTTGGCCGGTGAGAAAAGGTTTCTAGAGCTTCATGAGTTGGGGGAATTGAGGTTGAAAGCCTATGAGAACTCCAAGTTGTACAAGGAGAAGACCAAGAAGTGGCATGATAGGAAGTTGATCCCAAAGACTTATTATACCGGTGACAAGGTTCTCCTTTTCAATTCAAGGCTTAAACTTTTCCCGGGGAAGTTAAGGACTAGGTGGAGCGGACCATTTGTGGTCCACCATATCTATGCTCATGGTGCGGTGGACTTGATTGATGAACGAGGACATATTTTCAAAGTAAATGGTCATCGAGTGAAGAAGTTCTATGACAAGGCCGATCCAAGCGAAGAAGTTAGAGCCTCATGGGCTCTCGTCCTCGCCAATTGATCCTAAACATGGCATTGAAGAATAAGAAATTGTGAGCTCTTCATACTCTTCTCTCTTGCTTTTAAGTTTTGGTTTCCTTGTTTGATGGGGACATTAAAATTTTAAGTATGGGGTGGGGGTAAGTGTGTTCATGATTTCACTTGTTTATGTTTGTTTGTTATTTTGAGGATATTTGTTTTTTGTTTCTAGTTTGTGTTTAGGATGTTTGCTTCTTGGTTTGTGGTTTGATGAAAGACATGGATGATCAATTTGGTCTTGAATGGATGAGTTTTTGGTTTTAGAGAAATTTTTGCAAAAAAAATAAAAAATCCATATAAAAATTGAAAAAAATTGTGTGAAAACAACAAAAAGATTTTGTGTTTTGTAGGTTTTGGACTAGAAATTCCCATCTTAGATTGCCAAAATAAAAGCTAATGATGATGTGAGCATGTAAATTCCTTTGCATATTTTTGGATAGTTTAGCCTCTAAAAATGATGTTGCTTTTGATGTGATCATGATATCTTGCTTGTTTTGTTGAACATGTGAGTTCTAGGATGAGTTCTTATGCAACTAAGTATGAGTGACCCTTGTGAGATTGATTTTTGGCCATTTTAGGGATGCTTGTTCATATTTGCATATCCCTCATGTTTCTTGTGTGATTAGCTCATTCATGCTTAGTAAAACTTGCTATTGCGGTGTTTATCTTTTTTCCAAGACCATCATGAGAATTGTCCTAGCATTGTCACATTGATTTTGAACTTTATTCTTCTAGTCACATAAATGTTCCATATCCTACCATGAAGTTAATCATTTGTTTGTAGCCCCGTTCTAGCCTAAGCCTTTGTTTGAAACTCCTCAAAAATATTAATCCTAGCCTTATATGACTTGACCCTTATGGGATTGGACTTTAGAAGAGAGGTTTGGATTGTATTTGAAGAGTTGAGATTCTCTTGGGTTTAAGGGCAAAGAATGGTGTTATGAATCATGTGGGTAGTGCATCTTTGTTGTACAAAAATGAAAATGAAAGAAAAGAAAGAAAGAAAATGTTGGAAATGTAAAGTGGAATAAAGGAAAAGGGCCTAAGTGAAGAAAAATGGTCCGACCGAGTTACACGCAACATCGGGCCCGATGTCATAAGAAAGTCGGTCCAAATGTAGAAAGTGTGGAAAATCCAGCAAAAAGCCTAAGAGCAAAGATGAAGTGAAATGTTAAGTGAAATTTTGGGTTGAAAGGAAAAATGTTAAGTCTTTTGGGTGAGTGTGAAATTGATTGTGGAAATTTGGTGAAGTTGGTGAGAGTTTAGGTTGTTCAATCCTCATTGTAAGCACCACAAGACCAAATAATTCCCACCTTGAGAAATACCAAAAGCCCCATTACAACCCGATCGAATGGAACCTCTTTGAGGACCTCCATTGAGCCAAGTTCGAAATTCTTTGTGTACTTTGTATTAGGCATCTCTAGGTGGAGGAATTGGTGATATTAGCTTCAATATTAAAGTCCTTACTTGCATGAATTTTGAGCTCGAGTGTTCATTGCTAAACCCAAACACATGATGAGTGATACACATTCACATATCCCTAAAGTGAGGCTTAGTTGCATTGACTCTATTCCTTGGAACACTTAATCATGTGTGATGATGTAATCTTGCTTGAATATCAATCACTTGTGCTTAAAATGTGTTTTCGTACGAGGCTTTACTTGAAGATTATGTTTCGGTCTTGCTTACATTGTTATTGCTTGAGGACAAGCAAGTTTAAGTATGGGGTATTTTGATGTCTCTTTATTTGGTGGTGTTTTCATATATGATTTCCTTTGTAAATATGTTTCTTTTTCCCCTTTTCTTGCGTGTTTTGTTCCTTTTTAGCTTAGTTCCTGTATTTCTATGAGATTCGGAGACTATGCGCATTTTATGTGTTTTGTAGGTAATTTGGCGTGAATCGAGGATCCATTTTAAGGAGGGTCGAGACATGGAGAAAAGGCCGAGCTAAAGGAGGAAAGAGAGGAGAAAGCCATGAAGAAGAACAAGAGGAAAGCCAACAAGAAGAAGGTGGAACGAGGTCCGGAACGAGTTGCAACAACGCCGGGCCCGACTTGGGAGCTTTCAACCTCGGACCGACATGCACAGTAACTCGGGCCCGAGGTCCTCCGTGTCGGTCTGAGTCGGTCACCGGACTACTTGGGCTCCAAGGCACAAAATTGTGGACTTCCACTTTTGCCCCTCATCTAATCTATAAAAGGCCCTCTTGTCTTCTATTTAAGGGGTTCCAAGGGGTTGGAAAGGGGTGCCCACACTTGGCAAGGAACCAAGAGGATACTTGGAGAGCAAGGAGGAAGGAGAGGAGGAGGAAGAGAGAGAGAATCGGCCAAGGGAGAAGAAGGTTTTGTTGATAGATTAGCTTGCTTTGTTTTGATCTTGTGGATTTGGAAACACTTGATTGGAATTTGTAGATTGCTTTTGATTTGAATGAAACTTTGCTTTGTTTTGAGATTGATGATGTTGATTGCTTTCCCTTTTGATTTGTTTGCTTTCTTTGTTTGCCACATGGAGTAGATCTCCTTGATCTTGGGTTATGGGGGAAAACCCTAGCTAGGTTTGGGCTAGAAACCCCAATTCCATAGCCTTGAGTGTTTGATCTAAGGAACCCACTCTACATAGAGCTACAATTCCTTGCGAAAGTTGGGAATCAAGGCTTGTGATTAGCAAAGTAGCGAAAGTGAACATGTGTCAATCTCAAGACCTTGATTCGAAGGGGATTTCCCCAAGGATCGAGGTGTAGAAGTGGTTGGAATGAGGGCGAAAGCACTCGATCCTAGTCCGATCATCACTCATTGCTTGAATTGGGGCGGAAAAGCCTTAATCTACAAGAGAAGGAACCCAAAAGCCCAAGATCTACTTTTAATCTTTGAAGTTCGACAAACCCAGCTACCTCGGGCCCGACTTACCCAATGTCGGTCCCGACTTCCTCTTGTCGCCAACCTCGGGCCCGACGTGACCTCAGTGTCGGTCCCGACTGTTTTCTTTGTTTTCCTTCGATTTAAGCTCTCCTTTCTAGCTTTCTAGTGTCTAGGCACATCAATCGAGTAGACTTCCCGAGTGTTCGACACCCACCACGTGCTACAACGGGGTCGGGTTATAAATTGTATCTCTATACCCTCGCACCACCGAGAGGCGATCAGCACACAAATCCGGCCGCGCAAACTCAAGATACCATCTGCCCTCTCTACAAAATCAGGTGCCTCTCCATGGCTTAATTTCTGCTTCAGATCCTGAATCATTGGACACACTTCTTGTTTCTTTCTCACTTCTTCAAGTAAAGTCGGTTGACACTCCATAGTACTCAATCTACCCTGGTAACGCTGAATCTGCACCTCGATTCCGTACCTTATCAGCTCTCTTTGTAGCTCGGGTTGAGCCGTTAAACGTGCCAATATACATTCTTGAGAGGTCTTCCTACTAAGTGCATCAGCGACTACATTCGCTTTCCCTGGGTGGTAAAGGATTTCCAAATCATAGTCTTTTAGCAATTCAAGCCATCTTCGTTGTCTCATGTTCAGTTCTCTTTGAGTAAAGATGTACTTGAGACTCTTATGATCTGTCATCACCTTGCAGGTACTACCATACAAGTAATGACGCCAAATCTTCAGAGCATGCACCACCGCTGCCAACTCCAAATCATGAGTAGGGTAATTCTGCTCATTCGGCTTCAACTATCTTGAAGCATACGCAATCACCCTATCCCTCTGCATCAACACACATCCCAAGCCTACCTTGGAGGCATCACTGTAGATCACAAAGTCCTCATTTCCTTGAGGGAGAGCAAGTATAGGAGCTGAAGTCAACCTCCTTTTCAACTCTTCGAAACTTCTCTGGCATGCCTCATTCCACTCGAAACGAGTGGTCTTCTTTAACAAATTTGTAAGCGGTTGGGTTATGCGGGAGAACCCTTCTACGAATCTTTGGTACTACCCCGCTAAACCTAGGAAACTCCGCACCTCCTTCACGTTTCTTGGGGGTTCCCACTCTTTTACAACCTTGATTTTCACAAGGTCTACCATTACTCCCTTAGCCGACACTACATGTCACAGAAAGGTAACTTCTGGTAGCCAGAACTCACACTTGGATAGCTTAGCAAACAGCTGATGTTGCCTTAACACTTTCAGCACCTGCCTAAGGTGTTCTGCGTGCTCCTCTTCATTACGGGAATAAATCAAGATATCATCAATGAATACCACCACAGATTTGTCTAGGAAATCTATAAACACTCGGTTCATCAACTCCATGAACACTGCGGGTGCATTAGTTAATCCGAATGGCATCACCACAAACTCGTAATGTCCATATCTAGTTCGGAAAGCCGTCTTTGGGATGTCTTCCTCTCGAATTCTTAGTTGATGATATCCTGACCTCAGATCCACCTTAGAAAACACCGTAGCCCCTTGTAACTGGTCCAACAGATCGTCAATGCGAGCTAGTGGGTACTTGTTCTTGATGGTGACTCGGTTCAACTCCCGATAATCAATACACAGGCGAAGTGAACCGTCTTTCTTCTTTACAAATAAAACAGGAGCTCCCCAAGGTGACACGCTCGGACGTACATACCCTTTCTCCAACAACTCTTCCAATTGTGCCTTCAATTCCTTCATTTCCGTCGGAGCCATGCGGTATGGATCCCTCGAGATCGGGATTGTTCCTGGCTCAAGTTCAATGCTGAAATCAACCTCTCTTTGAGGTGGCAAGCCTAGTAGATCGTCTGGAAAGACATCCTCAAACTCACAGACTACCGGTATATCTTGAATGTGTGGCCCTTCCTTGTCCCCTTGTAGGACATAACACCAATACCCTACACACCCTCCATTAAGCAACTTTGCGGCTTTTACCATACTAATCACCGTTCTCGACCCAACTTGCTCCAACTCCTGACTCACTTGTACAGTCCTGTCATCTGCGGACACAGTGACTGTGCCCTTATGTATATCTAACACTGCTTTATAACGCCTCATCCAATCCATTCCTAAAATCACGTCGTCATCTGGGGACAACTGCATTACTATAAAATCTGCATACCAGTCTCTACCTCCTATTCTGATAGGGCACTGCAAAATCTCTCTATTACCACTCACCTTACTACCATCGGGTAGGCCTACTACAAAAGATTCTCCTTTTGTACAAGTCAATCCTAGTCTAGCCACGCAAGAAGAGGACACAAAAGAGTGTGTGGCACCCGTGTCAAAAAGAATGTGAACAGGTTTAGATTGAATCCAAAATGTACCTGTAGCAGTCGGCGCATGTAAGGCATCAACTCTCCTCATCTCGAACACTCGAGGTTGGTTGATTCTCTGAGCGTTGGCTCCTGTACCTCGGCCTCTGTTCTGGCCTGTTGCTTGCTGAGTCTGTTATGGCGGACGACGAGCTCCCTGATTCACAGTCCCTGGCAAAGATCCTTGAGAGGGTACGCCGACCTTGCAATACTGTCGCATATGGCCAGGCTTCCCACAGTTGAAGCAGTTTCGAACTGGCTTTGGACACTGACTTCTAAGGTGGTCAGTGCCTCCACAATTGAAGCATTCTTTCTGTCCCCTAGAATACTGACCCTGCTGAAACTGGTCTTGACGGCCCTGTGACTGAGATCCGGACCGGTTTTGCTGAAATGAACCCGGTCGACTATCCCTCCTCGAATCTGAAAGGCCAGATAGCTTTTGTCTCTTGTTCGCACTAGCATGTATCTCTAACTGTCCTGGTCGGGGCGTGGCCATAGCATAAGCCAAAACAGACTCTTGAGCATCTCTCAAAGTAGTGAGGCAAAGACCAGAAACATAAGCACGCAGATGCGGTTGTAACCTCTTTAGGAAGGTTGCGATCTTCAATTCTTCTGTAGGAGCGGCATTTGGCACCACTGTCAACTCCTTATGGAACTTCAGAATGGTTTCCTCCACCGTGATGTTCTCGGGTCCAACATCCCGAAAAGCAGCCTCACGAGCCGACCTAATCACTGGAGGACAGTAAAAATCTCTAATCCTCTTTCGGAACTCTTCAAAAGTCACATTTGTCTGACCTTCTCTGCTCATGTCCCACCAATCAAAAGCATCTCCCTGCAGCAAACTCTGTACCAGAGACATCTTCCTCTCCTCTGGCGCTTGAATAGAGTCTAAAGTAGATGCCACTCTCCTCAACCACTGCTCCACATTCGTATCCTTAGCCCTAGTAAAGTTTGGCACCCCGGTCTTCCTGAACTCCGCGAGCCACTTGTCGGGTTGGGGCTCGCGACACTGTCTTGGTAACTCTACCACACGATCAACCACTTCTGGTCTCTGTACTTCTGGTAGCCCTCCTAATTGAGCAGCTCTAACTGTATTCTGGCCTGGTGCTCTCATCTTAGTCCTTTGAAGCCCAGCCACAACATTCAGATCGAAAGCAGCACCTGTGCCCAGCAGATTCTGTAGCAATCCTACAAGTGTAGCTCGAAGTGCAGGATCCATATCTGGTGACAATCCAGCAGGCGGTGCATTGACTCCAACGTGGGCCACATTAGCTGGGGGCCCTCCTCCAACAATGGACACACTAGCATCTTGATGTATCTTAGCAGTCCCATCACCACTCTCAGCAACTTCTTCTTGGGGGTGACCATTCTGATGCTCTTCTAGCTCAAAAGCTACAGGAGTCTCTCCTCTATCACGACCCCTTCCACGACCTCTACCACGGCCTCTACCACTAGCAGCAGCAACTCTGACTCTAGTTTGTGGAGTCATCTATAATAGAAAGTCTCACAGTCAAAACCTTAAACTCTGACTAAAAGTGAAGGATTTACTAACAATTCTACGTGAGGTCCTTCGGCGGATGGCAGCGGAGTCACGTCGTGTCATCTAATCCTATATGCAGCATGACTACCCCATTTAAAAACTTTTTGGAAAACACCGGCCGGTTTTAGTTTTTAGTTGGACCTCGTGTACACGTATTGCTTGATCCCATGTGCCCTGTTGCCAACCTGGCTCTGATACCAATCTGTAACACCACGACTTACCGTCGGGACATTACTAGGTAGTTGACCCTAACGGGTCCTACTTGAACTGGTTGTCAACTAGAATACCTGGACCTTGCAACTCGGGCACAACAAGAAAACTATTTTAAAACATCCAACTGTCATTCAACCAAACCACATTTTCATAAGGTCATGCATGAATCCCAATGTCTAGCAAGTTTATATTCAATACCAGAAATCTGCTAAAGTCAACAACGTAGTGAAATCTCAAAAACAACTAACAAGTCCTAAACTGAACTCCAAACCCACTCAGTGACCTATGACACGCGTCAACGATCCGCTGCAGCATCTGTCCTAGGCTCCAACACGAGACCTGTGTGAGTACCTGGAACTGAAAAATAAAGTCCCAGAGGGGTCAGCTACTACCCTAGGCAAGCTAGATAACACACGGCAATAGTAAGACGTTTGAAAAACCACAATTACTCAACCATGACTTTCAACAAGTGAATTGAACATAACAGATTAGGTCAACACACATTTTCACAACCTAATGAATATGTGAAAGGAAATGCAATGAGACATACCATAATCAAACTAACAAGAACAAGAGTAAAGCATTTATGAAAGTAACCAACACTTCAACATTCAACAATTAAAGCGAGATACAATGGATAAGCAATTCAGTAAGCGTAGGGAGAATTCACAAGGTCGAAAAACCAACTAAGTAATCACACACACGCACACAACAAAACCACAATCCTATTGGGAAATGCCATTCTTCCTTCCACCACCGCATTCCCCTCTACGGCGCTAACTCACCTGCGCCCGAGTGCAGAGGCGGGCCCTCCCACTTTCCATATACTTCATCCTTCCAACCCCTGGTCAAGCCTCCACTGGAGCACTTGCCAAAAACAAACAATAAATTTTTATTTTTGAAAGGGCCCGATCGACACACGACCATGGCTAGACGCCTCTTCGCCACCGACAATCGTCGCACATGATCGTGCCGGTTACGCTGCCAGCATAGAGAAAGCGATAATATTTCTTTTACGAGAAAGCGTTTGCAATGTAAAGCGCATCACATCATGCATGAAAACATTTCACATGGTAAACCTACATTCGGGACTAACTCCCAAAACCAATCTCACAATCACGGCATGAAATCTAACAAGACTAGAATAGAGCCGAGCAAGTCGAGAACGACTTACCTGGAAGGCGATTCTCGAAAGAAGTAGGAAGTGTGTCGATACTAAATACCTACGAATCATAACGTACACGGTTAACCGACTAACCGTGAGGAGTAACTATCGATCTTAGACAAGCACAAGTGTAGTGGCTCACCAAGTGTGAACCATCATAAAAACCATGGCATCCAAAACAAGTGTGGTTTGAAACTAAAATTAATCGCGTCAAACTCAAGAACCGACATCAAACGGCTATACTCAATGAACTAAGATTTCACCCTTAGCCTTAAATGCCACGAAACATAAGTTCAAGGTCAACCACAATAAAAGTCCTAGCTCCAAGGTGAAAATGCAAAGAAAAGGAGGTTACCACCAAAACCAATCGATGCTCAATACAAATCAAATGGAGGCCCACATACAAATTTATAAATGCAAAGAAAACAATATAACTACAATTCACCAACAACATTTGAATCACATTATAAAAACATAAACAATACCATATAAGATCACGCATCCAATAATGTTTATATATATGAATTATTAAACCATTCACTCACACATTACAACAACAGAAGCTAACACAAAGCGTAATCAAAACAACAACCACTCATCAGATTGAAACAACATTCACCAACTACCAGATTGAGATAACATTCACCAACTATCAAATTACAAGACAATAGTTCAACAAAAGGAGCAATCAAAGGAACAAGAAAGGGCAAAAGCCTTTACCAAAGGCACGAGCTGTCTAGGTTTCAGTCGAGCTTCGGCAAAGCTTAATCGGAGGTCTTGAACCGTTCATACTCTCAGCAAGTGTCAATCCCGGCGACGATCAACGACATGTTTTTCAGCGGCTTGGTCTTGTGCCTTCACTTCGGCGCTGGTGTACAACAACGAGCTAATCCGTTCGATGCAACGAGCGAGGCCTTTCCCGACGGCGCGACAAGCTGGTGAGTTTGAGTAGATCCGCGACTGGCGGCGTTGTTTCCGACGACGTTGGTAGCGCAGGAGACGTCGACGGCGGTGAACAGGAGCGAACCGAAACCAGGCGCGACGGCCAAGGATGGTGCGACGAGGACAGAACAGTGGTGCACGGTGAGCCCTAGGCGATTGGACCGGAGACAAAGCAGAGGAGATCGACGGCGGACAGCTTCGAGCGGCTCCTCCCTAGCGGAGCTTCTAGACCCGAAATTCGACGGTGGTGTTGGCGGTGATGGGCGACTTCGAGCGATTGAGCCTCTTGATGTCTCAACACCGTCGAAGCACAGAGGAAGGACGACAAGCACGATGGTGAGGGCGAAACGACGGCGGCAAATCCCTGGATGTCCTCAATCTTCGTGAATGGGTGAACGGTGCACTTCAAGAATGAATAAGATTGAGGTGTAGGGTAGACGAGGGGAAAAGATAGGAGGGTAAAAAGGTTTGGGTTCCCCTTTGGGTCTCCAAGGTTCCAATTAAGAAATTGGGCTTTTGGCCCAAAACAAAAATTAAGGTATGTAGATTGAAAACAATAGTAGGAGAAATTGAGATGGAACCAAAATAACTATTAGGTTTTTGAAACCTTGAGTATTACAATAGATATTTTATAAGTCATATAGTGTGAAAAGAACTATAGGAATAAAATAAATGATTAATTTAATATATGTTAATTTTAGGAAGTTACCTTATAAAGAAAATTAGAAATTCCTAGTTATGGAAAACTTTCAAGAAAAGTAGATTATAAGTTTATGAGCCTTATTTGTTTTAGGTGAATTATAGAATTAAATAAAAGTCTACTAAAGGTATATTATTAATAAAATATTCTTGGTGAGGGATATAGCGCTACAAGATCCTTAAGAAATTTAAAAGTAATATTTTAAACTAGGACAAGTACATAAAAAGGTTAAAGTGAATTTCTTATAATTTAAAGAAAACTTATAGTTTTATAAGAAAAATACTTATAGGCAAAGTATAGTATTTTATGAAATTTTACTTGCTTACTTATATTAAAGAAATAGAAAATAAAGTTATAAGAGATTATTTTAGTAAAGGTTTTATGGAATAATAAGGATATTACAAAACCAAAATAATAATGAAGGAATATTATTATTTTAAATAATCTTCTAAATTATTACCATAATAATTTAGAATTCCGCTTCTCTTATAGAAGTATTATAAGAGGTAATCCAAACCTTAAGAGGAAGTCATGATTAAAATTCACTCGTAAACTCCGTGTCGATAGGTCGGGATTCTCGCTCGAAGTCGTGAATCACATAGTTTCGTCTAAGCTCGATTGTTAGAACTCGCCAAATCTAAGGCAAGTGGAATTTCCCCTTGTGCCCTTTTATATTCATCTACATGATAGTTCTCGATGTTGGGAACGACTTGTATGCTTAAATAAAAATGAACCTAGGAAATATCGATTGCTAGAAATAACGACTATTGTTAGCATAGATTGCTTTATATATTCCTTGTTAGGATTATTTATGCTAGTGTGGTTATTATCTTGATTGTTACGATCTCGCTTCGAGATCAAGGTCGAAGTAGTGAGGGGCGTGGAATAGCCAACGCCTCTACATAACCCCACTAAGTCGTAAGTGCCTACGCGTTTGAAGTACGACTTTCGGGATCATGATCTCCATCCGCTCCGATTGCAAGGAGGGATGAGCGCACTACAGCTGAGTGCCGGAAAATGGAGTTTTTCCCTCGGGTGGCTCGGATTATCCGTGTCCCACTACTTTCTATTCAAAATCATAAATGAATTCGAACGTCTTTTAGCCACTAAAAGAAGATAAGTGTCCAATGCACAATTAAGACACCAAAACCGGACCGGTCTCAAATGATCGATCCGGCTCTCGGTCCGCACAGGGCGAGAGAAGCTTTTAACTTGTATAAATTAATAACGTTCCCAACATACTTTCTACTCCAAAGAAGTCTACAATCTAGTAGCTCTTCTGTCGCTTATCGAGTTATCTTCGCTTAAGATATACTCTCCTTCGTACTTTTAAGCCCCACATATATTGCCTCATCGTAAAAACAACCTTATTATATCCTTCGATAAGACTTGAAATTACCGAAATACCCTCGGGAAGTTCCATTCCCGCTTGCTTAGTCTCTTAGACTAATTCTTCATTTCCGCATGTTTGCCTGGCATTCTATCGCCCCTCACGAATTATGTCAGAATCTAGGAATACCAACAAGGCGCGAAGTGAAGTGAAGACGAAGGAAGAACAAGGATTTTCAAGATTTACCTGTCAATCATTTTGCTTTAGTTTCGTTATGTTTCAAGGACAAGCAGGTTTTGCAATTCAATTCCAAACAACTTTAGATTTGAAAACAATGTAAGATGTTTTGTAAGAAGCAAGTCTCCATCGGGAGCACCTTTTCTCATTATGTATTATGTTTTTATTCCGCATTTTAATTGTTCTATATCATTCTTAAAGCCTTGGGTGACTTTGGACGGTAAAGTCCGAGGTCACTGGCAGTAATACCCAATGTTGTAAAATAGGGGTGTTACAACTAAATTCTATCTCAAAAGACCCATAAGTAAAACATTTATTAAGACCTAACTTAAGGCGCAAGTCTCTTCCCGCAAGACACGGAAGGTGCTCGGTACCGACCCAAAGTGGGTCGTCACCGACCTTAGCCAGCACTCGATTTCTTCACTTCATTGTTCGAAACTTGCCCCAAAGCTTGGTTCTTCTTCAATGTTTCTTCTTTAAACGTCCTTGGTCTTCTTAGACTTCCTTAATCTCCTTCTAAGACATCTTCATCTTGCAATATTCCTTCTTGAAATTCATCAAATCTTCAAAAACTTCTACTCTCGCCCTTCTAGCCAACACCGCCACAAGACCACTTCAAGACCACCTCTTAGAAAGCTGAAAACCCCGGGATATCTCCTCCTCAACGCTTCAAACACATACAAAGACATCAAACAACCACAAACGACTCCAATTCTCGAATGAGAGTCAAAATCAAATGCAAAACAACACAAAAGAACTAGAAAAGACTCAACCTAACTAGAAAACGACCCACAAAAACTAACCAAAAATTGTGATATCAAAAGACCCCATACTTAGACTTGCTTGTCCTCAAGCAATCACTTAACATGCATCAATACCAAATAACAAAGCTCAAGAATCGCCTTTAAGGAAAAAGAAGCACAAGTAGAATAGTGAGCAAACAACTTCCACATCATAGCACACATGAACATTCTAAGCAATCACAATCCAACCTCACCAAGGAATGTGTCTCACTCAACTCTCAAAGTGTTTAGGGTATATCAATGATCACTCAACTCAAATTCCAAACACAAAACCTCATAGTCAATGGAAATTATATCAAAAACTCTCCACCGAAGAAATCAAAACAAGTCAAATCATCAAATGAACTTGGGGGGCTCAATGAAATCTTCAAAGAACCTTCCATTCGGCCGGGTTGTAATGGGGCTTGGTAATTCAAAGGGTGTGGAAATATTTTGGTCTTGTGATGCTAATTAATCCGGGAACCAAGACTCCTAGACTATACAACACTTAACCAACACTCGTTCTTCTATCAATCACCAAACACTTAATCTTTTCAATGCACTTCTCTCTTCACCTATCGTCATTGTCTTTTTTCCTTTCTTACTTAGAAGGTTTTGGACTCTTGCACTTATTGCACATTTCTTTGTTTTTTTGAAAGGGATCAGTACCGACCCTCTTTGGGTCGGTAACGAGCTGCTTTATTCACTATTACATGTAATTTCGAGCCCAAAACACTTCATTCTTTAATTTTCCCAAGACAACACTCCTTCTCTACCTTTCACGATCACTTTTTTCTCACCCAATCAATCCACAACAACCTCCAACAATCCACTCTAAGTCCTAATTCCCGGATCAAAGGGTCAAGCTTTTCATGTCTAGGGAATTTTTGTGAAGCTAGAAATAGGCTTCAGGCTCAAAACAAGGGGCTACAAACAAAGGAATCATGTATAGGTAGGGAAGAGGAATATAATAGGCTAATAAAAAATAAGTTCAAAATCATTTGATTTAATCAAGTAATGAGAAAATATCCATTGGTTTCAAGTTTAAAATAACCATGCCAAATACAAGTGGTAAATGCATTTGGAAGAGCAAATCACACATGAAAGATAAAGAAATAAGATCAAAATTCCTTATAGGCCAAAAATATCTCACTTAGGTTCAATTTGTTGGATTGCTTCACTTAGATATATTCATGCTCAATATCCATCATAAGCTCAAAATTCAAAAAGCAAGATCATGGTTTAGGCAATTCTTATAAAGCATGCTATAGGATTTACATGATGATGCAAGCAATTTCTATCCTAGGACATCTAAGAAAAAGGGCATTCATCCATCAAAAATCAAAAAGAAAAAGACTCAAGCAAAACTAGATATAAACACAAGACTCAAACAAGTAATTTCCCAAACCACCCCATACTTAAAACATCAATCATTGATTAGAAAAGTGAAGAGAAGGGAAAGAGAAACTAACTTGGACACCTTGAAGCGTTGGAAGAGGAGGAGAATCACTCTTGAGAGGAGTAGGAGGTTATGAAGTGTGGAAGAGTTGTTGCGCCAACCAATTGTTGTATTCCACATGATCGTTCCACCTCTCAATGAACCGGTATCGTTGCTCGTCAGAAGCAAACTCCACATAGTCCTCTTTTTGCTTGTTCTTCTTTTGCTTCTTGGCGGGTCGGCTTGATGAAGAGTCCATTGTCCTACAAAATATTTTAGCTCCCAAGATAATTTCCAAATTTATAAAGGTCAAAAACCATACAAAGATCACGTATAGAACTACCAAGGAAGCACCCCATACTTACAATAGGCAACATGCTTCAATATTATAAGAAAAGTCTCAACCAAGCATGCTTAATCATGAAAAATAGGTAAGTGGAGGGAAATCTCATGCTTAAATCACACAAATCATGGTTAAATCAACTCAATAGGCAAGCAATCATCAAGATT